>LR991044.1:15211680-16544411 GCA_905163495.3 Cosmia trapezina
TGTTCCCATGGAGGGGGGTAGGCAGAAACGTCAGAACGCCACCTGCTACAATCCTTACATACTAATGTTGCCTTGTACGTTCATACATCACTCACGCACGCTGTTTGCGAGTACTACGCACCTGACCTTTCTGAAGAACATCACCAATAAGGTCACTATATTATGTCTTCCTAGGGCGTCCCCTCCCGGCGATTCCACTCACATCTGCCTTGTAAATACCTTTTGTTAGTCGCCTTTCATTCATCCACTCAACACGACCAAACCGTCTAAGCATACTCTTTTCAATTCTTGTCACTACATCTTCATTTAAACCGCACCGTTGCTTTATCACATCATTACTCAGCCTATCATTCATAGTCACACCACACATGCTTGGCAAGGAACGCATTTCCAAAGCATTTATATAGGATGACTGGTAATTAGTGACCGATGCTTAAACACATGATTGAACTCCTGGTATCAAAAAAAATTTACAATGCGACCAAACGTGAAATCGCGAAAAAAAAACCAGCTGTTTCCTACATTTAATTTGCATAACTCGTCAAAATGTACGGAAATCACATCTTTTTTTCGCGATTTCTGGTTTTGGTCCCATAGTAAAAGTTGTTTGTTATCAAGAGTACAATCATGTGTTTGTATCGGTCACCAGCATAGATATAAGAAAGAAGTAGATGTGCCCAGTATGTCAAAATGTATCGGAACCCTGTGTCTCCACTTTTTCCCTTTGTCACTTTCATGATTTTAAAGACAAATACGGTAAAATACTTGTACTATAAGTATATGTATTGTACTTATATGGAAAGTGTTACCATGATTAACATGGCTTCGGTTTTTACAAGAAACCACTGAACAACACGGCATTCTAATAAATTATCACGGTCACAGTCGAAAGCGCACTAGTTCTCGGAGACGGAATTCGTACTATGAACGGCTCATACTGAGCATGTCGCGCGGACACAGATTCACCCGCTTGCCACTTCTCCTGTTTTTAGGTTTCCGTACCAAAATGGTAAAAAAGGAACCCTTATGGTGTCACTCAGTCTGTCTGTCTGTCTGTCACAGCTGGATATCTCAAGAACTACTAATGCTATCAACTTGAAATTTAGAATAGTTTTAGATGACGTTGATCCAACTATTTTGCAAATAAGAAAGAAGTTAAAATATTTATATTTTTTTTGCAACAGGGACTGAAAGGGGGTCTTAAAAAATCAAAGTGGGGCTACTAGGGCATGCGGGGTATCATATGAAAGAGCGCTGTTTGCACATTATCAAACATTTTTTTCTTTTTTTTAAGCCGCATAGTTTTCGACTTCTGATGAAAAATGTAAAAAAAAATACCGTTCCCCCCTATTCTCCGAAGTTTGCAAAGAGAAAAATCTGAAATTATTCTATGTGATAGAAGTTTATGTAAAGATTACAGGAAAAATAAAACGATGTCTCTAAATAGCACACTTTTTCAGAAATCGGAACGGAACCCTCGGTGCGCGAGTCCGACTCGCTCTTGCCCGGTTTTTTATATTTCTATGGTCACCAGTCACCCTATTATATACTTTCATGCTTCTTTTGCCACACCCAACATTCGTTTCCATACATAAGTGTAGGCACCAGCACATCATTGTGAACAGCCAGTCGAGCTTTTCAATTCAATTCAATCAATCAATTCAAACAAATAAATCAAATCTTCTCTCAATTTAATAAATCAATCAATCAGTTATTTTTTCTTCTTTCAATTTGTTATATTCTCTTAAACAATTGCAGCCTATTAGGTACTGTCCCACAGCTGGGCAAAGGCTTCTTCTCAGATAGAGAAGGCACGAGCATTTATCACCATGCTTGCGACTGGTTGGCGATTTCAAAGATATAAGAATTATTAGTCCAGATTTCCTCACTATGTTGTCATTTGAAGATTTCAAAGGCAATCCTACTAAAATTATTAATTAGTAGGATTAATTGCCTTCGAAATCTCCTTTGCCGAAATCTTTGGCAAGTCTTTGCTTAATCTAAATAAAAGTGAAATGATAAATAAATGATGTTTATTCAGCAAATTGATAACCAATTCGAATAAACACGTTTAAAGCTGAGTAAAATAATGTGTATGAAATAACTGTTTTACTGATCGAAACTCCTCCGTGCCCCCGTAAATCCGTTAATCCCGCTGTCATTCATGAATCTTTGACAGTCGTTACGGGTAGTCAAAAGTCTGACTATACCAAAGTACCAATCTTACAAAGGGGTTCCATATTACCCAGTAACTGCGGGTTGTGGAGTGCAGTTACAGTTAATAGCTTCATGTAAAATATTAGTAGTATTCGGCTGCATCCGGTTAGACTGGAAGCTGACCCCAACATTTGGGAAAAGGCTGGGCAGATGTTGACATTCATATTTATTTATTTGGCAAATACTCGTATCTCTCCGCCATTAGGTTTACTATTTAATATTTATAAATACCTGCGTCTGATTTTAATTTTAATTTCATTTGATTACTTATTAACCTAGTATCTAATTTGAAGCTTGTTTTTATTTGGAATCTAAATTAAATTGTTTTTTAATTCAAATTTTATTGAATTATATCATGTCCATTGGAGCGGATTTATTACGTACGTATAATATGACATGCAAATACTATAATTTTATACATATACTAAAAAACTTGTTTTGTTTATAAGGTTTTTCATTTCATGTTGGGAATGCTGCACTACAATGGTTGAAATAACAAGTTTTTAATTTACTTAACATGACGATCTCGAATGCATTGCATTTGGATTAATTATTTCCAAAATACATAATACAGGATTATTGGTAACTAGCACTTCCCGCGCGGCTTCGCCCGCGTGGATGCCCACGGGAACGTACTACCGAGAACTCCTTCCTTATTCCTTGTCTACATTATAAAGGGAACTTTCAAAATTTCAGTTTTGTAGGTCCAAGGGTTTGAGCTGGGCGTTGATGAGTCAGTCAATCAGTCGGTCAGTCAGGACTTCTCTTTGTATTTATATAGATATGTCGGCAATCCATTAAGGCGATGTAGGGGAGGTTATTTGCAACCAAATTACCTTTAGGATTGAAGAATGAAGTGTTGAATGAAGGCTTTTTCATTAATTTATTTGCTCGCCTAGTAAAGTTATAATTATGTAGGAGGCGAATAACATTTTAGTATGCTTAAGACTATTAGGCTAATACTATTTCCGTCGTCCTGTTTGTTTGCGTCATAGAAAACCTTTATAGAAGTAAACTATGAATTCTTTAATGATATTAAATCAATCTTCGTGCACGTATCCCATGCTACGTGGGGTCGGCGCAACACGTTTTCTTCTTCCATTCTCCCCTGTCAACGGTCACGCTATCATTCACTCCCTTCTCTTTCGTATCATTCCTCACACAATCCATCCATCTTTTGTTTGGCCTTCTCCCTCTCCATTCAGTTTTCTCCTTCCTCATCCTCATCCATCTCCAAACGATTTCTTTTCAACTTTTCAGTCACTGGCGCATGGCGTGGCGCCACTTTCAAACTTTCAGTCTGGGAGGACTATTATTAAATGTAACTAACTACGGCTCCTGAGCCGATAACTCCGCTATCAACCTAGCTGACCAAGTAATCTTAGATGTTGTCGTAAAGCTCGTATAGCCACGGGAAAAAAAAATTAAAAACTAGCGGACCCGACAGACGTTGTCCTGTCTGGACGACCCTAGAACCCGACTGCAGCGCCACCTACCGGGTCCAATTGTATTTTCAAACCATCCAGGAACCCATTGAAATATTCACACAAAATTTCATCTAAATCGGTCTAGCCGTTTAGGAGGAGGTGACAAACACACGTACAGAAGAATCTAGCGCTCCTAGTCGGCATGATTTTTTGTGACATATTCAACAATCATCATCATATTTCAGCCAATTTCCAAAAAACCTTAATGAATTATACACTTAAACCTTCCTCATGAATCACTCCGGTGAAAACCGTATGAAAATCCGTTCATCGCGAACATACATACATAAAGGTACACAGACAGACAGACGCGGCTGCGAACTTTGTTTTATAATAATTACTAGCTTTTGCCTGCTGCTTCGCCCGCGCATGTATTATACGTATAAACCTTCCTCTTGAATCACTCTATCTATTAAAAAAATCGCATCAAAATCCGTTACGTAGTTTTAAAGATCTAAGCATACATAGGGACAGACAGACAGCGGGAAGCGGCTTTGTTTTAGTGATACAAGTTTTCTTGAAAGATCACCTGATTATAAGTGTAATGAATACCGTCAGTAAACAACTGTTAATCTTTAACGTAACTTGATATTCTTGTATTGTAGAAGTATGTAAAATTTACCGGAAGTTAAGCTTTAGACTGCGGAGATACATTTAAATTAATAAAATACTAGCTTAGTAATGCTGACACGATTATGAGATCTTGTTTTTGATCGTCAACTGTTTAACATTATATTAAAAAAAAAACATCCATAGTAGTAGTATTTCTCGAGTCGAATTCCATTTATTTAAATAACGATCTATGTCATCAACAAGGATCGCAAGAAATATCCTTTTTCTCAATTTCAGAGACCATTTTCAGCAAATGTAAACGGAATTAGGACAGCTCAAAACACTAGGTACCTTCAGTATTATCTCCTGTACCGTTAATATAATCCTGTGTTATATAAAATTCGGTCTAACATCAAAGGCGGCGCGGTCTCTTTATAGCGGGTGGGCGTGTCTCTTTTCAGCGGAGCGATCCCATTGGTCGGTCGCTCTTTGATGTCGCCGCCGTCACTGAACAGTGGGGCGGGCGGACGCTTTTCAGAGGTAAAACTTACATTTCAGACAATGAAGGCTTTTTGTTATTTATTCAAATGTAATATTAAAGAAATTCGTCGGCATTGTTTTGTTGAATGAGGTTGTAGTAATGTTTACTGAGATGAATATTTATCTATCTGTATATTTAAAAATGAATCTCTATTTCCCTTGGTCATCGCATCACGCGTGAACGGATGGAACAATTTCGCTAATTCTTTTTTTGTTGTGTTTATTATTGTCAGGAGAAGGTTTTTAGATAGAGAAAAATTGGAAAAGTTGCCGGAAAAATTGGAAATTTCGGGAAAACTGAAAGTGGATTTTCTATGGGAATTTTGAATTATTGAAATCAGAACAGGACAACGTCTGTAGGGTCAGCTAGTTTGTTACATTTTTGAAGAATTAGGAAGATGTTTACGAAATAAACGTGGTTTCTGAAACATTTTGTTTCGTTGGAAGATTTTTTTGATACGATTGTAACAGGAACATTTAGTTTTACTAAATAAATACATGTAGGCCAATGGTGAGGGTTAAATTATTTGCCGACTTCAATCAAGGAGGTTCTGTATTCGACCCTTATGTATGCATGTGTGTATCCGCGATTTTCTCAAAATTAATGGACCAATTTTAATGATTACTTCACTAACGTGATGAGTACATACTTTCAGAAAAGTAATTATAGTACTGTCTCCGGCATTACTAAGCGGATTTTGATGATTTTTGTTTTCGTTCGTTTTGGGCGTACTTAATTATAATATTCAACTAAAAATGTCTTCAATGCACATTAGCTTGGCTCCGACTACAGAAGCTGTTATGTTTTTTATGAAAGTTATTTTATTAACCGACTTCTAAAAAAGGAGGAGGTTCTCAATTCGGATGTTTGTATTTTTTTTTTTTTTTTTATGTTTGTTCGCGCATAACTCCGTCGCTTGCCAACCGATTTGAAAAATTATTTTTTTGTTGGAAAGGGTATACTTCCCAAATGGTCCCATTTTTATCAAAATCTAGTTCTGATGATGGGATCCTGGAGAAATCGAAGGAACTCTTCAAATATTATAGGCACACGTATAGCGATTTGGGTATTTTTTTATAGTAGCTCGTGCATTTGCTCTCGGAAAGCACCACTTGGTGAAGTGGAACTGATGATGAAGACCACAGATGGCTACCGGAACTACTCAATTATAAATATTTCACGGGTTGCGATTCGATTACTTGACATTAGACTATTGTAACTTATACAAATTATAAACAGACCCACTAAAAAGCGAGAAATAAAAACTTTTTAACAAAAAAAAAACCGACTTCCAAAAATCACTACAAAATGAAAAATAACTTTGATTTCGGAAGTCGGTGGCAAAAAAAAGAAAGTAAATAAAAAACGAAAGACACCGACTTCCGAAATCAAAGTTATTTTTCATTTTGTATTGATTTTTGGAAGTCGGTTTTTTTTTGTTAAAAAGTTTTTTTCATTTTATGTTATTGAAGTAGGTTTTTACTTTTTAATTAAAAGTCAATTTTATGGTCGACCTATTCTAATACGCAATCCATTGACATAATGTATCGAAATTACATCAACAATTTGTATGCTAATACAGCTGATTATGGTACCTACCTAGATAAATCTGTTTATTGCAGCAATCTTTAAGAAGAATAAAAAAAATTATTGAATAAAAAAAGGGCATGGTATGACCCACCTAAAATTCTCAATAGAATATTACTTTTTTATTAAATCTCCTTTGCATCATTAAATCGTATAATCTCGTTTGCTTTTGACTCTAGCTAAAATGCAAAATAGCCATAATTATTTTAAAAGACCAGACTAATAGGTATACGGAAAAGTTAAGCAGATAACAAAAATGTCAACCATGTTTGTATTTAAAACCAGATTGTTTTTTTTTTAATACCAAAAGTGTTAATCTAATCTAGCAACATTTTTAATGTTCAGTTATCCGCTCATAGATTAGGTCATCGCATGTGTTTTTTAACGAATCAGGCCTATATTTAGACGAAAAAAAAACTACCATCGTACAATATTTAACACCTACATATTTTTTTAAATAATTCAGTTAAAAAAAACACATTTCTTGTATGACCCTCATCAAATTTTAACTTTATTTTATTTTTATTATTTGTTGTTATAGAATATACCCAATCTTGAAAATTTCAACTGCCGATCTATTACGGTTCATGAGGTACAGCCCGCTGACAGACAGACGGACAGCAGAGGCTTAGTAGGGCTCCGTTTGGCACCCTTCGGGTACGGAATCCTAAAAATCAATGACAACTTTCACTCACGGTTTTTTGTATAATTTTTACGAATTTTATTTTACCGCCATAATGTTACAGCAAATATGTTTTTTTCCAGATGATATTGCTTATGAATTGTTTCGTATTATAACATGAGAGAAAGAATATTATTTAGTGAATTATATACTAATACAAAGGTAAATAATATGACTGATAGTTAGTAAAATAAAAAAGTGTTCGTAAATAATAAAAAATAGGTGTTAAAGTGTACAAAAGCTATTGAAAGTAATTGTGAAAACCAAAGAGAATAAAGAAGAAGTTAAAATGTTGTATGCAGTGCGTCAGGTGAGTTTTAGCCTATATTATTTATGGTAGAACGCTTCTTATTCGAAAAAGGACTGCCATTTTATTTTTAGGTGTTTTTTTAGTTATGGTGCATAAAGACCATTGAAAAAGCAAAAGGAAGCATAGATGTAGATATTTTTATGCTTGTTTTTCTTAAATATGCCGTTTGAATGCAGTTTTTTTTGTTTTGCTACTCGTTTTTACTCTGAAACAAGTTGTATCTTAGATTTTTTTGATGTTTATAAAAATATCGACTTCTTTTGGGCGTGTCCTTCCTTCCTTATTTCGAAGTGTTATCATTATCAAGTACCAAATAATTATAAGTAGGTACACAATAAGTTTATGTAGAGGAGCTCGTAGCTAAGTAATAACAGGCGCTGGGGTTGATCCATCAGATACGCTTGCCGGTGTTGGTCCGTGGATGGGTGACCATCTTTACATACTGAGACTCCTCCATGCCTCGGAAAGCACGTTAAGCTGTTGGTCCCGGCTGTCATTCATGGATCTTTGACAGTCATCACAAGCCCGAAAGTTTGACAACCAGTCTTACCAAGGGGTATCGTATTACCCAGTAACTGGGTTGTGGGTTGTGGAGGTCAGATACGTAGTCTCTAAAACTCCATGTAAAATATGTACTAGTACTCAGTTGCATCCGGTTAGACTGGAAGCCGACCCCAACATACTTGGGAAAAGACTCAATCAATCAATCAATATCTTTCTTGTGGATCATACGTAGGTATATATACAGGTCTTAAATAATTAAATAGTGGTCAGCTATGTCCCGCCCTCACACTTCCGTCACTTTATATTTTGGAAATAGCCCTATTTGTCAGAAATAACCCCCATTTGTTTCCTCGAATATCGGACATTATAATACGTAATCGCCGGGATAATAGTAAAATTCGTGTTCAGCCATTTAAGACAGCGCTCCTGTATAAAAGCGTTGTATGCAGAGCGCCAATAACTTATAATAATATCCCTGACTGTGTTAAGAAATTAAATATAGAACAGTTTAGGAAAACATTTAAAAAAATACTGACAGAAAAAGCCTATTATAATGTTAATGAATTTTTAAATGATAAATCGCTCTGAAGATCCTGACTGATTATATTCTATTTATTTTGAATCGCATGACTATTGACCTATTTTTTTATTTAATTGAATGTTAATGTTAATTGTTGGTTTATTTAAATTATTATTTTGTGTATTTTTATTTTGAAATGTTAATGTCTTTCGACCTAATTTGTACACCAGCCAAGGCCAAACATGTTGAGCCAAAAAATATCTTGTAACACCTATAATAACCATCATACCATGTATATTATCTACACATGTTTTTGCAAATAAATTAATCTGAATCTGAATCTTGTCGGGCATACCTACAATAGTACATAGAAAATTAAAGGATAATGCAACTTTTCCCTTGTGTTCTGGGCTCATTTTTGTTACAATGCTGCCTACACATAAAACCTATACCAAACAGTAGATATAATTGTCGCTAGTAACTTTCAATATGGCGACACAAAAATCGCACCACGGGATTTTTTTTTGATCGAGTTATAGATTAATTTTCTTAGTTCTTGAGATCATTTTGAATACAAAGATACTGCTAAAGGTGCTACTGTGTTATTGGTTTTATTCATCTGGAATTTCTCAGCAGCAGCCCGCAGTCTGTATTAGTGCCCGGTTAGTGGCAATAGACTCGCCTCCTATTACATGGGGCTTAAACATAACTGTGCGAAATGTGGGTGTATGTTCAGTCAGCCACAGCATTAGCTGACCCACCCTCACAACACAACAATGGGGTACCTCACATACAACGGGGGTACCCAATTGATGCAGCCCACTGTGTGAAATGTATTGGTATTTTATACAAAGGTATTTTGTGTCAATAAACTTATTTTATTATTTACTATTTTATTTATTATGACGCCTGTATTCCCCGAAGGGTTTAGCAGAGGAGTACCTATAGTACAGTCAGCCACAGCATTAGCTGACCCACCCTCACATAAATGGTTGAGATTTTTTAGAATACGAGTCGATAGAATTTTATAATTCTTTTATATTTTATTTATTATAGGTATTTAAATAAAATATAAAAGAATTATAAAATTCTATCGACTAGTATTCTAAAAAATCTCAACCATTTATGTGAGGGTGGGTCAGCTAATGCTGTGGCTGACTGTACTATAGGTACTCCTCTGCTAAACCCTTCGGGGAATACAGGCGTCATAATAAATAAAATAGTCAATAATAAAATAAGTTTATTGACACAAAATACCTTTGTATAAAATACCAATACATTTCACACAGTGGGCTGCATCAATTGGGTACCCCCGTTGTATTAAAATTTTAATACAACTGGGGTACCCAATTGATGCAGCCCACTGTACAATGCGTGATGGAGGGGAGTGATGTGGCGGCATCTACATCGCCACATATGAACTATGCATCAATGACATGACGTCACGCAATCCTGCATCGCGCAATTAGAGTTTACCACGCGATTAGCATATATACAACGTCCCGACATCAACCGTCGGGCAGTAGCCCACCAGACACAACACCCGTCTGGTCGGAGGATCCTCCCTTTTCAGTGGAGGATGAGTGAACATAACACCCTGTTCCTCATGCCTCTAAACAACTAAGAATAGGAATGACCTTGCGCCATATTGTGAAGATTTAGTAAAACAGCACCTCGTTTACACATTTTCAAAGTCATTGACATATTTTAACAAAAACAAATTCCAAAAACAGAACTAAAATGGATAAGGATAACACTACAAAACTTTGCAAGCCTTAGATTTCTAGTTTCAGATGACAGTTAGAGGTCATTGACGTTCCTATTCTTAGTTGAATAGCATTGTACATTGGAACCTAAACTAGGGGAACCCTGTGAGTCGGGTTTCTACTATAACTTCGTGTACAAAAGAAACCTTTATTATGATTTTTTATTATGTTATGTTACATATGCATGTTTCAAGAGATAAGTTACAATTTACTGTTCACAACCATACATCACTGTGACTTTTTTCCCCTATTTCATATTATGGGACTTAAAAAATCACTGGCGATTAGTATGTGGGTGAACTATAAACCTCTGCCCAACCCTTCCGGCAATATAGGCAGGATGTTATGTTATTTTATTACATGCGTAGATGTAGCAAAGTCGTGTCATGGCGTGAAAGTGGCGTAGCACAACGCGTAGCACCGTAGACGACTCGTAGCCGTAGCGTGAAAGTGGCGTAGCATAACGCGTCGCACCGTAGACGACTCGTAGCCGTAGTGTGAAAGTGGCGTAGCACAACGCGTAGCACCGTAGACGACTCGTAGCCGTAGCGTCAAAGTGGCGTAGCACAACGCGTAGCACCGTAGACGACTCGTAGCCGTAGCGTGAGATTGTCGTAGCATAGTAGCCCCTGCTTAAAGACGGGTAGGATTTGACCATTTAATTCAATGTCAACTTAGCTGTCTGCCTGGAGGTCTTGGCCTATTTAGTAACACGCATTTTGCATTAACTAATAGGCCCTCCATGTCAATGTAAATCTCTTAATCACTCTGACATCTTGTCCCTTTTAAACAGAGAAATAAGGTTTTGTGTTTGGTCTGTGATTGAAATATTAACCAATGATTAGGATCTGCTTAACATGCCACACATTTTTAAATGTCCTTCAACTATCACCTGAGTTTAGGAATCTAAATCTAGTAGTCATCTCCTAGTGTTACTCACTGTATCACAGTCACTTCTTTTGTAACCATCCACTGCCAGAAGTAGGTCTTATCTATGGAAAAGAACTGCTTATGGTTATGGCTATGGTTACTCTCATGTACAGACAACAAAAAAAATATCTAGGCAGGGCATACTAAAATATTTGTATGTGTATTGCTTCATGTTCAATTTCGTGACAATAGACAATTTTGTGTTAGTGTGTTACAATGTAGGACTATTGCAAAAACAGTAATGTAAATAAAATTGAACTTGAAGCAATACACAAATACAAATATCGCACACCTAGATCTAAAGTGAGACAACTCAAAAATCGTTCATTTTGAATTATGTTTGAAAAACAGTGAATATCGATAAAAATTATTGAATTTTAGTCACAGTTTGTATACAGTGAAATTTTGCAAACTATTTATTATCTAGAATCAAATTAAATTGTATAACTTCCCTAACAAAAAATGCAGTTATACCTAGGTTTTCATCGTCTCCTGAAAAATGACCTTTTTGAGTTGTCTCAGTTTACATCTAGGTGTGCGATATGTTAGTGTGTCCTGCCTAGATATCTCTTTTGTTGTCTGTACATGATCACTTGTATGTTACTATGCTCATGAATACAGCATTGATAGACTAATTAGTTGTTTAAGGACAATGCGGAGTGTGTTGTTATTGTTTCTTGATTCACCATTGTCTTCTGTCACGACGATGTTACTTTTTAGACAAACTCTCTTCTTTGGTTGATATGCAATACTTAGCTAAGAAAATGTCTTTTGCTTAGATAGCGCAGGTAGGTGTAATGGAAGGAATATAGTTACCTATTATATAAATTTTAACATAACCATGAACGGAATAGTTGTATTTTGAAAACAAGGCTATGGGTTCTTTCGAATTTTTGTAGCGATCTTTGTGTCATTCTTCGGAGATGGGTATAAAGTGTTGGTACCAAAGTCATTTAACTTTTCAAGTATCTTTAATTAATCAAAATAAATAAATCTACCTAGCCTTTTCCCAACTATGTTGGGGTCGGCTTCCAGTCTAACCGGATGCAGCTGAATACCAGTATTTTACATGGAGCGACTGCCTGTCTGACCCTTGGTAAGGCTGGTTTTCAGACTTTCGGGCTTCTGACGACCCGTGTAACGACTGTCAAAGATCCACGAATAACAGCCGGGACCAACGGCTTAACGTGCGTGTAACAAACGAAGCATTGCTACTAGTTTTATGAGCCTAGCTCGCGGGGCCCAGCTGCAAGGGCGGATTTAAGGGGGGCACGGGGGCACGTGCCCCCCACCAGACGGAATTTTTGTGTACTGTGGAGATTCCATCACAGTAGATAGAATAGAAGCAAATCAAATTATCAGAGTTGTTATAATATATGAATAAAATAACAGAAAGAACATGAGTGAAACTCTTCAAAGAACAAATTATGTAAAGAATCGGACAGTTGCAAAAGTTGCTGTCCCATAACTTCAACGACGTTAATGTTGGTAGAGGATGTGCAAGGCGCTGAAGTATAAAAGACCTTCTTTGTTTGTTAGCTTGTGCCCCTCCCAGAAAAAAATCCTGGATCCTCCTTTGCCCAGCTGGATAGAAACACTTATGTAAGTATATTGTAAAAAAAAAAAACAAAAAAAAAAAACAAAAAAAAAACAAAAACAAAACAAAGTGTTCGAACAAGAGATGTTAGTGTTTGCGAAAAATAAGTAAAAAAGTAAAACATCCGGTGGTCGCGTAATTTCTTTCTAGGCACACGTTGTGTAGGTACATTATTTGCTTAGTTTATCAACGAACAGCTCCATGTTATTGTTTTCCTACGGGCTCGCATTCAACCGTGTCGCGCACTGTTTTCCCTAAAAAAACAAAACAAAGTAACTGGATAAGTAAACAATCGGTGCTGAGTCAAACGTAGCGTTCATTTTAAACAAACATGTAGGTATGTGCATTTCTTTGTATGTGTGTGTTTGTTTTGTGTGTTTGTTTGTGTGGGGAAAGTACCAATCTTAACGCACGGAAAATAATGCTTAACTTGAGATAAATTAACTGGATGATGCACTGAAGTTACAGCTTGGCAATGAAAAGGCTATTAAGCTTTTTCAGTAGTATCCTTATATTAGAGGAAGATATATATACACACACACCTAAACTTTTACATCTATGATCACAGTCTTTTCGCTTAGCGTTCTTACAAACTATTTTTCTTTTTGCTCGGCTCCTAAGGATCGTAGCGTAATATTAAGTAGCTGAGAACCATCCTCGATAATTGGGCTACCAAATGCAAAAGACTCAAAATTCAAAACCGACTTTTTGAGCACAATTTCGTGGGTTTTTGTTTTGCGCGGAACCCTAATTCTTTTTCCAAAATAAAAGTAACATATAAGTTACTCCTTATAACATCAGCTACTTGCCACTGAAAGTCCCGTCAAAATCGGTCCAGCCGTTTCGGAGATTAGCTTGGAACAAACAGATAAATTTTGAAAACTGGTTTTCAGAATGCATTTAGTAAAAAGCTGTTATTTTGACATTACAAATACACACATCAATTTTATTTATTTATATAAATTATTTTGCTCGTGCTAACTCAAAAATATTTCTCCAACCACGTGTAAAATTACGTTTATTCATCAAATATCTCAGCTTACATTCTAATTACTTATCTGTATACAATATAATAAAATTCTTCGAAAATTTGTTTGTCTGTTTGTGTTAATCTGCACGTAGATAACGCTGTAACTGCTAAGAACGTGATTTATTACATGTAATGTTATTACGCAGCATATTTTGTTGTAACATCTCTTAGTGCAGTGGATGTTATTGTTTATTGCACGTATTTTATAATAATATCAACTCGTTTATCAATATGATCTGTGGCCTTAATGCGGATTTTTATACATACTCGATCGAGTTTGCGTTAACGTTAAGAGTGTTGGTTCGGTACGGCATTTCATACAAACTTTCAAGTCTTTTTTTAACGAAATGAATGAAGGCCCTGGTTCCAAGCTTGGTTTAGCTCGGTGCGTAACTGAAATGGCTTTATGGCTGTCTAGTTTGACGCACGAGATAGAAGACTCTCACGCGCACCGGAATTATGTCGTAAAAGTGCAAATAAAATCGTATAAAATTAGAAATTAACTATTTAATAAAAAGTTATCCATCACTGGATGCAGTTTGGAATTTGACATTTCATGGCATATTTTTAATTATAATTAACTATAATTGCTAATGAAGGGAGCTGCCAGCCTTTTGGGCACTTTTCCTGTTGACAGCGATGCGGACGAATTTTTTGATGACCTATGATCCTTTCCCCTCCTTTTTTATATACCTTGTACATATTATTATTTTAAATTCGTTAGTTTATGAAGGGATAAACAGCTTTTAAAGATTAATAGGAGGTATGTTTAAAGATTTTTTTGGTGCCTTAAGATATGTTTAATTATGTTTTGGCTTCCATCACTGTATGCGAAAAGGACTTGAAAATAGCATATTTTTTTACATATCAAAATTATTTACGGTTTATGAGACACACAGCTTTAAAAAACCACCTTTTTGATCGTTTTCAGGAAATCTGCGCCTGAACCGATTTTAATGAAACTTCATACGCATAAGCAGGATATATAGGTCTCAAAATTTAGTTAAGAACATTTTCGAAAAATAGTGTTGCAGCTAAATTGGACCGATTTTAAATATTCCATAGAAACAGATTTCCATTTATCTTTTTTTAAATAAGTCCATCCAGGAATCGCGAAAACAAAATCAGCTGCCATGCTCCCTACATTTTGACGAGTTTGATATAGATAAATGTACTGAACAGCTGATTTTTTTCGCGATTTCAGGTTTGGTCCCATAGTACAAGTTGTTCATAATGATGAATGTAATGACCCCTTAAGAGGTTGCTGGTGTTTTACCAATAACCCTGTATATATAGAGCAATGCAACTATTAACAATTTCCAATCACCTTGACTAGCCCCGCACATCAACTACCCTGCAAATGATTATGGTAGATCGTCAAGTCTACCATAATCAGCAAAATAATGATAGCATCAGCATACTCAGCCTATAACGTTCCCACTGCTGGAACACGGGCTTCCTCTTTGCGAGAGGGAGTCGGCCATGCCCATAATCTACCACGCGGGTCCATTGCGGGTTGAAGGATGTAACATAATGTCTTCGAGTTTTTGGTTCTAGGACGTGCTGGTTTCCGAACGATGTTTTCGTTTGAAATAAATTACACAAAGTAAAGTGCCTCCTCCGGTTCCAACCCAAGACTTAATACACGAAGTCGGGACCGTTACCAAATAGTGATAGAATCACAGAAAACCTCAACCTATGTAAAATATAATGCAAAGTTCAACGTCACACTGCAGACGTAAATAATTGGCAATACTAAGCTTTACTCGGGTGATCACTGTCTCCAGAGACACTCAAAACTTTTAAATGATTCTTTGAACGTACTTAGTTCGCAACCTCTTCTACCTTACCTGATCCAAACCTTTAGCACATACATAGGTAATAGGTATAGATATATGTCAGTAAGTAGGTAGGTAATCCCTAGATTTCAGCAAAAAGTTTCCGATCTCTTTCCTTGGGTTTTATGAAAGGTTTAAACTAGCTTATTGGGTATAAGCTTTAAACCGAAATGAGGTAAAGTAGCTTGGCGGCTGAAGAGGCTTAATGGCTTTGGATTACTCTTTTATTTCTATTATCGTGCCTGTTTAATTATTAATTAGAATATAATAGAATACTCTTTGTTATGCACACCATTCAAATTACAGATATCAATATTGAAATTTTACATAGGTTGACACAAGGGGCGGTGTTATCACTAAAAGCGATCTGTTACAAACAACCCTTGGATAGATTAAGGGACAAGGAGAGACAAACCTGTAGGTAGTCAGCACATAATTAGTACATAAATATTATGTCCTGGTATTGTTCGTCGAATCGTTGAGCTCCTAAAGTTTTGAGTTGAGCTGCACGATTACTGAAAAATGCGTGCACTAATAATAATATAATAAATAAAATAATATCCTTGGACATTTCACACAACGCCATCTAGCCCCAAGCTAAGCAACCTAATGCTTGTTATATGGTAACGAGATGGCTGATAAACTACTTATATACATTTTTTTTTTGTAAATACATACATATTATAGATAGAAAAACACCCAGACCCGGAACAAATACTTGTAGGTCATACAAATATTTGTTCCGTGCGGGAATCGAACCCGCGACATGCTGCGCAGCAGTCAATCGCTCAACCACTGCGCCAACCGTCTCGTCACTGACTGGACAGGTCCACTCAATCTGTGTGGTCCTTTCCTCAAAAGACCATTTCAGACAGCAATCTACAAGGTCTTCACATGATTTGACCAAGATTATGTCTGGACTTTAAAAGAGACTGTGACCTCTTATGTGTCAGTTTTTCTTCTCAGATTATTCAGATAGGAAACGCCGACCTCATCTAGTTTTTATTTATTTTTAATAAAAACTAGATGAGGTCGGCGTGATTGAAGTGTAACAAACCTACTTACAGAAATAAAATCATTTATCATGTAAGTCTCGAATATGACTGGTAATAGGTAGATTTTTTAACGAACTTCAAAAATAGGAGGAGGTTCTCAGTTCGTCGGAATATTTTTATTATTATTTTTTTGTAGGTATGCGAACATACCTACGTATCACAAAACCAAAGAAACATACAAAACCGACTTCCGAAATTAAAGTTATTTTTTACTTTGTCTTTTTTTAGAAGTCGGTTGTTTTTTTTTTTTGGAAAAAAGTTTTATAGGTAGAGGTACAAGTATTTATCTCAAAACTAGGACTCGTTGTTTGACATATATGAGTTACTCGAAACCTGCAGCAGCAAAGGTAAGTACAAGATGAAAGGCTATACATCGCAACATGATATCACTCATACGCAGGCGGCACCTAGACTATACTAACAACTACACTATAACTTGCAAAAGTTGACATTCAATTTGTTCTTTCACATCAGAGGCCTTAGTGCGAGTTTTTATACTTTACTCGATCACGTTAAGAGGAAATGTGGCTGCTCTTTTCTCCATACAAAAAGATACAAACGCTCTCGCCTGTTTTCTTTCTGGTTAATGACCATAAAGCAATGTTTTTTTACAGAAATATAAATATCAGTTACTTGTATGCCTCTATGTTTTCCTTTTTCATGATATATTATATATTTATAGGAACTAGAACCCTCCAAAAATGCTCAAAATTGCCTATTCAGACCGCTGTCAACAGACGCCTAGTGTACCAATTTGACAACTATTACTTATCCTCCTTATTCAGTTTATGAAATATCTTTTAAATTGGTGCAATATTGGAGGAGGAAATAGGCGAGAGCCAAACCTCGAAATGTGACTTTTTACATAGGCTATTTAGTCGGATCTGCAGTTGTCCTTATCGCACGAATTCGAGGGCGGAGCGCTCGCAGAGCGACAGCAATACCTTTTTAAAATACCTAATTTTCAAAAGTCTGGCCATCCGCCTTTCCTCTTAAGGGGGATGCGCAGTGGTAGCCCGCGAAATTATAATTTTTTGGGTTTTTTGCAGTTTGCAGGTCCGTGTCATTGCAATAAACTCAAGAAAATTTGAATTTCACGGGCCACAGCGCATCCTCCTTAACGTAAACCTCAATTTATACTGAAACTGAATAAGCGCCGTCTGGTGACTATAATGGGAAACACAATTATTCCATATAAATTGACGTGAGTTAAGAGCCCATACTACCTCAGCTTTTTATCTCGCTCGCATGATACTGCTCGCGTATTGAGTGAGAGCGAGACTGAGTGCGGTGCTGGGCGCTGATAGTTTAAGTAATTTCTTTTTACGGTGAAAATAATGGCAATTAAAAAAAAATATATATATATATAAGACCTACTTTATAGTTAGTTATGCAAAGTTTCATGATCGAATTTGAAGTACTTTTTGAATACCAGCGGTTTATTGTTCGGTTTGGAGGTAACTTTGGATTTTTTTTCTATGGAGAATATTTTATGGAATCTTGTTTTCGTCAAACACAGTATACTTAACATTAATCCTCAACTTTACCATTATATTTATTTCAAAATTAATGCTGCAGTATTTTCGACAAAACGGAGGATCATGCTAAGCCATTTGAGATAGTATAGGATCTTAAGAGCGTTGGTTCGGTACGGCATTTCATACAAACTTTCAAGTCCTTTTTTATCGAAATGAATGAACCGATTTTAATGAAACTTCATACGCATAAGCAGGATATATAGGTCTCAAAATTTAGTTAAGAACATTTTCGAAAAATAGTGTTGCAGCTAAATTGGACCGATTTTAAATATTCCATAGAAACAGATTTCCATTTATCTTTTTTTAAATAAGTCATTTCGAAAATGTTCTAAACTAACTATTTAGACCTATGTATCCTGCTTATGCGTATGAAGTTTCATTAAAATCGGTTCATTCATTTCGATAAAAAAGGACTTGAAAGTTTGTATGAAATGCCGTACCGAACCAACGCTCTTAAGATCCTATACTATCTCAAATGGCTTAGCATGATCCTCCGTTTTGTCGAAAATACTGCAGCATTAATTTTGAAATAAATATAATGGTAAAGTTGAGGATTAATGTTAAGTATACTGTGTTTGACGAAAACAAGATTCCATAAAATATTCTCCATAGAAAAAAAATCCAAAGTTACCTCCAAACCGAACAATAAACCGCTGGTATTCAAAAAGTACTTCAAATTCGATCATGAAACTTTGCATAACTAACTATAAAGTAGGTCTTATATATATATATATTTTTTTTTAATTGCCATTATTTTCACCGTAAAAAGAAATTACTTAAACTATCAGCGCCCAGCACCGCACTCAGTCTCGCTCTCACTCAATACGCGAGCAGTATCATGCGAGCGAGATAAAAAGCTGAGGTAGTATGGGCTCTTAACTCACGTCAATTTATATGGAATAATTGTGTTTCCCATTATAGTCACCAGACGGCGCTTATTCAGTTTCAGTATAAATTGAGGTTTACGTTAAGGAGGATGCGCTGTGGCCCGTGAAATTCAAATTTTCTTGAGTTTATTGCAATGACACGGACCTGCAAACTGCAAAAAACCCAAAAAATTATAATTTCGCGGGCTACCACTGCGCATCCCCCTTAAGAGGAAAGGCGGATGGCCAGACTTTTGAAAATTAGGTATTTTAAAAAGGTATTGCTGTCGCTCTGCGAGCGCTCCGCCCTCGAATTCGTGCGATAAGGACAACTGCAGATCCGACTAAATAGCCTATGTAAAAAGTCACATTTCGAGGTTTGGCTCTCGCCTATTTCCTCCTCCAATATTGCACCAATTTAAAAGATATTTCATAAACTGAATAAGGAGGATAAGTAATAGTTGTCAAATTGGTACACTAGGCGTCTGTTGACAGCGGTCTGAATAGGCAATTTTGAGCATTTTTGGAGGGTTCTAGTTCCTATAAATATATAATATATCATGAAAAAGGAAAACATAGAGGCATACAAGTAACTGATATTTATATTTCTGTAAAAAAACATTGCTTTATGGTCATTAACCAGAAAGAAAACAGGCGAGAGCGTTTGTATCTTTTTGTATGGAGAAAAGAGCAGCCACATTTCCTCTTAACGTGATCGAGTAAAGTATAAAAACTCGCACTAAGGCCTCTGATGTGAAAGAACAAATTGAATGTCAACTTTTGCAAGTTATAGTGTAGTTGTTAGTATAGTCTAGGTGCCGCCTGCGTATGAGTGATATCATGTTGCGATGTATAGCCTTTCATCTTGTACTTACCTTTGCTGCTGCAGGTTTCGAGTAACTCATATATGTCAAACAACGAGTCCTAGTTTTGAGATAAATACTTGTACCTCTACCTATAAAACTTTTTTCCAAAAAAAAAAAACAACCGACTTCTAAAAAAAGACAAAGTAAAAAATAACTTTAATTTCGGAAGTCGGTTTTGTATGTTTCTTTGGTTTTGTGATACGTAGGTATGTTCGCATACCTACAAAAAAATAATAATAAAAATATTCCGACGAACTGAGAACCTCCTCCTATTTTTGAAGTTCGTTAAAAAATCTACCTATTACCAGTCATATTCGAGACTTACATGATAAATGATTTTATTTCTGTAAGTAGGTTTGTTACACTTCAATCACGCCGACCTCATCTAGTTTTTATTAAAAATAAATAAAAACTAGATGAGGTCGGCGTTTCCTATCTGAATAATCTGAGAAGAAAAACTGACACATAAGAGGTCACAGTCTCTTTTAAAGTCCAGACATAATCTTGGTCAAATCATGTGAAGACCTTGTAGATTGCTGTCTGAAATGGTCTTTTGAGGAAAGGACCACACAGATTGAGTGGACCTGTCCAGTCAGTGACGAGACGGTTGGCGCAGTGGTTGAGCGATTGACTGCTGCGCAGCATGTCGCGGGTTCGATTCCCGCACGGAACAAATATTTGTATGACCTACAAGTATTTGTTCCGGGTCTGGGTGTTTTTCTATCTATAATATGTATGTATTTACAAAAAAAAAATGTATATAAGTAGTTTATCAGCCATCTCGTTACCATATAACAAGCATTAGGTTGCTTAGCTTGGGGCTAGATGGCGTTGTGTGAAATGTCCAAGGATATTATTTTATTTATTATATTATTATTAGTGCACGCATTTTTCAGTAATCGTGCAGCTCAACTCAAAACTTTAGGAGCTCAACGATTCGACGAACAATACCAGGACATAATATTTATGTACTAATTATGTGCTGACTACCTACAGGTTTGTCTCTCCTTGTCCCTTAATCTATCCAAGGGTTGTTTGTAACAGATCGCTTTTAGTGATAACACCGCCCCTTGTGTCAACCTATGTAAAATTTCAATATTGATATCTGTAATTTGAATGGTGTGCATAACAAAGAGTATTCTATTATATTCTAATTAATAATTAAACAGGCACGATAATAGAAATAAAAGAGTAATCCAAAGCCATTAAGCCTCTTCAGCCGCCAAGCTACTTTACCTCATTTCGGTTTAAAGCTTATACCCAATAAGCTAGTTTAAACCTTTCATAAAACCCAAGGAAAGAGATCGGAAACTTTTTGCTGAAATCTAGGGATTACCTACCTACTTACTGACATATATCTATACCTATTACCTATGTATGTGCTAAAGGTTTGGATCAGGTAAGGTAGAAGAGGTTGCGAACTAAGTACGTTCAAAGAATCATTTAAAAGTTTTGAGTGTCTCTGGAGACAGTGATCACCCGAGTAAAGCTTAGTATTGCCAATTATTTACGTCTGCAGTGTGACGTTGAACTTTGCATTATATTTTACATAGGTTGAGGTTTTCTGTGATTCTATCACTATTTGGTAACGGTCCCGACTTCGTGTATTAAGTCTTGGGTTGGAACCGGAGGAGGCACTTTACTTTGTGTAATTTATTTCAAACGAAAACATCGTTCGGAAACCAGCACGTCCTAGAACCAAAAACTCGAAGACATTATGTTACATCCTTCAACCCGCAATGGACCCGCGTGGTAGATTATGGGCATGGCCGACTCCCTCTCGCAAAGAGGAAGCCCGTGTTCCAGCAGTGGGAACGTTATAGGCTGAGTATGCTGATGCTATCATTATTTTGCTGATTATGGTAGACTTGACGATCTACCATAATCATTTGCAGGGTAGTTGATGTGCGGGGCTAGTCAAGGTGATTGGAAATTGTTAATAGTTGCATTGCTCTATATATACAGGGTTATTGGTAAAACACCAGCAACCTCTTAAGGGGTCATTACATTCATCATTATGAACAACTTGTACTATGGGACCAAACCTGAAATCGCGAAAAAAATCAGCTGTTCAGTACATTTATCTATATCAAACTCGTCAAAATGTAGGGAGCATGGCAGCTGATTTTGTTTTCGCGATTCCTGGATGGTTTGAAAACACAATTGGACCCGGTAGGTGGCTCTGCAGTCGGGTTCTAAGATCGTTCAGACAGGACATCGTCTGTCGGCATCGCTAGTTGAAAATAAAATTCACTTTTTGTCTTATATTGAACAGTGCACTCACTTTAAAAAAGCCTGGTAATCTTCAGCGAGCGCATCGCAGCCCGGCAACTGCAGCGCTGGGTTGAGGCTGAAGGTGATGACCAGGAATGCGCGTCCGCTGCATGCTGGTGGTCAGGATACCTGTTGAAGCCGTGGATGCTGGCTGGCTGTGTGACTCGCCGCTCGAAAGCTTGAGGAAGTGATGCTGATGACGTCACGCTGATGTAGTTGCACGAAGGCTGCGCTGACGATCACGTCGGGGTCACCAATTTAGAGGCATGAGGAACAGGGTGTAAAGTTCACTCATCCTCCATAGAAAAGGGAGGATCCTCCGACCAGACGGGTGTTGTGTCTGTTGGGCCACTGCCCGACGGTTGATGTCGGGACGTTGTATATATGCTAATCGCGTGGTAAACTCTAATTGCGCGATGCAGGTTTGCGTGACGTCATGTCATTGATGCGTAGTTCATATGTGGCGATGTAGATGCCGCCACAATGCAATACCAACTTGATGCAGTGACCTCTCATGATTTAAAGGGATTTCGCTAACTAAAGACATATTATGTGATCTGACCAAGATTATGTCTGGACTTTAAAAGAGACTGTGACCTCTGAGTTTGTTTCGGCGTTTCTTCTCAGAGTAGTCAGATAGGAAACGTCGACCTCATCTAGTTTTAAAAAATATAATCGACGTGTAAAAGTGTTTGTACAAACCTACTTACAGAAAATATATCATTTAATCATTTATCATTGATCGAATGAGTAAGGCAACTGTCCAAATGGCGCTGTCGTAGCTAGTTCTCAACACAAGCCAATAAATACAAGGCCTGAGTGGTTTTATTTTATTTTTGCGAAAATGACGTGTCGTTATGTTCCTAACTCCGAAATTGGAGTTCACCAATTCCCGAAAGACCCTAAAATTAGAAGAGACATTTTGAAGATAGTGATTACGAGGAAATATTTAAGGTTTTAAATACCGACACTTTCCAAAATAGTAGTAAAAATATTGAAATAACCGAAAATAACGAAATTGTGAAATAAAACCAAACTCATGAATGAACGAAATGTCAAAATTGAAGGCATTAATTTATAAAGGACCTAGCTATGATCACGGCATCTACAATTAGCTTTGCCCGCCCTTCTCCGCTGATTGATTGTAAGAGTGTAGGGTAAGATCCCATATTCCCATGTTCATGTTTTTACAGGTTAGTTAATTATCCTATCATTGCTATTATTTCATTCCATCTACCACCACCTACCTTTAAGGTACCTTTCTTTGAGTATATTATTTAGATACTTTCTTTTCACCCCTCATTGTTCTAACGATAATTTACAATAGCAGAATTAGCCACCCATACTAGACCTTATTTTCTTTTCTATGTAGAGGATGTTTATGAAAAAATGTATCTTAGTTTACAATATGTGAGGTTTCATGTTTATAATATGGTTAGTTATTTATGAAAACAAATCTCACCACGGGCAGCGGTGACCTCATAATGTAAATATGTTTGTTCTTCGACGATAGCACCTAGCCAACACTGGTAACAATAACATTTTGCTAAGTATGACGGACGACCGAGTCTTTAGTGAAAACTAACTCTGAACTAGAACTCGGCTGTAGTATTATGTTGCAATAGTATGTAGTAAAAAACAACCGACTTCCAAAAAACACTACAAAGTGAAAAATAACTTTAATTTTGGAAGTCAGTGTCTTTGGATCTGTATTTTAGTTTTTTGCCACCGACTTCTAAAATTAAAGTTATTTTTCACTTTGTAGTGTTTTTTTGGCAGTCAGTTGTTTTTTTTTTTTTGTAAAACAGTTTTTATTTTTCACTTTTTAGTGGGTCAGTTTGTAATTTATCTAAGTTACAATAGCCCAATGACAACTGCTCCCATAATAAAAGTAGCGCGCTCGGTAGCCTCTTAAAGGTTCTAGTGTTAAATGAAATCACTGAAGAAACACGTGCACTTACATATTGATTACATGACGTCAACAATGCATAACTTCAAGCTTCTTTTTTTAATATTATGACCTACAATTAGGCCCCTCGCCCACGGCGACTTTTTGTAGCGATGCTGTCGCGCGTTTACGAAATGCGCGACTGCATCGCTACTAACGCGCGTTAGTCGCATTTGCAACGCGCTACAGGAGCGATGACAACGCGCTCTTAACGCGCTACAGTATCGCGGCTGTATCGATGCAAACGCGCGACCGTGTCGGACGACATCGGGGAGAAAACGGAGGGAGGGTGGCGCGTGAGTGGAGAACCGAGCTTTCGTTGCCTACGCTTCGGCTGCTTACGTAAAAGCAGCACCAAAGACAACGTGACTAATGTTGCCTCAACGGAGTCCATCTTGCAACTGTAGCGATCGAAGGTATTTTTGTGCCGTTACTAAATGGCGTTTGCATCGCGACAGAAGCGCACCAGTATCGCGTTTGCATCGCGACTGAATCTGGGCCCGTGGGCGAGGGCACACAGCTAGCGACCGCTTCGCGACGGTATCGATGCGGATGCGCGACAGCATCGCTACTCGAATCGAATCGTGGTGTAGGCGAGGGCAAACAGCTAGCACCGCATCGCGACTGTATCGATGCAAACGCGCGACGACATCGCTACTGCATCGCTACAAAAAGTCGCCGTGGGCGAGGGCCCTTAGGTTTTATAGATTTACAGTAATTAAATTGATTTCGTATAGAAAAAATGGTACAGCCAACAGTGATTGTACCTTCTGCTTCTTTATTTTTTGGTGAAGATAACTCG
This sequence comes from Cosmia trapezina, assembly GCA_905163495.3. Classification (NCBI taxonomy): domain Eukaryota; kingdom Metazoa; phylum Arthropoda; class Insecta; order Lepidoptera; family Noctuidae; genus Cosmia; species Cosmia trapezina. Next base: position 15,236,591 of record LR991044.1, read on the forward strand.
TTTGTTTGCTGGCTATATTTTTTTTTACATTTGGTACCCAGAGTTGCGAGTTTTATCATCTTAATTATTCATACTTATCCTATAGGAGACCATTGCTCGACAAAGCCATTAGGCATACTCCTCTGTTAGGGCCTGCCTGGCGGAACTCACGGCGAATGGGAATATATTACTTAAAAGCACGGCAATAAAATTTAAATTTCAATGATGATGCTTATGGACGTCGTGGCATGCCTAAGGATACCGCGGCATACTTGCCATCAGTATGCGCTTGCATGTCGTAGGAAGTGCGTGCCGTTCCACCAATGGGCGCAGGCGAAATTAGTTTTTATAATTTGCCTTTTGTAAGATAAAAGCCACAATATCAGTTATCCTCGAAATCCGAATCAAGAACCTTGCATGTCGCTACTGCCATTATTTCATTGTCTACGTCAAGTCTTCAAAATCTTCCACAAGATTATGTATTAAATTGTTTTTTTCAAATTACCTTTTAATCATTATTCTCATAAGCTGTTGTTTTGTCCTTAGGGTCCTGAGTCGGCACTGAACTCAAACCCGGGTGGCGCCGCGAAGCCGCCGCTCATCAACTCATTCGAGCTGGACCGGTGTTTGGACCGGTATGTAGTTACACTATTATACAGGCTGTTTCTTTTAAGGTGTCAAGCAAGTGTGAGCTGATAGCAGATTACCATACCTATGGATTTAACCCCCATGTATGTTCTACGATTTTTTGTAGTTTTCGAGTTATAATTTTTGTTCGATATTTTTCCCGATTCAACGAGATGATGGCTTTAAAATATTATATCTTTTTTTTGAGTCAACTTTGAACAAGAATGTACTAAATAGGGCATTATTTGCTGAAATCGGTCACAAAGTGGTGTATCTGAAATCTTGTGATTTTCATATTTTTATATTTATTATTTACTTTGCATATTTTTGTCAATCCTGGTATTTACTATTTTAAGCAGAGCTCAGTTGATAATAAAAACAAATTTTGTACCTACTACTATCCTTAACCACTATACCATTGATATTGAGGGATCCAAAATAACTCGAAAACTACAAAAAATCCTAGAACATACATGGAGGTTAAATCGATAGGTATGGTACTCTGCTATCAGCTCGCACTGGCTTGACACCTTAAAAGAAACACCGCCGTGTATAATAAGTTAAAGTCATCTATCAATAATCAGCTTATGGATAATTTTCCTACTGCTGGGACACAGGCCTACTCTCTCTTCGAGTGGGAGTGGGCTGTAATCTACCACGCGGGCCCAGTGCGGGTTGGTAGATGTCACATGTCTTCGAATTTTTGGTTCTAAGACATGCCGGTTTCCTCACGATGTTTTCTTTTACCGTTCTGAGAGCAGTGGTGATGAAATTATTTACACAAAGTAAAGCGCTTGCTTGGGTTCGAACCCACGACCTATAACTCATAAGTTGGGGCCGTTACCACTGGTCCACCTCTGCTCACCAAAATTATTTAAAGAAAGTTGATATTCCCACGTCTCGATAAAGACAAGGAATTGTTTCTTAGTCCTTTTTTGTTCCAATGGAAAAAAATGAAGCAGTCACAGACAGACAAACAAGAGCCACATGGCCTTTTCTAGAGCCTTCCCTTCTGGTTTAGAGGAGGATGTAGGAGATTTAAAGATTATGTTAAAGTAGCCAGTTTACTTGAAAGCTCTCTCCCCAGGGAGGAGTCCGGCAGGTGGGGCGGCGAGGCGGCGCGGCGACGCCGGCGCAGCTCGCCCCCGCGCCGCGCCTCGCCCCCTCGCGACCATGAGCCTCTCGCTCTCGCACGGGTAAGACCATGTGGAATTTTTCTTTATTGCTACTTCAAAAAGGACGTTCGAGGTTCCTCTAAATTTTCGAGGAACCTCGAACGTCCTTTTTAATTGTCTCTCAGAAAAGGACTGGTTATCTACCTACATATCTAGGTAGGTTTAGACTCTAAAATATATAAGTACCCTTTTCTGAGAAACACTTCATTAGAAGTGCTTTCATTATTGATCAACTGCATAGAATCTCGCTCATCTCTGACGACATATAAGTTTAAAGCCTTATGTGCAAATTCGTAACTTCACTTAGAGTAGGTACTTTCATAAGTGATCAATGTAACCTCTTTTTGTCCTTAATGGCATAATGATTAAGTATTTTCAAGCCTAACTGATTTCTCAATGACGATAATCTCCGAAGTATCTTCTTCTATTAATCCATCTTCAATAACATTTCGGTCTTCCCAGGCCTCTGCCCCAACATCTCCACAAGGCTCAGCACACTCGAGCCCCGCGCCAGTGTCACCGTCTGGAAGCACGAGCGCAGCGGGCGGTGCACGTTCACCACTGCCACTGGTGGCGCCCGACCTGCTGGCCATGCAGCTACTCGATCAGCATACGCAGCTGCAGGCACTCATGAAGCAGCGCCTGTTCCATCAGCATCACATGCAGAAACAGGTATGACAGTTAAGAAATAGGGAAAATATACGTAAAATCTCTGGTTTTCTACAAAGGTCTTAACAAATTTTTGCAATGCTGACATGAGAAAGCAAAAATCAGTATGTCAGGGATTTAACGTTGTATTGTTTCATCAGCACATGACTTCGGAGGCTGCTAAGCGTCAGCTGGAGCAGTCACGGCTTCAAGAACAGATTAATCTCAACTTGCTGTCACAATCTCATCTGCCGCCGCCAGACACATCACCAGGTCAGTACTTACCTTACATTAAGAAATTCTCTTTTATTACCAAAAATCCCTACGAGAAAATCTTCATTGATTTATTGCCTAAGTACCTTCTTTTGAAAGCAATGTCTTTTCATTACATCGAATATATTTCATAATAATATCAGTGGCTCTGATTGCAGCAAACTGTTATGGATGCCATATTTCTAATCGTTGCAATTTCTTTAGACCATGCGAACTTTTAGCCTTCCTCAAAAATAATCATATTTCTAATTTCCGCTACGTGCAATGGCCATTGACATTTTAGCGATGAAGTTCCTAAATTATCTGTTCCCTCCAGGTTCTCTTCAGCAACAACTAGGCGCGCAGCAGCAGCAGCTGGTTCAACAGCTGCAAGCAGTACAGCGTCAGTACCTGATGCACGGACCACTCTCCGTGCCACCGAATGCTCCACCAGGTTTGAAAACATTTTAATTTTTCATCTGCTATGAAGGATGGATCAGCATTCTTCGCTAACAAAATCATCATTGTGGTACATAAAAGCTTTTAAGTAAAACAGTTCAAGAATTAGTACACAGTATATTATAATTTATAATTCATCTCGAGATGTCAAGTAAATTTGCAAAAGTACCTACTATTGTTTAGATTATGTTATGAACAATGATTTTTGGACCTATTTTATACTTTAATTTTAATTTTCGATGTGTGACTTGGCTATCGTATTAGGTTAAGACCTTTAATGGTAGTTTTAAGGTGTTCGTTTCAACCGCGCGGCCATGGCGTTAAAAAAAAAAAAAAACTATGCCAACATTTTGTAACAATTTGTAAAAGTTGACTCCCAAAACCACAAATTTGTCAAAGCTATGGTTAAAAACTTAGAAGGGTTTGAACGTGGCCGCGCCATCGAAACGCGGAGAACCGCGCGGCCACGGAGATCTCAGACACTAAGCGTTGCACAGACCTGAAATTTTGGTAACTAACAGATTCAATTTGTAAACAATTTGTAAAAATATAGAAAAAAATCCTAGATTAATATTTTAGGAGCTGTGAGACTAAAACCCCGTGGCCGCGCCATCGAAACGGTGAAAAAAACGTGATAGCCGATATCTCGCTGAAAAAGTATCGCAGACTTCTAGAGTTTTTTGTAAAACCCAGATTTGAATTTGTCAAAACTTACAAAAATGCAACAAAAAATACTAGGTTAATATTTTAGGAGCTGTGAGACTAAAACCCCGTGGCCGCGCCATCGAAACGGTGACAAAAACGTTATCACCGATATCTCGCTGAAAAAGCATCGCAGAGGTCTGAAGTTTTTTGTAAAACCTAGATTTGAATTTGTCAAAACTTGTGAAAATAAAACAAAAAATCCTAGGTTTATATTTCAGGACCCGCGCCATAGAAACGGTGAAAACCACGTTATCACCGATATCTCACTGAAAAAGCATCGCAGAGGTCTGAAATTATTTGTAAAACCTAGATTTGAATTTGTCAAAATTTGTAAAAATACAAAAAAAAATCCTAGGTTTATATTTCAGGAGCTGTAAGACTAGAACCCCATGGCCGCGCCATTCAAACGGTGAAAAATATGTTATCGCCGATATCTCGCTGAAAAAGCATCGCAGAGGTCTGAAGTTTTTTGTAAAACCTAGATTTGAATTTGTCAAAACTTACAAAAATGCAACAAAAAATACTAGGTTTATATTTCAGGAGCTGTAAGACTAGAACCTCATGGCCGCGCCATCGAAACGGTGACAAAAATGTGATAGCCGATATCTCGCTGAAAAAGCATCGCAGAGGTCTGAAGTTTTTTTTAAAACCTAGATTTGAATTTGTCAAAACTTGTAAAAATATTACGAAAAATCCTAGGTTTATATTTCAGGAGACGCGCCATTGAAACGGTGAAAAACACGTTATCGCCGATATCTCACTGAAAAAGTGTCGCAAAGGTCTGAAGTTTTTTGTAAAACCTAGATGTGAATTTGTCAAATTTTTTAAAAATACATAAAAAAATCCTAGGTTTATATTTCAGGAGCCGCGCCATTGAAACAGAGAAAAACACGTTATCGCCGATATCTCACTGAAAAAGCATCGCAGAGGTCTGAAGTTTTTTGTAAAACCTAGATTTGAATTAGTTATTTTTTTTACAAATACAACAAAAATCCTAGGTTTACAAAAAACCGTATTTCACCGTTTCAATGGCGCGGCTCCTGAAATGTAAACCTAAGATTTTTTTTTGTATTTTTAAAAATTTTGACAAATTCACATCTAGGTTTTACAAAAAAATTCAGACCTTTGCGACACTTTTTCAGTGAGATATCGGCGATAACGTGTTTTTCACCGTTTCAATGGTGCGTCTCCTGAAATATAAACCTAGGATTTTTCGTAGTATTTTTACAAGTTTTTTCAAATTCAAATCTAGGTTTTACAAAAAACTTCAGACGTCTGCGATGCTTTTTCAGCGAGTTATCGGCTATCACGTTTTTGTTACCGTTTCGATGGCGCGGCCATGGGGTTTTAGTCTTACAGCTCCTGAAATATAAACCTAGTATTTTTGTTGCATTTTTGTAAGTTTTGACAAATTCAAATCTGGGTTTTACAAAAAACTCTAGACGTCTGCGATGCTTTTTAGCGAGATATCGGCTATTACGTTTTTGTCACCGTTTCGATGGCGCGGCCACGGGGTTTTAGTCTTACAGCTCCTGAACTATAAACCTAGGATTTTTTGATGTATTTTTACAAGTTTTGACAAATTCAAATCTAGGTTTTACAAAAAACTTCAGACCTCTGCGATGCTTTTTCAGCGAGATATCGGCGATAACATATTTTTCACCGTTTGAATGGCGCGGCCATAGGGTTCTAGTCTTACAACTCCTGAAATATAAACCTAGGATTTTTTGTTGTATTTTTACAAATTTTGACAAATTCAAATCTAGGTTTTACAAAAAACTTCAGACCTTTGCGATGCTTTTTAAGTCAGATATCGGCGATAACGTGTTTTTCACCGTTTCAATGGCGCGGCTCCTGAAATATAAACCTAGGATTTTTTGTTATATTTTTACAAATTTTGACAAATTCAAATCTAGGTTTTAAAAATAATTTCAGACCTCTGCGATGCTTTTTCAGTGAGATATCGGTGATAACGTGTTTTTCACCGTTTCTATGGCGCGGGTCCTGAAATATAAACCTAGGATTTTTTGTTTTATTTTCACAAGTTTTGACAAATTCAAATCTAGGTTTTACAAAAAACTTCAGACCTCTGCGATGCTTTTTCAGCGAGATATCGGTGATAACGTTTTTGTCACCGTTTCGATGGCGCGGCCACGGGGTTTTAGTCTCACATCTCCTAAAATATTAACCTAGTATTTTTTGATGTATTTTTACAAGTTTTGACAAATTCAAATCTAGGTTTTACAAAAAACTTCAGACCTCTGCGATGCTTTTTCAGCGAGATATCGGCGATAACATATTTTTCACCGTTTGAATGGCGCGGCCATAGGGTTCTAGTCTTACAACTCCTGAAATATAAACCTAGGATTTTTTGTTGTATTTTTACAAATTTTGACAAATTCAAATCTAGGTTTTACAAAAAACTTCAGACCTTTGCGATGCTTTTTAAGTCAGATATCGGCGATAACGTGTTTTTCACCGTTTCAATGGCGCGGCTCCTGAAATATAAACCTAGGATTTTTTGTTATATTTTTACAAATTTTGACAAATTCAAATCTAGGTTTTAAAAATAATTTCAGACCTCTGCGATGCTTTTTCAGTGAGATATCGGTGATAACGTGTTTTTCACCGTTTCTATGGCGCGGGTCCTGAAATATAAACCTAGGATTTTTCGTTTTATTTTCACAAGTTTTGACAAATTCAAATCTAGGTTTTACAAAAAACTTCAGACCTCTGCGATGCTTTTTCAGCGAGATATCGGTGATAACGTTTTTGTCACCGTTTCGATGGCGCGGCCACGGGGTTTTAGTCTCACATCTCCTAAAATATTAACCTAGTATTTTTTGTTGCATTTCTGTAAGTTTTGACAAATTCAAATCTGGGTTTTACAAAAAACTCTAGACGTCTGCGATGCTTTTTCAGCGAGATATCGGCTATCACGTTTTTGTCACCGTTTCGATGGTGCGGCCACGGGGTTTTAGTCTCACAGCTCCTAAAATATTAACCTAGGATTTTTTTCTATATTTTTACAAATTGTTTACAAATTGAATCTGTTATTTACCAAAATTTCAGGTCTGTGCAACGCTTAGTTTCTGAAATCTCCGTGGCCGCGCGGTTCTCCGCGTTTCGATGGCGCGGCCACGTTCAAACCCTTCTAACTTTTTAACCATAGCTTTGACAAATTTGTGGTTTTGGGAGTCAACTTTTACAAATTGTTACAAAATGTTGGTATAGTTTTTTTTTTTTTTAACGCCATGGCCGCGCTGTTGAAACGAACTCGTTTTAAGGCCTTTAAATAAATAAATATAAATTAATATCGCTCACCATACTTTCTAATGGAACTGTTTACACTGAGATGTAATATAATATAATAATAATATCTCGGGATATATTATATCCCATAGTGGAAAGGCGGCTTTAATGTTTGTGTTTGTCCACCAGGTTTAATGTTGTGGGGCAGTGAAATGGAAGAGCACCCTCTGTTCGGGCGCGGCGTCTGCAAGTGGCCTGGCTGCGATGCGCTCGCTGAAGATTACCAGGCTTTCTTAAAGTGAGTCCACTGTTCTATCTTATGCCCATCCTGAATGTTATCTTGACTAAAATTGCTGCAAATCAGCCGCAAGCTTTTTTGATAAACTGACATTAGTAAGTTCTGTAAATCAGTATTACCAAAGCGTTCTCCTACTTTCTCTGATACCTCTCCGTTATTGACGGTTGACTAACAAATCTGAATAAGTCTCATTGTCCTTCGATTGATTCTAAAGCAGGATTTGCCCTGTCAAATAAATTCAACCACCATTGTTCTCTTCTAACTTCCCTTTTACCCCCAGGCACCTGGAAGCCGCGCACACTCTGGACGACCGGTCGGCGGCGCAGGCGCGTGTGCAGATGCAGGTGGTGGCGCAGCTGGAGCTGCAGTTGCGGCGCGAGCGCGACCGCCTCGCCGCCATGATGCGCCATCTGCACGCTGCCAGGGACACAACGCACCACCAAGCCAAGCATCCGCATGGTATGATAACATTCACGCTTCTATTTCCCAAAGGGAAGGTGTATTTCACGTCATAACGTGGGGGATGTTTCACCAGTTATTATAATAATATAACATTCTAGTACACACGCTTGTCATTGTATGATACTTACCTACTATGCAATTAATTTAAAAATAGGACTGGCCTTGACACGACATGAACTTCCTGAAGATCACGGGAGACATGGATGGATTGTGTAAAATATGATATAGCTACAATGGTGGTGACTGTTGTGATGACGGCTAATAGAGATGTATTACAGAAGAAGACGCTATGCCTGAAATAAATTGGCATTTGGAATCGAAGATTAAGAATTTTTGACAAAAAAAATTGCGATCAGCACTTGGAAAGGGGACTAGTCATCGCAGTTTGTTTTCTCGGAACCACGGAGAACATGTTTCTTGATATGATTTCTCACTTAATTAAATTAGTCAGATAAAACTTAAAATCAGGAGTAACTATTCAGTGTCTAATAATTTCAGGTGGTGCTTCTGAAGGTGCATCTCCTGGTCCAGTTCGGCGCCGTGTCTCTGATAAATCTGGCGTCGCCATTGCAGGAGGTAATTATTATGCAACCACCATTTTACTACTAATATCGGGTAAAAAGCGTACCTGCTGGTTTCATTGGCAATCGAAAGCGCGTTATTTTGACTGAGATTATAAGAAGTAGGGTAGTCTTGAAACAGAGTACTTATATTTTAAAAATATTGTTTCTGTCCTAAAGGTCTTCCGTATATGCTCGAAAGAGCTGGATTAGATGTGCAACAAGGTAAAGAAATAGGTACTAAATAAAAAACTTGACTGTTTCAGTTTTTTTTTTGAGTTCAATATTTCCAGTATTAATTTTTACTTATTCTTTGTTGTTTTGCAGGTCGTTGTTGTAGTGTAATATTATTTTTGTTTGTCTTAAAACTATATCTAAATATTTTCAGAGATACAACGCAACCGCGAGTTTTACAAATCCGCTGATGTGCGGCCGCCATTCACATATGCTTCACTTATTCGACAGGTTTGTACTCTCTAAAGCTTTTGACTTTCTTTAATATCAATCTTTTCTCAACATAATAATAAATTGCCGTTTTTAATTGCTATCGAAGTATGTATGACACAGCAAAATGATTCTGTAAGTTACGTAACACAAACTTTTATGGAATGAAAGTCTGATTTAAAAAGTCTATGGGTTGCTCAAGGGTGTATATTGGGATCTAATGTACAAAAGGCTTTTTTAAAAATTTATAAGGACGATTTAACTTCATTTCTAACTACACAGGGTCAAGAATCTCTTAGTAACAATAAACTGAGCAATATTAATTGAATCTTTGTATTTTCCAGGCTATAATAGAATCTCCAGACAAGCAGCTGACTCTGAACGAGATTTACAACTGGTTCCAGTCTACTTTCTGCTATTTTAGGCGCAACGCAGCTACTTGGAAGGTATGTCATAGACATATAAGTTTTTTACAATATTGAAACAACAAGAAAGATACTCAAGTGATTAAAAAATTTAATACTACAGAAAATATTGTTAATCAAAATAATGAAAAATTTATAAAAAAAATTGTGTAGATTCTAGACATAAAACTAACATTTTCTTTTTAAACGAAAGACTGTTTGAAATGCAAAGAGACAAGGTAAATGTAGTTTATTATTATGTTTATTCATATTTACTTATATCTACATACATAATATATTATGACTGCAATCTTCAACTGAGGTAGTTCGACTGTCTGCAAAATTTGACTAAATCAATATTAGACCATCAATGAACATGCGAGTTGGAGATTGAAGTTTAATTAATTATAATAAGAAGCTTATAGATGTATATTCTATCCTATAAGATGTTCTACTTTGTATAATTAATGAATATGTGTGACGACGACGATGCGCTATGAAAATTACAAATAATGACAGACAATTCGACATTATCATCATCTGATTTATATTCTAAAACTCTACATCTTCCCAATTTGTTTCTTGACGACATTGAATTTGTTATTGTTACAAAAAATCAACATTTATAAATGTTTTCTCCATTCGATTTGTTGATGGCGTTTTGTCTAGTCCTCTACGACATAGCGTATCGTCCAACAATACTGAAGCAAATAAAGACGCGTTGAGTGGCGACACAGAACGCGGTACGTCACAACCTGTCGCTGCACAAATGCTTCATGCGGGTGGAGAACGTGAAGGGCGCCGTGTGGACGGTGGACGAGGTGGAGTTCTACAAGCGTCGCCCGCAGCGCGCCGCGCACGCGCACCCGCCGCCCATGCACGCCGGGTACTACACCTCCAGCCATGCAGACCTGTTCTACTGCTATTTGCATTACATTACACTAAACTATACAGTTTACACTTTACTTTGGACTTTTATATCACACTTTACAACTTTTAGGATGCTTTGGAGACATACAATTACATTTTACTGTTTAATGCATCCCAAGTTCTATCACTTCAACATACAATGTACCACTAACACAACTGTGAACCTCAAAAAATCGTCTGTTAAGACATCTGGAACATCGGAATTTACGCATTCATGCACATTTTCATGTTCTACATAACATTTAACACCCCCTTTAAGCATGGAATTCTTACAATCATTATGCAGCACATAACATTACACTCGATCAAGATGACTCACATGGATACTTTACAATTTACTCTCTTAATATACTTTACAATCTGCTCACGCTATGCAGACCTATTCTTTCAGACTTGGAAAAAATGTATACAGATTACACTTTCTTACTAAACAATTTATACAAACAACAAATATCTGTACAACACTTACTCCTTTCTTTACACTGACAAGATATTCTTACTGAATGATAATCACTCAGACTATACATATATACTATACTTTACAGTAAACACTACACAATGATATATTTTTGCACTGACATTTATACATACAACATTATAAACACTGCTCTTACTTTTTACAGAATACAATAATACTCTCCAACTAAACACATCAACAAAAATTAACAGTTTACTCTCAAATGATACTGTACATAAATAACATAACACTTTACTTACAACACATAAAACACTTAACTTTAAATCATATACATACAATATCAAATTCTACCCACTAAAACTCCACAAAAACCCTTCATGAAATACTTACTCTAGCAAAAACATAAATGAAGAAATATGCATTATACCAATCATTTTGCATTATACACAAAATATATAAGTACACAACAAGAAACTAATAGATATCTACTTCAATACAAATGAAACAAAGATAACACTTGTACCAAAAGCAATACAGCAATACTTACCCCACATCCAAATCCCACATGAACACAGTAGTACAGTAAGATACTCTTCATAAAATAACTAACAATGCAGAAGAAAATATATAGAAATAAGCATAATATTAGTACTGAAAGTAACAGTTGTAATTCTTCATTCGACGTATCATGAAATACTCTCAACCAAAATATTGAAGTGACTGGTTAAGTAGAAAGTAAACTTTTATTGGGTCTGTAAAACTCCTGTACAGGGACTAACGTGACTAGGGAGATTTGTCAGACTTATACAGAAGGTATTTATAAAAAAAGTTTAAATTCACCATTTATCAGCTAGTTCTCCCACGAGTAAAATAAATGAACAGACTCGGAGAAGACGTAACTCCAAATGCCCAAAAAAATCTTGTACAAAACCAAACACTGCACATAACATATACACTACACAGTTTTCGGTACATTTTGATCTTCTCTTAAATATTTTCTATCTAACCTAGCGATGTATCTAACTCTTATTGTGTAAATAAACGTTTTCATCTCGTTTCAGATTTGAATCTGTAATTATTTGTGTAGTGGGCTCTTGATCATTGTGAGTGGCGTTATAACTTGCAGCTTGCTAGTTATAACGTCACCAACTTGTGAGGTCATGTAATTTTTTCGGTATTTAGGTTTTATGTGTGTGTACGTGGGTTTCGGCACAACGGTGACTAACGTTTTCTCGCTTGCCTATTAACCTCCTTCCCTGTCCATCCTTCAGGGTTTCCGGGGCTATCATATCCTGCATGGTACGGTGTTCCATTCCACGACGATCTGATTGTGCTTTCATTGGCAGTTTTCAAAATTTCTTAGTCAGATTCTTAGCAATGAAAGCACAAGCATTAATATTAAGATGATTGGAATTTTTGAATAACTGTGATAGTTATTAAACGGCGATGCAATTATAGAACGCTATCCGGACCAACCTGTCACTGCACAAATGTTTCGTGCGCTACGAGGACGACTTCGGCTCATTCTGGATGGTGGATGACGCAGAATTCGTGAAGAGACGCCACCTGAGTCGGGGCAGGCCGCGGAAGTATGAGCCGGCCGCCGGGCCCACACACAACCCGCCACAGTAAGGGCGCCGCGACACACAAGCGACCGTCCAACGAATCTACTTAGCATTGCTTTTTATGATGTTCATAATATTACACACTAGTAATAAAAAGTAGCCGATGATTATGATTTCAATAATATTTTGGAATAAAGATGTTGTTGTAGAATCCATTCTAAAGAACTGTTACTAACATTATGGACATCAACACAAAGAGCTGACTAAGTATAAAATATATATTTAGATGTCATAAGATTATTCCTAATAGTTACGCAAACTTCTGACTATATGTCGACTAATACATTTGATTCCCTAAACTGAAAAATGTGATAAAATGAGGTCTTTTTATATAAAAACGTGAGTCGTTGGACGATCGCGTCCACATAGCGTTAATGTATGTGAGAATACAGAAACCGAGAATTATCAGAATATTAGAGTAAAGGAGATAATCCTCGGTAGACACACTAGATTTGATGTTTCTGACCATTATTGTAAAGTGTTCACCGTGTAAGCTTAGATTAATTCAATATGTCATGTTAGTCTGTAACTAGACACGTGTTTATAATAGCGGATTATGAACCCTGTGTGTGCTTTAAATTCTTAATAAAGGTACTATCACATGATAAAAATCTAATATGTCTTAATTTCATGAAAATAGAAAAACAATGATAAACAGTTGCTAGTAATTTATGAGCTTGATGCTCAGAGTACAGAGTGAATAAGAAAAATTTATAACATCATCCAGATAAGAAATATAAGCACACACAAGTATTATAGACTCCTAGAGTGCGAAGCTATAGCCAATTGTTTTGCAATAGTTTTTAACATCACATTAAAACAAATAACTTGTTTAATAAATTAGCTTATATCATATTTTGCTAATGTAATTACATTGAATATTTTAATTTATATTTGATGAAACTCCGGAGCTATATCAATGATTATAAACAATGTTTATTTTTACAAAGACTTGCATGTATTGCATCTAATACGAATTATTGTAAAGGATCGTCGTTGGATACCCAAGTAAGATTAAATATTATATTTTAATCTTTTACTATTCCCAATCTTTAACATTTGTGCATGTATCCCTCAGGTAAGTGTACCGCTTCTTATGCTTTGCCTGTGCATTTTTGTCGCATGATAGATAAGTTTATTCTAACATATTTTCAATAAGCTTGCCTTTTTCCATTTTTCTATTTTATATTCTACTTATCTTTCTCTTTCATACACATTCACACACTCACTGAGACACTTTTCATATAAATTGGACTTTAATTCAAAATTATACACTCCACAAGATATACACAATACAGAATTCACTATAATAGTGTAAATGGTTATAAGTTGATTTGGAAGAGGTCTGAAATGGCCGGGGTATGATTTTTTATTAATTTTGTTTTTATAAAATGATCAGTTTCATTTAATATTATGAATTCACTAGAATCAAAGTTTTTAAAATAAAAAATACAGTAATTTATTTTGAAAGCCGAATATTGTTTTTATGATTTGCAAATTCTATAACTAGTGTAATGTTCTCACAGATTCATGGGAGCTCAAAGTCCTCCAATGATGACCAGTCCCCACGGATACAGCGAAGCGCTAAAAAGAAACCTGCAGGTATGGTACAATGTATGTGACCTAGTTAAAAACACTCATATGTACGGTAAATAACAATCTTTCCTAATGCAATATTAATAAAATGTAGAATATTATAATACGGTTTGTAAAGTACATGAAGTGTAGCAAATGATGATTTATAAGTTTTGTTTTCACAAGATAACTGTTACTAACAATGTGTTTCCTATTTTTAGGGCATGATGGAAGATTGCAACCTGTCATACATGTCCGGAGAGGACCACATGATGCAGTCCGAGGACTACCCATCCTCTCATGATGATTACAGGTAATTTAGAGTTCTACTTATATTTTGTCAATGAACTTAAGTTAAATAATATTAAAAGGGCGAGTCGTAAGAATATTTTATGAAGCAACGACAAATCCGTCGTCAAAGAAAAAGTATGAATAGAAAATCCTCTAGAAAAAATATTTATACAATTTTATTAATGGAAAGAGATTTAGATGATGTCGATTTGATCGTCATGGCTGAATTGACTGGCATAATAATTAATAAGATTCGGATCACTTGTAGAGAAACGACAGAATATGATATTATTTTCGGTGACATTCGTCGCCTTATAAATAAAACCTTCTCAATATTGAAAATAGGTACGATTTTTCTATCTATGTATTAACCAATATTATCATTTTTATCAGCCGGCCCCCCATGCTAAATGGGTACGGCAGTAGCAGCTCGTCGCACGACGTTAAGGCCGAGGACTTGACCAGCGACGCTCAGGATGTCAAACCCAACATCTACGCGCTCAAGAATGAGATGCAGGCATCTGATTATTCTAACAAAGGTACGGTTGCATACTCACTATCTTTATCTTGCTGAAGTAATGACTGGATAAAGTAAGGAATACTATGATGTGAAAAAAGATCATGGGAAAAAAGGATGGTGCTATAGGTCGTGTATAGCTCCATTTCTCTCTCTCTCTCTCTCTCACTGGAACAATGATGGATCCATTATCTTTTTTCACGTCATAGTACGGCCCCAGATCTTCAGTTGCATTTCTAAGATTATTATCGTTTAAATAACAAAACTACTCTGCTAGTAGAAAACAGAAGTGTTTAATATACTTTTGCTATTGGTGATGGCATCATTGCCTAGGCCCAGTTTCAGTCCATAAGCATCAGCTTCGGTCTAGGTCACGACTAGTCTTACAAAGATTGTTGAATTTCCATCTTTTCTATGAACATTGATCAAAAGTTAAAAAAAAACTTTATTCTGTACTTACACATATTTATCTCATGATATTTCTTTCTCTTTCGTTTTCTTAATACTTTATACATATTTCTCATGATAAAACTTGTCTAATTTCCTATAGATTATTCAAACTCAAACAAGGAGTCATCCAGCAACCGCTCCGGCGAGACTAGTCCCTATGACGACTACCCTCGCGCCGAGGACCGATACCGACCCTCCATGTCTCACATCAAGGATGAGGCGGAAAACCTCTCCCTCAACGAACAGAGATCTGACAAATAAACCTAACACTACCACGGGTACAGGTGCTTCTACCGTACGCCATGAAGTATGAGGAGTGGTTCTAAGTACACGATCGAGTGTACCATCCTGTATCCAAAGCTAAGTGTACACAGTGTGAGTGTAAAGTGTACATGTGAACTAAGTGTAAATTGTTTACACAACACTCCAGTGTTTGGCGTTTATTATCACAGTATATAATACTATATTAATTACGGGTGTAGATCTATTTCAAGTTATTAGAAATGGTGTTCTAGAAAGTGTAATGTGTTCACTGTTGGAAGTTTTTATAATAAAAAATGGACGATCTCGAAATGAGGAATTGTAAGTTAGAATTAACCAAATATTTTTTTCTTTTATTTTTTAATTGACCCGGTTTTAACGGGGTTTTGAAGTATTATAGGTTTTACGTTTTTTTTTTTTTAAATATAGGTTTCCCTTAGGTTTGGTAGCTGAGGTAGTTATACTTGTTAGAAATATTTATAGCGTTTAAGTGTTAGGAAGATTTTAGATGGAACGGATTGCGCAGATAATCATTGAATTCAACGATAAATAACCTTAAAAGGTTCATATCAATATTTAAATAAAAATATTTAATCATTATTTGTATTATACAAGTAATAAGAACAATAAGTAGTAACTATTGGTATGTTAAAATAAGCTTAAATATACGCCAAGCGTTTCAGTTGAGTCAACATTTTGTGCTACAAAAATACAAGAAAGATCTCAGAACATTTACATTTATTTTTCAAAAATACAGAGCCCACTTTATTTTTTACATATTTTTTTGTGATTATTGATCTGATGTAAAGATAAAACATGTAAGTAATTTTTATTTTCAATTGCGTGCCATGATTTTTAATGGTACCATTTTTTCTATTACTTTATTGATTCCAAGGAATTGTTTCTAGTGTAAGTTTAGGATGTAAATATTTATCATGGATTGTAAAAAATAAATCTTTTTGAAAAAATGGTAAAAATTTAGACGAGTGTAAACGTTCACTTAACTATATTGCATATTAAATCGTTCATGTTGTAGAGAAAAAAAAAATTAGAAGAAATAACTACCTAAGTATAGTAGTAAAAAATCACTGTATTCTGATAATCGTTTTTGTTTTGTTTAAAAACTTGTTTTTTCGTGCATTTTTCGATTTTGCATTTACTATAAAATAATGTTAAGTGCGTATTAAGTTGGGATTTTTGTTACTTTTTTCGATAATTATCGGAAAGGGTGAAAATAACCATATCACACATTGTATGTATACTTATAACGTAGAACTGTAAAATGAGTATGTTAAATGTATATTCGATTACGCAATAACTTTGGGATTAAAAAATGTATACATTTAGAGATGTAGGTGTGTCACATTTTTACACATACTTTCTTTGCAAAAAAAAAAAATAGCGAAATCCTGTCACGGTTGGGCTATGGTAAAATGCTTTTCAATATAAATGTAGAAATGAATAAAAGACGTATCTATGTGTATAATTGTCAGCATTTCTCATCCGCCTATATAACCTGATTCCCGCCGCCTGAACTCTATTCTAAATTTTATCTTTACCGTGGCCTAACCCTATATAGATACTTTCACACGCATTCGTCACAAACCGTAGTCAGTAGATATACAATTTCTTCGTACGTCTATTAATTATAACTTTCGTAAATTGAAGATAAGTATTTGCTGACTGATTTTTCTGTATTTTAAACAATGTTGAATTTCTCGCGATTTTTTGTCCATCTTAACACATCGTATGTCTTTATACGAATACGTGTGAACTGCCCCTAACAGTTAAGTACAATAGTTACGTATCTCGTTGTAAATTCATTGCTATGCACGAAAACATTGAACCTGATTTTGGAATTGAGAAAATTTATATTATGACATTATTTTTTTATTATTGTTTAATGATCGGTGCGCGGTCATTTAAATGAAACCGTTTGAAGTTTCTCACTACACCGTATACGAATTTTTTTATTATTATTTTGCTATTTTAGAATTATTAAGTTTGCGTTCGTAAATATTCGTACGGGATCGGATGCAATCGTTGCTGATTCGGGCGGTGTAGTGCGAATCGCCTCTTATGCGTTCCATTTTACGCTAGGTCAGCAGCAAGAGTGCTTATGTTCAGTGGAGCCTGTGCTCGAGCCAACACGAATACTTTTATTGATCATTGTAAATTATACTTACTTAGTGTTGTATTAAATGAAATCATTACAATTATTATGTGTTTTATTGTAGACTAGCTGACCCGACAGACGTTGTCCTGTTTAGCTATGAACATTCTAATGTAAACGCGTGAAGTTAAAATAGCGTTAAGTTTTCAAAAATTTAGAATTTTTTTCTTTCCTAAGAACCTTCTCCTGACATTAATAAACACAACAAAAAAAAAACTTGAGAGGTGTCAAGGGACACCTGGATGGAACGAAGTTCCTTTCGATTAATTAGTGAAGGAATTGTAACAAAATTTTATTTTTATCATCATCATCATCATCATCATCATCATCATCATCATCATCATCATCATCATCATCATCACCACCACCACCATCATCATCATCATCATCATCATCACCACCATCATCACCATCATCATCATCATCATCATCATCATCATCATCATCATCATCATCACCATCATCATCATCATCATCATAATCATAATCATCATCATCATCATCATCATCATCATCATCATCATCATCACCATCATCATCATCATCATCATCATCATCATCATCATCGCGACACCACACTGCGAAATAGAAATGAAAATATCTGGCTTGCTTTCTATAAGAGAGAGAGAGAGAGAGAGAGACAGACAGAGAAACATGCGCACGCCGCACGGCTTACAATAGCTACCTATATCAAAAAGTGTCGTGACAACTTTTCGTGAGACTTTTTTCCGTCTAGCCCCCTTTCACAACGCGCGATAAGGAACTTCGTTCCAAAAATAATTAGCGAAATGGTTGCATCCGTTCACGCGTGATGCGATGACCAAGGGAAATAGGGATTCATTTTTATATAAGTACTAGCTGACTCGACAGACGTTGTCCTGTCCCAATTTCAATAATTTAAAATTCCCATAGAAAATCCGCTTTCAGTTTTCCCGAATTTCCTCATTTTCCCGGCAACTTTTTTAATTTTTCTCTACGTAAAAACCTTCTCCTGACAATAATAAACACAACAAAAAAAGAATTAGCGAAATTGTTCCATCCGTTCACGCGTGATGCGATGACCAAGGGAAACAGGGATTCATTTTTATTTATATAGATATATATTGTATACTAGGAGGCAACCCTAGCTTTTTAGATAAGTAATAACAGCCGCACGGGTCGATCGATCAGGTTAAGCTGCGCTTGCAGGGGTTGGTTCGTGGGTGACCATCTTTACATACCAAGACCCCTCTGTGCCGCCGTTGGACCCGGCTGTCATTCATGGATCTTTGACAGTTATTACTGGTCGTCCGAAGCCGGAAAGTCTGACAACCAGTCTTATCTGTTGTGGAGGCAGTCGTTTCATGTATAATACTTACTGTTATTCAGCTGCATCTGGTTAGACTGGAAGCCGACCCCAACATAGTTGGGAAAAGGCTTGGCAGATGATGTACTTAACCCTAGCTTTTTATTGTTTTTCACTCCATACCCACTTTTTTACTTACAAATGCGTGCACTGAGTGGACAGGTCCACTCAAAGCTGTGTGGTCCTTTCCTCAAAAGACCATTTCCGAAACTAATCTGCCGTCATAATGATCTGACCAAGATAATGTCTGCAATTTAAAAACCGGCCAAGTGCGTGTCGGACTACGCACAGTGAAGGGTTCCGTAGTTGGAATGAAATTATCCCAAAAACAAACTTGACATTATAGTTGAAAAACATGGTCTCCCATACATTCCAACACTAAATGTAAGTTTGTACGCACAATATTGAAAGATATATAAATATGTCATTTTAAGACCACAAACTTTTTATAGGTTTTCCTGTAATCTACAGGTATAGAACTATTTTCTGTATTTTTTTCAAAATTTTAGGCTCAGCAGTTTCGGAGATAAGGGGGGGAATGGTCAATTTCCGTCTATTTTCTTAAATAACTTTAAAACGATTTATTTTAAAATTATAAAAAAATATATTTGAGACCCTCATAGTTAAGC
Organism: Cosmia trapezina; assembly: GCA_905163495.3. NCBI lineage: Eukaryota > Metazoa > Arthropoda > Insecta > Lepidoptera > Noctuidae > Cosmia > Cosmia trapezina. The sequence goes on from LR991044.1 coordinate 15,256,070, forward strand.
CCTTTCATTTGATATGTCACACGGTACAGTTTGCAAAACTTTTTTTTTTAATTTTCTTATTTGCCCCCTAAAAGTGACCCCCATATTCAAAATTCATTTATTTTCTATAGCCGTACGTGTTTGGGTCACATAAATCCATAATGTGTACCAAATTTCAACTTAATCAGTCTATTAGATTCGGAGCAAATTGGCTGTGACAGACGGACAGACAGACAGACACACGAGTGATCCTATAAGGGTTCCGTTTATTCCTTTTGAGGTACGGAACCCTAAAAAGACCTCTGAAGTTGTATCAGTGATTCTTCTCAGAGAAGTCGGATAGGAAACCCCGACCCGCACCCTAATTGCGTAACACATTATCAATCGGAATCGATTTCATTTTGACAGTTCAACAACATTCATTGCGTTATTTACGTTGTCGAGCAGACAATTTTTTCCAACACATGAAGCAATGGATTGTCTTGGAACTTGGAACTTGGAACTTGTTTCAAAATGATTCAAACTCCGATTGATATTGTGTTACGCAATTAGGGTGCTGGTCCAGTTTTATTTATTTTTTCTGATGTAACGTGTTTATTAAAAATAGTTTACAGAAATAATGTATTTATTTATTTATTTAAAAACACATTACAACTATCATCACAGGCTTACCTAATACAATAGTGTAGTTATGTACTCCTTTGCAAAAAAAACGGGCGGTTTGGTTTTTTCTACATTATTGGTAATCATTTAGTTCTAAAGAAGTTTTAATAGCCAAACTATGTTACTGGCACTTAATAAAGAGTCTGGGTATGAGAAAATAGTTAATTTCAAATTAGAAACTGTTGTTTTTAAAAATAATAATCCCTTTTTCAGTTCATGACTTTTTACTTACTATTCGCGGGTTTGCGGTTAAAAGGTTATCAGGGAACTAAAACTAACTTCTCGTTATTTTTATTAGAATAATTTTTGTTTATCGCATAATCCTGCCTTATTGTGACTTAAAACAGATATCTTTGTGCCGATTGTAATGGCAGAAAAAGCAATAAGGGCTAGTAAAATTATAGCACTGCTGGGAGAGGGGTGTAGCCAATGTTACGGCTCACAGCGGTTAAAAGTGAGTCGTTCCACCATCCAAAGAACCTGGACTCAAACCGTTTATAACCGCTTTCAACTTCGACCAGCACCCTAATTGCGTAACACATTATCAATCGGAGTTGGTTTCATTTTGACAGTTCAACAACATTCATTGCGTTATTTACGTTGTGGAGCAGACAAATTTTTCCAACATACGAAGCAATAGATTAGCAATTTGTTTCAATATGAAACCAACTCCGATCGCTAATGTGTTACGCAATTAGGGTGCAGTACTTCGTCGAAGCAACTTCACGAGTTGTCTACTGCACGCTTTACACTGACTTCTTTTTCATTATACTGGTCAAGAACGAGTCGGACTCGCGCCCCGAGGGTTCCGTTCCGATTTCTGAAAAAGTGTGCTATTTAAAGACATCGTTTTATTTTTCCTGCAATCTTTACATAAACTTCTATCACATAGAATAATTTCAGATTTTTGTCTATGCAAACTTCGGAGATAAGGGAATGGTATTTTTTTACATTTTTCATCAAAAGGCGAAAACTATGTGGCCTATAAAAAATGTTTGAGTATGTGCAAACAGCGTTCTTTCATATGATACCCCAAATGCCCTAGTCACCCCAGTTCGAATTTTTAAGAAGTAAGAATTTTCAATCCCTGTTGCAAAAAAAAAACAAAAAATATTTTTATTTCTTTCTTATTTGCATATTTTGCAAACAAGAAAGAAATATTTTGGTTTTAATAAAATATGTATTACGCAAACATCATCTAAAACTGTACCAAATTTCAAGTTGTTAATTGGTAGTTGTTGAGATATCCAGCTGTGACAGATGGACAGACGACTGAGTCGCACCTTATGGGTTCCTTTTTACCATCTTGATACGGAACCTTAACAACACCTAATTGGACAACAGTTACCTATAATAAGAACCCGTTTACGAAATCTGAACATAATAAAACAATGTAAGTTTGTTTCCTGTTTCATGCTATGTTTCATCATAATGCCTACAGAGCTGCATGCTTAGGTATGTCATAACGTGGTGCCTAGCCGTGTCATGAGTCAGTAACGACCACATTTGTTGAGCATGCGTGCAAGAGGACCGCTATAATTAAAATTATGTAAAAATAAAGAAGCTCTCGTATCCGTCGAGCGACGTATCCGCTGTAGTCTTAACAATAATCATAAATTGATGTTTGATAGCTGGAAAGATGGATGGTGGTATTTGATTAGCGTCAAACTATCTTTACAAAAATTGTTTCGAGTAGTAGCTGACAGATTTCAAACACAAAAACTTGTTTTTTCAAAATGAGACTAAGGTTTTATAATATCGTTTGTCCCAAAATTCACGCAAGATTTGCATTAAATAAATAACACAGTTTATCTTTCTTTTATTTATTATACTTTCCTTGTTATATCATAAATTCATAAAGTACCTACCTACATAATGACCTTTCACTATTACAGCATGTATGGATTTGATTTTTGTGATGTTTATCTACACCCATGCTATAAATTCTCTATAAAAGTTTCTGAAACAGTTAGCTTATTGCCAACATTAAAACAGCGAGTGTCATAGTAACCATGGTAACCATAATAGCATCCAAACGAGTGCTTTAATGTTGTACTGAATTTCATAATGCAACTCCTTTTCAAAAAAAGAACATTGTAATGCACGCGCGTTTCACTACAACAGCGCCGTAATTTAAAAAAAGAACTTATTCGAATTCAAGTCGTATACTATGGCGCCGGCCACCATGTTCGATACGAGTATTAGTATTGCAAAAAACTGTTTCAAAACCTTTTATAGAGGATTGATAACATGGATGTAGATAAAGTCTTGTATGCAACTGTACATAATTAGGTATTAAAACACGAATGTGGGTTTATCACACGCGGTGAAGCCGAGTGTGATAATAGTATCACATGAGTGTACCCTTATTATACGTCAGTTGCATAAATAACTATTATAGACTATTTGCTTAAGGTGAAAGCGCCAGGGTAGCCCGCGAAATTCAAAATTTCTTACGTTTTTTGCAATTTGTAGGTCAGTGTGAGCTTGTATGTTGATTAAAATATGATTCGCGGGGGTAGCTAATATGGCTTTACAGAATTATAATCATTAGAATCAGCAATACAACTCCATAAGTTAGCATTTATCTCAAACCTCATAATTTCATGAAATCGCTAGATTTGAGATAAATGCTAACGTATGGAGTTGTATTGCTGATTCTAATGATTATAATTCTGTAAAGCCATATTAGCTACCCCCGCGAATCATATTTTAATCAACATACAAGCTCACACTGACCTACAAATTGCAAAAAACGTAAGAAATTTTGAATTTCGCGGGCTACCTTGGCGCATCAACCTTAACACTCCGACTGCAGGAAAACGCAATTGGGTTAATTCTCGATAGAACATAATTCTCTTTTTTTTCGGTAATTCTATAATCCTAAGTAATTTAATTGCAAAATTGCAAAATGTGCGTATTATGTCATTGAAAACTGGCTGAAAATGTTTTTGATAAGTAGCTTAATTTATTTTTAAACAATTTTTATTTTGGTTCCAGCGCATTGTTGCGCTCTCTTTTATTCGCATGTGGAAGTAATTGACTCTGTCACTGTCTTATTCCCGCCCAGTTTGCGTTTTACATAATAATCACCTTATACAATTCGATTACTGTATGAGACATTTCCTGGTCGTGTACTCTCTCGTTTTGGTGATGGCCCCCTAGATCATGGGGTTTAACACCACTAGATTTCTTTTTATGGGGTTATTCGAAGTCAAAGGTCTTTGCCAACAAGCTCGGACCACGCATTGAATTCAACCACATTTATGCAAAAAATTCGATAAAAGAGTGCGTTGTGCCCGTTAAGCCATGGAGGACATTTGCTCGATGTGCTATTCCATACAGAACCCTGGCCTTTGTACCTACCTTATGATTCAATAAGAAAATTATAATAAAAGAAAAAAAAACTGTTTAATTAAAATCTTGCTTTTGAGACATCCTTTAAAAGTTCCTAAAATCAAATTAAAATGATAAAAACTGTATTTACTTCAAACGGGACTCTTTACCTTTAACCTACCCGAAACGAAAACCAAGTCATCATGTTTAATCAAATTTATTTTCGGTCTGTTAGGAATAGGTCTGTTAAAAAAAAACTGTGCTAATTGCCTACAGGTTCAATAGCCTGTAAACCACTCATTCAAGATAATGGCGGATGTCGAGTTCCTGATTACAATTTCATCAGCGAGATTAATGTCTGTTAATTAGTAAGAATAGTTCATTAACATTATAAATTATGCATAATAAAGGTATTAAGTACCTACCTACTCTTTAATAGATAGGTAGGTAAAACACATGAACAGCCTATCAGCTCTGTTTTATAGAACTTTGGGCCCACTTCATTCAACTCTGTTAAAATTAATTGTTCATTAAGCATTTTGACATACTCATTATGAAAAACATTGAAAATGAAAACCGTCAAAATGATTAAAAGGTTTAGGGCCTATTTCACGATGTCCAAAAAGCCACTACTCACCGAATAAATTCAAAAATGGAACAGAATTTGTATGAAATTATCTGCCAAGTAAGTCAATAGGAACTTAATCGTAGGTGGTGAAACAGGGCCAATGTATCGCCGTAATCTTTTGATTATGTAAAAAAATAAAAAAATACGTGTCCAATATTTTTTAATAATATACATGATGGACAAAAACAAAATTTTTAATCATCATCCCTATTAAAATAAACTATAAAGTATAATGCGACACACACAAAAAAGTAAAAAAAAACCACTAGAAAAAAAAAACCACCAAATAAAAAAACCACTAGCTATAGTTTTTTTTCCGTTTATAGTTGCTTTTTTTGTATTTATTACTTTACTCAAATGTCTACTGGTAGTAAAATGTGTCTTTTTAAACCTTTTTTAAACCTGGCTAAATTTTTATCTAAGTTACTAATGCGACATTTTGCGAAAGTGATATTCTGCGAAAGACACATCGTGAGAAAGCGACCTTTTGAGAAGGAGTCATTCTGCGAAAGCGACATTATGAGAAAGAGACATTTTACTACTAGTAGACATTTTGCGAAAGAGGCGTTTTGTGCCTGAGCCGAAAACCTATAATGTTACCTATTTCACAATCGATTTGATTCAAAATTTAAAACGAATTCACCTGTCGTTTGAGCGTTCCATTATTTCAGTAGGTATTATCGGGTAATCTACATAATACTTACCTCCCAACTTTCAGTACCTAAAACATGAAAATAATATTTTTTCCAACATCAAAGGGTGACACAGCACAGGTTGAACAGATAAACAGAATAAAACTATTACTGAAATGTGGTGTGTAATATAATCGATACGTCGCAAGCGCGAGCTCGCTTGATTTATGATACGAAACAAGTGCACTAGGGATGTGACTCTGCCGGAGTTATCGATATCGATAGAAGACATGAAAATGAATTTTGGAATACCTTAGTACGTTTTGGTATTTAGATACGTTGGTGGTTCTTGGTATTTATTATAAAAAAACGGTCAAGTGCGTGTCCACAATGAAGGGTTCCAGAGAAAATTTTTTCAACTACATAGTTAAGTTTGTTCTTGGGAAAATTCATCCCAAGAAAAATCTAAACTGTAGTTGAAAAAATTTTCTCCTTTACATCGATATACGTCACGGTCAATACTACAATTGCAAATTTAAGTTTGCGACCACAAAAGAAAAGGTTACTACAAATTAACAATTTTCGGACTGTTTTCCTTTACTGTCAACGGGAAGTAACAAATTAACGATTTTCGCCAAATTTCATGATTCTAGTATGTCATGACTAGTCATGAGTATCAAAATATGTCCCATAAATGGCCGTATTTTTTATTGCGTTGACTTAGAAGCTTGATTTTTTAGAGCTTCAAGGGACTGTAGACTTCCGAATTTGATATTAACTTCAACCTGATACATCCACGCGTTCCTGAAAAAAAATCTTGACAGACTGACAGATGGACAACGAAGTGATCCTATAATACAAGGGTTACGTTTTTTCCTTTTGAAGTACAGAACCCTAAAAGACAAATAGAGCATACATAATGAAAATTGGAATAATACGGATTTGTCATCCAATACAATTAAAAAATAGGCACAACACAGATGGAAACGTTTAAAATTGTCGAAGCTGGGAAAGGCATATGACTGTACAGTTAACCATGCACATTAACACCTGCACCGTTTGCACTGGTTTGCAAAACAAGCTAAAACTTAAATCGATAACTTCTAAATTCTAATCGACGTCTTCACAACACTAATTTGACATGTGGCTCTTAATTATAACTGGAGTTGTACGCGTCTAAAAACTAGTGAACCGACAAAAAATTTAAAATAACTGTAGTTTTTAATCCCTATCTGGTTACTGAACTTTAAGAAAAAAAAAAAAACATTTTATATGCACATGTCTACGAATGGGTTAAAATTAAGATGAGCTCGTTTTTTCTTTTTTACAAAAAAAATGTCATTTCAATTCGAAATGGAAAGTTAGGGGTTAATTTAGTATTTTTCGGGTTTTTAGTGTTATTTAGAGTTTTTTTTGTTGTTAAAGGGATGAGTAATGATGGTGCATGTGGCTATGATTTGGTGTTGTCATTTGAAACACGTGAGAAACGTTTTTTTTTTCAGGTTGCGTCAGTTTTGTATATAGATTTCCTAGAGTGGAAAATGTTTTGGGCGTCAGGATATAAATAAATAAATATCCTTGGACATTTCACACAAGCAAGCTAAGCAACCTAATGCTTGTGTTATGGTAACGAGATGGCTGATAAACTACTTATATACATTTTTTTTTTTTTGTAAATACATACATATTATAGATAGAAAAACACCCAGACTCGGAACAAATACTTGTAGGTCGTACAAATATTTGTTCCGTGCGGGAATCGAACCCGCGACATGCTGCGCAGCAGTCAATCGCTCAACCACTGCGAACATCATATACTTACTATTTTAATGCCGCGCTATAGTATATTAGCACTGACGCGGAAGACATCGTGACGTACGTGCGCCAAAGGTTAAGTAAGTAGTAGTTAGGTACTCGCCGAGGGTACAGCTGCTGGAATCGCATCACAACGTCAACTTTAAGTAAGTAGTAGTTAGGTACTCGCCGAGGGTACAGCTGCTGGAGTCGCATCGCAACGTCAACTTTAAGTATGTAGTAGTTAGGTACTCGCCGAGGGTACAGCTGCTGGAGTCGCATCGCAACGTCAACTTTAAGTATGTAGTAGTTAGGTACTCGCCGAGGGTACAGCTGCTGGAGTTGCATCACAACGTCAACTTTAAGTAAGTAGTAGTTAGGTACTCGCCGAGGGTACAGCTGCTGGAGTCGCATCACAACGTCAACTTTAAGTAAGTAGTAGTTAGGTACTCGCCGAGGGTACAGCTGCTGGAGTCGCATCACAACGTCAACTTTAAGTAAGTAGTAGTTAGGTACTCGCCGAGGGTACAGCTGCTGGAGTCGCATCGCAACGTCAACTTTAAGTAAGTAGTAGTTAGGTACTCGCCGAGGGTACAGCTGCTGGAGTCGCATCACAACGTCAACTTTAAGTAAGTAGTAGTTAGGTACTCGCCGAGGGTACAGCTGCTGGAGTCGCATCGCAACGTCAACTTTAAGTATGTAGTAGTTAGGTACTCGCCGAGGGTACAGCTGCTGGAGTCGCATCGCAACGTCAACTTTAAGTATGTAGTAGTTAGGTACTCGCCGAGGGTACAGCTGCTGGAGTCGCATCGCAACGTCAACTTTAAGTATGTAGTAGTTAGGTACTCGCCGAGGGTACAGCTGCTGGAGTCGCATCGCAACGTCAACTTTAAGTAAGTAGTAGTTAGGTACTCGCCGAGGGTACAGCTGCTGGAGTCGCATCACAACGTCAACTTTAAGTAAGTAGTAGTTAGGTACTCGCCGAGGGTACAGCTGCTGGAGTCGCATCACAACGTCAACTTTAAGTAAGTAGTAGTTAGGTACTCGCCGAGGGTACAGCTGCTGGAGTCGCATCGCAACGTCAACTTTAAGTAAGTAGTAGTTAGGTACTCGCCGAGGGTACAGCTGCTGGAGTCGCATCACAACGTCAACTTTAAGTAAGTAGTAGTTAGGTACTCGCCGAGGGTACAGCTGCTGGAGTCGCATCGCAACGTCAACTTTAAGTAAGTAGTAGTTAGGTACTCGCCGAGGGTACAGCTGCTGGAGTCGCATCGCAACGTCAACTTTAAGTAAGTAGTAGTTAGGTACTCGCCGAGGGTACAGCTGCTGGAGTCGCATCGCAACGTCAACTTTAAGTATGTAGTAGTTAGGTACTCGCCGAGGGTACAGCTGCTGGAGTCGCATCGCAACGTCAACTTCAAGTAAGTAGTAGTTAGGTACTCGCCGAGGGTACAGCTGCTGAAGTCGCATCGCAACGTCAACTTTAAGTAAGTAGTAGTTAGGTACTCGCCGAGGGTACAGCTGCTGGAGTCGCATCGCAACGTCAACTTTAAGTATGTAGTAGTTAGGTACTCGCCGAGGGTACAGCTGCTGGAGTCGCATCACAACGTCAACTTTAAGTAAGTAGTAGTTAGGTACTCGCCGAGGGTACAGCTGCTGGAGTCGCATCGCAACGTCAACTTTAAGTAAGTAGTAGTTAGGTACTCGCCGAGGGTACAGCTGCTGGAGTCGCATCGCAACGTCAACTTTAAGTAAGTAGTAGTTAGGTACTCGCCGAGGGTACAGCTGCTGGAGTCGCATCGCAACGTCAACTTTAAGTAAGTAGTAGTTAGGTACTCGCCGAGGGTACAGCTGCTGGAGTCGCATCGCAACGTCAACTTTAAGTAAGTAGTAGTTAGGTACTCGCCGAGGGTACAGCTGCTGGAGTCGCATCGCAACGTCAACTTTAAGGCGTTTGTGGTGCACATACCAACATGCTACCTGCACTTGGTGATGGAAGAGAACTTTTGGCCGCAGGATGTAGTATTCCGCCGGTTTCGCGGACAAGTGCCACCGGAACGCACAAAGACTTAGTGCAAATATGTGAAACTAACATAGTTATTAAGTTTTATTTACGAACAAAATTGTTACTATATTATTATGTATGCTTAGGTTAAGGTATGTATCTATGGCTCTTTGTTACCTGATAATAAATGGTTTATTATTATTAAATACCTTTAAGATTTTTAATTCCTGAAATAAGCCAATTTATACATACTTTCCTATTTTTACCGCACAGTATAGTAGCTACTGCCGTTTGACAGGTATCCTCTAAGGACCAAGCATAGTTCTCATGTTATGGCCTGACCAAGATTATGTCTGGGCTTATTTGTTTGTTTGTTTGTTTCGGGGTTTTCTCATAGTAGTCGGGTAGAATTATTAATTTATTTTTGAAGTCTAAAAGTGTGTTTTTAAAACCAACCTACTTGAAATAAATATAATTTATCATCATCGGGTTGAGATGAAATTACAGGCACAGATTTTTCATCTAGGTACCTATAGCTCTCAGATTGGCAATGCAGTGCAGTATTGATTGGCATTTCCTGTATTGCCATACAGATGGTGGTAAGCATTTTGCATCATTTAGACAGAATGTGCTGTCGTTTTCGGCGAGATAGTCATAAATGGTAAAATATGGCTGAACTGGTTATGATTTTTGTTATCCTTTATATTATACCCATATGTGCAAAATAAAACATCAAGTGGTTACACTCAAATGCTAGATGTAATATTAGGTCTTTACCTATGAAATTGCCTTTTTAGACAAAATCAAACAACATTGTCGGTGCACTTTGCCATTTTAATGAAAGTTCGTTGATGCGGCTGAAATCCTAGGGACGGGAATCGACAAAAATCTTTCAGCTTCTCGTTGGATTTGAAATTTTCCCTGAGGCTCATTGTTGAAGAGATCAAAAGGGGGATGCCTGAAAAATGCTTGAAATGGACAGAAACTACTAATAGTACGTAATTGTATTTAGAATAAAATATTTATAATGAAATAATTCTCAAGTTTCTTTACCTAGGGTAAAAATATAACAATCATTAAAATATTTAACTTGATATCCGTTTAATTCATTCTTATGTTTTAATGGAGGTCGGTGTTTATTTGTCATGAGTAAGTGACATTCAGCCAAACAGGGATTGTCAAATAATCCAGAACGAACTATTTTATAGAATTAGTGCACAGATATCATTAGTTTATTATAATTGGACCTCTATGAATCATAAATCTAATTAAAATAAAATATGCATGTCAATATGAATTAAAATAATATTATTTTAAAAGTAGAAAACGTATCGTAGACTGTATGAATCACATAACCTTTGCCTTACTGACAGTTTGACATTACTGCATTTCATTTTTTCGATTGTTTACTTGATTCATGGTTTTGCGTATGCGACTTGACTTACAGGTTGCTTTTTATGATATTTAACGACAACTGTGGGCATTTTTTAAGGATTTTGATTTTACTTCTGCACACTTTACCCCAAAGATATTAAATATTAGGTAATACGGGCTGGTATCCGCAACTCCACGACAATGCGCGTATTTTGCGTATGGATGTAACATATGGACATTAAATATTACTTTTGTTGTTATACCCATTTTTGAACATGGACTAATTGGACTCGCTTAAACGACGACTCGGCTTTTGGACGACGGACCTGGAGGCCTACTCCCTAAGTCCGTCCGTCTTTCCGTCCGTCCGTTCATCCGTCCGTCTGACATTACGATCCATCAAAACAAGAGTAAAAGTTAAATTTTTCGGACGGGCAAAAACACATCGGGAGTAGGGACAACTGGCAAATCATGTTGTCATTCATACTTCGTTCGGGCCCCGAACCAATCATCCATCCGTAGGTGATACGGAGTAGGAAACGCCCGTAACGAAGGCCGAAACTACGGGCTTCGTGCTTAGGGAGTAGGCCCCCTGAACCTGCTAAATACGACGCTGCTGATGTTTGGGACTTGTACCCCGTGTACACTACATTTAAAAATGGATAGAAACCTTTACTGTGTTAAATTGCTATATCGATATTGCAAGGATGAGACCTCTTATCAGTGCACAATGATGGAGTACGTTGTTACAGGCATGGATAAGTGATATCACCATAAGCTGTAAGTATTGAGATTCCCTATTTTTCTTTATAAATTATTTTTAATGATGAATAAAACATTTAAATGCATTTTTGTTGTTTATTTATTGCGTGTATTAGATCTTGACTTAACCTACATTTTAGAAAAAATGTTTGGAACTGACTTCTACCTAGGTTTTTGATAATTTTTGAAATTGTATTAGGTTTCCTACGATTTGTAGTACAATTTGGCGTACTATTTCATTGCTGTTCATTTCAGGCATTTTGTAGTATGGCAGATGGGCGATTCCCTTTCCAGAACGAAAGCGATCAAACCAAAAACGCACCGTGCATTCACTTGCGGTAAACACGGCTACGCATCAAGCTATACATTTCCAGTTTGCACTGACCTCTCATTGTAAGGAAATCCTATACAATGCGAGATCAGCTTACACTGGAAATGTATAGCTTGATCTGTAGCCGTGCGTACCTTGTCCATACAAGTCGTTAATTTTGCGAGCTGTCTATTATACTGGCATGGCGAAAACATCGATATCAAAGAAAAATCTAATGGCGGGAAAACAAATGAATAGGTAACTGATTTTTTTTTCTTAAATATCTTGATATAAGTACCTACTTATTATAAAATTAATTTGAATTTGGAATTCTAAATAGAATGAAAGTTAGCGATCTTCACACTAGCCGGTATCAAAAATCGGCAATTTCATAGGTAAAGGCCTATTATTTCATGGTGGCTGAAAAGTCAGTCATTTATTTCAAGTTGACATAATTAAGTCGACGGGCCGTAACTTTCTTTTCATTGCGAATATGAAGATTACTGGATGTCCAGATAGACACAAAAACCTCATTTCATAGACACAAAATCCTAATTTTACAGTGCTATAATAGACCACACAACGAACGATGAGATAAAACGTGACGTGAGATACCAGCAAATCATTTTTGACGAAAACCAACCAATACGCGTCGATAAAACCTATGTTATTAACCATACCCTTTTACCATTAATAATAATTTATCTAACCAATGTTACATAAACAAAATGCTCGACTTATCTACGGACTTTTCAAAGAGAGCTTATTTATATAAAAAAATGGTGTTGTCTTTTTGTCCGCGCGCCGAAACGGGCGTGTGGCACAATTACTTCTAAGTGTAAGTATTGTGTTTATTTCTGTAAAGCCACATGTGCGCGTGCGCACTTTACCTATCACCCGGGATACCAACCGAGGGCCGCAAACAGAGAAAATAAATTAAGGAAACAGTCAGCAGTTTTATTCGTGATTGAGACACCAAAAGTTGAGGTTCAGCCTCAAGAGATCTTACCAGCCCTTTGTTGGATCCTATAGCCATTTTCAGGGTTCCGTACTTCAAAAGGAAAAAACAGAACCCTTATAAGATCCCTTCGTTGTCCGTCTGTCTGTCGTCTGTCAGTCTATCAAATCCTTTTTCCCAGGAACGCGTGGAAGTATCTCCCCTATGGAGCTCTAAAAAAATCAAGCTTCTAAAGTCAACACAATAAAAAATACGGTGCGACATATTTTGATACTCGTAAGTAAATCAAAACCCGGAACTTCTCTTTGACCTAGAATCATAAAATTTGTCAAGAAGCAAGGTCTCACAGCACAAGTAGATACCTAAACGAAAATGTCCGAAAATCGTGAATTTGTAGTTTTATCACACAAAAAAAATAGTTTTTTTGCGGTTACTAACTTAAATTTGCACTTGGAGAATTGACCGTAACGTATATCAATGTATGGTAAAATGATAATGATGTGTATGGTCTAATGTGTGGTATGTTTTTCAACTACGGAATCCTTTACTGTGCTGGTCCGACACGCACTTGGCATTTACATGGTGTTCCGTCCAAGTTGTCCAATTCTGACGGATATAAATGGACCATAGCCATAATCATGTATCTAGTGGAAGAATGAGGTAAGCTGATACTCCAACCCAAAGGAAGGCTCCCTTTAGTACAATCAAGGGGTTTTTAAATTGGGTTTTAGCAACAGATTCCATGTCCAAGAAATGGAAGTTGGTACTTTAGGTTATTGGTAAAACACCAGCAACCTCTTAAGGGGTCGATGTACTCATCATTATGAACAACTTTTAGTATGGGACCAAGCCTGAAATCGCGAAAAAAAAAATCAACTGCTCCCTACATTTTGACGAGTTTGTTATAGATAAATGTACTGAACAGATTTTTTTCGCGATTTCAGGTTTGGTCCCATAGCAAAAGTTGTTCATAATGATGACTACAATAACCCCTTAAGAGGTTACTGGTGCTTTACCATTAACCCTGTATATTTAATTACCTAAGAAACACCTCTAATTTCATCTATGTGTATTACTGATATTATTAGTCTCTCGCGGGCCGCAGTTGATCCCCACAGCTGCGCACGAGTGTGTTAATTTGGTGTACCACCGCGATGATCAATGGATCTCAACATTATTAGTTCTACTTTCACTAAAAATAACTAATTATCAAATAATTACGAATCTGTCAATATTAATTGTTACATAATAAAACTCTGTCTGAAATTGACGCAAAAATAAAATTGTAGAGTTATAATGTTTTTGGTTATTCATTTTAATAACAGCTTCAATATGAATTATGTTTATGTGTCACAAACATATTTGAATTTCAATTATATGAAAAACATTCAGACCATTTATATTTTGCACTAACTTCTGAACGCGACTTCGTCCGCGAGAAATTTCTTGGCCCCCCGACCCACCCCGTCGCATTGGATCATGCTCACGCTATTACTTCGTTTTCTGTCTTTTTTTCAGCTCCTGATGGTCCTAGCGTGATGTTCAACGGTCATAGCCTTCCTCAAGAACTGGGCTATCATGTGCAAAAAGAATTTTTCAAATCCGACTGGTACTTCCAGGGATTAGCGCGTTCAAGCAAGCAATCTCGTCAGCTTTATTATCAGCATAGATATAGATTTTTTTTTACTGGCATTATCAGCAGGTAAATCATCGTTTACAATTGTATCTATTTTTCACTATTCACAGCTGTTGTAACACTATAATAACGGCAACTAAACTTATTCCTTATTCGCTATGAGAACTATGCTCGGAGTTTCTTTGAAGGATAAAATCAGGAATGAAGTTATCCGGAAAAGAACCGGAGTAACCGACATAGCTTGCAGAATAAGCAAACTGAAGTGGCAGTGGGCTGGCCATGTTTGTCGAAGGACCGATGGCCGGTGGAGCAGACGGGTCCTGGAGTGGAGACCGCGTATCGGTAAGCGTAGTGTGGGACGCCCCCCAGCTAGATGGACCGACGACCTGAAGAAAGTGGCTGGGACATACTGGATGCGGAAGGCGGAGGACAGGGTGTTGTGGCGCAGCCTGGGAGAGGTCTATGTCCAGCAGTGGTTGGTACGATTGGTTGAGTTGAATGATTGAAACTTATTCTTAGTTACTGGATATCGTATTACCCAGCAACTGGGTTGTGGAGGTCAGATAGACAGTCGCTCAGACTGCAAGCCGACCCCAACATAGTTGTGGAAAGGCTAGGCGGATGATGATGATAACTATAGCAAAACAAAAGCCTATCAGAATTGAAACAACAATGACTACTCTACGAAAACTTTGAGATACATGCTTCAGCGCAACAAGTGTAAGCATTTCTCGTAGATGTGTCCTAGATACAGCGATACAATATAAACATATAATTAATCATACATTTGGTGCTATTATCTTCTTATTACAGTTATTATTTTACTGTAATTAGTGATGGCATTAGTATATGGGTCACGGACTTTAAATTATTTTCCTGTTGACTAATATCTATTAGTAAAAAGTATAAACTTTTTTCTATAAATAATTATCCCTAATTACTTGTAGAAACGTTTTTCTATAAATAGTTATCTTTAATTACTTCTAGAAACTTTTCTGAAACGTTTTTCTTTAAATAATTATCCCTAATTACTTAACTAAGTTACTACTTTTCCTTGATCTCGGTCGTAAGCACCATCCTTTTTGAACAACGGAATCATGATGTCATTAACACGTCAAAGCTCGGTCGCTGGACCTCTGCCCCTCAGAAATTATTTCTGAGGGACAGAGGAACTGCAATTAACAATTTTTATACATCCACATTAACCGTATAATTGCATCCCAATTGGAAACGTAGTATGAAAATTGCATCCCAATTGGAAACGTAGTATGAAAATTGCATCCCAATTGGAAACGTAGTATGAAAATTGCATCCCTATTGGAAACGTAGGAAAAGTAGAAACTTAGTTAAGTAATTAGGCATAATTATTTAAGGCCCTGGTTCCAAGCTTGGTTTATCTCGGTGTGTAAGTGAAATGGCTTTATGGCTGTCTAGTTTGACGTGCGAGATAGAAGATTCTCACGCGCACCGGAATTATGTCGTAAAAGTGCAAATAAAATCGTATAAAATTAGAAATTAACTATTTAATAAAAAGTAATCCATCACTGGATGCAGTTTGGAATTTGACATTTCATGGTATATTTTTAATTATAATTGCTAATGAAGGGATAAACAGCTTTTAAAGATTATTAGGAGTTATGTTTAAAGATTTTTTTGGAGCATTATGCATATTGCAAGTATGTTTAATTATGTTTTGGCTTCCATCACTGTATGCAAAAAGGACTTGAAAATATCATATTTTTTTTACATGTCAAAATTATTTACGGTTTATGAGATATACAGCTTTAAAAAACCACCTTTTTGATCGTTTTCAGGAAATCTGCGCCTTAAAGAAAAACGTTTGAGAAAAGTTTGTACAAGTAATTAGGGATAATTATTTATAGAAACATGTTTCTACTTTTTACTCATAGATTATTAGTCAACAGGAAAATAATTCTCTCTGTCACACAGGAACAATGATGGTTTTAACACTTCACTGGGCCTCAAATCTGCGATTACAATAGTGTCAGAATGGTCTATCATTGATTTCATAATTGTTGATTTGGACAAGTTTGGTAATCTACTAATATAATGGCGTCATTATGACTTTCCAATGGTCAACCACTGACACTCTATTGTAAGGAATGGCATAGAATGGTAATCTCGTACATAATGTTAATGACAAATGAAAGATTCTGAATCTGCTTTTGACAGTACCTTTGATCAGTGAACTTGAGTTTTTCGAAAGTCATTTCTACTAACGGGTTTTATAATAATGGCAATACGACAATGTCATTCTACCACGATTCTATTACGAGACCACTGACCGACCAATGATCGACCATTATGAATTTAGCAGATTACGAACTTTTAGCAAAATGACAATGCAGTGACAATGGGATCGTGTTGGAATGACGAATTTATAAAAAATAACAGACTTGGGGCCCAGGGCGTCATACCATTGTCAATGATAAGGGACTTTAGTCAGAAGTTTGCGATATTCTAAAGGCATTGCCCAGTAATTCGGTTGAAGAGGTCAGGGCCGTACTATGCCGTGAAAAAAGATCATGGATCCATTATGATTCGGTTGAGAAAAAAACTTAAAAAGATTTAGGTCGTATATAGCTCCTGCAGTAAAAGTTCAAATAAACAAATCATAAGTTTGCACGTGTTTATTTACTTTTTAACTGACGAAAAGGAGGTTCTCAATTCGAGGCGTATAATATAAATATTTTTTTATGTATGACAATTTTTACAGATTAGGTAGTCCGATTGGTATTAATGAATGAATGAATTAATAATTAATTAATTAATGTATCATTAATCCAATTCTTGTTTTATTCGGGAACCCTACCTCGAAGTTAATCCCATGTAAAATTGATTAACTTTGCTTGAGTTAGCTTCGTAATACGTATTTTCCCCACTTCGTTTAAGTGGATGATGTTCTAATATACAGGGTTATTGATAAAACACCAGCAACCTCTTAAGGGGTCATTGTACTCATCATTTTGAACAACTTTTACTATGGGACCAAACCTGAAATCGCGAAAAAAAATACGCTGTTCAGTACATTTATCTACATCAAACTCGTCAAAATGTAGGGAGCAGCTGATTTTTTTTCGCGATTTCAGGTTTGGTCCCACAGTAAAAGTTGTTCATAATGATGAGTACAATGACCCCTTAAGAGGTTGCTGGTGTTTTACCAATAACGCTGTATTTTGCAGGTAGTTGTATTCGAATTTGTGTAGGTACTACAAACTGAAAAGTGAAAAATAAAAACTTTTTTACAAAAAAAAAAAAAAAACGACTTCCAAAAAAACACTTTATAGTGAAAAATAAATGTAATTTCGGAAGTCGGCGGCAAAAACGAAAATACAAAACCAAAGACACAGAATTAAAGTATTATTCACTTTGTAGTGTTTTTTTTTGGAAGTCGGTTTTTTTTTTTGGAAAAATGTTTAAATTACGACAGCTCGACAGGTACCTTATCTACCAGGTTATCATCGCACAAAAAGAGCCTACATCTTCACAAAAATAGAAGACATAGTAGAAGTCTTTCTCCAACATATAATTATTGTACAAAAACCTACTGATTATTGTAACAAATGGTTCATCTCGCACACGTGTGCAGCAACTGCAGCGACAATAAAACGAGCGACGCTGCGCGCACGCACTTACACGCAACACTTCTTTTTTTAAACGGTAGTATTCGAATTGATGATAAAACCGTTGCTTTTTTCAAATGAAATGATGAGTTATGTTTTCTTTTTGTATTTTTTTTTTAAGTTTTTGGGGTGAGTGACTTTGCTTGATGACATGGTCGGGTAGGTACTTAGTTGGTGTTGACGTGGACTATATCGACATAGACCGAAATAGGGCGGGAGTACTCGGCAGTTATGAAAATGAATGTAGGTAGATACTGGTATTGTTTCAATATAGAACTGTATTACTAATATGTAGGTAGATAATCTAGTTAACACTACATACACATACATTAGGTTTTTACCTATAAAATTGCCGTTTTACATAGAAAAAACCTAACAATTTTTTTTTAAAAGAAACATTGTCGATGCACTTTTGCCATTTTAACGAAGGTTCGTTGATGCCTCTGTTATAGAAATCCTGGGGACGGGAATGAATTATCCTATAAAGGCGTTTTTCACCGTCTCGTTAGGTTTGAAGTTTTTCCCCGGGGCTCATTGTTGAGATCAAAATTTCCAGAACGGAAAGGATCAAACCAAAAACGCACCGTGCGTTCACTTGCGGTATCTTTGCGTGCTGTCTGCGCTGAGTTGGTGCCACACCGCAAATCGTATTCGAAGAAAATAGCTCGCAATTTCGATTTTTCCACGAAACGGTTACAGAAACATCGATAATTATCAAAGAAAAATCGAACGGCGGGAAAACAAATAAACAACTGTTTTTTTTTTAATTATCATGCTATTGGTATTATAAAATTAATTTGAATTTGTAATTCTAAATAGAATGAAAGATTGATCTTCACACTAGCCAATATCAAAAATCATCAATTTCATAGATAAAGACCTATTATCATGATTACTTAAAATATACCTATGCTATGAAACATTATAATAAGATCATTTATTTATTATAATGGTAGAAACATTTTAAACTTTTCAATTTCATACCAACTTATTAAAATTATCTGTTTAGCTAGATTGTATCTTCAAAATATTGAAACGAACACAAAAACTTGTAAAAATACACTTGTTTAAAAACAAGGCAAAAAAAAAACTGACGAGATCCGTCATTATGTCTCTTCGACGGCTTTTTTTAAAGCATTACGTGTTCACGACCCATTTATGTTAATTTTACAGGACTTTCATTTTTTTGGCACAGAATTTACGAGTTAGGATTAAAAAAATAATAAGAGGCGTCTACTTTGGGGTTTATGAGCAATTTAATATTTATATTTTGTTATTTATGAGCCTAGTTATGTCATAAAAACTAATTAATGGATTGTTCAAAATATCAATTAGTACTTAGGTAGATAGGTTCTAGTGAAGTCCTCTCTGGCTTTTCTAGGTAGTCAAAACATAAGCAGCTTTTCTGCTTATGTTCCTTTAAAAATAAAACAATTTATCAAGTCAGGAATTTTCTTTTCATTATGTTTTGATACCAATTTGGAACCGTGCACCTAGCTTCTGACGTTTCATAAGTGCCCATATAGGTTTAAGTGAAATAAAATATTTTGATTTTTGATTTTGATAATATAGGTACTTTTGTGTGAAAATTGTAAGTATATTGTCTTGACAAACCTGAGGTATTGCTGATTTATTGATAAATTTACTTATTTGTTAATACAGTGTTTGTACCGCAGGGATGCACAGACCGCGGCCCGCGGGCCGCATGCGGCCCCCGGCTATATGCCAGTGGCCCACCAGCAAAAATGTTCCAGCTCATTTGGTTCTACTTTTATAAAACATTAGTTTTTGTTTACACTAAACCCGGAAACGGGTCATTGTACTGATCATTTTGAACAACTTTTACTAATGGGACCAACCTTGAAATCGAAAAAAAAAAACAGCTGTTCAGTAGGTACATTTTGACGAGTTTGATGTAGATAAATGTACTGAACATCAGATTTTTTTTTCGCGATTTCAAGGTTGGTCCCATAGTAAAAGTTGTTCAAAATGATGAGTACAATGACCTCTTTTTAGGTTTAGTGTAAACAAAAACTAATGTTGTATATGTGAACAATTTTATTGATTGACTGTAAAGTGATTGTCAGCCAATGACGTATTATAGATAGACGCGTCATACACGAACATCAGTGCTTTCAAAAACAGCGTAAGCCATGATGTACCAACATACCAGTATATACTGGCCGCAAAGAAAAGGAAAGACGCATGCCGATACCTTTTGTAAGAAAGAGATGAATATCGACGCTTGAAAGGCAATATTTACCAAACGACACTTTGGCAACTTTACAGTAGAGCATTTTAAAGTTTTTATTTTTGGAAAAAAAATCGTTAAAAATCGCCTATTTGTCATAACTTCTTAATTCCAACGAATTTTAAATGCAGTTTAAAGGCTTAATAAACTGGCATTTACAGATTATGAACTTTCTCAATATTTTAGGAAATAGTGTCGGTTAGTAATAATTTCATCAAAATCACAAACAGGTAAAAGTTACTCACCGACATAAAAATGTGATTATAAAACAAGTAAAATTAACTAAACCCCATTATTTTATTATTGTGTTTGAAGAAAAATGACGCATCCAGGAGTGGCGCATGTTTGACATATAGGTAAAATGATCTAAATAGAAAACAAAAACACTTTTCTGCCAGCCAATTTTAACCATAGTACAAATTAAATAAGGTTAGTGTAGGATTTTTTTGAACAAGTAACAATGAATTTAGGTTTTAATACACAAAATCAAAAGTTATTGTACAAAGGACTCGTCATCATGACAGCGATTGTCCTTTGTGCACTCCTGAGTACGGGCTTCCATCTGATGAGAGACGAATTAGAGCATACTTTCAACTAAAAAGAAAATTGTTATCAAGTTTTTAAAAATTACTGTTACACAAAATGCAAAATTGGAATGGGTTTCTGTTACCTACATTTTCATTTCTTAAGAGCTTTTACGCCGTATGGCATTTCATACAAACTTTCAAGCCTTTGTTTTTCGAAATGAATGAACCGATTTTAATGAAACTTCATACGCATGAGCAGGATACAAAGGCTTCAAAGTTTGTATGAAATGCCGTACGGTGTAAACGCTCTTAATTTCTTTATTATTCAAATTCATTCAATGAAAGACTGCTGAAAAAGACATGTAAATGGGTTAATCTACCCATTTACATGTCTTTTTCAGCAGTCTTTCATTGTTATATTACTTAGGAATTCAGAATAGAACTACAATATTAATAATAGTTTTTTTCAGAAACTCTTTTCAAGGAACATAATATTAATATTATAAATCACATATAAAAAGATACAAACTTGAGATCTCAAAAAATATTCTAAATTACAAAAACGTTTCACAACATGAGTGAAAATATTTAGGCAAACTATAAACCAAACAACACTATTAAGATCAAGTTCTAACAATTTAGAGCTTTAATTACTACTTATTAGGTATATTTGGCATATTAGGTAAGCTTATCAATAAAATTTTAACAAGACCTTTTTTACAGAAGACTATTTTAACAAGATCAATCCACCTTTAGTGTTTTTAACTGTTTGTTCTTGAGCGTTGCTTGCAGAGGACGTTTCCGGTATATTTAATTCAATCTCAATGTTTGTAGGTTCTTTATCTGGTTCTTTTTCTGGTATGCCAATTTGAACTACAGAATACGTAATCTGAAGAATAATCTAATGGGACTGTACTCTATTCTTTAGATAGATGTGCAGGTACGAATTCTAATGTGGGGCCTGACGGGCCACTGGAAATTTGATCCATCAATGCTTCACTATAATTTTGCTGCTGTTGATCATCATTTAGTGGACCAGTCATCTTCATATTATTTCCAACTGTAACAGTCTCAGAAGTACTTTGAAAGGATGTCCTTGCAGGGTCTTCATCTGAAAGTATCTCATCCTGAAAATAAAATAATAAATGGGTGTTTAGTTCGTTCAGTACAAATTTAAGCGTGTCAAGCAAGAGAAAATAGAGCATAGTCTGAGAAATTTCGAACAGATAGGTGTAAAACTACGTTAATTAATATCATCAGATGAAGATTTCTCAACCTTCATCCGATAAATACTGGACAAAAATGTGTACGAAGCGATGTCAAAATCATCGAATCTAAAATGTATTCAACCTACACGTAAACACAATACACTCTTAAAGAAAATTGAATAAATAAAAAACATACCGGCTCAATAAACATTAGTTTTCTGCAAACTTGTTGAAATCGTTGCAGATTTTTGTCTTTGTAAGTACGAGTATATTCTCGATCTCTAGAAATTAAATTAAATTTTGTTCCCTAATAGTTACAATTGAGAGAATAATAATTTAGTATTTAACTAAGCAGGTAAATTATCAAGGTCAAATTCCTGCTATCCACACCCGCGTTTGACATAGTTTTCTTAGTGGTCTAAAACAATAAATAATTATAAAATAATGCAATTTATAAAATGCGTGTTAAATAAGTGGCTAAGAACACTCATACAATCTTTATAATGAAAACACTTACCGAGTAGGTATCTCGAGCTATGCGACGTCCTTTGTGCGGTGCGCGGGAGCACGCGGGTTGCCTATGCGACAGTTCAGTGAAGGCTAATCGATATTTTTTTACCAACAGCCATTCAAATTCTGCTTTACAACGCGTTTACGCGACAAAACAAAATAGGTGCAACGGGGATAAGCTCATTTTTATACAAATTTCATATCTGAAATCGTTATCTAAGTAACAAAAACAGTAAAAAAAACGGTAGGTAAAATATTACCAAACGACAAAATATATCCTTTTTAGGTAGGAAAAATACTACTATACTACGTTTTAAAGTACATTGTATTTAGGAAGAAAATACTAAATGAAAATAAGTACATAATTAAGGTGTGTTAAAAAGTCTTAAATGAACAAAAAAGAAAAATAATAATCAGGTAAAATTTCATAAGCAATGCTCATACCCTAGATACCGTAAGGAAAAAAATACTTTATGTTTAAACGCATTAATTCGAGTCAAGGCAAAAATTACTAAGTGTAAAAAGTTAAAATCGAATACCTACCAAGTGAAAATAATTCATAAATCGATAAAATTTTAGTCGCTTAGTCGCCGAAAACGGTGAAAATATCTTTTTTTTTAAGTTACCAAGCGACAAAAAATCTCTTCCTAGCGGTACGACAGTATGATCAATCGACGCAGAATTTTTTGCTGATTTCAATGATATATATAACTAAATATCGCCCAACATGTCGCTTGGTAATTTTTGCCTTTCAAGCGTCGATATACTTATTTAATTACGTCACTAGCTGCTGCATGTTCACTGGCGCGCGTGCGTGACTGATATCACGCCGGGCAATTACCCATCATTTAATTTCCCATTTTTGAGCCCCGGTAACGCATCTAATAAATAAATAAATAAAATAAATAATAAAATCTAAAGGTAATATATCATTGTTGTCAGCACAATGCATTGCCACGCTTCAAACTAGTACAGTATAGTATATTTATTTTTATTAAATTTTTGGCTATTTTTATGTTTTTAATTTGTGCTGCTGGCCCGTCATTAGTTCACCATTTGCCCAAATGGCCCATGGTCTCAATAAGTCTGTGCATCCCTGTTGTACAGGGTTAAATAGTGTATTCAAGAATTCAAATAACATTATTTTGAATAAATACATAGGTACAGTAGTTTTTTCATAATAAATATATACGGCCAAAAGTCTGTTCATGTAATTTAACGCGCTCGTTTTCGTTACAAATCATCGTCGTGCTAAAAACATAAAACGAAATAAATAAATACTAAATAAGTAAAACGAAATAAATAAAGTAACTAAATGCATGCATATTAGCCCATAGAGCAACACGGCCGGCCGTGTTGCTCTATGTATTAGCCACGCCACCAAGTAATTAGCCCATAGAGCAACACGGCCGGCCGTGTTGCTCTATGTATTAGCCACGCCACCAAGTAATTAGCCCATAGAGCAAAACGGCCCCGGCGAATCGCCGGGGCCGTGTTGCTCTATGTATTAACCACGCCACCAAGTAATTAGCCCATAGAGCAACACGGCCCCGGCGAATCGCCGGGGCCGTGTTGCTCTATGTATTAACCACGCCACCAAGTAATTAGCCCATAGAGCAACACGGCCCCGGCGAATCGCCGGGGCCGTGTTGCTCTATGTATTAACCACGCCACCAAGTAATTAGCCCATAGAGCAACACGGCCCCGGCGAATCGCCGGGGCCGTGTTGCTCTATGTATTAACCACGCCACCAAGTAATTAGCCCATAGAGCAACACGGCCCCGGCGAATCGCCGGGGCCGTGTTGCTCTATGTATTAACCACGCCACCAAGTAATTAGCCCATAGAGCAACACGGCCCCGGCGAATCGCCGGGGCCGTGTTGCTCTATGTATTAACCACGCCACCAAGTAATTAGCCCATAGAGCAACACGGCCCCGGCGAATCGCCGGGGCCGTGTTGCTCTATGTATTAACCACGCCACCAAGTAATTAGCCCATAGAGCAACACGGCCCCGGCGAATCGCCGGGGCCGTGTTGCTCTATGTATTAACCACGCCACCAAGTAATTAGCCCATAGAGCAACACGGCCCCGGCGAATCGCCGGGGCCGTGTTGCTCTATGTATTAACCACGCCACCAAGTAATTAGCCCATAGAGCAACACGGCCCCGGCGAATCGCCGGGGCCGTGTTGCTCTATGTATTAACCACGCCACCAAGTAATTAGCCCATAGAGCAACACGGCCCCGGCGAATCGCCGGGGCCGTGTTGCTCTATGTATTAACCACGCCACCAAGTAATTAGCCCATAGAGCAACACGGCCCCGGCGAATCGCCGGGGCCGTGTTGCTCTATGTATTAACCACGCCACCAAGTAATTAGCCCATAGAGCAACACGGCCCCGGCGAATCGCCGGGGCCGTGTTGCTCTATGTATTAACCACGCCACCAAGTAATTAGCCCATAGAGCAACACGGCCCCGGCGAATCGCCGGGGCCGTGTTGCTCTATGTATTAACCACGCCACCAAGTAATTAGCCCATAGAGCAACACGGCCCCGGCGAATCGCCGGGGCCGTGTTGCTCTATGTATTAACCACGCCACCAAGTAATTAGCCCATAGAGCAACACGGCCCCGGCGAATCGCCGGGGCCGTGTTGCTCTATGTATTAACCACGCCACCAAGTAATTAGCCCATAGAGCAACACGGCCCCGGCGAATCGCCGGGGCCGTGTTGCTCTATGTATTAACCACGCCACCAAGTAATTAGCCCATAGAGCAACACGGCCCCGGCGAATCGCCGGGGCCGTGTTGCTCTATGTATTAACCACGCCACCAAGTAATTAGCCCATAGAGCAACACGGCCCCGGCGAATCGCCGGGGCCGTGTTGCTCTATGTATTAACCACGCCACCAAGTAATTAGCCCATAGAGCAACACGGCCCCGGCGAATCGCCGGGGCCGTGTTGCTCTATGTATTAACCACGCCACCAAGTAATTAGCCCATAGAGCAACACGGCCCCGGCGAATCGCCGGGGCCGTGTTGCTCTATGTATTAACCACGCCACCAAGTAATTAGCCCATAGAGCAACACGGCCCCGGCGAATCGCCGGGGCCGTGTTGCTCTATGTATTAACCACGCCACCAAGTAATTAGCCCATAGAGCAACACGGCCCCGGCGAATCGCCGGGGCCGTGTTGCTCTATGTATTAACCACGCCACCAAGTAATTAGCCCATAGAGCAACACGGCCCCGGCGAATCGCCGGGGCCGTGTTGCTCTATGTATTAACCACGCCACCAAGTAATTAGCCCATAGAGCAACACGGCCCCGGCGAATCGCCGGGGCCGTGTTGCTCTATGTATTAGCCACGCCACCAAGTAATTAGCCCATAGAGCAACACGGCCCCGGCGAATCGCCGGGGCCGTGTTGCTCTATGTATTAACCACGCCACCAAGTAATTAGCCCATAGAGCAACACGGCCCCGGCGAATCGCCGGGGCCGTGTTGCTCTATGTATTAACCACGCCACCAAGTAATTAGCCCATAGAGCAACACGGCCCCGGCGAATCGCCGGGGCCGTGTTGCTCTATGTATTAACCACGCCACCAAGTAATTAGCCCATAGAGCAACACGGCCCCGGCGAATCGCCGGGGCCGTGTTGCTCTATGTATTAACCACGCCACCAAGTAATTAGCCCATAGAGCAACACGGCCCCGGCGAATCGCCGGGGCCGTGTTGCTCTATGTATTAACCACGCCACCAAGTAATTAGCCCATAGAGCAACACGGCCCCGGCGAATCGCCGGGGCCGTGTTGCTCTATGTATTAACCACGCCACCAAGTAATTAGCCCATAGAGCAACACGGCCCCGGCGAATCGCCGGGGCCGTGTTGCTCTATGTATTAACCACGCCACCAAGTAATTAGCCCATAGAGCAACACGGCCCCGGCGAATCGCCGGGGCCGTGTTGCTCTATGTATTAGCCACGCCACCAAGTAATTTCAAAGGAGTTGAAAAAACAGGTGGCGTAGGTATCAAAGTTTTCCAAAATGAGTAGGAAGGTACGAGTATCGCATCGTCACATAACTACAGATGAGACAGATGCCAAAAACAATCATATTATTCACAAAATGATTTAAATCATTGCGCAAAAATGTGTAGACATCCTAACATGATGAATTACAGGGAAGTTCAGCCATATTTTACCACAGTAGGTATGCAAAAGTTACAAAATCGTAGACTAACACAAAACTAATCTATTAATCTATTATGTAATGTCTAGAATATTAATTGTTAATACTAATGTTTTATTTATTTTTTGTTTCGCGATAACATTTTGAGTAGCTAACTCCTGACCCCTACTTCATTAGTTCCAGAAACTGCTGTATTTGCAACGTGAGTTATCGTTAGGCTGTTAATCATATCCATTGACCTACCCACAAATGTTATCATATTGACCTTACGATTTTCTGACATTGTCATGTGTACTCAAAATCTTCCAAAATGGTTTTTATTTTCAAGGAACCTTGATAAGTAGTTGGTACCATAATTTCACTGCTGGACATGGATATACGAATTTAAATACTCAATACTCTTAAATTGCTTCCACGTGTGAAATAGGTGGTAGGTTTACAATAGTACATTATGATATAAGTGCGGTAAGTTGAAAATTACAACCGAGGCGATATTGCTAGCCCGAGCCGTAGGCGAGGGCTACAAGAAAGCTGAAGCTGTAATTATCAAAGCGCACGTATGTCATACGACGTTTTATAACATATTTGCGAGGAAATAAATAAAACTCAAACTTTCTTAAACGAATAAATCTTTAAAAACACACTTTCTGAAAATGAGTTTGGATCTTTGCTTGTTTTCCATATGATGAAATTGATACCCTTGTAAGTATCTATCGGTCGATTTTTCAGGCAAGAGGCTTAGAGTAGCCTTTTTCACTACCTCTGAGACTTCTGGATTCATCATCACTTGACGACATTTTCAAATAAAAACAATACAGCGAAAAGAAAAAGCGCGCGGAATAATTTTTACTTGTTCACAAATTAGCGATGCGCACGCATCAGCACTTTTTTTTTTTAAAGCAAAGGGACATAAACAGCCAGTATTACTAATAAAATAAATTAATATTTTTTTGGTTTTTGTTTGTTGTTGTTGCAATTTACTGTCAAAATTAAATTAAAGAATTAATTCTTTAATTCAATTAATGTTTATTTTTTATATTTTATCTCCCAAAGTTAATTTTATTCATAAAATGTTGACCACTTTTCTGACATAAAAACTCTTTGCTAAGATTTAAAAAGTACCGTTCGTTGTAGACGGAGCATCTTTATAAACCTTCCGTTTTACCTTATTAAAAAGAAACCCGAGCGTTTTACATTACAATTACGCACAAGTACGTAATGACATACATTACGATATTGAAATTCGTGAAATAAGATACCCTTTACGAGCAAACGTGTTATAAAAAATATGATAATTGTGGACCCTGTCGGGCAAAGCAAAAAGTAGGAGAGGGGAAGAAGGTTTATTCTACTTAATAGATTATAACTGATATAATAAAATGATTGATTACGAAATAATAATAATAAATAACGAAAAATAAAATGATTGATTACGAAATAATAATAATAAATAACGAAATAATAAATAAATAATAGATAATAGTAAACGATAATTTACGAAAGGGGCCAGCCCTTTTTAACCGACTTCTAAAAAAGGAGGAGGTTCTCAATTCGGATGTTTGTATTTTTTTTTTTTTTTTTTTTTATGTTTGTTCGCGCATAACTCCGTCGCTTGGCAACCGATTTGAATTTTTTTTTTGTTGGAAAGGGTATATATACTTCCCAAATGGTCCCATTTTTGTCAAAATCCAGTTCTGATGATGGGATCCTGGAAAAATCGAAGGAACTCTTCAAATATTATAAGCACACCTATAGCGATTTCGGTATTTTTTATAGTAGCTCGTGCATTTGCTCTCGGAAAGCACCACTTGGTGAAGTGGAACTGATGATGAAGACCACAGATGGTTACCGGAACTACTCAATGATAAATATTTCACGGGTTGCGATTCGATTACTTTGCTAAGCAATTTCCGCTCGTCACACAATGCGTGTGGTGAGTGGTTGTCGAGGAGTTCTCCTGGTTCTTACCAGCAGAACTCCTCAACAATTAACGTCCCAGCATCGGGAAAAGCAATATTTTGTAACATGTGATGAGCAATTGACATTAGACTATTGTAACTTATAAAAATTATAAACAGACCCACTAAAAAGCGAGAAATAAAAACTTTTTAACAAAAAAAAAACCGACTTCCAAAAATCACTACAAAGTGAAAAATAACTTTGATTTCGGAAGTCGGTGGCAAAAAAAAAGAAAGTAAATAAAAAACGAAAGACACCGACTTCCGAAATCAAAGTTATTTTTCACTTTGTACTTAGTGATTTTTGGAAGTCGGTTTTTTTTTGTTAAAAAGTTTTTAATTTCCTCATCATCCACAGCCAGCCACTGTTGGACAAAGTCCCCTCTTTTTAGTGCCAATCTACACACTCCTGTTCCAGTCTCATCCTGGCACAGGAGTGTGGATATCAGCAAGCTATAAATGCTTCCTTAGCTTAGCTGTTCTACAATAAAGTAACTATGTTGATTAACAATCTGCCTAGCCTTTTCCCAACCATGTTGGGGTCGGCTTCCAGTCTGAATACCAGTATTTTACATGGAGCGACTGCCTATCTGACCACCACAACCCAGTGACTGGGTAATATGATACCCCTTGGTAAGACTGGTTGTCAGACTTTCGGGCTTCTGACGACCCGTAACGACTGTCAAAGATCCACGAATGTCAGCCGGGACCAAGGGCTTAATGTGCTTTCCGAAGCACGGAGGCGTCTCGGTATGTAAAGATCCACGGACCAACCTCAGCAAGCGTAGCTTAACCTGATGGATCGACCCATGCAGCTGTTATTGCTCAGCCACGAGCTCCTCCTCGGTGTTGACGTTGATATCGATAAAATTAATGCGCTAACGGTTTAAATTTACGAACTAATTTTTGTATTTCTGTTCTCAATTCAATTTATAGTTCCTTAGATGGCAAGACTTTAAAACACGGTACTGCGAGGGCTCGAACCTCACAGCGGGAGGCTAACTACGTTATAATCAAAATACAGTAATGCACTGAAGAAATGGGGCTGAAGCCCGCTGTATTAATATCAGAAACAAATTATAATTCACTCCCTAGCCTAGGTCCTACGCGGAGCCCTAGCTACCAGCTATCTGACAATCCTTATAAAAAGCGACCATCACTTTTTATAAGAATATTCGATGTTTGAATGATCGGAATGTCAGCCAGTTATCCATACTTTGGCTTGTACATAATAAAACCTCTACAGTACACACACACAACTTACCCTGCTAGCAACCTTGCTGCCTGACAAAACTTCTTGCTTCAAACTTGTAGAGAGGCTGAAATGACACGCCCCACTACTGCATTTACCGTAGTGTACGTATACTAATTTAAGGCGATACCAAAATAAATTGGGGTCTTTTTCGTAACCATTTATTTCACAATTACAGCATGTATGGATTTAATTTTTGGATATATATGTTTACTGATTATTTGATTAATACTCTGACTGAAGGAAAACACAATTGGGTTAAAATTCTTCTATAGAATTTAATTCCGAAAAGACCTCTACTTAATTTTTTTTTTCTAAAATCTGTGATTCTAAAATCCTAAGTATTTTCAATTCAAAATTACATTTAAAATGTGCGTATTAAGTACCTAATTAAAAACTCTTGCTGAAAATATTTTTGATATATTTTAAATTTATTTTTAAACAATTTTTATTTGATTTGGCGATTTTATTTTGGTTCCAAGGCATTGTTGCGCTCTCTTTTTTTCGCATGTGGAAGTAATTGACTCTGTCTTTCACTTGCTTATTCCCGCCCAGTTCGCTTTTTACATATCACCTTAAGTAGTGGGGCGCGTCATTTCAGCTTAGGTCAGCTTTACTGCCTCGGGAGCTTGGAAACTTGGAAAGTATAAGATGGTCCCCGTCAAGTGTAACTATGCAGGTACACAGTTGACCATCTTCGGTTGTAGACATGAGCGAATGATAGTAATTTTATCTATTGCCCCCACACTCTCCGCTTGATAAACTTTAATGATAGCCTTTTAGTTCAAACATTGTGATTTTTACTCTGGAAATTGCCATCCTACTTATTTAAGTTAATTGCGTATGACGTAGGTACATTTCTAGTTGCTCCCTACATTATTTTTATAGGAGCTGGTTTTAAACTTGAGGCTGTAAAAAGATAGTACCTACCTTAGAATGTCGTAGAGGAGGTTTTTTTGAGATCTTGTGAAACCGGCGGAAATTAGATGATCAACAACTCTCCAAAGGTTAGATTTTTTTTACGTTAGCAGATACAACCATTGATATTTTCAATTCAATTCAATTTAATTCATTTATTTATTGTAAAACATAGGTACTTTGTTAGTTCTTATTTGGTGATACATTGAGGGCGCTAATGGCATACAAAAATAGTAATAATTCATGAAATATAATTAAAACAGGAAATTAATACAGATAAATGAATTTTAAATAAACAAGTAAATAAATTAGATCATCTATCGCACTAAGAATTTTCAATCACACTAAACAATGTCGAGTATATAATTAGATAAACTAACTATATGTGGTAAGAAAAAATAAAAATGTTCGCAGTTATTGTAATAAAATGAAAATTGTCAGCATTTGAATTTTTTTTTTGTTTTTTGAATGATGTCATAAATTAAAATTAAATGTCAATATGGAAGGTCAATATTGTTACATATGAAATGTCAGAAATTTTATAACAGCATGTGAATATTCGGTTATTGAATAATAGCATTTTGCTATTGTCAATAATGGTTTAAGAGTCCCATTTATTTATATTGTTGAAACATGTTGTTCATATCTCATGGATCATGCATGTGGCCACTGCTAGCTAGACTGGTGCTTCGTACCTAATCAGTAGATTTGATGACACCATGTTTGATTATCAACCCTGTACTGTCCTGGCTAGCCGTATTCAGGATTCCAGCCAGGCCAGGCCAGGCCTGGGAGGCAGGCAGGGATTTTCTTTTTAACCGACTTCAAAAATAGGAGTTTATTAATTCAACACGTATGTATGTAATATTATTGGAACTGCAATTATTCACATAATGATAATCTATTAGGACTTCCAAACAAAAATACCTACAATAGGTGTATGTGTATGTATGTTTCTATGTATGAATGTTTGTCCTATTAATCGGATTGCGAAGATTTTTATTTTGATATTTAGCTGCTAGGAAAAGGCTGGTTCTAGGTAGGTACTACGGTGAGACTTGTTTTTTTTTTTTTTTTTGTAGTAGGTAACCGTTATCTAGACGTTGTCAGAGTGACACTGAGGTTATCAATAAAGTAACAACCACGTGTAAATTAGCAATTTTGCTCATTAGATTCAAATTACTGAAAGTTGACGTTTGGAAAGGGAGAAATAACCCCTAATAAAAAGGACAATGTCGCAGTAAGATGAGCAAAGTCATTTCGCTAAGTACCTACAATCAGCGTCAATAATATTGGGACGAACACTGTTCAAAATGATCTAAAGAACTATGAAAATGAAACATTAACTCAGTGACAAAAGGAATGTTTCACAATGAAGACAGTACGTGACGGCAACTGTCATTCAGACTAGAACTTTATCCAATTGGGAACCACCTGTACAACCGCACCCGGCGCTTTTATATAGTAGCAATTTTTTTTTGGGTAGAAAGGACCCTTTTTAGTGTATTTTTGAAAACCCCAAAGTGCGCAAAATAATAGACGCCAAAAAGAAAAAAAAAAGTCGCCTTTTTAAAGTAAAATAAGTACCATTGACCTTGACTTCAAGGTCAATGACCCTGAGGCTTTCATCGTCTAATATACGAGACATTCACCGCCTCATCTAACCCAAATGGTTCACCAACAATAGAGGGGATCTGGCGCTCGGCGGCCGCTACCGCGGCACCGCTCGCTTCGCTCGCTCGCCTTCGCGCGTTAATGGTCACTGTTCTAACCTAACCTAACCCAAATGATTCACCAGCAATAGAGGTAATGGTCACTATTCTAACCTAACCCAAATGATTCACCAATGTGAAGTTTCGGACGCGCGGGTGTGATAGTACAGTGGAGCCTCCAATTGAGATTAAATTTAATTTTCTTAGTTGTTGAGATCATTTTGAACACTCTGCTCATCCCGATATTTTTGACGCTGACTGTACCTACCTATGTTAACTTCTGCTATTCTGGAATTGAATGAATGGACAAAATAACAACTATCTAAATAACTATAATCTTGTGACCCATCTTTTCAGTAGACGACAAAATTCGCGTTCATAAAATAATTTCCAATAAAAATATTATAATTATTGACAACTGAATCAATAAAATATTCTTGGCGCCAAAAGACACTAAAACACATATTTACATACTTTTGCATGGACGTACACAGTTTGTTGAAAGATTTTAAACCATATTGTGTTAGAAATAAGAACGTTCAGCTAACATTTTCAGCAGGGTTCGACTGAATATCAAGTTGGGATTTTGAAAGCACATGTTGTTACTTTAAACTAAACGAACTAGATGGTGCAGATTTGAAAATATTGTTTATGGTGTAGTTGATGTTAGGTACAACATTTTTTGGTGAAAAAAAAAAAATGTTTTTGCAAAAAGTCTAAAATATCAGTCCCTTTAATGGCATCATTTTTCATTATTTTTTATTTGTTTAAAGAACAAATTGATAATACTGGGATAGTGAAAAATATTTAATGCACAAAAATTTACTGCTCCGCCGCGCAATTAATAAACGCAGTAAGTAACACTGGTCAAATTTGTGTCAATAATATATTCGTAACCGCCGAAATGATTTCTATAATATAAGATAAGAATCAAAGACCTGTTTTTTTCTATATACCCTAAAAGACTTAAATTCAAAATCATAGACGCAGCAAATAATTTTGTACTTGTCCCCCAAACATATGAGCAGTATGCACGCTAGCGGCTTTTCTGATAAGTAAACTTAAGAACTGGTTTTAGGTAAGTAATATGTAACTAGTTAATGACATAATTTTTCATCATTTTTTATTTGTTTGTAGAACAGATTGATAATACTGGGATTTATAGTGAGAAAACAAAAAAGCTAAGCGCTAAATCATGAAAAAATGAATGCATACACATTTATACTGCTCTGCCGCGCAATTAATAAACGCAGTAAGTAACGCTTTGGTCAAAATTGTGTCAATAACATATTCGTAATCGCCGTTGTGAGTTGTATAAGATAAAGAATCAAAGACCTGTTTTTTCTATATACATTCTATAAGGCTTAAATTCAAAATCTTAAACGCAGCAAATACATTATTTTGTACTTGGCCCCTAAACATAAGCGCAGTATGCACGCTAGCGGCTTTTCTTACAAGTAAACTTAAGAATTGGTTTTAAAAGTTGAAATGTTACTACAAATTAACCAAGTATTAATTTGTACATACCATACGTAACATACTACAAATAAAAGCATTGCTGTTATTGTTCTGCTATTTGAATAAATAGGTAATGAACATTGACTAGTACGGAAACAAAATACTATTTCAGTAACTTCCTAATAGGT
Organism: Cosmia trapezina; assembly: GCA_905163495.3. Lineage (NCBI taxonomy): Eukaryota > Metazoa > Arthropoda > Insecta > Lepidoptera > Noctuidae > Cosmia > Cosmia trapezina. The sequence goes on from LR991044.1 coordinate 15,289,958, forward strand.
AATAATATTTTTATAACGTGCAAAAGCTATATCTAAAACAGTAGCTAGCCAAAAAAGTTGTAACATTCGCATTCTACTTTTTTTTCAAACATCTGTGTCACACGTCGGCTACGCCTTCCATGTTTTACCATCTCCATGGCATCTTATGGTTTCAGTAAGGAGTTTTTTCCCGATCCCGTTAGCTCCTGTACTATTCCCGTCAATGTCCTGGTGTCGTTCACTCGTGTGCTCTGCGCACTTAACAAGTTAGGTTATGTGTCACTTTGACAGTTCGCGCCAAAATTGTGAAGTTTGTGTTTTTGAATTTCGCTGTTTTTGTTATGTGAGTATTTCTGTGTGCGTTTCTTTCTGTTTTATGTTTATGTTTGTGTTCCTATTTAAACTTAATAAAAGTTTGGTATTTCGCCGCTAAACAGTAGCTGCCATTTATAACTAACAGCTTTTAGTATTAAGTTAATTTATTTTTTTACTATTTTATAAAGAAGTTAGGCTATGAATTAGGTAGAGGCCTAAAAACAGGGTGGCTTAGTGTACGTACGCTTAAATAAAACAATTAACTTTACAAAAAATATTTCACGGTAGTCCTTTTTAATTTTCTTATAATAAATAAATCCTGTATTATATAACGATGTATACAAAAATATACCTCATTAACCAGTGCAAATGAACACGATTTCCAATGGTGTTAAAATATGAAAAAGAATATAGAATAATGACACTTACATTTTTCAATAGGTACCTACCGTGGATATTTATCGATGTTCTAAAATGATTCTAAAGCTTGATAGTATATCAAGGTTTTAGTTAGCAAGATATTTCTAAACAATTGCTAAATATTACGAGTAAATGCCCAATATAATCATAATAAAAGTAGGTAGGTACCAATAAACTTCATTACTTACTTATTATAATAATTTTCAAATTAACTTTTTTATTAATTTCCTAGCATTTAACTTTTAATATTTTTAAGACAATTTTTAGTTAGCTGTTAAATTGTTAAATAAGAATGGCGACGTGTAGTTAATAACAGAAAATAAAAAAAATATGAACAATATATTATTTAAATGGTTTTAATTATGTAATGTTATAAAACTTCAGTCACGCAAGATCTCTGCTAGGTCTACGCAAGATTCAAAAGCAGTTTTCTCCTGAAAATTTTATGGTGTGACGAATATACTACCTATTTTAGAAACCATAGGTAAAAAAAAAAGATGATAGGTTATGAAATAATTATTTTCTCAAATACAATCAATAATTCACGAGAAAATCTCTCTTTGCATTTACGTAAGTGCGATGATTAACGCTCGTGACTTATATACAACAACTCTTATAAAGTACCTATTTAATATTCTATTAATTTATGTCATTACCACATTATATCAATGGACGCCGGACGGCGCCGCCCGCCGTAGCGGCGGGTGCGTCCGGCGTCCATCGCGCGGCGGCATTATCCACTACTTTCAGGTGGTTTGCCTGCAGGCGTATTTGGCTTCCTTTGAAATAAAATATAGTCAATGTCGTGTGTCTATTTTTATTATTAAAACACACGTTACCATTTTGCTATAGGTAAGTACTTTCAGTAGTTCCAACTGTGTTTCGAGGCCATGCCTGAAAATAACTGCTAGAAGTAGAATTTTTCATCCTATTTTGCTTTGCAGTGGTCTGGTAAAAATATAAATTACGCAATGTTGCCTAATAAAGCCCCATTTACATGGCGCAAGTTTATTGCCTGTGCCATACCATAAAATTGAAGGGAAAATATCTGGCACCGTCTAAACAACACGTACAATATTGTTGCACGATACGGGCAACATTCAAAACTGGTATAAGAATGTTCAATAAAATCGCACAGCACATACAATAATTGCTCGTACAATAAAATCGCATTCAATTCTGGCATGATCTGACATTTGTGCTGTCATTGATGCGGTGAGTGAGGGTGTGGTAATCGTTGTTGCTATTTTGAGGCAAGAAATCAAATCAAGAACAACTTGAAAAATATCTTGAGAAGACGTTCAATAAAATTAAATTAAATATCTTTCTAGGCAAAACTTGCATGCAATAATCGCCTGTCAATTTTATTGCCTGGTGAAAGTCGCATGCGATTTTATTGAATGAAAAAACTTACATGCCATTTTATGGAATCGTACGCGTGTAAACACTTCATGAAATTCTTAAATGTCAAAAAACTTGAACGTGCTTTATGGCATGCAATTATTGCTCTTGAACGTTCCAGAAACTTGCACCGTGTAAACGGCGCTTTAAAATGTGATACCTACATTGATTTTCATAACGTGTGATATTTTAGTGATCTTATTTATCGCATAATTATTATCTTTTCGAAAACATGTACAAAATGCATAAGTTCAAGTGCGTCAATCACTATAGTACTTTTTTCGTCTATGTTTTTAATCAACGACATACCAGTCAAAAAAGGATTTGATAATAATAAGTACTAAGGTGATTGCGCTGTGTACCCCGCGAAATTAAAATTTTCTCAGTTTGATCAAAATATGATTTCTGAAATCCGACCAATCCGGACAAAATCTAACTTAGAAAGATGTCTTGATGATTTTAGTGGTTAAAATTATGTTTAAATGTAGTTATTATGTAAATACAAGTTTTTTAACTGTCACGAATCATATTTTGATCAAGATACAACCTGACGCTGACTTGCAAATTGCAAAAAACTCAAGAAAATTTAAATTTCGTGGGCTACCACAGCGCATCCCCCTTAATAAATAAACTAAATCCCTATTCCTTATCTGTCATACCATACATTCATGTATCTTCAAGACGTCTATAGCGGCTATCCAAAAAACACTGAGTTTTTTTTAAGCATAATGAAACATTTGGCAATAAAATTGTGATTGATCAAAAGATTCTGTCATGAATAAAAAAAACTTCAAGCGTGATTCAAACCAAAAGATGTCCATTCAATATTTAAAAATAAAGCCCTTTTTGCATCATCCAATGAGCTTCCTAACTCTAATAATAATAGGCCATAAGTCAGCTTACTAACACGTGTGGCGACTAAATAATAATTCTAAAGAGACGATTAAATTTATAATTCGCAGATGCTGAAGCCACGCGTGATCATATACAGAGAAAGTTTATTTTTATAATAATAGCAAAACCATATGCGCAAAGATACGAGTAAACACCACATGTCAACACCTCTACATAGAGATTACTGAACTTTTGTAGGTAAATGAACCTATGAAGATGGCGCAATATGATAGCATGCCTTGTTACGAGGAGGAGGACATGTTTAACGACAGAAGCGACAATGTAACAGACCTACATGCTTATTACATGTCACAATTTAACTTAGAACTAGAAAATAGCAACAAAAATAAGAAAGTAGATCATTTTAAGTATGGAGTAGAAGAAAGTTTTGATTTTGAAGTATTAGATAACTGGAACGCCCCTGCAAACAACGAAGCTGATTTTGAGATTATAGATGAAGTTATTGACAGCAATATCAATGAGCACAATATTAAGGAAGTTCTCTTAGATCTGGATGGCATCGACTTCGAAGATAAGAACTGCAAAATGGATACATACAAGGGACAAGAAAACAAAATGTATGAAGCAAATAACGACTATATAGACGACGAATCACTCATTGATGAGCTTTGCAGAGAAGATGGTGAATCTTGTAGATTAACACCAGATTTCAATGAAGAGTATTTAAATTCTACAACACCAGAGAAAAATCTTTTACCACCAATAGATACAGTGTTTTCAAAACGATACTGTAATTATAATGTCGAAGATGTTCAAATGCCCGAGTACAATAATGTGACTCCCGTCCCACAAAATGTTGGTCATGTAAATAGTTTAGAACACTACAGTTACCCGAATAACATACTTTATAACTTAGAAGAAAGGAAATACGTACTACCTGATACACCGACAAGTTGTAATGAATTCAGTTTTGATAGATATGAAAGGAAAATATCAGTATCGGAATCAGTTGAGAGTGATGTTCACAGTTCAAGCTATTACGATGAAAATTCTGAAAACATTGATGAAGATGACTTGTTTGTTAATTTAGACGACTTTGGGTTAACTTTTGAGACGGATAATAATGTCAGTGAAGTTGAGAGTAAAGCTCAAAATCAAAGAAAGACCGATAAAGATAAGGCTCAAGGTAAATATTAAAACTAAATTATATCCAAACATAAAATTTTCATGTATTTACTAGTGGGAACAACTAAAAATTACACATGCACCCATGTGCTTATGAAATGGTAGCCTACGGACAATGGTTCCAAGCAGGAATCACACTATTGGGTTGCAAGCTGTTATATTATTAAAATCTAGTTTTATTTTTATAGGTGAAAGAGTGTGTTTATGGGAGCAGTGTTATGAAAGATACCCGAACCAAACCACGTTGGTAGAACACATCGAGAGAGCCCATGTCAACACATATAAAGGTAAGGTAGACTGTAATTACTACTCTAACTAAGTAATAAATATAAAAGGTTGTAGATAACGACAGGTCAGTAACAAGATAACGATTAATAAAGTCATCGCTTTTTTAATAATTAACGGTTTTAACGAATTATGCTAAAATCCGGTACACTGCCAGAAATCAAACAGTACCTGGTACAAATCATCGACAGAAAAAGCTTTGATTACTTGAACTGTATCTAATCTGATTCATTTATGAAAAATGCTGAATATGTCCTACGTTTTGTGTAGGTGACGAGTTCTGCTGCTTGTGGCGCGAATGTGCTCGAGAACGTCGTCCTTTCAACGCTCGTTACAAACTTCTAATACACATGCGCGTACATTCAGGACATAAGCCCAACAGGTGTCATGTAAGTATAAGCTCTATGAATATTATGATGATGAATATTATGAAAATGAAAATGAAATATTTGGCAAATTAAAAATTAAAAAAATATTTGTTACTATTTTAATTAGGTCTAGGTACAGGAAAAAGGGAGAGTGAGGCCTTTGCCCTGTGGGTCAATACAGGCTATTTAGATAAGACAGTCTGAAATTTGACAGCACACAACAAGTTTCCATAATTTTTGGCAGCCTGATGTGTTGCCGATCGCGGCGGTTTCCTTGTTTCCTAATAAGTTGAACTTGTAATCAAAAAATGGTTTATATAAAACACTCCCAAACACATTAAAAAAAAAACGTAAAAGTGGCATTAATTAAATAAATACTTTTATTATATTGTACAACGGGCTGGTGTCTGCAATTCGTCCAAGCGCGTATTTTAACTTTCTTTTTTTTTAAATATTTTGCTCTTCACCTAGTTTATTATTTAATTGTATTATTTCTAGCACCCGGGTTGCGGCAAGGCGTTCTCCCGGCTAGAGAACCTGAAGATCCACGTAAGATCTCACACTGGTGAACGTCCTTACGCATGTCCTGCCCCACACTGCAGGAAAGCCTTCTCCAACTCTTCGGACAGGGCGAAACATCAGAGGACACATTTCAATGCTGTAAGTATATTTATCATTAAATTATTAGGTATGTTTCAAACATGAAAATTTTGCAATAGTCAAAACACTGACAAGCAAAAGTCAAAAGGTTGCACTTGCAGATAAAATTTTGCAAAATAATTTTACACGTGTCTGAATTCGTACATTGCGCAATGTTAGTATATAATAATAATTATCAACCGACCGTCAAAAATATAGTTATCTGTTCGCCTCGCAACAGAAGAATACTGAACTTGAACTCTTATCCTAAAATGTAAACACATTAGGAATAATACAAATGTTATCTTGAGAGACTTTTACTTGTTTATCATGAGGAGTCTGGTCGTTGGCCTATCTATATGGCAACTAGATACTACCGTAAAGTTCTTGTCTAGGTCATCCCAATTGTGTCATTGCATTGCATTCATCAATATCATCCTCCTATTCTTATCCCAATCTTTTGGGGTCAGCCATCTGTTCGTTCCTATTTGCCGTCGTCTCAAAATTAACTTCCTTAGTAGCTGTAGCTGAATCATCTTCACACCATCCATCATTTCCTTGATCTGCCTCATTTTTCTAGCATCTGTTAAAAATAACTAAAATCATCGGCGAATAGAAATCCTGAAAATTTCTGGCATAAACTATACAGCATTTATAACTTCTCTCCGAACAAAATCTTTGACTTAGACCACTTCATCATCAACATCTACCTAGCCTTTTCCCAACTATGTTAGGGTCGACTTCCAGTCTTACCGGAGGCAGCTAAATACCAGTATTTTACATGGAGCGACTGCCTATCTGACCTCCACAACCCAGTTACTTACGCCACTTATACTTCATTATTAATCTTCTTACGTGTTTTCAGAGACCTTACGCATGTGGCGCTATCGGTTGCGGCAAGAGGTACACAGACCCGTCCTCTCTTCGGAAGCATGTGAAGACACATCCTCACATCACGAACGTGCCTCGGACTTGCATACCAGCGTCCAGGCCGATGAGGAAGCCAGACCAGGAGCAGACGGTGCCAAGTTCACCAGCTAAGCTGACCACGCTCAGGTGCATTAGGGATAAGCTGACTGTGCCGAGGTTGCAGAAATTGTAAGATTGAAAGTGTGTGGAGCTGTTGGCTTCTTTTGGTCTTTTAGTGTAAATAGCATCTGAAATACTTTTGGGATTTTTTTTTTGTTGGTTATCGGTGAGCTCTTCTAAAAAATCCAGTCATCGTTTTAGTAACTTTGTACTGCCGTCTCCGGAATGGCAGAGTAATGCATATTCTACCAACAGTTTTGTATTAATTTCTTTACGGAAAATTTAGCACATAAGTATTTTTAGTTTTAGATCTCTAAAGAAACAATGCTCAAGTGAAGACTTCAGTTTTAATACGTTTTATACTTATTGTTATTATTACGGTTTGATTCGTGAAAATAAACCAAAAAATTTAGAAATTTCTGTAAAAATATATAATATAATAACTAATTGAAGCTCAAAACAAGACTGAAGGAACATGATTGGCTCAATTCATTATTTTTAAGTACTAATAGTTGTAATTAAATAATGTGACTTGTGTTAAAAACACAAAAAAACTAGATTAGGGTTTTTATACAATTTCTAAATTAAATACCTACGTTTGTAGTTAGCTAAAGTAACATTGATTCCAAATACATAGACATAGATTATTTAGTTACATATTATTATCTGATAGGAAATAAATAACACAAAAATGTGTTTGTTTGTAAATAATCCCCTATTTATGTTGGGAAGCAGAAAGTGTAGAGAATAGGTTGTTTATGATTGTTACAAAAAAATAAAATATTATTTTTATCGTTATTATTACCTACTAATTACCGAAGTTATTATAGATAACGACCCGTAACACTGAGTGATACAGATACAGGCTGGCAGTTACGCGAGGCCAGTTACTATGATTCAGTACATGACTCTGAACAGCAAATTTTTTCTTTTTAATTATCCTCGAATTTTCAACCCCGGGGGTTGGAAAATTTTAAGGTTATTTTAAAAAAAATTGCTGTTCCATACATTTTGACCACGTAGGTAGACACTTTTCTAAGAAACAGCTGTTTTTAAGGTTCCGTACCTTAAAAGGAAAAACGGAACCCTTATAGGATCACTTCGTTGTCTGTCAGTCTGTCAAGACCCTTTTCTCAATGCGTTGAGGTATCAAGTTGAAATTAATATCAAATACGTAAGTCTATGGTTCGTTGGTGATCTAAAAAAATCAAGATTGCAAGTCAACGCAATAAAAAATACGGGCATTTATGCGTCATATTTTGACACTCGCAAGTAAATCAAAACCTATAGGGTACTTCCCGTTGACCTAGAATCATGAAATTTGACAAAAAGCATGGTCTCACATGGTCTCACAGCACTAGTAAAGGAGAAAGTCCGAAAATTGATAATTTGTAATTTTATCACATAATTTTTTTTTTTTTGTTAGGTTTGTTTTGTGATAAATTCTTTTCAACTACGGAACCCTTCATTGTGCGTGGTCCGACACGCAATTGGCCGGCTTTTTTTTTGATAACCGACGAATTTTACGCTATGTCTGGAATCACAGACCAGATAAAGAGGACCTCTTTATCTGTTCTATGTCTAGAATCATGTGCTGAATTTATGGTTGCAGTTTGCGCCAGGATGTCCCTGTCACCCTGTATTTTTTCGTGGTCACCATTGTTAAAATCGCTTGATTTCATCCATTGGTGCTGAGTCTAGCAGTAAACTGAGATAAGCCTAAACCCTATAGTATTATCTGGGTCCTATAATCCTATTATAGTATCTTTTATAGTATTTTTAAGTATTACACAAAGTTATCTATAATAATAGGTTCTTACAAAATAGATCTCCTTTAAAGACCAAAATAAAATACTTAATGTAGGTATTATTTATATGTAACAATCTTGTAGATGTTAAGATATTGTTCCATTTGCACCTATATTTGCTCAAATAAATGTAAGATATTGTACATTACAGTAGTATAAGCAATAATATTGTATAAAAACAGTGTTGCCTGTAAATTTTAAAGTATAAGATAATAAGCAAGCGAGTCATAAGAGCGTTGGCTCCGTACGGTATTTCATACAAACTTTCAAGTTCTTTTTTATGTAAATGAATGAACCAATTTTGCCATCACGACTGTAGGCTTCTATTAGCTTCTCTAAATAAAAGAAAGAGAAAGAAAGTTTGTCATTAAACTGAATAATAAACTTTACAGACAACACCATAGAAATATAAAAAAACAGGAGAAGTGGCATGGGGCGAATCTGTGTCCGCGCGACATGCTCAGTATGAGCCGTTCATAGTCAAATGGCCGTCTCCGCGAACTAGTGCGTGTTGTTCAGTGGTTTCTTGTAAAAACCGAAGCCAAAACAAAAACTATAATCACGGAATCACTTTCCATATGTAAGTACAAGTATTTTACCGTATTTGTCTTTAAAATCATGAAAGGGACAAAGGGAAAAAGTGGAGACACACGGTTCCGATACATTTTAACATACTGGACACATCTCCTTATATCTATGGACAACACAGTCCAATCTAGTTCTAAGGTATTCCTAAAATGTACAAATGCATGCTTTCCGAAGAATCTCGTATTAGGATTACATAAGTATTTCCCGTGTTGAGATCTCTTAATTTGCTCATTAGTTAAGTATAATTATTTCAAAGGTGTTTGAACATCTTGTTTTTAGACAGTTGCTGTCATTAATTTTAATGCTCAATTAAAGATAAGATTCGATCTGACAATAATGTTTTATTTTCATTTATAACCTAACTACCCGCGCTTGCTGGCACGGTTTTATGACTTGACAAAACATTGAGAATTCTTTATTAAGAGGAAAGGTGGGTGGCCAGACTTTTGAAAATTTGGTATTTTAAGAAGGTATTGCTGTCGCTGTGCGAGCGCTCCGCCCTCGAATTCGTGCGATAAGGACAACTGCAGATCCGACTAAATAGCCTGTGTAAAAAGTCACATTTCGAGGTTTGGCTCTCGCCTGTTTCCTCCTCCAATATTGGACCAATTTAAAAGATATTTCATAAACTGAATAAGAAGGATATATACTATGCCCCTATGTTTTTCTTTTTTCGTTAATAGTTGTCAAATTGGTACACTAGGCGTCTGTTGACAGCGGTCTGAATAGGCAATTTTGAGCATTTTTGGAGGCTTCTAGTTCTTATAAAAATAATATATCATCAAAAAGGAAAACATAGGGCATACCAGTACCAGTAACTGATATTTATATTTCTGTAAAAAATCATTGCTTTATGGTCATTAACCAGAAAGAAAACAGGCGAGAGCGTTTGTATCTGTTTGTATGGAGAAAAGAGCACCCACATTTCCTCTTAAGGCGCTGACTGACTACGATTTTAAACGTCACACAACCTCGTAATCAATTGTCACCATTAGCTGCCTTGAAATAAGGTTGAAAATTGAAAATAATATTTGTGTTGCCGAGATGTGACTAAGCTGCGAATGTGCATTTATTTTCCCAGTTTTCTTTACATTATTTAGAATGTACACAATAAATTAAATAATTGTGCGGTTAATGTTTAAAAAAAATGCTAATTCTATTAAAATCTTAAAAAAAAGAATGTCGTTATCGCTGAAAATATAGAGATGTTCGACGTCAAAGTGTATTTTAGGGGAGCAACTTCCAAATTTTTTATTGGGAATATTAAACTATTTTTTACTATTCTATTAAAGTTCGGTTAAAGTTTTTCTTTAAACACTTCTCTATCCACTGTATTTTTTGCGTCGGATAGTTTCATTGCGTTACGTCATACTCGACAATCCAAGAAACCAATATTTGTGAATGTTGAGCTAACACCGCGCCTTCAATTAATATTGTATGTAAGTTTGTTATTGTACATAAGTATTTACGTTCCGGAATAAATTCTCTAAATGATGGTGAAAATCGCATCAAAATCGTTGCGTAGTTTAGAAGAACTGCGCAGTCACACAGACAGACACGAAAAGCGACATTAAATTAATAGTATTGTTTATATAAAGATTAAAGGTACAAGAGAGAACAAAACGACATCTCTCAGAACACACGAAGATTCACGGTTATGGCCACCACATAAGCTAATGGGTGAATTTCCCAAATGACTTATTTTTTTGTCTTCAGTGAAATTAGTATTTGAAAAAAGAAATATTGTTCTGAATTATTCTTTTTAGTACTTATTCAATAGGTAGTTATTGAGTTGTGGCAAAAATATAATTTGCCTAGGACTATTACAAAGGTAGAAATAAATACATTAATCTCGTGTTTTTTTCATATCGGTGCTGTCTCTCTACTTTTTTTATAAACAAAAAGCTTATACACTAATAAAAATAAGTAAGTTAAGTACACAACTTATTCTATTTCATAGAATATTAGTTTTGTTATTAATATATACTGGGTGACCTGAAATTAGTGGCGGACCCGTTAAGGGGTGATAGTAGGCATCAATTCCAGTCGATATCACTCTTAGACCTACTGTCCTAAAGTTAACCCATTTCAAGATATTCCTACTTAAAGAATTTTACAAAAAAATCCTACTTTAAATCTTTTTAAACGATTTTCGCGTAAGATACCGACATTTACGAAGATATCGCTATTAATAATTCCTTACTTAGAATCTTTGATGCAAAAAAAAAAGTACCAGAAAGACCAATTTTTAGGATTTACAGCTATTTTAAAATTTATAGTAGGGTATTTTTTGTAAAATTATCTAAGTAGGAATATCCTGAAATGGGTTAACTTTAGGACAGTAGGTCTAAGAGTGATATCGACTGGAATTGATCCCTACTATCACCCCTTAACGGGTCCGCCACTAATTTCAGGTCACCCTGTATACAGGGTGGAATTTTGTAATGCCACCTGCACGCTTAGCATGACGACGTTTTGTCGACGGAAGAATAGACAAAACTACACTTTGTCATGGTTAGACGCGTAGAATGCGTACAAATATTTCTACTATGTCATTTGGTCTATTCTTCCGTCGACAGAACCCGTTTTTCTATGGCGGTCATGGTAAGCGTGCTGAAGGGAAAGTACTCTTGATACTGTAGATAGAAGATTTTACTCAAAGAGAATATTCCTTTATTTTTGAATAGAAAGAAAACTGCATTCAAAGATGTTCGAAAATTCGCTTGCCACACCCGGGAATCGAACCGGCTAAAATCTGTAAAAATGACACACTGTACTTTTATTGCATTGATCGTTAGGATCAATTATAAGGATGAAATCTCTCTAACAAACTTAATAAATTAAATGATAGGAAAATCATGAAATCTTAAATTATTTTAATTATTTACAAAATGGTAAACTAAATAATTAGTTGCTCGAAATAGGCTCCATTTTCTTGGATACACAAATGTATTCTTCTAACGAATTCATTCTGTCTTTCTTTATTCTTTTCTAACCTTTAATAACGTGTTGTGGTGAATATTGTAAATCGTATTCTGAACTTCAACTTTTAACTCGTTTTCATTTGCATAAGATTTAATGTAAATTATATTTTTCACATATCCCCACAAAACAAAAAATCTAAAGGCGTGAGATCTGGTGATCTCGCAGGCCATCTGATTGTGCCGTTATTACCAATACAGGTATTAAAATGGCTATTAATGTAGGCAGTATAGTGATTCTGCTGTTATGGGCTAAAGAGCTTTATCTTTGAGTTAAAGAGCTTTAACTTGACTCATTGAATTTATAAGTCCAGATTTCATGGTTTTCCTTTCATTTAATTTATCAAGTTTGTTAGAGAGATTTCATCCTTATAATTGATCCTAACGATCGATGCAATAAAAGGACAGGTTGTAAATTTTACAGATTTTAGTCGGTTCGATTCCCGGGTGTGGCAAGCGAATTTTCGAAAATTTTTGAATGCAGTTTTTTTTCTATTTAAAAATAAAGGAATGTTCCCTTTGAGTAAAATTTTCTATATACAGTATTAAGAGTACTTTCCCTTCAGGTGGCATTACAAAATTCCACCCTGTATAGCCTTTGCACGAGCGCGGGCGATGCGCGGGTGCGAGGTGACGCGAGCGAGTTTGTCTTCTATTGTAAACGTTCATTTTCCACCATCTTCTATTTTTTTTTTTCTTTTAATATAATTCATCAAGATAAACGCAGCACACGCAACTTGTAGGTCCGACATTTCAAGGAAGAATGAACGCAAGGTACTACAACGAAATGTTACGGGTAAATGCACACTCGCTGTGAGCATTACGCCGAGCATTCGCAGGAACGTTACATTACATGGAAATGCTTTGGAAACTCAGCTTTTACCCGTATTGAAGCATTCGTAAGAACGTTACAGTACACATAAATACTCTAGTCTATACTCACCTTTAGAACTATGTTTAATCAAACAATAAATTTTGACTATCATAAAAATCCATAGTATGTTGCTACTTACTTCACAAACCATTGCAAAAAATTAACACCACACATACCACTCGTTAACTGAATGAACTATAGCCATATGTTTTGGGTTCACCACTAAGGTCAGTGACACCAGTTGGCCTGTTCTATATCATACCTACCAACTTATCATAAATATTTGAATACTAGCTGACCCGACAGTACGTTGTCCTGTCTTAGCTACGAATATTCTAATGTAAACGCGCGAAGTTTCCGAAGACTCAAGCAGAGAACATTTTGAATTGTGTAGGAAAACTTAATTTATATTTTAAGAATTGAACTACGATTTTTGCTAAAAAGTAAAATACCGGAATAAATTTAAAGTAAAAAAATTAAAAATATGAAAAAGACCTAGTTTACACTAAATAAATTTTTGAACGCACGCATAAATATTTGACAACCAATTTAAATGTCAATCCTTTTTCATTACTGACATTATTCTACATTTTAAAATCTAAAATACGCCACTATCCGAATCTTGTCGATTCAAAACCTTTATTTAAATACGTTCTTTAATTTGAGGGTAGTGTTTACCGTATCGACGGGATGAACATTAAATGTTTGACAGTTACGAAACGCATGAACATTTTGTATAGATTTTTTTTTTTTTTTTTTTTTTTTTTTGTTTTCGTCTATTTTCCAATGTTTTTAATAGTTATTCTGCTATTCGGGACGAAGACAAATACAAAAAATCAGAAACCATGAAAATCGATCCAGCCGTTCTCGAGTTATAAGTGTACGAACAAAACCGACTTTGTTTTATATTACAGAAGATAGCCCCCGAATATCCAAGCACTGTTTAAATTTAAGGATCCCACGTAAAAAAAAAAAATATATATATAAATATAAATAAAAATATATATAAATGCGACAAATCGCGAAAGTTTAAATGCGACAAGTATTTAGGAGGTAATTCTCGTGAATGCACAAAGCTCAGAGGCATTTCATTTGCTGGTAAAAGTAAAACACAAGGTATATATTATAATAAAAGTAGTTGTTAAAATAATGATGCTCTTATTTTTGATAAAGAGGTGAGTGAGAGATAACTTTGAGACTTTAGGTCAAAAGTGTTTGCATTGTCACTAACGTCACGTGCACTGGCATGCTTGCAGGCAATTATAACATAATCGCGTATAAGAGATCCCACCAAAAACATTTTCATGTAAAATGTTGCCAAGACCAGACCACATATAGCTCGCACTGACAAAAAGCTATCAGATCTCATGTAGAGCCAAGCTTCTAGCTCTACACGCCCTAACTCTCCAAGCCCTAACTTCACAAACTCTACACCTTAGTCAAAATATGTGGCTTGGCCGTTTCGTTACTACAAGAACTATTGTATAACAGAAAAGTAATGAACAGTGATTCAGTGAATACATTTTTCACCTTGCACCCATGTGATGGTAGCGAAACGGCCAAGCCACATATTTTGACTAAGGTGTAGAGTTTGTAAAGTTAGGGCTTGGAGAGTTAGGGCGTGTAGAGTAAGAAGCTTGGCTCTACATGAGATCTGATAGCTTTTTGTCAGTGCGAGCTATATGTGGTCTCGTCTTGGCAACATTTTACATGAAAATGTTTTTGGTGGGATTTCATTTCTTTTTGTAAGTTGCTTATGATATGTATAGGTTGATAGGTAGGAGATTAATAAACACTTATCGAAGTATATACAAGTATATTAATATTATTCGTAAGTATAAGTACTTATTATTTGCGGAAGTCTCATACAATTTCCATGCCCTAGTTTAAGGGGTTGGGGGGTAAAAGTTCCAAGTTTAAGAATTTTTTTGTTGTTTATGTACTAATACTAGCTTACATAACAAATTTCAGCTGTCTAGGACTTCAGAAAGTGCCCTAAGAATTTTTATGATCATCAGTGAGTCAGTGACGAAATGGGGATATTTTAGATATCAATAAAATCTAAAGTATAAGAGCTATGCAATTGAAACTTTATAGGTTTAATAAGTCAAGCACTGAAATCATATCCCGAAAATTTTGTTTATCTGGTATAATCCAAGTTAAGAAGGTTCAAAAATACGACGAAGTGCTTCGAGAAATGGTAGGTAGTGCCCTTGCGCTTCGCTTGGCTCGTCTTGGCGGGGGCACTCCCGTGCCCCCAGATAGGCCCATTATATTATTTAAGTTCAAGAGTAACTAATCACATGCCATAAACCATGTTCATTTATTCCAGAATTGTTTTTACAGTAAGCGAGCGATTCCCATAAAATACAAGGCACCTCTGCGTAAAATTTCAGCATTCTAGGTCCAAGAGTTTGGGCTGGGCGTTGATGAGTCAGTCAGTCAGGACTTCTCTTTTTATTTATACACAGAACGTGTCGTTTTGCATACTCATCTTTCACGTCGTGGTACAGAACATCAAACCGAATAACTTTCTCCATGGGACCAACATCGTATTCGCGAAAAAAAATTGGATCTGTCCCATAGAAAACTTCAATACCTACTCGACGCAAATGTATGGGACAGCTGATTATTTTTTCGCGATTACGATGTTGGTTCCATGGAAAAAGTTGTTCGGTTTGATTGTCTATTGGTTTGTTTGTTGTTGTTGTTGTTTGACCCTTTTTGTCGAGGATGCATAACGCCATGTTGTATAATAGATTACCGCTGTTAAATCACTGATCACTGTGGTTCAGTAGCAGATTTATTACTTTCCGATGCGCAGGAGTATAAAGAGGGTCTCTAAAGAAACAATGCTCAAGTGAAGACTTCAGTTTTAATACGTTTTATACTTATTGTTATTATTACGGTTTGATTCGTGAAAATAAACCAAAAAATTTAGAAATTTCTGTAAAAATATATAATATAATAACTAATTGAAGCTCAAAACAAGACTGAAGGAACATGATTGGCTCAATTCATTATTTTTAAGTACTAATAGTTGTAATTAAATAATGTGACTTGTGTTAAAAACACAAAAAAACTAGATTAGGGTTTTTATACAATTTCTAAATTAAATACCTACGTTTGTAGTTAGCTAAAGTAACATTGATTCCAAATACATAGACATAGATTATTTAGTTACATATTATTATCTGATAGGAAATAAATAACACAAAAATGTGTTTGTTTGTAAATAATCCCCTATTTATGTTGGGAAGCAGAAAGTGTAGAGAATAGGTTGTTTATGATTGTTACAAAAAAATAAAATATTATTTTTATCGTTATTATTACCTACTAATTACCGAAGTTATTATAGATAACGACCCGTAACACTGAGTGATACAGATACAGGCTGGCAGTTACGCGAGGCCAGTTACTATGATTCAGTACATGACTCTGAACAGCAAATTTTTTCTTTTTAATTATCCTCGAATTTTCAACCCCGGGGGTTGGAAAATTTTAAGGTTATTTTAAAAAAAATTGCTGTTCCATACATTTTGACCACGTAGGTAGACACTTTTCTAAGAAACAGCTGTTTTTAAGGTTCCGTACCTTAAAAGGAAAAACGGAACCCTTATAGGATCACTTCGTTGTCTGTCAGTCTGTCAAGACCCTTTTCTCAATGCGTTGAGGTATCAAGTTGAAATTAATATCAAATACGTAAGTCTATGGTTCGTTGGTGATCTAAAAAAATCAAGATTGCAAGTCAACGCAATAAAAAATACGGGCATTTATGCGTCATATTTTGACACTCGCAAGTAAATCAAAACCTATAGGGTACTTCCCGTTGACCTAGAATCATGAAATTTGACAAAAAGCATGGTCTCACATGGTCTCACAGCACTAGTAAAGGAGAAAGTCCGAAAATTGATAATTTGTAATTTTATCACATAATTTTTTTTTTTTTGTTAGGTTTGTTTTGTGATAAATTCTTTTCAACTACGGAACCCTTCATTGTGCGTGGTCCGACACGCAATTGGCCGGCTTTTTTTTTGATAACCGACGAATTTTACGCTATGTCTGGAATCACAGACCAGATAAAGAGGACCTCTTTATCTGTTCTATGTCTAGAATCATGTGCTGAATTTATGGTTGCAGTTTGCGCCAGGATGTCCCTGTCACCCTGTATTTTTTCGTGGTCACCATTGTTAAAATCGCTTGATTTCATCCATTGGTGCTGAGTCTAGCAGTAAACTGAGATAAGCCTAAACCCTATAGTATTATCTGGGTCCTATAATCCTATTATAGTATCTTTTATAGTATTTTTAAGTATTACACAAAGTTATCTATAATAATAGGTTCTTACAAAATAGATCTCCTTTAAAGACCAAAATAAAATACTTAATGTAGGTATTATTTATATGTAACAATCTTGTAGATGTTAAGATATTGTTCCATTTGCACCTATATTTGCTCAAATAAATGTAAGATATTGTACATTACAGTAGTATAAGCAATAATATTGTATAAAAACAGTGTTGCCTGTAAATTTTAAAGTATAAGATAATAAGCAAGCGAGTCATAAGAGCGTTGGCTCCGTACGGTATTTCATACAAACTTTCAAGTTCTTTTTTATGTAAATGAATGAACCAATTTTGCCATCACGACTGTAGGCTTCTATTAGCTTCTCTAAATAAAAGAAAGAGAAAGAAAGTTTGTCATTAAACTGAATAATAAACTTTACAGACAACACCATAGAAATATAAAAAAACAGGAGAAGTGGCATGGGGCGAATCTGTGTCCGCGCGACATGCTCAGTATGAGCCGTTCATAGTCAAATGGCCGTCTCCGCGAACTAGTGCGTGTTGTTCAGTGGTTTCTTGTAAAAACCGAAGCCAAAA
Organism: Cosmia trapezina; assembly: GCA_905163495.3. Classification (NCBI taxonomy): domain Eukaryota; kingdom Metazoa; phylum Arthropoda; class Insecta; order Lepidoptera; family Noctuidae; genus Cosmia; species Cosmia trapezina. The sequence continues at coordinate 15,307,568 of LR991044.1, forward strand.
CAAAAACTATAATCACGGAATCACTTTCCATATGTAAGTACAAGTATTTTACCGTATTTGTCTTTAAAATCATGAAAGGGACAAAGGGAAAAAGTGGAGACACACGGTTCCGATACATTTTAACATACTGGACACATCTCCTTATATCTATGGACAACACAGTCCAATCTAGTTCTAAGGTATTCCTAAAATGTACAAATGCATGCTTTCCGAAGAATCTCGTATTAGGATTACATAAGTATTTCCCGTGTTGAGATCTCTTAATTTGCTCATTAGTTAAGTATAATTATTTCAAAGGTGTTTGAACATCTTGTTTTTAGACAGTTGCTGTCATTAATTTTAATGCTCAATTAAAGATAAGATTCGATCTGACAATAATGTTTTATTTTCATTTATAACCTAACTACCCGCGCTTGCTGGCACGGTTTTATGACTTGACAAAACATTGAGAATTCTTTATTAAGAGGAAAGGTGGGTGGCCAGACTTTTGAAAATTTGGTATTTTAAGAAGGTATTGCTGTCGCTGTGCGAGCGCTCCGCCCTCGAATTCGTGCGATAAGGACAACTGCAGATCCGACTAAATAGCCTGTGTAAAAAGTCACATTTCGAGGTTTGGCTCTCGCCTGTTTCCTCCTCCAATATTGGACCAATTTAAAAGATATTTCATAAACTGAATAAGAAGGATATATACTATGCCCCTATGTTTTTCTTTTTTCGTTAATAGTTGTCAAATTGGTACACTAGGCGTCTGTTGACAGCGGTCTGAATAGGCAATTTTGAGCATTTTTGGAGGCTTCTAGTTCTTATAAAAATAATATATCATCAAAAAGGAAAACATAGGGCATACCAGTACCAGTAACTGATATTTATATTTCTGTAAAAAATCATTGCTTTATGGTCATTAACCAGAAAGAAAACAGGCGAGAGCGTTTGTATCTGTTTGTATGGAGAAAAGAGCACCCACATTTCCTCTTAAGGCGCTGACTGACTACGATTTTAAACGTCACACAACCTCGTAATCAATTGTCACCATTAGCTGCCTTGAAATAAGGTTGAAAATTGAAAATAATATTTGTGTTGCCGAGATGTGACTAAGCTGCGAATGTGCATTTATTTTCCCAGTTTTCTTTACATTATTTAGAATGTACACAATAAATTAAATAATTGTGCGGTTAATGTTTAAAAAAAATGCTAATTCTATTAAAATCTTAAAAAAAAGAATGTCGTTATCGCTGAAAATATAGAGATGTTCGACGTCAAAGTGTATTTTAGGGGAGCAACTTCCAAATTTTTTATTGGGAATATTAAACTATTTTTTACTATTCTATTAAAGTTCGGTTAAAGTTTTTCTTTAAACACTTCTCTATCCACTGTATTTTTTGCGTCGGATAGTTTCATTGCGTTACGTCATACTCGACAATCCAAGAAACCAATATTTGTGAATGTTGAGCTAACACCGCGCCTTCAATTAATATTGTATGTAAGTTTGTTATTGTACATAAGTATTTACGTTCCGGAATAAATTCTCTAAATGATGGTGAAAATCGCATCAAAATCGTTGCGTAGTTTAGAAGAACTGCGCAGTCACACAGACAGACACGAAAAGCGACATTAAATTAATAGTATTGTTTATATAAAGATTAAAGGTACAAGAGAGAACAAAACGACATCTCTCAGAACACACGAAGATTCACGGTTATGGCCACCACATAAGCTAATGGGTGAATTTCCCAAATGACTTATTTTTTTGTCTTCAGTGAAATTAGTATTTGAAAAAAGAAATATTGTTCTGAATTATTCTTTTTAGTACTTATTCAATAGGTAGTTATTGAGTTGTGGCAAAAATATAATTTGCCTAGGACTATTACAAAGGTAGAAATAAATACATTAATCTCGTGTTTTTTTCATATCGGTGCTGTCTCTCTACTTTTTTTATAAACAAAAAGCTTATACACTAATAAAAATAAGTAAGTTAAGTACACAACTTATTCTATTTCATAGAATATTAGTTTTGTTATTAATATATACTGGGTGACCTGAAATTAGTGGCGGACCCGTTAAGGGGTGATAGTAGGCATCAATTCCAGTCGATATCACTCTTAGACCTACTGTCCTAAAGTTAACCCATTTCAAGATATTCCTACTTAAAGAATTTTACAAAAAAATCCTACTTTAAATCTTTTTAAACGATTTTCGCGTAAGATACCGACATTTACGAAGATATCGCTATTAATAATTCCTTACTTAGAATCTTTGATGCAAAAAAAAAAGTACCAGAAAGACCAATTTTTAGGATTTACAGCTATTTTAAAATTTATAGTAGGGTATTTTTTGTAAAATTATCTAAGTAGGAATATCCTGAAATGGGTTAACTTTAGGACAGTAGGTCTAAGAGTGATATCGACTGGAATTGATCCCTACTATCACCCCTTAACGGGTCCGCCACTAATTTCAGGTCACCCTGTATACAGGGTGGAATTTTGTAATGCCACCTGCACGCTTAGCATGACGACGTTTTGTCGACGGAAGAATAGACAAAACTACACTTTGTCATGGTTAGACGCGTAGAATGCGTACAAATATTTCTACTATGTCATTTGGTCTATTCTTCCGTCGACAGAACCCGTTTTTCTATGGCGGTCATGGTAAGCGTGCTGAAGGGAAAGTACTCTTGATACTGTAGATAGAAGATTTTACTCAAAGAGAATATTCCTTTATTTTTGAATAGAAAGAAAACTGCATTCAAAGATGTTCGAAAATTCGCTTGCCACACCCGGGAATCGAACCGGCTAAAATCTGTAAAAATGACACACTGTACTTTTATTGCATTGATCGTTAGGATCAATTATAAGGATGAAATCTCTCTAACAAACTTAATAAATTAAATGATAGGAAAATCATGAAATCTTAAATTATTTTAATTATTTACAAAATGGTAAACTAAATAATTAGTTGCTCGAAATAGGCTCCATTTTCTTGGATACACAAATGTATTCTTCTAACGAATTCATTCTGTCTTTCTTTATTCTTTTCTAACCTTTAATAACGTGTTGTGGTGAATATTGTAAATCGTATTCTGAACTTCAACTTTTAACTCGTTTTCATTTGCATAAGATTTAATGTAAATTATATTTTTCACATATCCCCACAAAACAAAAAATCTAAAGGCGTGAGATCTGGTGATCTCGCAGGCCATCTGATTGTGCCGTTATTACCAATACAGGTATTAAAATGGCTATTAATGTAGGCAGTATAGTGATTCTGCTGTTATGGGCTAAAGAGCTTTATCTTTGAGTTAAAGAGCTTTAACTTGACTCATTGAATTTATAAGTCCAGATTTCATGGTTTTCCTTTCATTTAATTTATCAAGTTTGTTAGAGAGATTTCATCCTTATAATTGATCCTAACGATCGATGCAATAAAAGGACAGGTTGTAAATTTTACAGATTTTAGTCGGTTCGATTCCCGGGTGTGGCAAGCGAATTTTCGAAAATTTTTGAATGCAGTTTTTTTTCTATTTAAAAATAAAGGAATGTTCCCTTTGAGTAAAATTTTCTATATACAGTATTAAGAGTACTTTCCCTTCAGGTGGCATTACAAAATTCCACCCTGTATAGCCTTTGCACGAGCGCGGGCGATGCGCGGGTGCGAGGTGACGCGAGCGAGTTTGTCTTCTATTGTAAACGTTCATTTTCCACCATCTTCTATTTTTTTTTTTCTTTTAATATAATTCATCAAGATAAACGCAGCACACGCAACTTGTAGGTCCGACATTTCAAGGAAGAATGAACGCAAGGTACTACAACGAAATGTTACGGGTAAATGCACACTCGCTGTGAGCATTACGCCGAGCATTCGCAGGAACGTTACATTACATGGAAATGCTTTGGAAACTCAGCTTTTACCCGTATTGAAGCATTCGTAAGAACGTTACAGTACACATAAATACTCTAGTCTATACTCACCTTTAGAACTATGTTTAATCAAACAATAAATTTTGACTATCATAAAAATCCATAGTATGTTGCTACTTACTTCACAAACCATTGCAAAAAATTAACACCACACATACCACTCGTTAACTGAATGAACTATAGCCATATGTTTTGGGTTCACCACTAAGGTCAGTGACACCAGTTGGCCTGTTCTATATCATACCTACCAACTTATCATAAATATTTGAATACTAGCTGACCCGACAGTACGTTGTCCTGTCTTAGCTACGAATATTCTAATGTAAACGCGCGAAGTTTCCGAAGACTCAAGCAGAGAACATTTTGAATTGTGTAGGAAAACTTAATTTATATTTTAAGAATTGAACTACGATTTTTGCTAAAAAGTAAAATACCGGAATAAATTTAAAGTAAAAAAATTAAAAATATGAAAAAGACCTAGTTTACACTAAATAAATTTTTGAACGCACGCATAAATATTTGACAACCAATTTAAATGTCAATCCTTTTTCATTACTGACATTATTCTACATTTTAAAATCTAAAATACGCCACTATCCGAATCTTGTCGATTCAAAACCTTTATTTAAATACGTTCTTTAATTTGAGGGTAGTGTTTACCGTATCGACGGGATGAACATTAAATGTTTGACAGTTACGAAACGCATGAACATTTTGTATAGATTTTTTTTTTTTTTTTTTTTTTTTTTTGTTTTCGTCTATTTTCCAATGTTTTTAATAGTTATTCTGCTATTCGGGACGAAGACAAATACAAAAAATCAGAAACCATGAAAATCGATCCAGCCGTTCTCGAGTTATAAGTGTACGAACAAAACCGACTTTGTTTTATATTACAGAAGATAGCCCCCGAATATCCAAGCACTGTTTAAATTTAAGGATCCCACGTAAAAAAAAAAAATATATATATAAATATAAATAAAAATATATATAAATGCGACAAATCGCGAAAGTTTAAATGCGACAAGTATTTAGGAGGTAATTCTCGTGAATGCACAAAGCTCAGAGGCATTTCATTTGCTGGTAAAAGTAAAACACAAGGTATATATTATAATAAAAGTAGTTGTTAAAATAATGATGCTCTTATTTTTGATAAAGAGGTGAGTGAGAGATAACTTTGAGACTTTAGGTCAAAAGTGTTTGCATTGTCACTAACGTCACGTGCACTGGCATGCTTGCAGGCAATTATAACATAATCGCGTATAAGAGATCCCACCAAAAACATTTTCATGTAAAATGTTGCCAAGACCAGACCACATATAGCTCGCACTGACAAAAAGCTATCAGATCTCATGTAGAGCCAAGCTTCTAGCTCTACACGCCCTAACTCTCCAAGCCCTAACTTCACAAACTCTACACCTTAGTCAAAATATGTGGCTTGGCCGTTTCGTTACTACAAGAACTATTGTATAACAGAAAAGTAATGAACAGTGATTCAGTGAATACATTTTTCACCTTGCACCCATGTGATGGTAGCGAAACGGCCAAGCCACATATTTTGACTAAGGTGTAGAGTTTGTAAAGTTAGGGCTTGGAGAGTTAGGGCGTGTAGAGTAAGAAGCTTGGCTCTACATGAGATCTGATAGCTTTTTGTCAGTGCGAGCTATATGTGGTCTCGTCTTGGCAACATTTTACATGAAAATGTTTTTGGTGGGATTTCATTTCTTTTTGTAAGTTGCTTATGATATGTATAGGTTGATAGGTAGGAGATTAATAAACACTTATCGAAGTATATACAAGTATATTAATATTATTCGTAAGTATAAGTACTTATTATTTGCGGAAGTCTCATACAATTTCCATGCCCTAGTTTAAGGGGTTGGGGGGTAAAAGTTCCAAGTTTAAGAATTTTTTTGTTGTTTATGTACTAATACTAGCTTACATAACAAATTTCAGCTGTCTAGGACTTCAGAAAGTGCCCTAAGAATTTTTATGATCATCAGTGAGTCAGTGACGAAATGGGGATATTTTAGATATCAATAAAATCTAAAGTATAAGAGCTATGCAATTGAAACTTTATAGGTTTAATAAGTCAAGCACTGAAATCATATCCCGAAAATTTTGTTTATCTGGTATAATCCAAGTTAAGAAGGTTCAAAAATACGACGAAGTGCTTCGAGAAATGGTAGGTAGTGCCCTTGCGCTTCGCTTGGCTCGTCTTGGCGGGGGCACTCCCGTGCCCCCAGATAGGCCCATTATATTATTTAAGTTCAAGAGTAACTAATCACATGCCATAAACCATGTTCATTTATTCCAGAATTGTTTTTACAGTAAGCGAGCGATTCCCATAAAATACAAGGCACCTCTGCGTAAAATTTCAGCATTCTAGGTCCAAGAGTTTGGGCTGGGCGTTGATGAGTCAGTCAGTCAGGACTTCTCTTTTTATTTATACACAGAACGTGTCGTTTTGCATACTCATCTTTCACGTCGTGGTACAGAACATCAAACCGAATAACTTTCTCCATGGGACCAACATCGTATTCGCGAAAAAAAATTGGATCTGTCCCATAGAAAACTTCAATACCTACTCGACGCAAATGTATGGGACAGCTGATTATTTTTTCGCGATTACGATGTTGGTTCCATGGAAAAAGTTGTTCGGTTTGATTGTCTATTGGTTTGTTTGTTGTTGTTGTTGTTTGACCCTTTTTGTCGAGGATGCATAACGCCATGTTGTATAATAGATTACCGCTGTTAAATCACTGATCACTGTGGTTCAGTAGCAGATTTATTACTTTCCGATGCGCAGGAGTATAAAGAGGGTCAAATTAAATTATTTAGCGACGACACTACGCAAACATGATGATAATAAATGATTATGATGGGTATCAATAGCTGAATGTCCTCTTTAGTGCATGATGAGGTGAAATTGAAACCAATAATAAATACGAACACATGTTTACAAAATGATCAAAGATAAAAGAAACAATACCAAGTTTATCCAATGTTTCCGACATTCGATAACCTGTAGATACACGTTGCACCAAATAAGCTTGTTGCATAATAAAACATTGCTTTAATTCATTCCAATTATCAGTAGCTTTCGTGAAAGCGTACCTATATTGTCCACCCAATACATACAGGGTGATTTATTGAGATGGGTGTATAGAAAAATCATCAAAGGGGGATTTTTTTTTTCTGGGAACGCATCAGCAATGTCTCTGGTATGAGTAGGGCAGATGTCTGTAGGCAGTTGTAGTTGTGGGTGCGCGCGCAAGTGCTAGTTACCGCCTGAGGTATGTGAGCTTTATGTGTTTTTTTTTTGGTTTTTTTGAGGGTGGGAAATCATCAAATAACTTCTCCCGCTCTGGTTGGAGCGGAAGGGCGTGTCAGACTTTTACTGACTAAAACCCACCCGTGTTCCTTCAGTTGCCTGTGCCAGGGCCGCGGTATCTTCTTCAAACAACCCGCGACCCCAGCGAGTGTGTCAGTCTGCCAATCTTGTCAATCACGCCTTCCCCCGTCTCACCGCTCAAATACCTTAGGCGGTGACTAGCACTTGCGCGCTCTCAGGTACGAATAAAAAGGCCAAGTGCGTGTTGGACTACGCACAATGAAGGGTTCCGTAGTTGGGATGAAATTATCAACAAACTTAACATTATAGTTGAAAAACATGTTCTCCCATGCATTCCAACAGTGAATGTAAGTTTGTACTCACAATATTGAGAGATACCTATATATGTTACCATGTTATTTTAAGACCACAAACTTATTATAGGTTTTCCTATAATCTAGAGGTATATACTTATAACTATTTTCAAAATTTTAGGCTCAGTAGTTTCGGAGATAAGGGGGAATGGTAAATTTTCGTCTATTTTCTTAAATAACTTTAAAAAAATATATTTTAAAATTATAAAAAAAAATATTTGAGACCCTCATAATAAGCCCTTTCAATTGATATATCACACGTTACAGTTTGGAAAACTTTTTTTTTAATTTTCTTATTTTCCCCCTAAAAGTGACCCCCATGTTCAGAAATCATTTATTTACTTTAGCCGTACGTGTTTGGGTCACAGAAATCCATATGTGTACCAAATTTCAACTTAATCAGTCCATTAGATTCGGAGCAAATTGGCTGTGACAGACGGACAAACAGACAGACAGACACACGAGTGATCCTCTAAGGCACGGGTTCCCAAACTTATAAGTATCACGCCTCCCTACTGCCGTTCCGTTTTTCTCCTTTTGAGGTACGGAACCCTAAAAACGGTAAATGTGTGATCGTTAATCCTTTCTAACCTAGGAGTTAAACATTAACTACGTCTTGGTACCAAAATATTACTAGAAGAGTATACAATACCCAATTAAGTTAAAAATTTAATATGCTAACTATAAAAAAATAAAACTTGCGCCATCCATCTTCCTGGCTCGGCGTGCTGTGTTGGCACTGCTGCTGCGGCTGCGGAAAACCTCAAGCGGCGGAAGTATAATAACCTTATCGGTAATTATATTTTCGAGCCGTTTGGGGTTGAAACTCTTGGGCCGTGGGGTCCGAGCTCATGGTTTTGTTCAACGAAATCTCGAAACGGCTGGTTGACACATCCCGTGACCCAAGGGCTGGCTTTTACCTTGGCCAGAGGCTTAGCATTGCCATACAACGTGGCAATGCCGCCAGTCTCTACTTAGCATTGCCATACAACGTGGCAATGCCGCCAGTCTCTACTTAGCATTGCCATACAACGTGGCAATGCCGCCAGTCTCTACTTAGCATTGCCATACAACGTGGCAATGCCACCAGTCTCTACTTAGCATTGCCATACAACGTGGCAATGCCACCAGTCTCTACTTAGCATTGCCATACAACGTGGCAATGCCGCCAGTCTCTACTTAGCATTGCCATACAACGTGGCAATGCCACCAGTCTCTACTTAGCATTGCCATACAACGTGGCCATGCCGCCAGTCTCTACTTAGCATTGCCATACAACGTGGCAATGCCGCCAGTCTCTACTTAGCATTGCCATACAACGTGGCAATGCCGCCAGTCTCTACTTAGCATTGCCATACAACGTGGCCATGCCGCCAGTCTCTACTTAGCATTGCCATACAACGTGGCAATGCCACCAGTCTCTACTTAGCATTGCCATACAACGTGGCAATGCCGCCAGTCTCTACTTAGCATTGCCATACAACGTGGCAATGCCGCCAGTCTCTACTTAGCATTGCCATACAACGTGGCCATGCCGCCAGTCTCTACTTAGCATTGCCATACAACGTGGCAATGCCGCCAGTCTCTACTTTAACAGTCGACAACGATGCGGAGGAATTTTTTGACGCCATATTTTAGTTTTTTAATAGATTTAGTTAAATATTACTTACTTTCACTGAACAATTTAACATTTTATGTAGCCAACTGTAGGGATAAAAGTTTTTTATCACAGTATTATCAGGTTAGAGGTTACATATGCAAAGTGCATGAAAAATGCAAGTCTATATAAGCTTATGCAACTCGGGCTTGTGCATCAAAATAAATTAGTGTGCTACCCCAGCCATTCTGAACACGACCACTGCTAAATACTTCGAACTATGAAGCTGTTGATACTGACGGCGATTATCGGTGAGTACCTACTTGTATTTTCAATATTTGACCTCCATTGTATCTGTACAGAGGAGCTCGTGGCTAAGTAATAACAGCCGCACGGGTCGATTTATCAGGTTACGCTTGCCGGGGTTGGTCCGTGGATGGGCCAACCCCGATGGGCCGACCATCTTTACATACCTAGACTCCTCCGTGCCTCAGAAAGCACGTTAAGCCGTTGGTCCCGGCTGTGATTCGTGGATCTTTGAGTCGTTACGGGTCGTCAGAAGCCCGAAAGTCTGACAATCAGTCTTACCAAGGGGTATCGTATTACCCCGTAACTGGGTTGTGGAGGACAGATAGGCAGTCGCTCTATGTAAAATACCGGTATTCAGCTGCATCCGGTTAGACTGGAAGCCGACCCCAACATACTTGGGAAAAGGCTAGGCAGTCTGACGACATACTAGTGATCCATTTGATTGTATCTGTACAGGGTCAAATTACATTAAGTAGCGGAACTTCGAAGATGTGATGGGTATCGATATCTTGAATTGAAATAACAACCAAAAAAAAATCAAAACACAATAATTTATTTAATCAAAAATAACAATGTTTACATTCAAATGTATCACTAATATGTAGATAGATGTTGCAACCAGCACCCTTACCACAGATTAATACAGATGGGACACTCCGAAATCCAAAATCATTTAAATAAAAAGCGACTCTTGCTACGACATATTATAGTGCAATTCAGATCGCGCAACGCTAATTACCTGCAGTTATATTCCGAATTTTACCAATTAAAACCGCACAGTAATCCTCTGAGTGCCTGCCCCATTAGGGGCCATACTATGACGTGAAAAAAGATCATGGATCCATCATGGTTCCAGTGTGAGAGAGAGAGAGACGGAGCTGTATACGACCTTTAGCATTATCCTTTTTTCTCAACGGAATCGTAATGGATCCATGATTTTTTTTTCACGTCATAATGTGGCCCCTGGTATCTATTGGCTCCTCTAACCAAGCTAATGATGCTGTAGGGGAGAAGGAGGTAAGATGGGGTAGCGGGTAAGACGGGGTACCCAGCGAAATTCACAGTTTAAACTGACCAATCACGCTCGTTCATGCATCGTTCGATGCGCCGCCTGACACTTGTCAGTAGCCCGGCCATTAATAATTGTTCGCAAGTGCACACGTGTCGAAAAAATCTTAAAAAACTGTTTTACTGCAAATTGCTTATCATATTTTCTTCTGGTTTGACACGTGACTGTGGTTTGTTAATTAATGCTAGCTGGTGAGATGTGGCTGTGATTGACGCTTAAACTAACCTTTAATATGTTAGGCATTGTGTTTCCTTGAGATTGCCGATTGTTTTTTTTTCTTTGATTACACTGGTTTTGCCACACGAACTTTAATAGCTAATTTTGTTTTATCAATCTACCCTCATTATTAAATCACAGTTGTCATATGTCAATTAGCCTCATATTAATTGTTGTGATACGGTAATACTCATAACTGTACTACGGCAATAAATTAACAGAAACGCTTACAAGTAAATCGTTATAAAAATATTTGTCGTTGAATTTGAACACTTTTTTGTGATTTATTAACCCTGTGAAGATGTCGAGGAAGTGTAATAATGATCCTAACTCTTTTTGTTATGTCTGCGGAGAACTTACATTCAAAAAACAACGACGAAATATTACGAATCTTGTGTTGGAGTGTTATCACCAATGTTTTGGTTTTTCTGTCGCCCATCAAGACAAATCCTGGGCCCCTCATGTCTGTTGCATAACGTGTGTGAAAAATTTAACTTACTGGCAGAAAGGTGCACGACCTATGCCGTTTGCAATGGCAATGGATCGCAATGGGAGTGGATTTTTGTATCTAAAAGAAAAATTCCCTAAAATAAGTGATGCAAAGATAAAAGAGGGTATTTTTGTTGGCCCTCAAATTAGGGAGTAAAATAAAAGATTCAAGATTTGAAGTAAAATTAAGCGATTTAGAAAAATCTGCATGGAAGGCTTTTAAAAATGTTGTTGCAAATTTTTTGGGTAACCACAAGAGTGACAGCTACAGAGAGTTGATTAGCGAGCTATTATTGTCATATCAAGCATTGGGTTGCAACATGTCACTTAAGATCCATTTTTTAGACTAGCACCTGGATTTTTTTCCTGACAATTTAGGGGCTGTCAGCGACGAGCACGGTGAGAGGTTCCATCAGGACATTTCTAATATGGAAAAGCGGTACCAGGGCAAATGAAGCCGAAATATGTTAGCAGATTACTACTGGACAATTAAAAGGGACCAACCAGAAGCTAAATATTAGAATAGAATAGAATAGAATAGAATCTTTTTATTTCGGACACACAATATCCATATAGTGTTAGTAACATACAAAAAAAAACTTATTGCCTAGTGTTAGTAAAAATCAGCCTCCTCACAAAATGCAAGAAGAAAATCAATCAAATGAAGAAAATCTTAGATTATTAAGTCATTTATAAAAAAAAAAAAAACTTTTGATCTACGAGATCTGTGTTTTTTCTTAATATTTTAAATTACTCAATAGAATAAAATCCTTGTCTAGCAATTTTTTTTTAAACTGTTAATTTTTTCTTACAATCACTAATTAAAGTAAAAAATATCAAAAAAGTCCGTGTGGCACGACAAAGTTAAAATTTTGTGTACCAGTGTTATTGGTAGAAAATGGCTCGGCAGGCAAGATGGGGTAATGACTACCCCAGTATATTCCGTTTCCATTGAAGTGTCGATATCATGCTCACATTGTGGAAGATGGTCACATAATAGCTGTAGGTACAGGAATATAATGATGATGATGACGAAGCCATCCACGTCTGCGTGTTCTGCCAGTCCAAATAACCATCTTTCTCTGATAATTCATTACCCTATCTTACCTCAAGGAGGTACCCCATCTTACCAGCACCATGAGGCAAGACGGGGCAAAACACCTTTTTTTTTTTTTTTTTTCTAAAATGGATAAGTAAAAGTTCCTAATGTCACCAAATATTAGAAGAGTAATAACTAGTTTTTAATTAAAAAATAAATATGCTTGTCTCACTATGTAATTTTTCTTATATTGATCTTTAAACCTTAAGTACCCCATCTTGCCAGACTCTCCCATATAGCTAGGTGTGGCCTCGTGTCATGTCAACCTGTAAGCAAAGAACTGACCTACGTTCAACCGGCATTGCTTGAATACGCTGGAGCCAATAAACGCCAGAACGATGGTTGAAACCAGTACTTATACACATATATAGCAACATAGTGTTTAAAGTAAAAAACAGTTTAACTTCTTAAACAAATTGCTTTACCGTATGTTTAACATAACTTAGCAGACACGTAAATTAAGCTAAACCTTTTTATTTTCTTCCAGCCGCAGTAGCGTCTAGCCCGCTCACCCAGAGCAAAAGCTGGCCCTGGCAGGCCGGCAAAGAGTACCTGTATGACGTGGACACCTACACCTGGACCTCATTCGACAACAGCATCAGCAATGGAAACGCTTTCAAGGCTCAGTTAATCATCCGCATGTTGGCGCCAGGTCAGCTCCTCGCTAAGCTGAGCCAGCCCTTGTACGCGCCGGTCCAGGCGGAGAAAATTACCTACAAAGTTTTACCTACCGATCTCAAGTTCCAGCCTATTCAGATTACCGACCAACCGTTCGAGATACTCGTCGAGGGAGGCCGTGTTAAATCATTCGTTCTTCCTGCCACAGTTTCTGTTGCTCACGAGAACTTGTTCAAGGGAATCATCAGCGCTCTCCAAGTTGACATATCAGCTTTTGGTCATGTCGACAGCTTCCCTAACAGCTTCGACAAGGAAACCTTCCAAGGTCTCTTCAAGAAGATGGAAACTGACGTCACTGGTGAATGTGAGACTCTATACACTGTATCGCCGGTTTCCGCTGAATGGCGTCGTGAATTGCCCAAATTTGCTTCAGAGGAGGATCCCATCGAGATTCTCAAGAACAAGAACTACGGTGCATGCAAGAATCGGGCCGCGTTCTTCTTTGACCTACCAGAAGGCGCCATTTGGAATGGAATTGCTTACGAAAATGAAGAGAAACAGTTCATCAAGCACACTTCTGAATCCCGCTTGGTCGCTGGCAAGCAGGGCACCATCTTCAAATCAGAAGTTGGAAATTCAGTCTTCGTCAGTCCTCTTCTGTTTGGTAAACAGAAAGCTGAAGTGTACAGTTACGTTAAAATCTTGCTCTCGTCCGTCCAAGAAACAAGTCCTGATGAATGGAAAAAACCTGAAGCGGTCCGCAATATCGATTCACTTTTATTCACAATAAGCGAGTCTATGTTCATCCCCAAGGTTAGTGATCAGAGCATTGCCAACGCCCAAAAACTGCTCCAGGACATGACTCCTTTGCTGAAGTCACCCAATAAATTGCCAAAGGCGGACTTTCTTTCAAAGTTCAACGTTCTTGTACGCATCATATCTTCTTTGAGTTCAGAACAGCTGACCCAGTTGACTAGCAGTGTTGATATTGCGAAGTCCTCGAAGAACGTAGCTAAGACCGGTATGTGGATAATATACCGTGATGCTGTCGCGCAAGCAGGCACTGTTGCCGCATTTAGGGAAATCAGGTCCTGGATCCTTAGTAAAAAAGTTGAAGGTGAAGAAGCGGCTGAGCTCATCACTAGTGTAGGTGTTACCCTCTGTAACCCAACTTCTAAGGTATTGGTTGAATTCGATGAGCTGGTGACGAGCCCTGTTGTAATGGAGCAGCAGTTTCTTAATAATTCAGCCCTGTTAGCAGCCACTAAATTATACCGATCTGATAAGCCAAGCTCATGGGTAACTAAATCCATCATACCACGTCTCGCTAAAGAGCTAAAACAAGCTGTTGATAATGGAGATTCCAATAAGGCTCAGGTCTACGTAAGAGCTCTCGGCAATTTGGTTCACGAAGACATCCTCAAGGTATTCGCTCCGTACTTGGAAGGTCACATTGTAGTGACCAAGTACCTTCGTATCCAAATGGTTGCCAGCCTCAAGCCCTTGGCTAACCTGAAGAACGAATCTGTTCGTGCTGTGCTCTTCAGAATCTTGAGAAATACCGCTGAGCCTTACGAGGTGAGGGTACTTGCTGCCCTAAACATCTTCATGGCTTTCCCTACCTCTGAGATGATGCAAGTAATGGCACACATGACTAACGACGGCGACGACCCCAGTACGCAAGTACGCGCTGTTTTGGCGAATGGCATCAACTTCGCAGCTGAACTGAAAGATCCACGTTTCAATGAACTGTGAGTTTATCTATTTATATTTTACTAGCTTTTGCCCGCGGCTTCGCCCGCACATGTATTATACATATAAACCATCCTCTTGAATCACTCTATCTATTAAAAAAAACCGCATCAGAATTCGTTGCGTAGTTTTAAAGATCTAAGCATGCATAGGCACAGACAGCGGGAAGCGACTTTGTTTTGTACTATGTAGTAAAACAGAATATTTCATTTATTACTTTTTCGAAATAAATGAAGCATTCGTTGCTTTATGAGCTGTTTCACAACATTAACAATGCATGATATTCTTCATTTACAGGGCTACGACTGCTCAGTCAGTCAAACCTTTCGTTTCGAAAGAGAAGTTCGGGTACCGCATCTCGACCGACAGCTTAATCGACGTATACACGAGCGACGATGACATCGCATTTTTCAGGGAATTATCATATGTTGGTAGTGAGGATAATTTCCTGCCTCTTTACCATAGGGCAGCATTGAGGGCTAGAGGCACCGGTTGGACAGATGAAAGCCAGGTACCTACAAATCAATACTTATGAAATCTCCAAACGTCTGGTTGATAGTTCCCGTGATCCAAGGGCTGGTTTTTACATTGGCCAGAGGCTAAGCATTGCCATACATCGCCGCCAGTCTCTTGGGTACCTAGTTACCAGTGGCGTGCACAGAGATTTCAGACAGGGTATGCACGGTTAAAATAAAATAAAAAACTTAAGTACCAGTTTCAGCTTCTTTCGGTCGGAGTCCCACCGACTAGATACCCTACCCAGTAGGTACCTAGTTACCTACATACCCGACTCTTACCACACGGCGCCATTGGCTTCGCATGGCGTTTGTTTGCGACCACCAAAAATATCTAAATTATTTAAATCTGAACATCCGTTATATGTAGATCCAAATATATAATTTTTATGTTGATTTGTAAATAAAATGCAAGGTAAACAATACAATATGTTTGTGTGTACACAACCTTTAGCTGTTAGCCAGTAACAATTATCATAATACTTTTTATGTAAATAACGAGTAAGTAGCATTACCTTTTTTTTGTGTTAAACCAAACCCCGCGTACACACGGACCCCTTTACAATCAATTTAACTTCTTCCTCAAAAGATAACGTCGAAAAAGCGGCAGAATTTAATTTATTTGAACACACTTGGCCAGCACAGGTCTCACGGGAATAATTTTTAGTTTTTTACTATAAACTTACTGAATAATTACTTAGACAATCAATCAGTTCCGCCCAGAAATACAACCGAACAATGATATTAAATCAATCGAAACAATAAATATGGCGAATAACAATTACGAACTAATACGAACAAATAAATTGATTAATCCGACTAAAAAAAGTTGATCCTCTACAATCAACGAATAAGCGGTGCTTTTACGGCTTCTCAATTTGGACGGTTTGCAATGTAAGCTCTGCTTCTAAAACTCCAACACGCGCACACATTTTCACGCACACAGTCACACTTTTGCTGTGTACTACACGAGAATTCACGAGATGCGTTGTATGAAAAATAAGCAATGCGTAGTAGTGCTTTTGCTCACACGGGAGCGCTGCTTGCGCGGTGAATCGGTGGCGCGTGTTTGCCGCTCCAACGTGTTAGTTCCATAAAAAAGTAACAGATGGCGCGGAATCGCATTATAAACACTGGAATTCAAATGACGGATTTTAAATTATAATTCATTTAATACCTACTATGTTTTTTTATTTAATTTAAATAGTTATTTATCATTTAGAGGGGCATGTATGTATGGGACTACAGGGTATGCAGAGCTTATTTGCATGTATGGAGTGCACGCCACTGCTAGTTACTCACAATTGAACACGCCAAATGTACCCATACTTATGAACATAATCATTGTAATAAATGGTAATTTAAAGTAAGTACTAATTAACGTAATTGTTATTTTTTTAGGTCACCTTGTCGATATCAGGTGTACAACAGCTCTTGGAATACATAGCACAGAGGATCTACAGACCTAACGAATCTAAGGTTGATTTAAAATTCTCCGCCAAGAAAGTAGCTGAGTCTCTAAATATCCAACGTGAACCTCGCGGTCCCCTTGAAGGCTCTCTCTTCCTTGAAAACTTAAACCAGCAGAAACTAATCACCTTCAACGAGGCGGATCTTAAAGCCTTCATTGCTAGCACTATTCAAAACATGGGAAAATTATTCGAAGGTGTTGATGTCCAATACACTAAAGTGTTGCATCAAAAACAAGCATACGTTGTGTTCCCTCTGGCTGCTGGTGTACCATTCTTCTTTGCATACAGTGAACCGCTCATGTTATCAGTTAATGGCCATGTTAATTTCAAACTTGACAAGAGCAGCTTAGACTTTGCCGGATCATTGCATAAAAACCTCGAAATCACTTATGCGAGAAACCTAGACGGTAGTGTTGGTTTTCTGGATACTCTCGGTGATGTATATGCCACCGTTGGTGTCGTCAACAAAATCCAGTTTTACTTCCCCATCAATCTAAAAACAGTGGCTCGGCAAGAGAAAATCATATTGAATTTCGTGCTTCCTGAAGAAGATGCTACCATAATTCACTTTAGCGTTTGGCCCTACACTACTCTACAAAAGACTGATTCTCTGCTGACTGTTTCTGAGAACCCTTCAACAAAATACATCAAGCGCGCTGCCAAAGTTGTGTCTACTGATATTAAGACAGGTTACCAAACTGGTGTTTCTTTCCTACTGCAAGGATACTCTTACTCTTCTGACTTCAAAGACGTTAGCCATCTTTACAACAGTGACCTTCTAACCAGTATTGGCACTTTAATGTACCAAAAAGATGTCGCTCTGACTCAATTCAACTTGAAATATCTTGCCAAGGCGACCAACAACAAAGATGTGACATTCAACTTATACTACGGTAAGCTAAACAATTTTTTACAGGAACTTCCTATCAATCTTTTTAAACTGAAAAGCTATGTTTAGGACATTCAAAGAAATTGTATTTAATATTGGTATATTTTCATTTTAGAAACTTTTTACGACAAGAAGCAGAGTGGTGAATTCGGACCAGCTTCTGTCATAAATGACGTATCCGCTAACAGCGAGGCTCGGCGTGAAGAGATTGTGAAGCGCGCTGCGTCTGGCATCGAATCTGCTGAAGTCCATTTGTATGACTTCAGTGCCGTCTTTAACGGAACACAGAAGTTTGAGTACGTATTCACCGCGGCTATCGCTGACAGTTTTATAGACAAAAAAACTCAGGGAGTATTTTTCTTTAATGGCTGGGAGCAGATCAACGCAGTTTTCAAGATGGTTAATCCTAAGATAGTTCCTCTCAACTTCGAAGAAGCCTTAAAGAATAACATCAAGGTCACCTATGAAGCCAACCTAAAATACGGAAACTCCGAAAACATTCACCTTCAAGGTTTTGGGGAGCGCAGCCAAAAATATACTGAAACGTTGTCCAACAATTCTTTGGCGAAACAGTGCCTGCAAGAAACCAGCAATTACAACTTCTACCAGAAGGATTGCTACAAGATGATCATCAAAGCGCATGCCCCTGACTACCACAAGTTCACTGTTACATACAAAGGCAAGGAGTACCTGAACATGGTACAGAGCACTTATGAAATCTTACACAACATTTTTTCCGGGGAACACGAAGAAGACGTGACGAAGACAATCGATGATGGCAA
Organism: Cosmia trapezina; assembly: GCA_905163495.3. Taxonomy (NCBI): domain Eukaryota; kingdom Metazoa; phylum Arthropoda; class Insecta; order Lepidoptera; family Noctuidae; genus Cosmia; species Cosmia trapezina. The sequence goes on from LR991044.1 coordinate 15,325,994, forward strand.
AATGGAAATAGAGGTTCAGTCATTCTACGATGACAATTATGAGAACTACGAATTAAGAACCAAATACGGAGTGTTCCGCTTCAACAATGTACAAGGCGTAGCCTACTACCCCTACGCTGCAGCAGCTTATGCGCCCGTCACTGACTGGGAGCGTTCCTTTAACTATTACTATGGGTATCAATACATGCGTGAGTATATATTATTTTTCAATGTTTTTTGACCTTGAATCCCGAATGTATTGTCACACTTTACAATAAGTGTCCATCTTCCAACAGCCTACTGTGCTGTCGACAGCAGCAAGATCTGGACGTTCAGTGGCCGCAGCTACGACTACAACCTCACCAGCTCCTGGCACACCGTGATGGTGGACGAGTCCAACGACATCGGCAAGAGCACCGACTTGGTCATCCTGGCGAGGAGGCCCAGCGACAAACAGGAGGAAGTCTACATCTCCTACAAGTAAGAATTAATTACACTTTCAACTGAAATATTTTATACATGTGCCAATTATAATTTACTAGCTGCGCCCCGCGGTTTCACCCGCGTAGATCGTGACCGCCTATGTGTTAATCCAGGGTATAAGCTATCTATATACCAAATTTCATCCAAATCGGTCTAGCCGTTTGAGCGTGAAGAAGTAACAAACATACACACACACACTCACAAACTTTCACCTTTATAATATTAGTGTGATAGTGTGATTTCCATACGAAAAGGCGATTAGACGATTCTGCCATAGAGCCCAATAGCATTAAGATATTATTATACGAGGGGCCTGCTATTTATGTATCCGGAATAACAAAGTGAGACAAACATTTATCATTTATTATGGTTTTAATGCTTTTCAAAATATTCGCCATGATGATCGATGCACTTTTGCATACGTTGGAACCAATATTCGTGGCACTTTTTTCCATTCGGATTGAGGTATTTCCAGAACTAGACAGCATTTGACGCACCCGATTGTATTTTTGCAACATTTTTTTACAACTATGTTCGTGTAATATTTTAGAAATACTTGTCATACTTATGCCCAGAGATGCCTCTATCTCGCGATATGTAACATGACGATCTTGCATTACTAGTTTCCGCACAGCATCAATATTTTGAGGTACAACAACCGATTTAGGGCGACCTTCTTTAAATTCGTCCGTGAGCACAGACCGCCCCAGTGATACACAGTAGTCTTCAATGGTGCTTCGTCCCCAAAAGTCGAAGTGAGTTGATCGATGCACTTTTTTTGAGTTAGCCCTCGGCGAAAATCGTAATAAATCATATCACGAAAATTTTCAAAATTAAAGACACGCAATTTTCAAAATTACGCCACAAAGTAATAACAAATGCCAGCTACATGAAACAAATTGTATTCTTCATCCAAAGAGTTGTATTTTTAAATGTTATAATTACTTTTTTAACATTGTTCTGTAACTGTCCAGTTCCGGATACATAAATAGCAGCCCTCGTATGCCAATGGAAAGATCTCTTCAAGGGGAATATTTCGTTTCATGACGACTTCTCTCGATTGTTAGTCATGAGGAGCTACAGAGTTATAAGTATGAATCATTAAGCATTTTTGAAATCATATTTCAAGCCTACCACTGTCTAATTTAAAACATAAGCTCCTATCCTCGTATGCCGTTTTAGGAACAATGCTTGTAAGAGTCGGTCCGACGTAATGTTAAACCTGCCGAAACTCTCAATACCGTTACGATAAATATTTCATTGAAAAGAGAGGAACGTTTGTTACTACTACGACTTGGCTGAAATATTAGTTTATTCGGCGTTACCTAAATCATCAAGATCGAGCTCTTCAAGTGTTTATCTCTTCAGCATCATTTAGAGATATTATTCCCGAAGGTTTGTGTGTGTAGGTTTGTGTTTACAGTAACATTTAACTTAAATTTAGCACAGAAATCACGATGTTTACAAGTCGCCACATCAATACATTATCCCAACAACACAATGAAAGCTGCTCATTTACTTGACATTATTTTTTTCTGATCCCTAATTCTTGTCGGATTACTGTGCCATCCAAATTCGTTTTAGTAACAAAATGTTTCTCTTAAAAAGAACTATCCATTGATATATTATCATTAAAATTTATGGATATTGGGCACCCAGAACATTCATAAACTTCGGTGCCCAAGTTGTTACCTATTTAGGTCATTAACTCCGAATTGAATGATAATGTTGGCAAAACTCGTATTAGTAGTAAAGGTTTTCATTGAAAAGCTCTTTCCATTGCTGTATTTACTATGGCTATTGAGCGCCAAAGACTCCTTAACTTCGGTGTCCAAGACTGCAAGTACAAGTACTTATTTAGGTCATTAACTCCGAACTGGCTAAAGTCGTGTTAGTAGAAAATGTTGTACTTGAAAAGCTCCTTCCATTGATATCTTATGCCTATTAGGCTTGAGGGCAGAAACGCATAGTTCAGTGCCCATTCTCCTTTGATAGCTGATATGATCATCAGACATACGTGTTTACTCTTGTGTTCGTTTTTATGAAAGCAAGCATTTTATCGTTTTAAAACTCGAGTTCCAATTCCCTTTAGAACATCATTATACTCTTTACAGAACCCAAGCTGGCAAATACGTTGAACTAGAGATCAAGCCCACAGCAGTTGAAGTAAAGAGCAACGCTAAGAAGATATCCGAAAGTGCACTGAACACCTACTGGAATGACGTTGAGAAAGCCCCTCTTCTGCAATACTACACCTTAGCTGACGGAGTTCTCGTGTTCAACATCAACAACGGAGCTCTTCGTGTAGTGTACGACAGCCAGAGGCTAGTCATCTTCACCGCTGACCACCGCAGCACCACCAGAGGTATCTGCGGGCAGAGCTCTACCCAGACCCGCGATGACTACAAGACACCTTATGGTCTGGTCGACCTCCCAGAACATTACGGAGCGTCCTTCTCATTGGACGGTGAATACAGCGACCCTAAGACCGCAGAGCTGAAGAAGGAAGCTAAACTGAAGGCGTACCAGCCCGCCACCAAGTACACCAACATCCTCCGCTCTGATGCCGAGTGGAGCAAGATTGATAACGACATTCCAAAAGGCTTGTGAGATTATTAACACAAAATAATTAGCGATCGATAAACTATCAATAAAGAAAAATTATGTATGTAGGTGAATCCATGTTTTAAATTATTGCAGTTAGGTTATACATATGTTTGTATATTTACCCGAAAACATTTATGATGTAGAAGTATATTTGGACCGATTTAAGCAAAAATCTTGCAAACCACACAAACCTCATGAGTCTTTGATATGTTAAAATATACCTTATTTGGAGTACATAGGTCACAAAAACTTGAAACTGTCGAGGTTGTGGGTTGGAACATTTTTGCTTAAATCGGTCCATTTAGTATATATATTTAGTATTATTATATAAGGGAAAAATGTGACAAATGCAGAAGTTTTATTAGAGTTACCAACCCTGCCTATACGATCAAAACCAAGCTTTGAATCAGCAGATAGGCCGTCCCAAAGCTGTTTCCTCAAAAGGCTATTCCAAACATTGCCCGTTGTCTCAACAATAGGGTAAAAGTGGGATAGTTGCCCTTTTTTTTTTTTTTTGAGGGTGGGAAATCATCAAATAACTTCTCCCGCTCTGGGTGGAGCGGAAGGGCGTGTCAGACTTTTACTGACTAAAACCCACCCGTGTTCCTTCAGTTGCCTATGCCAGGGCCGCGGTATCTTCTTCAAACAACCCGCGACCCCAGCGGCGGGATAGTTGCCCTAGGAGGTTAGATGCCCCAAAATTCAAATTATGACTTGCAAACGTTCTATGATCGCAGTTAATACTTATAAGCAAATAACACCCCCCACCCCGCTAGTGTGCGAGCGGCAACCGCTGTGATCCTCCGGTCGATTCTGTAAAAATCTCACCGTGAAAACTTAGGTGAAGTGAGTTTTTTTTTGCTAGGAATTGACACTGTTGACAGTTCACTCCACGCTCACTTCACCTAAGTTTTCACGGTGAGATGGTTACAGAATCGCACTGCCTGATCGGAGGTGTTGTGTGTTCATGGAGAAAGTTCGACGGGCTCGCTCGCAAAGATCGCGGATTACGTATGTTTATGTTTTAGAAACGCGTGGAACTTTTCATTTCCAAAGGTAAGTGATATTATTTTATTATTATTTGCAAGTGTATAGTTTACATATTACCGTCAGTATAAGATTTTGCCATTTTTTAAAAGGGATTTTTTTATTTTAATTGGTTCATCTATCCCTATTGAAAAGGATAGACGCCTCGTATTTTGTGAGTATAGATGCCCTATGGATTAAGTTGATGTTTGCATGTCATGTTCTCATTTCTTCTTTTCAGAAATGCCTCGCAAATATTTTAGAAAGGTTGGAGTTCGTCCACGAGCTGAATGGACGCAAGAGGAAGAACTAAAAATATGAAAATTATACCAAAGTGAAGAAGATATTTTTTTTCTGAAGCTGATTAGTGAAAGAATATGAAAATTAAAACCAAAGTGTAATGTGCCATTGCTAAATATTAAAATAGAACTTATAGTTAATTATAAATATGCTTTGATTTATACCTAAGGGCAACTATCCTCATAGTGACAACAGCATCGGGGCATCTAACCCATATAAGAGGCATCTATACTCAGAACTAGTACCTATTATACTTAATAATTCATTACTGTATTCGTTTGGATCTTAGGGTAAGATTCCCAGATCGCCCTTTGACCTCATTTATTTAACTGTATGCATGAAATAAAGAAGTAAAAGTAATCGCAGAAAAAATAATCATAACACACGTCAAATAGCCCGCCCCTGTCCCTGGCGCAAAGGTGGCCATAACACTTGCAGCATTGCCACGTTGGATGACAATAGCTAACCTTTGCACCACTGAACGAGCCGGAGCGGGAGTCATCCGTTTTCTCACGGAGTTTATGCCCTATCTCACCAATGAGCTTCTTGGCGTCAGTGCCCCAACAACCCATGAACTCAACTGCAATGGGCACAAAATGGTAACGGGTCGCCAGCGGAGCGTACTTCACCCTCTTCCTTTCAGCGGCGTCTTCCGCTGCTGCCGACGGCGAGAGGACCGTGTGACCAAGGTGGCTGCCGGCAACAGTGCTGACGCAAGTTACGTCTCAAATTAGGTACTTGCCGTTCCTCCAAGGCACCAGGGTCAGCCCATCTGGCCTTTTGCCGTCAGTCCTGCACAATCCTGGAGGCTCCAGCACGCAGGAGAACCGCAGGTGCATCTGTGGGGTTCACACACCTTGCAGCCCAGGCGGAGGGCCACCGCCACACGCAAAGAGTCGTCATCAAGTAAAGTGCCCCAACTGTATGCATAGAAAAATACTGTACAAAGGCGGACCTAATGTCTGAGGCATTTTCTATCAGTCAGGCTTAGGGTGATGCAGAGACAAAACATAGCAGCCCGATTTCTGAGGTTTTGATGTGATTATTGGTTCCATATCGTGTTTCTGAACACTTTGTAAAGGAAGAATTTTAGCTTAAAAGTCGAGTAAATTACTATGAGTGAATTACTATTATGCTCGGTTTTTGACGTCCTCAGATAAACTGAGGACGTCAAAAACCGAGCATAAGATAGATAATGTTGTCGAATCAATAGCTACTACAGTCGGACTTTTAATAAGCTGCAGTAAAATTACACTTCTTATCTGTAATTTTTTTTAAATGTTCCCATTTGATAGTGAAATGACAGTAAAAATGAGATTAGAAGTGGCAGCTAATTAAAAGTCCGACCAAACCCCCTATAATACAAAAAAAGGTTCATCTTCAAACCCAGGTTTAAACCATGGACCCTTTTTTGAATTTAGAAATTTATTCCGACACATCAAGATGTCAGTTTTACAAAACCCGGGACTGAGTTGACAGTTTTGTATAAAGAACTGTATTTCTATCACAGCTACGTTCTTATTATAAAAACTGGCTCGATGGTTTAAACCAATCAATCAATCTGCCTAGCCTTTTCCCAACTATGTTGGGGTCGGCTTCCAGTCTAACCGGATGCAGCTGAATACCAGTATTTTACATGGAGCGACTGCCTGTCTGACCTCCACAACCCAGTAACTGGGTAATACGATACCCCTTGGTAAGACTGGTTGTCAGACTTTCGGGCTTCTGACGACCCGTAACGACTGTCAAAGATCCACGAATGACAGCCGGGACCAACGGCTTAACGTGCTTTCCGAGGCACGGAGGAGTCTCGGTATGTAAAGATGGTCACCCATCCACTGACCAACCCCGGCAAGCGTAGCTTAACCTGATGGATCGACCCGTACGGCTGTAATTACTTAGCCACGAGCTCCTCTAAAACCATGACAGAAGAAAAACCTAGTTTTGTAACAAGGCCATAAGTGTTTATCTGAGGATCTGAGGATCTGAGAAACTGGGCATTAGCTAAGCAAAGTATTGGCGTCGCATACTCTTAACAATTATTCGTATATCATTATGGTTTATGGTTTAAGAACTTTATTATTCCTCATTAAGAATTAACAATAATTCACTTACTGAGAAACTATGTTTACATAAAAATATTTACGAGCGTACAAAAACGACGTCAAAAGTAAATTTATACAATTAATAGGAAGGTAGTTTTAAAAAAAATATCTACTAATCACCAACCAAGTAAACACGGATCTAAAGTAAAAGTAGATGTGTTACTTACTAGATGTGGCATGCATCATTAACGTTCTTATTCGAATGAAACTCTTAGCAAAGTCTCCTCGCTCACAATTAGAGTGTGCAGTGTGAGTATGGAGCCCCCCTTCTACAAAAGATAATATATATTTTATCTACCTTACTCTCAGTTACTCAGTAAATACAAGCTCCTGTCCCTTAGCTCTCGAAGAAAATACCTTGAAGCCATTATTTTATATAAAATTGTCAGAAATAAATTCAATTGTATAAATCTAAATAACATGATTTGTTACGCGGTGCCTAGAACCTTTCACAGGCGACAGGTACGCGCAGGTACTCTTTTTGCAGTGAATTCGTGCCGAAGTAATTCTGGCGAGCGCGCACGCCGTATGGTCGTGGTCGACTCTTATAATCGAACTTTTGAAAATATTGACATCTTCAATTGCTCAATGAGTAAATTCAAAAGCCTCACTCACTCCTCTCTATTAAATTAATTCCATTGAGTAGACACATACTTAATTACATCGTACTCAATAAGGACTTTAACTAAATTTAAGCTTATTAACATTATTTATACAGCTAATTATTGCACGAAATTAGCTAATTATTGTAAAAACCCCTAGCGTTTACACTTTTTTTTTTTCCTTTTTAAACTTTTATGTCTACCTGTGGACAGCGTTGTGGGTTATATTATTAATAATATTGTTTATTAAAACATAGTTGTAAGTTCTTATAATGTAACTGTTTGCTGTTCCTTTCAATAAAATAAATAAAGTCAGAGTGCGCTCTATGAATTTTGCCAATCACTATCGTGCCTACTCTGCGAGAATAACTACCTATAAAGTTCCAAACAACGCAAAACGTCTTAAAAAATTTGGCATGACCTCACTCGAGACACGTGGAGATAACAGTGATTTAATCTTTCTGTTTAAAATTCTTCACAATAAAACAGACTGTCCCCAGTTGTTAAGTAAGTTTAATTTTAACAATCAATCTATCATCTGCCTAGCCTTTTCCAAACTATGTTGGGGTCGGCTTCCAGTCTAAACGGATGCAGCTGAATACCAGTATTTTTGAGCGACTGCCTATCTGACCTCCTCAACCCAGTTACTGACCATATTTTTAAGTAATTATTTTTCAAAAATATTAATTGATCTAAAATCATTTACAAAACTCAAGTTGAACAATTTGATAGGTACTTACTTCTAGCTCACAACCATTCTACACATTAAAATTCATAAGGTATTTTTCTTACTGCTAACGAGCCTAAAATTACTTACCATTCACCCTTTATAATTGTACTAGCTTTTGCCCGCAGCTTCGCCCGCGTTTATTATACCTACATATAAAGCGTTCCTCTTGAATCACTCTGTCTATTAAAAAAAAACCGGTCAAGAGCGAGTCGGACTCGCGCACCGAGGGTTCCGTTCCGATTTCTGAAAAAGTGTGCTATTTAGAGACATCGTTTTATTTTTCCTGTAATCTTTACATAAACTTCTATCACATAGAATAATTTCAGATTTATCTCTTTGCAAACTTCGGAGATAAGTGGGGGGAACGGTATTTCTTTTTACATTTTTCATCAGAAGTCGAAAACTATGCGGCCTAAAAAAGAGAAAAATAATGTTTGAGAATTTGCAAACAGCGCTCTTTCATATGATACCCCACATGCTCTAGTAGCCCCACTTTGATTTTTTAAGACCCCATTTCAGTCCCTGTTGCAAAAAAATATAAATATTTTAATTTATTTCTTATTTGCAAAATAGTTGGGTTAACGTCATCTAAAACTGTTCCAAACAAGTTGATAGCATTAGCAGTTCTTGAGATATCCAGCTGTGACAGACAGACTGAGTGACACCATATGGGTTCCTTTTTTACCATTTTGGTACGGAACCATATAAAAATTAATACAAGATTGTTTTGATTATTTTTTTAAACTGAAGTCATCATCATCATCTGCCTTTTTCCTAACTATATTGGGGTACATTATTTTTAAACTGATCTTTGTTTTTTAAATATTGTTAAAGAGGAGCTCGTGGCTAAGTAATAACAGCCGCACGGGTCGATCCATCAGGTTAAGCTACGCTTTCCGGGGTTGGTCAGTGGGTGACCATCTTTACATACCGAGACTCCTCCGTGCCTCGGAAAGCACGTTAAGCCGTTGGTCCCGGCTGTCATTCGTGGATCTTTGACAGTCGTTACGGGTCGTCAGAAGCCCGAAAGTCTGACAACCAGACTTACCAAGGGGTATCGTATTACCAAATTACTGGGTTGTGTAGGTCAGATAGGCAGTCGCTCCATGTAAAATACTGGTGTAGCTGCATCCGGCTAGACTGGAAGCCGACCCCACCATAGTTGGGAAAAGGCTAGGCAGATTGACAGATTGAAATATTAGTGTTAAATATTGTAAGCTGGTAAGTACGTTTTGAGTTTGAATATCGATGGTTATAATACTAAGGGAAGACCACAGAAACGATGGATGGACTGTGTGAAAGATGACATGGCTAGAAAGGGGGTGACTACCGAGATGACGACTAATAGAGAAGTATGGAAAAAAGGGACATGTTGCGCCGACCCCTAGGTTGGGATAAGGGCAAGAGAGTGATGATGGTTGGTTATAAACCCCCGTATTTATTAAACAAAATTGAGTAACTTTTGCGCATTATTTAATGTTGCGCAAATGTTAGTCATTCCCATTTAATGACTGACTGACTTAAATTGGAATGAATTTTTGAATTAATAATTTTTTTTATTTACTCTACTAACTGTGATAGTATTATTATTAAGAAAAGAATAATTTATGTTTTTTTTTATTAAAATTTAATTAAATTGTATTTATTTTAAATAATAATGCATGTATTGTAATTAATTAGTAAGGAATCAATAAAAGATTTCTATTATTATTTATTATTATAAATGTTAGTCAATTTTGTTTAGAATACGGGGTCTACACAGTTGCCTTGCGTGGACACTTTATCGAACTAAATCGATAAGAAACGAGAGTTCAGCTTATATAGGTACCCATTTTTAAATAGATAGTCAAAATGTTTTTTTTTTTTGTTTTCGAGTTTTGGAAATATTATCTTGTAAGTATCGGGGTTAGGGGTCAGATGTTTCGTCTCTATATAAGCCTATACGACTCAGGTTTTTGAATCAGAAGTGTGCGTTACCAGCAACACTGAACACGAGCCCTGCTGAGCACTTGGAACCATGAAGCTGTTGATACTGACGGCGATTATCGGTGAGTACCTGAATTATTCGAGTTTAGTTGCATTTTGACTTTCCACTTTTTCATTTGTTGGTATCATCATGGATGTACATTTTAGCTAGTTGTATTTATTGTACACTATCTGACCCGACAGACGTCGTCCTGTCTTAGCTATGAATATTCTAATGTAAACGCGTGAAGTTATAATAGTCGTTAAGTTTTCTGAAATTATCCAATTTTCTGCGAAATTTTCTTAATTTTTTCTTCCATAGGGACCTTTTCCGGACAATAGTAAACACAACAAAAAAATAATTAATTAAATTGTTCCATCCGTCCACACGTGATGCGATGACCAATGGAAATAGAGATTCACTTTTTATATCTAAAGACTAAACTTGTCTATCTAGAACATACCTAGCTTTAGGGTACTTTTCCACCAGAGATGTGCTATGCAGCTATGCTGCGAGGATGTGAAAGCTAAGCTACGAAACTATGTGACCGTTTCCACTGATGCTAAGCTGTGTAGCGGAGCGAGTAAGCCCCAGTTTCCACGAGCGTAATGAAATCGCGGCGGGATTTTATCGCGCACTGGATTTTCAACTCTCGTTGTTGAGCCGAGCGTTGAGAATCCAACCTAACAAAAACAGAGTGCATCCCAGCGCGACGAAAAACACACTGTTGGATTTTCAACTCCCGGCGCTAAGCAGAGTGTTGGAAATCCAGTACGAGATAAAATCCCGCCGCGATTTTATTACGCTCGTGGAAACGCGACTAAGATGTGCTATGAAGATTCCCAGCTAGATCTATGCGATACATCGTCAGTAGGGAAGGCACAGGGAGCGGCGGCTACACCACACGCGCATTCATAGCTCCCATCCATAGCACGCATCCTTCCATATAAGAAATAAAGTTTAGTTGAACCCGTTTCCACTAGTGCTATGCTATGTGGACCAATGAATATGATTGGTAGATATCAAACGCATCCATAGCAACGTAGCATAGCACATCTCTGGTGGAAAAGCAACCTTAGCCAACCCAATTTTTATTTTTTAGAGGCAAAATAATCATTACGAAACCTGTTCATAGTTATTCATGTCCATTTTTACGATAACAATAACAATATTTGGCAACTAAGTCTAATGAGTTTTGCGAGAAGACATGACGTGTGACATGGCTTCTAATTCATGCAAGGCACCAGATGCTGTCCACCAATTTGCTGTAGTACCTACCACCTACTTATCCTATTATCATCTGAATCCCATTACAAAATAATACAAGGAGATAATTTATTTCTCGGATTTATTTCTGAAAAGCTCGTGGCTAAGTAATAACAGCCGCACGGGTCGATCCATCAGGTTAAGCTCCGCTTGCCGGGGTTGCTCCGTAGATAGGTGACTATCTTTACATACCGAGACTCCGCCGTGCCTCGGAAAGCACGTTAAGCCGTTGGTCCCGAATGTCATTCGTGGATCTTTGACAGTCGTTACGGGTCGTCAGAAGCCCGAAAGTCTGACAACCAGTCTTACCAAGGGGTATCGTATTACCAAATTACTGGGTTGTGGAGGTCAGATAGGCAGTCGCTCCATGTAAAATACTGGTGTAGCTGCATCCGGCTAGACTGGAAGCCAACCCCAACATAGTTGAGAAAAGGCTAGGCAGATTGATTTTTTGACAAGGAGATAATTTGTCATTTACAAACATTCATTAGGGATTGTCGCTCAAAGGATGAATTTCAGGGATGAATGAAAAAAATTAAAGCAAATGTAATCGATTTTTTTTTTAAATTTCTTTCTTTTTTTGTTGTGTTTGTAATTGTCAGGACAAGGTTTAAAATGAAAGAAAATGTTTCAAAACTTGTGCGGAAAAGTGAAAAATTTTGATTAAAAAATCTCCATATAAAGAGAGTGAGTGAGACAGAAGATCTCCCTATATTTACGTCTTCTCGATCTTCAAAAATATTGACAGAATTGACAGGTTGACGTTTAGTTGTTCAGCACCTTAAAATGTTATATCCGAAAAAAAAAATGTTGTTTAGTGAAAACAGCAAAGACATTAAATATTACATAACAAAAACAGTATCAAAAAAGTGTAGAACCTGCTATTTTTTTAAATACCAGCAATATTATAGAACTCAGTGTGTTATCGTTGCGAAAGTATTTAATTTATTTCATAACCTACATGGTCGTACTGTAAAGGGAAGATTGGTTCACATTTTCTTCATTAGTATCTACCCGTGCGAAGCCGGGGCGGGCAGCTAGTTAATAATAAAAATTATTTGTTCTAGCCGCGGTAGCATCGACTCCGCTCACCCAGAGCAAAAGCTGGCCCTGGCAGGTCGGCAAAGAGTACCTGTACGATGTAGACACCATCACCTGGACCACATTCGACAACAGCAACAGCAACGGCAACGCCTTCAAGGCTCAGTTCATTATCCGAGTGGTAGCGCCAGGCCAGCTCCTCGCTAAGCTTAGCCAGCCCTTGTACGCGCAGGTCCAGGCGGAGAAAATTACGTACAGCGTTTTACCTTCCGACCTCAAGTTCCAACCTATTCAGATCACCGACCAACCGTTCGAGATATTCGTCGAGGGAGGCCGTGTTAAATCATTCGTTCTTCCTGCCACAGTTTCTGTTGCTCACGAGAACTTAATCAAAGGACTCATCAGCGCTCTCCAAGTTGACATATCAGCTTTTGGTCATGTCGACAGCTTCCCTAACAGCTTCGATAAAGAAACCTTCCAAGGTCTCTTCAAGAAGATAGAAACTGACGTCACTGGTGAATGTGAGACTCTATACACTATATCCCCGGTTTCCGCTGAATGGCGTCGTGAATTGCCCAAATTTGCTTCAGAGGAAGATCCCATCGAGATTATCAAGAGCAAGAACTACGGTTCATGCAAGAATCGTGCTGCGTTCTACTTTGGCCTGTCAGAGGGCGCCGTTTGGAATGGAATCGCTTACGAAAATGAAGAGAAACAGTTCATCAAGCACACTTCTGAATCCCGCTTGGTCGCTAGCAAGCAGGGCACCATCTTCAAATCGGAAGTCATAAGCTCGGTCTTCGTCAATCCTCTACTGTTCGGTAAACAGAAGGCTGAAGTGTACAGTTACGTTAAAGTCTTCCTCTCATCCGTCCAAGAGATAAGTGGTGCCGAGTGGAAAAAGCCTGAAGCGGGCCGCAAGATCGATTCGCTTTTATTCTCAATAAGCGAGTCTATGTTCATCCTTAAGGTGACAGATCAGAGCATTGCTAATGCCCAAAAACTGCTCCAGGACATAACTCCTTTGCTGCAGAGGCCCAGCCAATTGCCGAAGTCTGACTTCCTTTCAAAGTTCAACGTTCTTGTACGCATCATTGCTTCTTTGAGTTCAGAGCAGCTGACCCAGTTAACTAGCAGCATCGAAATCGCTAAGTCCTCGAAGAACGTAGCTAAGACCGGTATGTGGACAATCTACCGTGACGCTGTCGCGCAAGCAGGTACCGTTGCCGCATTTGAAGAAATCAAGTCCTGGATCCTTACGAAGAAGATTCAAGGTGAAGAAGCTGCTGAAATTATATCTAGTTTAGGAGCCGCTCTTCGCTATCCTACCAAGAAGGTAGTGACTGAGTTCTTCGACCTCGCTACGAACCCCGAAGTAAAGGAGCAACAATTCCTTAACAACTCAGCCTTGTTAGCTGCCACCAAATTCATCCGGTTAAGTGAAGATAAATCATTTGTCGTCGATACCGTCATCCCACGTCTCGCTAAATATCTGAAAAAAGCTATCGAAAATGGAGACTCGAACAAGGCTCAGGTCTACGTAAGAGTTTTAGGCAATTTGGCTTATCCAGAAATATTGGACGTGTTCGCTCCATACTTGGATGGCCGCATTGCAGTGACCAAATACCTTCGTATCCAGATGGTTGCCAGTCTCAAAACCTTGGCTAACCTGAAGAATGAAACTGTTCGTGCTGTACTCTTCAGCCTCTTGAGAAATACCGCTGAGCCTTACGAGGTAAGGGTACTTGCTGCCCTGAACATCTTCATGGCTTTCCCTACCTCTGAGATGATGCAAGTAATGGCACACATGACCAATGACGACCCCAGCACGCAAGTACGCGCTGTTTTGGCGAATGGAATCAATTTCGCAGCTGGACTTAAAGACCCACGTTTTACTGAGCTGTAAGTTTTTCTTTTTTGAATTGAATACTAGGTTATCGTTACAAATCAATAATGTTTCAATATAATAATATTGAGCAGTGGTGGCCCAGTGGTAAAGGCCGCGACTTACGAGTTGTAAATCGTAGGTTCAAACCCTGAAAGGCGCTTTACTTAGTGTAAATTATTTCATCTCCACTGCTCTCAAAACGGTGAAGGAAACCGGCATGACCTAGAACCAAAAATTCGAAGATATGTGACGTGTGCAACCCGCACTGGGCCCGCGTGGTCTACAATGGAGAGGTGGCCTGTGTCCCAGCTGTGGGAAAATTATAGGCTGGTTATGCTATAATAATATAATGTACTGATTGTTGATGAGCTCAGTATTTCGACGTTTATTAATATGTATCTTATTTTTCATTTACAGGGCTAAGACTGCCCAGTCAGTCCAAGCTATCGTTGCTAAAGAGAAGTTCGGATACCGCATCTCGACCGACAGTATAATTGACAAGTATACAAGTGAAGATGACATCGCATTCTTCAGGGAACTGTCATATGTTGGCAGTGAGGATAATTTCCTGCCTGTATACCACAGGGCAGCTTTGAGGGCAAGAGGTACCGGTTGGACTGAGGAAAACCAGGTACGTGATATAGGAAGATCCAAACTTGTTACTTAGAAGATTATACCCCCCACGCCTCTATTCCTATTTCACGATGTCTGAATAGCCACTATACTCACCGAATAAATTCAAAAATTTAACATAATTTGTATGAAATTTTCTGCCAAGTGAGTTATTATATTACGAACTTAATCGTAGATGGTGAAACCTTACTGTTATAATGCAATACGAGTATATAAAGCTGAATAGTTTGTTTGTTTGAACGCGCTAATATCTGGAAATCTCGGTTGGATTAGAAAAATATCTAAAAAAAATTCTAAAAATATTTTGATAGCCTAATTCTTGAGGAAGCTACGAATATTTAACATCAAGCTACGACTCTTACGCTACAAAAAAAATCATGTGGTGTATTACAACTTCCACGTTGATCGAAGTCACAGGCAGAAGCTAGTTTAATATATTTTTATAAAAAACCGGTCAAGAGCGAGTCGGACTCGCGCACCGAGGGTTCCGTTCCGATTTCTGAAAAAGTGTGCTATTTAGAGACATCGTTTTATTTTTCCTGTAATCTTTACATAAATTTCTATTACATAGAATAATTTCAGATTTTTCTCTTTGCAAACTTCGGAGGTGGGGGGGAACGGTATTTTTTTTAACATTTTTCATCAGAAGTCGAAAACTATGCGGCCTAAAAAAAGAAAAAAAATGTTTGAGAATGTGCAACCAGCGTTCTTTCATAATAATATGATACCCCACATGCCCCTAGTAGCCCACTTTGATTTTTTTAAGACCCCCTTTCAGTCCCTGTTGCAAAAAAAATATAAATATTTTAATTTCTTTCTTATTTGCACAATAGTTAAGTAAACGTCATCTAAAACTGTTCTCAATTTCAAGTTGATAGCATTAGTAGTTCTTGAGATATCCAGCTGTGACAGACAGACATACAGACAGACAGACAGACAGACTGAGTGACACCATAAGGGTTCCTTTTTACTATTTTCGTACGGAACCCTAAAAATGGTATTAGTATATTAGATACACAACTATGAATACCTTACAAAACTTATCCACCACTTTAGTATGGACAAAAACAACACTGACGCGGTTCCCCAGCGTGTCACAAGTAACAAAAAATAAATTTTGATTTCAGATCACCATGTCTGTAACGGGCGTACAACAGCTCTTGGACTACATCGCACAGATGATCTATGAACCTAACAAATCTAAGGTTGACCTGAAGTTCTCCGCTAAGAAAGTAGCCGAGTCTCTAAATATCAAACGTGAACCTCGCGGTCCCCTTGAAGGCTCTCTCTTCCTTGAAAACTGGAACATGCAGAAGCTTATCACCTTCAACGAGGCGGATCTTAAATCATTCATTGCTGACACTATTCAAAACATGGAGCAATTATTTAAAGGTGTTGACATCCAATACACTAAGATACTTAACCACAGACAAGCATACGTTGTGTTCCCTCTTGCTGCTGGTGTACCGTTCTTCTTCGAATACAGTGAGCCGCTCTTGTATTCAATGAATGGCCAAGCAAAAATCAAACTTGATAGGAGCAGCAAGGACTTAGCGGGATCTTTGCATACAAACCTAGACATCACTTACGCCAGAAATTTAGACGGCAGTGTCGGCTTCTTGGATACACTCGGTGATGTATATGCCGCCGTTGGTGTCTTAAACAAAATCCAGTTCTACTTCCCCACCAATCTGAACACAGTGGTCCTGCCAGAACAAATCAAATTGAACTTTGTACTTCCTGAACAAGACGCCACCTTCATTCACTTGAGCGTTTGGCCCTACACTACTCTGCAAAAGACTGATTCCCTATTTACCATTTCTGAGAACCCGACGACTAAGTACATCGAGCGCTCTGCTAAAGCTATCTCTATCGATTTGAAGTTGGGTAGCCCTGCCGGTGTCTCCTTCCTGCTGCAAGGCTACTCCTACTCTTCCGACTTCGAAGACACCAGCGATCTATACAACGCTGATATTTTGACGAACATTGGCAATTTGATGTACCAAAAGGATATCGCTCTAACTGAGTTTAACTTGAAATACCTTGCCAAGGAGACCAACAACAAGGACATCGCATTCAGCTTGTTCTATGGTAAGTTTATTACTTAATATTTTTATGTTATTTATTTTTACAATCTGATAAATATGGATAAATGTTATTTTCCCATTTGGAACTTCTTTAAACGTACTTCGAAAATTGCAATTAATATTTATATTTTTGACACACAGACACACTATTCAACCAGAAGCAGAGCGGTGAATTTGGACCAGCTTCCGTCGTAAAGGACGTCTCTGCTAACAGCGAGGCTCGACGATTGGAAATTGTCAAGCACGCCGCGGCTGGCATCGAGTCTGCTGAAGTCCAGGTGTATGATTTCAGTGCCGTCTTTAACGGAAAACAGAAAGTTGAATACGTGTTTACCGCGGCTATCGCTGACAGTTTTGTAGACAACAAAGTCCAAGGAGTATTTTTCTTCAATGGCTGTGAGCAGATCAATGCAGTCTTCAAGGTGATTAAACCTAAAATTGCTCCTCTCAACTTCGAGGAAGCTTTGAAGAATAAGATCAAGGTCACTTACGAGGCTGACCTGAAATTCGGAAACTCCGAAAACATTCAACTTCAAGGATTCAGTGAGCGCAGCGAAAAGTACACCGAACAGCTGTCGAACGACCCCTTGGCGAAGCAATGCCTGCAAGAAACCAGCAAGGACAACTCCTACCAGAAGGATTGCTTCAAGATGATCATGAAGGCTCACGCTCCTGACTACTTCAAGTTCACTGTAAACAAAGACCTCAGCGCTGTCAACCTTAACGAAACCTACAACGCTTATGAAATCTTCAAGGTTATCTTGGAAGAATTCTCCTGGGAACAGGAAGAGGTCCTGACTAAGACAATCGATGATGGTAAAATGGAATTTGTGGTTCAGGCATTCTACAACGAGAATTATGGAAACTACGAATTCACATCTAAATACGGTGTGCTCCGATTGAACAACATAAAAGGCTTCTACCCCTACGCTTTGGCTGTTTATGCACCCATCACTAAATGGGAGCGTAGCTACAACTATTACTACGGCTACCAATACATGCGTGAGTGTTTTTAACTAAATATTTCTAACTAGAATTTTGCAAGTTTTGTTATTTTTACATTTCTCAATGATTTCCTACGTTTTACTCCAAATAGCATACTGTGCTGTGGATAGCAGCAAGGTACAGACATTCAGTGGCCGCAGCTACGACTACAGCATCACCAGCTCCTGGCACGCCGTGATGGTGGACGAGTCCAACGACTTCGGCAAGTGGACCGACCTGGTCATCCTGGCGAGGAGGCCCAGCGAAAAACAGGAGGAGGTCTACGTCTCCTACAAGTAAGTTTTAAACATTCTACAGCAAATGTTAGAATGATTAATATTATATATTATAAGCTACACCAGCACATCAAATCTTTAGCGAACAAATGTGAAAACTCTTCCAATTATTGTTTTCTCAACTTAGCACTCAAATGCGCAACAGTAGACCATGAAACAGTACTCATAAAACATAATATTGAATTCCTATTAATGACATATTTTTCTCTAATAGGACCGAAGCTGGCAAATACGTTGAGTTGGACATCAAGCCTACAGCAGTTGAAGTTAAGAGCAACACTAACAAGGTTTCCGAAGGCGCCCTCACCACATACTGGAATGACATTGAGGATGTTCCTTTATTGCAATACTACACCCTTGCCGATGGAGTTCTCGTGTTTAACATCAACAACGGAGCTCTTCGTCTAGTGTACGACAGCCAGAGGCTGGCCATCTTTACCGCTGACCACCGCAGCACCACCAGAGGTATCTGCGGGCAGAGCTCTACCCAGACCCGCGACGACTACAAGACTCCTTATGGTCTGGTCGACCTCCCAGAACATTACGGAGCGTCCTTCTCATTGGACGGTGAATTCAGCGACCCTAAGACCGCAGAGCTGAAGAAGGAAGCTAAACTGAAGGCGTACCAGCCCGTCACCAAGTACACCAACATCCTCCGCTCTGATGCCGAGTGGAGCAAGTCCAAGAACTATTCCCACTAAACAATATTATTTTATTTATTTCTAAGCGCTGGGACTTAATTGAAAACTTGAGCGTGATAAAATGTGAGAAATACCATCAAAAATGTTGAAATATTTATTCAAATATTATGTCAGTGTAAATATTATAAGTAAATATTTGCTATTATATTAATAACAGAGTATAGTATAGTATAGTATAGTATAAAATAATGTATATTTATAAACTACACACAGTACAATTACAAACACATTGTACCTAAATAGAAATAAAATTGTTGTATATGACACCAATTTATTGAAGTTACATTAAAATAATGAAATCTATTAATCTCTGTTGTTTTATTGTGGTCTATGTTATTCGTTTATTTAAAAGTCGTTTTACTAGTACATGAATGTTTGTTTTAAATGATGAAATAAACGGGCTTACAGCTGCAGAAATCAAACAGTAAAGGATGATTGCCACCAAACGGCTCGCATCGCATCGGATCGTAACGGAAAGGAACGGATTTCATAATCTTTAAACGATATTAAATCGTTTACACAGTATTTTTAAAGTCTACTATCCGTCTTACTAATAAACACAGAATAAAGTTATTCCAAGTTTAAACCTATGAAAATGTATGGTTATTCCTTTGTTATTCCTGATATAACTTTATTCCGAGTTTTATTTGTAAGAGGGTAGGGTGCAGCTTGATAGCGGTCGTCCGCGCAAGCAATAACAATCGTAGCCGAAAGTTTGCTGCGACGCGCGATCGGCTCAGAAATGGATACGTTCGCAAGTGATGGTACGGAGCCGATCGTATGCGTCAACATCCTGCCGGACGCGATTATGGCTGTCGCCGCATCCGTTCGTATACTTTCCGATCCGATGCGATGCGAGCCGTTTGGTGGAAATCGTCCTTAAGGTGATTTCACTGTGTAGCCCGCGAAATTATTTTTTTTTGGGTTTTTTGCAATTTGCAGGTCCGTGTCAGGTTGTATCTTGGTCAAAGTATGATACGGGACAGTAAAACATATGTATTTATATAATTTTAACCATAAAAATCATCAATACATCTCTCTAAGTTAGATTTCGTGCATATTCGTCAATCGAACGAAATCTAACGAATCTGCACGACACGGACCTGCAAATTGCAAAAAACCCAAAAAAAAAAATAATTTCGCAAAAAAAAAAATTTTTTTCGAATTTCGCGGGCTACCACTGCACATCATCCTTAAATCAACGTGCAAGGCATCGCATATACGCATAAATATAGTATACAAAAAATCGGCCAAGTGCGTGTCGGGCCACGCGCAGTAATAGGGTTCCGTAGTGCACGCCGCCGCCCGTCGTTATTCGAGCGTAAATATGATTAATTTAGAAATCATTATTAGTAAGAATGTTATGATTTTAATTTTGTATATTTTTACATGGTTCATAAACTTATATTTACTACCTGTTTTACACAACTAACAACGTTACATAAGTAATTTTTAATGGAATTTGTACGAAATTTTTAGTGTTCAAAGTACATTTTACAAGTTGGTTGACTACTCTTAAACTTAGCTGTGATAGTTTTCCTTTTAATTTCGTTACATACAGGGTGGCCGGAACATTGACGTCCAAAAATAAAATGTCGGTCCCTCGTATCGTGGGGTATTCGAATCACCCCCATGTATGTTCCGCGACTTTTCATAGTTTTCGAGTTATGAATTTTTTTCTGAATGTTTGAAAATTTTCGACCTGACCAACCTAAAAAAATTCTAAAAAAAAAAGTAGAGGGTTTTATCGAGTTTCTTTTTTTGCAACTGAATTTTCATAAGTAGTACTTTTATGCATAAAATAATCAGCTTCGTAACTGTGATGAAAGTTATGAAAATGTTGATCTAAAGTGAAAAATTTACGTTCGGTAAATTATGACTTAAATTTTCAACTTCAAATTAAAAATCTAAACAGGTGACTTCATGGTTCTCAAGTAGGCTTCAAGAATGCGCCAGACTCTCAGCTTTCATAATCATTAAAAAACGTAGGACTTAATGGGGCTAACTTTGGCCTTAATCGGCCTTCAAAGACTGCGAGGTGGAAAATTCTTAAAATTAGCTATCTGATTAATAAATTTTTTTTTCCATTTTCTCGCTCCTAAGGTTATTTAGTTTGCTAACCAAAAATGACTGCAGGAAAGCTAAGATTTAAACACGGAGATTTTTTTAAATGTTAGTTTAATGAACTTTGCGCGATCCGTTCTCGTGGACTATGGGTTGTAAACGAGGGTGCAACTCTTTTACCTGCAATAACAATGGACCGAGAGGAAAAGAGACCGAATTATTGCTATCTCTCTCACGCAAGGCGCGCAACCGAAGCCAACGCAAAACAAGTACCTCAGTCGTACTCACATTGTGTTTACTGCTATACGCGTGTCGCCATTTTGTCTTTACCACACTCGCTTTGCCCACGGACTCCGCTGCCTACTTGTTTGACTACTTTGCTCGTTTATTGGACTGTGTTTTGCATTCTGATTTGGACTTTTTTTACGTGGAAGTGTAAAAAATGAGTTACACGTTAAGTGAATATGCAGAAATGCATTATTTTTATGGAGTTGCACAAGGAAACGGCCATGAAGCAGCGCGACTGTATCGCGAACAACTTCAACGTCGTGGTGGGCCGCAACCTGAGCGATATCCCGACCATCGTGTTTTTATTAACACGCACAACACTTTGATGGCAGGCCGCATTCCTGGTCGACGCGGCAGTCATGAAGGAATCCCTAGAGCTAACCCGGATCGCAGAGAAATGGTGCTGGAAGAAGTTCAGCGAAATCCGTCTACGAGTACGAGAAGTATGGCTCGTGCTCTGAACATCCCAAGGACTTCTATCCAAGACATTCTTCACGATGAAGAATACCACGCGTTCCACATCCGACGAGTCCAAGCTTTACTGCCTACAGATCACCAATTGCGCGTTGATTTTTGCCAAACCATGTTACGAAAAGAGCAAGAGGATCCTGGATTTTTCAATAAAGTTTTATGGTCAGATGAGTCACGATTTGAGCGATCCGGAATATTCAATATTCATAATTACCACACGTGGGCGAATGAAAATCCACTCGAAGTGAGAGCTTCGACATTTCAACATCGCTTCAGCGTTAACTTGTGGTCTGGTATCCTCAATGGCGAACTAATTGGTCCGTTTGAACTGCCGTCCAGACTTGATGGAGAAACATACAAAAACTTTTTGGAAAATGAACTTCCATTGTTGCTGGCAGATGTGAATCTCGAACTCAGACGAACCATGGTGTTGCAAAATGACGGCGCCCCGTGTCACTATGCAACCCAGGTCCGAAATTACTTAGATGAAACATACCCCAACAGATGGATCGGACGCAGCGGACCAATTAGGTGGCCTCCACGCTCACCTGATCTCAACCCCATCGATTTCTTCATTTGGGGCTATTACAAGGAAATAGCATACGCCCGAGACTGTTCAAGTGAACAAGAGCTGAGGCAGTTGATTGCAGAAGCTGAACGTGTTGTGAGAGAGAACAGAGACGCTTTTAGACGATTGCCAGACAATTTCTTACGTAGGTGTAGAATGTGTATTGCTGCTGGTGGTGGCCACTTTGAAAACCTTTTGTAAATGTTAAAAATAAATTAAGTACTTTTTTCACATTATCATCTGTGTTTTATTCAAAACCACTTTTTACGTAAAACTTTTCTTACCCAACTCTGAAACTATTTGTTGGTTAGTTTTCAGTATTCTTAACCTTAGGAACGAGAAAATAGCCAAAAAAAAATAATTACTCAGATGGGTAATTTTAAGAATTTTTCCACCACGCTGTCTTTGAAGGCCGATTTTAAACAAAGTAGCCCTATTAAGTACTTCATTTTTTTTATGATTATGAAAGCTGAGAGTCTGGCGCATTCTTGAAGCCTACTTAGGAATTATGAAGTCACCTGTTAGGATTTTTAATTTAAAGTTGAAAATTTGAGTCATAATTTACCGAACGTAAATTTTTCACTTTAGATCAACATTTTCATAACTTTCATCACAGTTACGAAGCTGATTATTTTATGCATAAAAGTACTACTTATGAAAATTCAGTTGCAAAAAAAGAAACTCGATAAAACCCTCTACTTTTTTTTTTAGAATTTTTTTAGGTTGGTCAGGTCGAAAATTTTCAAACATTCAGAAAAAAATTCATAACTCGAAAACTATGAAAAGTCGCGGAACATACATGGGGGTGATTCGAATACCCCACGATACGAGGGACCGAAATTTTATTTTTGGACGTCAATGTTCCGGCCACCCTGTATACTACTACCGTGAATTTTTTCACCCATCCAAAACTAACCGTTTAGCCGGCTTGACTCTAACAAAATTTAGCACTTTAAAGCTTAATATTTCAGAAACGGATCCCTAAATCGAAAAACCAAACCATGGGGTAGGCGAGAAAAAAAAAACATCCCTACTTTACGTGTACAGAAGGTACCCTAATTTAATTAATTTTTTTTTTTTCATGATTTTATTTTAGCACTTTGTTGGCGTATGATGTATCCATGCCAAATTATAGTCTTTCTAATAATAAGAGTCTCTGAGCTAAGCTGCGGACGGACAGACAGACAGATAGACAGACAGACGGACGGACATAGCGAAACTATAAGGGTTCCTTGTTGACCACGGAACCCTAAAAAATTAATGACACAAAAAATAATGAAAAATAAATTATAGTTTAAAAAAACAAGCTTTAAGCCGACGTACGCACGGGCGTAAAAAAATCGCGGCGGGATTTTATCGCGCACTGGATTTTCAACTCTCGGTGTTGAGCCGAGCTTTGAGAATCCAACCTAACAAAAACAGAGTGCATCCCAGCGCGACGAAAAACACACTGTTGGATTTTCAACTCCCGGTGCTAAGCAGAGTGTACAGTGCAAGCACAGCACAGTTTTCATGACAATATGTCAGCATTTTACCTGCGCCGGGCCGACTAATTTAGTACACAAATAGCATTCATACCGCGTGCACTCATTTATCATGCAATCATACTTTTATCAATAAATATTAAGCAATCAGTAATCAGTGTATCAATCAGCATCAAGTCAAGGTGTAAGGTCCATAACCATACACAGAGCATAGAAAATGCAGTGCGCGAAAAAAAATCGCCGCGATATTTTTACGCCCGTGCGAACGTCGGCTAATACCTAAAAAGTAAAAAACATTTTTTTAGAATAAAGTGATTAACGAGAAAATTACTCTCATTGTAAAAAAAGCGTGGGGTGCTTTCGCATTACAGAGTTAGTGAAAGAATGTCGTACAAAGCACCCCACGCTTTTTTAAGAGAGATAAGGGGGAACGGTATTTTTTTTAAACATTTTTCATCAAAAGTCAAAAACTATGCGGCGTAAAAACAGCGCTCTTTCATATGATACCCCACATGCCCTAGTATCCCTACTTCGTTTTTTTAAACCCCCCTTTGAGTACCTATTGCAAAAAAAAAACATACTTAAGTACATGTTTTTATTTCTTTATTATTTCCAAAATAGTTGGGCAAACGTCATCCAAATCTATTCCAAATTTCAAATTGATAGCATTAGTAGTTCTTGAGATATCCAACTGTGACAGACAGACAGACAGACTGAGTGACACCATAAAGGGTTCCTTTTTACCATTTTGGTACGGAACCCTAAAAAGAAATAAGCAAGATGGAGTGCTACCCCTGCGAAGAAATGGTGAAGCAAACTCACGGGTCAAAGTCTCTTTTAAAGTCTAGACATAATCTTGGTCAGATGATGCGAAGGCCAACTCAACCGATGAGGTAATATAATACTATCATTGAACTCAACTCAACTCAAAGCATTTATTTAAATTAAACCAATTACAGGCACTTTTGAATTGTCCAAGAGTCGGTCAGTTAGTCAGAAAATTGAAGCTAGTTGCTCATTCCAAACCGTAGCCCGTTCTATGGAGAAGAACGGGCAAGAAACTCCACGGACACTCTTTTAAATCAAGATAAGTAATACAACATCCTGGGTACATTATATTTGTTGCTTCTACATGTGAGAACAAAGTAAAAAAAATACTTAAAAACAAGTTCAAATTAAAAATAAGGCCTGGCAGTAAGAGATGACCAGTCTCAACTGATGGCGACCGTTCATGAACATGACCATGTAGATTAGTGTCTGAAATGGTCTTTTGAGGAAAGAATCCACACAGATTTTAGTGGCCCAGTCAAAACAGTGCAAACATTTGTCAGTAATCGTGTAGGTCAACTCAGAACTTAAGGAGCTCAACATAAATTTCAGATAGTAACTATTTTATTCAAATTTTGCCCGCGGCTTCGACCGCGTGGATGTCAGAAAATATCCCACGGGAACGTAGGTACTACTGGGAAGTCCTTCCATATTCCATGTCGACATTATAAGGGTAACTCTGAGCGAAATTTCAGCTCTCTAGGTCCAAGGGTTTGAGCTGGGCGTTAATGAGCCAGTCAGTCAGTCATTCAGGACTTCTCTTTTTATTTATATAGATTTTTTACATTATTGTACTTGTATAAGTAGTCTTTACAATTTGTTATAAGTGTAGGTAAAGCATAAACAAAAACAGTAGACACAACGTCATGTAGAATACATGTTTCATACCTTGGTATTTCAGGGTTAGCAGATAACTTTTTAAGTAGTACAAAAATGTATAAAGCGTTACTTTTCTTATTTCGTATTGTGCACGGAATAATGCTGCACCACATTTTATAACGACATCGAGAACGGGTCTTATCGCGATGTTCCTTTTTAGGGTTCCGTACCAAAATGGTAAAAAAGGAACCATTATGGTGTGACTCAGTCTGTCTGTCTGTCTGTCTGTCTGTCTGTCACAGCTGGATATCACTACTAATGCTATCAACTTGAAATTTGGAACAGTTTTAGATGACGTTTACCCAACTATTTTGCAAATAAGAAAGAAGTAAAAATATTTACATTTTTTTTGTAAGGCCGCACAGTTTTCGACTTTTGTTGAAAAATGTAAACCCCCCCCCCCCCACCCTTATATCCGAAGTTTGCAAAGATAAAAATCTAAAATTATTCTATGTTATAGAAGTTTATGTAAATATTAGGAAAAATAAAACGATGTCTCTAAGTAGCACACTTTTTCAGAAATCGGAACGGAACCCTCGGTGCGCGAGTCCGACTTGCTCTTGACCGGTTTTTTTATGACGTACCAAATTGTTACCGGGCGCGTACCGGGCGTTTCGACCGCCTAGCAGCTATCGTGGTCACGGGAGGACTGATGACAGCTCAGCGTTCTCCATGTTATAAAATGTGTAGGTACAAATCGCGAAAGTTTAAAAACTTCAATACTGCACCAGTTGGACTTGTACTTGACAAATTTTATTTACACAGTCTTATCTTAGGTATTATAATTTCAGTAACATTTGGTGATAGCCCAGACTTACAGTCAATCCAGTTATCGATAAGTTTATAGGTCGAACCAAAACAAGAAATAAAGATTGATCACTAGTATATAAACCTATGCACTGTAGGTTGAGTGGTCAGTGTGCAGTGTGCACCCCTTAGCAATACTGAACAGGACCCCTGCGAGAATCTGGAATTATGAAGCTGTTAGTATTGACGGCGATAATCGGTGAGTTGCCTAATTATCGTGGTTAGCGAAAAGTGTACACGGAATGTGACAGCGTAGAATAATTAAGAGCCATTTCACGTTTTCGCGCGAATATCTAAGATAGTTAGTTGCTTAGTTCACCATCTTATGTAAAACTCTGACATTGTTGAATACATTTTAAAAAAATACCAATCTTTCGTATTGATTCTTAATGTAACATATAATTACAAAAACTTATTTGTTTACTTTGTGGCGATTAATCTCCAAAAATCATCGCAGAGTCAATTTCAGACTCATAAATCTATCATTAATATTCATAAATTTTACTTTAAAAAAAATACCTAAAGCATCAGACATATCATTTTGTTGACTTTTAATGTACTAGAATATCGATTATTAATAACATTAATTAGTAAAAAATTAAAGTCTCTGGGCTATTTTTACGTTTTATATCGATATTTAATCACGATTTTTTGGTTTGAATAAAGCGTAATGAAATTTAAAAAACCGGCCAAGTGCGTATCGGACCATGCACAATGAAGGGTTCCGTAGTTGAAAAGAATTTATCTCAAAAACAAACTTAAAATTTTAATCCCAAAAAAAAATTTTTTACGTGATAAAATTACAAATTAACAATCTTCGGACTTTTCTCTTTACTTGTGATATGAGACCTTGCTTCTTGCCAAGTTTCATTATTCTAGGTCAACGGGAAGTAGGCCTATAGGTTTTGATTTACTTGCGAATATCAAAATATGTCGCATAAACGGCCGTATTTTTTCAATCCGTTGACTTAGAAGCTTGATGTTTTAGGACTCTAAGTGAACTATGTTCTATAACAAAACTAATTATAAAGTTTTATTAAAATCCCTTCATTTATTTAGACATAATAACGATATTAACATCACTCTAAATTAGAATAAATTACGTTGCAAAAGCGGTCACCGATTATTACAGCGCGAGCGCCCATCGAGGAAGGACCTGTGCCATTTTTTCCCGCCTCCTGAAGTCCTGATGTCCGAGCTCACGTATCGTGAACGCATTATTTTAATGAATTGAAATGGCTCTTAAGTGTGAACAGTGGTTCTAATAAAAATCCTGATGGTTGCAAAAGTCCATACAATCTAAACTCATTCGCTTCTTTAAACTATTTAAGTGTAGTGGTGCTTACTTTTTGGGCTCGTGGCTAAGTAATAACAGCCGCAAGGGTCGATCGATCAGGTTAAGCTACGCTTGCCGCTGTTGGTCTGTGGATGGATGACCATCTTTAATTATCGAGACCCCTCTTTGCCTCGGAAAGCACGCTAAGCAGTTGGTACCGGCTGTAATTCGTGGATCTTTGACAGTCGTTACGGGTGGTCAGAAGCCCCTAAAGTCTGACAACCGGTCTTACCAGGGGTATGGTATTACCCCGTAATTGGGTTGTGGAGGTCAGATAGGCAGTCACTTCATGTTAATATGGTATTCAGCTGCATCCGGTTGGACTGGAAGCCGACCCCAACATAGTTGGGAAAAGGCTAGGCAGATGATGATGTGCTTATATTTTAAAAGTTCAAAACAACTAAGAAAAGCAAACACGTTTTAATCACCTTTGAGTCAAAGTTAAATGGTTAACTAAATCGAAAGGGTAATAAAGTAGCTGTTATAATGAATGACTTTGTGCATGAACAAAATAACTGTAGTTTTAAAGGATGAGGTATTCTACGAAAAGCTATATAACTTTGTATTTTATTTTGTATAAGAATCGTGATGAGTAATTTATTTAACCATTAAAACATACATAACATCCTCAATCCTCTTTCAGCTGCCGTCGCATCGAGCCCGCTCACCGATAGTAAGAAATGGCCATGGCAAGTTGGCAAGGAATACCTCTATAATGTGGACTCTTATACTTGGGCCAAGTTTGAACAAAGCAACAGCAACGGAAATGCCGTCAAAGCCCAATTCATTGTCCGCGTTTTGGAACCAGGCCGTCTCGTGGCTAAGATAGAGAATCCTTTGTATGCGCAAGTTCAGAGTCAACTGTCACTCTCTAAAGGCGCCTTGCCTTCTGGTCTGAGCTACAACCCAGTTCAGGGTATTGACCATCCTTTCGAAATTCTTGTCGATGGGGGTCGTGTTGTCTCCCTGAAGGTTCCAACATCACTTTCCATGTCTCACGAGAACTTACTAAAAGGTTTTATCAGCGCTTTACAAGTAGACTTATCTTCTTTTAACCATGTCGATAGTTTCCCGAACAGCTATGATAAGGAAACTTTCCAAGGTTTATTTAAGAAGATGGAGACTGACGTCACTGGTGACTGCGAGACTCTCTACTCTGTTTCACCGTTTTCTGCTGAGTGGCGCCGTGAATTACCCGTGTTTGCTGAAGATCCCGTCGAGATCACTAAGAGCAAGAACTACGGGTCTTGTGTAAAGAATGTTGGCTACAACTTCGGTGTACCAGAAGGCGCCATATGGAAGGGAATTGCTTACGGTAACGATGAAAAACAGTTCATAAAACACACTTCTGAATCCCGCATGCTTGTTGGCAAGCAAGGCACAATCTACAAATCGGAGACCATTAGTTCTGTTTTTGTCCATCCTCTCCTCTTCGGTAAACAGAAGGCCGAGGTCTACAGTTATGTCAGCTTCTATCTCTCTTCTGTCCAACCAGAAAGTAGTAATGACTGGAAAAAATCTATTGAATATCGCACAGTTGAATCGCTATTGTTTACATTTAACGAAACAGATTTCATAAAGGGTTTCGGCAATGTCGCCGATGCCCAGAAATTGCTGCAGGAAATGACACCTTCTCTGCAAGACCCAAGCAACTTAGCAAAGGCCGATTTTCTTTCGAAATTCAACATTCTCATTCGCTCCATCATGTTTATGAGCTCTGAGCAACTGAGTCAAATGACTAGCCGCATTGAAGTGGCTAAATCTTCAAAGAACATTGCAAAGAATAACGTGTGGATAATCTACCGTGACGCTGTTGCCCAAGCAGGCACAATCGCGGCCTTCAAAGAAATCAAGACCTGGATATTGACCAAGAAAATTGAAGGTGATGAGGCAGCTGAAGTTATCAGTTCCATGGCCAGCATTCTTCGTTTCCCTAACAAGGAAATTATCAAGGAATTTTTCGACTTTGTAATGCGCCCCGAAGTTCAGGAGCAGAGGTACCTGAATACGACTGCTCTGTTGGCAGTTACCAAATTCATCTCACTTGGTGACAAAGTCTTTTTCGTAGAGGACAAAGTCATTCCACGCCTATCTCAAGAACTAAAACAAGCCATCGAAAAAGGTGATAAAAATAAGGCTCAGGTTTATGTAAGAGTTCTTGGAAACTTAGCTGACCCCAATATCTTGAAAGTCTTCGCTCCTTATCTAGAGGGTCAGATCCCAGTCTCCAAGTACCTCCGCATCCAAATGGTAATTAGCCTTAAACAGGTAGCTAACACGAAGAATGAATACGTTCGTGCTGTGCTATTCAGCCTTTTAAAGAATACTGCTGAGCCATACGAAGTCAGGGTAGCTGCTGCCCTGAACATTTTCTTGGCTTATCCAACTCATGATATGATGCAAATAATGGCGCATATGACAAACGATGACCCCAGCACGCAAGTTCGCGCTGTACTGGCAAACAGTATTACGTTCGCCGCTGGACTGAAAGATCCACGTTTTGAATTACTGTGAGTATCATAATATCATTCTTATGTAAAATAAAAAAATAAACATTTCAGTAGTGATATAATTTAAAGAAAATTAGACTCGTACGACATCACCTTTATATAATTTAGCACTACCGAATCTCAGTCATAGTTTTAGAGAATTGAATATTTTCGATCGATAAAAATTACTATTATGTATACTTTACAGGTTCTAAACGTAAAGAAACTTAATAAGAGATTACTTTTAGATGCTCTACACGAAACTAGACTTTACGATGCTTCGGAACAATGTCTAGTTTCAATTAAATATTTATAATCAATCATTTTTAAATTTTCAGCTCTAAGACCGCCAAGTCTGCCTTATACTTGGTTTCCAAAGAAAAGTTCGGATACCGCTATTCGACGGACAGTTTGATTGACGAGTACACAAGCGATGATGAGGTCGCGCACTTTAGAGAAGTGTCATTCATCGGTAGCGAAAACAACCTTCTACCAGTGTACCAAAGGGGAGCTCTCAGGTTCAGAAACACTGGGTGGACCGAGGAAGATTGGGTACTTAATTTATTAAAATCTCACTCATAATTACAGGAGAAGCTCGTGGCTAAGTATTTAACAGCCGCACGGGTTGATTAATCAGGTTAAGCTACGCTGGGCGCGGTTGGTGCGTGGATGGGTGACCATCTTTACGTACCGAGATCCCTCTGTGCGTCGAAAAGCACCCGGCTGTCATTCATGGATCTTTGACAGTCGTTACGGGTCGTCAAAAGCCCGAAAGTATTGACAACCAGTCTTACCAAGGGGTATCATAGCCAGTGGGTTGTGGAGGGCAGTCGCTCCATGTCGAGGAAAGGAAGCCGAACCAAGCATAGTTGGGAAATGGCTAGGCAGATGCTGATGAATTACAGGTTTATTGTACCTAATAAGATAGTGCGATATAATCATTTCAAAACTATTTAAGTACCAAATATGCGTCTATGGTGGTATAAGTGCGAATTAGGAGCGTTCTATAGGTACACCTACTCGTTTGCCTAAACCTTCGGGAAAAACCAGCGCGATGTTATGTTTATTTAAGTAGAAATTAAAAAGTGCAATATGCTTTAGTTGCCAATTTATAAAACAGAATATTTCTTATTTCAGTTCACGCTATCCGTATCCGACATGCAGCACCTTATCTATAACTACCTCACACAGGAGTACCATCACCCATCCAGCAAAACTGATCATGATTTTAGATTCTCAGCCAAAAAGATTGCTGAAATACTAAACATCAAGCCGGAACATCGCTGTGAGCTCGAAGGCTCCTTCTTTCTAAATAGCTGGAACCAGCAGACTCTCGTAACTTTCCACGAAGACGATCTTAAGTCTTTAATAATGGACTACGCAAAAGAGTTGGAAGATTTGATGCGTGGAAACAATTACAAGTACACAAAGGTTTTGACCCAAAAACAGGTCTTTATCACTTTCCCTCTGGTCACGGGCATGCCTTTTATGTTCCATTACAGTGAACCAACCGCCATTATCCTTCAAAGCGAAGCTAAATCCAAAATCAGTCAAAACATGTTTGCGACAACAAATAACGAACTGAAATTTACATATGCGAGAAACTTGGACGGTAGTGTCGGGTTCCTGGATACACTTGGTGACGTGTATGCCAGCGCTGGTATCATCAACAAACTCCAATTTTATATTCCTCTCAAATATAACATGGCAACGAGACCTGGTGACAATACATTACACGTTGTATTTCCTGAGCAAAATGCTAACTTAATCCACATGAGCGTGTGGCCTTACACTACCCTGCAACAGACGGAGTCACTGGGGACCGTTTCCGAAAACCCATTGACCAAGTTTATCGAGCGCCCAGCTAAAGTTGTGTCTACTGAGTTCAAGTTTGGTGAGCAAACTGGAACCGTGTTCAAATTCCAAGGATACTCTTACTCCTCTGACTATAAGGACCCAAGCAAGTTACTCGATGCTGATCTTTTGACGAATGTTCGTAACTTGCTGTACCAGAAGGACGTTGCGCTTACCGAGTTCAACTTGAAATATCTTGCTAAAGAGTCACAAAACACAGAGGCCACCTACAATTTATTTTACGGTAAGCATTTTATTAATTAAATTGTGCAAATAATTACGTGCTTATCATTTTTTTTTTTAAATAAGTATGCATTTTTTGTTGACTTCCGTAATTGCTTTACTCACTAAGGTTGATTACCACTTGCACATCATAAAACGGCAATGTCTAATTGTCTATGTGACAGTCGACAAGGGCAAGAAAGGGATAATTTCAATTTACTGAGAATTGTTGCCAAAATTACTAAATCAATTATGAGGCCGACTAGGTATCATATTTCTTAGTTAAAACCTTTTTCACATGAGTTAGTTTTTTTTAAATACTTAACAGAGCTTCAAATGGTTTAATTAATTTGCTTTTAATCTAACTGACATGACGTGTATTGATTTCAGACACAATCTACAAGCTAAAAGAAGAATCAGAAGAAACAATTGAAGAAATGGAACCAGCAGCGGCCATGAATGATGTCACTCCAAATAGCAAAGCCCGCCGCAAGGAGATTGTCAAACGTGTTAAGGCAGGCATCCGATCCCCCAAAGTTCAACTCGTTGACATCAGTGTTACCTTTGATGGAAAAAAGAAAGTAGAATACGTATTTACCGGTGCTTTTGCCAACAGTTTCGTCGACCCCAAGACCCAAGCTGCTTTATTCTTCAATGGCTATGAACAAATCAATGCGGTATTCAAGGTTACCAAACCTTTGACAGTGCCTCTAAACTTCGCGGAAGCTCTTAAGAATAAAATTAAGTTATCATACGAAGCCGATTTCAAATTTGGAAACACTGACAACGTGCATTTCCAAGGCCTTGGCGAACGTAGCAAGAAGTACACTGAAATATTGTTAAACGAGCCCTTGGGAAAGCAATGCATACAGGAATCCAGTAAACAGAACTTCTACCAAAAGGATTGCCATAAGATGATTATCAAGGCCCATACACCGGACTACTTCAAGGGTAAAGTGACTTATAAAAATATCAGCGCTGCTGACTTGAAAATGTTGTTCAATATTTATGAGGCGTACAAACATTTGTACACTTGGGAGGAGCAAAAGGATCTGCTCAAGACTAGCGATGACGGTACTCTGGAAATCGAAGCACAAGCCTTCTACAACGACAACTATATCAACTATGAGTTCACAACCAAATACGGAGTATTACGCTTAAACAATGTCGAGGGCATGTCATACTACCCCTACGCTATGGCTGTCTACGCACCCCTTACAAACTGGGAGCGTGCCCGTAATTGGTTCACTGGCTACCAAAACCTGCGTAAGTATCATTATGACAATTTAAACGATTGCTTAATAATAATCTACGACTGCACACTAATTTAAACTTATTTAACACGTGTTTCTTAATAGCTTTCTGCACTGTGGATGATAATAAGATCTGGACGTTCAGCGGCCGCAGTTATGACTACAGCCTCACCAGCTCCTGGCACGTGGTTATGGTTGACGAGGCTAAATACTACGGCAACTCCTTGGTTATCCTCATGAGAAGGCCCAGCGATCATCAGGCTGAAGTCTACGTTTCCTACAAGTCAGTATCTCGATTCTCAGTATTTTTAGGGTTCCGTACCAAAATGGTAAAAAAGGATCCCTTATGGTGTGACTCAGTCTGTCTGTCAGTCTGTCACAGCTGGATATCTCAAGAACTACTAATGCTATCAACTTGAAATTTGGAACAATTTTAGATGATATTTGCGCAACAATTTTCCAAATAAGAATGAAACAAAAATACATATGCCTTTTTTGCAACAGGGGCTGAAAGGGTGTCTTAATAATTCGAAGTGGGGTTACTAGGGCATGTGGCATAATTATGAAAGAGCGCTATTTGCACATTCTCAAACATTTTTTTATTTTTTTTTAGGCCGCATAGTTTTCGACTTTTGATGAAAAATGTTAAAAAAATCCCCCCCCCCTCCCCTTATCTCCGAAGTTTGAAGAATTTATATATAGATTACAGGAAAAATAAAACGATGTCTCTAAATAGCACAGTTTTTTAGAAATCATCAACAAAAATTACATATAAATGATGGTATGGAACCCTCGGTGCGCGAGTCCGACTCGCTCTTGACCGGTTTTTTAGCTTAAAAATACATTAATTTTTTTCTCGGTATAACGCAGGGGTAGTGGCAAACTGGCAATAGACATTATTGGACATATTATTATCTTTTTTTAGTAACATTTTTGTTTTCAATTATCAAGGGTCATGTCATGAGACTTCAAAATTACGTAATAGGCGTAAGGATGTTATGTGTCCAAATAACCAGTGTTTATTTTATTTCTTTTTAGGTCTCAAACGAACAAGGCCTTTGAGATGGAACTCACGGCCAAAACAATAGAAGTCAAGACTAACATCACGAAAACTTCCAATGGCGGCCTCACCACATACTTCGATGACACTGAATATGTGAATGTTCCTCTCTTGCAGTACTACACCATTGCTCCTGACACGGAACTCTACAGCATCAACGACGGTGCTATTCGTTTTATCTTTGATACGCACAGGCTTGTTATCTTTACCGATGACCACCGCAGCACCACTAGAGGTATCTGTGGACAGAGCACTACGCAGACCAGCGACGATTACTTGACTCCTTATGGTCTGGTCGACCTGCCCGAGCTTTACGGAGCGTCCTTCTCATTGGACGGTGAATTCAGCGACCCTAAGACCGCAGAGCTGAAGAAGGAAGCTAAACTGAAGGCGTACCAGCCCGTCACCAAGTACACCAACATCCTCCGCTCTGATGCTGAATGGAGCAAGGCCGAGAATGAATCCATTAAAGGACATTAAGAGTTACTGTTATCGTCTATACTAGGACATAGGGTTCTATGAAACACGGCTACACATCAAGCTATCTAAAGATTTCCAGTTTACACTGAACTCTGACTGTAAGGAAATCCTATACAATGCGAGATCAGCTTATACTGAAAATGTATAGCTTGATCTGTAGCCGTGCGTACGTGTATTTATATTATCTGATATTCATCCTATTATTGTTTGTATAAAACACTACAGATACCTAATAATATAGAATGTATTTAATAAAATGTGTATTTATCCTAAGCGAATATTTAAGTAGGTTATGTGTATGTGAGAAACAACGACGACCATAAATAAATAACTATAGTATTATGCGTGTGTCGTGACTATATAATTGAATAATTAACTATTAAATAACGTTTATTTTATTGAAAAAATCAATAGAACAACCATAATCGACTGACAATTGGACCGATTTAAATAAGGTATATTTTAACATATCAAATACTCATGAGGTTGGAACATTTTTGCTTAAATCGGTCCAATTATTATGAAAGACTGTCTTACAAACAAAAATCTTTTTATAAGTTTTTAAACTGTCGTGGTCACTAACAGTAAACATGGTAAATATCCCGTTTGTGTTAATAACAAAAATCTTTTTTCTTCATCGGTCACTATCTGCTCTGCCTGTCGGCAAACACCCCAGTCAGAACAATCTATATAAATAAAAAGAGTCCTGACTGACTGACTGATTGACTGATTCATCACCGCCCAGCCCAAACCCTTGGACCTAGAAAGCTGAAATTTTGCACAGAGGTTCCCTTTATAATGTAGACAAGGAATAAGGAAGGAATTCCCGTTAGTACGTTCCCGTGGGATATTTTCCGACATCCAAGCGGGCAAAAGCTAGTGAGCCATATAAGGGCAATACAATTTTAATAACTTATTTCCCGTGGGATATTTTCCGACATCCACGCGGGTAAAGCTAGTGAGCCATATAAGGGCAATACAATTTTAATAACTTATAATTTTACTAGCTTTTGCCCGCGGCTTTGCCCGCGGAAAGGTCGGAAAATATCCCACACGACCGTACTACCGGGATTCAAATTAAAATCCTAATTTCTTAAGCAATATCATGGCCTACCGTACTTATGCCTTTCATCTAAATCTGTTCAGACGTTATGGCATGAAAAGGTAACAGACAGGCAGATATTTTTTTTTTTTTACGTATAGGATGACTTTGTAAGACTTCTAAAAAGAAGCAGGTTTTTATGATTCTAAATGTCTTACTTAAAATGATATTTATTTGTCTGTGACATATCTCGGAACCCTGGGGTCCGGACCTTTATAAGGCGTACGAGGGCCCGAAGCCAACTCGCAGAGGCCCCTTAGACAATTTTAAATGACGAGGAGGCACCAGCCGACGATTATCCCTGTATGCACTATGCAAGTGCACCCAAGGACAACCCCCTGTCGGTGCAGGATTATTGCAGAACATGGAAACAGAACATACGTATTGGGCTATGGGTTTAGGTTGGCTGCGGACTACCTAGTACTTAAAATGATTATTACTCGTATTAATTTTAATAATTATCACTGCTATTGTTTAATATCCTACTCTAGTGCTGCCATTGACCACGTAATACCTACATGTTAGAAATGTTATTTTATGACTTTAAATAATTGTGATAACTTTTGACCGAGTAGGCCGATTTTAATGAAATAAAGATATGTTAACTAAATGTTACTTCAAGATACGGACTATGACTATACTTTCAATCCCTCTAAATCTCTTGAAAAGAAGTACGCAAATAACTCAGTACTATATGCGTACGAGGAACAGACGGCTACAAGTAAAGCTATACATTTCCAGTTTACACTGACTTCTCACTGTAAGGAAATCCTATAAAACGCGAGATCAGCTTATATTGGAAATGTATAGCTTGATCTGTAGCCGTGCGTACGTACTTACATGTGTTTAAAATCATCACCTATTTTACCCCTTGGATGATTTTACAAAAACGCTGATACACGTAATTCTTTATTTCTTACTTTGGTATACAGGGTGAAATTGAATAGATGCGACAAAATTTAGGGGGGTGTTCTACGCATCAATATGAACAACTTTTACTATGGGACCAAACCTGAAATCGCGAAAAAAATATCAGCTGTTCAGTACATTTTTGACGAATTATGCGAACATTAAATGTACTGAACAGCTGATTTTTTTTTCGCGATTTCAGGTTTGGTCCCATAGTAAAAGTTGTTCATAGTGATGCGTAGAACACCCCCTTAAATTTTGTCGCATCTATTCAATTTCACCCTGTATATTTGAATTTTCATATCCATATCTTAAGAACTGCTGCGTTTTCCATACAAACTTTCATCCCATATACTTATCACTTCCATTAGGATTTGTTTTGAGACAAAAAGTAGCCTATGTCCTTCCCTAAAATACCATCTATCTCCAAGCCAAATTTTATAGAAATCCGTTCAGTGGTTTAGGCGTGAAAAGACAACATACAGACAGACAGACAGACAGAGTTACTAAGGATGGATGTGCCCGATGGAATTTCCCATGGCAAAAATTACAAACTTTTCACACAAAACTGACTTTGTGCTCATTTTCATTATGAAAGGAGATCGTTCGTTTGGGGCTAAACACAGAACATATAAAAGGGGTTTTATCTGTTCTGTGGGGCTAAATATGTGAAAGTGCACCGGTCGACGTGGCGGTGCTTGGGGTAGCCCTATGTCCAGCAGTGGACGTCTTTCGGCTGAACTGATGATGATGATAATATGAAAGTAAACAGCCAAACAAAAAAAAAACTTATATTCCGTTAGAACATGTTATTTTCTTACACTTTTCACTACAACAATCTGCCAAAGGTTTTTGTATTAATAAACATTTTTTTTTAAATCTGCCTAGCCTTTTCCCAACTGTGTATGTTGGGGTCCAGTCTAATCGGATGCAGCTGAATACCAATATTTTACAAAGAGCGACTGCCTATCTGACCTCAACAACGCCGTAACTGGGTGATACCCCTTGGTAAGACTGGTTGTCAGACTTTCGGTCGTCTAACGACCCGTAACGACTGTCAAAAATCCACGAACCCGGGACTAACGGCTTAACGTGCTTTCCGGGGCACGGAGGAGTCTCGGTATCTAAAGATAGGCACCCATCCACGGACCAACCCCGGCAAGCGATGCTTAACCTGATGGATCGACCTGTGCGGCCTCTCTCTTCACTTTTCATTTACAGGACCAAATCTGTAGGGCTATTCCCTGCGCTTTTATACGAGTTTGAAAAATATTGTTTTCAGTAAGTATGTACTTATTAATTAAAAGAATCAAAGTAAAAAAATAAAAGGAAAGCAAAAATAAATAGAGAAAAACATATTCTAACGGAAAATAGCTTTTTTTTTTTGTTTGGAATAGCATTTAGGCCAAAAATGTATGGACGACGAAGATCTCCTTTTGCAAAAGTTCCTTAAAATCAAAAGAAACAACTTTAAAGTTACGTTAGTAAATTATATGAATGAAAATAGGTTAATAATTATTGTTATAAAACAATATTAGCGAGACAAGCTAAGAAAGGTCAGAATAAAAACTACAAGACAAGCTATGCGGTCAAAACGAGGGTTCAACTTTAAAAACACTGCCATTTCAAAAATATACAGGGTGTTTCTTTTAAGGTGTCAAGCCAGTGCGAGCTGATAGCAGAGTACCATACCTATCAATTTAAACCCCATGTATATTCTACGATTTTTTGTAGTTTTCAAGTTATCATTTTTTTTCGATATTTTTCCTGATTCAACGAGATGATGGCTTTAAAAAATTATATCTTTTTTTGGGTCAACTTTGAACAAGAATGTACTAAATAGGGCATTATTTGCTGAAATCGGTCGTTGAAAGTGGTGTGTCTGAAATCTTGTGATTTGCATATTTTTGTCAATCTTGATATTTACTAATCCTCTACGTTTAAGCAGAGCTCAGTTGATAATAAAAACATAAATTTTATACCTACTACTATCCACCACTATCATTGATGAGGGATCCAAAATAACTCGAAAACTACAAAAAATCGTAGAACATACACGGGGGTTAAATCGATAGGTATGGTACTCTGCTATCAGCTCGCACTGGCTTGACACCTTAAAAGAAACACCCTGTATATGCATGTAAGTACTTTATTCTGTTTAAAATATACTAATAACAAATTAATCAAAACAGCGAGATATTTGACAGCTATTAGCGACGCGGCAACGTTGTCAATTTTCAGAATCTACCCTCGTAACCAATAAAAGGATCTACCAATTTTTGTCTACTATTACCAGAGTCTAAACCGTCTAATCTAAACCGACTGATATTGATGGAACTTTCCCAGCTGTTAAGATAAAAGTACTTATTAAAAAATAAACAAAAGACCAGTCCGATTTCACAATCTTTTCAAATTCAATCAAGTACGCATACGTTATCACGTTAGAGATTAGGGGTCAGCCAAAAATAACGTAAAACATTTTGACCGGGGACGAGTATAAAAACTGTCGCACAGTAGGTGTCGGGCATCAGAAGTGTGCGCAACCGTGCCACGCTGAACACAACCACCGAAAGAACTTGGGATTATGAAATTGCTTGTATTGACGGCGATAATCGGTAAGTCACATCATATTTTTTACTAGCTGTGCCCCGCGACTTCGTTCGCGTGGAAGCCTTAAGATACACAATATACTAAAATAATAGCCACATTTTAATAAAACTCCCTCGTCCCCTAATCCGACGGGTTGCATCGCCCGCCGCGCTATTTGTTCACAATTTTGAGTTTAATTTTTTTGCGCCGAACCGTAATTATTTTTCTAAAATAAAAGTAACCGAAGTTACTCCTTATAACATCAGCTATCTGCCAGTGAAAGTCCAGTCAAAATCGGTCCCGCCGTTTCGGAGATTAGCCGGAACAAACGGATAGACCAATATTTTTAAAATTGTTTTTACAGTAAAAACTTCTTAAGGCGCGTTTAGTGATTTTTGATATAAAAATAAATAAAAAATAAAATAAAATACTTTTAATTCAGACATGGTCCATACATTGTTAGTAACACTTAAAACTATGTTAGATTTAAAAAATTAATTTAAGTATTTGCCGCCCACTGGGGCCCCGGGCACACGCACTTGTGCTTGAACCCAGTGCCCCAGAAGGGGGCTGTCCAGCTTGTGGCTGAGCACGTTCAGGATGGTGTTGGCGCTCCCACGCGTGCGGAACATCAGCGAAGCGATGCGGCGCCGCAGCACAGTGTGAAAGCCGTCTGTGTGCGCGTGCGCAAACATCGCAGATGCACTACAGCAGCGTGGGAGCCCCACCAGCACCCTGAACGCGTTATTATATTGTATTCGGAGAGCGTTGATGGCCCGCTGCGTGTAGTTGACCCACAGATTGCAGGTGTAGAGAGTTTGGCAGAATGCTTTAAACAGAGTTATCTTTACCTCTACACTACACCTTGCAAATCTGATATGGGGAAATCTTACGGGTTCGCATCACCGCGACACCTCGACACCGCGACATGCATACTTTATCTTCATATTATAGTTTACACATTAAAGTTTTCAGTTCTGTTGGCAGTCCCTATGACTGCCTATTTTTTCTTGTTACAAAAACCGTATATTGTATTGTATACTTACTTCCTTAGTCATTCAGTAAAAAACTGTTATTTTGACATTACAAACAAACACAACAATTTTATTTATTTGAATAGAATAGATTTTTGTTTTGCGCGCTTTAAGTTCATTAAAACTAAAATGGCAGTGAAGGAACATTTGGGATCAAACAAGATAATTAAGTTTAAAAAACTCTAACCCGACTACGGAAATATAAAAGTGATCTAAAAAGTACAAAATATTTATTTACTTAAACAATAGTGACATAAGTATATACATATTTGTAATGTGCTCGTCAAGACCTTTCTTTTGATACCAAACATGTCATGAATATCTCAATTTAATTTTTTTCGAGGTTAGAAATTTACGTGTAAAGTCCACCATATTAAATTTAGGAAGAATTTATGTAGCCTATGTCACCCCGACCATTATTACGAATATATCGATACCTCATTCATCAAAATCGGTTCTGTAATTTAGGCGCTACGGTGGAACACACGTAAATACATACATACATAGACTGCTAAAATCATAACCCTTCCTTTTGGCTTTGCCGTAGTCGGGTAAAAATGGAGGTTGGTCCCATGTAAAACTAACTTTGCTTGGGTAGTTTTTAAGTTAGCTAGTTAGTTAGTTATTATTTTCGCACTTTTTATGTGGATGATGTTCTAATTTCTTTTGCGGGTTGTAATTTCTTTATTTGCAAGAAAACACAACCGACTTCCAAAAAAACACTATAAAGTAAAAAAATAACTTTAATTTCGAAAATCGGTGGCAAATAACGAAAATACAAAAAACCAAAGACACCGACTTCCGAAATTAAAGTTATTTTTTCACTTAGTACCTAGTCTTTTTTGGAAGTCGATTGTTTTTTTTTTTGGCTATAAAAGTTTTTATTT
The DNA here is from genome assembly GCA_905163495.3 of Cosmia trapezina. NCBI lineage: Eukaryota > Metazoa > Arthropoda > Insecta > Lepidoptera > Noctuidae > Cosmia > Cosmia trapezina. The sequence goes on from LR991044.1 coordinate 15,367,292, forward strand.
TGTTCGTTTATCTGTCAGAATCTTTGTTAATCGCTGAAACTATCAATGTCTTAATTAATAATAATATCTAATAGGTACTGAGGTCAACAGCACAGTTAAATATTTAATCATGTAATGATTAATGTCGCCATTACATTGATATTTTTGGTGTTTTTGTAGGTATTTGTTAATAAGAACAAGATTATTCATGACCTTTTTGGAATAGGTCTTTCTTATCGAAACTATACATAACATCTACCTATTCTTTATTCATTAAACAGTATTTTTGTTTAATTGCCATTAACTTAGTTCCAATAAAAAATACACAGGTATCCACACGTTCATGGGGTCATACTTTTAAATTTAACCGTGTGTTACAAATCTTTTCAGCCGCCGTCGCGTCGAGTCCGTTCACCGAAAACCCGAAATGGCCCTGGCAAGTAGGAAAAGAATACGTCTATGACGTAGACTCCTATACATGGACCAAATTCGAAACCAGCAATAGCAATGGCAACGCCTTTAAGACCCAGTTCGTCATCCGCGTCCAGAAACCAGGCCAACTTGTAGCTAAACTTGAAAACCCCTTGTACGCTCAAATCCAAGGACAGATGGACATTAACAATATTCCTTCTGACTTAAAATATCAACCAGTTCAGAAATTCGACGATGCGTTTGAGATCTTCGTCGACGGAGGCCGTGTTCTCTCTGTGAAAGTACCCACTTCCTTTTCTGTCGCTAATGAGAACTTACTAAAGGGTTTGATCAGTGCTCTCCAAGTAGATCTATCTGCTTATGGCCACGTCCACAACTTCCCAAACAGCTTCGATAAGGAAACCTTCCAAGGTCTCTTCAAGAAGACGGAAGCTGATGTCACGGGTGATTGTGAAACTTTATATTCCATTTCGCCAGTTTCCGCTGAAGTGCGTCGTGAGTTACCTGCGTTTGCTGAAGACCCCATTGAAATCACTAAGAGCAAGAATTACGGCTCTTGCAAGAAACAAGTTGGTTTCTCATTTGGGGTGCCAGAAGGCGCTGTGTGGAAGGGAATCGCTTACGAAAACGAAGAAAAACAGTTCATCAAGCACACTTCTGAATCACGCATTCTTGCTGGTAAGCAAGGAACAATCTACAAATCGGAGTCTTTGAGCTCTGTCTTTGTTAATCCGCTTCTTTTCGGAAAACAAAAAGCTGAGGTGTACAGTTATGTCGGGTTCACCCTGACAGAAGTCAAACCGGAAGGTAACACAGAATGGAAGAAATTAGAATCTGGTTTACTTCGTGAGAGCGATTCACTTTTGCTCACGAATAGCGAGACATCATTCTTCAAAGTTGTTACAGAAAACGTTGTCAATGCCCAAACACTGCTTCAGGAAATCACTCCTTTACTGCAGAACCCCAGCAACCTGTCGAAGAGTGATTTTCTTTCAAAGTTCAACCTTCTTGTTCGTTTCATCATGTTTATGGATGCAGACCAACTGACTCAAATGACTAGCTTCATTGAGGTCGCTAAGGCTTCAAATAATGTCTCTAAGAATAATATGTGGATAATCTACCGTGACGCAGTTGCACAAGCAGGCAGCATTGCAGCTTTTGAAGAAATCAAGGCGTGGATTTTGACAAAGAAAGTTCAAGGCGAAGAAGCCGCTGAAGTTATCGCTTCTGTGGCCGGCAGTCTTAGCTTCCATACTCAGAAAGTTACGACTGAATTTTTTGAACTCGCTTTCAGCCCTGTAGTACAGGAACAGAAGTTCCTGAACACTTCCGCCTTATTGGCTGCCACCAAATTCATCCGCTCCAGCAAACAGGAATTATTTGTGTTTGAAATAGTAATTCCACGTCTCTCCCAGGAACTGAAGAAAGCCATCGAAGAAGGCGATAGCAGCAAGGCCCAGGTTTATGTAAGAACCCTTGGCAACTTAGCTCGTCCCGAAATCCTCAAGGTCTTTGCTCCTTACTTAGAAGGTCGCATCGTAGTTACCAAGTACCTCCGCACCCAAATCGTTATTAGTCTGAAGACGTTGGCTAACCTGAAGAATGAAGATGTCCGTGCTGTACTCTTCAGCATCTTGAGGAACACCGCTGAGCCTTACGAAGTAAGGGTAGCTGCTGCCCTTAACATTTTTTTGGCTTTCCCTACTGCTGAGATGATGCAAGTAATGGCACACATGACGAATAATGATCCCAGCACCCAAGTTCGTGGAGTACTGGCAACCAGCATTGGTTTCGCCGCCAACCTGAAGGACCCACGTTTCGCAGAGCTGTAAGCACTTCCTCACTTTATAATATTCATATTGGCACTAGAGAAATATTTGAATTTCATCAATTTTACACTTATCAAAAGAAGTTTAAATAAAAGTTATATTAATTTTAGGGTAACATTTCAACTGCAAACATTTCGACAGCAATTAAATTGTTAACATTTTCTTTGTTTTAGCGCTAAGACTGCCCAGTCTGTTTCAAGCATCGTCACCAAAGAAAAATACGGATACCGCAACTCAGCCGACAGCATAATTGACGAATACAACAGCAGCGATGATCTTGCCCACTTCAGGGAATTGTCGTATATCGGCAGTGAGAACAGTCTCTTACCCAAGTACCAGAGGCAAGCTTTGAGATTAAGAGGCACTGGAATTACCGAAGAAGACTGGGTAATTACTTTTATGATACTTTTCCAAAATGCTCATGCAAACATGTATTGTACACCACCTCCTGTATTACTTTATGGTACACCATTGCAGAGGGTCTACAGGTTTAAGTACCTTGGTCATATATTGACTCCCAACCTTAAAGACGATGATGATATTGAACGGGAGCGGAGGGCGTTGTCGGTTAGAGCGAACATGCTGGCTCGCAGGTTTGCACGATGCTCACTTCATGTTAAAATCACGCTCTTTCGAGCCTACTGTACTTCTTTTTACACGTGCAGCCTGTGGGCTAGGTATACGCAAAGATCGTACAGCGCTCTCCGCGTTCAATATAACAATGCGTTTAGGATACTGGTGGGGCTGCCCCGTTTCTGTAGTGCGTCAGGGATGTTCGCAGATGCGCATGTGGATTGCTTTTACGCAACAATGCGTAAAAGGTGCGCTTCCCTGGTGCGCAGGGTGCGGGGCGGCTCCAACAGTGTCTTAAGCATGGTTGCGAGTCGCCTGGATTGTGTCTACGTGGGTCACTGTTGTGCCGTCTCTCATGGGATGTCGCAACAGTGACCAACTGTTATTTCTTGTTTTGTTTTTGTTTAGTGTCTGTGTTTACTAACATAGTCGTAAGTTTTACTAACAATCTTGTTGAGTCTTGGTTACTCCAATAAATACTATTCTATTCTATTCTATTCTATTGGCTATTTCTGACGAAGCGGAAAAACATATGATTATGACTGAAACATTATCACATGCTTAAACACTCCATAACATGCCTTTTTTCATTTCAGTTCACACTATCCGTCTCTGACGTACAGCACCTGTTTGAGTACATCAAGCAGATCTATGTCGAAAGCTCTTTCAAATCGGATGCTGACATAAAATTTTCAGCCAAGAAGATCGTTGAAGAATTAAACATCAAAAGTGAACCCAGCAACCCTCTTGAAGGCGCCTTTTTCATTGACAATTTGAACCAACAGAGACTGTTCACTTTTAACGGAAAGGAACTTGAAGCTTTTATTTGGGAAGCCATTGAGAAAGGTAGACAGTTGTTCTCTGGTCTTGATAATCAGTTCACCAAGGTGGTGATTGACAAGCAAGTGATAGTCACATTCCCTCTGGCTGCGGGTATGCCTTTTGTGTTTGCATACACAGAACCTATTATTTTCAACGTACAAGGAAAAGCTAACTCAAAAGTCACTGTGGACAAGTATGCATCAATGAATACTGAGATTAGTTTCACTTATGCTAGAAACTTGGATGGCAGTGTGGGTTTCTTGGATACTCTTAGTGGAAACTACGCTAGCAGTGGTATTGTTAACAAACTTCAAATCCACATCCCTGCCAAGGTTAACACGAAAGTGAAGGGTCAAGAACTCAAATTCACTTTTGTGCTTCCTGAAGAAGACGCTAATCTTATTCACTTGAGCGTGTGGCCCTACACCACTGTGCAGAAGATGCATTCCCCGCGTACTGTTGCTGAAGAGCCAGCTACTAAACTCGTCGAACGCTCTGTTCCAATTCTGTTAACTGACATTAATTTAGGTGAACTTGCCGGTGTTGGTCTGTATCTAGAAGGACACTCATACTCTTCTGACTTCAAGACAAATGTTTTTGGGGCTGATCTTTTGACAAACATTCGCAACATATTGTACCAGAAAGACGTTGCTTGCACCCAATTTGATTTGAAATACGTAGCCAAGGATACCAAAAACAAGGATGTTACTATCTCAACCTTCATGGGTAAGTTTTCAAGTTTATAGAATATATTTTTAACTCTCCGTGTTAGCTTGGTAATGTTTACTTGAAAAAAGCGTTTCCTTCTTGTCCCAATTTTTTTACATCGTTTAAAGCTTTATCATCTTACATTCATATCTATTATACATTTTCTTACTACAGACACACTGTACAACCAGAAGGAAAGCGGTGAATTAGGCCCAGCTACCATTACTACTGACGTCACAGCCAACAGTGAGGTTCGCCGTAAAGACTTGGTCAAACGCGTTGCATCAGGCATTGACTCCGCTAAAGTTCGAGTGATTGACATTAGCACCGTATTCGATGGACCGCAGAAGAAAGAGTTTCTGCTCACTGCCGCTTTGGCCAACAGTGTAGTAGACAACAAGGTTCAAGCTGCCGTGTTTGTCCAAGGAAGTGATCAAATCAATGCTGTATTCAAGATTACCAAGCCTAAAATTGCTCCATTGAACTTCGAGGAGGCTCTTAAGAACGAAATCAAGGTATCATACAAAGCCGATTTCAAATTTGGAAACTCTGAAAACATTATCTTCAAAGGCTTTGGCGAGCGCAGCGAGAAATACACAGAACAGTTGAAAAATGACCCCTTGGCAAAGCAATGCTTGCAAGAAATCAGTCAGAACAACTTCTACCAGAAGGACTGCTACAAGATGATCATCAAAGCGCACGCCCCTGACTTCTTTAAGGCTACGGTTACATACAAAGACCTCAGCCCTGCTTATTTGAACGCATCTTACTACATTTATAAGCTGTACAATCACTTCACTACTTGGGAAGAACAAAAGGACCTTTCAAATACAGTCGAAGACGGAACAGTAGAAATTGAGGCTCAAGCGTTCTACTACGATAACTTTATAAACTACAAATTCAACACCAAATATGGAGTGTTCCGTATGAACAAAGCTGAGGGACAGTTTCACTACCCCTACACCATGGCATTCTACGCGCCTATTACTAACTGGGAGCGTTCCTACAACTGGTTCACAGGCTACCAATACATGCGTGAGTATTATTTAGTAATTTCATGATTTAATCTTGAGTTATAAATGTAAGTATCAACATCATCACATAAAATATTCCTCCAACAGCTTACTGCGCTGTAGACAGCAGCAAGATCTGGACGTTCAGCGGCCGCAGTTACGACTACAGCCTCACCAGCTCCTGGCACACCGTGATGGTGGACTTCGGCAACTGGACTGACATGGCCATCCTCGCAAGGAGGCCCAGTGACAATCAGGAGGAGGTCTACATTTCCTACAAGTGAGTATTTTGAATTCTTACCATGTTGTGTTTCACTGAATGTAAAACATTAACAAAATAAGTTAGGTGGATACAGAACAATGTCAAGCTTTATTAAACTCGACTATCTACATCTATAGCAAATCATGCTTCCAAATAAGTCTGTGTATGATTAAAACATTATTCCTACAATCTCAACAAATACGTCACAAGCCCGCGAAATTCAAAATTTCTTACATTTTTTTGCAATTTTTAGGTCAGTGTGAGCTTGTATGTTGATTAAAATATGATTCGCGGCCGTAGCTAATATGGCTTTACAGAATTATAATCATTAGAATCAGCGATACAACTTAATCAACATACAAGCTCACACTGACCTACAAATTATAAAAACGTAAGAAATTTAGAATTTCGCGGGCTACCCTGGCGCATCATCCTTAAGCAAATGAGCTGTAGCTATAAACTTGTTTTTTGTTATTTTAGAACTGATGCTGGTAAATACGTGGAAATTGACATCAAGCCAACAGCTGTTGAGGTCAAGAGTAACACCGAAAAAACAACCGAGGGTGAGCACACCATTTACTGGGACGCCGAAAAGGACACTGCTCTTTTGGAGTACTACACCCTCGCCAAAGGCGTTCAAGTCTTCCTTATCAACAACGAAGCCGTTCGTGTTGTGTACGATAGCCAGAGGCTGGTCATCTTCACCGCTGACCACCGCAGCACAACCAGAGGTATCTGTGGACAGAGCTCATCCCAGACCAGCGACGACTACAAGACTCCTTATGGTCTGGTCGACCTCCCAGAACATTACGGAGCGTCCTTCTCATTGGACGGTGAATACAGCGACCCTAAGACCGCAGAGCTGAAGAAGGAAGCTAAACTGAAGGCGTACCAGCCCGTCACCAAGTACACCAACATCCTCCGCTCTGATGCCGAGTGGAGCAAGTCCGAGAATGAGTCCGTTAAAGGACTGTAAGTTATTCAGTCAGTCATAGTACCTATTTTAACTAAGTAATAATATGAACTACTCAGACAACTTTGGCAAGAAATTTTGACAACGATCAATACTATTGTACTTATAATATGATGTTGAGGATGTGTTGTGCCTTATAGAATTAGGTGTATATAAATAATGTAATTATTCTATATAGATGACGAATCATATTGTATATTACAGTATAATTTATTGATTGTAAAAAACTAACATCAGCAATAAATATGCAACTTTAAATTTTACTTTCTGATTTTCATTTAACTTAAACTAACCGAGATCTTCAAAAACGTAGAATAGAGTCAAGGTTCATTCAGTGGAATAGGATAGGTATGGGTATCCGATTACAAAGAGGTCTAATGTGTTTGGAAGTAATATATAAAAATAGATACATATTATGCGAATTTCATTGCTCAAATTACCTAGGTAGGTATATGAGCAATGAAACCCATCTTTAACCAACGAAAAAAAAACCGGCCAAGTGCGTGTCGGACCATGCACGGTGAAGGGTTCCGTAGTTGAAATGAATTTATTCCATAAACACACATAACAAGGTTAATTCCAAAAAAAATTTTTTAGGTGGTAAAATTACAAATTAACAATTTCTGGGTACTTTTTCCTTTACTTGTGCTATGAGAACTCGCTTCTTGCCTTTCATGATTTTAGGACAACGGGAAGTACCTTATTAGATAGGTTTGATTTACTTGCGAGTATCAAAATAATAAAATGGCCGTATTTTTTTTAACGCGACTTAGTATCTTGATTTTTTAGAACACCAAGGGACCATAGACTTACATATTGATACTAATTTCAACTTGATACTTCCACGCATTCCTGAGGAACAGGGTCTTGACAGACAGACGAACAACGAAGTGATCCTATAGGATCACTTATAAGGAAACGGAACCAACAATCGAATGACAACCTATAGGAGGTTGTCGGTTGTATCCTGTGGATGCCTTAATAAAAGAAGGCCTCCAGCTAGGGCATAAAATGTCGCTGGGGAGGGCAGCAAGGAAAGAGCTGGATCTGGGACAAATTTAAAGCTACAGGATTAGCACGGCGGGCTGGCTCGACCAAGGGTCGGGGCTGTAGCGACATCTACATCACCACATACGAACTACGCATCACAATGACATGACGTCACGCAATCTGCATCGCGCAATTAGAGTTTACCGCGCGATTAGCATAGTATATAGCATAGTATACAACGTCCCGACATCAACCGTCGGGCAGTCGCCCACCAGACACGACACCCGTCTGGTCGGAGGATCCTCCCTTTTCAATGGAGGTTGAGTGAACTTTACACCCTGTTCCTCACCCCTCTATGGAGCTAAGCTACTTCTCCGCGGTCTCACGTATGTAATACATGTTCTATGTAATGCAAGGGCAATAAACTTTATAGTAGATTCTAAAGTTTACACAGCACACATAAAATTGATTATTGACTTTTGATACTATGAAAACCTACTCTGAATAAATGATGGCAACAAAATTGATATGTTTATGTCATATCCTGAACTTGTGGAAAGGAGGAGCTTGTGGCTAAGATAACAGCCGCACGGGTCGGTCCATCAGGTTAAGCTGCGCTTGCAGGGGTTGGTCCGTGAAAGGGTGACCATCTTTACATACCAAGGCTCCTCCGTGCCTCGGAAAGCACATTAAGCCGTTGATCCCGGCTGTCATTCATCTTTAAGTTGGCAACTAGTCTTACCAAGGGGTATCATATTATTAAGGGTTGTGGAGGTCAGGTAGGCAGTCGCTCCATGTAAAATACTGGTATTCAGCTGCATCCGGTTAGACAACCCCAACATAGTTGGAAAAGGGATGGGCGAATGATATGTCATATCTTGAACATCCCTCTTCTTGGTGAGGTAAGATGTGACGGATTTCTACCAACTATAACCGCACGGGGGCCGTCCACTGCACATGCAGTAATCTCCGATGTCAGATGGAACACTACCGTGCCCACTTATAGCAGGCTGTGATTTGACAAAAAGTGGCACATGACAAACGATTTAGAAACATGTGTGATGCAACAATTATATTACACGCTGATCTCCCACGGGCATGACCAGTGTTGGCCCAGTGGTAACAGCCGTAGGTTTAAACCCAGACAGGCGCTTTACTTTGTGTAATTAACTTCATCACGACTGCTCTCAAAACGGTGAAGGAAAACATCGTGAGGAAACCGACATGTCCTAGAACCACAAATTCGAAGACATGTGACATCTACCAACCCGTACTGGGACCGCGTGGTGGATTACGGTCCACTCTCTCTCACAGAGAGAAAGCCTTATGTTCCAGCTGTGGAAACAATAGGCTGATTATGCCTCCCTCTCAGGGGCTTAAGGAGGATGCGCTAAGGTAGCCCGCGAAATTCAAATTTTCTTACGTTTTTTGCAATTTGCAGGTCAGTGTCAGGTTGTATGTTGATTAAAATATGATTCACGGCCGTGACTAACATGGCTTTACAGAATTAAAATCATTACACACCATAAGTTAGAATTGACCTCAAACCTCATGATTTCATGAAATCGCTAGATTTGAGGTCAATTCTGATTAATGATCATAATTCTGTAAAGCCATATCGACACTGATAAGAACAACATTGTAACTCATTTTGCAATGTTTTCTGTCTCTAGCATAAATTAATGACGTACGTAAACATGGTTATTTTCTTATTAAACTACGTAAAAAAAAAATATATATAAAATGTCGTTTTATTTAAAAGCAGTAGGACCATATTCTAACCGAAAAAAAAATTGTAATTCACTCTCCTGTAAACCTAGCAGCAAAAAATAGATACAATGTTGTTCTTATCAGGTGTGGATATTAGTTACAGCCGCGAATCATATTTTAATCAACATACAACCTGACACTGACCTGCAAATTGCGAACAACGTAAGAAAATTTGAATTTCGCGGGCTACCTTAGCGCATCTCCTATATAACTGTAACTGTAAACTTGTTGTTGTTGTAGGGACCTTGGGACGCCAAGGTCCCTACAACAACAACGATAAGAACGATACGATAAGAACGTGTTATCAGACTTGTGCTACACGTTACAGAAAAAATCATTTTTATTATTTCCCTGTTCATTAGGAGGAAACGTGGGTGCTCTTTTCTCCATACAAAAAGATACAAACGCTCTCGCCTGTTTTCTTTCTGGTTAATGACCATAAAGCAATGATTTTTTACAGAAATATAAATATCAGTTAATTGTATGCCCCTATGTTTTCCTTTTTGATGATATATTATTTTTATAGGAACTAGAACCCTCCAAAAATGCTCAAAATTGCCTATTCAGACCGCTGTCAACAGACGCCTAGTGTACCAATTTGACAACTATTAACGAAAAAAGAAAAACATAGGGGCATAGTATACAGGGTGTAAGGGACAGCCCTCCGCAAACTGATAGGGTGAATTCAGTATGTCATACTAAGATGACCGGTACATGAAATTTTTTCAGGAACGGTAAGGGAATCCAATAAACCTGATTTGTTTGTGTTTTTGTGCACAAATCGGAGCGTCTATTACTGGTTAGGAGGGGTAGGTAATAGGTATGCGGTGAGTTCGATGAACTCTGTAGCTAGACAGAAAGTGAACAGCTGATTTCACGCGTCGTTGGTTAGAGTATTTCAACATCCATTGCTGGTTTTTTTTTTTGCAGTTTTGTTTACATAAATGGAGTGCTGTGAACACACAATGCAATTTTACATTGAAATAATGAAAATGTAACTGAAAAAAAATTTCAAAAAATGAAAATTTTCCTGAGAAAATTTCCGGTGGAATATGATTCAAAATGAGGAGCTGAATGCACCCTGTTAGTTTGTGGAGGGCTGTCCTTTACACCCTGTATAATCTTTCTTATTCAGTTTATGAAATATCTTTCAAATTGGTCCAATATTGGAGTAGGAAATAGGCGAGAGCCAAACCTCGAAATGTGACTTTTTACATAGGCTATTTAGTCGGATCTGCAGTTGTCCTTATCGCACGAATTCGAGGGCGGAGCGCTCGCAGAGCGACAGAAATACCTTCTTAAAATACCTAACTGGCCACCCGCCTTTCCTCTTAAGCACTACGCTTTAGTAACTCATGTGCTACCGTGGAAACCCAGCCTTTACAAAGACTTCAATTGCGTAATACAATTTCAATCATAATGCGAAGCATTTTGTAAGAAATTGCTACTCTATTGCTTCATGTTTGAAAAATGCCGACAATGTTTGTAAATGACGCAAATTAATGTTGTTAAACGTTTAAAATTTGCTTTAAAAAAAGTAAAAACCGACTTCAAAAACCTAAAACGAATAAAATAACTTTCTTAAATACTTCATTAACAGCTTCTGAAGTCGGTGCCAAGCTAAAGTGCATTGAAGAAGAAAGAACACCGACTTCAGAAGCTGTTAATGAAGTATTTAAGAAAGTTATTTTATTCGTTTTACGTTTTTGAAGTTTTTACTTTTTTAAAAGAAAATTTAATTTTTCATTTTTAGTTGAATACACAATTACATAAGCCCAAGAAGAACGAAAAGAAGAACCATCAAAAGAGATACAGTACTTATGCGTATAATTTTGTGCTTAAAATGATTACCTAATGTACATAAACTTTCCTGAATGTATGTAGGACACGTTGTATATAGGGCATATGATAAGAGGAAAAGACAAGTGGAGCAAAATTGTGACACCATGGTATCCTAGAGAAGGTAAAAGGAAAAGATGCAGACCGCAAAGAAGATGGGATGACGACTTAAGACAAGTGGCAGGCGTCACATGGAACAGAGTGGCTCAAGAAAGACAAGTGGCAGGCGTCACATGGAACAGAGTGGCTCAAGAAAGACAAGTGGCAGGCGTCACATGGAACAGAGTGGCTCAAGAAAGACATGAGTGGAAAAGGTTGGAGGAGGCCTTTGTCGACTGGCAAACAGATCTACAGAAAATAAGTAAAAGTCAAATAAGAGACTAGAGTAAGATTTACATTAAATTTAAGTTTTCTATGTATTTTTGTCATATAATATAATTGTAATATGGATCTGAATAAAAGGCTATATTATTATTATTATGTAGGACACGTTAGTGAAAGAATCATCAAAATTGGTTCATCAGTTTTTGAGAAAATCGCGGTCATACAAGCATACATACATACGTTGGTATACATACGGGTCGAATACAGGACCTCCTTTTGAAGTCGGTTAAAAATGAAAGGCATTGCTATTTTAACTGTATTTTAAGCAAACTACTAAGCCGATGTTCGCACGGACGTAAAAATATCGCGGCGATTTTTTCTTCGCGCACTGGATTTTCAACAATACTTAGCGCCGAGAGTTGAAAATCCAACAGTGTGTTGTTTCGACGCGCTGGGATGCACTTGTTATTAGGTTGGATTCTTAATGATCGACTCAACACCGAGAGTTGAAAATCCGGTGCGCGATAAAATCCCGCCGCGATATTTTTAACTCCGGGCGAACGTCGGCCAAGTCCCTAATAATTCTGTGTACACTGTCTAGTTAATCCAGTGACATTAAAGAATCTCAATCAAATATTTTCAAATACAACATAATCAGCCTACAATGTTCTCACTGCTGGGACATAGGCCTCATGTGGGCCCAGAGCGGGTTGGTAGATGTCACATGTCATGTCTTGGATTTTTTTTGGTTCTAGGGCATGACAATTTCTTCACGTGTTTTCATCACCATTTTGAGAGCAGTGCTGATGAAATTATTTACACAAAGTACCTAAAGTGCCTGTCAGAGTTCGAAATCGCGACTTACAACTTCTAAGTCGGGGCCACTGAGCCACCACTGCTCATAATTATGTCTATTTTCAAATAGAGTCACGTTATTTCTGTACACGATATTCCTACTTAGTGATACACAACGAATGAACAACAATAATCAAACACAAAATCTAACAGTAACTGAAGGTTCAACTTCAAGTACTAAACTCAACTTAGCAGACAACAAGTAAGTAGTAGATAATCTACGCATGTTAGGGTCAATGAATTATAAATGCTGATAGACTGGACTTTATCACAACATGCGCAAAGAATAGCAATCAATAAAATGGCCTCGTGTCGATTGACGATGATACAACAATTACTCAAATAAAATGACGCTCTCCATGCGTTCGAGATAAGCTTTGGAAGTCTATCCATACGCGTGGACACGTGGAAACTACATTGCATTATGTAATTCTATGGTTCTGCCTGCCATTTTCTTCCAATGGAAGTTATTTTATCAAGAACGAATTCATAAAAAATTATATACTGTATCTTGAAATACTTATGCAAGTGTCGTGCACACCCGTAAGTGACAAATTCACTGTAGATTTTAAGTTTAATTGTTACAATACCTCAAAAATGTATTAGTGAATAAGTCGTTGGAGTGCCATATTCTCCTGCCTCATTTTAATTGGGGTTATCAATTATCTGAATTTGTTTGGGGTCGGCGCAACATCTTTTTTCTGCAAAGGTACTTCTCTATTAGTCGTCATCTCGGTAGTCACTCCCTTTGCAGCCGTATCATCTTTCACACAGTCCATCCATCGTTTCTTTGGTCTTCCCCTACTCATATAGTTATCCACAATCATACTCAAAACTTTTCTGACGACATTTTCATCATACCTCCGCACCACATACCAGGACAACAGATTTCCGCACAACTTTTCAGTCAGCGGTGTTAACAAGAATGAAATACAAAAATAAATAAAAATGCATCATATTATGGTTGATTTATTGTTTTAAAATCGACCAGCTTGAGATCTACCACTTTACCAAATTCTTTTTGTGTAAACAGACATTTTAGTATGGATAGACCAACGAAATTCCATACTATCAAGAATATCAAGATCAGAATGCTCTTTTCTCGTTCTATGTTCATTTGAGAGCAGGCAGTGGTGGCCCAGTAGTAACGGCCCCAACTTACGAAGGTCGTGGCGTTTTACTTTGAGTAATTCATTATTATTTCATCACCACAATTACGATTTTCTATACAATCTTTCATACCCTATTTATACCCTTCAGGGGGGTGGGGTTGATAATTTACAAAAATCCCTCGTTAGTGCTCACCTTCCATAAAAAAAGGAACCCAGCAGTTTAAGACTTAAGTTTTTACGTGATTGTCAGTTTTTTATCCACGCTAGACATAACTTTACAAATTAATTAGGTACACTCTGTAATCTAAACATAATCCAAAATAGTCAATCTTAAATTATTAAGAAAATGCTCTAATTTAACATATTTTTTTTTTCAAATCATTAACACTACTCGTGACGTGATCTTCAGTTTAAATAATTAAAACTCAGTTATTTAACGTCGCCTTAAGTAGATTTATTAACTCGAAAGTTTATAAGAGTTGTTGAGAAATGGTTCAGTGCGTACTTTGAGGTACGAGTACCTATAAAACTTTTGCGAAGTGGCTTGTAGATAGTCTCTAACTAGCTTAATTTTTCTGACTGACCGACCCAAGACCGACCCCTTGACAATTCAAAAGTGCCTGTAATTGGTTTATTTGAAATAAATGCTATGAGTTTGAGTTTGAGTGAGTCTCAAAAATTTTGTCAACAAAATTGGTGATATGAGAAAAATAACATATTGATCACAACTAGACGAACATAATATTACAGTGTATGTTAAGATAAGCAGATGACTCCATTCAGTACTACCCGTGTTTCAGTTCATTACCCCGTTGATGTAACAAGCAACATTGTTTCACTAACTACTTACTTTTATTAATAAACTTTCCTAACCATATGTAGGGTTAGGTTGTTAGGTATATTATTTATATGGAAAATTTAGATTGTATGTTTGTCATATACCTAAGACAACCGTAAAGAGTTTTGACGGTTTTCTTTAAACAAGCGACAGACAAAGCACCAATGAGTGCTAGAGTTTATACCCAAATATCCAATCTCAGATAATTTACATGTAGGTATTGCCACTTAATCAATATACCTAATATTACCAACTTTAACGTTACCATGTAGTTTTAGTTGATTTTTGATTGCCCATTTGCAGTAAATGTGCCAAAAAAAATCGCTAACAATGGAATTTGAATTTATGTATGACATTGAATTTGTTCCAAAAAATAACTGAGATTCTGAATTTTAATACAGGGCATCACTGTATTTTGTTGAACCTACGCATAGTAATCTTAGGTCCCTATCATGGACGAGCTGAAGTATTAAGGCTGCCTGAATTAGGTATAGGTACTGTGAAGACCCGGTACTCTCAGGTCCTCACAGGGGGTTTCGTCTACTAAATGATACGAGAGGCACTCAGAAGAAATGGGGCTGAAGCTAGTGTTGCAAAAACTCGATTCTTCGAGTCCTATATAAACGGACTCGGATGATGAATTAGAAGACTCGACTCATTACAACAGGACTCCAAGACTAGAGAACTAAGTTCAACAGACTCGAGTCCTTTTTATGCGGCGAGTCGTCCAGTTTACCTTCACATCTCTATTTTCATAGAAGTGAGTTTTTAGCTGATTTGTAATGATTTTGTCTTGTCAGTTTTTTTTAGGGCAGAATTACATAACCACTAAATATAAACTTATCACCTATTCGGGTCTTTTCGAATGATGAGTTTCAAGTCTCGTCTTCATGCTTCGAGTTTTTCTTGAAGACTCGAGTTCATTTTAAGACTTGAGTCCTTTTGTAAGACACAAGTGGTTGTTAAATGACTCGGACTCGGCTTGACTCTAGACTCCGAACCTTTTTAGCACACCGAGTCTTGCTTATTTGAGTCGAGTCTTTAAAATTACGACTCGAGGACTCGAGGACTCGAGTTTTTTTCAACACTAGCTGAAGCCGGCTATATTAATAATCAGAATTATAATTCACACACTAGGCCCTACGCGGAGCCCTGGCTAAAATCTATCTGTCAATCCCTATAAAAAGCGAGCATGACTTTTTTATATGTATATTCGATGTTTGAATGATAGAAATGTCAGCCAGTAATATCCATGCTAAGGCTTGATTATAACCAATCTCTTATGCCTAGGCCGCACACATCGCGATAACCCGAAGATTCGCGTAATTGCGATGTATGTAGCCAAGTATTCGCGTATACTTCGGAGCTTCGTGCGTAGTCGCAAGGACTTCGCTCCGCTGTCGGTAAACTCTCGCAGATCAAAGCGTTTTATCGCGATGAACTTCGCTTGCGCGGCCACACTTCAGTCGGCCCCCACCCTTCGTGCGTAGTGGACGTGTTAAGTTAAACTACAGTGCATAATATAGCTGAAGCCGTAACATGGATTGGAGTAATGAATGAATAGTTAACATCCACTTCCTCCTTTTTCTTGCTTTTAATTTGTTTTTTACATTACATAAATGTAAAAAATAATTATTTGCTGCCATAAATACAGAGCAACCGCGGTGTCCATTTTGTTTTTTGCGTTTGTACATCGCTCGTACATCACGATAAACTTGACAACACGCACTATGTGGCCGCGCAGCTTCGCTGTAGACCGAAGACGACGTTTATCGCCCGAATGTCATCGCGATGTGTGCGGCCTAGGCATTACAGTACCTACCTACAAAATTGAGTAACCATCCCAGCATGTTGGATTAAAGTAGAATAGAGTACAATAATGATCCAATAGCTTCCACGCGTCTCATACAACGTTGATGCAATTTCTTTATAACCGAAAAATAATGTGAGTACGTGCGTGTGTGTGTGTGTGTATTTTTAAGGTGGTTTATTTTTATATGAATGAATTAATGAAATGCCCCCAACGTGGTTTATACAGACTCAATTACTCGAATGAACCCAAAGATTCACACTTGGAGCCTCATGCTTCATGGGGCTACAGAGACCATTGCATATAAAGGAGTAGTCCGGGGGGCGCGATAATGGTAGGGAAGACATGCAATTGGGATATAGAAGGATTATTATAGCCGTACCGGATAAGCATCCTAAAGTTGGAATAGGGATGTTTCTTAGGTAAAAAAAAGAAATATTTAGTCCGTCATTCAGACAATAAAAAAGTAGTTAAGTATTGGAAACGTATTTTTTGCTTTATCATATTACTAAAAAATTACTTAGATAACACGCATTAAAGTTGGGGAGTGGGGCTCGCTACGTCACAATCTAAGTATCAATCTAACTATGTACGTATAAAATCTGGCAAGAAGTGACGTCATGCCACATTTAACTCAATGTATAGCCCGTAATCTTTTGATTACGTAAATAAAGAAAAAATACCTGTCCAATATTTTTTAAATGACGGACTAAAAAAATTTTCAGTCAACATCCCTTTTGTGGAGAGACGGGTGATATTTGTCTATGGATGGGCATCTTTTAACGATGTCATTGCCGCTAGGTTGGATAATGTCACAGAGTACTTTTTTATATAGGTAGTTAAGGTCCAGCTTCACCGGTGGTTCTATATATCTTTCAAATTACTGCACTAGATCGAAAAATTCTAAGCGCCTTTGTGATTTAAAATGCAATCAATTGCGTTTATGTAACACTACAGAGAGAAATGATTTCCATAAAATTGTTTATTAAGTTCCTATTAACATATTAGGTATTTCCGAAGATGTTGTGGCGGCCAAAACCCGCTTCATAGGTCAAAATAAATTATTATCCGATGCACAATCTTGCGAAGAGAAAATAATTTACTTAGGGACTGTTTCACCACCTACGATTAAGTTCATATTAACTTACTTGGCAAATAATTTCATACAAATTCTGTTCCATTTTTCAATTTATTCGGTAAGTGGCTATTTGTACATCGTGAAAATGGACCTAACTTGAATTTCTGAAGATGTATAGACGACGTTGTTATTCCATAAGAAGCATGCTGCATTTATTTGTATTTTATGTTAACATGTTTTTCTGTAAAAGAGATTTTGAAAAATTTGTACAGGATCAGAAAGTTTGATAAAAAGTAAACAATAGATTGTTTTTCACTAGATTTCCTATATTTTTAAAGTGATTTTTAAATACAGTGCGGACTCGTTTAGTCATAGCAGATTGACACACAAGTGTGACTACTACGATTTTTTATATGTCTATAGTGATTTTTAAATACAGTGCGGACTCGTTTAGTCATAGCAGATTGACACACAAGTGTGACTACTACGATTTTTTATATGTCTATAGTGATTTATAAATACAGTGCGGACTCGTTTAGTCATAGCAAATTGACACACAAGTGTGACTACTACGATTTTTTATATGTCTTTAGTGATTTATAAATACAATGCGGACTCGTTTAGTCATAGCAAATTGACACACAAGTGTGACTACTACGATTTTTATATGTCTTTAGTGATTTATAAATACAGTGCGGACTCGTGTAGTCATAGCAGATTGACTCACAAGTGTGACTACTACGATTTTTTATATGTCTATAGTGATTTATAAATACAGTGCGGACTCGTTTAGTCATAGCAAATTGACACACAAGTGTGACTACTACGATTTTTTATATGTCTTTAGTGATTTATAAATACAGTGCGGACTCGTTTAGTCATAGCAAATTGACACACAAGTGTGACTACTACGATTTTTTTTCTAGTGTGTCACACTGCTAATATTTGTAGACCATGATTTGATTATGTTTAGGGACATTTTACTAGAGTTTTAGTAGAGCTGCGTAAATTCAAATTATACTTGAGGAATACCATTTTAATAATGAACCTGCCTCAGTAAAAAAACCTTTCAACTTTTTTATTTATTTTATACGATTGATTAGGGGTCGATTTTAAGTAGACTTATCTTCCTATAAGTGGGTGCCTACTACATGTATTACATTAATAAGACAATCAACTCCTTAAAATTCATCAGTGAATAGAGTTCACGTACCTAGCTGAATTTTGAGCCAAACATGTTTGAACTTTTTGCCATCGATCTGGGCCCCAAGTCTGCTATTTTTTACATTCCAACACGATCCCATTGTCACTGCATTGTCATTTTGCTAAAAGTTCGTAATCTGCTAAATTTATAATTTCATACAATGGAGTGTAGTGGTTGACCATTGGAAAGTCATAATGACGCCATTATGACGCCATTATATTAGTAGATTACCAAACTTGTCAAAATCAACAATTATGAAATCAATGATGGACCATTCTGACACTATTGTAATAGCAGACTTGAGGCCCAGCTGAGAAGATCTTGGTCGATTACTTTGAATTTGACGTCTTTTCGCAGCCGAGACCTAATGCAAGGCCTAGTCTAGAATCTAAGGAGATATGTAGATGCAATAATATCAAGGCAATCAATTTTCAACAAATAGATCAACATTGTAATTATCGATAAGTTCAGGGGTCGGTCCTGAACCTGCTCCACGTGTAAAACCTAGTATATAAAGGTCTGGAATCTGATCGAAACATTAGAAGTACACTTCTCCAGCAACCATCACTAGTACTGGCACTCCTCAAGACTTTGATATGAAGTTGTTGGTATTGGCGGCGTTTATCGGTGAGTACTAAAGTATTTATTTATTTTAAAGTAAATTAAGTGTAGCAAAGTGACATTTTTAAACTACATCTACAAATGTTCCCTACAGCTCTTCCCCTTTTTTAATTTATATTTTTAGGGTTCCGCACCTCAAAAGGAAAAAACCGGTCAAGTGCGAGTCGGACTCGCGTACGAAGGGTTCCGTACCATATTATATGTTTAAAAATCGCAAAGATAACTTTTTACTTATTTTCTAATGATACTGTGAATTACAAGGTTATTTTTTGCAGTTGCAGAAAATCACCCATGTTTAAAGAAAATACCAATCGCCGTTTTCAGTATTGTTGATTAAATACAGTATTTATGGTACCTACATGGTATAAAATTCCTAATTTGTTGAATTGTTGCGCTAGAGCTCGTACAAAAATGGTCTAAAATTTACAACTTTTGCGGCCCCCTATTTCTTAATTTTAGAAGATAAAAAAAATATCAAATCAATATATTTTTATATATAAAAAAAATATATTTGTAGTCTACTCGATGAGTTCTAGACGATGACACCCCACATGCTAGATTAAACTTTTTATTTTTTTTTTCAAAATGAAAAGTTTATTGTATGGGGACCGACCCCTTAAATTTTTAACTTTGCTTTATTTTTATTATTTGTTGTTATAGCCGTAATAGACAGCGGAGGCTTAGTAAGTTTGTACTGGACTGTACGTGGTTGTCTGATTTCATGGATTTTAATTTTCTTGCGAGGAACCCTAATTATTTTTCTAAAATAAAAATAGCCTAAGTTACTCCTTAAAACATCAGCTATATGCCGTCAAAATCGGTGAAAACTCGTTGGGCAAGTTTACTAACTTGACTCAAAGTACCATTTTTTTAATCGGACTGCGCTTTAAAATTCTTCTATACAAACTTTAACATCCCTAAACCTCATTTGAGGCGTAGTTTTGAAAACTAATAATGACAAACATTATTACTTACTTATGCAAGTATTTGTGCTAAGTTCATTAACCAAATTAATAAGATTTTTCATATAAACTGTATCTCTGTTTTCACGAACACAGATAAAGAATTTCAAAAATCGTCTGGTATGTTTCAATAACTTGACTTAAACATTATTTACACCAATTTTAGAGTTAATCAAGCCCCCAATAAAATCCTCCGCTATAAAAGTAACTTTTCACCCCATAGGGGTAGATTTTTGGAAAACCCTGACACGTTAGTCTTAATTTTTGGTCTCAAGTATAAAAACTGAGTTTTGAGTTAATCGGACCGCGTGTTAAAATTCCTCCA
The DNA here is from genome assembly GCA_905163495.3 of Cosmia trapezina. Classification (NCBI taxonomy): domain Eukaryota; kingdom Metazoa; phylum Arthropoda; class Insecta; order Lepidoptera; family Noctuidae; genus Cosmia; species Cosmia trapezina. The sequence continues at coordinate 15,387,611 of LR991044.1, forward strand.
TACAAACTTTGACACCCCCAATCCCTCCTTAGGGGGTAGTTTAGGAAAACTAAAAATGATAAACTTTATAATTTACTTAGATGAATATTAACTCAAGGGATAGAATTTTTCATACAAACTTTCATCCCCTATTTTACCCCCTTTGGGGATGTAATTTCCAAAAATCCTTCCATAGTGGATGTTTACACTATATAAGGTATCTATGTGCAAAATTTCAAGTCTCTATATAGATTTACCATGTTATTTTAAGACCACAGACTTCTTGTAGGTTTTCCTGTAATCTACAGGTATAGAACTATTTTCTATATTTTTTTCAAAATTTTAGGCTCAGCAGTTTCGGAGATAAGGGGGGGGAATGGTCAATTTTCGTCTATTTTCTTAAATAACTTTAAAACAATACCTATATTTTAGAATTTTATTATAATAAAAATATATATGAGACCCTCATAGTAAGCCCTTTCATTTGATATGTCACACGGTACAGTTTACAAAACTTTTTTTTTTAATTTTCTTATTTTCCCCCTAAAAGTGACTCTCATATTCAAAATTCATATATTCTCTTTAGCTGTACGTGTTTGCGTCACAGAAATCCATATGTGTACCAAATTTTAACTTAATCGGTCCATTAGATTCGGAGCAAATTGGCTGTGACAGACGGACAGACGGACAGACAGACAGACAGACAGACAGACAGACACACGAGTGATCCTATAAGGGTTCCGTTTTTTCCTTTTGAGGTACGGAATCCTAAAAACGAAACCCTTATAGGATCACTTCGTTGTCCGTCTGTCTGTCTGTCAGTCTGTCAAGAACCTTTTTCTCAGAAAGGCGTGGAGGTATCAAGTTGAAATTAATATCAAATACGTACTAGGTCCCTTGGTCCCTTGGTCCCTTGTAGTCAAAAATGAAGCTTCTAAGTCACCGCAATAAATTATATGGCCATTTATGCGACATAATTATTTTAATACTCGCAAGTAAATCAAAATCTTTAGGGTACTTACATACTTCCCTTTGATCTAGATTAATCTAGAATAATGAAATTGGACAAGAAGCAAGGTCTCACAGCACAAGTAAAGGTAAAATTCCGAAAATTGTTAATTTGTAATTTTCTCACTTAAAAAAAATATTTTTTTGGGATTACTATGCTAACGCCCGGTTTCTCGACGGCAATTCAAATCTAAAATCAACTAACAAACTGGTTAAATTAACAGACCAGTCAAATCAAATTGGGTTGCTGAATCGGCGATTACTATAAAATTAAATAATCAACGATCAATGTCAACTGATTAAAGAAAATAGATTATGTGTATGGCAACATCGTATTCTTCATTCATTTTGACAAATAACTCGTTCAATTGAATGTCAAGTTGACACTGTTGACCAAGGCGGTATTTTATTGAAAATTTGAATGTTTGATTTTTTTTTCTTTTCCTTAAATCTCGAAAACTGTGTGTCCTATCGCAAAAATTTGATCGAAGGCAAAAATAATGAAAATTTGGCCCCCCTTTATGAAACCCTTAAACGCCTAACCCTCAACACGTAGATACCAAAAAAAAAATCTATAATAAAAATATGTACTGGTAAGTACAGACCTACATATTTTTATTATAGATTTTTTTTAGTTAAAGTACCTACCTATAGAATTTTTATTAAGTATTTGGTTTTAGATTTTTAGGATAACAGCCGCACGGGTCGATCTATCAGGTTAAGCTACGCTTGCCGGGGTTGGTCAGTGGATGGGTGATCATCTTTACATACCGAGGCTCGAAAGCACGAGCCGTTGGTCCCGGCTGTCATAGTGGATCTTTGACAGTCGTTACGGGTCGTCAGAAGCCCGAAAAGTCTGACAACCAGTTTTACCAAGGGGTATAGTATTACCCAGTTACTGAGTTGTGGAGGTCAAATAGGCAGTCGCTCCATGTAAAATACTGGTATTCAGCTGCATCCGGTTAGACTGGAAGCCAACCCCAACATAGTTAGCATAGTAGGGAAAAGGCTAGGCAGATGATGATGCTTTTAGATTTTTATACAAGTAAATGGTAAGAAGATGACTGTTAACCATTGCTACTTGTGTATTACTGATTTGTGTACAAACAAAACGTGAAATCCTTCGTAAGTGCCTCACGGTTCCGTTTGTTTTTAAGAAATATAATTGTCCGGTTATCAAATCTTTAGTAGAAAAGCAATCAATCTCGAATCCGTTATGGGTAGCAGAAGTTGTTTTATTAATTTTATCTAGAAAATATCCAAAGAAAACAGAAAATCACAGGGAACGCAAAGACGCAGGGAAGGCCAAGCTCGACAGATTAGCTAACACAACATTTGACAGTGGCTTGACATGACATTCGAGCTTAATCGTTTGTTCAGAAACCCAAATTCTGAATTAAGAAGAGATTTTTGTACTAATTTGATTGTTGTGTTAAGTGATCAAAGATTCAAATCAAAGTACTTAATCAACGTTCGTGCAACTCGTTTTCGACTTAACAAGAGATTTTACACATGGTTAGTTAATTTTAGATTTGAATAGCCGTCGAGAAACCGGGCGTAAGTTTATTTTTGGGATAAATTCTTTTCAACTACGGAACCCTTCATTGTGCGTGGTCCGACACGCACTCGGCCGGTTTTTTTTATTAATACTTACTATATTTTAGTGTTACTTTGTAGGTATACTGAGTAACTAAGATTTGTTTATAATTATTTCTCTTAATAAAACAATGAGTATGAAATAATATTTTTTACCGTAGACGGCATAACAAAAACAAATGTTTTTTTTAAAGATGTCTTTCAAATGTATTAGTTATTTTTAGGGTTCCGTACCCAAAGGGTAAAATGGGACCCTATTACTAAGACTCCGCTGTCCGTCCGTCTGTCTGTCTGTCCGTCTGTCACCAGGCTGTATCTCATGAACCGTGATACTTAGACAGTTGAAATTTTCACAGATGATGTAATTTCTGTTGCCGCTATAACACTAAATAAATACTAAAAAACAGAATAAAATAAATATTTAAGGGGGCTCCCATACAACAAACGTGATTTTTTTGCCATTTTTATAGATAATGGTACGGAACCCTTCGTGCGCGAGTCCGACTCTATGGACTAAAGAACTTCAGAATACTTTAGTTTTTTCCCTTTATTCGGTGTGCAATAAAGACGGGTGTTTATCTAAAATACGCTATTATTATTGGTATTCAGCGTGTGTTGGATCATTCGGTTCCTTACAAAATGGTTGAGCTGGATGGTGTTGATCCACGCGTCATGTTCGTGAACGGATACCATCAGTTGAAACTGGGGGCATATTTTTAATATTATATTTTGAATTGGTTTTAAATATTTCTTTTACATTGTTCTCAAATATAATAGAAGCAACAAGAATAATGTACCCAGCATTTGTAATATTTATATTAAGTATCTTGATTTAAAAGAGTGTCCGTGGAGTTTCTTGCCCGTTCTTCTCCATATAGATCTACGTTTTGGAATGCAATGGGCAACTAGCTTCAACGTTCTGACTAAATGACCGACTCTTTGACAGTTTAAAAGTGCCTGTAAATAGTTTAATTGAAATAAATGCTTTGCGTTTAAGTTTGAGTTTTATAATAAATAAAATCTCGTCTAAATAGAGCTTATTTAAAATCTCGAATGGTTTGTAGCGTAAACAAAATAAGTGTCATATTGTCCTAACTCCAAATTATTTCCTTGCAGCCGTCGCCTCCTCAGGAAAACTGAGCGAGCAGCAGTTGGACAACCAATCACCGTGGCAAACTGGCAGACAATACCGCTATGATGTCAACACGCACACACTGGCTCGTCTTCAGGAGGGAGCCAGCTCCGGCAATGCATTCAAGGCCCAGTTCATCATCCGCGTCAAGTCTCCAGGCCTGCTCCAAGCTAAGCTGGAAAACCCCCAACATGCTCAGTTCCACCAGCAGCTGCCCAACAATATGGCCATACCTTCGGACCTTAAGTACGAAACCGTACAAAACATGGACAAACCATTCGAAATCTCTGTTGACGGTGGCCGCGTGCTCGGCCTTAATCTACCCTCTGAGTTCTTGCTTTCTCACGAGAACTTGTTGAAGGGTCTGATCAGCACGCTCCAAGTGGATTTATCTGCTCACCACCTTGTGCACAACCACCAGGAGAGCTACGACAGGGAACGCCAGCAGGGTCTCTTCAAGAAGATGGAAACTGACGTCACTGGTGATTGCGAAACTTTGTACACTGTCTCCCCTGTGGCCGCAGAATGGCGACGAGAGCTGCCGCTGTTTGCTTCAGAAGAGGACCCCATGGAGATCACCAAGAGCAAAAACTACGGTCACTGCCACCACCGTGTCGCCTACCACTTTGGAGTACCCGAAGGTGCCGAATGGACAGGCACCGCTCACAGAAATGAAGAAAAACAGTTCATCTCGCACTCTGCCGTCTCCCGCATCCTTGCTGGCAAGCAGGGTCCCATCTACAAGGCTGAAACAACCAGCTCGGTTAACGTGCACCCCCATTTATATGGTAAGCAGAAAGCGCAGGTTCACAGCTACGTAAGCTTGAACTTAGCGTCCGTTGAACAAGACAGTGGTGCAGAATGGCAAAAACCTGAGGGCAGCCGCCAAATCAAAACCCTTCTGTATGCAATGAGCACCAGACAAATGGCTATCCATGACCAGTCATCAGAGTCAAATGAGTCTTCTGAATCCCACGAGCACATAAATGTGGAGGAACAGAAAAGCAGAGCGCGCCATTCGCATAATCACCAAGCGACACAGTTCAACAAAGATTGGAAGTCCTCAAGTTCCAGTGACTCTTCATCGGCTTACATCAACGATGAAGTTCCCAAGATGAATGAACCAGTGTATGCTGCTCTGTACATGAGTGCTCAATCACGTGGGGATCAGAAACAAAACACGATGAACGTCCAGAAACTGCTCCAGGACATCGCTCAGCAATTGCAGAATCCCAACAACATGCATAAATCTGACTTCCTCTCCAAATTTAACATTCTTGTCCGCATGATTGCTTCCATGAGCAGCGATCAGCTCGCCCAGACCAGCCGTGGCGTTGAAGTCGGCAGGTCTTCAAACAACAACGTTAAAGCGAATATGTGGATGATCTTTCGTGATGCTGTTGTACAAGCTGGCACACCACCAGCCTTCTTACAAATTAAGACTTGGATTAAGAGCAAAAAACTCCAAGACGAGGAAGCAGCTCAGGTGATCACTACTTTAGCTAGAACACTTCGTTACCCTATGAAGGAAATTATGGTACAGTTCTTCGAGCTCGCCATGAGCCCAGAGGTTCAACAACAGGAACGTCTTAACACTAGTGCTTTAATAGCTGCAACGCAATTTATTCGCATGGGTCAAGTAAACAACGAAACTGCTCACTCCTACTACCCGACTCACATGTATGGCCGTCTCACCCGCAAACACGACCAATTTGTGCTGGAAAACATCCTCCCTCGTCTCTCTCAACTGCTGAACCAAGCTATTGAGGCTAAAGAATGGAGCAGGGCTGAGGTTTACATTAAGGCTATCGGCAATTTAGGACACCGTGAGATCTTACAAGTATTTTCTCCTTACCTGGAGGGTCGCACTCAAGTGTCTACATATCTCCGAGTTCAAATGGTTGTACAGCTTCGCTCTCTCGTGGACCAGAAGGATAAATATGTGCGTGCTGTACTCTACAGCATTTTGAGAAACACTGCTGAGCCCTATGAAGTGAGAGTAGCTGCTATCCTTAACATATTCATGGCTCACCCGACCGACGAGATGATGCAAGTGATGGCCCAGATGACCAATGATGACCCCAGTATCCAGGTTCGTGCTGCTCTCAAGAATGGCATCGAAACAGCTGCCAGCTTGAAGGATCCTCGTTTTTGGCACTTGTAAGTAATACATATTTTATTTTATTTTTTTAACTAAAGACTACAAAGCAGAAATATTGATGTTTTTTTTTACTTATATCAGGTCAAGGTCAGCCCAAGCTGTTAAGAATATAGTAACACCTGAAAATCTTGGTATGCGCTACTCTAACAAAAACTACGAAGATAGCTACGTAAATGATGACGAACAGGAATACTTTCAAGTATCATCTTACATCGGTGGCGAAAGCAGTGCTATGCCTAAGTACCAGAGATATTCGTGGAGGAACAAAATCAACGGATGGACCCTTGAAGACACGGTAAGTTGATAACTAATACACTTATTGAGACATTTAAGTTATGTTTTCACTTTTTCTTTGTCATCTGACATCTGATATAGAATCTAACTTTGTAAACAACTAGTATTAATTGAAAAATATATCGATTCCAGATTGGTGCTTCATTCTCCGATGCTCAGGAGGTCGTTGATTTCATCAAAACAATGATGTTCGAGCCCCTCAACTCTGACGCCAACCACAAACACACCGCCCAAAAGATTTCGGAAATGCTGAAGATTAAGCGTGAGCCTCAAAGCCCACTCCAAGGTTCCTTCTTCTTCGAAATTTCAAACCAGCAGAGATTCTTCAGTTTCGACGAAGAAGACCTTACAAGACTGGTACAAGACATCATGGAATACATGAAGGAATTAGAGCACGGTGTTGAGAAGCATTACACTAAAGTATTCCACTCAAATCAAGTATCTGTGATGTTCCCCATCGCATCAGGTATGCCGTTCATCTACAAATACAAGGAGCCTGTCGTTATTCACATTCAGAGCAAGGCTAAAGGAAAAATCGATCGTGACCCCAAGAACCGCAAAGACTTCACCTTATACATGGATAAGGAACTTCAACTTACGGCTGCTAGAAACATTGATGGAAACGTTGGTTTCTTGGACACCCTTAGTAACCAGCTTGCTAGTGCTGGAGTCGTCAAGAAATACCAAGTTAACGTACCCGTCAAGCTGAGCATCCGGACGAAATCTGGAGAGGCTAAAATGAAGGTGGAACCACTGCGCCCTGACCAAGACTACACCATCGCTCATTACAGCATTTGGCCATACACTGCTTATCAGAAGAAAGATACTATAGTGCCCTACTCACAGGATCCTACAACAAAAATAGTGGAGCGTCCTAGGAAAGTACAATCTACTGATGTGAAATTCGGCCAGCAAACTGGCACCATTTTCCAACTGCAAGGATACTCCTACTCTGCGGACTTCAGGAACGCCGGAAATCTGCTTCAGGCCCTGTATAACATGGGTGACTTATTGACTACCGGGGATATCGCTTTGACCCATTACAACTTAAGGTATCTTGGAAAACAGTCGCAGAACAAGGTTGTCACTTTAATTGCTGCTTATGGTACGTATTAATTTAAATGTTGTGAAAAATAGTATGTTAATTTTATATTTGATAATTACTCAATTTAAAATATTTTTACAGACCAATTCTTCAACCAGAAGCAAAGTGGTGAACTGGGACAGGCTGACAACAAGAACGACGTTACGCCCAACAGCGGAGTCCGTCGCGAAGAGATGGTCAAGCATGTTTCATCCGGAATCAAGAGCGCTACAGCACAAGTGGTAGACGTCAGCGCCACATTCGAGGGTCCCCTGAAACATGAGTACGTGCTAACTGCCGCTATCGCAAACAGCCCAGTCGACCAGAAAATCCAGGTTGCTCTATTCGCTGCAAGAAACTCAGCCAAGCAGGTTAACGAACAAATCAACGCTGTTTTTAAGGTAATCAAGCCAGAAATTTCACCTCTGAACTTCTTGGAAGCTCTGAAGAAGGATATGAAGATAACTTACGAAGCCGATATCAAGTACGGCCAGAAAGGAAACATTCACATCCAGGGAAATACTGAACGTACCAAGAAATACACCGAACAGCTGAAGAACCATCCTCTGGCTAAGCTGGCACAGCAGGAGATCATGAACGGCAACCAATACCAAGCCGCTTCCTACAAGATGCTGATCAAGGCCCATGCCCCTGATAGCTTCAAAGCGTCAGTGACCTACAAGAACGTGAGCCCCATGTACATGAACTGGACTTCTCAAGCTGCCCATATTCTGAAGCAACTGAGCTGGAACACTGAGGTGAACTCAATGAAGAGGGTTACTGACGGCAAACTGCAATTGGAGGTTGAGACTTCCTACGTCGACAACACCCTTCGTTTTGAGATGACCTCGCCTTCCGGCCTGGTTCGCATCGACAACGTGCAGATCCCCAAGTTCACTCCCTACGTGATGTCTGTCTACTCGCCTTTCAGCCCAATTGAGCGTATCGGCAACTACGAATCAAGCTATCAGTACCAGCGTAAGTACTACCTACAATAACTTTACATCTGAGTTTGCATATTGTTTATTATATAGCGTGACTGGTAGTTAGTGACCGATACATAAACACATGATTATACTCATGATAGCAAACAACTTTTACTATGGCCCCAAACCTGAAATCGCGAAAAAAAAAATCAGCTGCTCCCTAACATTTTGACGAGTTATGCGAACATGAATGTATGGGACGGCAGATTTTTTTTCGCGATTTCAGGTTTGGTCCCATAGTAAAAGTTGTTTGTTATCATGAGTATAATCATGTGTTTAAGTATCGGTCACTAATTACCAGTCACCCTATATAATAAACCTAAATTACCGTAACAAATTGCTAATGCAGTTTGCATTAGAGTCCTTACAATACATAGACTCGAATAGCCTGACAGAAAAACAACTATTCCCATTCCTGCCTATAACATTTTATAAGTAGTTCGACATCCTAGGCTTAGTTCCAAACTCTGAATAGTGCTTTCATTGAACTGTAAAGATCATCGATGATACATTTTTCATCCTAATTCTCATTCTGAATGTTTTAATACAACACCCCTTTTCCCACAGCTTTCTGTACCATCGACGGTAGCAAAGTGAGGACCTTCAGTAACCGCGCCTACGACTACAAACTGTCCCGGTCTTGGCACGTGGTGATGCAGGAGGAGTACAACAAGGCCCGTGGCAAGTGGGACGAGCTGGTAATCCTCGCCAGGAGACCCAGCCAGCAGCAGCAGGAGATCTACATCTCTTACAAGTGAGTGCAGTTTATTGTTCATTTGAAGAAAAAATACAAACTATGTTTTTAAGCCAAATCCTACTTAAAAGCTACATGGAACTCTTGTATAGATATTTCGATATAGGTTAACCTATCACAATTCATGTTGAGTTTTTTTCCAGATCCGAAACTGGAAAGGACCTAGAAATTGAGATTCTGCCTTCGCAGTCCAACAAGGCTAACGTGCAGGTGAAGACCAACAGCAAGAAGATCTCTGAAGGTGATTTAACCATCTACTGGGATGATGTTGATGAATCTCCGCTTCTGCAGTACTTCACCCAAGCCGAGGGTGTCCTGATGTTTAACATCCGCGATGGACGTCTCCGTGCCATGTACGATGGACAGCGCCTAGTGCTTACCACCCAAAACTACCGCACGACCACCAGGGGTATTTGCGGCCAGAACAGCGGTGAGCCACGCGATGATTACCAGACTCCCAATGGTTTAGTTGACCAACCTGAGCTTTATGGTGCTTCCTTCGCCCTTGATATCGAAAACAGCGACCCTAAAACCCAAAGCCTAAAGATGGAAGCTCAGCAAAAGGCATACCAGTCAACCCCCAAACACACAGCTATCCTCCACTCAGATGAAGAATGGAACAAAGCCATCAAGCAGAGAGACCAGGAATGGGACTCCCAGAATGTGTACAGGACTAGGAGTTACCTGAAGAAACGTGGGCAGTGCCAGTTGCAGCAGCAAGTGCAGTACCATGAAAACCATGGGGAGATCTGCATAACCACCAATGCCTTACCCTCCTGTCAGTCCCACTGCCACGGAGAAGGCTACAAGGTCCAACCTGCTCAGGTTATCTGCCAGTCAAAGGCAGACCAGCAGTTCAGAACTTACAGAAACCAGATCCAACAAGGTCAGAACCCACAGGTTTCTGGTGTTCCTAAAGTAGAACAATATAGAGTACCCACATCGTGCAAGGCGTAAGAACCATAACACCTACCACTTATTATGAATTTACCTAGGTACTAGAAAAGAAGTAGAAAATCCCGGCATGAACTTGGACTACGAATATTTGTGATATTGATATTGTGTTGTTAAATAATTTTTGGCAGTATAATATTTATGTATTTGAAATTTATTGTAGAACTATGAATTTATTGCTATGTATTTATAATACTTATTTTTATGTAGGTACCTATCTCTGTATATAAGTATATAATGACTTTTGTATTATTAGTGCAGTAGAATCAATGATATCATAATTGAGTAGAATAGATTGTAACGAGCAAATGATAAAAACAAAAAAAAAAACATTTAAAATACTATGTATTTCTAAGATAATCGAATAATAAATAATAAAAAATACTTGACAAATCAAAATTCCTTTCCTTTTATTAACTACTCCCGCCATCTTCTGATTTTACGCCACACATTGCTTTCTACTTAATTCAACATTTTTCTAACAGATGGCAGTAAGCGCTCTAAGCAAAAGCAAGTTCGCTCCGTCTCGCTCGCTGCTCGTTTTCGTTTGTCAATAAATAATTATTCTGTGGTCAATCAAAAGTAAACCAAAACAAACAAAATAAACAAAACGAAAATAGTGTGAATATTTAATTCGGAAACTCTATTTTAACACTGTCAAAACCTAGGATTTTAATTACGTATATTTAAATCATAATGTTACAAGAAGTTTTGTTATGTAGCAAAGAGTTGTATAGGTATAATGTAGGCTAAGTAGGTAGTATAGAATGCCGAATTCAAAACATCCACAATAATTAATGTTTTTATACTACAGATAAAAGACGACGGCATTGAATTTTTAGACTACAGTCTACAGTGTTAGAAATAAATCTTAAAATTACCTGGGACTTCGACGACCAATATTTATTTACAAGACAAACAAACAGCGCCATCACGTCTGTCCGGTAAACGGGTAAATTCACAATTTCACATTCACAGCTGTTTCAGCTGCTGTTTGTCAATGTCACGGATAATTTCATGGTTATAATAAAATTTTTGTTGTATCATTTTGCAGTATTAACGTGTTTCAGTATTATTTTCAATATCATTATCTATTAATTTATTAGTGAAGTGAACAAGAAACAATCTACAAAAATTCATGACAGAACCTGATCGTGTTTTGTTTTTAATTTGTTTTTTTTGGAACTGCTTCCTGCTGCTTGAAAAATGTAAGTAGCCAGTGTTTTTAATTTAATTTATACAGGCCTCTCTTTTCTTGTGCCAATACCCACGCTCCTGTGCCAGCCTGATCCGGGTTCGACCCGTAACCCACGATGGTAACAATGTCGTACACATATCTCGCCGCCGGACGACCGATACTTCGTCTTCCAGTCATTGGACGCCACTCGGTCACTGCCTTTATCCACCTGTCATCACTGCGGCTTGCCAGGTGTCCTGCCCAACTCCATTTGAGTTCTCTAGTTCGTTTTCAATACATAAGTCTTCGTATTTCGACGTTTGGAACTCGGTCTAATAGCCATAATTTGTACTTTACTACATGTAGGTAGTTTTATTATAAGTACTTATATGTACTTACCTAAGTACTTACCTATGTCAAAATCTCAAAGTCAAAATCTCGAAAAGTCACAATCTCAAATGTCAAAAGAGGAGCTTGTGGCTAAGTAATTACAGCCGCACGGGTCGATCCATCAGGTTAAGCTACGCTTGCCGGTGTTGGTCAGTGGGTGACCATCTTTACATAGCGAGACTCCGCCATGCCTCGGAAAGCACGTTAAGCCGTTGGTCCCGGCTGTCATTCGTGGATCTTTGATAGTTGTTAGGGGTCGTCAGAAGCCCGAAAGTCTGACAACCAGTCTTACCAAGAGGTATTACCCAGTTACTGGGTTCTGGAGGTCAGACAGGAAGTCGCTCCATGTAAAATACTGGTATTCAGCTGCATCCGTTTAGACTGGAAGCTGACCACAACATAGTTGGGAAAAGGCTAAGCAGATTGATAGATATGTCAAATCGCTGTTTCAATAAAATCGGGGTGAGTTTTTTTTTAATTATAAATGAATAAATAAATATCCTTGGACATTTCACACAATTATGTCACATAACTAACATTGTTGTGGTTTGTGTAAGTACCTTAATAAATTAAACTAAATTGTTTTGTGATCTAAGCCACTTGCAGCAAAATAAATCTTCTTTTTACATCCAACCACAGAACCAAAATGTTATGAATCTCTCCAAAAATTCATCAGACCGTTTATACTTATTATTCTATTCAGCATAGGATAATCAGCCATTATAATTATTACTCAGGCCGTCGACCTTGACTCTTTGAGTCAATCAGGAAAACTTCACATTAAATTTTCTCTTAATCTTAAGTACCTATATCATAAGCATAAATCTATATTTATGTTGACATCATAATACAGAAAGGTGATTGAGGTAGCAGGGTCCTGAATTCCAGATCACCCGGCTCTTTTAGATAGGTTGTTATTTTTACAAAAAAAAATTATGTCAAGTTATTATGGAAAATATAATTTAAAGATTTATATACTTAATCTAAAATTGCATGTAGGTAAACAAGTACATTATAAGATTAAAAGATGCGCACAATGGTAGGTATATGTTGTTGTATATAAAAATTACATACAACAACATAAAATAAAATTGATATGTAAAAATAAACCTCGCCTGCCTTGTTAGTGTAGTGTTTGCAAGGATTACTGCTGACCATGAGGTCTTGAGTTCAATTACCAGGTTGGACGAAGTATTCTTAGGTTTTTCCATTAGGAATTTCTCTGTAACAGCCCTAAGTTTTGCCCGTTTGATGGGCTTTCTCTCTATTACCTTAACGAAATGTGGGTGTCACTATTGTATAGGTACACCACTCCCTAAACCTAGGATTACAGTCATGGTGATATGTTATTTAAAAAAAAAAAAACAGTCAAGAACAAATCAAACTCGCGCACCGAGGGTTCCTCTCAGATTTCAGAAAAGGTGTGCTATTTAGGGACATTGTCCATTGTGTCTTAATGCCTATGGCATTAAGTCCGCCTCTGTACATTTGTGATTGAAGTGTTTAATAAATAAATAAATAAATAATTGTCTTATTTTTCCTGTAATATTTACATAAACTTCTATCACATCAATCATTTCAGATTTTTGTCTATGCAAACTTCGGAGAAATAGAAATAGGGGGCGGGGGCGGTATTTTTTTTACATTTTTCATCAAAAGTCAGCGGCCTAAAGAAAAGAAATATAATATTATATATTTATTTCTGTCTTATTTGCAAAATAGTTGGGCAAATGTCATCTAAAACTGTTCCAAATTTCAAGTTGATAGCATTAGTAGTTCTTGAAAAATCCAGCTGTGTCAGACAGACAGACTGAGTCGCACCATAAGGGTTCCTTTTTACGATTTTGGTACGGATCCCTAATAAACAGTTAAAACCTACTGAAACATAACTTATCTGTTTGAAAGCAGTTAGTACTTCAAAGCTTTTAAACCAGTACGGAATTCTTGACCTATAGTCTTCTGAGTGTTGGTGACTCAAGCCCATTTGAGAATAATAAATTAGAAACTTAAGATAGGTAGGTATTTTACTTGATCATTCCCTATAGAATGCCGGAGGGTTTGACATCTAAGAATGTTGAATGTATTCTATGGCTGACTGCTGTCAATGGAAACAAAGTTGATGGATTGTTTAATTAACCTCACCTTAGGTATTTCAAAGTTTTAATAAGTTCAAAACATAAATGTAATTTTTCAGCTTTTCTTAATTCTCTGTATGCCCTTTGACAAAGGCCTGCCTCCAACCCTTTCCAATACTTAATCCCATTTTCTTCCTGTTCCCATTTAGTCAAAGTTCTACCAGCTGTCTTCATAACATCTTCCCATATTTTAAGGGGTTTTCCTTTCTCCCACAAGGCCACTAGGGCATGTGGGGTATCTTAATGAAAAAGCGCTGTTTGCACATTCTCATTTTTTTTTAGGCTGCATAGTTTTCGACTTTTGATAAAAATGTAAAAAAAATACCGTTCCCCCCCCTTATCCTGAAGTTTGCATAGAGAAAAATCTGAAATTCTTAGACCTATCATTCATCTCATCAGCGCCAGATCCCCTCTATTGTTGGTGAATCATTTGGATTAGATGAGGCGGTGAATGTCTCGTATGAAAGCTTGACCTCAGTCTCATTGACCTTGACCTCAAGGTCAATGGTAGGTACTGGTACTGTAAAAAGGCGACTTTTTTTCTTTTTTTTTCTCGTCGTCTATTATTTTGCGCACTTTGGTGTTTTCAAAAATACACTAAAAACGGTCTATTCTACCCAAAAATTGCTACTGTATAAAAGCGCCGGGTACGATTGTACAGTGGTTCCATCCTCTTGTGAAAGTTGTAGAAAATTATCACACGCATATTTTCCTTTGATATTTCCATTTTTACAACCGACTTGTCACCTTTGAATACTTAGACGATAAAACTACGAAAAACCGACCAAAAAACCGATCAAAAACATTCTTTTGTTTTCGAATTCTAAATTCAAAAAGATGAAAAAGCCGTATTTTTTTTTAATAATTACGGGAGGTTTGCAAACGACACGACTTAAAAGGCAGCCCTCGTACCTAATTACATTGCAGGACTGCAAAGCAATTATTGCACTTGGTAGATATAGTGAGACATTAAAGAACCTATTGTGGTTTCTTCAAAAGAATCTTCAGGCCTATCGGTTTAAAAAAATATATCCAGTCTATTACCCAAAAATTGCTACTGTATAAAAGCGCCGGGTACGATTGTACAGTGGTTCCATCCTCTTGTGAAAGTTGTAGAAAATTATCACACGCATATTTTCCTTTGATATTTCCATTTTTACAACCGACTTGTCACCTTTGAATACTTAGACGATAAAACTACGAAAAACCGACCAAAAAACCGATCAAAAAACATTCTTTTGTTTTCGAATTCTAAATTCAAAAAGATGAAAAAGCCGTATTTTTTTAAAATAATTACGGGAGGTTTGCAAACGACACGACTTAAAAGGCAGCCCTCGTACCTAATTACATTGCAGGACTGTAAAGCAATTATTGCACTTGGTAGATATTGTGAGACATTAAAGAACCTATTGTGGTTTCTTCAAAAGAATCTTCAGGCCTATCGGTTTAAAAAAAATATATCCAGTCTATTACCTAAATGTTATTGGTTTTAGTCTTTGCGTTGTCAGTCAGTCAGGTTTTAATTATGTACAACAATTTCCTTGAAGTTTTCATAGAAATTGTTCCACCAGGGTCGCTTCGCACCGTCGCGTCGCGATTGTCTACGGCCGCCTTTATACTCATGAATATTCTTTACACTAGGTACCTCATCTACATTATTTGCATGGGTGGGAATCATTGGAATTTCCAGAAATGTCATAAGTTTTGCGTTTTCATCATACAATATTCGTAGTAGTACCTACTAACTGGTGTAAATATTGTGTGGTGTTGCGTAAGTCATGCGTCATTGCCGTGCCCCTTCGCGGCGAGATCCCATTGGTCGGCGCACACGACCTCCAGCACGTATGCGCCCGCGCAACCGGAATGCTACGATATGAGCGTGTGCGTACGCGCAGCGGAATGTTGTTGAATTTAAAGATTTTAATTATGCAGATATTTAGTGTATGACGTCGTATAATTGTGTATGGTAAAAAAAAATTTGTGCACGCAACCATTGTGGAGAAATTCACCAAAAACTGATTTCGCTGGGCGAACGTTGTCCTGGCGGAACTTTTTTTAATCCATAGACTTTAGAAGAAAAGAGATGTGTCCAAAAATTAGTGTGTATTTGTGTGTAATTGTGTATGTATGAATAAAACTAGTGCATGCATAAACTTCGGAGAAATTCAAGTTTCCGCTACGCGAACGTTTGACCATTAGCTAGTTTTCATATAAAGCGCTTACATAGAGAACTGTAGATTTTTACATACGTTGTTTTGAATTTGTTTATATTTGTTTAAAAAACAGATTTAGAAAAAATCGTAGGGCTTAAAAGATAAAAATATAAACGTAAAATACGCTTATTAGGTCTTAGTTCTTAAAGTATGCACTTTGGGGTCTAGATTTTCACGTTTATACAAACCTTGTAAGTGTCTGCAACATGTTGCCAAGTATCAATGATGTTCCGTTAGTAACTAAAGAGTTATAGGACAAATTTACCATGAACAGATCACTGTTTACAAAGCAGTCAAATATCACGACGTTCTGAAGGAATTGCATGGTAATATGTATGTCAATAATTAGTGTATTCATTCAACTATTCTTATGCAAAATTTCATGTCATTAAATTCAGTAATTAAAGAAAAACAATTATAATACTGACGAAGCATCGAAAACCTACATAACCCGACCAAGTTCGGATGGCTACCAAAAAGCGGCCATGCCATATATCTTAGAAACGTTCTTAACCTTCCAATATAGTATTTATTAATATGGTACAGTTGCGTACACAAGCGTTAGGAAAAAATAAAACAATTGCATTTCTTGAATGAAATTTTTTTTTTTAATAATAACGCCAGTATCTACGATAAAAACAAATCTTCAATTAACAAGTACTTCTCTATTTAAATATCCGCGTACAAAAATATTTTTAATTACATATAATACTTAATTATGTAATTATAATAACGTTAACAAACGCTTGCAATGACAGCAATAGACTTAAATGTGTTTTAACTAAAATAGATTATGAACTAGCTTCTGCCCGCGACTTCGTTCGCGTGGATGACGAAACTTAGGGTATGTATAATATTTCGAGCTTCAATAAAAATTAAAATCACATCACATAACTAACCTATTCAGTTGTTTAGATTTGATCAACACTAAAAAAGTGCTTATAAACTAAAACATTGGTATAAAAACCGAACTTCGAACAAAATAACTCTGCATATTTTGGTGGGGTGCGGGGGAACACGATCACATACATAAGAAAAAAAAATCGATTCAAGAAGTAGTTTTTTTTAAGTTATTAGATTGTTTGATCCACTAAAGTTGCAAAGGGGAACGCTCGTGCATGCCTAGTCTATTGGTTAAATAGTGTAATAAGCTACAATATGATAAATATTTACCTAAACAGTAGTACATACTTACATGTGCTAAATATTTAATTTCCCTAAGGGGTCTATAGTTAGAATCCTGATCCGTGAAATCTTCAATAGAAATTAGCTGTATGAATTTTATTTGTCTTAAATAATATATTTAGATTATATCTCAAGTCTCAAGCGCATACTTAAATAAAGTACCTACGTAAATAGTACCTACTTTCTGTCATAGTCAAATACATTTAAAAAAGTAGGTGTACAAAAATAAATGACCTATAAATTATATCGAAACAACAATTGTGTTATCACCTATACCAATTCAATACCGGTATTATACTGTAAATTTTGGGATGTTACCTAAATATATTGCACGGCCGCTTTTTTGTAGCCATCCGAACTTGGTCGGGTTATGTAGGTTTTCGATGCTTCGTCAGTATTATAATTGTTTTTGTGTTTTACAAAATAAATGATTGATTGATTGATTGATTGATTGATTGATTTTCTTTAATTACTGAATTTAATGACATGAAATTTTGCATAAGAATAGTTGAATGAATACACTAATTATTGACATACATATTACCATGCAATTCCTTCAGAACGTCGTGATATTTGACTGCTTTGTAAACAGTGATCTGTTCATGGTAAATTTGTCCTATAACTCTTTAGTTACTAACGGAACATCATTGATACTTGGCAACATGTTGCAGACACTTACAAGGTTTGTATAAACGTGAAAATCTAGACCCCAAAGTGCATACTTTAAGAACTAAGACCTAATAAGCGTATTTTACGTTTATATTTTTATCTTTTAAGCCCTACGATTTTTTCTAAAACTGTTTTTTAAACAAATATAAACAAATTCAAAACAACGTATGTAAAAATCTACAGCTCTCTATGTAAGCGCTTTATATGAAAACTAGCTAATGGCCAAACGTTCGCGTAGCGGAAACTTGAATTTCTCCGAAGTTTATGCATGCACTAGTTTTATTCATACATACACAATTACACACAAATACACACTAATTTTTGGACACATCTCTTTTCTTCTAAAGTCTATGGATTAAAAAAAGTTCCGCCAGGACAACGTTCGCCCAGCGGAATCAGTTTTTGGTGAATTTCTCCACAATGGTTGCGTGCACAAATTTTTTTTTACCATACACAATTATACGACGTCATACACTAAATATCTGCATAATTAAAATCTTTAAATTCAACAACATTCCGCTGCGCGTACGCACACGATATGAGCTGACGGGCTCTACTTCGCCGGTATATGACACTTGCTACATAAAAAGTTTATGGAACTTGCAGCTTTCGAAATGTTAACCAGTTTTGAGGTGCGCAATGTAGAACAGATTGAATTTAGCAAAGGATTGATTGTAAGTATAAAAAATTAAAAACCTTTCGTAATTCTTGAATAATACAAGTAAAAGTTTGATTACTACTGGAAATGTATAGCTTGATCTGTAGCCTAGTACGTACACGGCAAGCTTCGCGCCCGATAAGGTCTAGCATAAAATATCACCTTTTAAGTTCAAATAACAATTTTTTTTACCGACTTTAAAAAAAGGAGAAGGTTCTCAATTCGTCCCGTCCTATTTTTTTTTTTTTTGTATTGTACGCACATAGACTTATAAAAAAAGATGAACTCCGCGCCACGCATATCGAAAGTGAAGCACCGTACCGATCTATGTGTGCATGATTTGAGTACCTGCAAGTACGTCGTCGTTCGTGTCACGTAATGGCGGCCGGTCGGCATACTATGATGTAAATGTGTGCGTGAGGCGTGTCTGTACAAACGGTCCGGCATACTTACTGTGCTTCACTTTCGATATGCGTGGCGTGGAGTCCATCTTTTTTTATAAGTCTATGTGTACGCACGGCTACAGATCAAGCTATACATTTTCAGTATAAGCTGATCTCGCATTGTACAGGATTTCCTTTCAATGAGAGCTCAGTGTAAACTGGAAATGTATAGCTGTGTACATAATACCGATTTCTCCGTCAATTGAGGACCGATTTTGAAAATATTTTTTTTATTTAAAAGGGTATGCTCTCGAGGTGTTCCCACTATCACCAAGTCAGAATCTGATGGAGGGATCCCATGGAAATCGAGGGAAACTTTCCTTTCTGCGGGATCCTTAATGAGAAAGGAAATTCATTCAGGCTAGTAGATCATTCTCACGGAGGCGATCGGCGGCGGCGATCTCTCGCGTCCGAGCCTGGTCCAGGCCATGGTGCGGAGCGAGAGTGCATGGGAGGCCGTCACCTCCTTCTGCGAAGCAGTTATGCTTGCGAAGGAGGAGGCGGAACGCGTGAGGGAGAGGCAGCCTCACGCCCTCAGTCGCCGCAGGAGACGCCCTGGGCGGCGGGAATCGCGGGGCGATTTCCGGCCACCGTAGGCGCGGGCCTGCGGACGGTGAGCAGCGGGTAGCTCGCCGTCCGGTAAGGACCAGGCCCGAGTCGACGGCGCGTCGTGTTCCACGCGCGCCTCAAAGAGATGTCAGCAAGTGACGGGGCCCAATAGGGCCGACGCCGCTGGGGTCGCGGGTTGTCTGAAAGGGTTACCGCGGCCCTGGCATAGGCAACTGAAGGAACACGGGTGGGTTTTAGTCAGTAAAAGTCTGACACGCCCTCCCGCTCCACCCAGAGCGGGAGAAGTTATTTGATGATTTCCCACCCTCAAAAAAAAAAAAAAAAGGCTAGTAGATCATTTTGCGAAAATCTTTTCAATTTTCTTAATCATCAGTCTGTAGCAATCCACTGCTGGACATGGCCTCTCCAATAGCGCGCCATGTAACCAGTGACTATTTTGGTTACCAATTGAAAGGGTTTTCGATAGGGTTTTTCTGAGAACCCATACTATGTAGGCAACCCTTTTGAATGGCTTAAGGCGACGCTATCTGACTTTTGATGATTTTAAACTGAAGATCACGTCTAAACGAGTAGTGTTAATGATTTGGAAAAAATATATGTTAAATTAGAGCATTTTCTTAATAACTTAATAAGTGAATATTTTAGATTATGTTTATATTAAATAGTGTAATTAATTTGTAAAGTTATGTCTAACGCAGATAAAAAACTGAGAATCACGCAAAAACTGTCAGGCGTATTTTTATGAAACCTTCACCATTTTAAAGGTAATTTAATTATTTATCTTTTAGTATACGTGTTTTATTAAAATGCCTTTTGTTTTATGTATAATAAATTAATAATGCGTCTAATTTGGGACAGCGCTCCTTGATGGGCGAGTCCTATTACTGGTTGGACGTACGACGCGTTGCGTGAGCTCAGCACAAAACGCGCAAGCTAATCACTCAAGGTCATTGGTGTATAGTCCCGCTTTAAAGGGCGATTTTGGTTTTCCATTTAAAGGGTTTTCGATAAGGTTTTTCTAAGCAGTAGGGGGTTTTTCTAACCCCTTCGAAAGACTTAACTCTTCACCGGGGTTGCACGGTTCCTGCATGTAACCCGATCCTCGGTAACTGATATCCAGCTACAACCAGCCTCCCTGCGAAGACTGCGTCGCTCCTACCCTGCATTCCACCTACCTTGCTAGCGTCTTGACTAGCTACATTCCAGGCTCCTTACATGGTATTCTAAGATGCTTCTTTAAAGCACTCGAAAAAAAAAACATGGGAAATTAACGATTGAACCATAGACTTATAAAAAAAGGAGGATTCCGCGCCACGCATATCGAAAGTGAAGCACAGTAAGTCTGCCGGACCGCTTGTACAAACGCCTCGCGCACACACTTACATCATACTGTGCCGACCGGCCGCCATTACGTAAGACGAGCGACGGCGTTTTTGCAGGTACTCAAATCACGCACACATAAATCGGTACGGTGCTTCACTTTTGATATGCGTGGCGCGAAGTCCTCCTTTTTTTAAGTCTATGGATTGAACTTTACCAATTTACTTCGTAGACAACAATGCTAATTTGTGCTAACCCGGATCTTTTAAAATGTCAGATCTATTTTTGTTCTTATTCATCTTAACATAACTTGCTGATTAAATGAATTAATCATGTCATTTGATCTTATGGAACGAAACTTTTTTAAATACCAAATTACTTAAGTTACAACATCATAGTCCAAGATCCCGGAGCCGCCAAACCTTGCTTATTTTCTGATTAACAAAATTTATGGGATAGAGTAGTTTAACAGTCGTATTTATAGTCAAGTAAAAGTAATTACTTCAGTCAAAGTAATTGTTCATGGAATGATTTTCATTCTATAGTTTAGTAATTTCTTGAAGTTAGAACTGTCAAAGCTTAGAATTCTTAGCCAAGTAATAGTCACCATTTTCTTTAGTTAAGAATTCTACTCTCAAGTAAGAAATTACTTAGTAGCAAGTAATTACTCAAGTAATTCCTTTGATTATAAATACGAGTATGTACTTTGAACGTAGGTACGTATACCTGCTAGCTTGGACCGACGGCCAATTTTCAGTTATTAGGTACTAAAATTACGTAAAAATATTACCTTCTCATATATAAAAATTAAGACTCAAACTATAAGTAGGAGACGTAATTTTTTTGCGAGCTTTAAAGCGTCTGGCGGAAGAAACCGCCGACGCCGACGGGAAGCGTCTGACAGTATTGATTATTCATTATTAACAATAATCTCGTAAAACATATATAAAAATCAGCAGTCAGACTTTAAGAAAAGTGAGAAGTTCTTAAAGTGTGACTGCTGATTTTTATTTATGTTTTACAGATTATTGTTAATAGTGAATAATCAGTACTGTCAGTTTCTTCCGCCAGACGATTTAAAGCTCGCAAAAAATGACGTTTCTTACTTATAGTTTGAGTCTTAATTTTTATATATAAACGGGAACTATTTCATTGCTATTTGAAAGCAGCCAGATTAATCGTAGCGGTCAAACATCCCCCAGACACAGTTAATTGTGTCTGTCAAATAACTGTGTCTGGAGTATCTCACCAAATTTAGCTACGTGTCTCTACTCACGTATACACATCGGCGTACCATCGCTGTCGATACCAATCTTTTTTATAACTGTCACCATCTCACCACATTTACACACGCGATATGTAGTGATAAGTATTAGTAAAGGTAAGGTTTCTTTTGAGTTTTGGATCATCTGCTTTTTTCTTCGATCCCAATTCGGGGTTCCCTCTTACCTGATGTTTTGTTATGTAAGGGTGCGTCCAGATTATGTAACATAACACAATTAAACATTTGTTATCTAACATTGCTAACCTCTCTGAAGAAACGTAAAAATTTAAACTATGTTTTATAACATGTCGTGGTATACCTAAAGTGTGGACACACCTTCGCTACGTCAGCTACCTACGTGTTCAGTATTATTTGTTTAGTCCAAGTGGACTGGTAATGCCTACGTGACATTCGGTACGCATTGCATCTACTGACTAAGCAGTCTAAATATAAATGACTCCACAATGGGGACTTCTTTGAAACGCTTCGTTTAATTCGGAGTACTTAATCATGATTTTTATGATGCAATTGTGTTGACAACTTCTTTATTTTGCTCACTTTATAATATTCCTACCAAATGTTGGTCACGTCTGAAGTTATTTATAAACTTTTAGAAGTGTTAATAAAATTGTAGAGAAATTGAAACAGGGACGAGTACCTACGTCCCCGTTTCAATTTGCAAGCGCATCGATTTATCGATTTTCGTTAACGCTATACATTTCTATTTGTGGTTATGGCTGCCCTGCAATACATGATAATCTCAATTACACCGGGGATCGAGTCAATTCATAATAATAATAATAACCCCACCGCAGTATCTCTTTGTTGACGTCGTGGTGGGGCTTTCGCGCTCCGTTTTCTAGGTCTGTGCCGGTAGAGTTTACTTTGCTGGAACAGGTCTAGGATGAGGAGCCAGACCAAGAGAGATACAGAAACCCGCAGGGCAGCATGTGGCGAGCTGTTGGGCAGTAGCGACCCCACGGATCGTATCTCCCGGGAGAAGTCTTGTTCTTCACCTTTGGCTTGCCTTTATTGGCCAGCTGGGAGGAATAATGACGAGGAACAGTGCTCCCAACTCTTTCTTGCCTTTATTGGCTGGTTTGAGTGGAGATTCGTAAGAGCAAACGTGCTCGGAGGAAGGAAGTATCCCAGTAAGATGCTGGTAGGCATCTTGACCGTACTTCCGTGATTGTCCTGATAGCCGTGGGATACCTCTCCACTCCTCACAAGCGCCTCAGGACATGTTGCCCCCTTGCCGCTATGACACTATGTGCTAGCGACCGTTTCTGGGGGCCAATTATTGAGTGTGCAAGTCACCCCCCGCCATTTTAACTGTGTATATTATATAACATTGGTAGGCAGGGGACATAGTTCTTCCACAGTTTAAGGTACCCGATCCACTATAGCCACCCAAACCCATAGCCCAATATGTTTTGTTTCCGTGTTCTGCAATAGTCCTGCACCAACCGGGGGTTGTCCTTGGGTGCACTTGCATAGTGCATACAGGGATAATCGGCGGCTGATGCCGCCTCGTCATTTGAAATTGTCTAAGGGGCCTCTGCGAGTTGGCTTCGGCCCCTCGTACGCCTTCCAAAGGTCCGGGACCCCAGGGTCCCGAGATATGTAAAAGACATAAAAAAAATCATAATAATTTTTGTCCTGATCCCAATTTATTTGGGGTCGGTGCAGCATGCATGTCTTCTTCTATTATTCGTCATCTCTATACAGGGTCAAATTAAATTAGGTAGCGAAACTTCGCAGACGTTATGGGACGTATCGATATCTAAAATCTAAACATGATAAAACAAAAAAAAATAATAATTTGGGAATTTTTTTTGGGTCATCAACCGCCCGCACCCGTAGTGCAGGCAGTCACTTAAAATATCAGTTTAAAATTATTATTTTTTGTGTAAACGTGATTTTATCAACTCACACTTCAAGTAAAAAAACAACACTATAGATAGTGCAATCCACAAAGACGCGCCCCACTACTCCTTCTAACCGTTTAAAGTATACCTATGTGTGCAATGCAATGGTTATGAGAAGTAGTGGGGCGCGTCTTCGTGGATTGCACTATCTTATACCAGCGGTCACTGACCCCAGAAAAATCAGCAAATCTTTTTTATATTTTCGTGTCCTATCACGTCTGCGGAGTTTCGCTAGCAAATTTAATTTGACCCTGTATTAAGCTAATATGGATGTAAATTGTTACAACTTCAGCTCCCACCCGCAATAGTTTATCCGTGATCATGGTGCTTGCAACAGTGCCGAAATGTCTGGAACTCAAATCGAACAGTAAACATGGTAAATATCCCGTTTGTGTTAATAATAATGTTAGTGACCAATGTGACCATGACAGTTTAAAAACTTATATAACTTCAGCTAGCTATAAACGTGATAGGAATGCTTTTTACTACTTTTTAGATCTACTAATACAAAACTATATTGACTATACCTACGTGCCAAATTAGAAGTAATTAATTACAACATTGTTTAAGCAAACAGTTTATGAGAACATCGATTCTTTCCGCGTCACACTTGACGCAAATTCTGGGTCTATTGTTTACGTCAACGTTTCTTCTAAGCGATTTTCGCCTTTATTGCAGTGCTGTAAAATTCTTAACTCGTTTATTATTGGTATTCCCATCAGAAATTATTGTACGCACGGCTATAGATCAAGCTATACATTTTCAGTATAAGCTGATCTCGCATGGTATAGGATTTCTTTACAATGAGAGGTCAGTGTAAAACGGAAGTGTATACTTAGCATGATGTGTAGCCGTGTGTACAGTACCAAGGCTAGCACATACGTCCAGGGTCTGAATCAATTTGTTTATATCATCTGTCTTGTTTTAGGCTAGACAGGTTGGACATTAATTTCAATTTCTGAATATGTAATGTGATCATAATACGCATTGTGACTATTTATTAAACTAGTACTTTAGAGCTATTTTATTGAGTGTTTGTGGTGATAATTTGGGTATAAAATGGCTACTATGATAGTAAGTTAGGGCTGGCAAATACCTATATAACGCATTTCAGTTATTTTTAAACGTTTCATATTAACGTTGAGTTGCACGAAACCAAAATTAGTTTAACGGAGACTTCAAATTCATGCCATCCCTTACATTTTATATCAAAAAGAAAGTGACAGCATCAATTTAAACTAATGTTGGTTTCGTGCAACTCACCGTTAATCAATTAACTTATGATCTCCAAGACATTTCGTCATCATCACCATCCTTGCCGAATTACTAGTCTTTAATGAATAGACTTTTATTTTTGTCGAAAGTAGGGTAGATGACTTTTATGCAGACATGAGTAAATCTATAAATCTGACAATGGAATAAATATTGAGGGCCATATACCTACGAGGTAAACTATTTCTTCGTCTCAGGCAATTAATATTACAGCTAAAATTAATTCTTAAGTAATTTATAATTTTATTAATGAATATTTGTAATCTTTAAATTTTATGGGTAGGTAGGTATATTTATACAAGGTGTAACAAAAATAACGCACAACCTCTTAGGGGGTCATTGTACTCATCATTATGAACAACTTTTACTATGGCACCAAACCTGAAATCGCGAAAAAAAATTCAGCTGATATGGGTGTATTTCTGAATTAGAAATAAATTATTTTTTGTTTGTTGTCTTTTTTTGTCGTAAATGTATCTGATTATAAGTTAGGGCTGACAAATATAGCATTTCAGTTAATTTGAAACGTTTCATAATCAATTAACTTAATGTTCTCCAAGACATGTCGTCACCATCACCACCCTTGCCGAATTATTAGTCTTTAAGGCGCAGATTTCCTGAAAACGATCAAAAAGGTGGTTTTATTAAAGCTGTGTATCTCATAAACCGTAAATAATTTTGACATGTAAAAAAAATAGGATATTTTCAAGTCCTTTTCGCATACAGTGATGGAAGCCAAAACATAATTAAACATACCTCCTAATAATCTTTAAAAGCTGTTTATCCCTTCATTAGCAATTATAATTATAATTAAAAATATACCATGAAATGTCAAATTCCAAACTGCATCCAGTGATGGATTACTTTTTATTAAATAGTTAGTTTCTAATTTTATACGATTTTATTTGCACTTTTACGACATAATTCCGGTGCGCGTGAGAATCTTCTATCTCGTGCGTCAAACTAGACAGCCCTAAAGCCATTTCACTTACACACCGAGCTAAACCAAGCTTGGGACCAGGGCCTTAATGAGTAGACTTTTTTGTTGCTTCACTCGAGTAGGTGATTCTGGAGAGTCGAGAAGGCATTGAAAAATCACCTACATACTTTTGCTAGATATCTAATCGTCCACGATGCCACAGTAGTGCTCCTTGCATCACCGCTAACGATAATTTTGCGCAAAATATGACTGATCTGCTCGCAAACCCTGGTTCCCTGAATTCTTCTCTCATACGACGCAGTTTCTTCCTGACGTATTAGGGTTCCGTACCAAAATTGTAAAAAAGGAACCCTTATGGCGTGACTCAGTCTGTCTGTCTCTCTGTCACAGCTGGATATCTCAAGAACTACTAATGCTATCAACTTGAAATTTGGAACAATTTTAGATGACGTTTACCCAACTATTTTTCAAATAAGAAAGAAGTAAAAATATTTAAGTATATTTTTTTCTAACAGGAACTGCAAGGGGGTCTTCAAAATTCAAAGTGGGGCTACTAAGGCATGTGGGGTATCATATGAAAGAGCGCTGTTTGCACATTCTCAATTTAAAAAAAAACCCTATAGTTTTCGACTTTTGACGAAAAATGTAAAAAAAAAGACCGTCCCCCCCTTTAACTCCGAAGTTTGCAAAGATAAAAATCTGAAATTATTCTATATAATAGAAGTTTATGTAAAGATTACAGGAAAAATAAAACGATGTCTCTAAATAACATACTTTTCCAGAATTCGGAACGGAACCTTCGGTGCGCGAGTCCGACTCGCTCTTGACCGGTTTTTTCAAATATATCATCAATTACTGTTCCACGCCCATGTTTCCTGGGTTCATATGGGAGTCAATTACTTTCATGTTTGTATACTACTGATTCAGTATTTTTGACGCCGTTGTCTTTGATTGTCTCAAGGTCTTCAATCACAACCTTAGAATGATACAAACCTATTTTGGCTTAACTGTGATTGATGTGTTTTAAAGTGAAGGTACTGATGTGATCGATTTTGTAATGGTTTGTTCTAAGTATTAGCCCCATTGGTTTCTAGGACATGACTTATATTTGAGGTTGTACGACACGTATATTAGCGACCCGCCCCGTTTTTAAGTCTTCATTAAAAATCTAGATTATTATTATGTAAGTTTAATGTTAATGTACTTATTAAAGGTACACATTAAGAGGAAATGGGGGCGAAAAATGAGGTATTTTAAGAAGGTATTGCTGTCGCTCTGCGAGCGCTCCACCCTCGAATTCGTGCGATAAGGACAACTGCAGATTCGACTAAATAGCCTGTGTAAAAAGTCACATTTCGAGGTTTGGCTCTCGCCTATTTCCTCCTCCAAAATTGGACCAATTTAAAAGATATTTCATAAACTGAATAAGAAGGATATAAACAATGCCCCTATGTTTTTCTTTTTTCGTTAATAGTTGTCAAATTGGTACACTAGGCGTCTGTTGACAGCGGTCTGAATAGGCAATTTTGAGCATTTTTTGAGGGTTCTAGTTCTTATAAAAATAATATATCATCAAAAAGGAAAACATAGGGGCATACAAGTAGCTGATATTTATATTTCTGTAAAAAATCATTGCTTTATGGTCATTAACCAGAAAGAAAACAGGCGAGAGCGTTTGTATCTTTTTGTATGGAGAAAAGAGCACCCACGTTTCCTCTTAAGGCTCTTACAGACAGCCGATATCGCGTCGCGACGTGTTGCGTAGCGGTGTTGCAACGCGATAATATCGCAATATCGCTCGCGATATCGCCTCTGACTGTAAGAGCCTTTAATCCTCCGGAATAAATTCTTTAAATGAAGTTGACAACCGCATCAAAATCCCGTTGCGTACACAGACAGACACGAAAGGCGATCATAATTTATAATTATGAATATAGACAGAATATTAAGAAGAGCATACCAGTCTTACCAAGGGGTATCGTAGTACCCAGTTACTGGGCTGTTGAGGTCAGATAGGCAGTCGCTCCATGTAAAATACTGGTATTCAGCTGCATCCGGTTAGACTGGAAGCCGACCCCAACATAGTTGGGAAAAGGCTAGGCAGATTGATTGATTAAGAAGAGCATACATAAAAAGCTATTTCTGAGTTGTACACAGGAGTAGGAGACATTACTCTTGCTTTCACAAGTCTCCTAGACCAGTATTAAGAACATCAACCTTCAAATGACCCATAACATTCCATTAAATAAACTTTTTCCGCACTTGTCGCCCCCTTATGTGTAGAGCTCTCAACTCATACATCAAATTGTTTACGACAAGACACCTTCCTTAGCGGAAAGTACCAGTGTATACACTGCAGCGATCGATCTCTGACATGTGTAGTTTACGATATTAACAGCAACGTGATAAGGACTTCATGTGTCCATGTAAACAGTGCATTCTTGCCTTGATTGTTTGCGCAAAAGGAGGAAGTCTTTGGTCCAGATGTGCTAGGATTAGATTAGTTCCCTGTGTGAAGGCCCTTGCGCAGTGTATTTGATACCAGGTGTCAGTATATCTTATGCTGATAAGTTATCTATGTGCGATTACATAGCTTAATAGCAGAATTTCGTTAGAACCACGGTTTGAACCATAGCTATAAGAAAGAAGGAGATGTGCCCAGTATGTTAAAATGTATCGGAACCTTGTGTTTCCACTTTTTCCTTTGTCACTTTCATGATATTAAAGACAAATACGGTAAAATACTTTTACTTACATATGGAAAGTGATTCCATGATTTACATGGCTTCGGTTTTTACAAGAAACCACTGAACAACACGGCATTCTTATAAATTGTCACGGTCACAGTCGAAAGCGCACTAGTTCGCGGAGACGGAATTTGTACTATGAACGGCTCATAGGTACTAAGCATGTCGCGCGGACACAGATTCGCCCGCTTGCCACTTCTCCTGTTTTTTTATATTTCTATGGTTTGAACACAAATTATGGCTGATTTGATTATGATCCGAAATGATTATGAAGATAGGGTTTGCGAAAAAAAACTGTTGCGAAATAACAGCTTGCTAAATGGGCATTTTTTTTTAAACTGCTACCTACTTTGAAAACAGCTTACTAATATTGTTTTGGATATTTTAGCAAATTCTTGATTTAGTCGAATGATAAATTTTACGAATTTTGCTAGGTATGTTTTTATTTTTATTATATGGAGCTTATTTCAAATAATATATGTAAATAAATAGTAACTTAGATACGTTTTGGTCATGACCGTTACCAAATAATAAGGACAGTACTGCAAGACGTAAGATGCCACATTTCAGGATTTCATTTTGTTACTTTTTTTTAAAAATTTCAGTTGGCAATTTAAGTAAAAAAGAAAACTAGTCTTTTGGAACTATTTAATAATTACTCGACACAATTATTTGCAACTTGTATGTATGGGACATCCCATAAGTGGGTTGGTAGACATTTTGACGAAAATGCCCAATATGTACAATGTATTTCTAAGTGCGATGAAGATAAAATGCTCCTGATATAATGGTATCTAGAATTGCGTATCATATACTTGCAATCTCAAGGTAGGTTGATATCTGCGTCTGTTTGTTATGATTTGATAACATTGTAATATGAATGTCAGGGTCTGCACAAAATAGAACTAAATGGTTCTACGCTGATGTGCAGCTAAAACAATTTCAAAATTGTTGCTTAACAGCAAGTCTGAAATTGAAACATTTGGCGTCATCATCTGCCAAGCCTTTTCCCAACCAAGAGCATAATGCACGAATGTCTGTAATATTCCCCATTCCTTGCATCGTGGAAATAATTATGTGGCTTGGATCATATTTTCGCCAACAGGGACAAAAATCAAAAATATTATTTCACTTAAACCTACATGGGCACTTATAAAACGTCAGAATAAAAATAGTTTTTGCAATGTTGAAAGACATTTTGGGCCTCATAGTATTAGGTCATTACGTTTCTTATTATTTTGCACAAACACTACACTGTGTACTTGCGTCATTATTTTCGTTTGTGAAAAATACTAATTGTGAGGTGAATTTCAAATAATTAAATTCGCATTAGTTAGCATGACACCTGTTACTTTTGGAAATACTTCTACTGTGTTGTGCTATTTCTTTTGTTACAAACAAACATTTGTAACATCACGCCTATATTATTCCCCGAATGGTGAATGGCAGAGGTGTATCTGCAGTGGACCCACACATACCGCCAGCTATTTTTATTTGTTTTGTATACACTTTGCTATTTGTTACGTAAAATAATTGATCATTATTGTATTTGGTCTAAAGGATATTTGACCAAAGTTGGATAAATTTTATGCGTGGAATAAAATTGCAGACATTTTTTGTTTGGAGAAACTGTCATCAAAAATTAATCGTAGGGGAAGACAAAAAACTACTATACTAGGCAAAAATTTAAGGTCAAATTCACATACCGACATCAACCTCTCGGTCTCGTAAATCTATAATGCTCCTGGAATTCTATACTAAACGGGAGAGAATATTTTTTTTTGTAAAAAATACGTTTCTTGTTACGTTGCCGCATTGCTTATGAAAATACCTATTTGGGGTTAAGTCTCGGTTTCAACTCTTCAAGAACTAAAATTCAGCGCCATGATACTTGGTATTAAAGTTATTGTGCATAATCGCTAATTAGTTTCGCGTAACGCATTTCTCAATAATAGGTTTATCAGAATAATCAGTTTCTTTTATAAGATTTCACGTTCAATTTATCGGTTGCGCGTGCGACGCGGAACATATCCGAGGCTGCTGTGATAAGGACATGATGGTTGAGACTTCTAATATCAATAAGATCTAGTTATTTATAAAGATATATTTTAATATGATTAGAGAGTCTAGATAAGAATGGACATTGAACGAACTCACGTGTACCTACATGCACGAAAGTAAAGGACGAAGATATATGTACCATACACTTATAAAAAAAGGAGGACTCCGCGCCACGCATATCGAAAATGAAGCACAGTACCTAAGTATGCCGGAGCGTTTGTACAAACACGCCTCACGCACACATTTACATCATAGTATGCCGACCGGCCGCCATTACGTGACACGAGCGACGGCGTCTTTGCAGGTACTCAAATCACGCACACATAGATCGGTACGGTGCTTCACTTTCGATATGCGTGGCGCGGAGTCCTCCTTTTTTTATAAGTCTATGGGCATAGACTTATAAAAAAAGATGGACTCCGCGCCACGCATATCGAAAGTGAAGCACCCTACCGATCTATATGTGTGCGTGATTTGAGTACCTGCAAAGACGCCGTAGCTCGTGTCACGTAATGGCGGCCGGTCGGCATACTATTATATATATGTGTGCGCGAGGCGTGTTTGTACAAACGGACCCGGCATACTTACTGTGCTTCACTTTCGATATGCGCAGCGCGGAGTCCATCTTTTTTTATAAGTCTATGTCTATGGGTAGATGATAGTGAGTTGCCGACGCTCAGGTGTTTAAAGATTCATACTCGAAAAACATGCGTCCGAGGGGCGTAAAAAGAAAGAAAATACATTTATTTGCGGTAAACATGACGCAAAGAAAGAACACAAACACAAAAAAGAACAAGCCTGAGGGAAAATACGAGTCACATCCACGCAAAATGCCCATCGATCAGCATAATGCTGCGACTCTATACGAGACAGAGCCCCAGCGCCAAATAGGCTCACAGGGTCCAATAGGCTTAGCAGTGGTTGAAGAAGTGGAAGAATAACTTCGTAACTTTTTTTTTTTTTTATATAAATATCCTTGGACATTTCACTCAACGCCATCTAGTCCCAAGCTAAGCAACCTAATGCTTGTGTTATGGTAACGAGATGGCTGATAAACTACTTATATACATTTTTTTTTTTTTGTAAATACATACATATTATAGATAGAAAAACACCCAGACTCGGAACAAATACTTGTAGATCGTACAAATATTTGTGCCGTGCGGGAATCGAACCCGCGACATGCTGCGCAGCAGTCAATCGCTCAATCACTGCGCCAACCATGTCGTTTATAAATATTTTTAAACTGATCCACTATTTTTGGCGACACGGTTTTTTTTTTTTTTTTTTTTTTTTTTTTTTTTTTTTTTTTTTTTTATTTAAGATGGGTTTGCTCTTGACTCTAGTCTAGGTCAGAGGTGACAGAGACAAAGTCGACGATGGAGTGAGCTTACCCAGAAGAAGCCTGTTCACTCTTACTTTGAATAGTTCAGGGTTGTATGCGGTCGGAAACACAGACGCAGGCAGAGAGTTCCACTCTTTTGCTGTGCGCATTATAAAAGACGTTTGGAAACGCTTAGTGCGAGTTGGTGGAATAGCAACCAGGTGTGGATGGTAACCTGCAGTGCGCCTAAAGGTCCGATGGTAGAAGGGGGCCGGTGGAATGAGGTCGTGGAGTTCATGGGCACACTCTCCGAAGTACAATCTGTAGAAGACTGACAAACAGGCAACCTTGCGGCGATGAGCCAAGCTGTGAAGTTTGGCGTCCACCAGTTTTTCGTCGCCAATGAGCCTCTTAGCTCTGCGTTCCACCGAGTCAAGCGCGGCAAGTTGGTGGTTGAGTGATTGACTGCTGCGTAGCATGTCGCGGGTTCGATTCCCGCACGGAACAAATATTTGTATGACCTACAAGTATTTGTTCCGAGTCTGGGTGTTTTTCTATCTATAATTTGTATGTATTTACAAAAAAAAATGTATATAAGTAGTTTATCAGCCATCTCGTTACCATAACACAAGCATTAAGCGTCCTATTTGCCCGTAACAGTCTATTGCAACTAGTTTGCAGTCTAGCGCACGAGGTCACTCACTTTCTAAAGGATATAGACCATGGTGGATGCAGGAGCGGGTATTAACAATATAGCTATGTTGGAAGAAATTGTGCTACATTGATGACATCTTTGTTTGGGGAGAGTTTATTTTCTGTGGTGTCATTTGGAGGTGGATGTAATTCTGCACTGTTTTTTTCTCTATTTTAATTATTTTATGCCTTCTTCTCCATGATCTGTGTTGTTCTGGAAATCAATTAGTTACTGCTTTTAGTATATGCTCCACGATGGTTGTCCAATGTCCATCAATCTTATAGCTGAACTGTTTACCCGAGCTGATAGAATTGCCTTAGGTTTCTTTTCATTCAACAAAAAAAGGATGACATTCTTATATTTCGTTACTAATATCTTGTTTATGATAAAATGTGAAAGAAACACATGTTGGATAGACCTTGAGCGTGCCATTTTGCTGGCTTGCTGGGTGATGTCACCTAAGAAGCTAAATAATATTACTACATACATTCTTATTACTAACATCTTCGTCTTCGTATGAATAATGTATTACGTTGCAAAAAACGATTTCAATATTTATTTATTTATTTATTTATTTATTTATTTATTTATTTCAATTGGTCTTACGAGCTAACAGACATACCATCCAAAACGCTCATAGGATTAATTTCCTTACAATTTAATCCTATTGATAGAGGTTTTTCGCAAATACTGTGCTATTTCGCTTCGTCATACTAGCAAGCATGAAACAGCAAGTTTAAAATTATCGTAGCAGTGTAGCATTTACCATCTGTACTTCGGAACCTAGGCCAATTAATTATATTAGTGAGTTAAGTATAAGGAAAATAAACACAATTTGTTAGCAGCCTGCGTTAGCAACTAATCATAAACATGTCGATTTGTGTACAGAATACAGGGCCCGTCTCTCTACATGTAAACAAGTGATCAGATGTCCTGATAATCATAAAGAGAGGATGGAACATGACGTAGAAACTTAACCGGTTGAAACGACCTGCCGCAATGAAAATGTTGTTGAACCCTATAATATTGTAATCCTGTTTACTGTACGAGACATGGGCCTGGCTGGAGTAGCTTTGAAAGAACCGGTCGTAGAATGTGATTACATAGATGCAGCTAGGTGGACAAATGACCTAAAGGGGGAAGCTGGGAGTGCTGGGACTGATGACCAGGAAGATGAATGACCGAGAACTATTAGCAACAATGTATCTGTGATTGACATCAAATCAATGATAATGTATATATCCTAAGTATATAAAGAAGTAAGAATCATCATCTTCCGGTCCTTATCCCATGTTATAGTAATAATAATATTATAAGAAGTCGGAAAAGCGTTGCTTTAGTAGACAACCATACAGCTAAATACAAACCTACACCTACATACAGGCTACACTAAACTTAATACTCATGCTGATGATGATTTGGCACTCATAGAATTATAGCCGAAAATTCGAATAATAGTGATTATTCGAATTTTTGGCTTTGTCATTGACCAATAAAAGATTGAGCTGCCATAGATTTGTAATCTTACCTAATGAAAGATTGTTACCAATCGGGAGTTACTCAAATTAGTATAGAAGACCACGAGCAATTAGAGACTAAACTTTTACCACTGCTAATTTGTGGTGGTCTCCATCAAACATCATAGAGAGATCGCATTGTAACAGTTCTCTTTGCCTTTCAAGTTCAAATAAAACTGTAATGATGTCAACTTGCCAAGATAACACTCAATATTTAAACTATTCATAAATCGCTATCGCCTTCACAGTGGCTATAGTTTTTCGATAAAATGCGTGCTCCGGGGCCGGTGACGTCATGGAGGCGCGATCCCGCCAGCCAATCAGCGGCCGCCGTTTCGGAGGCTTGCCGAACTGTCATGGCCGCCGTTTGTTTGTGTGTGTGCTTGTGAATGCACACTAATGTACAGCTAGGCCCTGCTGTGTCGATAATGAGTTGAATTTATGAGTTGCTCTCTCTGTTTTGAAGTTTGTTCGTAATCTTATCATTTGTCTTTGTACGGGTTCAAGGTGAAGGTTGCTTATGGAGAAGGTGGTTAACCTCTATCCATGTGATTGTATAGAACCTGGTCCATGGGAGCTCCAGATATCCTAGCTAGCGACCTATAAGAGAGCCCCTCTTCTTGGAAGGTAGTTTGGCATAAAAGCAGCGTTACTTGTTACGAACAGTGCCTTTATGTTATGGGTAAACAAAATTTTAACCGGTATTTAATTACTTCTTTGACAGGGTATTTTTACATTGCTATCAAATGATTTCACTTCGTTTCCCAATAAAACTGTTTGTACAGCCTAATTGTCATTTCTATTTCAAGCCAATTCAACATATTCAAGAACCACGATATCTTTTATAATACAAACGGTTTTTGTCTTCTATTGTAATCGACCTTGAATACATATTCTGCAGTTTACCTCATCGAACCGAACCCACGTGTTGTAAAACGTTTAGGTCAGAGGCTATACTCGTGCCTAAGTGGCTACAGGTTGTCAGTGCATGCAGGCTACTCAGGAACTCATTTCCTTCAATCAATCTTTTAACAGACATAATACAGTGTGTTTTTGTTTCTTTACTGTTTATAAAGTGTGGAAACTTTTGTAATCTGTGTGATGGAAAATTTATTCGTTACCCATATACGATAAACAGATTAGGTACCGTCAAACGGAAAAGAAACCTCAAAAGGAAAAAACGGAACCCTTATAGGATCACACGTGTCTGTCTGTCCGTCTGTCACAGCCACTTTGCTCCGAATCTAATGGACCGATTAAGTTGAAATTTGGTGCACATATGGACTTCTGTGACCTAAACACGTAGGGCTAAAGTACCTAAATAAATGAATTTTGAATATGGCGGTCACTTTTAGGGGGCAAATAAGAAAAAAAAAAACGTTTTGTAAACTGTACCGTGTGACATATCAAATGAAAGGGCTTACTATGAGGGTGTCAAATATTTTTTTTTTATAATTTTAAAATAAATTGTTTTGAAGTTATTTAAGAAAATATACGAAAATTGACCACCACCCCCCCTATCTCCGACACTACGGAGCCTAAAATTTTGAAATAAAATACATACAATAGTTCTATACTTACCTGTAGATTACAGGAAAACCTATAAGAAGTTTGTGGTCTTATAACATGGTGAATCTCTCAATATTGTGTGTACAAACTTGCATTTACTGTTGCAATGTATGGGAGCACAATGAGAACATGTTTTTCAACTATAATGTTAAGTTTGTTCATGCGATAATTTCATCCCAACTACGGAACCCTTCATTGTGCGTATCCGACACGTACTTGTCCGGTAGAGTTTAACATTGGTGCCGATTCTCTTGTTCAATAACTAAACCAAAATTAGAGAACCGCTATCTTTTACTAACAGGCAGCGCGAGAAAAGAACGGCTATAGCTATGAACTAAGTTCATCATCATCATTTTCTCATGACGTTGAGTATCGGTTTGAAGCGATAAAAACATGCAATATTGATTACACTTTGATTAGAAAAATAAATATTAGTTTTGCAAATTGCAACACACAACTTGCCTTGATGACTAGTAAGGTATACCGTATATTGTTAGTCCATTTATTACAAGTGTCGATGTTACTGATTATATTGAGTTTACTTTTAACCTGATTGTGTGCAAGTGATGCCGAGAAATGAGGATAATGTCGTAAGGCAAGTTTTGAGTATGACGAACACGTCAGGGTAGCCCGCGAAATTTAAATTTTCTTTTCTTTTTTGCAATTTGCAAGTCAGTAGGTATTAGGGTGTATGTTGATCTAAATATGATTCGCAACCGTAACAAGTGTGTAATTTTTTGTAGAATTATAATCATTATAGTCAACAACAACAACAACACCAACCAACAAGAACAACACAACACAACTCTCCACAGCACAGTGAATTTTATTATAGTCAACAACAACAACAACACCAACCAACAAGAACAACACAACACAACTCTCCACAGCACAGTGAATTTCATTATAGTCAACAACAACAACAACAACACCAACCAACAAGAACAACACAACACAACTCTCCACAGCACACAGTGAATTTCATTATAGTCAACAACAACAACAACACCAACCAACAAGAACAACACAACACAACTCTCCACAGCACAGTGAATTTCATTATAGTCAACAACAACAACAACACCTATAGTATCTATTTATTACACTACATCACTTACCTACTACATTACTACACTTACACTTTTCATCCATTTTTATTATCTTTTATAAAGATTTACATTATTATATTGCGAATTGGTCTAAAACAATTCGTTTCTTTAAAATCTGAAATAAAAACACCTATAGGTATTTTTCTTTGTTATGACACTTTTGTCAGGTTGTCAAGCTGTCATTAGTTTTTTCTTCTATCTAACTATCTCTCATAGTTTCATAATGGCATAGACTATGAATGTTTCCTTTGATTTATGTAATCTAAATTCTTTTTATCAATATGTTAGGTCAAATATTGTATTTTATAGATAATTTTGATTTATTATTGAATAGCTGTATCTTAAATTACTTTTATAAAATTAATCCACACACACTCGAAATTCATCGAAGAGGTTAGAGGTTTTTCAACGTATATTACTGGCAGATTCAAGCATTGACTGTGGCGTTTGGCATTCTGATGACGGAAAGCTTCAAATGTGGAAAGGATCTGAAATTGGAAGACGATTTGGAAAAACGCTGATGAATCGATGGGTGGAAGACTCGGAGACTGTTGAGTTCTGCTCCGGAAGCTATAAACGAAACATCTCCTAAAAGTATTCTTCGACCGGGAAAACTGATTCCGTGACTAAAACTTACCCGACTGCGGTCGATCCCTAAAGGAGGGTTATAGAAAATAACCATTAATTTATCGGAGCGATTCAATTCAAAATCTTCATCTTCCATACTATTCGTGCGTGTTTGCCTAACCTGGACTTACTCAAATTACTACTTCAAGCTAACCTCTACCTTCCTAAATAAGTGTGTGTGTTAAGTAGGATGTGTTTTTTAAAAAACTGGTCTGTATTTTTTATCTTTTAGTTTTCAATATATATGTTTCAAATCTTACCTTAGCCCCTTTTATTCCATTAGGCTAGTAGATTTGTTACAGTCTGGCGCCCAATATAAAATCAAAGCTAGCTCTTTCAAATCTTTTCAAAATTCTAAAATATACTATCTCTAGTACTGTTTCTTTTCGGACTCTTATTTGGCTTAGTCTCTTTTTTATTACGTGTATTAGGTTCCAGGTAGGTCTAATACTAACTTACTTTCCTCTTCAGCACATACTTAACAAACTTATACTACACCCCCCACACACATTCCTTTACCCACTGGTAATTGGCATCCATTCTTCGCTTGTGAGTGTTCTTAAAACCATTCGTGGTCACTTACAAGTTGAGTTTGGCTTACTCTACGACGTATTATAGGAGAATATCCTATAATCGTTACCATCTACACATAACTCTCTACTTATACCTCATTATTCTGCACCCCACACACTTGCATCCCACATACGTTTACCCACTGGTAATCGTAACCATTCTTCGCTTGTGAGTGTTCTTAAAACCATTCGTGGTCTCTTACAAGTTGGGGTTTGGTTTACTCTTCGACGTACTATAGGAGAATATCCTATAGTCGTTTATACAAACCTAATATCTATATAACACCTATTACAAATACTTCACTATTCTACACTCTTACACACACAACTTTCGATGTGCCTCTGTGCCTTTCTTTTTGTTTGTACTTATTTTTTAGTCTCATCATTAATTCGGATCCTCTAGGAGTCCTCTTAACCCTCTAGGAGTCCTCTTAACCCTCTAGGAGTCCTCTTAACCTTCTAGGAGTCCTCTTAACCCTCTAGGAGTCCTCTTAACCCTCTAGGAGTCCTCTTAAACCCTCTGGGAGACCTCTTAAACCCTCTAGGAGACCTCTTAAACCCTCTAGTAGACCTCTTAAACCCTCTGGGAGTCCTCTTAAACCCTCTGGGAGTCCTCTTAAACCCTCTGGGAGTCCTCTTAAACCCTCTGGGAGTCCTCTTAAACCCTCTGGGAGACCTCTTAAACCCTCTGGGAGACCTCTTAAACCCTCTAGGAGACCTCTTAGACCTCTTCTATACTAGGTGACCTCTTCTATACTAAGGGACCTCTTCTATACTAAGGGACCTCCGCTATACTAAGGGACCTCCTCTATACTAAGGGACCTCCTCTATACTAAGGGACCTCCTCTATACTAAGGGACCTCCTCTATACTAAGGGACCTCCTCTTTACTAATGGACCTCCTCTATACTAAGGGACCTCTTATATACTAAGGGACCTCTTATATACTAAGGGACCTCTTATATACTAAGGGACCTCTTATATACTAATGGACCTCTTACATACTAATGGACCTCTTATATACTAATGGACCTCTTATATGCTAAGGAACCCTCTTAAACTCTCTTGAGTCGTCTTTAGTACTCACTCTCTTGTGTCGCCTTTGGCACTCACTCCCTTCGAGTCGTCTTTAGCACTCACTGTCTTTGAGTCGTCTTTTGCACTCATTAACCCTTACTTACCGCCCTTTAAATATTTTTATCCTATTTAACATTAATCTTTAACCATGGATAGAATTATTTTCTTTGAACCTTTAAACAACTTCCCAGGACTTTTTAGAAATCTTTTCTCTTTTGAGATATTTTCTTTAATTTATTACTTGAATATTTTTTTTTTTAAACTTATTATTTTACCTTCAACATTAAAATACTCCCTCTCTCATTTAAAACTATTCGGTAAAAACTTATTCCACCTTTTTCTTTTTGAGCGGTAGCAACTCCCTAAATAAGCCTCTAATGCATTTTTTTTTTCTTTTTGAGCGGTAGCAACTCCCTAAATAAGCCTCTAATGCATTTTTTTTTTCTTTTTGAGCGGTAGCAACTCCCTAAATAAGCCCCTAATGCAATTTTTTTTTCTTTCTGAGCGGTAGCAACTCATTAAACAAGCCCCTAATGCATTCTCTATCCATAGAGGTATTCTTATATCCTCTAATTCTTAAACTCAAGTCTCCCTTGAGCCTTTCTTAAACTTGAACTCTAACTAACGAGTTCTCTCTCTTAAACTAAGTTTTTCTTAAACTCAAACTAACTTGAGTTTTCTCTCTTAAACTTAAGTTTTCTTAAACTTGAGGTTTTTCTTAAACCTTGAATCTTTTGGAGCGGCTAACAACTCCATAAAAATAAGCCCTTGTTAAATATATTTTACTAGCTTCTGCCCGCGACTTCGTCCGCGTGAAATTTATTTTTTGCTAGATGCTATTTTTTGCTTTGCTAGAGCTAGAGGTAGATTTTCGAAAAACCCTGACACACATTATTCTTTATTTTTGGTTTTAAAAATAAATACTGAGTTTAGAGTTAATCGGATTACGCGTTAAAATTTTTCCATACAAACTTTGAGACCCCCCAATTCCCCTTTAGGGGGTAGTTTAGGAAAACAAAAAATCATAATTTACTTAGATAAATATTCGTGCCAAGTTTCAAGTTTATTAACTCAAGGAATAAGATTTTTCATACAAACAATATCCCCCCTTTTTACCCCCTTAAAGATCGAATTTTCAAAAACCCTTTCTTAGCGGATGCCTAGGTCATAATAGCTACCTGTGTTCCAAATTTTAGCCCAATCCGTTCAGTGGTTTCAGCTGTGTGTTGATAGATCAGTCAGTCAGTCAGTAACGCTTTCCTTTTATAGATATAGATTAATGGTTTTAGACGTGAGCGGATTACAACTCCGAAAATAAGCCTACTGTTATTGATTTATCAGGTTGAGTAGTGATCATTGAATGTGAATCCTACCTGACCTAACTTCGTAAGATGTCGGTGTGATTGAATGAAGTATGTACGTTTTGTGAATGCTGTAATATTTTTAACCTTCAATATTTTCAATTGAGTTGAAAATTTTCTCGGGGTTGATGGGGAAATATAGTATCTATTTATTACACTACATCACTTACTACATTACTACACTTACACTTTTCATCCATTTTTATTATCTTTTATAAAGATTTACATTCTTATATTGCGAATTGGTCTAAAACAATTCGTTTCTTTAAAATCTGAAATAAAAACACCTATAGGTATTTTTCTTTGTTATGACACTTTTGTCAGGTTGTCAAGCTGTCATTAGTTTTTTCTTCTATCTAACTATCTCTCATAGTTTCATAATGGCATAGACTATGAATGTTTCCTTTGATTTATGTAATCTAAATTCTTTTTATCAATATGTTAGGTCAAATATTGTATTTTATAGATAATTTTGATTTATTATTGAATAGCTGTATCTTAAATTACTTTTATAAAATTAATCCACACACACTCGAAATTCATCGAAGAGGTTAGAGGTTTTTCAACGTATATTACTGGCAGATTCAAGCATTGACTGTGGCGTTTGGCATTCTGATGACGGAAAGCTTCAAATGTGGAAAGGATCTGAAATTGGAAGACGATTTGGAAAAACGCTGATGAATCGAAGGGTGGAAGACTCGGAGACTGTTGAGTTCTGCTCCGGAAGCTATAAACGAAACATCTCCTAAAAGTATTCTTCGACCGGGAAAACTGATTCCGTGACTAAAACTTACCCGACTGCGGTCGATCCCTAAAGGAGGGTTATAGAAAATAACCATTAATTTATCGGAGCGATTCAATTCAAAATCTTCATCTTCCATACTATTCGTGCGTGTTTGCCTAACCTGGACTTACTCAAATTACTACTTCAAGCTAACCTCTACCTTCCTAAATAAGTGTGTGTGTTAAGTAGGATGTGTTTTTTAAAAAACTGGTCTGTATTTTTTATCTTTTAGTTTTCAATATATATGTGTCAAATCTTACCTTAGCCCCTTTTATTCCATTAGGCTAGTAGATTTGTTACACACCAACCAACAAGAACAACACAACACAACTCTCCACAGCACACAGTGAATTTCATTATAGTCAACAACAACAACACCAACCAACAAGAACAACACAACACAACTCTCCACAGCATAGTGAATTTCATTATAGTCAACAACAACAACAACACCAACCAACAAGAACAACACAACACAACTCTCCACAGCACACAGTGAATTTCATTATAGTCAACAACAACAACAACAACACCAACCAACAAGAACAACACAACACAACTCTCCACAGCACAGTGAATTTCATTATAGTCAACAACAACAACAACAACACCAACCAACAAGAACAACACAACACAACTCTCCACAGCACAGTGAATTTCATTATAGTCAACAACAACAACAACACCAACCAACAAGAACAACACAACACAACTCTCCACAGCACAGTGAATTTCATTATAGTCAACAACAACACCAACCAACAAGAACAACACAACACAACTCTCCACAGCACACAGTGAATTTTATTATAGTCAACAACAACAACAACAACACCAACCAACAAGAACAACACAACACAACTCTCCACAGCACAGTGAATTTCATTATAGTCAACAACAACAACAACACCAACCAACAAGAACAACACAACACAACTCTCCACAGCACAGTGAATTTCTAAAAAAAACTTCTTGTCGCTCCTATCATTACAGGAATGCATTGTACTAGACTAGACGTAGATTATTGAAATTTGAATACCTACCTATTATTGAAATCCGAAATTTTATTGTTATTTTTTATGTTGTGTTGTGCCAAACGTGTGTTTTCTTCTTTTTTTTTATTGGTTGTGTAAGTTGTACTTTGAAAACTTATTTTCATGTTCCGAATTAATATTTTATTCAACTGTTTGTTTAGATTGCTTATATAAATAAGCACTTTACCTACCATTAATATTTGCATGCCAAATTATGGCAAAATGTGTCATCGCACAAGAATATTTATACCACCTTTGTATTACCGCATTTATAGCAAATAAATGACTTTGACTTTGACTTTGAGCAACTCAGCACACAACTCTTACAACACAACAACAATAACTCGCAACTCAACACAACAACACAACTCTTTAAAACCAGGTAATCCTATTTAATTACTATTTAATGAAATCTTGACATTTGAGGACTTATACTAACATAAGGTGAGTATAGCTACTGAGAGAAAAATTATAAGTCTGGAGATATGGTTCGAAGTGATAGCAGTAACTGCTTTATCTTCGAACATAAGAGGTTTAGTGTTCATTTTTTTATAAGTAAGTCCAAAAAATTCTACAACATTGACTAAAAATGTGTGCATAGGAAATTTCAAGTCTTTTTTTCAATGGTGGCGCCGTTAGCAACGATACTCGCCTTAAGGCGTGATATTTTTAATTATAATCATTAGACTGATTTAGAATCAGTCTAATGATTATAATTATATAAAACATATTTGTTATGGTTGCAAACCATATTTAGATCAACATACAACCTAATACTGACTTGCAAATTGCAAAAAACGTACGAAAATTTGAATTTCGCGGGTTAATCTGGCGCTTTTGCCTTAACAGGCATATCTAATCTTTTGTTATAAAGATATATTTTTAGCTCAATAACTATGGATAGAATATCTAATAGATAGCTTAATGCTAAGTATTACTAAGCCAGTATCTAACATTAATTATATCTTTCAACTAATTAGTCACATGCTACACAATATTGCACTTGTTAATGATTGTTTATACAATAATACAAAAAACTTATAGAATTTTATTTCTATGCAATTCTTCGCTCCAAGTCATTGACATCTTCAGTACGGCGCATTTGAATATTATTTACTGCTGTACCACCTGTGTCTACACTTGCTATTTTCATACAAAAGTGCTGGTTTCTACTAGAACAGCCTGTATGTTGTGACGTGCAGTCCTTGTTTGTTGCATATACGTGGGTTTCGTCGCTTCCAGCCTATAATATAGTAGTCGGTTCATATTCTAGAAGCACGTGTAAAAACTATAATAGTAATTAGACGATGACTTCCTGGGTTGTCAATCTGCCTAGCCTTTTTCCAACTATGTTAGGGTCGGCTTCCAGTCTAACCGGATGCAGCTGAATACCAGTATTTTACATAGAGCGGCTGCCTATCTGACCTCCACAACCCAGTAACTGGGTAATACGATACCCCTTGGTAAGACTGGTTGTCAGACATTCGGGCTTCTGACGACCCGTAACGACTGTCAAAGATCCACGAATAACAGCCGGGACCATCGGCTTAACGTGCTTGAGGAATCTCGTTATGTAAAGATGGTCACCCATCCACTGACCATGAATTCCTGGGTTGTGGTCTAAGAAAAAAAAGTCTGTAATTGGTCCAAGGTTTGAACGTTTTTCATCAACATGTTTAAAACTTCTTTAATTGCATACATAATCAGGCTATGTTCCCACTGCTGGGACACAGGCCTCCTCTCTGTGAGAGGGAGTGGGCCTTATATCGACGCAGGCCCAGTGCGGGTTGGAGATGTCACATGTCTTCGAATTTTTGGTTCTAGGACATTTCCGGTTTCCTCACGATGATTTTCTTCACCGTTTTAATTGCACACAGATTTTTTATTCAACGCTTTTACCTAACATAATTATGTTTCTTTGCACTTATTTTGCACATCATTCAATTTTGCTGCCTATACTTGCTTAATTGTTACCTAAATGGAAGAAGTCACTGGCTCCTGAAATACAGGTACCTAATCTATAGCTCTGGAGCCAGGGCCTCAATTTTTCGGTAACCTGTTTTATGGCAATAAAGTGAGGCTACTAGCTATGGTTTTACTGACTAAAACCCACCCGCGTTCCTTTAGTTGCCTATGCCAGGGCCACGGTATCTCTTTCGAACAACCCGCGACCCCATCTTTTGCTGACATCTCTTTGAGGCGCGCGTGGAACAGAACGCGCCGTCGACCCGGTTGTGACTAGCAGGCTATTCGACAGGTGTATGTGCTATTGTCTTTTGGCATAACTCAATTTAATGCTCTTGTTTGTCTCAATCCGACCCGTTTATTATTCTGCTATGCTTGGCACTCAATACTAAAATACCATCCAGATTAGTTTTAATAACCCGACATTTGAAAGCATATTGG
This sequence comes from Cosmia trapezina, assembly GCA_905163495.3. Taxonomy (NCBI): domain Eukaryota; kingdom Metazoa; phylum Arthropoda; class Insecta; order Lepidoptera; family Noctuidae; genus Cosmia; species Cosmia trapezina. The sequence continues at coordinate 15,432,604 of LR991044.1, forward strand.
AGGTATACCAACGGGGATAAACTGGAGTATTCACTACTTTGCGTCTAAAATCATTGCACAGCCTCAATAATGATGGTGCATCGAAGCCAACAACATTTTCAGTAAAACTTTATTTTCATATAGTTTTCAACAGACTTAAAAAACCGGTCAAGAGCGAGTCGGCACCGAGGGTTCCGTACCATCAATTATATGTAATTTTTGTTGATGATTTCTGAAAAACTGTGCTATTTAAAGACATCGTTTTATTTTTCCTGTAATCTTTACATAAACTTCTATCACAAAGAATAATTTCAGATAATTTTCGCTTTGCAAACTTCGGAGTTAAGGGGGGGGGGGGGGACGGTATTTTTTTTACATTTTTCATCAAAAGTCGAAAACTATGCGGGCTAAAAAAAAGAAAAAAATATGTTTGAAAATGTGCAAACAGCGCTCTTTCATATGATACCCCACATGCCCTAGTACCCCCACTTTGAATTTTTAAGGCCCCTTTCAGTCCCTGTTGCAAAAAAAAATATAAATATTTTAATTTCTTTCTTATTTGTAAAATAGTTGGGTAAACGTCATCTAAAACTGTTCCAAATTCCAAGTGGATAGCATTAGTAGTTCTTGAGATATACAGCTGTGACAGACAGACAGACATACAAACAGACAGACTGAGTCACACCATAAGGGTTCCTTTTTTACGATTTTGGTACGGAACCCTAAAAATAATATGTTCAAGTATACACAAAAAGGAGGGGAAATAATAATAGGGAATCAACAAATTCATCCTCATCGCTGTCGACAGGAAAAGCCCAAAAGGCTGGCAGTGGCAGCATTGCCATGTTGTACAGCAATTCTAATTCTTTGGCCAAAAAATAAGTCAGCCCTTTGATCACGTGTAGAGTAGAGTCCACCAACCGCTTGGCGATGTCCCGAAAAACTAAGGGGGCACTCGGACCCCATGGCCCTAGTGTTTCAACTCCAAACGACTCGAACATATAAGTCCTAATAAGATTGGAGTATTTGCGCCGTTTGAGGTTTTTGTATTTTACGGTTAAATAATTAAATTCTGCAGGATTTTTCCACCTGGAATTTCTAAGCAGCAGCCCGGAGTCTAGATTTGTGCCCGATGTTGGCAATAAGCTCGCCCCCTATTAGGTACATGGGACTCGAACATAACATGGCCAAATGTGGATGAAAGTGTACTATTGCTGCACCTCTGGCCAACCCTTTGGGAGTACAGGCGTGATTTTATGATAATGTTCTGCAGCAAGATTAGATAAGGTCACCCGGGGCTATTGTAACCAGGGGGCAAATGTAACGGATTGAGATAACTCGTTATTGTTGCGTTTCCATGCTGTCTAGGATTAAGTTACATTTGCCCCTGGTTACAATAGCCCTGGGTGACCTGCTAATATCAGAATGGGTTTGTCTGTCCCAATTTTAGGGTGTAATACAGAACATCAAACCGAATAAATTTCTCCATGGGACCAACATCGTATTCGCGAAAAAAATTTGAACTGTCCCATAGAAAACTTCAATACAGGCCTTCTCGACGCAATGTTTTTCGCGAGTCTGTTCATAATTATTATTTGGATAATAGTTAGGTACATATCGCCGTCCCCAACGAATAACATAATAAAAAAAACCGGTCAAGAGCGAGTCGGACTCGCGCACCGAGGGTTCCGTACCATAATTTATATGTAATTTTTGTTGATGATTTCTGAAAAAGTGTTTAGAGACAATTTTAATTTTTCCTGTAATCTTTACATAAACTTTTATCACATAGAATAATTTCAGATTTTTCACTTTGCAAACTTCGGAGATAAGGGGGGGAACGGTATTTTTTTTTATATTTTTCATCAAAAGTCGAAAACTATGCGGGCTAAAAAAAAAATGATTGAGAACGTGCAAACAACGCTCTTTCATATGGATACCCCACATGCCCTAGTAGCCCCACTTTGAATTTTTAAGACCCCCTTTCAGTCCCTGTTGCAAAAAAAAATATAAATATTTTTATTTCTTTCTTATTTGCAAAATAGTTGGGTATACGTCATCTAAAACTGTTCCAAATTTCAAGTTGATAGCATTAGTAGTTCTTGAGATATCCAGCTGTGACAGACAGACAGACAGTCACACCATAAGGGTTCCTTTTCTACCATTTTGGTACGGAACCCTAAAAACCGTTTTTAGATTATAACTTCATAACAGTTTTACATAGCAAGATCGTTAACATACCAATAGATACTCGTAGCTATTTTTTTGTAGGTAAAGTAAAGAGATATCACATACAAGGTGTAATCGCACCTCTAGAACAATAATTCCCCATAAAAGCACTTCTTTCGCAATAGTTAATTACGATATTATTCGCTGGGGACAGCGATATGCTAATGCTAATTTGGTCAAGTTTTATTTTTAGAATTTCTTACATAGGTACTTCTTCCAAGCTAACTAGAAAGTGGTGAAGTTTGGGCGTTTTAAGGGCCGTGTATGTAACTTTGACGTTCAAAAAGTGCTGATTATCGCTGTATTTGGAGACTTGTGATTTTGATGGATTTTCGAGACAATTACATTTACTAGCAATGCAAATTACTAGCTATCATAAGCTATTTATATTAGTTTAAGTGTGTGTAGAAACAGAACAATTACAGAAGCCTTTATAAGGAACATTATGTTAAAATCTCACGCGTCGAACCGGTCGAACGATCGGAAGACATTGGCTGACCAATCAGAGAGCAGAACGGGCGACATACCAACCAACGATTGTTATATCATCTTGCAGTTGAGGTAGCGTTTTTCCAGAATTTTATTTAAAAAAAAACCGGAAAATTAAAAAAAAAATAAGTAATAATTGATGTAATCTAAAATTCAAATAAATATGAGAAAGTAAGTTGCTAAAAACATTTGCAAAGCCGAAAAAAAAAAAAAAATTTAGTTCGTTGCGCGTCGATATCAAAACCTGTAGAGAACGATAAAATAAATACATTTGATTTGTAAATAGACGCATTTACAGCTTTTGTTGGTCCTTATACCTACTCCTTGAATTTAAATAAGTAAGTAGGTACCTACTCGAGTTGATAAGTAGATAGCCTTGGCCGATAGCATGATAGTTTTATTACTTGTCAATTTGCAAATGATACTAAAAAATATGGGCGGGGCTTTCGTCGGGTTGATAAACTTCATAGATATTATATCTGGTATCAATCAATGATATGAATTTGGATAAGATACAAATTAAATTAGTGTTGCTAGCACATTTGGCTTTCTGTGCTTATTGTATTCAGGTCTACTTAGCGGTAAGTCTGGCTATTGTATTCGCTTTGCTTTATTTTATTTAAATTGTCTAGCATGTCCTACCTACATATTTACTTCTGTAAGACGATGTTATGCCTACAATATGTCATTCATAAGGTGTTAAGGACTTGAATCCTGAAGTCATTGGGTCCTTATGTAGGTAAGTATTAATTAATTAATTTAATAAACTTTATGCAGTTTTCTACCAGTCAACCAAGGATAGTGGAGAGATAACATGGCAGGCAATGCTTAGCATGACTACCATAGAAACGGGTTTTGTCCACGGAAGAATAGACAAAATGGCAGTTAGTAGAAATATTTGTACGCATTCTACGAGTCTAAGCATGGCAATGTGTAGTTTTTTTTGTCTATTCTCCCGTCGACAAAACGTCGACATGCTGGGAAAAACAGATCAGAAAATGAATAGTACAAATGGCAATGAATTGCAGTTAACTACTGGCTCAGTAGGTAGGTATGTGTACAATAGCGAACACGTTCATCCTACACGTGGTTTCATGGTCACAGCACTCAAAGCGTAAAAACGATTCCTTTACAGTCTTCATCAATTACGGAAAACACCGCTTGGAAAAATGGGATACTTCGTTTGAACAGTTGCTCTAAATTGCTCTGGCTTGGACGTCTTGCGAGACGTGTTTGAGTAATTCATCAGCTCGTCCCACATGCTTACGGCCCATTTGGGACGACTTGACGAAAATCAAAATAAATAATATTTTCATTCTGCAAGTCGTCCCACTTTGCTGTCAAAATGAGAAAAGGTACAATCAGTAGCAAAAGTGTTAGTGTGGAAAAAAAAAAAGAATTTGTTATAAAATATTTAATCATCACAACATTGTCACATACAGAAAAGATTAAATCACCAACACCGTTAACCATTAAAACTTTTGTATTTTAATTGAATATATTTTGTCTGCCTATAACATAGTTTCACCAATAGAAAGAGTCTTTTCTTTAATTAATAAATTGTGAACGTCTGAAAAAACACAGTTACAGGTTCCGCTCCTTAGGGCGATGTTGATAATTATTACTAAGGTGAATATTTTAAAAAAATGCCAAGAATTGTATTCATAATTAAAATCATCAACCAGCTGTATTAAAACAATTTTTTTGCTGACAAATATTAAAATTACCTACTGAAAATTTATCTTGCAACTTTTCTTTGTATAAAATAAAACCATATTTAAAAATGTGTTTTTTTTTTCATTGAGAACCTGAAAATTCCTGATTCTCAAAATTGAGTTTCCTTTATGAATCGGCCCTAGTAATTGAGAAAAATGTCCCGTTTTGAGCCAATAAATAAATGGTCACGTTAGGTATGATCCAACCCAGTTCTTGAGAATGGTCACGCCACATTGTACTGGGATCGATCTATCATCACTAGAGATCGGACAATCGGATGCATATTAACCTCCACCCGCACCGAGGGTTCCGTTCCCATTTCGGAAAAAGTGTGCTACTTAGATACATCGTTTTATTTTTCCTGTAATCTTTACATAAACTTCTATCACATAGAATAATTTCAGATTTTTCTCTTTGCAAACTTCGGAGATAAGGGGGGGGGGGGGGGGGGGGGGAACGGTATTTTTTTACATTTTTCATCAAAAGTCAAAAACTATGCGGCCTAAAAAAAAATTAAAAATAGTTTGAGAATGTGCAAACAGAGTTCTTTCATATGATACCCCACATGCCCTAGTAGCCCCACTTTAAATTTTTAAGACCCCCTTTCAGTCCCTGTTGCAAAAAAAATATAAACATTATTATTTATTTCTCATTTGCAAAATAGTTGGATAAACGTCATGTAAAACAATTCCAAATTTCAAGTTGATAGCATTAGTACTTCCTGAGATATGAAGCTGTGACAGACAGACAGACAGACAGACTGAGTCACACCATAAGGGTTCCTTTTTTACCATTTTGGTACGGAACCCTAAAAACACATAAAATAACGGAAAATAATTTTGTCATGAATTAATAGGGAACTATGATTTAAATTTTCTTTTTTTTCCGCGCTTTGCTTTCGCCAGGTTGAAAGAGAAGCAAAGGTATAAAGCCGATAAACAGCCTAATATGAAAAATAGAAAATTCAAATATTTTTGAGTTTAGAACACAAATAGATGTTAATTTGTTCATAAACGTTTTTTTATTGTAATAATCATGGTTTTTGATAATATTCTATATAGAAACATTATTTAAATATTCAAAAAATATTAACGCCTTAGAGCGAGCGCGCACTGCGGTGCGTTTCCGTTAGTTCTGCCGCACTGGGCGGGGCCTACAGTAACAAAACGCATGACCGCAGTGCGCGCACTTCAAAGATATTCCATACTTCACAGATTATGCGGGAGAAAAACGCACCGCAATGCGCGCTCGCCCTTAAAGACGCATATCTCTTTGCCGAGATTTAAAAAAAACACTCACCTCCGATTAGAGAGTTGTGAATAGAGGCATTGAACCAATTTGGACTAAGTATAGGTATAAATTATCTGTGGCATTCCCGCACACGTGCGGGAAAATAAAAAATCGCACGCGTGCGACATACATTGTATTGTGAACCTAATCGTAGTGCGATATGAACCAGTTTTCGAGGAAGTGTATTGAAAAATATTTTTTTGTACCTTCATTCTATTCATAGGGCTGTCATCATTTACTTCAAAAGCAACCACTGTTTTTTATACTTCTATGCACGTAACCATTGTTTATTAACCTGATAATAACCGAAACTTAACATGTCTACCATTCGCATATAACACTTGAACTTGTGCGTTTGCGTGTAAAATTAAACATATCTAGAAAAAAATGTTTTACTTGGTACTGACTTTTTTAATACCTATTAAATAATCTATGAACAAAACGAAAGTAAAAAAAAAGAAAAAAAAAAAAAAAAAAAAACTTTATTCAGTTCAGAAAAAAAAAAACACGGTACAATAATTTAAAAAAAAAAGTTAAAGTATATACTAAAAATTCTTAAAAAAATATTGTTTTATCTTTTCTTAATAACTGTACCAAACGTTGATAAAGTTTAAATTTCCACACAAAAAGAAACGTGGGACGACTTGCAGGATGAAAATATTATTTATTTTGATTTTCGTCAAGTCGTCCCAAATGGGCCGTAAACATGTGGGACGAGTTGATGAATTACTCATTTCTTTTCATCAGTTTTAGCTGTTGGATCTCTCAGGTCTTTTTACCTTTACCAAGTAAAGATACCAAATTCCGAAATAACTCTAAAATCGCTCGGTTATTCGGTTGAGAGAAAAAACTGAAAATTTCTTGGCGCTATACTGTCCGTTTTAATATTTTCTTCACTCATTTCTTGTTGCTACGCTCCATTATATAACGATTGGTTACAATATCATCATTTCCAGCTATAAAAGCTAACAGCCAGTCTTCAAAAACTGTATACACTGTAATGCAAACGCAATCATCAGTGCGTCATCAAGCTATATCGTGTTGACTGATTTGCACACACAAAAAAGGCATATATAATACACACCTCACTTTCATCCAACTTGTGTATATGTGTGTAAGTATGGCCGCTACACTACACAATGCGAAAGAGTCATTCAGTTCATATCTGACCGTCACACGGTGCGGACGTCTCGATTTCCAGGAATTTTAATTCTCGCGAAGTTGTCGTCTTGATTATAATACAGTGGACTGTGTTGTGTTGTGATTATTCGATCAAGTTTCATCGGTAAGTTGAACGTTTCGTTTGTACTGGTTGTATAACCGTGATCTTGGTGGTTCGTACTCCGTAGTCCAGAAATAGACGTTTTGGCACACCACGCCGTTCTTTACCCTTGACGTGATACTGAACGAATTTGCAGTTTTTTTCGCTTTTTGTGTAATGTAAATAGCTTGGATTTTAACTAAATAATTACCTACGTTTGATTGACAACCTTTCTTTCCAAGAATGTTGTACTTACTGCTGAAGTATTTTCTCAGAAATGTCGATGTATCACTTGTTGATTTTCGCTTTAACGATATTATTTAAATATTTGTCGACGGTCTGTGTCGATATAATTATTACATTTTAATCGTGTTAATAAAATTGCACTGCAACATGTCTTTAGTACTTACTGCCTTTTACGATACCTGCTTGTTCGTAGTATTTTCTGCATCGCAAGAACTGAGTCTTGGCAATTTGCTTGGCTTCTAAGGTTAGTCAAGTCAGTCAAACTTGAAGGAATCCTCAATGGATTCCTTCAAGTTTTAATGACTGATGGCAACATTGGCAACGGGTGTCTCGAGTGTTTTTCCAAGACATGGTTTCTTAATTTGAGCCATACACGTTCTACTTAGTGTCTGTTCTTCGCGCTTATTTGCAAATTACAGGCATATTATGTCTGAAACAGTTAGCTTATTTCAGTCGGGCCGTTATGTTGCTCATGTTGTATATCAGTGAGTGGTAACATGTCATTGTGTTGCTTGTCAGTCAGGCGTCTCTACCACATTGTCCTTTTACACGACATATTTCTGGTTATTTAGATTTTTCCATGGAATGAAGGCCAAAGGAAGGAAGGATATGAAGGGATTTAGGAGTAAGAATGATTCTTTGAAGGCCAGGAATTCTAAGACCTCAATGCCGTGAAAAGAATGACAGTAAAACGGAATACTAGTTACGTTTGGTTTATATAGCCTGGAGCGCTGGTTTTTTGACGTACTAGAATGAAACAGATCTTTGGAATCAATGGGGAGGAAAACTAACTTTTTATCACGCTAGGTGGCACATGATCGACTGTCCTTTTTTCATTGATTGGACATAACGAACGATTGTCAAATTGTATGGATTCGTTTGTAAAACAATGTACAGTCGTTCAGAGCACCATCTACAAACAGCTTTGCGTGTGGCTCCCCATTAATACTTATTTACGGACTCGTTTAACGTTTTTTTTCATTATTATATTTTTTATCATGATACCTATACGCTTTTTTTAAACTGACACCTAATTCTTTTTTTTTGCCTTCTAAATTCGTATTGGCGTTTATCTCATAATTGTATGCCTTTATTTTATAATTACTAGAAATGGTTGCATGTTAACACTATGCAGATCAAGAATCTCTACAGTAGGTACCCTCGTAGTTACTTAAAGAAACAAGAAACTACGGTACTGCTATGATTGTTCAATCACACTCATTTGTCACTGTTCAAATGAACAAGGCCCCAAGTCTGCTATTACAATAGTGTCAGAATGGTCTATCATTGATTTCATAATTGTTGATTTTGACAAGTTTGGTAATCTACTAATATAATGGCGTCATTATGAGTTATGACTTTCCAATGGTCAACCACTGAGACTCCATTGTAAGAAATGACATAGAATGATAATCTCGTACATAATGTTAATGACAAATGAATGACTGACGTATGCAGTAATCTGCTAAAATTTTGACAGTTCCTTTGATCAGTGACCTTGAGTTTTTCGAAAATCATTTCTACTAAGGGGTTTTATAATAATTCATAAGTCATTCTACCACGATTCTATTACGAGACCACTGACCGACTAATTATCGACCATTATGAATTTAGCAGATTACGAACTTTTAGCAAAATGACAATGTGATCGTGTTGGAATGACGAATTTCTAAAAAATAGCAGACTTGGGGCCCTGTACTGTCTCTGTCATAATCATAACAGATTATTATAGGTACTTCTTATAAATTATTATTGTTTACGTACGATCTACTGCATGTTTTATATTATCAGCTATAAGTTTCTTCGACTCTTTTATTTTTACATTGTATTGTGAATACCCTTTATTCTTTTCCATTAGTCCTTATTTAAATTCTTCATGTAATTCAAAAACTGTAGTCATACCTACAGCCCACTCGTTACTTAATTTAATTATCTTTGTATTCAATTTAATTTCCCACGTCCAATTTTAACCATAATTACTCTTATTAAATTGGTTTCTTACTACATTATTTACCTACTAAGGCACCAAGAATAAAATTTTTGTGAATTTTATGAATTTCATAAATTTCATTACTATCATAAAAATATAAAATAAGTACATTAAAATTCATTACATCATTAAATCGTTATATTGTCTTTATTAATGTTGTCATCTATTTTGACCAGGTAGTCACAGACAACATTGGCAATTTAACTGAGTTAAATAGGCAAGGTCAAGATCAGCTGTCTCGTCAGTTACTTCAGTAGTGTTATTTGTCTTAACGACGTCCTTTCACAATTAATCGCATGATATGTATTACCTGAAAATAGTTGTATCATGAATGCAATTGATGACATGATACTCAGGACAGGACAACATTGCACAATAGCAGAAACTTCTGGTATCAGCAGTAGATCACTCAAGTTATGAATGATCTTCAACGCTGTCTTGATGAAGTTTATCAACTACGTCCGCTGTATGGTTCCTGTTTCGAAAAAGTCTGCCTCGTATTATGTCACATTAGCTCCAAACATCTGTGTTCATTACCTAACCACCCGTCGCTAAGATGATCATATTACCTGATAATAGTTGTATCATGAATGCAATTGATGACATGATACTCAGGACAGGACAACATTGCACAATAGCAGAAACTGCTGTATCAGCAGTAGATCACTCAAGTTATGGAAGATCTTCAACGCTGTCTTGATGAAGTTCATCAACTACGTCCGCATTCTGGTTCTAGTTTAGAAAAAGGCTGCCTCGCATTATGTCACATTAGCTCCAGTCATACCTATGTGTTCATTACCTAACCACACGTCGCTAAGATGATCATCGTACGTGAGCCGCTCATACAATATTCATCCAGTGTCTTATGATAATTTAAATTGTAGCAAAATATAATGAATGTAGTAGGTACCTTATGCTTTGTCTGATGTTGCTTCTTATTACATCTTCTAAACGGTTATGTTAATGTTAATTCTATCATATAAAATTGCGCTATGAAGAGTTAATATTCCATCCTAAACTGCAGGGAAACTGGGAAACAGACTTGATATTATAATAGTACTAGTTGTTGCCGTGACTTCGTCTGCAATCTAGGATAAAAATTAGTCTATGTCCTTTTCTAGGTCATGGTCTATCCCATGTGCCAAATTTCATACAAATCAGTTCAGCCGTTTTAGCGTGAAAGCGTAACAAATAAACAAACCAACTCACTAACTTTCGCATTTATAATATTAGTTAGGATGAGAAATAACTGACAGCGTTTGAATGTTTACTTTTATCCATATGAAACTACAAGCTAAGATTTGACGAAAGATTTTGGTCACAATTTATAATTACGATTAGTTTCATACAAGCATATGAATGCGCTGGCGCGTCGCTAACCTTATAATAATATTCCGGCTCTTTTAGTTGTCAGACCAGTATTTTTTGCTACATTTTTTTCAGCTGTAGGAGCTCGTCTTTTTGTATTCACGTGGGGTTTGAGTGATACCTGAGATTCGCAACATGACACAAATGTAATAAATTCTTTATCTTCATGCTAGGCATTTTACAAGCTTGAGAAGTATGTAGAGGTCGTAGCTATTATGATTACTGTGATATTTTCTATTAATTATACTTGTGAAATTTTTAAGTTCTCTGATGGCTTGTGGTCAGCGTTGTCCTTGTACACATTAATTTCGTAAGAAGACAAATATTGCTTTCTAAACAGTAATTCAAGTTTCTAGGATCACTTGTCCATCTTGAAGCTTCCCAAGAGACAACCTGGTAAAATAATCAGCTTTCTAATACAAAGCTCAGTTTTACCCGGCCCAGAGTGACTTCATCGAACATGGTCTGTCAATTAACACCAAAAGTATTTCTGTCATCTCTGATTGAATTTTTCTGCCATTGCTGGTCACCTTGACTACTTAAAATGTCAACGGTCGCAAGATCGAGCCTTCGTGTTGTGTTTTTAAGAGGTCTTGATTACTTTAATTAAAGGAAGGAAAATGTCCAGATAAAAATATAATTCTAAGTACCGTTTACATTCTTTTGAGTGCTCCAATACAAGTAACTTCTGTTTTGTAGCAGAATCAGCCGAGTTCCTTGCGTTTTAAAATAAAATTCGACTTGAAAAAGTTCCTTTAAACATTGCAATCATATGCGGAAATGGAATTGAGCGAAATATAATCAATACTCTTCTTCTCCTACCTCTGGGAGACGGAAACTAGATTTGCTAGCTGTAATAAATAAATGATCTATGGTTATTCTCATCTTGATCTATCCAGATAAGTATTTGACGAATTTGATAAGACGGCTGGAAGTTGAGACTTGAGACATCGTTTGTTTTGGGCATCTTCTTTTTTAGAAGTGTATTTCGCTCATACATGTCGTTGGTGATAGACATTGTAAGGTAAAAATACGCGATCGCATCGCACTGTTGGTAAGTCCCGAAACAAATTGGTCGCGAAGGTTTTCTTCAAGCATTGTACCTAAGTTAAACGTGGTCGCGAGATGTTTCAAATCTTGGAGATAGTCCGTCATGGATTCCCCAACACGCTGTCTATCTACGTAGGCGAAACTCCGATCTCTGTTCTAGATGATCGATCACCAAACGTACCAATTCATCAAATGTCTTCGTGTCTGGAGTTATTCACCGGAGCACAAGTTTCACCCACAACCGTAATTAACAACGGCACACACAAGTTATTTTTTATCTCATTTAGTAATATGTACTGTTTGACATGGCGTATATACAACGGCCACTACTTCGAATGTCAAATGGCTAAAGTCGACCGATTGCATTGGCATTGTTAACAACAATTTAACACGCAATTGGAATTCGAATTTCTCGTCGCCAACTGGAACATCAAGATGGATGCTGACTGGTTTATTCAATATAAGCCGCATCCACATTACAGAATATTAAAAATAGACACAACATAGGTACTTCTTATACTATCAAGTCAATAAAAACAGTTTTTTTTTAAATATCCCTGCAATAATAGTGTACAAGGCTATAACTTAGCCATAATAGTGCCCACGTGTATGTCACGTGTTCACTGATTGTATATGTCCGTTCAACGCCCACCTTATCACTAGGAATTACGTGACGCGGATTTAAATTATGGATTTTTTTTCCATAAAGAACGTGTCTTTTCAGTCTTACCAAGGAGTATTAATGTTACCCAGTAAATGGGTTGTGAAGCTCGGATAAGCAGTTGTTTCTTCGTTAAAATGCAAGCCCACCCCAACAAAGTTGGGAAAGGCTAGGCTGCACTTAGGCAGATAATGATTGAACGTGTCTTTAAAGTAATTTCCTTTGATCTTGGCATGGAATAGTTAGTCTTATCAGCTGTTATCTCTGTTATGAATGGAAGGACTCGTCGGGTGATTGATTGCTATAACTGATTACTGTGGTCTTAGAAATGACCTTCGTTACCATAGCTTTGTTCAGGCCATCGTGTGTAATGTGTAATGGCATATAATTGTTATGTGAAGACCTATAAATTTTCTCTCATACGGAGAAAATTTATAGGTTTTCACATATAATTATATGTCATACCTACATCATATGCAGTTGTTTGTGGTTTATCAGATCCTGATTTCAGTAATATGCTAAAAAAAATCATATGATTTTCAGTGTACTTACAACGTAGTAGTTATCTCAGGGTCTGCTCTAAAGATTGGGATCTAGCATGACAAGTTTCTGCAGAGCTACCTACTCTCTTGTCTGTGCTCTTCTCTTGTGTGCCTCTCCTTGTACCAAATCTTGCCTTTGTAACCATATTAATTTCAATCCTATCATATTTCTCTATATCAACATCAATGCATTATTGTCCACACAAAATTGACTGACTGTCAACTGTTCACTACGGGATTGTTTTATATACTTACACAGCTACTCATGATGCGTGAATCAGCGTTCTACTTTGGCATCACATGTAGGGCATTTATCATGCCTAGGCCGCACACATCGCGATAACCCGAAGATTCGCGTAATCGCGATGTATGTAGCCAAGTATTCGCGTATACTTCGGAGCTTCGTGCGTAGTCGCAACGACTTCGCTCCGCTGTCGGTAAACTCTCGCAGATCAAAGCGTTTTATCGCGATGAACTTCGCTTGCGCGGCCACACTTCAGTCGGCCCCCACCCTTCGTGCGTAGTGGAAGTGTTAAGTTAAACTACAGTGCATAATATAGCTAATATAGTTCTTAATTTGTGAATAGTTATCATCCACTTCCTCCTTTTTCTTGCTTTTAATTTGTTTTTTACATGACATAAATGTAAAAAATAATTATTTGCTGCCATCTTGCTGCCATAAAATACAGAGCAACCGCGGCGTCCATTTTGTTTTATTCGTTTGTACATCGCTCGTACATCGCGATAAACTTGACAACACGCACTATGTGGCCGCGCAGCTTCGCTGTAGACCGAAGACGAAGTTTATCGCCCGAATGTCATCGCGATGTGTGCGGCCCAGGCATCAACCAGATTCATAATAGACTGCATTCTGGCTATTATGTAAGTTGTTAAAACATTCAAACGTTCAAGTACTATTGACGTGTTTCCATACATATATGTTTGCAATTGTGTGCCAAAAACTACTTTCCATATTTATCTTCTCAATTCCAGTTCACTGACCAATACCGATGTTTATATTCAAATAGCATCACTTCAGCGCTTTTCCGCCACACTTATTATGCACACGACTAAAGTGTGTAACTCTATGCCAGCGTCTGTGTTCCCTACCTCATAATTTATAACCCGTGAGCCTTCAAAGCAAAAGTGAACAGGCATCTTCTGGGCATGTTCTTTCCATTAGGCGAGATCAAGGTCAAGAGCAGACCCATTCAGCAATAATAAAAAAATTGAACACAATCATCCCGTAATCCTAATCTCAGCTAAGTGTATTGATGCTGATGCACAGTCATCCCGTAATCCTAATCACAGCTATATTGATGCTGATGCACAATTATCCCGTAATCCTATTCTCACACAGTGCGCTCCACTTACTTGTAATTAAATGTTACATTACACGCAAATGCTCGTCAGTCAGGGAGGTAGTATTGTAATGTAATGCTCAAAGTCGAATTTGGAATGTTACATTATACGCGAATGCTCATCAGTCAGAGAGAATTGTAATGTAATGTTCAAAGTCGAATCTATAAATGTTACATTACACGCGAATATTCCTGGTGAGGGAGCACCAGTCTAAATAAAACAAACAAAGAACAAAAATAATAGAATACTAATTGTTTCAATAATGACGTAGGTGAGTTCATTCATCAGCTACTTATCATGCATGCACCTAGTTCTGTCAGCTGATATTCACGTGATGTCCTGTTGCGAGCTACGTAAACTGCACTAGGTGTTCATTACTTTGATTTCCAGAATCAGCATTTTAAAACGTGATTTCTGGTGTAACCAACCATGTCCCTTGTGAGTAGATAATTATGTATGACCGTATATGCCATTAGTCCTTCTCCTTCGTGATATACAACTTCACATGAATATTTTTTTAGTCTTTCAAGACGAACATAAAAATAAAATGTTTTGGGCAAAAATACCAAAAATTTTCGTTTGAACATGATAAAAAAAATAGTAAAAAAATATAAAATCGACTTATCTTGATTGAATGTGAAACTAAAGTGTTGTTACTTACTATGTGTGCCAAATAAGAATAGTACTGTCAAGACGCCATTTTGTTCCGCAATACTCGCGAACTTCATTACCAATGCGTACTAATTTGACAGCTATCTTGTATTTGACAGCTATCGGCAGTACTAATTTTTCAGCTATCGTGTGAAGTTGGCAGAAAATTTCATACACATTCTGTTCCATTTTTGAATCTATTCGGCGAGTAGATTCAAAAATGGAATTATAATAATAATATCCTCGGACATTTCACACAACGCCATCTAGTCCCAAGCTAAGCAACCTAATGCTTGTGTTATGGTAACGAGATGGCTGATAAACTACTTATATACATTTTTTTTTTTTTTTTGTAAATACATACATATTATAGATAGAAAAACACCCAGACTCGGAACAAATACTTGTAGGTCGTACAAATATTTATTCCGTGCGGGAATCGAACCCGCGACATGCTGCGCAGCAGTCAATCGCTAAACCACTGCGCCAACCGTGTCGTCACAATTGGCTATTCGGACATCGTGAAATAGGCCCTAAAGACAAACAAGGACTATTGATTTTAGTTTACCTTTTAGTAACCAAACTCCAAGCTATAAAAAAAAACATTCTGCTCAAAACAACATTCTTTTATGCCATGTGAAACCCACGTCAATGTATTTGCTATTAATATTATAATCAATTCGGTTACCAGTTCGCACTAGCTATTCTCAATGTCAAATTGTATTTATTATAATTATATAGGCTTAGCTTATTGGCTTGGGAATCGCAGTAGAATTATGTATTTTGTCTTCCTGGTTTTGGATACGGAATGGAAAATAGGTCCTTTTAAAATCAAAGTCATTTATTTCAAATAAGGCTGAGAATCAGCACTTTTAAAACGGCAACATTATTTATAGGGTGACTGGTAATTAGTGGCAGATTAATTGTGCTCATGAGAACAAACAACTTTTACTATGGGATCAAACCTGAAATCGCGAAAAAAAATCAGCTGCTCTCTACATTTGACGAGTTTAGATGGAACGCGGTCTAGCAACGGCATGCACACTGTTGGATAAATTTATTATTTTCTGGCTATAAGTATGGTCTAGAGATAGAGTGGACAATTTAGTATACTTACAACTAATTTCTTTGAAATGCTACCAAATTGCTGAACCGGGGATTTCCATTTTCGCATAAAGTGATACTATTATCTGACTATATTGATTGACACGACTTATTTAATTTGAAATCAATTATTCGCAATCAAAAGGTTAAGTGATGTAGATCATCATATCATCGTCGTGGTCATCGCTTTGTATTGACCTTGTGGGCAACACTTAACTTCTGGTTTAAGATAACAGATTGGCAGAAGCACACATATTTATTTAGGTATTTACTTTTCCATCTACGATTTGGGAAATATTGGAAGACCTAAAGACTGACTGGTAATTAGTGACCGATAAGTACTAAAAACACCTGATTGTGCTCATGATAACAAACAACTTTTACTATGGAACCAAATCTAAAATCGCGAAAAAAAATCTGCTGTTGGGATACATTGTGACGAGTTATGCGAACATAAACGTAGGGAACAGCTGATTTTATTTTCGCGATTTCAGGTTTGGTCCTATAGTAAAAGTCGTTTGTTATCCAGTCACCCTTTATAGATTTATTTAGCTTTGACATGTTTGAAATATTGGAAGACCTACTCAAATTCACCACTAAAATAGACGGCTGGATAATGTGCACCTCTTAAACGTTTTCAAAGATAGGCTAGAGAGGTTTACAATGCTTTAATTTTTTACAAATTTAGTGAACTTTCGAGAAGGAAAATATAAAACATAACAAAATCTAAGAAGCAGATTATTAAAACATTATTTCGGAAAGTGTATTACGTAAGTCAGCTGCTAAATATAAGCCAACAGTAAAACTGTCAGTCACAAAGGATGTAACTCGAACTCGAGAAGTAGCTAAGTACATACGAATAATACCATGATCTTCACACGGCGACGGAACTAGTTATTTCTAGATATGACCGGTAACAATTGTGTTATCTTTAACGGCATGTGGAAAACTACGTGCTAGGTGGACCATAATTTGGACAAATAGTGTTCCCTAATCAGTGAGAACTTAGTGATATTGTTGCATAATTATTATAGCCGTTGCCCGCGTGGATGTCGGAAATTATCCCACGGGAACCTGACTACCTGGATAAAAAGTATCCTATGTGTTAATCCAGGTTATAAACTATCTGTGCGCCAAATTTCTTCGAAATCCGTTCAGCCGTTCTGGCGTGATTTAGTAACAAACATCCAAACATCTTCAAAAATTTTCACATTTATATTAGTAGGATAAGTAATCTTTCATCATCATAGTTACCAACCTGTATATTCTCGTCATAAGCCTCTTTCGTTTGTGACAAGCTACTTACTTTAATCTGATCTAAATTCTATCCTTACCGTCTCTCCACAATTCCACTGCCTTCTTTAGGATGCATATCCGGTACGGCTCTAATATTCCTTTCATATCCTAAGGGCACGTCTTCCCTACCATTATCGCGGCCCCCGGTCATACTCCTTGATATGCAATGGTCTCTGTAGCCCACGAAGCATGAGGCTACAGGGGCTTGTGTGAGTGTTTGGAGTAATCGAGTCAGGGTCGGTGCATTTCAGTCATTCATGGCTTTTACTAACACTTTCCTTATATTTTTCCTTCCATATCATAATACCTATAACATAAACTCGCGCCTTCTTCCCAATCCTTTCCATTATATTTATCACATTTTACATATTCATCTCTGCTTATTTATACTTACCTGTTCTTGATGTCGAATAGTCTTCGTTTCAATATTGAGCTCGACCTTCTCTCTTAATTGTGACTACTTATTTTTGGAACTGTTCATGCTCTCTTGTGAGTTCTTAAAATAATTTATTGTAATGAGACAAGCACAATTTGGAGAAGTAAATAATAGTCCATTTATCAAGATGTAAATTGTCATCTGCTGAAGATTTTTGCGATATTTGTGTAGAAACAATGGAACTAGAATTCTGAATCATGTGATTTTTGTAATGATGAGGTTAAATGTATCTAAATATGTAATGAAGTACTTACCTATTAACAATTAAATTGCCTTCAACTCTTGTAAACCTCAAAAAAAGACAGAAGCTGATGTGCACACTACACAAACTTTGAACATTAATTCAGTATCTATAAATCTTAAAATAGCCGCAATAACTCTCCTCTACAAGGGAGCTCGTGGCTAAGTAATAACAGCCGCACGGCGGCACGGATCGATACATCAGGTTAAGCTACGCTTGCCGAGATTGGTCCGTGGATGAGTGACCATCTTTACATACCGAGACTCATCCGTGCCTCGGAAAGCACGATTCATTCATTCATGGATTGATTTTTGCCATTCGTGGATCTTTGACAGCCGTTACGGGTCGTCAGAAGCCCGAAAGTCTGACAACCAGTCTTAGCAAGGGGTATCGTATTACTCAGTAATTGTGTTGTGGAGGTCAGATAGGCAGTCGCTCCATATAAAATACTGGTATTCAGCTGCATCCGGTTAGACTGGAAGCCGACCCCAACATAGTTAGGAATAAGGCTAGGCAGATTGAAGTCTCGTATCTTCTGTTAAATACGTATCTCAAATTCTGCCTCGCTTCATAATACTTCATATAAGTAACAAACATAAAGGCTGCATATATGCTTC
Organism: Cosmia trapezina; assembly: GCA_905163495.3. Lineage (NCBI taxonomy): Eukaryota > Metazoa > Arthropoda > Insecta > Lepidoptera > Noctuidae > Cosmia > Cosmia trapezina. The sequence goes on from LR991044.1 coordinate 15,451,132, forward strand.
AGACATAACATAGCACACCGGTCTCGCAAATTGAGCAAATTTGATCTAATTTGCTTGTTATAACACCCACGCCGATTCTCGGCATGACCAATCATTCGAACGGACATATCTTTCTATATATAGACTTTGTTATGTCACTTAGAGGTAGTCGCACATGGACACGACATCGACAGATAAGAAAGAAAATAAACAAACTTTGCACTGCTTACCAAGCCTTCTATTCTTTAAAAAAAACCGGCTAAGTGCGTGTCGGACCACGCACGATGAAGGTTCCGTAGTTGAAAAGAATTTATACCAAAAACATTTTTATTATGTGATAAAATTACAAATTAACAATTTTCGGACCTATTCCTATACTTATGCTATGAGAGCTTGCTTGATTCTTGCCAAATTTCATGATTCTAGGTCAACCGGAAGTATAGGTTTTGATTTACTTGCGAGTATCAAAATATGTCGCATAAATGGCGGTATTTTTTTATTGCGTTGACTTAGAAGCTTGATTTTTTTAGACTGGCTTCGGCCGTTCTATCACACACACTTCAAACTAATACCTATTATTGCTTTATTATGAGGACTACGTAGAACTATAAGTACCAACTCGAGCATGAATCTCGATTTGAGAATCTTAATATATAAAAAGAATAGTCCTGGCTGACAGACTCAATGCCCAGCCTCATTGGACCTAGGAAGCTGAAATTTTGCACAGACGATACCTTTGTGTATACAAGGAATAAGGAAGGATTTTGTTCCCTATTCGACATCCTCCATCAGTAGGATAGTATTTTCAATTCTTTTTCTTTTAAGTATCTTGAACCTAAAATAAAAAAAAAATAGCGAATATAATTTTAAAACCGGAAATAGGAAATTATCAAGCAAGGTGATCTACATAGCTCTGGAATCTGCAAGTTGCTGTCGTTTAAATACTGTCAAAATGAAGGTCGCTAGTACGAAATGACAGGTGTCAGGAAGTTAGACTAGTTCCATGGCCAAAATGACAGCAGGGTGCATTTTAAGACTAGTGTTATCATCATCATTCCCCTGCCCTTATCCCAATCTATTTGGGGTCGACTCAACATGTCCTTTTTTCCATACTTCTCTATTAGTCGTCATCTCGGTACTCGGCGGTAGTCACTGCCTTTCTAGCCATATTATCTTTCACACAGTCCATCCATCGTTTCTTTGATCTTCCCCTACTCTTATAGCCATCGAAATTCATACTCAAAACTTTCCTCACGACATTTGCCTCATTCCTCCGCATCAGATGCCCATAATGACTACCGATTTCCGCACAGACTAGTGTAAGACTAGTGTTATCGTATCAAATAATATCTTTGTTGAATTTATTAAGTTATTATGTATAGACGCCAGCAGGTCAAGCCACCCGAAACCGTCAAATTTTCCCAATCAACCTTGAACCTAATGCTTTAGCGCTAAAGATGAAAATCTATAAAAGAAATTTGACAGATTGTGGTAGCTTGATGTGCTGGCGTCTGTACTTAGAAGTTTGTTTATGGTCACACTGACCATTTGTTGCCATTTCACTTATATGCCATACGACATGTAGTACACTACAGCAGGCACTGCATTAAGATCGAATACAAAATTAATAATACCAGACTATTATTCTCCCCCTGCAGTATAATTCCTGTTCTCATACAGAGAATGCACGAGCATTAATCAATCACCACGCTTGCTCTAGACGGGTTGGCAATTTCAGACTCATATTGACCAGGATTCCTGACGATGTTTCAATCAACTCAGCCTATTGCAGTCCACTGCTGGACATAGGCCTCTTCCAGGCTGCGCCACAACACCCTGTCTTCCGCCTTCCGCATCCAGTCTGTCCCAGCCACTTTCTTCAGGTCGTCGGTCCATCTAGCTGGGGCGCGTCCCACACTACGCTTACCGATACGCGGACTCCACTCCAGAACTCGTCTGCTCCACCACCCATCGGTCCTTCGATAAACATGGCCAGCCCACTGCCATTTCAGTTTCCTTATTCTGCAAGCTACATAGCTTGCAGAATAACCGACATCGGTTACTTCGGTTCTTTTCCGGATAACTTCATTCCCGATTTTATGCTTCAAAGAAACTCGGAGCATAGCCCGCTCCATAGCGCGCTGAGTGACCTTGAATGACCATGAATTGACGATGTTTGCTACACCTCTATCAGTAATGTCCAAGATAAACTCAGAAAGTACATATGAATTGAAAAAGTCACATTGGTACCGGATTTAAACGCACAACCTCGTCACGGCATGGGCCACCACGACTCACGACATACTGAATTGCTAAAACATAGTATCATGAAAACAATTTCCACAGCCGTCAGAGCCATAACGTCACACAAGCCTGTTATGTAATTTTGTATTAATTACTGCAGAGGTGAATCGAGTTCGTAGCACGTCATTACCACGTTTCCATCACGCCAATTTACATGTTGCAAATATCTGAATACCTACTGAAATAAATTTATTTATTACGTAAACGATTGACTTTCATTCACTATTTCTATCTGAAAATCACGCGTATCTGTAATGATACCTGCGGATACTAACTGTATTTTAAGTCGCTCTCTACATATATCATATTCTATCTACATCTATCTCATCTTTCATCGTTATTAACTTTGGTTATTTCACCCAAAAAATTACATACGATTCTCTTCACCTTCTTCGCTTAGCTCTTGTCAGAGCGGTCGTGGTCACGATGAACTGTGTCCAATCGCAGGTGTAGTCATTGCCCGCCTCACGACGTCTCTCCATCTGGTTCTGTTAGATGACAGTCTGGCGCATTCATTAACAGGACCTCCAACTATGGATTTTATCTGATCGGTCCACCTCATCGGTGACGTTCCACTCTGCCCTGCACTAAGCACGTAAGATTAAACTAGGTACGCCGCAGTTCGCATCTGTGTCATGTCTGGCGAGTTGTTGTTGCTAAGGTTTACTGTGATTAATCCTCAATCTAAACGTAAGAATCTCGCGCTCCATCTTAAGGAGTAGTTCCTCCATTTATTCAGCACTCGTCGCAAACAGGATTGTATCATCAGCGTAGCGTAGGTTCGCAATTTTGTAGCCACCAATCGCAACACCATCAGTCCAGTCGTCGAGGGTGATGCGCATAATGAGCTCCGTGTAAGTTGAACAGGAGTGGCAATACAAAACATCCCTGGCGGATACCAGCACTGGGATGGAAGCTATCCGAAATGTTGTCGTCTGTTCGTACTGATGCTGTTCCTCCTTCGTAGAGTTGCCTAAGATGCACAAGGTGGTTTGGTGTGCCCATTTTCAATAGCGTCTTCCACATGGTTGGCAATTTCACGGAGTCAAATGCTTTTGACAAATCAACAAAGCGTAGGTTGGCTTGTTGAATTCTCGGGCTTTCTCGATTATCTGACGAACAGTGAGAATCTGTTCACGTGTTCCCTTTCCCTTAACAAACCCAGCATGTTCTTGCGCAATCTCTCAGGTTATCATTAATCTTAATACAGCCCAATCATTAATAATGAGAAGCATCTGACATATAGGTCACCCAACCATCAAAAATCTGATATCTATCAACGCATCATCTAACTGATAGACGCTTATCTTTACAACTACTACCCATAGAACACTACTAACCGATCATGCAATCACATAATGGATTTTAAAACGGCATTTATATGCGGTAGGTAGACGAAAAAGTCAATGACCCACAGTTTTGGTAGCGGGGACCGTAGCACGCGTTACCTGCGTGATCTTTTTGTCTAGGAACCCGAACCGCACTTTTTGTAAAGTTTTTTTTTTTCTATCATTGTGTAGGTACTTATGTTTTACTGGACATGTTTTAGAACTGTGTACAATGCGTTTCAACTAAGAATAGGAATGACCTTGCGCCATATTGTGAAGATTTATCAAAACACAACCTCGTTTACACATTTGCAAAGTCAGTGACATATTTTAACAAAAATAAATTCCAAAAACATAACTAAAATGGATAAGGATAACACCAAATAACACTACAAAACTTTGCAAGCCGTGTATTTCAAGTTTCAGTTGACAGTTCGAGGTCATTGACGTTCCTATTCTTAGTTGAATCGCACTGTAGGTACCCGTATGGGTAATGAGAAATAATTAGACTAGTACAATTTTGATCCTTGCATTCGAGTTGCGTAAATAACTTGGCCTATAGGTATGCTGTGCTTGTGTCGTATCGGTAAATACATGTCATGTCATTGTGTCAGCATCGCAATTATTAAGACCGCCCGCCAAAACGCCAGCTTTTCACCACTTTCTAGTGCTTTAGCTGGAATAAGAAGTGGCGCAACAAACTTCCCGTAGTACGGGGCTGTCTGTTATTTTATAAGAACTTGATTATATACAATAGTAATACAAAGTAAATTACATTGCGAAACAAAAAAAACATTAAATTAAATTATTTGCCATATTACCTATGTCAACTTGCACACGCCAATACTTTAATTACCAATTAGTATAAATTCAATAAGTTAGTTAGCAAAGTTGGTAACTGGGCCGATCTTAAAATAATAATGATGAAAAAAAAATTAAGTAAGTAAAAAAAATCTGTAATAAATAAATAAAAATCTAACTAAGTATGTAAGTACTATGTTCCTAAATCCTGTACTATGCATTAGAAGTGAATAAAATTAAAATATATCTAAACAATAGCAAAACTAGTAGATGCTTGAAACAAACAGTTAAAAAAATTGAGCTACATTTAATGTATCAGTAATTAAAACCTACAGCAACAGAAATGCGAACAGTAGGTATTTATTGCAAATAGTTTAGCCTCGAGCAGCGAAAGTAAATCAAAAGGCATTGTTTTAGACCTTGGCCATGATACCATTAGTCTATCTTCATATACAGGGTTATTGGTAAAACACCAGCAACCTCTTAAGGGGTCATTGTACTCATCATTATGAACAACTTTTACTATGGGACCAAATCTGAAATCGCGAAAAAAAAATCAGCTGCTCCCTACATTTTGACGAGTTTGATTTAGATAAATGTACTGAACAGCTGATTTTTTTTTCGCGATTTCAGGTTTGGTCCCATAATAAAAGTTGTTCATAATGATGAGTACAATGACCCCTTAAGACGTTGCTGGTGTTTTACCAATAACCCTGTATTATAATGTGGACTTCTATGGGTTCTCGCCAACAAATCGTGTTTTAATGTAATCAGTTCAAGAGTGTGTAAATAATACCAGTCTATTACTGTCCCACTGCTGGGAAAAACCCTCTTCTTATTCCGAGAAGGTTCCGAGCATTGATCAGCACGCTTGCCCAAGACGGGTTGGCGATTTCAGATAGATAGATAGATAAATAGAATACTCTTTATTATGCACACCATAAAAATTGCAGATATAAATGTTGAAATTTTAAATAGGGTGACTCAATGGGCGGTCTTATCGCTAAAAGCGATCTTTTACAGACAACCTTTGGATGGATTATGGGGAGAAAAGAGAGAATACTGTAGGTAGTCTGTGGTGTACCATATATACATACAATTTATACATACATAAATACAGATACTTATATATATCCTACTTGAAAAAGAGCAAGGAACTATCACGTAATGACGATGTGAAATGTTTTTTCACCAAAATTTTAAAAGCTGACAAAGATTGTGCACGCCTTATCGACACGGGCAAGTCATTCCACAATCGTACTGCTTAGATACTTAATTTCAGACTTATATCCTAATCCTAACTAATATTTTAAGTGCGAAATTGAGTTTGTTTTACGCTTTCACGCTAAAAGGCAGAACGGATTTGTATGAAATGTGGCATAAGGGTAGACCATGACCTGGATTAGGACATAGGATACTTTTTATCCCGGTAGTACATTCCCCTGGGATAATTTCCGACATTCACGCGGGCGAAGCCGCTGGCCTATAAGTCCAGCTACTCTATTGCCGAGTGTCATAAGATATTTCTTCGCGGACGAAGGCGCGGAGGGAAACTAGTCTTTACTTCAATAAGGTTCCAGCAGAGAGGCGCGCGCCTGTCTGCAGGAGCCTTTAGTGACAGTGCCACAGTGCGGAATGGTCCTTCAGTGCAAAGTTCGTACAGTAGTACCCAAGTAATATGGCTTATGGATGTACCTGCGCAGAAGATGAATTTTCAAAGCGCGGGAAATGCTATTGACCAATCGACACGCTCCACGCTTTTTCCTGTACCGCTATTGGTCGGTAGCTGCCGCCATGTTAGCGCGCACCGCTTGACAGCCGCCATACTTGCGAGTGAGACAGAACTAACAGCTGCAGTGTATTATGAACCTTATAGTAGTGATCTAAGGTTGATTGTAAGTTTTAAGTATTCTCGTTAATGTTCGGGGCCATACTTTTTTTTCTGTGCGAACGAAGATTCACGACGCGCCTTATTAGTTGAGTATTACTGTATCTACATGAAAACTAAAAATTTTCCGTAGTAAATAAAAAAAATAATTGTTTATTCTCACCAAAAAAGTTATAGTAAAACAAGTAGGTACGTGACAAGTGTGTGGTGGTCATAAAAGGTGCACAAATTATTGACCCTAGCCCCTGAACTAGGCGGGAACCTGTATCTCAGGGGATAGTGTTCAGCTATTGTAATACACTAATTAAGACTAAAGTGCGTCACTAATGCAACAATATTTCGACTTATTACTTACATAAGAGTGGAAGGGTGTGTTGGTGAGATTGAAGATTTGAGGTGTGGATGTGGGTATGCGTGATAATATGAATGGTGAAATAGAGGAATTTGTGTTAATGATGTAGTGGTGAAGTAAGTGAGGAGCTCGTGGCTAAGTAATAACAGCCGCACGGGTCGATCCGTCAGGTTAAGCTACGCTTGCCGGGGTTGGTCAGTGGATGGGTGACCATCTTTACATAACGAGATTCCTCCGTGCCTCGGAAAGCACGTTAAGCCGTTGGTCCCGGCTGTTATTCGTGAATCTTTGACAGTCGTTACGGGTCGTCAGAAGCCCGAAAGTCTGACAACCAGTCTTACCAAGGGGTATCGTATTACCCAGTAACTGGGTTGTGGAGGTCAGATAGGCAGTCGCTCCATGTAAAATACTGGTATTCAGCTGCATCCGGTTATTCCGGTTAGACTGGAAGCCGACCCCAACATAGTTGGGAAAAGGCTAGGCAGATTGGTGAAGTAAGTGAGGAATGTGTATGTGTTTGTGTGGGAAATAAGATTATACCTGAAGGGTCAATAGATTTTCAGTGTCTTCGTAATCCAGTTGTAGTAAGTACAAACAAAATAACAACAACAAACAAAATAACAAAATTGATGTAAACTAATAAACCTTTGTCCTGGATACTGATAAAGTGATAACTTAGGAGAAACCTGGCTTCTTCTATAAAGGTTGCATAGGTCAGCAGAACGCCGGAATCTCGTGAGTCATGACGTCGCAAATGAGTATGCTGATAGTGATTGCTAATAAGTAATTAGCGAATCATGTCTAAGTACCACAGCCTACATTAAACAGGCACGCCTTCTTAGATATCGATAATTATTGTTATCAGGATTGCTGATACGAGTATCAAGTACCTAATTAGCTTGATAAACAGTACCCCTAAGCATGCACGTAGTGGATAATCATATATATTATGTTTATTTAAGGTTTTTCTGATGTCATTATGTGATTAATTTTTATAAACTTTCGCGATTTGTACTTGTACAAATCGCGAAAGTTATACAATATTATCGAGAACGGGTCTTATCGCGATATTCCTTTTGATTATGTGATGTTAGCGATATAAATTATAAACTCATGTTTCTCAAGAAGTTATTTCTTGAGGATGGTTCTGAACTCATTTTATTTTAGTCTAAGTGCTAAACACACTATGCCGAAGTTACGCGACCGAAGTTCCGCGACTGATGTTACGTTCCGACGTGTTCGGCTGATATGACACACCATAAGTGCTGAACTTACGCGGCGGAAATTCAGTTGCGGAACTTCAGTGTCATGAACCCCCCCCCCCCCCCGTCCCCCGTCCCGCCCCGGATCCTCTTCGGCAATCGAACCGAACTTCGGTCGCGTATAATGTGTGCTCTACAGAATACGTTGCCGCCGAATTGCCGCTGAACTTACGCCCGACCAAAGTTCGGCTGTACGCTAGAACGCAACGTAATTTCGGCATAGTGTGTCGTCAGCAATTCAAATAGCATTGCAGGCGCAATCATGCCGAACTTCGGTCGCGTAACTTCGGCATAGTGTGTTTAGACACTAGAATCATTTTTTTTTTAAATAACGGAAAAGCCTTAGACCGTCGCACGTCGCGTCGTCGACGCTACTCACAAGTTACGTGTTACAAACTCAAATCAACAAAACTCAAACCAATCACAAACTAGATCTGCTTCTTCTTATCGTGTCGATGGCAAAAGTACCTACATAATACGAACAGATACACAACAACACTGAACACTGTGTTAGACGGAGAGGGTTAGCCAAACAAGCATTTATTAGTTTTTACTACGTCAGCGAACGAAACTGTTTCTGTCATCGTAGGTTTAGCACATTTTCTTGAATGCTGGCTTCAATGGCTTTCTGGAATTTTCTAGGCAATCTGTGATGCCGCGGCTACACTATACGGACATCGCCGTTGATCATCGCGTTGAACCGTAGGTGTAGCCACCACTACGGATATAATTTGACAACGGCATTGACATTGCCGATGGCCTATTATGTTGCGTAAATTATTTTGCATAGGTACTATTGTATAGAATCTAGTTCTTCTAACTGAACAGACAGCTGTACTGCTGGGGAGTTTGTTCCGCTACTTCTTCTTCCCAGCTAAAGCACTAGGTAGTGGTGAAGGGCGGGTGTTTTGTGGGACTGTCTTACTGTAATTTCGACGTTCAAAAAGTGCTGATTCTCAGCCTAATTTGAATAAAGGACTTTTGATTTGATTTGATTTGATTTGAACAATTACCGCGATGTTTAAAGCGTATAATGTAGCCCCGGCATGAGGATACCTTTTTCTTTCAGCACTAGTTTAGAGCTTTGTATTTCTTAGGCCTTTAGCTTCAAGTCCTGGTAGTAAACTGCAATTTGTGAAACGCCATGTCCAACCTTCCGTAATAAGGAATTGATCCTTAGCTTTTGATCGGAGTTCAGGGGGCTCACTATGAGCTCTTCAGGGCAGAAGTTGAACGTTTCCAGTGAGAGAGAGAGACGGTGCTTTAGGTCGTATAGAGCTCCGTCTCTCTCTCTCACTGTAGTCCTTGAGACATGATTCAATTGAGATCAACCAGTTACTGCTGTCCACAGCCTGAATTTTTCCTTCAACCGCATGGTAAGGTATTTGAGGTTTGCTGGCAGGGCAGCTTGGTGTTGCGATACTCCGAGGGCTGTTTTCACTATTTCACATGCTTAACTCTTAAATTTTATTGTTTTCATAATTATTTGTTATTAACACTAAATTAAATCACTAACTTAGCAGAAAAATGCGCGATCCGTTTTCTAGGTCACATATCACCCGGAAATATTTGAACGACATAATTATTATGATTAATAATATTGCTCTGCTCTACTTGAGTGCCAGTAGAGCAATCAAAGTAATTCATGTCATAAAGATGAAACTAGATTCATACAGTAGAAAGGTTTGGGAACGAAAGGTAGGTAACTGGTAACACCACAGAAATCTAAATAATAGTCCCTTATTATTTAGATTTCTGTGGGTAACACTGATTCAGAATAAGCTGTCTGCTAACGTTTAAACAGTACATTTTTTTTTAAATAAGCCGCTATAATTCAGAAACTACGAGTATCCAGTAAAAATAATGTTAATGTTAGGCACCTATATAATAATACTAGCGGACCCGACAGACGTTGTCCTGTCTGAACGATGCTAGAACACGACTTCAGCGCCACCTACCGGGTCCAATTGTGTTTTGAAACTCATTCAAATATACACACAAAATTTCATAAATATATGTATACAGGGTGTAAGGGACAGCCCTCCGCAAACTAACAGGGTGCATTCAGCTCCTCATTTTGAATCATATTCCACCGGAAATTTTCTCAGGAAAATTTTCATTTTTTCAAATTTTTTTCAGTTACATTTTCATTATTTTAGTGTAAAATTGCATTGTGTCTTCGCAGCACTCCATTTATGTAAAAAAAAACTGCAAAAAAAACACCAGCAATGGATGTTGAAATACTCTAACCAACGACGCGTGAAATCAGCTGTTCACTTTCTGTCTAGCTACAGAGTTCATCGAAGTCACCGCATACCTATTACCTTCCCCTCCCAACCAGTAATAGACGCTCCGATTTGTGCACAAAAACACAAACAAATCAGGTTTATTGGATTCCCTTAACGTTCCTGAAAAAATTTCATGTACCGGTCATCTTAGTATGACATACTGAATTCACCCTATCAGTTTGCGGAGGGCTGTCCCTTACACCCGTATATTAACATACACAGGGTTATTGGTAAAACACCAGTAACCTCTTAAGGGGCCATTGTACTCATCATTATGTACAACTTTTACTATGGGACCAAACCTGAAATCGTGAAAAAAAATCTGATGTTCATTTATCTACATCAAACTTGTCAAAATGTAACGAGCAACAGATTTTTTTTTCGCGATTTCATGTTTGGTCCCATAGTAAAAGTTGTTCATAATGATGAGTACAATGGCCCCTTAAGGGGTTGCTGGGGTTTTACCAATAACTCTGTATATATATATATATATAAACCTTTGCCTTAACCATAATATATTATGGTTAAGGCAAAGGTTTCTCACACGGCAACCAATGCAGCCATGGTTTGACCGCTTTGTAATAACGAGCATAAAATAAGAAATTGCAAGCAATTTGTTAGCCACGATGTGGATATTCTTGTGCAAGATCAGAACTGATTGGTCCAGACCATTAAAACATACGTTTTTTTTTTCTCGGCATCTATGATTTTGCGCACTTTTATTTATGTAAACTAGATTACTTAAATCTTTATTAAACAATATACAAATTAACACTATACTAGTACTAAAGTAAATGACTAACTAAATATACAAATAAATACAAAAACAAAAGGACACTTAGGCGTCGAAGTACTCGTCCGCATCGATGTCATCCGGAAACGTGCCCAGGAGACTGGCAGCGTTGCCACGTTGAATGGCAATGCTAATTCTTTGGCCAAGGAACAAGCCAGCCCTCTGGTCACGTGATGTCTCGACCAGTCGCCGAGAAATTTCCTTAAAAGAAAACGCGCACTTGGGCCCCATGACCCGAGTGTTTCGACCCCAAACGGCTCAAAACTATAGTTACCTATAAGGTTACAGTATTTGCGCCGCTTGAGGGTCTCAGCATCCGCAGCAGCGGCGCCAGCACAGCCCGCCGTGCTTGGAACATGAGATGGCGCAAGGGTGTCGACACAGGTTGCGTCCCACACCAGAGGCCTACCCATCTTCCAAGGCAACAATGTCATGCCATCTGGTCTCTTCCCATTGTCACGTACCAAGCCGTTTGGTTCTAATACCGCTGTTACGGCGGCGGTGACAAGAGCTCGACGAATAATATCGTTGATGCTGGCGTGCCGTGCTATGCGCACTTTTGGGTTTTCAAAAATACACTAAAGAGGGTCTATTCTTGCAAAAAAAAAAATAGTTACTATATAAAAGCGACGGGTGTTAAAGTACAGTGGTTCCACGCCTAACATCAGAGCAAGATTTTCGTGAAGACTTATGTAACGTTTTTCTTTTAAAATATTGCCAAATTGATTTTGTAATTAGTGTCCACAAACAAATCGTAGGTGACAAGGTCCCCCAAGAATAGACACACATAGGCTCTTACAGACAGAGGCGATATCGCGTCGCGACGTGTCGCGTAGCGGTGTTGCGACGCGTTAATATCGCAATATCGCTCGCGATATCGCCTCTGTCTGTAAGAGCCTTTAATAGTAAAAAAAATTGTAGCTTTTATTAATTAGCAGAAGAGGTGGAATTTTCCGGATTATATCGAAATGGGTGATAAAAAATTTGTGAAATGGTTGAAAGATTGATGGATGGATGTAAGTGTAAATAGTGGCAATATTTTAAGGGATCATTGTACACATCATTATGAACAACTTTTACTATGGGACCTAACCTGAAATCTCAAAAAAAAATCAGAATCATTAAACAAAAGTAATCATCATCTTTTATCTCGATTATGATATGAAGAATGATGTTTATATGTTATCTATATAGTTATATAAGAAATTAACACAGTTCAAAAGCGGAAGTGAGGCTATTTACTCAGTAATCATCAGTCTATCATCATCATCTGACTTTGTTTACCTATTGGTGTTGAGTCACTGTGATTCTATGTATTATACCTATAGGTTCGAATTAAATTACCCAGAGAAACTCCACAGGCGTGATAAAAAAAATATGTATATTTTTTGGGGCATCGACCGCAAAAAAGAAATGTTTTTCAACTCATACTCCTTTGTAAGTAACAAGAACAACACTACCAGTGTTGTTACAGTCCGCGAGGTCTAAGCTGAGGTTTGCATTTGTGTGAGTGCACATAATAGTGTAGGTGTGACGTCCGGCATTGAGCGCGACGCGTTCTTTGCTTCGTTTAAATCCGGTTTATATTGATTTTTGTTCTTTTAGTACGAGAGGCCATGACCAAAACCATGTCGCATCGTTGTCGAAAAGTAGCAGTGTGAACCGACTTCTGTTTCTGACTGTACCATTTTGGTGATCACTTACACAAATACCTAGCGGACTGTTTACTTGAAGTATGAGCTAAAAATCTGTTTTTTTTTCGTGTTTAGTTCAAATATCGATACCCATCACGTCTGCTCAGTTTGGCTAGCTTAATTTAGTTTGACCCTGTATGTATAGGTAGGTAGGTACAGTAGTACTCAACTAATAAGGCGCGTCGTGAATCTTCGTTCGCACAGAAAAGAAAGTATGGCCCCGAAGATTAACGAGAATACTTAAAACTTACAATCAACCTTAGATCACTACTATAAGGTTCATAATACACTGCAGCTGTTAGTTCCGTCTCACTCGCAAGTATGGCGGCTGTCAAGCGGCGCGCGCTAACATGGCGGCAGCTACCGACCAATAGCGGTACAGGAAAAAGCGTGGAGCGTGCCGATTGGTCAATAGCATTTCCCGCGCTTTGAAAATTCATCTTCTGCGCAGGTACAACGATAAGCCATATTACTTGGGTACTACCCAATTAAGTTAAAAATTTAATATCCTAACTATAAATATGTATGCTCATCCATGTTAGATTAACATTGTACACAAAGCTCGTAAACTGCAAAAAAGTCTCTTCTGGCGCTCGAATGACGTTAACGGGGGGGCGCTGCTGGTAAACATTTGTGAAATGTATAGAAAAAAAAACCGGTCAAGTGTGTCGGACCACGCACAATAAAGGTTCCGTAGTTGAAAAGAATTTATCCCAAAGACAAACTTAACATTGTGTTGAAAAACATGTTCTCCCATACATTGATATACCTACGTCACGGACAATTCTCCAACTGCATATTTAAGTGTATATTCGCAGAAAACTATTCTTAAACATAACATCACGCCTTGTTACCTATACACCTACATTTTGGCAGAAAAAAAAAAACTAAAAACTATTTTTTTATGTGATAAAACTACCAATAATCAATTTTCGGACTTTTTCCTTTACTTGACCTTGAGACCTTGCTTTTTACCAAATTTCATGATTCTAGGTCAACAGTAAGTACCCTATAGGTTTTGATTTACTTGCGAGTATCAAAATATGTCGCATAAATGGCCGTATTTTTTATTGCGTTGATTTAGAAGCTTAATTTTTTTAGAGCTCTAAGGGACCATAGACATAAGTATTTGGTATTAATTTCAACTTGATACCTCCACGCGTCCCTGAGAAAAAGGGTCTTGACAGACAGACAAACAGACAGACAGACGGACAACGAAGTGATCCTATAAGGGATCCGTTTTTTCCTTTTGAGGTACGGAACCCTAAAAACAAGATGGCGGCGTTAGTTCCGATTTTAGCCACGCGCCAATTAGATCCTCCAATAAAAACAGTTCCAGTTTAAATAACTAAGTCTAACTAGCAATGAAGGAAAATATATGGTTTATTTTAATTTAAATCGAGACTGTTTCGACGAACAAGCCAATAAGGAAGAATAAGTAATTTTTATTTGCTTTTAATTTATCGATATCGTATAAATAAAATACACAAAACGCGTAAACTACCCAAATCACCAACTCACTAGACACCTTGGTCCTGGCAATTTGTCATTTCCCCATTTAGCAGCAAAATGGGCTCAAAATAGTCGAAACTTGGTACCGTCGACCTTCACAAAGTCATCGACCCACTGTTATACACCTTTGAAGTCTTTAGTCTCCATTATGTACTCAAAAGCACAATTAGAGTACACACGCTTGTGGAAGATTCCGACTATTGCCAGAAGATAGTGCCAAAAGTACCTATAAATATTGCATCGAAGGAATGTTAACGTGGTCCTTCGGTTCGATTCATTCATTCAATCGTAAACATATTGCGTATTGGTGGTTTTTATTTGAGTATAATTGGTTAGAATTACTGTTTGTATATAAAAACAGTGTGTTGTTTTGCTAGTAAGTGTGTAGACTTTGGCAAGTGAATAGCTGTTTAGTTTTAATTATGCATAATTTTATGTTAACAATTTGTTTTACTGAGTTGTGATTATCGCAATTACCTAAGTATAATAAAAAAAAAACCGGTCAAAAGCGAGTCGAACTCGCGCACCGAGGGTTCCTTTCCGATTTCTGAAAAAGTGTGCTATTTAGAGACATTGCTTTATTTTTCCTGTAATCTTTACATAAATTTCTATCAAATAGAATAATTTCAGATTTTTATCTTTGCAAAGTTTGGAGATAAGGGGGAACGGTTTTTTTTTTACATTTTTCATCAAAAGTCGAAAACTATGCGGCCTAAAAAAAATAAAAAAATGCTTGAAAATGTGCAAGCAGCGTTCTTTCATATGATACCCCACATGCCCAAGTAGCTCCACTTTGAATTTTTAAGACCCCCTTTCAGTCCCTGTTACAAAAAAAATATACATATTTTTACTTCTTTCTTATTTGCAAAATAGGTGGATAAACGTCATCTAAAACTGTTCCAAATTTCAAGTTGATAGCATTAGTAGTTTTTGAGATATCCAGCTGTGACAGACAGACAGACAGACTGAGTCACACCATAAGGGTTCCTTTTTTACCATTTTGGTACGGAACCCTAATAAGGTATAGAGCGAGTCGAACTCGCGCACCGAGGGTTCCGTTCCGATTTCTAAAAAAGTGTGCTATTTAGAGACATTGCTTTATTTTTCCTGTAATCTTTACATAAACTTCTATCACATAGAATAAATTCAATTTTTTCTCTATGCAAACTTCGGAGATAAGTTGATTAACTGCTTAGAAAAACCCTATCGAAAACCCTTTCAACGGGTAATCAAAACGGTCCCTGCTTCTAACAAATATTACCTCATCTTTCATCACAGTTTGTCCTCCGCTAATCAATCAACACTCTATAATTAGCTCTGACGTCATTCCTGGGGGTGTGACCGTGTGATCTGTTGGAATGCAGCCAGATGGGTGGTGTGATGGCACGTGGTACCCTGGTTCCCTTACGTCTTCCCGTGGGCCGTCACGTGAAACAATTGAATAGGTACGTCAAACAAGTGCAACTGTGTGTACAAGTATGGCTAAGGGGGCGGTAAACGTAGTAAACAAGGCACTCGTGCGCACTGTTATTGTAGAATGACAATCTGTTGATTGATGCAGCTGCAAGATTCCATTTCATAATACCATACTTCCGTTAGTACTATTAATATATTCTGTGTTACCACTATTACAGAATAAATAATAGTACTAACGCCACTATCACAAGATATCAATTGATCCTTTGATGTATATTGAGCTAGAACAAAATAAATAAATAAATAAAATAAATTCTTTATTTTTCACCAAATAAATAAATTCTTTATTTTTCACCAAAAGCTCTGAATAACAAATATCCTTAAGACTAACACTTATTAGGCTTAAGGATATTTGTTATGAGCTTTTGGTGAGCAATAAAATGATCGGAACTTTCGCTCTCATCTCTAAACGATTGGGGTTCTTTCACCTTATCAGTTCTTGGAATATTGTGAACTCTCGTAGAAGCACTGATCCGAGATGAAAGCATTCCTTCAGGGCTTCAGACGTGATTGCAATTTCTAACATATTTGAAGTCGGAGCTGGAAATAAACAACGAGGAGCGGTCCGACCGCGTCCTGGACAATCTGCTGCTGACAACTCATCAGAATGAAGCAGAAAAGACTCGAGAAGGCAGATTACCTATATTATAACATTACCTGTCGCATAGCAGCGACAGAAAAAGAGTCGAAAACGCAATTTAAACGCCAAAAGATTCCCCGGGGAAGCTGAACTTGAAGCAACATGGCGGCGTAGTCTTAAAAAAAGCCCATCCATAATTATACACACAATCACATTCTTATACCTACGATCAATCATACTCACATAAACACAATCACAGAAAAGCCATAATAGTATTAAGTTTAGCAATATTATTGCAAAATTAGTGTAAGTTTTTCATTTGTTTAAATTTATTTTCCTAACGGGTATTAATTTCTTAAGTTCTTACTCGTTTGTTACTCTACGGGTCACAGCAATGAGGAATAATACCCTACTGTAATACAGTATAAACTAGTACGGGGGGTATTGTGACTGTTACTGGCGGCCTTATATATTGTCAACAAATAAATAAATAAATAAATAAATAAATAAATACTACCCGTCTCTCCACTATTCCATTGCTTATTTTACGGTGCATACTGGATAGGCTGTATAATCCTTCCATATCCTAAGGGCATGTCTTCCCTACCATTACCGCGCCCGCCGGTCTACTCCTTGATATACAATGGTCTCTGTTGCACCATGTAACACTAGTGTGAATCTTTGGGTTCATTCGAGAAATCGAGTCTGGTTAAACCACGCTGGTATTGGTGCATTTCATTCATTCATTCATTGTATAACTTTCAAGTGATGTCAATACATGGCGACAGTGTAATGATAAAATGATTGGATAGTTCACCAGGATCAATTTTATATTTAAACTCTATCTAACCTACTGACCGACTGACTCAAATCAGTTCATAGTGTACAATGATTGTTCTTTTAAACTTCTTTAAACTTACTTATTCTATAGATCCATTAACCATCATTCTTGGTTCTATTACCGTCTCAATTGTCATTTTGATCTGTACTGTTAACTAGTCAATTAGCAATCCAGCCAACGTTTTTTCACCGAATATTGGCCTAAACATTTGTCAAAGGGACCAGAATATTCCATCACGTCTCCTTGGCCAAGATTGGCCTAAGGTAGGTCAATTTTCCAATTGATGCGACAAGAGTAAATTGTTCGGTGATTCGCGTCATTCTGATGTTCCGCATACATCGGGAGATTTTTAATTTGTTTACTCTTTAGAAGTAGTTTCGTTGGCTTTGCATTTTTGCAATGTGGTTTTTAATACAGTTAATTTGCATTATTTATTCATATACGTATGACCGCAATAAATCTACAAAGGCAGGAAGGAAAAATTGTTATTAACTCTATTCTCTGTCATGTCATGATGTCTCATGCTTCTCATACCGCATTTACACATTGGTACTCGTGATCGCCTCGCCATTCGACGAATTGTTCGGCTAGATATTCTTGTGGCTTTATGCTACACGAGTGACCGTTTACACTTTCGCGACCCACTGTTTACATATTCGTGCTCGTGGCTCGCATTCTGGATTCGCATTATTGATGGCAACATAATCATACAATGTGTTATTATATGAACAATATAAGTCTAACGATGCGTAAAATTGATTTATTATTACCGATAAAAAAATAAGACTAAAAGTGGATGGTATTTTTCCTATAAATCGTGTGCCGTAACATACAGTAATAAATATTTTTTATAAAAATACATATTTGGTAAGTACCTACCTGACAGCAAAATATTCGAGCTGATCTTGGTGTACCTTAGAGATAAAAATGAAATGTTCAAAGGAACAGATCAAACAGTAGATGTATTTATTTCCTACGCGTTACTCAGTCTTTAGGCAGAAACAGGCAATTACCTAATGTAATATCAGAACAGAACCAGGAACTGTCGTAAATAGGACCATAACGAGACACTAGATTGATTCAGAATAATTTATTGAAATATGAGCTGTTTGTGGCCGTAAAGTGTAGCCTTGACTTGCAATAGAATGCAACGTTGAAGAAATTATATGTATAAGGCGCCAGTAGTAATATGTCTAGCTGTGATTTATGTTTTATCAGAAAGGTTGGCGAATAACATGCCTAAAAACAATAATCTTAAAACTAGACACTTTTGGTAAACGGACCAATTTTTTTCTTTGGTATTTCATGACTCCTATCGAAAGGCTGGCTGGCACTAGCAAAAGACAGAATTGTTTGGAAAAGGGGGAGGCAGGCCTTTGCCCTGCAGTGGAACTGTACAGCCTAGTTCGTTTAGATTAGATTAGATCGTTTAGTCATTTAATACATCATCAGATAAAGGGCTTATCATTTTGCCACGATTTCTTTTAAGTCCTAGTATACTGTGCCTTTAACCCCTCACATGTGTGAGTTTGGGCTATTTTAGACCCAAACCCCCAGCGGTGGGGGGGTAGGGGGTTGGGGGTTAGTTGCGAACCCTATAAGTTCACAACTACTGATGAGGATATGTTTTCCATCGAATGATGTTTTTTTACGTGTATATATATCTGATATAAGCTTATATACTTACGTACTATGTAAAGTTTTATCCTTATGCACACATGGAGTGCATTTGACACGCGGGGGGGAGGGGGGATTAGTTGCGAATTACATAGGTGCACAACTACTGATGATGATTGGTTTTCCATCGGATGATGTTTTTTTACGTTTTTACGATATAAGCTATACCAGTACCTATGTAAAGGTTTTTCCTTATGCACACATGGGGTGCATTCGACACTTGAGGGGTTAATAGTAATTCCTCTACGTCTCGATTGGGTCCCACGGGAACGATCCCATCAACCTATCCAATCAAATTGCGTAATATTTTTGCAGGATATTATTTGCATCCCACTTTTGCAGGATATTATTTGCATCCCACTTTTTCTCCTGCATCCGATGCCTGTGTTGGTATCGCGTCACTTGCAATTTGTTTTATTAGAAAATTGTTTTGCATGACGGGCTCACTACGGATCTATATGGACCCTTCGTTGGGGTCAGGCAGTAGCCTTGACAGGTGTTCAGTTCCCAATTATTTGACCTCTGTTATGATGCTAAGGGGATACCATAGATAATTTTGTGTTTTTAAAATTCTTATAACATCAAATGTACGGTTAAATCATTAGTGTTATTTGACTATATTGTTTACTGCTGTAGAGGAGCTCGTGACTAAATAATAACAGCCGCACGGGTCGATCCGTCAGGTTAAGCTACGCTTGCCGGGGTTGGTCAGTGGATGGGTGACCATCTTTACATACCGAGATTCCTCCGTGCCTCGGAAAGCACGTTAAGCCCTTGGTCCCGGCTGTCATTTGTGGATCTTTGACAGTCGTTACGGGCCCTCAGCAGCCCGAAAGTCTGACAACCAGTCTTACCAAGGGGTATCGTATTGCCCAGTTACTGGGTTGTGGAGGTCAGATAGGCAGTCGCTCCATTTAAAATACTGGTATTCAGCTGCATCCGGTTAGACTGGAAGCCGACCCCAACGTAGTTGGAAAAAGGCTAGGCAGATTGACTTTCATACAGGGTGGCCGGAACATTGACGTCCAAAAATAAAATTTCGGTCCCTCGTATCGTGGGGTATTCGAATCACCCCCATGTATGTTCCGCGACTTTTCATAGTTTTCGAGTTATGAATTTTTTTCTGAATGTTTGAAAATTTTCGACCTGACCAACCTAAAAAAATTCAAAAAAAAAAAGTAGAGGGTTTTATCGAGTTTCTTTTTTTGCAACTGAATTTTCATAAGTAGTACTTTTATGCATAAAATAATCAGCTTCGTAACTGTGATGAAAGTTATGAAAATGTTGATCTAAAGTGAAAAATTTACGTTCGGTTAATTATGACTCAAATTTTCAACTTTAAATTAAAAATCTTAACAGGTGACTTCATAATTCCTAAGTAGGCTTCAAGAATGCGCCAGACTCTCAGCTTTCATAATCATAAAAAAAATTAAGTACTTAATAGGGCTACTTTGTTCAAAATCGGCCTTCAAAGACAGCGAGGTGGAAAAATTCTTAAAATTACCCATCTGAGTAATTATTTTTTTTTGGCTATTTTCTCGTTCCTAAGGTTAATTAATGATAAGAATACTGAAAACTAACCAACAAATAGTTTCAGAGTTGGGTAAGAAAAGTTTTACGTAAAAAGTGGTTTTGAATAAAACACAGATGATAATGTGAAAAAAGTACTTAATTTATTTTTAACATTTACAAAAGGTTTTCAAAGTGGCCACCACCAGCAGCAATACACATTCTACACCTACGTAAGAAATTGTCTGGCAATCGTCTAAAAGCGTCTCTGTTCTCTCTCACAACACGTTCAGCTTCTGCAATCAACTGCCTCAGCTCTTGTTCACTTGAACAGTCTCGGGCGTATGCTATTTCCTTGTAATAGCCCCAAATAAAGAAATCGATGGGGTTGAGATCAGGTGAGCGTGGAGGCCACCTAATTGGTCCGCTGCGTCCGATCCATCTGTTGGGGTATGTTTCATCTAAGTAATTTCGGACCTGGGTTGCATAGTGACACGGGCGCCGTCATTTTGCAACACCATGGTTCGTCTGAGTTCGAGATTCACATCTGCCAGCAACAATGGAAGTTCATTTTCCAAAAAGTTTTTGTATGTTTCTCCATCAAGTCTGGACGGCAGTTCAAACGGACCAATTAGTTCGCCATTGAGGATACCAGACCACAAGTTAACGCTGAAGCGATGTTGAAATGTCGAAGCTCTCACTTCGAGTGGATTTTCATTCGCCCACGTGTGGTAATTATGAATATTGAATATAATGTGGTTAGTTTTCAGTATTCTTATCATTAATTAACCTTAGGAACGAGAAAATAGCCAAAAAAAAATAATTACTCAGATGGGTAATTTTAAGAATTTTTCCACCTCGCTGTCTTTGAAGGCCGATTTTAAACAAAGTAGCCCTATTAAGTACTTCATTTTTTTTTATGATTATGAAAGCTGAGAGTCTGGCGCATTCTTGAAGCCTACTTAGGAATTATGAAGTCACCTGTTAAGATTTTTAATTTAAAGTTGAAAATTTGAGTCATAATTTACCGAACGTAAATTTTTCACTTTAGATCAACATTTTCATAACTTTCATCACAGTTACTAAGCTGATTATTTTATGCATAAAAGTACTACTTATGAAAATTCAGTTGCAAAAAAAGAAACTCGATAAAACCCTCTACTTTTTTTTTAGAATTTTTTTAGGTTGGTCAGGTCGAAAATTTTCATACATTCAGAAAAAAATTCATAACTCGAAAACTATGAAAAGTCGCGGAACATACATGGGGGTGATTCGAATACCCCACGATACGAGGGACCGAAATTTTATTTTTGGACGTCAATGTTCCGGCCACCTTGCTATAGAGTTGACCTAAAAACTTAATTCAACTCATTGTGACGTAGACATTTAATTTCTACAATTTAATACTCTTTTGCCTTTTAAATAAAGAAAGTATTAGAATAACCTAATTAGCATGCTCCTATTGTTTTGCCGTATAACGTAGGTAACGATGTCAATGACCGTAATTTTCCGTTTCGTTTAATATTAATTTTCTGCTTAATTAGTCACTTTCATGCTTATTTATATTGACTATTGAATTTTTATCAGTATTTTCTCATGTCTCATGGCTTTTCATAGGCATTCCGCAGTTTCCATCAATAATAAAATTTACATGTCAAACCTCGTGTTTGCAACACGTGGGTGCAAACAGCATTCAATCCTCCTGCCTATTGAGCCATGTCTCTATTCTATTTTTCTCTATGGCAATGGTTGCGATGTCGACAATTCTGCCAATGTCAGGCGGCCTACTCCCTAAGTCCGTCCGTCTTCCCGTCCGTCCGTTCATCCGTCCGTCTGACATTACGATCCTTCAAAACAAGTGTAAAAGTTAAATTTTTCGGACGGGCAAAAACACATCGGGAGTAGGGACAGCTGGCAAATCATGTTGTCATTCATACTTCGTTCGGGCTCCGAACCAATCATCCATCAGTAGGTGATACGGAGTAGGAACCGCCCGTAACGAAGGCCGAAACTACAGGTTTCGTGCTTAGGGAGTAGGCCCCCAGATGTGTTATGAGAAAACGTGTAAAAAAAATCTAAATTGAATTTAATGTGAGACTTGTTGACGGGTATTATTATACTGAACTTAGGATCGTATATTGAATGAATGCGTATGATTGTATTGTTAAAAATAATTTGTGATTTTGTGTGGTACGTGCGTGGCGCGCGATTATTTTTAAAATTGTTAAAAACACACGCTCTTTAATTTACATATTAACAAAATTCACATACTTGACTATTATTAATTATCGTCATATTAGCAAATAGCATAGCAATACCATTTAGCATGCTAAGACTCAAGAATTCGCATGCTAATGAAATTTAGTCTAAATCGCATTAATTGCCACCACTAATGCTATGAGACTCTATAAATAAGCACGATTCTAATATGGCCACGCACTCACCCGTAAACACTGCTGATTGTATAGGACATATCTTATGCTGTTCCTAACGTCACAACTCACGTGGCTGGTCCTCCGAGCCGCAGTCGACTCACGCTTGGCACCTGCGTCACTCACATTGTGACAACTGTCCATCCATACCATACAAAGCACATTGTAAGCGCAGACAATTGGCATCCGCCGCGCCGGTTGGAACGGAGTGACCGTTGATTTTAGATAGTTTTTATTGATTCTTATCTGTCTTTTTTTTCCATTGTTTCTGAATTAATTGTGGGATCAATTTAGAAGTTTACGT
Organism: Cosmia trapezina; assembly: GCA_905163495.3. NCBI lineage: Eukaryota > Metazoa > Arthropoda > Insecta > Lepidoptera > Noctuidae > Cosmia > Cosmia trapezina. The sequence goes on from LR991044.1 coordinate 15,474,152, forward strand.
CAGGGTAAGATGTTTTTTTTTGCCATAAATTTTACGAATGGTTTTGGTTAGTTCATGTTTGATTTTCAGCGTAGGTATAATCATTCACCATTTTTTATATGAATCTGCAGATTTTGTTCGTCTATGGCATTGTGTTCCTCTACGTAAAAAAATGCTTTATCACGATATCATTGTTACTTAGAAAAATAATTAAAACAATACTTAAATAAAAAAGTAAAAAAAAAAAAAAAAAACTAACTATGAGTGTCCTAATATCGTCCAGAAATAAGTCTACTTTAAAGATAATATCTAATTTTGTTTTTCCTTGTTTCAGGTTTGCCATGTCGACTTCTAAGTTTTGAAGTTACTTCGCCAGCATACCGACCAAAATGACAATCCAACCATTTAGAAGGAAGTCATTTAAAGTCCTTAGCACATACCTCAACACGTAAAAGGAATAAATTACAGAATAATCAAAAACTTTATTTAATTTATAAGTAGTGCAATTTTGTTCCTGTTAATTTATTTACCGAGTGATATTAGTGTTAGTGTAGTGTTGTGCCATTATCGATAGTTTTTTGTCGATAAAGTGAACCAGTGAAGATGTATAACAAAATGTGGTGTTTATTTGGTGCGATCCTTGGGGTGGCTGCGGCTTTGGATAGGAGCCACTTTCCACCTACCTGTTCTAGGTGAGTTGTTATATTTTAATTAATTTGTTCATAATTGTATTACCTACATTAATATCTCATTCAACAAGATAGATGGAAATTGATCTGAGCTAGATCTTACTGTAGTCTCAAACAATAGTTTATAATATTATACTTATAGGAACACTCTTGTGTCTGTCTGTCCGTCTGTCACAGCCCATTTGTTGAATTGGTACACATATGAACTTCTGTGACCCAAATTCGAACGGGTAAAGTAAATACATAAATGAATTTTGAATACGGGGGTTACTTTTGGGCGTAATTTATAGAAAATTAAAAAAAAAATATATCAAACTACCGTGTGACAGCAAATGAAAGGGCTTACTATGAGGGTCTCAAATATATATTTTTTTATAATTTTAAAATATATTGTTTTAAGGTTATATAATAAAATAGACGAAAATTTACCACTCCCGTCCCCCTTATCTCCGAAACTACTGAGCCTAAAAAAAAATACAGAAAATAGTTCTTTACCTGTAGATTACAGGAAAACCTATAAGTCTGTGGTCTTAAAATAACACGGTAAATCTCTCAATATTGTGATTGTGAGTACAATAACATTTACAGTAGGAATGTATCAGAGAACATATTTTTCAACAGCAATGTTAAGTTTGTTCTTGGGATAAATTCATCCCAAGTACGGAACCCTTCATTGAAAAAACCGGCCAAGTGTTTTTTGATTGAAAACAACTATAATTACTTACTACATACCTAGTTTTTTGAATAACACCTGACAAAGTTGATAGGTAGGTAAATGTTATGACGTGGGTAAGTAATTACTGTTTTAAATACAGAAAGAGAGCAGTGGTGACTACTGGTGACCCAGTGGTAACAACCCCGACTTACGCGTTGTGAGTCGTAGGTTCGAAGTTCGAACCCAAGCAGGTGCTTTACTTTGTGTAAAAATAATTTCATCACCACTGCTCTCAAAACGGTGAAGGAAAATATCGTGAGGAAAGAAGCATGTCCTAGAACCGAAAATTCGAAGACATGTGACATCTACCATCCCGCATGGAGCCCACGTGGTAGATTACCTTCAGTACAGCCCACTCCCTCTGCCCTCTTGAAGTAATGTTTTACGATCTTACAAAGTATGAATGGAAAACATAATTTGATAAAGGATTCATGAATTACATGCGGTATGGAATGCGAAGCATGGGGCCTACTCCCTGAGTCCGTCCGTTCATCCGTTCGTCCGTTTATCCGTCCGTCTGACTTAACGATCCATCAAAACAAGTGTTTTTTTCAGACGGGCAAAAACACATCGGGAGTAGGGACAACTGTCAAATCGTGTTGTCATTCGTACTTCGTTCGGGCCCCGAACCAATCATCCATCCCTAGGTATGGAGTAGGAAACGCCCGTAACGAAGACCAAAACTACGGACTTCGTGCTTAGGGAGTAGACCCCCTGACTCGCTAAGTTTACAACGTGACTCCCTCGTTGCTGTTAAAAATCCTCAACTATATTTAATTTTACTTTAAATTAAATTAAAATTAATTACTTTAAATTAGGTGTGTCAGGTGGGTGGTGTACTTACATCCTTGAACTGTTCCTGAGTAACAACATAATGATTATCTCATCAGCAATCTATCTTATTATTGATACAGCCCAGTAAACACACACACACAGTCGAGAGAGAGAAACATAAAACTAGAGTACCCCCAACGCGAAAAGCCACGTAAATATTGGCGATGATAGTATACAGTCTCTTAAATACAAGGTGCTGTAATTGCAATAACTGAAAACGTGTTAAGAGGTCATTGTACTCATCAATAAAACCAACTTTTACTATGGAACCAAACTTGAAATCGCGAAAAAAAAATCTGCTGTTTCCTACATTTATGTTCGCATAACTCTTCAAAATGTAGAGAAAAGCTGATTTTTTTCGCGATTCCAGATTTGGTCCCATAGTAAAAGTTGTTCATAATGATCCTTTAAGATGTTTCCAGTTATTACAATTACACTTTGTGTACATAGTGATAGTAGGAATTTGTCTAGCTAGAATTACCTACAGAATAAAATCTATCTATCAACGCATGAGCAGTATTTATACCTGTATCTTGGACACATATCAAGTAGATCAGGGCTACGCTAGATGCGTTGCCGGAAGTGCTCATCACTCTACTATGACTATGACACATCCATCACACAGTGCAGAACAAGCACATTATATGTTATAGCACAGATGAATACAGATGGGACACTCCGCGGTTTATGTATGAAGCTACAAGTACACGGCGAGGTCCACGGGGCTAATTCAGTAGAAATGCCGCGCGCCGAAGGTATAAGACTTACGCGATAGAAAGAGAGGCAATGTGTAAGCGAATATAACTGTAGGTAATTAGCGTTCTGCGTACTGGGCTCTTACAGACAGAGGCGATATCGCGTCGCGACGTGTCGCGTAGCGGTGTTGCGACGCGATAATATCGCAATATCGCTCGCGATATCGCCTCTGTCTGTAAGAGCCTTTTTAATTGTGTCGTAGCAAGAGTCGCTTTTTATTTAAATCATTTTGCGGAGTGTCCCATCTGTATTAATCTGTGATTATAGGTAATTACAGTCCATTGAAAGAATGCATATTGCCACCTGTCTGTTTCATACTAACGAAATGTGTTTTGCGAATTTGATCCGTATTACAACTAGAAATTGTCTTATACCATTATTTAATAATTCTACTACTTACTATCTCTCTCTACTAAACTCTATCACTCCATAGATTTCCAAAAGCAAAACTATGGAGCGTATAGAGATATTTTAATAATTATTGGTATTAATTGATCACCCCAAACCCCAGAGGATCAATTTAAAAAAAAAGATTTAAGACATGCATACATTTTTGGAAGATCCTACAAAAAGTATCGATAAGATTTTTCCTAGTAACGTTACCTACCTATAGATCAAGGGAACGCGTGCGGGACGCTTGACGGAAGTACTGACATCGGCCTTGTCGTGACTCTGAATGTGTTGACACTGATTCTAGACCACAGTTATGTAAATTAGGACTCACTTTGTTGTTGTTTTTGTTTTGAAAGATTACTTGAATGTTATTCAATAATAATTCTTTTTTTTTAACTATGTAATGGTTGGCTTCCAGTTCAACCAGTTGTGCAGGCACCATCTGTGTGTTAATTAATTTCAAACTCAATTTCAAAGCATTTATTTTAATTGAATCATCAGGCTGTCTGTTAGTCAGAAAGTTGAAGATAGTCGCCCATTCCAAAATGTAGATCTCTATGGAGAAGAACGGGCAAGAAACTCCAAGTCATCACTATACATGTTTTACTTCATGCGTTTTTACCATAATAACATTTTCATTGTTAATATATTAACAATGCTGTGAGTGCCTCCCAGATACGTCATCACCATACATTCGGTTACTGTGAATGGATTGTGCAACCCAACTTGATGCATCCAATAAAACTAACCAGCAGATTCGGCGCGGGGCCTTTCGTCACATACATCGGTCGTTAGGACAACTTCTTAGTACTTATATACTCACCTAATATTAAGAATTAATTGTAATTACTGCATTAAACTCATTTAGTGGAAATTTTGGATTTATTTTGGACTCCTCCGCTGCCCATCACATAATTTGTTAATAATTGTTATTTTGTTTATTTAACGTACAAAAAAATAAAGTAAAAGTTATTAGGTAAGTAAAACCTAGTAGTACCTATATGTACGTATTTTTCTATTCCTTTCTGTTTGTCTGTCTATTTGTGTGTACATGAATTGTTAAATAAATAAATAAATGAAATATGTTGCATATCACTAGTACGTATTTGTATTTTCTAGGATGCTAGGCCATATAGTCAAAAAATATATATTACCTACCAAAATGTTAAATCCCTGTTCTATAAACATAAGTAAGTTAAACGATAAAGAATTTTTTTTTTTTTCAATAAGTAAGTTTAACATTTTAACCCCAACTAAATAATACTAAAGTACCTGGACGACCGAGCTCTACTCGGGTGAAAATAGGGAAAACGAATTTTCCCCGATATGAGACCTAGCTAGGTCGATAAACGAATTTTCCCCGATATGAGACCTAGCTAGGTCGATAAACGAATTTTCCCCGATATGAGACCTAGCTAGGTCGATAAACGAATTTTCCCCGATATGAGACCTAGCTAGGTCGATAAACGAATTTTCCCCGATATGAGACCTAGCTAGGTCGATAAACGAATTTTCCCCGATATGAGACCTAGCTAGGTCGATAAACGAATTTTCCCCGATATGAGACCTAGCTAGGTCGATAAACGAATTTTCCCCGATATGAGACCTAGCTAGGTCGATAAACGCATTGAAATCGTTAGAGCCGTGTTCGAGAACGTGATTACAAATAATATTATTTTGCCTGCGCTAATACTTCGTTTTTGCTTACCGATCTTTCACACTTTTTTCATTTTGCTCGGCTCCTAAATAGCGTGATGATAAAATAGCCTATAGCATTCCTCAAGAATTGGGCTATCAAATGCAAAAATAATTTTTCATATCCGACTGGTAGTTCCACAGAGCGCGTTCAAAAAAACAAACTCTTCAGCTGTATCTGTATCACCTATATTAGTAAGTAGGTACTCGTATAGGTAGATTGTATGCATTTAAGAGGAAATGTGGGTGCTCTTTTCTCCATACAAAAAGATACAAACGCTCTCGCCTGTTTTCTTTCTGATTATTGACCATAAAGCAATGATTTTTTACAGAAATATAAATATCAGTTACTTGTATGCCCCTATGTTTTCCTTTTTGATGATATATTATTTTTATAGGACCTAGAAGCCTCCAAAAACGCTCAAAATTACCTATTCAGACCGCTGTCAACAGACGCCTAGTGTACCAATTTGACAACTATTAACGAAAAATGAAAAATATAGAGGCATAGTATCCTTCTTATTCAGTTTATGAAATATCTTTTAAATTGGTCCAATATTGGAGGAGGAAATAGGCGAGAGCCAAGCCTCGAAATGTGAGTTTTTACATAGGCTATTTAGTCGGATCTGCAGTTGTCCTTATCGCACGAATTCGAGGGCGGAGCGCTCGCAGAGCGACAGCAATACCTTCTTAAAAGACCTAATTTTCAAAAGTCTGTCCACCCGCCTTTCCTCTTAAGGCGAAAGCGCCGGGGTAGCCCGCGAAATTCAAAATTTCTTTCGTTTTTTTGCAATTTGTAGGTCAGTGTGAGCTTATATGTTGATAAAGAGAAGAAATAAGTAAGAAATTTTGAATTTCGCGGGTTACCCTGGCGCAAATATTGCTCATATTGCACAAATAAAGTAGGTATAGGATAATGCTTTTGATAAAAGTTAACCCAGTTTCTCACGTCAATAACATATCAGATGGGGTTCTAATTATGAATTTATCGATATTAATTCTTTAACCGACATCCATTATCTCTACTAGTTTCCCGAGTTGTTCTAAGAATAATGAAACTGACAAATGGCGAACAGTATCAGCTGATTGTCAAGCCACGTAAGTTGTAAAAGAATATTGTGGTATCGAGTTCCTATAATGTGAATGTGAGATAGGTTGGGTTCGTGGCTGACTTGGCTTAGCAACGCTTTGTTGAGCACTAGGTAGGTAGCTCTTTTTAACCGACATAAAAAAGTGGGCGGTTCTCAAGTCGACACGCATATTTTTTATTTATTTTATTTATGACCACGCATAACTTTTTACAGAGTAGTCCGATTTGAAAAAAACCGGTCAAGAGCGAGTCGGACTCGCGCACCGAGGCTGAGGGTTCCGTTCCGATTTCTGAAAAAGTGTGCTATTTAGAGACATCGTTTTATTTTTCCTGTAATCTTTACATAAACTTCTATCACATAGAATAATTTCAGATTTTTATCTTTGCAAACTTCGGAGATTAGGGGGCAAAATCCTGCAAGACGGATTTTGCGTGACAGCAGTGTGATGCGTAGTTCGTCTGTGGCGAACTTTGCCCTAATGTTCGTCTCTTTCCTACATTCAAAGACTCCAAATACAAATAACTAAACCTCCTTCCTCTGATTCCAGTACGATCTACTGCCACGGCCCCTTGCTGGACACGGTGCAGATGGCAGGTCTGTACAACGACTCCAAAACCTTCGTGGACATGAAGCTCAAGCTCTCAGCCAACATCACCTTGGACCACTTCCATGAGATGATGACCAGGTATACACTTGCTTGCACTTAGCCTTTGTATTTTTACGAGAGACCGAAGTTCGAAGTCTTTTGTGGGCACGCTTCTTCGATCGTAGACCTTACTGCACCCTAATTGCGTAACACATTATCAATCGGAGTTTGAATCATTTTGAAACAAATTGCTAATCCATTGCTTCATAAGTCCGAAAAATGTATTCTGCTCGACAACGTAAATAACGCAATGAATGTTGTTGAACTGTCAAAATGAAACCAACTCCGATTGATAATGTGTTACGCAATTAGGGTGAAGTCGTAGATTTGTATAGTCCACCTGAGAAAAAATGGCTATCGCCGCCTATTAGCAGCTCGAAAGGTGTATTCTGGACATTGCAGCAATTCAGTGTGGTAACTCGTACTCTGTAAACCGAAACCAAAACACAACAATATTACTTGGCGCTTAAGCTCGATAGACCATCAAACCGAACAACTTTCTCCATGGCACCAACATCTTAATCGCGAAAAAATAATCAACCGTCCCATACATTTCGTATTGAAGTTTTCTATGGGACAGTTGAAAATTTTTTCGCGATTACGATGTTGGTCCCATGGAGAAAGTTGTTCGGTTTGATGTTCTGTATCACACCCTGTTGACGAGAATGCAAAACAACACGTTGTATACCTAATCGAAATATTTCTTCAGGACAGGTTCACATCCGACCAAGGCTGACATCCAGGAGTTTGTCAATCAGAACTTCGACCCTGAAGGATCCGAGTTTGAGGATTGGAGGCCCACCGACTGGAAGGACAATCCTGGTGAGTTCAGTTAGGTTAGCCATCAAATTCGAACCTCGGATACTATTGTCCAGCAAACCTGTAAAGCTCGTCGCTAGCCTGAGCTGCACCATTAATCTTAATTCAATGCGAGAAAGGGATGGAGCTACACAGGACGTCTAGCTCCATCTCTTTCTCAATCTGAAGTAATATTCAAATAATATTGCTTAAGAGGTGGTGGTTGAGGTCGTCCCAGTTTACCCCAGAATTGCCTTTAAATCATCATCATCGTTATCCATAACCTGACTTAAAGAAGTCCTGGGCCTGAGCTAATCTCCACGTTTTGTGCAAGGCTCATTAAGGTTGCCTTTAAATACGATCAGGGACATTATAAACTGAGCTAATTGATACTCTAGGACTATATGCTGTAGGTATTGTGGTCATTTTAATCAACTGTTGCACGTGCAAATGTTACCCTAGTCATTAAGTTACAAATGTATGTAGCGTAAACAATTGTTAGTTAAGGATGATGCGCAGTGGTAACCCGCGAAATTAATTTTTTTTTGGGTTTTTTGCAATTTGCAGATCCGTGTCAGGTTGTATCATGATCAAAGTATGATACGCGGCAATAAAACATATTCGTTAGATTTCGTTTTGATGAATCTGCACGAAATCTAACTTACAGAGATGTATTGATGATTTTTATGGTTAAAATTATATAAATACATATGTTTTATTTCCGCGTATCATACTTTGATCAAGATACAACCTGACACGGACCTGCAAATTGCAAAAAACCCAAAAAAAAAAAAAATATTTCGCGGGCTACACAGCGCAATCACCTTAACCTAAATAAATAAATAAATTTCTTTTATCGGGGCCACACGACGACAACGTCTATGCCCATCATCGCTATAAACATCGCGGTAATTATTTCGATAACTATCCCGATAAATTGAGTGGCCATACTTGAACGCCGCCACCGTTTTATCGTCACGTCAATCGGCAATGTGAATGCCGTTGTAAAATTATCGCGATAAGTTGTGGCTACACCTACTTACGGATGGCCTAAGGGGCCGCCTCCACGAGCGAGAGAATCGCGGCAATAGTCACGCTGTGCCTACAAATTATCGCCGCGATGATATCGCCGTGTGGAGATTGTTTCATATCGCCGCGATTTTCACGCTCGTGGAGGCGGCCCCTAAGTCCTTCAACGGCATATCCCGTTGATGTGGCCCCGACACTACAACTGTCAAAGAATGACAGTTCTTTGTGATTTAAATATGCGGACAATTAAGTTGCTAGTCAATTTGCTTAACAATTAATTTTCCTGACATTACTTAGATCAAAATATGGCCTCAAGAGGACTGTCGAATTTTGTCACTTCTCTCGCTCACACGGGACCAATTTTTTAAGAATGTTAAATGAAAAGATGTTTTTTTGTAAAATGTAATCATTAACTAAATAATGTTAATATAATAGTTACCTATAAAAACACACACATTTTTATTGTGATATTTATTTAACTCATCTCAAAAACAGATAGTACCTAATACTTTATGAATTGAGTTTAATAGATAACAATAGAAATGTGTTTTAATAGTTTTAGGTAAGTACCTATTATAATAACATTTTTTGCTAGTCCTTTAGTTGATTACATTTTTTCAAAAAAAGATCAATCTTAAAATTTGGTCCCGAGTGAATGAGAGAGGTGACAGAATGAGATAGCACTCGTAGTAATATAATGTTTCTTCCTACAGTTGACTACACGTTTTACTGAAGGTTTTTATTTTCTGACTGACTGAAATGTACTTGATAGTAATAACAAATATTTGTACAGCTGGAAGATCGCGACCATGAGCGGCGCGCAAAATGCTTCCGCGTTTATTAACATTTTAACCGACTTCTTAAAAAAGGAGCAGGTTCACAATTCATCTGCATACTTCGTGTTTTTTTGATATCCCATAACTCTAGGGTATTAATGAAACCATCGTTATGAACAACTTTTACTATGGGACCGAACCCAAAATCGCGACAAAAAAAATCTGCTTCCCCCTACATTTATTAACATTTCAACCGACTTCTTAAAAAAGGAGCAGGTTCACAATTCATCTGCATACTTCGTGTTTTTTTGATATCCCATAACTCTAGAGTATTAATGAGACCATCATTATGAACAACTTTTACTAGGGACCGAACCCAAAATCGCGAAAAAAAAATCTGCTTCCCCCTACATTTATTAACATTTCAACCGACTTCTTAAAAAAGGAGCAGGTTCACAATTCATCTGCATACTTCGTGTTTTTTTGATATCCCATAACTCTAGAGTATTAATGAGACCATCATTATGAACAACTTTTACTAGGGACCGAACCCAAAATCGCGAAAAAAAAATCTGCTGCCCCCTACATTTATGTTCGCATAACTCGTCAAAATGTAGGGAGCAGCTGATTTTTTTTTCGCGATTGTACGAAAACACGCTGTATACGAGGTGTAAACTTAAATAACGCTCAACCTCTTAATGGGTTTCGCGATTTCGGGTTTGGTCCCAAAGTGAAAGTTGTTCATAAAAGTTGGTAAAAGTTTTTTATTGTTGTTTTTAGGGTTCCTTACCAAAATGGTAAAAAAGGAACATGGTGTCACTCAGTCTGTCTGTCTGTCTGTCTGTCTGTCACAGCTAGGGTTGCCATACGTCCGGAATTTTCCGGACATGTCCGGTAATTTATGTCTATGTCCGGCGCATGTGGGGGGAATTCTAAGCCGTCCGGAATTTCTATAATTTTATTTCTGTAAAAATAAAATAAAAATTCAATATTAACTGTGAGCGAGCGTGGGCGGAGAAAGGGCACTTACCTCTCCACCGCTCGCCCCTCGTCGAGAATATTCGCGAAAACGTGAATTGCTTATATAGTTCACTCTCACATAAATATAACGAAAACCAGCATGAAACAACTCGACGTTAACTTATTATACCTAAGTACTTATTTACAAAAAGTCGGGAATTTTCTTAAAATGTCCGGAATTTACTCCGGAATTTTATTTTTTTTATCTGGTAAGCCTAGTCACAGCTGGATATCTCAAGAACTACTAATGCTATCAACTTGAAATTTAGAACAGTTTTAGATGACGTTTACCCAACTATTTTGCAAATAAGAAAGAAATTAAAATATTTTTTTTTTTTTTTTGCAACAGGGACTGAAAGGGGGTCTTAAAAAAAGTGGGGCTACTAGGGCATGGGGGGTATCATATGAAAGAGCGCTGTTTGCACATTCTCAAACATTTTTTTCTTTTTTTTAGGCCGCATAGTTTGACTTCTGATGAAAAATGTAAAAAAAAATACCGTTCCCCCCCGCCTTATCTCCGAAGTTTGCAAAGAGAAAAATCTGAAATTATTCTATGTGATAGAAATGTATGTAAAGATTACAGGAAAAATAAAACGATGTGTCTAAATAGCACACTTTTTCAGAAATCGGAACGGAACCCTCGGTGCGCGAGTCCGACTCGCTCTTGACCGGTTTATATTACTACTTTGTAAATGTTGTACTCTTAGGTTGTACTGTATAACTGTTTTTTGTCCCAAATAAATAAAATAATGATGAGTAGGTACAATGACCCCTTAAGAGTTTGTCAAGTGCGTTATTTAAGTTACACCTTATATATATAAGTACATATATAATGTATTTTTAGGGTTCCGTACCTCAATAGGAAAAAACGGAACCCTTATCGGATCACTTCGTTGCCCGTCTGCCTGTCTGTCTGTCTGTCTGTCAAGACCCTTTTTCTCAGGAACGCGTAGAGGTATCAAGTTGAAATTAATATCAAATACATAGGTCTATAGTCCCTTAGAGTTCAAATATACAGATAGTTACTTTCACATTTAATTTTATAGTATTACTAGCTGCGCCCCGCGGTTTCACTCCTACTCTGAGAAGAAAGGCCGTAACAAACTCAGAGGTCACAGTCTCTTATAAAGTCCAGACATAATCTTGGTCAGATCATGTGAAGACCATGTAGATTAAGTGTCTGAAATGGTCTTTTGAGTCTTGAGAAACCCATTAATCCGGGTATAAGCTATCTACATACCAAATTTCTTCCAAATCGGTCCAGCCGTTTGAGCAGTAACAAACATACAAACACACAGACACACTCACAAACTTTCGATTACAGCCGTGTGAACTGTGACCGATGGGGTGAATAGGAATAGATCCAAAAGCCTTTCTTAGTGCTCACCTTCGTTTTTAAAGAAACTTTTGTGCAAAAAAAAATGTAAAAAAAAATCTTGAAAAAAAAAACTACTTATCTACTTAAATCCATTAATCCTGGAATCCTAATGGAATAAAATATTATCGACACTAAAATCCTGGAAAAAAAAATCCATCTAAATCTATTATGTAATCCTGGAATCCTGTAATAATAAAATACCTTCGACCCTCGTTTCCAGCATTTCTGCAGAACATCAAGGATCCGTTGTTGCACCAGTGGGCCGCTGAACTGAACCGTCTGTGGCTGCAACTGGGCAGGAAGATGAAGTCAGACGTAAAGCAGAACCAGGATCTGTACTCCATCATCTATGTGGATAACCCTGTTATTGTGCCTGGTGAGTTAACGACCTACACCCATATTCTAAGTCGTAGCCTCGAAAGCTCCTCGACTTACAACTCGGTCGAGGAGACCTCAAGGCGTGCCTCGAAAGATCCTCAAAATCGTTATTCATAGTAGGTCTATACTTACTACCTCACATGGCTTAGCATGATCCTCCGTTATGTCGATAATACTGCAGCATTAACTTTGAAATAAATATAATTATGGTAAAGTTGAGGATCGAAAACACGATTCCATAAAAAATTCTCGATGGAAAAAAAATCCAAAGTTACCTCCAAACCGAACAATAAACCGCTGGTATTCTCAAAGTACTTCAAATGAGATCAAGAAAATTTGCATACTAACTGAACTAACTATAAAGCAGGTCTTGTGTTTTTTATTTTTTTCAAATTACCATTATTTTCACTGTAAAAAGTAATTTTACCTAAACTATCGGCGCCCAGCACCGCACTCAGTCTCGCCCTCACTTAGGGCCGCTATACACGGACTGCTTGAAGCAGTCAGGATGGACTGCTTCAAGCTGCGACTGCATAGTGAACTACAGTCTTCTACGTACACACATACACGAAACCGCTCGAGCAGTTGCAACTGCTTCGGGCGGTCGTGCCCGAAAAGCTGAAGAAGCGAGAAGCTGTTGACTGTGACTGCAAGAGCGGTCCGTGTATGTTGATCAATGGCTGACTGCTCGAGCAGTCCGTGTATGGCGGCCCTTAGTCTGCGAGCAGTATCGCGCGAGCGAGATAAAAACCTGAGGGAGTATATATTATGCTCTTAAGGAAATTATAAGGTTCCTCGAATGAGTCTGAGTCGATGTGATACAGCACGAAAACATCATTGTTTGGACAAATATTCCGTTGACTAAACTTATCTTTAGAACACTCCGTGAGCGCGTTATCTGTGGTTTTCAACTTGAAGTGACACATTTGTCAAATGAAAGTCTTCCTGATATTAGTGTATAGTCTATGGTCTTACTTTTCAATTTATCCAAATACAGAGCGACTGCTATTTGGTTTCCGCAACCGGTATCTAGTCAATATGTTGTCTAACTTTCTGGATATCGACCTGACCAAAACCACGGATTAATACACACACACACACCGCAAAATCATTTAAATAAAAAGCGACTCTTGCTACGACACAATAAAGTGCAATTCAGGTCGCACAACGCATATTACCTGCAGTTATATTCACCTACAAGTTGCCTCTCTTTCTATCGCGTAACTCTTATACCTTCTGACTCGTTAGGGTTGTCTTCTTTTACGACGCGGCGCGTGAGTGAGTATCGAACTAACGTACGAGCCGGCCGGTGCGCGGCAGCCCACACTGAATTGACCCAGTGAGATGAGCTCGCCGCGCACTTGTAGCTTCAAACCTAAACAGCGGAGTGTCCCATCTGTATTAATCTGTGCCAAAACGACTGTCTTAGGGGCCGGCCCACATCTGCCGAGGCGCAGCGCACTGCCAAGCAAATATCGACCTTGAACTTGTTGAAATAGAGTTGAACAATAAGAGCGAGAGTGCGCCAAAGCGGAAAGAGGCGCGCGTCTCAGGTTGTTTATTCTCAACTTTATTTTTAGGCATGCAACGTTGATATTTGTTTGGCAGTGACAACTGAGCCGCGCTGCGTCTCGCCAGGTGTGCACGCTTAGACAACCAGAATCGATAGTTTAACGTCATGAAATTGACATACAGGTCCAGAATTTCAGTTGTGTTATAAATCGTTCCCTTTATGTTTGTCTGCAGAAAGAGTAGTTCCAAGTCCAGTTTTACGTTTGCCACCAAGTTTTCTAGATGACTTTTGAACATTCGCCTGATCTTCAAAGTCGGATGTGCTGCTGTAAATTCTTGGTACCTAATAAGCAATCATTGTGCCGATAGTCGTGACGGCCAGTGGCATAATAGTCCAGAGCCTCGATCAACACCTGAGGAGACTCTCGTTAGGCGGCTGGATCAAGGGCTTGATCCAGAAAGCGGTACTTCTGGACACGGCGCGTATCGTTAGGAGGTTCCTCTCTGAGCAGCCCTGACCACCGGTAGCTTGGACCCTGTTCCCGATACCGGTGGGCTACTATTTTTTATATTTTTAAATGTTTTTATACTTTTTATATTTCAACATTTAAATATGTAATTTATATGTATATACAAATGAAATAAAGATAATAATATAATTAGCCTTTTCGCAACTATGTTGGTGTCGTTTTCCAGTGTAACCGGATGCAGCTGACTACCAGTATTTTACATGGAGCGACTGCCTATACGACCTCCACAACCTAGCGAACCCGTGGTAATGCGATACCCCTTGGTAAGACTGGTTGTCAGACTTTGAAACTACTATCAAAGATCCACGAATGACAGCCAGAACCAACGGCTAGCTAGGGACAAACTGATCCCACGTACGCAACGTATGCAACCAGTGGCGTAACTATACCGTTCGAGGCCCGTGGCAAATTCATCGGATTTTTACTAAATGTGTAATATTAAATTTTGGGAGTTGGGATTCTCCTCTGACCGGGGCCCCTTCCGGCTGGGGGCCCGTGGCATTTTGCCGACTTGCCACCCTGTAGTTACGCCACTGTATGCAACGCATTATGATATCTGGACTCTTGATTTTATATGAAAAACTATGTAATAGAAACACACTTATCGTATGCAACGCAATCACACGCGTCCCACGCAACGTCAACCTGCGATGTCCAGATCGGCATGGGAAGGTGGAGGGGATGTTCCTACGCTGCCCACGCGTGTGACCAGTGTGTTTCTAGAACTGACGCGTAGCACTTCATATGGAGCACGCGTTTTGTTTTCAAAGTAGTCAAAATGGGAGATGAACAGCTAATCGATCTTTTAAGAAAATACATTTATAATATTAAATGCATTGAATATAGTAATGCCATTACGCAATGCAGCATGGGAAGAATAGAAAAACAGCATGGCCATGTTCTTTTGCTATATATTTCTTCCTACCTATCTTTTACCTCTACTCTATGTATTTTTCTTACAACATATTTGTATGATAATATTCTGTATCAAGGACCCAATATCTTCTCTTCTTTCTTTTGTTTTTGGTTTTGTGACGCGGAAAAGGATGGTATTTAAAAGTACTTCAATTTATTCCCATTTCATTTACCTAATTTTGCCTGTGTTCCACCAAATATACTGAATGTGCACCAAAATATGTTCATTAAAATATGTCATAACGAGCATCTATTGGATATGGCGCTCGGCGGCCGCTACCGCGGCACCGCTCGCTTCGCTCGCTCGCCGTCGCGCGTTAAGGGTCACTGTTCTAACCTAACCTAACCTAACCCAAATGATTCTAACCCAAATGATTCACCAATGTGAAGTTTCGGACGCGCGGGTGTTTTGTGTAACATTCAGGAATATTTGGTGCACGATCAGTATTTTGATGTACGGATAATATTTTTGGTGAACACAAAAATATCATCCATTTAAAAATAGTAAACTCAATAAATCATCCTCAAACTCGCTATCAGAATCAGAAAACATGACTTACAGACGCACTAGTGCACCTTCTGAGAACTTATAACAGCGTCTGATGCCAATTTACGTTGCATACATGAGATAAGTGTGCACACCCATTCTCCCACGTTGCATCGCATACGTTGCGTACGTGGGAGGTGGGACCAGTTTGTCTCTAGCTTAACGTGCTTTCCGAGGCACGGAGGGGTCTTGTTATGTAAAGATAGTCACCCATCCACGGACCAACCACGGCAAGCGTAGCTTATTCTTGGTAATAATAAATACATCTATATTCCAGGTGGTCGTTTCCGTGAGTTCTACTATTGGGACTCGTACTGGATTATCAAGGGTCTGCTCCTGTCCGAGATGAGGTCTACTGCCAAGGGGATGGTCTCCAACTTCTTGAATATCGTCGAGAGGATCGGCTTCATTCCCAACGGAGGAAGGATTTATTATACTATGAGGTTTGTTAAGTTTTAATGACGTACTTGATCACTGCGACCCATCGTCATTATGGCAGGCGGTAAGCGTATATTTGTGAATGGCCCTGCTTCGCACGGTTTTTACGACTTGACAAAACATGAAGTTTCTATATTATATACAGGGTGTAAGTGTAAACAGTGGCAATCTTTTAAGGGGTCATTGTGACCCCTTAAAAAATTGACTCATCATTATGAATAACTTTTACTATGACACCAAACCTAAATCGCGAAAAAAAATATAGTAAAAGTTGTTCATAATGATCAGTACAATGACCCCTTAAGAGGTTTTGCGCATTTAACATTACACGTTGTATATAAGTGAAATATTAATGTAATAGAGATAATAACCTTCTGGAATAAATTCTCTAAATGATAGTGAAAACCGCATCTAAATCCGTTGCGTAGTTTAGAAGAACAACGCGGCCACACAGAGAGACACGAAAACCGATTTTATTTTATAAGTATAGAAGATTATAGATAGTGCCAGTCTTTAATTGCCTTAGATAGACAACATTCTTATTAGCTATTTATACGATACTAGCTGCGCCCTGCGGTTTCACCCTCATAAGTCTCGATTCCATGGTGATGTCATATTATGCGAGATCATTATTACTTAAACCGAACTAGCATGCCTCTTTTTGCCTTTAATGTCATCCTTAAGCCTACGGAATAGAAGTCAAAATCGGATGAACGGACTGTAAAAAAGGTTTGATTAAATGTCTAATCTTATTGTAGGTATAAATATTTTACGTCTGCATTTTTCAGGTCACAGCCTCCCCTCCTGATCCCAATGGTAAAGATAATTCTGGATGACATGGATGACGTGGAGTTCTTGAGACAACACATCCACACCCTGGACAGAGAGTACGACTACTGGATGACCAACCACACCACTGAAGTGAACCACAATGGGCATAGGTGAGACTAATATCATGTACTGTAGCCACCAAACAAGTTGTCAAATTTTCGGCATGGAGCCAATAATGCAACAATCAATCAATCTGCCTAGCCTTTTCCCAACTGGCCTGCAAAAATAAGTATCACACTTTTAAAATTGCAATAACTTTTTAAGTACACAAGATATACTTTCGAAACAAAAAAAACAAAACCGACTTCCAAAAAAAACACTACAAAGTGAAAAATAACTTTTATTTCGGAAGTCGGTCTCTTTGGATCAGTATTTTAGGTTTTTGCCCCCGACTTCCGAAATTAAAGTTATTTTTCACTTTGTAGTGTTTTTTTTGGAAGTCGGTTTTGTTTTTTGTAAAAAAGTTTTTATTTTTCACTTTTTAGTGGGTCAGTTTGTAATTTATCTAAGTTACAATAAGCCATTGTCAACTGCTCATCACGTGTTACAAAATATTGTTTTTCCCGATGCTGGGACGTTAATTGTTGAGGATTTCTCCTAGTAAGAACCAGGAGAGCTGGAGCTCATGGTGAAGTCACCATCACCATTATGCATTTTGACGAGCATAAACCATATTAAAGTAATCGAATCGCAACCTGTGATATACTTAGATATAATTGAGCATTTGCGATGGCCATCTGTGGTCTTCATCATCAGTTCCAGTTCACCAAATGGTACTTTCCGAGAGCAAATGCAAGAGTTACTATAAAAAATACCGAAATCGATAGAAGTGTGCCCATAAAATTTGAGGGTTTCCCTCGATTTCCATGGGATCCCATCATCAGACTCTGACTTGACGATCATCGGACCACTTGAAAAGTATACCCTTTCGAACAAAAAAAGAAAAATTCAAATCGGTCCAGCCATTTTCGAGTAATCGGGGAACATACATAAAAAAAAAAATAAAAAAAAAAGGTTCCGACGAATTGAGAACCTCCTCCTTTTTGAAGTCGGTTAAAAAGGACTCAAAAAAGAGTTTAAAAACTGGCACGCCTGGCTACTGGCATGAGCTAGTTGAGGCTAGTCGGAAGCCCCAGACCACCACCTACCACCCTAAGGGCACTAAAACAGGCCCTGATAGAGGAATGAGAGAATATTCCCCAACATCGGCTCCGAAACCTAGTGTTGAGTGTGCCAAATCGACTCGAAGCTGTAAACAGAGCCCGAGGAGGCAATACCAGTTATTAAAAAAATAAATAACATGTAAAACATACTTGTCGTTCAAACAATTTATGTCGTTCTATTTTATATTACCATTAGTTTGGCTTTATGAGTGGATGCCAAAATCAATATGACTGGAAGCCGACCCCAACATACACTGGCCTGCAAAACTAAGTAGGTACTACACATTTAAAACTTAATTTTTTTCTAAAATATAGAAGTTAGAGATATAAAATAAAAAAGTTTTATAGCAACATTTTTAAGTCTAAAAAAGGTAAAACAATAAAAATAGCTATTTTTAGCTTAGTGTCATAAAACTCAATTAACAATTAATTTAATTAATAATTAATTAATTTATTTAATTATTTTTTATTAATTCTCTTTAATTGAGTTTTATGACACTAAGCTAAAAATAGCTATTTTTATTGTTTTACCTTTTTTAGACTTAAAAATGTTGCTATAAAACTTTTTTATTTTATATCTCTAACTTCTATATTTTAGAAAAAAATTAAGTTTTAAATGTGTAGTACCTACTTAGTTTTGCAGGCCAGTGTATGTTGGGGTCGGCTTCCAGTCATATTGATTTTGGCATCCACTCATAAAGCCAAACTAATGGTAATATAAAATAGAACGACATAAATTGTTTAGTCTTGATTTTAAACAACAATGTACAGTAATTATGGAAACGTATGTCTGACCACCGTGAAAACAAAATCCAGTGCACACGATGGCCACATCAGAGGGCTTAGTGCGAGTTTTTATACTTACTCGATCACGTTAACGTAAACTTCAATTTGTACTAAAACTGAATAAGCGTCGTCTGGTGACTATAATGGGAAACACAATTATTCCATACAAATTGACGTACGTCAACGTTAACGTAAACGCTATCGAGTAAGTATAAAAACTCGCACTAAGGCCACAGAGGGCTTAGTGCGAGTTTTGACACTTACTCGATCACGTTAACGTAAACTTCAATTTGTACTGAAACTGAACAGGCGCCGTCTGGTGACTACAATAGGAATCACAATTATTTCATACAAATTGACGTACGTCAACGTTAACATAAACGCGATCGAGTAAGTGTAAAAACTCGCACTAAGGCCACTGTTTACCGCCCCTTTTTGCGTCGTCCAATGAAACAAAAATACATAGTAGGTAATTTATTTATCAATATTTTATTTTTTATATCAGCAAAAGTCTGATGCTGCGATGCTATTGGTTGATGGCTTGATGAGCGTAGGGTAAGCACTACTTTTAGCGGCCGAGTGCTGCAAGTATAGCACTTACGGTGGTCATACGTACTTTTCCGTAACTGTACACGGTATTTACAGTACATAGAATGTATTATTTATTATTTAGGAATTTAGGAATAAACTTCTGTTGCAGACTTCACGTATTTACGCGAGGTACTTATAAAAATATCAATATTTTCTGAAACTGTAATGTAGGTAGGTAGGTACAGTCAGCGTCAATAATATAATAATAATATATATTATAATTTTGTGTATTTTATCTATGGGCCTAGTTGCCTGATAATAAAATTATTATTAATGATTATTGGGACGAACCTCAGGACGAACAGACTGTTCAAAATGATCTAAACAACTTTGAAAATGAAATATTAATTCAATGACACAAGGAATGTTTCAGAATGAAGCAGTAAACGACAACTGTCATTCTGACAAGAACTTTATCAAATTGCGTAGACTTCTAGAAAAATAAATTGAATCTTGTATTATTTCAGATACACGCTAGCGAGGTATTACGATCAATCACAAGGACCCAGGCCTGAGAGTTACAAAGAAGACGTAGATGTTGCCAAGTAAGTATTTTTCTTATCACGTATATTCGGATATATACGTCTGTATTCGGATTTCTTTCTTGGGAATATTACAGGTAGGTTATGTAAGATGCAGTTCACTGATTAAAATTTTCAATTATTTCCTTAGTTTAATTTAATTTTCATTTTAAATACCTAATGCATTAATTGAACGCGTCATGACTAACATAGTTTTAAGATAGGTACTTAATTAATGTAATACTATATAATATGGACAAATAAATTGTCTGAATTAAATTTATTTTATTTTATTTATTCGTGGCTAAGTAATAACAGCCGCACGGGTTGATCCATCAGGTTAAGTTGCGCTTGCCGGGGTTGGTCTGTGGATGAGTGACCATCTTTACATACCGAGACTCCTCCGTGCCTCGGAAAGCACGTTAAGCCGTTGGTCCCGGCTGTCATTTGTGGATCTTTGACAGTCGTTACGGCCACGGGTCGTCAGAACCCCAACCAGTCTTACCGACGGGGAACGTATTACACAGTAACTGGGTTGTGGATGTCAGATGGGCAGTCGCTCCATGTAAAATACTGGTATTCAGCTGCTTCCAGTTAACTAGAAGCCGACCCCAACATAGTTGGGAAAAAGCTAGGCAGATGATGTTCTTGAATTATTTCTGTGGACTAACTTCTGCAATATTATATTTTCAGACATTTCGACACAAATGAGAAGAAAGAGGAATTGTATGCTGAGCTAAAAGCCGCCGCCGAGTCAGGCTGGGACTTCTCCTCCAGATGGTTCATTCTCAATGGCACCAATAAAGGTTACAAATTATATTAAACTTTGAATCCATTAATATTTATTTATTCCTCAATTTTTTTTTCTTGCTTTAGTCTTTAATTTCGTCAGCTACCGGCGACCGTTTCGAGCAGTTTAGATCTTTACCCCGCGTCCTATATGAAAAGCGATCATCGCGTGTATAAGTATGTCCTTTTTTTTTCGGAAAACTAGAAAGCGCCCTCTGTTGGCGCGACTACGCGTTGAGATTCACCGAACAAAAAGCACACAATACTACAAGTACAGAAGATTCACTTCATCTAAATAAATAGCGAATAGAGGTATGTCAGTTAAAAATAATATCATACACAAAATGTATTTAGAATGTCTAAGAGTAGGTAATTGTTTAAATTATAATAACATAGGAAGTGTTTGAGTTTCTTTTTAAATTAATTTAAATTGACCGAACAAAAAGTGACTTAAGAATATAAGCGCGGCGGCGGCGATCGCGTATTCGCGCGATTATGGCTTTTAAATAGGACGTGAACGTAGACCCCAAAGCTAACACTCCAAACGCCAAATAGAACTCGATGGCAATCAAATGGCAGTATAGATAGACTGATCATGACGACCCCTCAAGTGTCGAATGCACCCCATGTGTGCATAAGAAAAACCCTTTTTTTGTTCGGTACATAAGCTTATATCACATATATGTAAATGTAAAAAAACATCATCCGATGGAAAACCAATCTAATCATTAGTTGTGAACTTATGGAGTTCGCAGCTAACCTCCCCTCGCCCCCCGCGTGTCAAATGCACCCAAAGTGTGCAAAAGGACAAAACTTTACATAATAGGTATATAAGCTTAGATCACGTATATATAAACGTAAAAAAACATCATCCGATGGAAAACATATCATTATCAGTAGTTGTGAACCTATGGGGTTCGCAACTAACCCCCAACCCTCCCCACTCGCTGGGGTTTTGGGTCTAAAATCAGCCAAACTCAGACACTTGAGGGGTTAAAATGTAAGTAAGAAGCCAAAAATTCGCCAATATGGAAGAAAACTGTCAAATTAGTTCTGCGTAGATGGCGCTAAGTGTTTGTTACTTTCATTCAGCTGCCAATGGAGTTCTAGCTGAAAACTTTGCCGCGAGATGGCGCTAAGTGTTTTTTCTTGTCGCCGATTGGTTGCTTTATCTTCAAGATTACTTTGACAAGTGACAAACACAGCGCTCTCTAAGCTTCCGGGAAACAGCCCCGTTAGACCTAACCCATACTACGTGAATAGTGTGAGGTTCAACTCCCTGGAGTCGAACCTCACATTTACGCTCTAGCGTTTTATGATTAGGATACTAACATTAGTTTTAAGTTTTTGTTTTTACTAACACTATGGATCCCCGTGGTCTGGAAATAAAGGTTTATTAATAATAAGCAACTTTAGTCAAAATCGGATTTCAGCAAAACGCAATCAAAACATGTTTCAATATATTTTATGCCTATTTTGTTCAGAATATCCACAACCAACTAGTGATCTCTCTATTAATGGATATAACCAAGTTGGGGGTATGTAAATGTAAAAAAAACCTTGTGTGGATTGTGTGTTACTTCAGTAGACAATGACCATCAAACATTATACAAGGTCAAATTAAATTAGCTAGCGAAACTGCAAAGACGTGATGGGTATCGATATCTAAACACGACAAAATAAAAATGATTTTATGATTTTTTTGGGGTCAATAACCGCTGGTAGTGTTGTTGTTTTATCGTGTTGAGATATACAGGATATTTTTTTAAGCAGTGCGCAAATTTTCACAGGGTGTTCTACCCATGAACATGATCAATTTTTACTATGGGACCAAACCTGAAATCGCAAAAAAAATCAGGTACTCTCTATATTTTGACTAGTTTGGTGTAGATAAATGTACTGAACAGCTGATTTTTTTTTCGCGATTTCAGTGTTAGTCCCATAGTGAAAGTTGATGGTGGTGTTGTTGTTGTTATGGGTAGAACTCCCTGTGAAAATTTGAGCACTGTTTAAAAAAAATATCCTGTTCACGTCTGAGGAGTTTCGCTAACTAATTTAATTTGACCCTGTAGATGGTGCCCGTAGGTCCTGTTTTTTAATGGACGTATTTAGAATCATATTAAACCATATCCCATATACATAAATATTAGAATTAATAAAAAAAATACTAAGTTTTAATGAAATTTTACCAATAAAGCACACGCACATTAGTAATAATTATACCTGTCCACTACTAATCTGTTAGCAGCATAAAAAACGTGTTTTATATATAAACTTTTTTGAATTTGTAAAATCCCAAACATAACCAAGTACAGTTACCGGCCATAAATATTGCACATGGATTTTTACAGTTGCCGGCCGTAAAAGCACATGAAACAAGTAGGTATACGTAAAAGTACATAAATAATGTACTACAATAGTACTACATACATATACAACGTGTAATGCTAAATGCGCAAAACCTCTTAAGGGGTCATTTTACTCATCATTATGAACAACTTTTACTATGGGACCAAACCTGAAATCGCGAAAAAAAAATCAGCTGTTCAGTACATTTATGTTCGCATATTTCGTCAAAATGTACTGAACAGCTGATTTTTTTTTCGCGATTTCAGGTTTGGCCCCATAGTAAAAGTTGTTCATAATGATGAGTACAATGACCCCTTAAGAGGTTTTGCGCATTTAGCATTACACGTTGTATACACATATACTATACACACATACATACATATATACATCGTATATATGTAGTTACGTATTTAACGTACGTAAATCCCATGTGCAATATTTTCGGCCGGTTACTGTAAGTAGCTCTAAGTCTTTAGTATCTGCATTGGCATGGAAAAAAAATCAGGAGGTGTCGTTGGATACCCGGTTTGAATGAAGTTCCTTTCGCTGTTTATTATGTACTAGCTGTTGCCCGCGGCTTCGCCCGCGTGGGTGTCGTTACTTCCCATGTATTATTATTTATTATACAATATAAACCTTTCTCTTGAATCACTCTATCTATTGCTAAAAACTACATTAAAATCCGTGGAGTAGTTTAAAAGATCTAAGCGAACAGACAGCGGAAGCGACTTCATTTTATACTATGTAAACATAACACAGAGAATATAGAACCATCTAGTTTAAATTTTTAGCTTGTATTAAAAAATAAAAACAATAACTTTTGACTCGAGTGTCAAAAGTTTTTGTTTTTATTTTGTTTTTATTTTATAACTGACTTTTTTGGGCGTAACGCTTTCTCGTTACGTGACGATTTCTTAACAGTTTAAATACTCCTACTGCAAACCGTGTTCGTTCCAATAACAAAAACAGAAAAGGTAAAACTCATCATTTTAACTACACACCAAGTAGGTACCTACTTTAAATAAAAAAGGATTAAGTATAATAAATCGATTCGAAAAAAAAAACAAGACCTGCTCACCGAAATCCTGGCAGACAACAACAAAAATACCAAAACTCGCCTCAAAACACCACACTAACGCAATCTCCTCCCCAGGCAACTTAACAAACCTGAAGACCCGCTCCATCATCCCGGTGGACCTGAACGCCATCATGTGCTGGAACGCGCAGCTGCTGCGAGACTTCCACAGCCGGCTGGGCAACATCGACAAGGCGGAGTACTACCGTAATGTGCACGCCAGGTTCATGGATGCTATTGAACAGGTGATCATTTATTTATTGTAATACTAGCGACCTGGCCCTTGCCGGGGTTGGTCAGTGGATGGGTGACCATCTTTACATATCGAGATTCCTCCGTGCCTCGGAAAGCACGTTAAGCCGTTGGTCCCGGCTGTTATTCGTGGATCTTTGACAGTCGTTACGGGTCGTCAGAAGCCCGAAAGTCTGACAACCAGTCTTACCTAGGGGTATCGTATTACCCAGTAACTGGGTTGTGGAGGTCAGATAGGCAGTCGCTCCATGTAAAATACTGGTATTCAGCTGCATCCGGTTAGACTGGAAGCCGACCCCAACATAGTTGGGAAAAGGCTAGGCAGATTGATTTTTAGCGACCTGGCCCTGCTTTGCATGGTTTTGATAACTTGACCAAACATGAAGGTTCTATATATAGGGTGACTGGTAATTAGTGACCCTATGTAAAATTTCAACATTTATATCTGTAATTTTTATGGTGTGCATAATAAAGAGTATTCTATCTATCTATCTATCTAGTGGCCGATACCTAAACACATGATTGTGCTCATGATAACAAACAACTTTTAATAACGCGAAAAAATAATCAGCTGCCCCATACATACAATGCGTTTCAACTAAGAATAGGAAAGTCAATGACCTCTAACTGTCAACTACAGCTAGAAATATACGGCTTGCAAAGTTTTGTAGTGTTATCCTTATCCATTTTAGTTCTGTTTTTGGAATTTGTTTTTGTTAAAATATGTCACTGACTTTGCAAATGTGTAAACGAGATGCTATTATGCTAAATCTTCACAATATGGCGCAAGGTCATTCCTATTCTTAGTTGAAACGCATTGTACATGTTCGCATAACTCGTCAAAATGTAGGGAGCAGCTGATTTTTTTTTCGCGATGTCAGGTTTGGTCCCACAATAAAAGTTGTTTGTTATCATGAGCACAATCATGTGTTTAGGTATCGGTCATTAAGTACTAGTCAC
Source organism: Cosmia trapezina (assembly GCA_905163495.3). Classification (NCBI taxonomy): domain Eukaryota; kingdom Metazoa; phylum Arthropoda; class Insecta; order Lepidoptera; family Noctuidae; genus Cosmia; species Cosmia trapezina. The sequence continues at coordinate 15,499,588 of LR991044.1, forward strand.
CCTATATATGAGTTAAATATTAATGTATTACTTATAAGTACTTATAAACCTTCCGGAAAAAAATCTCTAAATGACAGTGAAAACCGCATCAATATCCGTTGCGTAGTTTAGAAGAACAACGCGCGCACAGACAGACACGAAAAGGGACTTTATTTTATAATTAGTATAATAACACAACATTATATATTAAAACGTAAGGCCGCGTCATATTTAATAGTACTTTATGAATATTATTATATAAGTGCGGTAAGTTGAAAATTACAGCCGAGGCGATATTGCTAGCCCGAGCCGTAGGCGAGGGCTACAAGAAAGCAGAGGCTGTAATTATCAAAGCGCACGTATGTCATATGACGTTTTATAACATATTTGCGAGGAAATAAATCGGACTTTCTTAAACGAATAAATCGTTGAAAACACACTTTCTGAAAATGAATTTGCATCTTTGCTTGTTTTCATCTATCGGTCGATTTTTCGGCTTAGAGTAGCCTGTTCCGCTGCCTCTGAGACTTCTGCTGGTGTCGAATTAATAAATTCATCATTACTTGACGACATTTTCAAATAAAAACAATACAGCGAAAAGAAAAAACGCGCGGAATAATTTTTACTTGTTCACAAATTAGTGATGCGCGCCCATCAGTGCTTTTTTTTTAAGGCAAAGGCAACAGCCAGTATTTATTATTAAAGTAAATTAATATTTTTTTGTTTTTGTTACAAATAAATTGTAATTTATTGTCAAAATGAATTAAATTAAAGAAGTAAATGTCTATTTTTTATATTTTATCTCCCGATGTTAATTTTATTCTTAAAATGTTGACCACTTTTCCGACATAAAAACTCTTTGCTAAGATTTAAAAAAGTATCGTTCGTTTTAGACGGAGTATCTTGAAACTCGTGCCTTTTACATTACAATAATGCACAAGTACGTAATGACATACATTACGATTACGATATTGAAATTGATGAAATAAGAGACACTTTACGAGCAAATGTGTTATAAAAGCGATTATGCGATCGTTATTGTGCATATGTCACTTTTTGTTCGGTGAATCTGAACGCTTGGTCGCGCCGACAGAGGGCGCTTTCCGGTTTTCCGATCAAAAAGTGACATAAAATTATGTACTATGCACGCGACTATGCGACTTGTTCGCTTTTAAATACAATATTTATTTTTGTAGTACTATACTGGGTGATTTTTTAATGACCAGCCAAATTTTCACAGGGCTACCCATGAATATGAACAACTTTCACTATGGGACCAACTTTGAAATCACGAAAAAAAAAACCAGCGGTTTCCTACAAAAGTTCAATACCTACTCGATCAAAGTGTATGAAACAGCTGATATTTTTTTTGCGATTTCAAAGTTGGTCCCATAGTGAAAGTTGTTCATATACATGGCTAGAACACCCTGTGAAAATTTGGCTGGTCATTAAAAAATTTGATACTATTTAAGTTTTATTTAACAAAATTTAACATATTGATATAATAACACAATGAACCCTGACAACTCAGTTTCTTCTTTACATGATGTTAAATAAATTATACTAGTCTTTGCCCGCGGCTTCGCCCGCGTGGATGTCGCAAATTATCCCACGGGCACCTACTACCAGGATGAAAAGGGATACTTTTTATGTGTTAATCCAGGTTATAAACTATCTGTGTGTCTAATTTCATCCAAATCCGTTCAGCTGTTTTTGCGTGATTGAGTAACAAACATCCAAACACAAACTTTCGCCACTATAATATTTAATATTAGTGTGATATACTTATAGCAGTACTTACTACAATTTTCGAAACTTTATTAACTATGCGTCATTCGTCTCTAAAGGTTCATTAGAAAAAACACCGTCAGACAGCATCTTAAGCTAAAATTAACCTTTTTGGCACAGCCGTGAGCACACATTGGTTTTTTAAAACATTATTTCCATTTTTTTTTTGTATTTTGTGTTTCACGAATTGTTGGCAAATAAATATTATTATTCTTTATTTCTTTCTTGCTCAGGTCCTATGGCACGAAGACGTGGGAGTATGGCTGGACTACAGCCTGGAGTCAGGCAGACGGCGCGACTACTTCTACCCATCCAACGTGTCGCCTCTCTGGGCGGTCTGCTACGACCAGGCCAGGAAAGACTACTTTGTGAACAGAGTCGTTAATTATTTGGATAAAGTTAAGGTGAGAAGATATTAGAGAAATATGACAGTTTTTAATAAAAGGGACATGATAAGTGGGTGGAATCAAACAAACCACTCCCAAAAATGTCAAATTGCGTCTCTCTTGGTGCGTTTTAGAGGGAAAATTACGAAAACAATACGCGTCTATACTACGAAAGGTTTAGGTGGTGAAAAAAAGGTAAACAATCTGGATGTGTCTTTTATCTTTTTTATTTTAAAACCTCAGTTTAAAAATAAATGCAACTAAAAACCAATGTAAATAAAACAATAATGATTACTAAATCATTTGAAGCAGTAGTTTATTTGTTTATATGTATTTGTGTAAAATTTTAATATGTATTTGTGAGCTCGTGGCTAAGTAATAACAGCCGCATGGGTCGATCCGTCAGGTTAAGCTACGCTTGCCGGGGTTGGTCCGTGGATGGGTGACCATCTTTACATACCGAGATTCCTCCGTGCCTCGGAAAGCACGTTAAGCCGTTGGTCCCGGCTGTTATTCGTGGATCTTTGACAGTCGTTACGGGTCGTCAGAAGCCCAAAAGTCTGACAATCAGTCTTACCAAGGGGTATCGTGTTACCCAGTAACTGTGTTGTGGAGGTCAGATAGGCAGTCGCTCCATGTAAAATACTGGTATTCAGCTGCATCTGGTTAGACTGGAAGCCGACCCCAACATAGTTGGGAAAAGGCTAGACATATTGATGTATTTGTGTAAAAAGTCACATCAAGATTGTTTACCTTTATTTTACTACCTAAACCTTACTAGTATATGTAACGAAATTTTTACAATGTCTGTGGGTGATTACAATGTTGTTAACAATTTTTTTGGTAAAAGTTCATAATGGTATTTGTAAAAAATGTTCATACATTCTTTATTATGGCGTCTTTTACTAACAAACAACCTTCATATTTATCAGGTAAATTTGTTGCGGATAAGTGCTTGCTAATTAATTCGTAGTATCTAGTTAATTATCAGAGAGCAAAGATAATAGATGTTGCGTCACTTCGTTCGTACAGAACGGAATTTTCGACACGTTGTGTATAAGACTCCGTGGCGCAACGGTAGCGCGTCTGACTCCAGATCAGAAGGTTGCGTGTTCAAATCACGTCGGGGTCAAAATTGTCTTTTTGTGTTTTTATTTTATTCGTTTTGAATATTTTGTGTTAAATTATTTATTGAAAATAATTAATTGTTTTATAATATTTAGAAAAGAAATTATTTCCAACAAAATTGTGAAACTCCCAACAAATATTATTTGGCAGCCATTCTGCATCTGTAATATTACAACTTTGTATTTATGTTATTTTATACTGATTTTATATAAATTTTTAATTGGTCTGAAATGTATTTACACAAAAAAATTATTAATCTTAACGATGCGATCATAAATCTTGTGTGGTGATTTGGTGATTATTGTAATATGTCCAAAATTTTAATTCCACCTTTCTTCTCAGGTCGACATCTTCGACGGCGGCATCCCGACAACATTCGAACACTCCGGCGAGCAATGGGACTACCCCAACGCGTGGCCGCCACTACAGTACATAGTGGTCATGGGCCTGGCCAACACTGGCCAACCTGAAGCGATGCAACTGGCCAGCGAGATCGCCACTAAATGGGTCCGTTCGAATTTTGAAGTTTGGAAGCAAAAGACTGCTATGCTTGAGAAGGTAATTTTTTTGTTTTAGATTTCTGTTTTATGAGGGCTGTCGCATTTTGTCACCTCTCTCCCTCACACGGGACCAAATTTTTAAGAATGTTAAATGAAAAGATGCTTTTTTGAAAAATTTAATCAATCTGCTAACTAATAAATAATATTTATTTAATAGGTAATTATTAAAAACACATTTTATTTTAAATTTTAAAAATTTAGTCCCATGTGAGCGATAGAGGTGACAAAATGCGACATCCCAAGTTCACGGTGAATCTGAAAAAAGAAGGAGGTTATCAATTCAGATGTTTATACTTTTTTTTATTTTTTTATTTTCATTAAAGGGTGCAAAAGTTGAATAAGGCTAAGATTTAATTTTATAACGGTGACAGTACAATCTCAAAACAATGATTAAGATGTTTTCACAATTCCGGTCTTTAGGTGGCTCACTTTGAAGTACAAAAATTTTGGCTAATCTGCAACTGTAGGTACAGTAGTTCCCAACTAATATGGCTTATCGATGTACCTGTGCAGAAGATGAATTTTCAAAGCGCGGGAAATGCTATTGACCAATCGGCACGCTCCACGCTTTTTCCTGTACCGCTATTGGTCGGTAGCTGCCGCCATGTTAGCGCGCGCCGCTTGACAGCCGCCATACTTGCGAGTGAGACAGAACTAACAGCTGCAGTGTATTATCAACCTTATAGTAGTGATCTAAGGTTGATTGTAAGTTTTAAGCTTTCTCGTTAATCTTCGGGGCAATACTTTCTTTTCTATGCGAACGAAGATTCACGACGCGCCTTATCAGTTGGGTACTACTGTACTTACTTGATAATATTAAAGTAAAAGTAAGTAAGTAAGTAGTATTTTTAAATGATTTGATTTGAAAAAAAATGTTGTGACTTTGACAATAAAAAAAAATAAAAAAAACTGCAGAGATTGAAAATCCAAATGACTTAATTTGAACCTTATTTCTAAAACAATAACATCAATTTTCCAGTATGACGCAACAATCTTCGGCGGTTATGGAGGAGGTGGCGAGTACGTTTTACAGACTGGCTTCGGGTGGACCAACGGAGTCATCATGGCCATGCTTAACAGATGGGGAGGTAAGCTATTGTGTGCTTTATGTGTTCGGTATAAGGTTTATTATGGCTTATACAGATAATACTATTAAAAAAGGTGTGTGATGAATTGATGATTCCCGATGCGTTTGTGTTTATTTTTGTAAAGAATGAAAGATTTTGAATGTCACTGATAAAGACTTTAAGCAAGGCATACTTTTGAAGTGCGACTCAAATCGAGGCAGAGTCAAAAAACTAAAGATTTTTTTGTATGATAAATAGTCGTGACCAAAAGAGTTGAAAGATGATCTTCCCTTTATGAAGTAAAATATTACTCTTGTGATTTTCTAGAAGTTTGTTTATAAGATTTGTGTGTAATAAAATCCATAGCTCTAGTGTGAATGTGAGACTGAAACATCCCAAACTAAAAAGACAACATTTCATCATCACTATAACATGACGTCATAATGTGTTGCTGCTTTAATTAATCTTATTATTTTTTGTTCACCATTCATTCATTCACCGTGGAAGTTGGTGGCATCGGTACGTCATTCATTCAATTATGTGTTGTGGTGATTGTGTATGTAGATGTGTGTTCTGTGTTTTTTTTTCTGGGGTTCTGGTTTGCAAACATTTTTATGTCATAACAAAAAAAACGAAACTTTGAAAAATATTCGATTTGTTTGTCTTTTGCTATCTGTGAAAGTATTTCCACTCTAAATGACATAATAATGTTCAAATCATGTAATGGTTGTTCGTAATAGCACAGATTAATACAGATGAGGGACACTCCGCAAAATCATTTAAATAAAAGGCGACTCTTGCTACGATACAATAATGTGCAATTCAGGTCGCACTACGCTTATTACCTACAGTTATATTCAACTACAAGTTGCCTCTCTTTCTATCGCGTAACTCTTATACCTTCTGACCTACTGAATTGGCCCCGCGGACGGGGCCCGCCGCGTACTTGTAGCTTCATACCTAAACTGCGGAGTGTCCCATCTGTATTAATCTGCGGTAATAGTGTGTCTTGTGTCTTATAAACGGTGTGTATCATACTCATAAACTCATAATATTAGATTATTTGCATTACGAATATTTTTATTTATTTTGGATATTTGTTTTGCTGTTTCTTTAATGATATCAATTATTGGTGTGTCGTAATTGGCTGACTATATAATTTGTTTATATATAACAAATTATTTATGTATTTTTTTAATATTTGACTTTTCGTATTTTTTTAAGTAAAATATTGGTGTCGCAAGTTGTTGTTGTTGTAATGATTTTCTATGCTCAATTATTAATATTAAATAAGTGCATTAAAGTTTGTTTTTAGTTTTTAACTTTTTACTACAGACGCTCTAACGTTCACGTCTTTACATGGTTCTCACATGTATAATTGATCATTAATGATGGAACCAATATTTTGTACTTAACAATATTTTGATTTAAAAGAGTGTCCGTAGCATTGAGTTATATAACTAGAGAAGCAAACCTCATTAAAATGTGTAAAAAAAAGTCTAGCCACTATTTCAACGCGACGACGTAGCTTTGAAACCACTAAACATTTAAAAGTAAACATATATCTTTCTCACTTACACAAGTCGCAAGAACAATACTGTCGCTTAGATTAGACAAAGATCGCAATATAAACATGCAATGGCGGTGAATGGCGGGATGGGGTTGCCTACCCATGCGAAATTTTACCCAAGTTTTTAAACGTTGAAAAAAAAACGTAACGTTTAAACGTTAAACGTTAAGTTATTTTTTAAATATGTGAATTATGTATTTCTTATTGGATGTGTATTAAAAGTTTATAACTAATGAAAATAATCAAGACATTTTCATTTTGAACATTTTTTATTTCCTTTAGTACATTTCCATACATATAATTTACATTTATAAATATTAGAATATAAAAACATTTAAGAATATAAAAAATAGTAGCCCACCGGCATCGGGAACAGGGTCCAGGGTACCGGTGGTCAGGGCTGCTGAGAGAGGAACCTCCTAACGATACGCGCCGTGTCCAGAAGTACCGCTTTCTGGAGCAATCTTCCTTAATCCAGCTGCCTAACGAGAGCCTCTTCAGGTGTTGATCGAGGCTCTTGGCTATTATGGCATTGGCCGTCACGACTATCGGCACAACGATTGCTGTATCGACATCCCACATGTCGACAACCTCGCGAGCCAGGTCAAGATACTTAATCTGCTTATCTTTTTCAGCTTTCACGAGGTTCTCGTCATGCGGGACCGCTACTTCAATAATCATTGGGCGACGCTCTAATCGATCTATCACCACTATGTTTGTCTTATTGGCAACAATAGTCCTGTCAGTGATGATAGTTCGATACCAATACAACGTGATATTGCCATTTTCGAGAACTGGGTCGGGCATATACCTATAGTACGGTACTTCCAATTCCACAAGACTGTATTTCAGAGTAAGTTGCTGGTGGATAATCCTGGCTACAAGGTTGTGCCTCTGCAAGTAGTCTCCGTTAGCCAGACGAGAACAGCCAGAAATAATTGACGGACTGATTCCCTCGGACGGTGGAATGCCCGACAGATGTCAACCGTGCCGTCCTTCACAATATATTTCCAGTAGTTGTTCGTCATCATAACATCGTCCATAATCGCAAAGACAAAACCTTCGGTTTCCCCAAAGAGTCAGTTTTCTATAAGTCCTTTTCTTTTTGAAGGTTTTTTAATTATTCCATGAATTGCACTGTTTTATCATTTACATTTAGCTGCATTTCGTCTTCTTCGCTCAACTCAGTTCCTCTAATAACATCGTTTATTTTTTTTATTTCTAGTCTTTTATTTTTTTGTGATATTTTTTTTTTTGTTAGTCTTTTAGCCGATACATTTTTCAACCGGTGAATTATTTTCCTCATTTTGTGCTTTCGGGGCGTTTCAGTTAATTCGTCTATCTTTTCGTCGGTTTCCACAGCATCCACATCCATATTTTCTTCTTCTGAAGCTCCACCTGCTATTAGAATAACGGTTGTCCTGAAAAATATACAATTTACTGTAGGCAAAACAACTCTTTATAAACTAAAAACTAAGTTGAAAAAAACATTCAACAATGTAGTTTGAGTCGATATAAACTAATTTGTTGCTGTGGGAGTTTAATGAGAAGGCATTTTTTTGTTGACATTACCTATAATTTGATAATATTAATTGCCGCAAAAAATCATTACTTTTACAATAAGCATTAGAATTCCTTGATTGCACAAATAAACACGGCCACATTCGCTTATTGGTCTTATTTTATCTTGATCACGGAAGTGCTTCGAACAAATGACAGTAGATTTAGTAGGTAGCCAGTCAGTATCTTTTCTCAGCAATCGGATTATTGATTGAGAAGCATCTTTAGGTAGTCTGGAACATTGTTAATCATTATTAAAAAATATTTAAAATCGCTTATTCCATAAATTAAAAACTCCCACAAATGTGGGAAACTAAAACATAGTTTTTAGTTGTAACACTGATCATAATTAAAAAAAAATCTACATTTTATTTATTTTCCTGCGTTTTTACGATGTTATAAACACAGAAACAATAAACTTACGTGTGGAAAGTAATTCCGGTAGTTTTTGTGATCTAGAATCGCATTCTTTCATTACGCATTTACCCATTTTGGCGATATTTTTTGTCGCGTGTCACTCGGTTCACTTCGGCTGCCGTCGTAAAGAGCACTGAACTGACGTTAGTTACGCATACGGCCGTGGCCGTATGTTCAGTGGCAACGCCTTGGCGCGGCAATTGCTAATCTAGTGTAACATATATATCAATGGTCCGTAGAGTTTCTCGCCCGTTATTCCCCATACTACGCTTTGGATTGGGCAACCAGCTTCATCTTTCTGACTGACCGACCCATTGACAGTTAAAAAGTGCCCGTAATTGGTTTATTTGAAATAAATGCTTTGACTTTGAGAACATTTTTATGTTCAAACAAGTTTTTTCCGAATGGACTGGCTGACAGAATTGTGTGGGAAATGGAGAGAGACGCCTTTGCCCTGCAGTTGGACAATACACGCTTGTTAGAAGTTAGTTTAATGCACTTATTTAATAATGAATTAATAATAATGCTGTACTTACTTATTATTATATTTTTTTTCCTACACTGCATGCGTTGGTGGGTAAGTCTAGAACACACACGGGTTTTGTTACTTTTGGTTTTTTAAATAATTTATTGGTATTTATTGGTGTATTACTATTTTATTTAACACTGGTATTAGGTACCTATATATTTTTGATCACTGCTTGGTAGGAAATAGGTACCGCACCGTAGTTATAGAAATAATATTGGTGTTGTTTTAATTAGCTTTATGTATACAACATTAGTTTTTGTTACTACTAAACCCGAAAAGGGGTCATTGTACTCATCATTTTTAACAATTTTTTCTATGGGACCAACCTTGAAATCGCGAAAAAAAGTCAGCTGTTCAGTACATTTTGACGAGTTTGATGTAGATAAATGTACTGAACAGCTGATTTTTTTTTCGCGATTTCAGGTTTGGTCCCATAGTGAAAGTTGTTCAAAATGCTGAGTACAATGACCTCTTTTCGGGTTTAGTATAAACAAAAACTAATGTTGTATACATAAATAATTTGTTCAGTTATGATTCTATGATTAGCTTTCTTTTTAAAATATTATAAGTACTTAGTTTAAAGTTTATTTTTGTGTTATTATTTTGCTTTTATGAGAATCAATCAAGACTACAATTATAAGTTTAAATCAAATTAAAAAAATATCTGAGGACTTATAAAACAAAGCATAATAAATCAAGATCCTTGTTTGTTCAATTGAACCGAATAAAATAAATAATTAGTAATTTATAGAGAAAAGTCATGCAAGATCAAAGCTACAAAACCCGCGTATTAGCTAGATGAGCCCACCGGTGCGCACGAGCTCACCGGTTGGCCATTTGACAGGTTCAATGACTTCAGCGGACGCGTTTGGCACCGGCGCGGGCGCCGCGGAGTCGGGCGCTGTGTACGGCGCGCAGGTGGGAGCCAGCGGGGTTGCTACGGCCATTCTAGTTGTGTTAGCATCTTTGGCTGCTGGGACTCTTGGGTGAGGTGAGTGTCAAACCGTTTTATATTTATACTAGCTTTTTCCCAACCCATGTGCCAAATTTGGAATCTCTAGACCCAGCGGTTTGGGCTGTGCGTTAATACATCAGTCAATCACTTTTGCCTTTTATATATATACTAGCTTTTGCCCGCGGCTTCGCCCGCGATGTCGGATGTCGGAAAATATCCCACGGGAACGTACTACCGGGATTAAAAGTACCCTAAGGCCGACGTTCGCACGGACGTAAAAATATCGCGGTGGGATTTTATTGCGCTCTGGATTTTCAACTCTCGGTTTTGAGGCGATCTTCGAGAATCCAACCTAACAACCACAGATCGCATCCCAGCGCGACGAAAACACTGTTGGATTTTTAACTCTCAGAGCGCAGAGCGTTGAAAATGCAGTGCGCTAAAAAAATCGCCGCGCTATTATAACGCCCGTGCGAACGTCGGCTAGACAATAATTATCTTCTCGCACTGCATATATAGCACTCGAGGAGCGGCGCGCAGATTGATATCTGATTGCTGGAGGATAATAAATCTTAAAACCAAACAATAGTAAACGGAAAATTACCAACATGCATGCCTTTGAAAGCAACTTTAAAGCGAAAATATAAATACTCTTTATTCCCTATCCCGTGGGAATTTAAAAAATATTAAGACTAAATGTTACTTCAAGATACGAATTACCCAATCCCTTAAATCTCTTAAAAAGAGTTAATTTTTCAAAAATCAAACCCATCAATTTGAATTTTCATATCCCTAACTTAAGAAATGCTGGGATTCCCATAAAACTTTCACCCCCTGGCCTGTAGGATTATTTTTTAAGACAAAAAGTAGGCTATGTCATTCCCCAGGATGCCATCTTAGTCTTGCCAAATTTTATCGATATCCGTGCAGTTTTGTGAATTTTCAAATCATCCCCTATTTTACGCCCTTAGGGTATGATTTTTCAAAAACGCTGGACCACATATTTCTTTATTTCCTACCAAAAGCATCAATTTGAATTGTCATAGCCCTAACTTAAGAAATGCTGGGTTTCCCTTACAAACTTTCATCCCCCATATCACCCCCGTAGGATAATTGTTTAAGATAAAAAATAGGCTGTGTCCTTCCCCAGGATGTCATCTGTAGCCTTGCCAAATTGTATCGATATCCGTGCAGTTTTGTAGATTTTAAAATAACCCCTATTTTACACCCTTAGGGGATGATTTTCCAAAAACGCTGGACCGCAAATTTCTTTATTTCCTACCAAAAGCATAAATTTTAATTTTCATATCCCTAACTTAAGAAATGCTGGGTTTCCCATACAAACTTTCACCCCCCGTAGGGTTATTTTTGAGACAAAAAGTAGCATAAGTCCTTCCCTAGTAAGGAAAAAACACTACAAAGTGAAAAATAACTTTCATTTCGGAAGTCGGTGGCAAAAAAACGATAATAAATAAAAAACCAAAGACACCGACTTCCGAAATTAAAGTTATTTTTCACTTTGTAGTGTTTTTTCGAAGTCGGTTGTTTTTTTTTTGTAAAAAGTTTTTAAATCTGTAATATCTTCGAAAATATTCATTTAAATTACATACTGTAAAGGGCCATATTGATCTATAGTAAATGCACAATGTATTTAAGGTACTTAATTGGATAAGGATTAATGCGGTATTGCTTAAAATCGCTTCGTAAATAAGCCATTATTTCTCGTAAAAAGTAAAGGATAAAAAATGGTTATTGTGGGTTATCCCTGAGAGATAGACATACCATCGCGGACTTTTTTGCAAACCTTTTTAAGGTGTAAAATACTGTAGTACATTATTTTGATCTATATCGTAGGGTTCAGCCAGCGTTTGCAATGTAAGCGCAAAAAATGTGTTTATTTACGACATCCCATTAGAATCCCCTAAAATTATCAGTGTTCTTCTACTATATTATGCATGTATTATACATATAAACCTTTCTGTTGAATCACTCTATCTATTCAAAAAAACCGCATCAAAATCCGTTGCGTGGTTTTAAAGATCTAAGCATACATAGGGACAGACAGACAGCGGAGCGACTTTGTTTTATAATACGTGGTGATGATAGATTTGTGTAGGTATTCTGTTGAATAAAGACTGCCTCTGCTTGGCAGATAATTTAAACACTTTTCTTTGATATTTGTGTAGGCAGAGCCTACTATTTTGGCTCTTCCGAGGTATTATCGTATAAGAAAACTTAAATTTAAACTCAAAAAATCCTAGCTGTCAAAAAGTAATAAGATTCTGTAGAGCAGTGGTGGCCCAGTGACAACGGCCCCGACTTATGAGTTGAAGGTCGTAGGTTGGAACCCAGCCGCTTTACTTTGTGTAAATAATTTCATCACCACTGTTCTCAAAACGGTGAAGGAAACCATTGTGAGGAAACCGGCATGTCCTAGAACGAAAAATTCAAAGACACGCAATTGGCCCTCGTGGTAGATTACAGCCCACTGCCTCGCGTAGAGAGGAGGCCTGTGTCCCAGCAGTGGGAACATTATAGGCTGATTATGTAATATGATTCTCTTGTCTACCGTAGGGATTGATTCTTAAAATTAGAAGCTTTATTTTTTGTTTTATTAAATTCACGAAATTCTTGCAAAAATGTATTTTTCATGTTTCAAGCGTGCACTTAGTAAACTAGTCGAGATCCTAGGAAGTCCTCCGATGTTATAGCATTACTAATAGTGTTGTTCTTTTGTTTCAGATGTCAAACCTTACATAACTATAATTTGTTAGCACAAACGCCTGTTACCCAGTGCTTCCTGAGGCCCGCTAAAAGTAAGATCTTTCCATTATTTTCCTTAAGTAAGATAAATATTTGGTGCAAATCAGGAGCGCACGTCTTGTGACTTTTATTGCCATCGATATAAGGTTTAAATTATTGACAGTGCGCTTCTGAAAAACAACTAGGTATATTAGTAGAGACAGTAACAGATCTGTGCAATGTAGTTAAAGTACAATGTTTTATTTTTGGATACGACAAAAGACATTATTGAATATAAGTGTAATTTTATAAAAGAAACTAATTTTCTTAAAAGTGGCATATTATACCGGTAGTATCAGAAAGGTGTGGTGAAATTTACAGACCATCAAACATAACAACTTTCTCCATTGGACCAACATCGTAGAGAAAAAATAATCAGCCGTCCCATACATTTGGGTCGAGTAAGTTTTGTATGGGACAGTTGATAATTTTTTCACGATTACGATGTTGGTCCAATGGGGAAAGTTGTTCAGTTTTCAGAGCACACCTTTCTGGTACACCCTGTATCATAAGTCATCGATTCACTTTATGCCTCGAGGAAATTCGACTTTTAAAAAGGCTGCCTCGTGTTAAGTCTTAACACGAAATATTACTGGAATAATGTCTTATGTCATTTTGTGATTTTTTTATGTTCTAAGTATTGTATTTAAATTATTTTATTACGAGATGTGAGTAATTTAGAGGTTATCATTCATTAATTTTCACAAGGTCACACATATTTTTATTGATTTTATTCAAGTATTTAAGGTAATAATAAGCTTCATTTTTGGTATTTTCAGAGTTAAAAATATTCCTTGAAAATGTGATATTATATTATTATTATTCGCCAGTATTTTTTTTAGGTATAAACATAATGTTTACAATATCTTGTTATTTAGCAATAGCATGTAATGTTTGTAAATATTTGTTCTTTCATACACCTAAGTAAGTAAAAGTATAGTGATATTAGCATACTGACATTGATAATAAAGATGTAGGTTACAAAATACGCAAGTTTCTATACAAACAAATATATTTTATTTATTATTTATTATTAAGTCTTTGCGTGTCGTATGAACCTTATCGGTCTTATTACAAAACGAGGTTGTTCTTCTGCCATGGTTTAAACCATCGAGCCAGTTTTTGTAATAAGAACCTAGCTGTGATAGAAATACAGTTGTTTATACAAAACTGACAACTTAGTCCGGGAACTGACATCTTAATGTGTCGGAATAAAGTTCAAAATTCAAAAAAGGGTCCATGGTTTAAACCTGGGTTTCAAAATGAACCTCTTTTGTAATAAGACGGTATAGGTTCAGACACCAACAGATTTTTAACTGTTAAAAATATAACAATATTATCCATATTTATAGATTCTCTCTCTGTAAAAGACACACACATTCACTCGTTCCTTTGAATGAATGAACGAATGTCTTAGGATATCGTGTACCTAATACTAAACACAGCTCCTAGTGAGAGACTTTGGCCAAAAGTAAGTACTATAGTGCGCGCGCAAGTGCTAGTTACAGCCTGAGGTATGTGAGCGGTGAGACGGGGGAGGGGGAGGTAGACAAAGGATAAGCTAGCTCAGTCTGCCAATCTTTTCAATCGCGCCCTCTGCCGTCTCACCGCTCACCTACCTCAGGCGGTGACTAGCACTTGCTCGCGCACTATACCATATCTATTTCTGCCGTCGAACAGCCTTGCTATATTCAGGTTGCCGGTTGTTACAGTCACATACGACTGTTACCTCGGGATAACAGACATAATGTAATGACGCGGGGTTCATGTTTTAAGACCTAGAGGGACGAGACCAAACCTAACAAAACTTTCACAGCCGCCATCTTGGCTTTTAATTTTGACTTCACTATCGAGTTTAGCACCCTCGAAAACCATGAAAATGACACTCATGAAGAAAAATTTTAAAATTTTCGCAGCCGCCATCTTGGATTTAAATTTTAATGTCATTATAGGCTTTACACCCTCGAAAACCGTGAACACCCATGAAGAAAATTTTTAAAAGTTTCGTAGCCGTCATCTTGGATTTACATTTTAATGTCATTATCGTCGTTAACACCCTCAAAAACCATGAAAACAACGTCCATGAAGAAAAATATAAAAAAATTTCCAACCGCAAGCCACGTTTTAAAGAACTTCGTTCCAGAAATCATAGAGCGTTGTCGCTCATACCCTTACGACAGTCTCCATCTAAAACGTGTGTGCCGTGCCATTTTAACGTCCGGGTAGGTACTGTACATATTTTTTTAGTTTTGGATCTGAAAAGCAGGTAAGTCACCATCATCACTCTCCTGCCCTACATCATCTGCCTTGCCTTTTCCCAACTATGTTGGGGTCGGCTTCTAGTCTAACCGGATGCAGCTGAATACCTGTATTTTACATGGAGCGACTGCCTATCTGACCTCCACAGACCAGTCCTGCACACGATACTCCTTGGTAATAAGACTGGTTGTCAGACTTTCGGGCTTCTGACGACCCACAACAATTTTCAAAGATTTCCGAGACACGAAGGGGTCTTGGTATATAAACATGGTCACCCATCCACGGACCAACCGCGGCAAGCGTAGCTTAACCTGATCAATCGACCCGTGCGGTTATTATTACTTAGCCAGAAGCCCTCCCATCATTCTCCTGCCCTTATCCAGGTTTATTTGGGGTCGTTTCAACATGTATTTTTCTTCCATACTTCTTGTGTTGTCACTCCCATTTTAGTCATATCATCTTTCACACAGTCCATCCATCGTTTCCTTGGTCTTCCCCTACTCTTATAGCCCTCCACATTCATACTGAGGTAAGTAGAAAAACATAAATAAAAAAAAATTTATACCAGGGGGGCTAAAACAGCCACTTTGGCAGAATCATAATAGGATAATAGGTATTATGAATCATATTTGAAATCGTAAAACGGTCACAAACTGACCGTTCACAATTTATCTGCGTACAAATTCATAGCACGCAATTCATCTGTTTGACAGTTTTGTATGGAGATTCGTAAAATGGTCCACAAATTATGAATTGCTTTATTGAAGTTTAATGTCAAATAGCACAATCATAATAAACTGCTGGGAATTCAGGAAATGAATCGTTTTTAGAGGAGTTGCTTAATGTGGCCGTTTTAGGCCCCCAGAATCTTTCTAAACATTACCATAGACAAGAACTTCCTTTCTTTCCACCGATCTCGTCAGCTTATCAAATCCAGTTAGTTCCAGGTTGTGAAGCAGGATGTCTTTTATAATACTAGTGCGGTGTTTACCTCGTTAGACAGTAATAAAAGACCTATTGTTCAACTAAGACCTTGTCGGTACTTCCTCACTTCGCGTGACTTGGCTAACTATGTGATCTTGTGTTTTATTGTCCTAAGCGTTTTAACCAATAAATAGGTTTGTCGCAAGAGTTTGGTCTGGCCCTCTTGAGATGATTATTTTGATTTAGCAAATTCATGTTGCCAAGTTTTTAAATTTTGAAATCATCATCATCATTTCAGCCGAATGATGTCCACTGCTGAACTGCTGCTGAGGAGCTCGTGGCTAAGTAATTACAGCCGTACGGGTCGATCCATCAGGTTAAGCTACGCTTGCCGGGGTTGGTCAGTGGATGGGTGACCATCTTTTCATACCGAGACTCCTCCGTGCCTCGGAAAGCACGTTAAGCCGTTGGTCCCGGCTGTCATTCGTGGATCTTTGACAGTCGTTACGGGTCGTCAGAAGCCCGAAAGTCTGACAACCAGTCTTACCAAGGGGTATCGTATTACCCAGTTACTGGGTTGTGGAGGTCAGATAGGCAGTCGCTCCATGTAAAATACTGGTATTCAGCTGCATCCGGTTAGACTGGAAGCTGACCCCAACATAGTTGGGAAAAGGCTAGGCAGATTGATTGATGTCCACTGCTGAACATAGGCCGCCCCCAAGCACCGCTGAAATTACAGAAACTTTTGACAATTTGAACCCTGAAGACATATTGCAATTAGTATACTTAATCTATCTTTCGTCTTTTGAAGAAGCGATACCTAGTTTTAATCATAGATGAGTTATCCTCACGTATAGTAGAACCCAATCTTTTTGCCGGGTTGTATGTAGGCGCGAGCCGATACGCAGAATGCTAAGTTAAGAGCCTATACTACCTCAAATGGCTTAGCATGATGTCGAAAATACTGCAGCATTAATTTTGTAATTTACTATGTTTGACAAAAACACGATTCCATAAAAGTTTCTCGAAAGAAAAAAAATCCAAAGTTACCTCCAAACAAACCGAACAATAAACCGTTGGTATTAAAAAAATACTTCAAATTATATCGTGAAACTTTGCATACTCACTGAACTAACTATAAAGCAGGTCTTATGTTTTTTTAATTTTTTCAAATTACCATTATTTTCACCGTAAAAAGCAATTACCTAAACTATCAGCGCCCAGCACCGCACTCAGTCTCGCTCTCACTCAGATAAAAACCTGAGGTAGTATGGGCTCTTAAGGGGGATGCGCCCGCATGGTACCGGGATGGTAGCCCGCGTGATTATTTTTTTTTTGGGTTTTGCTCTTATGGTTATAATTACGTAAATACGTATGTTATATTGTCGCGTATCATATTTTGATCAAGATACAACCTGACCTGAACATTGCAAAAAACCCAAAAAAAAATTGAATTTCGTGGGTTACCACTGCGCATTCTACTTAAGGCTACTCTTTCGCAAAAAGCTTAAAAACAGCGTGCAGATGAAGCAGTTTTTCGCCGGAACCTACAGAGAAATTACATCTGAAAAAAAATGTTAGTAATCTACATGATATGAATCGTAATTTGGTTTAGCCATAATTTTTCTATCAGTATCACATAATAAGAAAAAAAAACCGTAAATCACCTCCAAATCGTTAAGATGAAACCATTTTACTCCTTCATTTTTTATCAAAAGAATATAAAAAAAATATCTACTACTTTGCAATACAAACGAAAATGATTTGGTTTTGTTACTTTTTAAAAACATGTATATTTTTTATTATAATAAATTAAAAATGCGTCTAATTTGGGACAGCGCTCCTTGATGGGCGAGTCCTATTACTGGCTGGACGTACGACGCGTTGCGTGAGCTCAGGCCAGAATGCGCAAGCTAACCACTCAAGGTCATTGTCGTATAGTTCGGCCTTAAGATATCAGTTAGGACGATAGAGGAGAGTGGGATGTGTAAGATGGTGGTAGCGTTCACTTCAGCCTGACCAAAAAGATTGAGGACTAAGTGTAGTACCTACACTCGTACATACTGTTCATTCCTTTTCCTTCCTTATTGTATGTCTCGAGGTCTTTTGTTCCTTGCTCGGACGTCGTGTCTTGAATCTGTAACACATTATACATCCTCCCTAATACATAGGTAGGTATATGTACCTACGTAATTTTGCAAGACCCTTTCAAGGTTAAAAGCCGTTTTGAATTTAACCTTTCAACTTCTTAGTGACTGTAAGTCCATTTACACAATATTAATTGCTCCACTACACAGGTTCATATTAAATTAGATAGGGAAGCTCCTAGACGTGATGGGTAGTGAAGAGTAATGGAGATAAAACAAACAAAAAAAACCGGTCAAGGGCGAGTCGGACTCGCGCACCGAGGGTTCCGTACCATCATTTATATGTAATTTTTGTTGATGATTTCTGAAAAAACTGTGCTATTTAGAGAAATCGTTTTATTTTTCCTGTAATTTTCACATAAACTTCTATCACATAGAATATTTTCAGATTTTTCGCTTTGCAAACTTCGGAGATAAGGGGGGAACCGAATTTTTTTTACATTTTTCATCAAAAGTCGAAAACTATGCGGGCTAAAAAAAGAAAAAAAATATTTGGGAATGTGCAAACAGCGCTCTTTCATATGATACCCCACATGCCCTAGTAGCCCCACTTTGATTTTTTAAAGACCCCCTTTCAGTCCCTGTTGCAAAAAAAATATAAATATTTAATTTTTTTTCTTATTTGCAAAACAGTTAGGTAAACGTCATCTAAAACTGTTCCAAATTTCAAGTTGATAGCATTAGTAGTTCTTGAGATATCCAGCTGTGACAGACAGACAGACAGACAGACAGACTGAGTCACACCATAAGGGTTCCTTTTTTACCATTTTGGTACGGAACCCTAAAAACTAGAATATTAATGTCAAGTAAGCAACTACTTATAATGTAGTTAAGTACCTACATGAAATAATGATTAGTTTTATCGTAATTAGATAATGGTAAAGATTCTCTTATTCAATAACTAAACTAAAATTTGAGAATCGCTTTCTTTTACTAATAGGCAGCGAGAGAAAAGGGCGGATATAGCTATGAACCATGTTAGAGATGTAAAACTAGCTTACGCCTTCCGCTTCACCGTGTTTTTAGTTGTCATGTTTTCTAATTTTGTATGGAAATATTAGCTCAACTTTTGACAGCTCTAAGTTACGTCCGTCTCTTTTTTTATAAAAGTCGTCTAATTTTGTATGGAAGTATTAGTTCAACTTTTGACAGCTCTAAGTTACGTCCGTCTCTTTTTTTATAAAAGTCGTCTAATTTTGTATGGAAGTATTAGTTCAACTTTTGACAGCTCTAAGTTACGTCCGTCTCTTTTTTTATAAAAGTCGTCTAATTTTGTATGGAAGTATTAGTTCAACTTTTGACAGCTCTAAGTTACGTCCGTCTCTTTTTTTATAAAAGTCGTCTAATTTTGTATGGAAATATTAGTTCAACTTTTGACAGCTCTAAGTTACGTCCGTCTCTTTTTTTATAAAAGTCGTCTAATTTTGTATGGAAATATTAGTTCAACTTTTGACAGCTCTAAGTTACGTCCGTCTCTTTTTTTATAAAAGTCGTCTAATTTTGTATGGAAATATTAGTTCAACTTTTGACAGCTCTAAGTTACGTCCGTCTCTTTTTTTATAAAAGTCGTCTAATTTTGTATGGAAATATTAGTTCAACTTTTGACAGCTCTAAGTTACGTCCGTCTCTTTTTTTATAAAAGTCGTCTAATTTTGTATGGAAATATTAGTTCAACTTTTGACAGCTCTAAGTTACGTCCGTCTCTTTTTTTATAAAAGTCGTCTAATTTTGTATGGAAGTATTAGTTCAACTTTTGACAGCTCTAAGTTACGTCCGTCTCTTTTTTTATAAAAGTCGTCTAATTTTGTATGGAAATATTAGTTCAACTTTTGACAGCTCTAATTTACGTCCGTCTCTTTTTTTATAAAAACAAAAATCGTCGCTTGTCTCGTCTTTTGTTTTGTTTGTTTTTAGAAAAAGTTAGCAATAGCTTATTAAGTTTAGTTTATGCACAACATGATCGGCACCATTGTTATACCTATAAAATCAGCGGAGTTTCGTTAGCTAACATAATTTGACCCCGTGGAACCTCTTAACTTGCATCTACAGCATACAAACTATGTTCGCACGACATGTCATTATAGCCGCATCGAGAAAGACCTTGCTCGGAGGATGGACGGACTGACAAGATTTACTGCAGGACGTGTGTTATTAGACGCGTCTTTCTGGGCACGTCATCGTGACATGACCACGGGCTTGATTTGTAGTTTTAGAAGGGACTATAAGCACATATTAATACAGATGGGACACTCTGCAAAATCATTTAAATAAAACCGGACAAGTGCGTGTTGGACTACGCACAATGAAGGGTTCCGTAGTTGGTATGAAATTATCCCAAAAACAAACTTAACATACAAATAAAACATGTTCTCCCATACATTCCAACAGTAAATGTAAGTTTGTATTCACAATATTGAGAGATTTACCATGTTATTTTAAGACCACAAACTTCTTATAGGTTTTCCTGTAATCTACAAGTATAGACCTATTTTCTGTATTTTTTTCAAAATTTTAGGCTCAGTAGTTTCGGAGATAAGGGGGGGGGAATGGTCAATTTTCGTCTATTTTCTTAAATAACTTTATAACTATTTATTTTAAAATAATAAAAAAAAAATATTTGAGACCTTCATAGTAAGTCCTTTCATTTGATATATCACACGGTACAGTTTACAAAACTTTTTTTTTAATTTTCTAGTTTGCCCCCTAAAAGTGACCCTCATATTCAAAATTAATTTATTTACTTTAGCTGTACGTGTTTGGGTCACAGAAATCCATATGTGTACTAAATTTCAACTTAATCGGTCCATTACATTCGGAGCAAATTGGCTGTGACAGACGGACAGACAGACAGACAGACACACCAGTGATCCTATAAGGGTTCCGTTTTTTCCTTTTGAGGTACGGAACCCTAAAAAGCGACTTTTACTACGACACAATAAAGTGCAATTCAAGTCACACAACGCTTATTACCTACAGTTATATTCACCTACAAGTTGCCTCTCTTTCTATCGCGTAACTCTTATACCTTCTGACTCATTAGGGTTGTCTTCTTTTACGACGCGGCGCGTGAGTGAGTATCGAACTAACGTGCGAGCCGGCCGGTGCGCGGCAGCCCACACTGAAGTGACCCAGTGAGATGAGCCCGCCGCGTATTTGTACCTTCATACCTAAACTGCGGAGTGTCCCATCTGTATTAATCTGTGCTATAAGTATAATGTGGTAATTTGTCAAAAGGCTTATATACGCCCTCCTTTCTAACTTCAGAATTCGTTTATCCTTCAGTTTGCAGTGCAGACGTTAAAACTAAAACGTAATCGGTCCGTATAAAATTGATAATTAACAGCATCCGGCCATCAGTATCGTGTGATGTGTTCTATGGCGTAATGGTGGTCATTTCCTCTAATTGTCTCTTACGACTGACAACTTAATCCTCATGCCATGATTATCTAACCACTTAATCCGTCTTTATTAGGGTTCCGTACCAAAATGGTAAAAAAGGAACCCTTAACTGCTAATGCTATCAACTTGAAATTTGGAACAGTTTTAGATGACGTTTTCCCAACTATTTTACAAATAAGAAAGAAACAAAAATACTTTTTTTTTTTGGCAACAGGGGCTGAAGGGCCCTAATGACCCTACTTCTAATTTTAAGACCCCCTGTCTTAAAAATTGGAAGCAGGGTTACTAGGGCATGTGTGGTATCGTATGAAAGAGCGCTATTTGCAAATTCTCAAACATTTTTTTTTGCATGATTAAAATTGCAAGTCCCCGGTGTGCTTTACTTGCGGTTCCACATAGGTGCCATTAGTAGTGCGTGGAGTTGTACAGACGCCAGCACATCATTCATTTTCATTTTCAAATAACTTTATTTAATCAAAATAATATAACAAAATGCACTTAACCTAAGCTACATTAACACATAAATTGAAGCACTTTATGAGGCTAACGATTCGCCTTTTAAAGTTTTCGAGACTTGATCTTAGCAACTGATTACACAATAAACTCGACGTTCAAACATAAGAGGGAACATGATTTTAATAGTGCAAATTATTTAGTACCTTATAATTTTGCTACTTGCATGTAGGTACATCAACAAAAACTATTTAAATAATTTGCTGATCGCGCGATGTATTGCATTTGCAAGTAAATACAAGCAACCGCGCCTGCACATCAAGCTACTACAATCTGTCAAATTTCTTTAATAGATTTTCATCTTTATCGCTAAAGCATTAGATTCAAGGTTGATTGGGAAAATTTGACAGTTTCGGGTGGATTGTTTGCCTGGCGTCTGTACGTTCCTAAGTTCATCCCTGTTTCTTGTAGCCTGTAGCCAGGCTACGTGAATGCCCCTATATGAAAGTTCAGCGTCTATTTTATCTTCTTTGGCCGGTTTCCTCACGGGTGTTTCACGCTTGCACTACAAATCACTAAATGAATTTAGCGCTAAACGAATTTAAAACATCAAGCATGTTTAAAGATGATGAAGACATAATGTTTTGGTGCATATAGGCCTAGATGTTTGTTAAAAGCCCATACACCTCAGCTTTTTATCTCGCTCGCACGATACTGACTGAATGAGAGCGAGACTGAGTGCGGTGCTGGGTGCTGATAGTTTAGGCAATTGCTTTTTACAGTGAAAATAATGGTAATTTAAAAAAAATAAAATCGTAAGACCTGCTTTATAGTTAGTTCAGTTAGTATGCAAAGTTTCATGATCTAATTTAAAGTATTTTTTGAATACCAGCGGTTTATTGTTCGGTTTGGAGGTAACTTTGGAATTTTTTGCTAGAGAGAAAATCTTATGGAATCGTATTTTCGTCAAACATACTCGTAGTACTTAACATTAATCCTCAACTTTACCATATATTTATTTCAAAATTAATGCTGTAGTATTTTCGACATAACGGAGGATCATGCTAAGCCATTTGCGGTAGTTAGGCTCTTAAGGAAAGGTATGTAGCTACAGTTAAATGTCAGTGATCAATAAAGTTTACTATGTATTGGCAGAATTTAATGACATGTCATTTCAGCTTGTGGTTGAAGCTTGCTTTCCCTCATTAACTGTTCAGTTTTCTTAGAAATTATTAAATTAATCATGGGTTGAAGTTAGCTTACTAAGAACTGCTAGCTATTTATCACAGTTGTATGCTAATCCACCATGATATAGTTTGTATCCTTCCTATACAGGGTGAAGTGTAAACAGTGGCAATATTTTAAGGGTTCATTGTACTCATCCTTATGAACAACTTTTACTATGGGACCAAATCTGAAATCACAGAAAAAAAATCAGCTGTTCTCTACATTTTGACGAATTCTGCGAACATAAATGTACTGAACAGCTGATTTTTTTTTCGCGATTTCAAGTTTGGTCCCATAGTAAAACTTGTTCAATGACCCCTTGCCACTGTTTACACTTACATCCTGTAGATTAATTGCTACTCTAACTGCTTATACAATCAAACAGACAACTTGCTTTAATAATTCAAACTCTCCGATTTTATTTACACCAACACGGCAATTTATGAGAAAAAGAACGGATATCCAAATAGCTAGGCTGTCGAGTACGCGAGTGAGGGTCTGGGTTCGGAACATAACCGTTGCACTATTGAAATTAAATCATAGTTGTTAATAATGATGAGTACAATGGCCCCTTAAAAGATTGCTACTGTGTACACATACAATGCGTTACAACTAAGAATAGGAAAGTCAATGACCTCTAACTGTCAACTGAAGCTAGAAATCTAAGGCTTGCAAAGTTTTGTAGTGTTATCCTTATCCATTTTAGTTCTGTTTTTGGAAATTGTTTTTGTTAAAATATGTCACTGACTTTGCAAATGTGTAAACGAGATGCTATTTTGCTAAATCTTCACAATATGGTGCAAGGTCATTCCTATTCTTAGTTGAAACGCACTGTACACTCTGTATGTTGCGTCCTTCCTGACGTATATCTACCACTTCATCATTGCTTAATTAGTTCTCTTATTTCCTCTCTGCCGACCCAACAAAATTGATACCCGTAAGTTAGCTTTCCGTAACCCAGCAAAGGTTCCTTCAAAATCATCATCATCTGTCTAGCCTTTTTCCCAACTATGTTGGAGTCGGCTTCCAGTCTAACCGGACACAGCAGAATACCAGTATTTTACATGGAACGACTGCTATTGGACCTGCAAAACTATGTCCTTCCAAATATCAAAATTATATTAAACATCTCTGAATCCCTGTTTCAATTGACACTGTGTTACAATTGACACCAAATTGGCCTCGATTGTTATAAAAATAACGATTCCCACAAACTGGTAATAACAGTTAGGTATAAATATCATAGTTACTGAGAACGTTCACTTACCTTGACATTAATTATTTTATTAATATTTGCTTTCGTAACTCCAGTTAATTAAGTAGTGTACCTTTTTAAAAAATGTCTTGATTGTCTCGTAATAGTAAATTTAGCTAACATTTCCCAACTATGTTCGGGGTCAGTCTAACCGGATGCTGTTAAATAACAGTATTTTACATGAAGCGACTGCCAGTGACTCTAAGGTCAAAACGTCTATCATTTCCCCTTTTTTTTTATTGGCCTACATTGTGCCCTGGGCAAAGGGCAAAGGCCTCCCCTTTTTCCTTCCAAACCTCCCTGTCTTGTGCGATCTCTGGCCACGTTGGCCCTGCAAACCTTATCAGAGAAATTAAATAAATAATAAGTTTATTGTACAAGATACAACACATAGAACACATACACTAAACATATTAGTACAAGTGGTAGCTGGCTCCTGAACTAAGTAAAAATATACTTGTATCTCAGGAGCCAAAAAGGCAAAGATCGTCACACCACCTTTGCCGTGGCCTGCCTCGACGGCGATGTCCTCCCTCAGGCGTCCAGTGAGGGACGATCTTTGCCCATCTCTCCGGGTGAATTCGTGCGACGTGTCCGGTACACTCCCACTTCAGCCTGGCTGTTTGTTCTCCAACATCTTCTTGAGTTATGGAGCACAGGGGCGATCTGATTGGGGGGGGGGGGGGGATTTTGAGTTTGGACTTTTGTTGTTAATTTTCCCTAACCAAAAAAAATAATGGAAGTTTTTTTTATTGATATCGGGAACAAGATGTGTTTTGTGTAGTGCTATGCTAGACCAAGTCCAATTCAACCTAAACTATGATTTAATGTCAATAGTGCAAGGTTATGTTTCGAACCCAGACCCTCACTCGCGTACTCGACAGCCTAAGTAGCTATTTGGATATCCGTTCTTTGTCTCATAAATTACCTTGTTGGTGTACGCTACGATTTGCTTCAATAAAATCGGATATAGTTTGGATTATTAAAGCAAGTTGGCTGTTTGATTGTATAAGCAGTTAGAGTAGCAATTAATCTACAGGATGTAAGTGTAAACAGTGGCAATCTTTTAAGGGGTCATTGAACAACTTTTACTATGGGACCAAACCTGAAATCGCGAAAAAAAAATCAGCTGTCCCTACAATTTGACCAGTTATAAACAGCAGATTTTTTTCGCAACTTCTGGGTTGGTCCCAAAATAAAAGTTGTTCATAAAGATGAATACAATGACTCCTTAAAAGGATAATGGTGTTTACACTTACACCCAGTATAACTTTCCAGTAATAAAATAATGTCCATTTCCAACATGAACTATATTCAAAGCCTGATTCCTGCAATCATCCTAATTACCATACCGCAAGGCTGTGGGTACAGCCTCTTCCATTGTGTTGTTAATAACCGGAAGTACCGACGAAGGTAGCTTCCGTTTGGGAAGTCCTTGTGCCCGTCGTGTGGTACTTAGTGTAATTTTCCTTGCAATCTGTGATGTGTGCCATTTACATAATTTGTCGTTTAGAAAAGTATCGTGTGGCTGACACTGGCTTGGCCACCATCAGGGATTTTACTTTTGATAACACAAAGTTTTAGTCGTTAATTAGTCGAAATTTGTCGCCAAATATCAGAATTTGTCGGTCACTGGTTCAAATGTTATAAGGGGTCATTGGTGGCCGATCTGGAGAGAGTCTCCCCAGCTTGGCCACCTTTATATCTCAAAAACTAGGGCACCTAGCGAAGATCTGTTTTCTCCCAGATTTAGTCGCTAATTAGTCGAAATTAATCGCCAAGTCACAGATTTAGTCGGGTCTTAGTTTAGAAGATATAATGAGTTCAATTTTTAAGTATAGACTAAATCTGGGAGAAAACAGATCTTCGCTAGGTGCCCTAGTTTTTGAGATATAAAGGTG
Source organism: Cosmia trapezina (assembly GCA_905163495.3). Taxonomy (NCBI): domain Eukaryota; kingdom Metazoa; phylum Arthropoda; class Insecta; order Lepidoptera; family Noctuidae; genus Cosmia; species Cosmia trapezina. The sequence goes on from LR991044.1 coordinate 15,525,894, forward strand.
GCCAAGCTGGGGAGACTCTCTCCAGATCGGCCACCAATGACCCCTTATAACTTTTGAACCAGTGACCGACAAATTCTGATATTTGGCGACAAATTTCGACTAATTAACGACTAAATCTTTGTGTTATCAAAAGTAAAATCCCTGATGGTGGCCAAGCCAGTGTCAGCCACACAAAAGTATCTTCTAAAATCTAACCAGTTACAAAATATAAAGGGTCCCGGAAACGATCAATTGTAATTGTCTACTTTTACGTGATTGATACCATTACTTACAATAAAAATTGAAGGCAATTGATCAATAAATTGATCCCTAGGCAAAGCCGGCTTTTATTACAATTACCTACGACTATATTGAACTGTATTTGGAGTTACATTTTACTAGTCAACATTTTCAGGCTGTACTATCGCCTACATATTTCAATCATACTTGAGATGACCCCTGAGAGTTGTGGAGGTCAGATAGGCAGGGTCTAATATACTGGTATTCAGCTGCATCCCGTTAGACTGGAAGCCAACCCCAACATAGTTGGGAAAAGGCTAGGCAGATGATGACCCCAGATGACCCCACAAAGGTCCTTGTAACTTCTCAATTCAGCTTCTTCTTCTGCCTGCCCTTGTCCTTAAAAGCCTCAATTGTTTGTACTTACCTATTAAGTAATTTCATCAAACCACAGATTAATACAGATGGGACACTCCGCAAAATCATTTAAATAAAAAGCGACTTTTGCTACGACACAATACAGTGCAATTCAGGTCGCACTACGCTTATTACTTACAGTTATATTCAACTACAAGTTGCCTCTCTTTCTATCGCATAACTCTTATACCTTCTGGCCTACTGAATTATCCCCGCGGACGGGGCCCGCCGCGTACTTGTAGCGTCATATCTAAACTGCGGAGTGTCCCATCTGTATTACTTAATCTGTGATCAAACTGCGAAAATGCGTGTCTGTTTTGCTATTGTTCTGCGGATCTCCAAAATCCTTCGGCCGTGAAGTTGTTACGAGGCATTGTGTTGTTTATAAATGTCAGTTTTTATCTCACTGCTTGATGCGTGAGTTGTATGACACATATACGTATGTATGTACCAATTTGTATTGTTATTGAATTGACTATTGTTAGGGCGAAAATGATAGAGCAATTAGGATGATGTTGTTTTTCAGATACATTGTCCAAAAGATCTGATTATGGCTTATCTGGTGGTGGTTTATATGGTTTATACTGTACAAATATTTTGACTACAGTCTCAAGTTTTCAGTCGAGGATAAAATAAAACACAAAACCTTTGGCAAGTTTATTAAAAGCAAAAATAACATTTAAAATGTAACGTCTTACTAATAATGGTCCTTTCAAAGTTATCCCAGGGTAATTAAAATATCATACCTTTGTATATACCTACTTTAGTTGTTATCAATGTACGACCACATTAATTGCGAAAACGTGGTTAGTCTCTCAGACTGGTAAATCTGAAAAATATAATAAAAATAAAACAATGTGTAATTTTAAATGAAATAAGTAGGATGAAGAATTTGCACTAGCCAGTCAATTTATGATGAAATAAAATCCTTAGCTAAATTGTCACATCATCGCATGATAAATCATAAGTTTTCCTTCTTTATATGTAGTACCTTCGAACAATAGGTAGGTTGAGTCTATTGTTCAAAGGCTTAATGGAATTTAAAACAGTTTCACGCCCTAAATTTTATTACAGTGTGACAAATCATTAGGTTTTTCATAAAGTGGTTAAAGTTCATTTATCTCACGAAAGTGGGTTATTTATTGCAATTTAAACCTTATGATTAACAACATAAAGGTTTCAAGACCCGCTTTCGCGAGATAAATTAACTATACAGTACAACAACGTATTTATAAAGGATCCATCGTTCATCTTCGGAAAAACTGAAATATAGCGAATAAAATGTCACTAACGACTAATAGAAATTGATTAAATTCCGACATAAATTATTATACAGGGTGTAAGTGTAAACAGTGGAAATCTTTTAAGTGGTCATTGTAATCATCATTAAGAACAACTTTTACTATGGGACCAAACCTGAAATCGCGAGAAAAAAATCTGCTGTACATTTATTATGTTCGCATAGTTTGTCAAAATGTAGGGAACAGCTGATTTTGTTTTTCTCGATTACAGGTTTGCTTCCATAGTAAAAGTTTTTCATAACGATGAGTAGGTACCTACACCCCTTAAGAAGTTCTTAGTGATTTGAGTTTTACCTTGTATAAATCCATTCCTAGTGCAAGTATAGTAGAAAGAGTGAACAAGATTAGTTATCAGTAAACATAGAAAAATAAACTGCTAATGATTTAGAAACTGCGCTAAGTACTCTAAACTTCTAACTATGACTTCTGCTCACCTCAGAATGCTATTTAAGCCTCAAGATACATAAATAATCGTGCAAATTATCATGAATGTCAAGATGACGGGACCCCGCCAGGTACATCGAATATAATGTAACTAGGATTTAATACAACATTTCTACTATTTCATACTTTCATAATAAAATTCTACACTCATAAACTTCCAAAATATTGTACAAAGAAAGTGGTCCCGCTATTTTGATATCAAAATGACGGGACCACAATTCAATTAATAAAAACACATGGTCTGATCTTAAACTGTACATACCAAACTTTAATACGATTTAGTACGACTACGTTTGAATCGTTATTATTCTTTAAAAACTGTAATTTCAAGAAAAAAAAGTGTTTATTATATTTACATCAGAAAAGCGCCTGAAGAAAAAGTATCATCACATTTTAAGCCAAGCATCATTTTATAGCTCTTACAATTTATTTAGGCGTTTTGTTTGTTTCTGTTTTACTTTGGGAGGGTTATTCTGAAGTGCATTTATTTTAGTTTATGTTTTCCTAAAAATTAAAAGTAATTTGAATACAAAACCAAAATGTTAAAAAAATAATAATATCAAAAAATATAAAATGTATGTTTAATGTTGTAAATGTAAATTTTATTACTTAATTTATTTGTAACAATTTGTAACAAGAAAAAAAACATACATAACTAGTTAACCTTTTTCCGACAATCTGAGAAATGCACTTTATCTAATTTAATATAAAAATATTATAAAGAGGTAAAATTTTTGTGCCATTCCGAGTTTCCGACTTTTTATTTTTCAGTCATTTCTGTCGGGCAGGGTTTCTTCAATGAATCAGTGTTCTACAAAAAGCAACTTTAAGTTGTAAAGGCACTCGCCCCAGCCCTCTTACCCTATCTCGCACCACTCCCTCTAATCCCTGTCTCACCCCTCATCTCCCTCTAACCCCTATCACCCCTCCCCTTCCCTCCCCTTTCGCCCTCCCCATGATCCCCGTCGTGTTTATTGTAAGAATTCCGTGTTGTAAGTAGTAAATTATCTGTATTAAAATTGTTTTAGATTCAAGAAGTAGTCTTTGTAAATTAAATTGTAAGTATAAAATGTTTCTAACACAAATTATATGCGGCCCTAACGTTTTAAACGCCTACACAAATTGTAAGAGTCATAAAATGATGCTTGGCTTAAAATGATGATACTTTTTCTCCAGGCGCTTTTCTGATGTAAAATATAATAAGCACATTTTTTCCTTGAAATGACAGTTTTAAAAGTATAATAACGATTTAAACGTAGTCGTACTAAATCGTATTAAAATTTGGTGTATACAGTTTGAGATCACGCCATGTGTTTTTCATTAACTGAATTGTGGTCTCGTCATTTTGATATCAAAATAGCGGGACCACTTTCTTTGTACAATATTTTGGAAGTTTATGAGTGTAGAATTTTATTATGAAAGTATGAAATAGTAGAAATGTTGTATTAAATCCTAGTCACATTATATTCGATGTACCTGGCGGGGTCCCGTCATCTTGACATTCATAAATTATCTTTAACAGTGTTCACTAAGAAATACCAGAGGTTATTGTGTACCTACCTACTTACTGCAGATGTACATTTATAGCTTTTATTGCCGCATCTGTGATAATTATAATACTTTTGTTTACACACTTTTTATTACAAGGACATAAACCTGCGCGTGATTGTTTGTATTGTTATTTACTGTACAATCACTGTTGAACATATTTTTGTATTATTTTTTGTCTTTTTCAATAGGCTTGAAATCTATATAAATAAAAAGAGAAGTCCTGACTGACTGACTAATTGACTGACTCATCAACGCCCAGCCAAAACCCTTGGACCTAGAAAGCTGAAATTTTGCACAGAGGTTCCCTTTATAATGTAGACAAGGAATAAGGAAGGAATTCCCGGTAGTATGTTCCCGTGGGATATTGTCCGACATCCACGCGGGCGAAACCGCGCTGGATGTGCTAGTAATTTACATTTTATTTCAAGATCAAATTAACACACTTCAAATACCAACTTCAGGATCCAGAAACTCGTACTTCAATCAATCTACCTAACCTTTTCCGAACTGTGTTGGGGTCAGCTTCCAGTCTAACAGGATGCAGCTGATTACCTGTATTTCACATGGAGCGACTGCCTATCTGACTTCCACAACCCAGTGACTATGTAATACGATACCCCTTGGTCAGACTGATTGTCAGACTTTCGGGCTTCTGACGACCCGTAACAGCTGCCAAAGATCCACGAATGACAGCCGGGACCAACGGCTTAACGTGCTTTCCGAGGCACGGAAAGAAACTCGTACCTACTTATGAAGCTAAGTTCTGTTTTGACACAAACTGGACAATTATGCAATTTTCTTTTGTTTTAACTTAACTTTGTGTCACGAAAAATGCGAATCAATTTAGAAGAGAAGAAGAGTGAAAATTGACATGGAATTACAAAAGTAAATTAGAAAATGTTCGATATCTCAAACCAAAACAAAGCTATTTGACCATCATCTTAGTAAGTATTGCATCAGATAAATTGCACTTTCTTTTCATCGTAAAGGGAAAGTATAAAAACATCGGGGAAAACACACTATAAATAAGAGAAAATTACATTAAATATAATTAAACTCACCTAAACCGTCAATTTCTGCCATATACAACCCACAAGCCATAGTCAACAAATATTGAAATAGCCAAAAAAATCACTGCTATATTTCTATTGTTGTAAATTCAATAGCCTCCATTTTCAATTAAACTGCCTTCTCATGTCCCCGTCATTGTACAAATTTTCCTTTACCTGCTCCAGTCACCATTTACGTCGTAGTTTCTGCGGAAAACTTTGAATATAATTAAATAGTAGACGTGTTGACAGGCCGCTGGTTACGCGAATACTGAGCCCGCGTAGTAGAATGTATTCGCTAGATCTCGTTGCGTGCGCGCATATTTTGATGCAATTAATTCTTTACCAGTCGCGTTGCTTGTACAGCGTGTTGTTTATAGGCGTGTTTAATGAGACGGTTAATTTGATGAGACAAAATCTATTATTTCTCAAATGAGTGTTAACTTCAATAAATTACAGAATGTAGATCTGTCGCATCAAAAACATACTCTTTAAAAAAAAACGCCATCCTGGATTTTTTTGAGATATGTGCAACAAAAAAGAAAATCACTAGTACCATTTCTTTTATTTACTAAATACTTAAAAATAATAATCTATACAGGGTGTTTCTTTTAAGGCGCAGATTTCCTGAAAACTATCAAAAAGGTGGTTTTTTAAAGCTATGTATCTCATAAACCGTAAATAATTTTGACATGTAAAAATATGATATTTTCAAGTCCTTTTCGCATACAGTGATGAAAGCCAAAACATAATTATACATATTTTAATGCACCAAAAAAATCTTTAAACATACCTCCTAATAATCTTTAAAAGCTGTTTATCCCTTCATTAACAATTATAATTATAATTAAAAATATACCATGAAATGTCAAATTCCAAACTGCATCCAGTGATGGATTACTTTTTATTAAATAGTTAATTTCTAATTTTATACGATTTTATTTGCTTTTTTACGACATAATTCCGGTGCGCGTGAGAATCTTCTATCTCGTGCGTCAAACTAGACAGCCATAACGCCATTTCACTTACACACCCAGCTAAACCAAGTTTGGAACCAGGGCCTTAAGGTGTCAAGCCAGTGCGAGCTGATAGCAGAGTACCTATCAATTTAACCGCCAGTTCTACGATGTTTTGTAGTTATAATTTTCTTTTTCGATATTTTTCCTGATTCAACAAGATGATGGCTTTAAAAAATTATATCTTTTTTTGGGTCAACTTTGAACAAGAATGTACTAAATAGGGAATTATTTGCTATATTCGGTCGTTGAAAGTGGTGTATCTGAAATCTTGTGATTTTCATATTTTATAATTTACTTATTATTACTTACTTAAATCGAAAAAAAAATCGGCCGTCCCTTAAATTTGCGTGGTAGGTATTGAAGTTTTCTATGGGACAGTTCAAAATTTTTTCGCGATTACGATGTTGGTCCCACGGAGAAAGTTGTTCGGTTTGATGTTCTGTATCACACCCTGAAATTTGAGGATGCAAAACGGCACGTTGTATAAGTAGGTACAGACCAGGTCAAGCCACCCGAAACTGTCAAATTTTCCCAATCAACCTTGAACCTAATGCTTTAGCGATAAAGATGAAAATCTATTAAAGAAATTCGGCAAGTCAACAAGCGCATCACTTGAGTACGGTTGGACCGATTTGACAAATCTTATGTCTTAAAATGTTCGTAATAGTACGAATCAGGTTCAAAGAAAAATTTGAAAACCTACCGGGAAAATTGGAAAATTCGGGAAAACTGAAAGTGAATTTTCGATGTGATTTTTGTTGGACAGGACAATGGTGCCGATTCTGTTGTGCACAAACTAAACTTAATTTAGGCTATTGCTTTCTATTAAAACAAGAAAGAGACGGACGTAAATTAGAGCTGTCAAATTTAGTTGAACTACTATTTCCATAGAGATTTAGACGACACGTAAAAACATGTCGACTAAAAACACGGTGAAGCGCAAGGCGTACACTAGTTTGACATCTCTAACTTAGTTCATAGCTATAGCCGTCCTTTTCTCGCGCTGCCTGTTAGTAAAAGATAGCGATTCTCTAATTTTGGTTTAGTTATTGAACAAGAGAATCGGCACCAATGTCTCTCGGGTCAAATAGTACTGTATAATCTTATAAGCCCTTTCACCTACATAATACCGTCGCTAATCTAACTAAGTGACGTAACTGATTCGAAGAAAATTTTACAGGCCAAGCTATTTTTCTTTTTTTTTTTGTAAACGTCTCGATTTTTGCATTATCATGTGGACCGTAAGGCATAGGTACAGATACGCTGATTAGACAGATCGATTGGACTTGGAAAATGTATCAAATTATCATAGTTAGGTCGGCTAACTAACTGACGTATCTGACATTTTGACTAAGCCGATAGGTATATTGGCTTAGTCCAATGGTCAGATACGTCAATTAGTTAAATTAGCGACGCTATGTGTAGTTTCTATCGTTGTCGTAAGTAATCGAGTCCAGTGCATGCAACACCTGTTGCGTTGCATAGAAGTCAATGCCAAGTTTAGAATCCATTGTGATGCTGCATATAATAGGCTTATTGTTGACCAGCTTCCGCAGTTCACTGTCATAAGGCTTACCGTGATGACTATGGGTAGTTACATTTTTCTAACTCTTTCAGAATAATTCAGAGTAACTATTCTAAGTGAGAGCAGTTGTGGCCCAGTGGTATCGGCCCCGACTTACGAGTTGTAGGTCGTGAGTTCTAACCCAGGCAGGCGCTTTATTTTGTGAAACGGTGAAGGAAAACATCGTAAGGAAACCGGCATGCCGTAGAACCAAAAAAAAAATTCGAAGACGTGATATACACGCACTGGGCCCGCGTGGTGGATTACGGCCCACTCCCTCTCGAAGAGAGGAGGCCTGTGTCCCAGCAGTGGGAATATTATAGGCTGACTAGCTGCTGCCCGCGGCTTCGCCCGCGTGAATGTCGGAGATTATCCCACAGGAACCTTCTACTGGGATGAAAAGTATCCAATGTCTTAATCCAGGTTATAAACTCTCTGTATACCAAATTTCATCCAAATCCGTCCAGCCGTTTTTGCGTGATTGAGTAACAAACATCCAAACATACAAACTTTCACATTTATAATATTACAAGCTGACCCGACAGACTTCGTCCTGTCAAAAAGATTTGTAATGTGGCAGTTTTTGTGCCTACGTATTTTAAAAAATTCTCCTGAACAGAACCGTCACCCTGGTGATAGGGCGTTGTGAATAAAAAATAATTAAATAAAACATATATAAGGATTTAAAAGTAAGTAATCGCTTTATTGTTAATCATGTGAATCATAATTATTATTATTATCATTGTAGTGCTTTGTGGTATACGATGTTTTTTGTTTGATTACCTGGCGCATAGATAAACAAATCTGATGGTTTTCCAACACGGGAACAGGCAACATACAATTGACCATGTGAGAAACATGGGTTTTCTAGATTAATACCACAAACACTTAATGATTGCCCCTGGGACTTGTTTATAGTCATAGCAAAAGCAAGCCGCACTGGAAACTGTAGTCGTTTAAACTCAAATGGCACATCAGTCGGAATCATTGGGATGCGCGGTATGAGAACATCTTCTCCTTTATACTTTCCTTTGAGTATAGTTGCTTCTATCACGTTGTTTAGTAATTTTTTTATCGCTAACCGTGTACCGTTGCAAAGACGCGGTTGGTTGATATTTCGCAACATTATAACCACCGATCCAACCTTTAATTGAAGATTGTGAGGTGGCAATCCTGGCAAATCCAGCGAGTTTAAAAATTCCGGTGGATAGTTGACTACATCATCTTGATTAGTAGCCGAATCAACTGATTCGGCTACTAATCAAGATTCGCTATCTGTCACTGGTAACAGTGAACCTGCTCTGTGATATATTTGCCCTTGTATCTGTAAATAAAAAAAAAATATTATGGTGTGGTATAAATTAATGGATTGTCATTGATCAAACTTAAATAATATTTGATCTTTAGTTTTAACTAATATCTATCAAATATAAAATATAATAAAAGTGTCACTGAAACTGAATCACCATATAATATGATGACTAAGTGATATATTTCGTAATGATTAAGAAATTGAAGATTAGTGACACATCTTAACTTTGGTGACAGAAAATTTTGTTCGCTAAAATAATTATGAGTAACTGCTATAATACATACCTTGAAAGTTGGCATAAAATTTTCCCGAACTACATTTGTTGCCCCAAATGAAGTCATTTGAAAGCAATTGTTATATTGTTGGATATGTGTCAAAAAGTATATAGAATCTGTTCCTATTCCTGAAACCAATGAGTACAATGGTTCTGGTGGTGGATCCAATGGTATCAATTTCACTTTACCATTTGCGCAACACAATCCATTGGCTTCGTTTTTGTATTTTAATGCCTTACAGTGTGAGCAAACCGAGTTCATAGAACCAATAACAACACATTGGTAGTTACTGTAGTCAATTGACACATCGTAACTGAAAGCAGCTCGATTCAAACTTGCGCGATTATTAGTTGAAAGTCGCGCTCGCGCTTCACGCGTTTGTGATATCCGAATTCTTTCACGTTCATTTCCGTCGTCACGTTCTTGTGCAGTACGATTAGATCGGTAATTAGCTTGGTTTGTAGCATTTCTGGTTCTTCTACCTAAATTGCTTCGTCTTATAGGAGGCATATCAAATATAAATTATTTTTTCACTAATCACGAACTAAACAAACACTAACTAACTAAACACTCTGCACAAAACACGATATACGAATTTGTTTCGTGTATCAGTTGACAAAAGCAAACTCAGTAGATTAGGTAACAGACAACTTTTTTTTTTTTTTTAATTTGATATGACTTGAAGTCAAATCCTTTTAAGCCGTACGAATTGTTTTATTTATTTAAAATTTGGATATTAAAAATAATAAAACACTGTTGGTAACGCGATTTTTGTTTGACTGATGTAATGACGTGGAAACTGATGCATTTTATCTCGCGTGCCGAAACTAATACAAAAGAAACGCGAGTTTCGGAACGCGACATTAAACTCCTCCAACTATGTATTCTGTGCTCCAACGCACACACGCACATTGTTTTGATAGATATGATCTTTGACGTTAGGAACGCACCTACATTGCTTAGACAACAGTGAGTGCTTGTAATTTAATATGAACTTTATACCATAGCAATAAAGCTCAAATTGACTACGTTTTAGTTGGAAATCATTTGTGTGGGAAAAAGAAAAGGGCTATTTTTAGGGTTTTTCCAGCAATAATTCTAATTTTTCTCGCCGTAAAAACCATCCTTGAACTTCAACGAACATTTTAAAAAAAGATTTGGCCAAATTGGTCCAGGCGTTGTTGAGTTATGCGCTTACCAACACATTTTGCGATTCATTTTTATATTATAGATAGTAGGATAGTAGGATTATGTATTGTAGTACACAGTTTTCTTAATGAGTGTTAGTACTAGATAAGTACCTGGGACCCAATTCCGGGCTCGAGCTAGATATCACGACCATGGAGATCAATCTCTGTTTCAAATCTCCGCATCAATGTCCGGTTCAAATCTCGATACTATCAAAAAACCGTATTCTGGTAGATCATGGAGAAAGATTTACAACGGAGAAAATAATCTCGTCTAAAAGACGTTCCATTTTTATCGATTCACTTTGATTATAATCGATTATGCTACGTTTTTCTTTTTTTAGTATTAATAACGTATGTTTAATTTATTAAATCCAAGCAAACACATTATAAAAGATAATTTTAGTATATTGTGTTTCTATAACTGTGTTTTTTTATAATTACCTACTTAGGTACTGAAAATAGTAATTGCAAAGTAGCGTGATCCGAAACGCATTTCACATGATTTGTGTAGTATTTATAAAGTGCTCTGTGATTTGTGTCCTTTTTCTGACGTAGGTAGGTTTTAATTTTCAAACGAAATAAAACTAATTTTAATCGCGATAAAGGTGTGGAATAAAATTAGTTGTCATGAACTAAAATTCACACCAACATAACACCTTGACTTCAAGTGCAAAAACAGTACTGTATTTTTTTTCTTTTGCTTATATCTCGAAAACGGTGTGTCCTATCGCAAAAATAATGAAAATTTGCCCCCCCTTTACGAAACCCATAAACCCCGAAGCGTCTACATGTAGGTACAAAAAAAAAAACGAATATAAACCTACGAATGTAAATTTTGACAGATGTTCCAACGGAGATTTCATATCTCCATACCTTAGGACCAGCCGTGATATCTCGCTGGTTTGCGATCGAAAAATTTATGAATGGAGATCGTTAGAATAGCAATTTTTCGTTTTCGACGGAGATGCAGTTTCTCGACTGATAGTTCAACCATGGAGATAATTTCCATGCCACCGGAATTGGCCTCCTGTTCTAGCACTTCTAGCGCCCCTACTACTGGCTACTAGTAGTTACTAGCATCCTGAGTATGTAGTTACCTATCCATTAGATGATAGTGTCAAGTCACTTAAGACGCAGATAAGTGCCAACGGCCTTGAGTGGTTAGCTTGCGCGTTCTGTGCAGAGCTCACGCAACGCGTCGTACGTCCACCAAGTAAAAGGACTCGCTCATCAAGGAGCGCTGTCCCAAATTAGACGCATTATTAATTTATTACAGGTACACGAAACAAAAGGTAGGAATTATATTAAAACACGTATACTAAAAGTTAAATAATTAAATTATCTTTAAAATCGTGAAGGCCTCATGAAAATACACTTGATAGTTTTTGCTTGATTCTTAGTTTTTTATCCGCGTCAGACATAACTTTACAAGTTAATTACACTACCTATGTAATATATACTTAAACATAATCTAAAATAATCTATATACGAGAAGTCCTGACTGACTGAGTGACTGACTCATCAACGCCCAGCCCAAACCCTTGGACCTAGAATGCTGAAATTTTGCACAGAGGTTCCCTTTAATGTAGACAAAGAATAAGGAAGGACTTCCCGGTAAGTAGTACGTTCCCGTGGGATATTTTCCTACACCCACGCGGCCGAATCCGCGCGGGAAGTGCTTTAAAGTCTAAAATATTCACATAAGTATTAAGTTATTAAGAAAAATTTTTATTTTTTTATTTTTTTTTTATTTTTTATAGGCTTACCAACTAAACACATACACAGCATTAACCCAGCGTCTTTGTCATACATAAAGATCTCGCATGTATCTAAATTATAGGAAAGCACGGCATTATCAAATAGCGTACTAAAACATTAAACAGAAAATAAAGAAAATTTAAACACTAAAACTAATTAAAACAATTAAAAAAATAATTTGATTAGATTACATACTATGAAAATTTGGGTTTTTTTTTTATACTTAATACAATTTACATTTTACATACAATTTACATTTTATCAAAGATACTTTTCCTAAATATACATAATTTACCACCGAAAACATCAAGATCGCAACTGTGGAACAAGTCATTGCATCTTCTGAGGATATAGGAAAGGGGCGCATTGTATCCGTATTTGTTTCTACTGGACTTGATCGAGAAAGGTCTATAATTTTGAACTCTGGCGGACGGTCTAGGTACACTCATGCTCAGCTGACTCACCAAATCTGGGCAATCCACGCCTTGATTTACAACCTTATATAAAAAAGTTAAACCTAAGAAGTCTCTACGCCATTGTAACGATTTCATTTTAAAGTGAATCAGTCTATCATCATAGTGCTTAATCGTTCGTTGAACACCAGCGATTGCCGAGAGCCTCCTAACAAACCTCTTTTGTATACTTTCTAGGCGTTGAATATTGTTTTGGTAGGTAGGATACCAGACGATTGAGCAGTATTCAATGTGGCTGCGTACTAATGCAAAATAGAGGGATTTTAATGCGGGCAGAGACCTAAACTGCTTTGTGTTGCGATTAATAAAATACAACATTCTTAATGATTTATTAATAGTTTCGTCTACATGTTTATTGAATCGCATTTCCGAGTCAATCAAGACTCCCAAGTCCCTAATCTCTGTCACGGTATTCAATGTCTGGCCCTCCATCGTATAGGTAGTAGGGAAATTGCATTTTTTACGGGAGAACTTAATGTGAAAGCACTTGCGAATATTAAGCTCCATGGCATTACTTTTACACCAATTACAAAGGTTATTAATATCGTCTTGCAAAAGGTGTTGATCCCTTTCTGAGTTAACAATCCTAGATAATTTCAGGTCATCAGCATACATTTCGAAATGAGAATTGTGTATAGAATATTTAATGTCATCAGCGAACATTATAAACAGCACTGGGCCGACATGCGATCCCTGGGGCACTCCGGAAGTAGGAGTAAAAACGTCAGAGGAATATCCATTAACTACTACCCTAGCCCTTCGCTGGGACAAATATGACTCAAACCAGTCTAACAAGGGTCCCTGGACACCGTATACAGCCCTTAGCTTCTGCAAAAGAATGTTGTGGTCTACTTTATCAAAAGCTTTGCTAAAGTCACTATACACAGCGTCAACCTCATTGCCTCTGCTTATATCAGTAATAGTCCTGTCGACAAAGCTGGTAAGGTTTGTGGCCGTTGAACGATTTTTAAAGAATCCGTGCTGATGTCCTGTGATGATTTGTTTAATGTGCCAATTTATATAAGGACATAGCAGTGATTCGAACACTTTAGCAACAACAGACAGGATACTTATAGGTCTATAATTACAAACGTCTGACCTATCACCAGTCTTTGGAATAGGAATAACAATTGATTCCTTCCATATTTCTGGAAACAGGCCCTCAGACAAAGATCTATTATAAAGAATTTCAAGTGGCTCAGATAACTGGCTGGCGCATTCTTTAAGAAATATAGGAGGTATACCGTCGTGGCCCGCTCCCTTTGATATATCCAGCTTTTTTAAATGTTTCTCTATATTGCTTTGGGACAGATAAATGTTATTAATGTTGTTGCAATTACTGATGTCTCCGGTAGCGGTGTTATTTGTGTTACGTTGCGATGCAGGACTGTATACAGATGCAAAATTTGCTGCAAATAAATTTGCAATACCCTTTCCATCACAGGCGCTTAAGTCATTTAGTGACATATTTTTCGGAATTGTGCTACTTGAGTTACGTTTGCTTTTTATGTAGGACCAGAAGTATTTTGGGTTTTTAGTGACATTTTCTTGAACATTTTTAAGATAGCTTTGATATGTGGATTTTATAATTTTGTTTGTTCTTTCTTTTAATATTTTGTATTCATATTCGTCACGTTTATTTTTATATTTTTTCATTTTTTGACGACATTTTTCCTTTTCATGCAGTAATTTTATTAAATTGTTAGTGTACCACTTGGGGTATGTATGTTTATTTGTATTTTGGCTCGGTATTACTTCAGATATTATTTTTCTAACAAACGCATAAAAAGTACTTACGGCGGCATCTACTGTAGAGCTTGAGGATAGGGCATCTTTCCAATCTATTTCAGCTAAACGTTTTCTCACCTCATTGTAATCAGCTTTATAAAATTTATAATGAGATCTACCTTTTACCTTAAGTGTTTGTGGAAGGTTCAGGTGGATAGTGATATTTAATGGTGGATGAAACTCATCAACTCTAGATATTACATCAGTTGACGCAGAAACCTCAATAGGTTGGTTCAAGTTTGAAATCACGAGATCAAGAATTCTATTCTGTTTATTTGTGACACCGTTATATTGCTTCAAATCATTTGAGGACAAAAAATCGATGAAGGTTTTAGCTATATTGTTAGTGCAAGAGATGGGTTCCATATACGCTACATTGTTGGTCCACTCAATAGAACTCAAATTAAAATCACCTATCAATATTACGGAATCTGTATTTTCAATATTGTTATTTACATTACTAGTGAAATATGAGATTCGATCTAAAGTTATAGGTGGGGCAAGATATGCTGCACATAGGTGTACCTTTTTAGACCCCAACATGTGACGTGGTGATAAATCTATAGTTACCCATAGATCCTCGCAATTCGTTTCAAATGATTGGGATCTATATGCGTTTAAAGTTTTCAAGGTCGCAATGAGCACACCACCTCCTTCCTTACCTTCAGAAAACGTTCCAGACTGTCTATCTCTTCTAAAAACTTGATACCGACTATCAAATATTTCGGCATCATACACACTATCGTTCAGCCAAGTTTCAGTCAGCACAATAACATGAAAATTCATAGAAAGCACATTTGTAAATATTGTTTGTAGCTTACCCCTTATACTTCTTGAGTTTTGATAGTATATATTTAAACAATCGATTTATAATTATTTTACTTAATATAACATTTTAAGAAAAACATCAGATGCTACGTAACTCATACTAATTTTTTAAGGTTATCTGTATGCGATATTACTTGCGCATGTGCCGCTTCATCCTTTCTTACAAGAATTCTTCCATTTCTGACCCATACGAATTTGTACTTTTTCTCCTTAGCTGCAATTCTGGTAGCTGCATGCAGAGACTTATTAGCTGGGGTAAGATGCTCATTCACATACACAGGAGACTCCTGGTCACCGTATCCAAGTAGTTTGGTGCTCAGTTTATTGTTAGGATTAGACCTGTTGTATAATAATACTGCTCCCAGGAGGTTATCACGCTTATATTTGCTTGACAACTTACAAATGACTGCCTTAGGCTGTTTAGATGCTGGGTTAAGCTTTTGTACTCGAGAGCAAGATAAAATTTCATGTTCAGCGACAGGATAGGAGACAACGTTGCTTAATTGTACCACAGTTTTGATTAAATTCTCCTGCTTGTGTTCTGGCAAACAATGTATTTCAAGGTTATTCTGGCGTGCTTCTTGCTCCAAACGTGCAAGTCTGGATTCCATGTCTTTCATCTGGCTTTGGAGACAACTATTCTCACTGCGTAAAACCTTAAGCTCTTCCATAGAAGTTTTTAAACTCGCTATAGCTTCATCATAATTTGCACTTATAAATTTAATAGTGTCTTCAAATCCGGTGATCTCCTTCCTAATTGCCGAAAATTCTTCATTAATAACTTCCTTTATTGCGGCACGTGTCTCTGTTCTAATAATACAAACAATTTCCGACCGAAGAATGTATTTTGAAAGGTCCAAACTTTGATTAGTTGGGCGCCTGACGGTAACGTTGCTGCTATCGTCGCTCATTGTCACCCGTAGTTGTATACAAAAGTTATGTTTTGAGTGATTGTATTTACAAAGTACAGCTTTTGACGGTGGTAGTAACGATGTTGATTTATTAATTTGGTAATTATTGTTTAGATACGCAACACAAATCACATCCACTGGTCTCACTATGTTCACAATTGGTTATTTAATATGGTACATGTAAATTTATCTCTTAACTGCCACTGTAAACCACTTTTACAATTTAATTACGACGAGCGATTTAGTATTAATGTGTTTCGTACGGTAGGTGTACGGTATTTAAATAATGCTCTAATTTAAAATATATTTTTTCCAAATCATTAACACAACTCGTTTAGACGTGGATATCAACAAGTCGTTTCAGAATCAACCTGTATATCAGTGAAGTAGCATCATTGGATATTGTAATTTTATTTCTACCTTGTTCCAGTGTTTAAGTACCTACTAAGTACTTTCAAAACTTCGTTACGACACATTTTAGTCGCATTCTAAATTACAGAATTAATTTTTAAAATTCTCTGAAAGTATTTTTATTTTCAACTCCCGTCAAGGTCTGTCTTTAAGCCGCGGTGTTAGCTCAACATTCACAAATATTGGTTTCTTGGATTGTCGAGTATGACGTAACGCAATGAAACTATCTGACGCAAAAATACAGTGGACAGAGAAGGGTTTAAAAATGAATGTTAACCGAATAGAATAGTAAAAAATAGTTTGATATTCCCAATAAAAAATTTGGAAGTTGCTCCACAAAAATAAACTTTGGCGTTGAACATCTCTGTATTTTCAGGGATAACGACATTCATTTTTTTAATAATTTAATAAAATTAGCATTTTTTTTTTTAACTTTAACCGGATAATTATTTAATTTATTGTGTATATTCTGAATAATCTAAAGAAAATCCGGAAAATAAATGCACATTCGCAGCTTAGTCACATCTCGGCAACACAAATATTATTTTCAATTTTCAACCTTATTTCAAGCCAGTCGTTACGGGTCGTCAAAAGGGCGAAAGTCTGACAATCAGTCTTACCAAGGGGTATCTTATTATATTACCTACCCAGTTACCGGGTTGTGGAAGTCAGATAGGCAGCCGCTCCATGAAAAAAACCGGTATTCAGCTCCATCCGGTTAGACTGGAAGCCGACCCCAACATACTTGGGAAAAGCCTAGGTAGATTGATTGACTATCTAGCACTTGTCGCCAGTACTCGTAGCTAGTGGCAAGTGCTATTGGCTGGCGACTATCTAGCACTTGTCGCCAGTACTCGTAGCTAGTGGCAAGTGCTATTGGCTGGCTTAGTCATAAATCCTAGTACTAAGCGTGCCAAATAAGAATAGTACACTCTGCAACAGAGATAAGTAACCAGTGTTATAGTGTGCGTGACACTACAAAACTGTATTGCTACTGTTAAAACGATTCATTACGTACAGCACACAATGCCCTCACGCACACATCGCGTTCATGTGCGAGTGAGTGCGCTAATGTCTTCTCAATTATAGTATAACATAATTTCGCATTGAAAACTTAAGCGTTCGTAGCCCAACGAATAAGGCATCATACTTCTGAGTACTACTCTGTGAGTTCAAATCTCTGAAGTGATGATTCTTTTTGCGATTTATTATTTTAAGCTAAAGCAATTAGAACATTTTTTGTTAAGAAAATGTTTTATTTATTTAAAATTGCTTAAATAAATAAAACCATTTTTAATAAATATCTTTATTTAAAAAAAAGAACATCACAAGTAAACATGTTTTATTATAAATACAACAATATGTTTAGAACATGCTATTACATCTTTTTATACCATTATATATGTATACAACAATGGGCGGAGTGAATAAACATGTCACATAGATAACAAATAATAATATAATCTGATCCAGTAACAATAACATCACTCACACACTCCTACCTACACAGTACCGCCGACCTTATTTATTATGGCTAAATATGCTGTGAAAGTATTAAGTATTTCGTTTAGGTATCTATTATAAAATAAAGTCGCTTTTCGTGTCTGTCTGTGTGGCCGCGTTGTTCTTCTAACACCACAGATTTTGATGCGGTTTTCACTATCATGATAAATATTTAACTTATATAATATAGAAACCTCCATGTTTTGCCAAGTCGTAAAAACCGTGCGAATCAGGGCCGGGTCGCTAGTTCAGTTATATACAGATGTAAATTACCTACATTTTGGAAAATTAAAATTAAAATAAAAACATTTACCACCTGTATCGGGAACAGTAGGTATTATAATTATTACCAACCATTATTAATTATTTCTAGGAAAATAATAGATTAAAAAACGTTAAAATGTCTGAAACTTAAAGGTAGTATATATGTTACGATAAGTCGGTGGTGATTTTCGATGAAGACATTTTTCATCAGTAATTATTACGACATTGTTTTGTCAATCGAAGTGCCGATATTCCGCGATTTTGACGGTGCACGGTAGATAATAAAATTTTACGCATCGGTCTGCAACATGTCAAACCGTCCGCTTGCAGGTGGTTCCGTACAGTTTGCATAGTGAGGTTGTGTGCTGCTGCTGTTGTCCTGGTCTAAGCGAATGGATCTGATGTATGGGTGGCAACAATCTCACGCACGGTGCCGAGGTGAAACATTTGTGTAAGCCAATGGTGTCGCACTATGTTCCCAAATATCCTTGGACCTGACATTTTGAGTTAAGTTCAGTAAGAGACGCATTTCAATACGACAAACTTTGGACAAGAACTCCCATGTGCTAAATCTTTATAGTTTTTGAAAAAAATACGTCTAAAGTTTATTATTTTTTTTATTTAGAAAATTTAAAAAAATATATTACTTGGATATAAATAAAGCTGATATGTTTCTGGTATTTTCAATTTGTTAAAAATATTGTGAAGGATTTAATACACTTTACTACGGTCCGAAAATGTTAGCTTTTAATGAGAAAAAAATAGATATAAGTTTTTCAGATTTTAATTTCTTTTATTTTAATTATGCGTTAGTAGCATCTGCAAATAAAGCTAAACGGTAGTTAAATACGTCATTTATCACCATAAAAAAAATCAACTGCTAATACCATGGAAAATAGGAAATAATAGCTTCTAAATAGTTTTAATTACAAAACGCCTTGCTCATATCTAAATAACAGGCGTTTTGTAATGAAAAATATTTAGAAGCTATTATTTCCCATTTTCCATGGCATTAGCAGTTGATTTTTTTTATGGTAATGAAAAATATTTAGAAGCTATTATTTCCCATTTTCCATGGCATTAGCAGTTGATTTTTTTTATGGTGATAAGTGACGTATTTAACTACCGTTTAGTTTTATTTGCAGATGCTACTAACGCATAATTAAAATGAAAGAAAATCTGAAAAACTTATATCTATTTTTTTCTCATTAAAAGCTAACATTTTCGGACCGTAGTAAAGTGTATTAAATCCTTCACAATATTCTTAACAAATTGAAAATACCAGAAACATATCAGCTTTATTTATATCCAAGTAATGTATTTTTTTAAATTTTCTAAATAAAAAAAGTAATAAATTTTAGAGGTATTTTTTTCAAAAACTATAAAGATTTGGCACATGGGAGTTCTTGTCCGAAGTTTGTCGTATTGAAATGCATCTCGTACTGAATTTAACTCAAAATGTCAGGTCCAAGGGTATTTGGGAACATAGTGTGTCGGTCCAGGCAGGCGACGGTTTATTTCGCTTGTCTCAGTGACAATGCACCCACAGTCGAACGTTTTTTCTCTACAAAAAAAAGTTAAAATATTAGGTCTAAACATACACCTCCCAAATTATAAATGAAGAAATAAAAAATACACAATATAAATACAATGCAGAGAATATATATCTATATACTTAAATACAATTGATATATAAGGCTAGTGGTCAGTAATAATGAAAATTAGAATACGATAAAATAGAAATAAAAAGGCAGGGCGAGTGACCTAAGTAATACACAATATCATACTAATCACAAATAAAATATAATATATAATATAATAATGACACTTATTATTTACTTTATTCATTAGTGCACATATAAAATGTCATTTTTTATTTTTTTATAAAAAGTATTAAACAATATTATTATACTTTATTTAGAATATAAATCCTTTGTTTAATTACCATACATGCAATTTACATTTTTAAATGTTTAAAAAAAAATTAAATCTTTTCAAAATTGTATTTTATTATTATTTTCTAATCATTTACAAACATATTCATTACTTATATTTTTGAATATTTTATTAAAAAACATAGATAAAAAAACTATTACTGTAATACTGTGTAAACCGTTAATGGAAATGATTAAATAATTATCGATATAATGAGTGGCAGTTAACAAAATTAGTATTTATTTGTTAACTGCATAGCCACTCATTATACTAAATTCAACTATTCCGGTGTCATTTTCTATTAGATTCAACTATTCATATCCACAATTCGTTAAATGAGATACAACAGACAATCATAATAAAATTACTGGGTGGGATCACGGTGACATAATATGTAAATTAATACATTCTTATTAATAATAATTTCACTCACCGATAGCATTGGGCGCCTTGCGATTTCACTAATAGAAATAATTTTTTGCTCATGCAAAACAATAATCTGAGCTTTTTGAAATCTTATTAAATGATGCATGGTCTAAATTAATCAATATATCACAATCACAAACTTCAAGTGCAAAAGAAAGAGTATACAGGGTGTCCCGTAAATAATGGATAATCTCTTAAGGGGTCATCGTACTCATCATTATGAACAACTTTTACAATGGGACCAAACCTGGAATCGCGAAAAAAAAATCAGCTGCTCCCTACATTTTGACGAGTTTGATGTAGATAAATGTACTGGTCAGCTAATTTTTTTTCGCGATTTCAGGTTTGGTCCCATAGTAAAAGTTGTTCATAATGATGAGTACAATGACCCCTTAAGAGATTATCCATTATTTACGGGACACCCTGTATGTGTAGTTGCTAATGCAGACTGACTACATAAGTTCACAATTAAAGGCAGGAATATATTTTTAAAGCGGGTAGTTAGCTTCTAAACTGGGAAATAATTTTAAGTAGGCGAGATAATTGTGGTAGATTCTCAAACTGGTCAGAATATTGCTTTATTCAGTTAGTATATTCATTTTAAATTACGAAATCTCAAAAATAATATTTTAGTAAACTCTTGGCTCGAACTCGGATCATTCTGTCCCTGTAGGTTGAATGCTTACCTTTTGCGCCACGAGAGCAACTGTCCTACATTGCGAAATCATGTTACACTATCATTTAAAAGACGTCAGCGCACTCACTCTATGAAAGGGATGTGTGCGAGGCTGTCATTGTGAGCAGTACGTACAGTAGCGATATAGTTTTGTAGTGTGCGTGTCTGGTTACTTAACTCCTTTGCCCTGTGTACATCGCGTCTTGACAACGCCATTTTGTTCCGCAATAGTACGGCAATACTCGCAAACTTCATTACCAATGCGTACTAATTTGACAGCTATCGTGTGAAGTTGGCAGCGAGCGCGATCCTATTCTTATTTGGCACGCATATTACCTATTTACCTTGCACCTGACGTGTCTCATGAAGAGGTGGAATGTAAACAAATGATAGTAATGTGTTTACAAAGTCAGATGCGCCGTAAATGAGATGTGTACTTGATCTAATGTCTTGAAGAACGTGTGCGACACATCTGTTACTGTCTGTTTATGTAGTTTTTAATAGTTGTTTGTGCTGATTGCTACTTTGTTTTAATTTGAACGAGTTCATTACCTAGAAAAATCTTTTGGCGGTTGAATGACGTAGACGGGTGCGGGGGCCGTTTTTGGAAGACATTTTGTGTCAAATTGTATTGAAAAAACAAGATGGCGCCATTAGTTCCGATTTTCCGCGCGCTCTGGCGTACACACGGTATTAGCCCTTATTTTTTATAAGGATTAATATCATGTGTACATTTTGAATTACATCGATGCCCCCCCCCCCCCCCCCATCGATGTAATTCGTTGTTGGAAGACATTTCGTGAGAAATTGTATTAAAAAAACAAGATGGCGCATTTAGTCCCGATTTTTGTCGCGCGCCAAAAATGTACACACGGTATTAGCCCTTATTTCTTATAAGTAAGGGCTAATATCATGTGTAGGTACATTTGTATAGGTACCACCCCTGTGGTACACTGGGCTTTTAGCGAATGTCTCAACTCTAACATGTAGGTCTGTGGTTTAAAAACTAGTGTCAGAATGTTAGATAGGTACCTACTACAGACCGTTCAGAGTTATTTTACCTCTTATTTTGCATCATTGTCAAAATCACAGTGATCTTTATTGTCGTTGTAATAAAGTTACTATTGGGTTGCTGCTATCAGAGCTACCAGAGGTAAAGTAGCTGAATGGTCTGTAGATCGATATGACAATGTAATAGCCACAGTACATACTTCATTGGGCAATAGACTGCTAACTTGTTCCACATACTTACCTACTTTAATTTGTCAACAGTATTTATTTCGTTTATCAAGTTATGACCAAAACTGGTGTGACCACTTGGTATGACACAACATTGGCGTTGTATACAGGGTGTAGTACAGTAGAGACCATCAAAATGAACAACTTTCTTCATTGGACCAACATCGTAATTGAGAAAAAGTTATCAGCTGCTCCGTACAAAGCTTCACTACCAACTCGACCCAAATGTATGGGACAGCTGATATTTTTTTCTCGATTACGATGTTGGTCCCATGAAGAAAGTTGTTCAGTTTGATGGTCTGTACCACACCCTTAAATATTACCACACCTTTCTAATATACCCTGCATAAATTAAATATACCTACCAATTAATTCATGAAAAATATGCGTAGTTTGGCAGTCCAGTCATCATCGTGAGAATGCGTTCTTGGTCAGTTTCATACTAACGAATACCTATGTGTTTTTCGAATTTGATCCTTATTACTACTAGAAATTGTCCGACTCACAGTTGTCAGGGGAACGCATTCTCTCGACGGCCGGATTGTAATGAAATAATAATGTACCTTCACAAATAGTTTCCTTCGCAAGTATAAGAGAAAAAAAAGGAGCCGTAAATAACCAGGACAAAAAAAAAGTCAACAAGAAAAGAAGAATTTGTGTAAATTAACACAATGACATAATATTACCTAGTGGCCTTCTGTTAGGTACACAATTACCTGTGTAATTCACATGTACATGTTTACCTGAGATAAGTCTGAAGATATAAGTATTACCTGTGTTTGTACATTGTCTGATTCTTAGTGTACCTGACTAAGTACATGTAGTCACCTACAGAATGTTCACTAGGTATAACTTGTCGTCATGTTGGCACCATTGCTTAATCTGAGAACAGCTTGACAGCAATGGTGCCAACTTGACGGCAAGGGACAAGGCTATGCGATAAGTATTGTTTTTCAGCGCGATTGTTAAATATGCGGGCCTCATGATTGTTTTTATTTGTGTCTTTCGTATGTATAATGTAGGAATAGTCTGCATCAAAAGTACTTACTTATACGTTTCCTAGAGTAGATATATGTATGTAGTTTAAAAGTTAGGTTTTATGGCCTTGTGTAGATAAAAAATATTGTAAATATTCGTATGCCACTTTTAGCGGCGGATGTGCCTTGGACATAACTACTAAAAATACAAATAATGTCTTTGTTTTAACCAAATTGTTAAGGGCGCTCTAGGGGCTCTAGGGCGCTATTATTTCGGCCGTGATTTTTGCGTTAAATGGCCAAAGTTGGCGTTCTTATTCTGAGAAACTGAAAGACTTCGACAACTTTGACTTATTGAGTGGGGGAGAATAATACCAACTTTTTCTTGTTCTACTTCCCATGTCTATCTTGACTCAAAAGAGCAAAAGATGTCTAATAATATCTTAAACCATGTCTCTGACAATAGGAAGAATAACTTATATATTTTACCTATAGGACCACATTACAGACTTCTTTTACCCCATGGTCCTCTGAAAACATGGTCCTAACGATTTCAAATCTTTGTTTTATAAGTATTCTAATTCAAATTCATTTTTCCCCTTACAGACTCTTGGTGTACAGAAAACGCAGAGAATACATCCGAGTCAGCGGTGGTGAAGACTACAAACTCCTCTCCCGAAGACCCTACACTGAGCTCAGGAGCCTCAACGGGGCATCGAACCCGAGACAACGATGAACATCTATCTCTACCTACTACCCGATCGCTGGCGAACGTGAGTGAGCGGTTACCCGACTTCGGATCGAAGTTACTGGTTAACCGGAATATTTGTGTGTACTTGGTTATAAAAGAATTGTGCTGTAATTGTCATTTTTCATGACACGCTGGGCAATCAAATCATCAATTCAAATGACTAACTTCATTGGAGGTTCCTTAAAACTCAGTCAATTTACTAGAGTGAGGAATTCGATTTTTGCTGTAACCTCAGGCTAGGCTGGAGATATGGGCTCAAACACCTAAACACGTTACGACAACCTGACGTGGAAGTCCCTAAAATACGGTGTGTAAGTGTAAACAGTGGCAATATTTAAAGGGGTCATTGTACTCATCATTATGAGCAACTTTTACTATGGGACCAAACCTGAAATCGCGTAAAAAAATCAGCTGTTCC
The DNA here is from genome assembly GCA_905163495.3 of Cosmia trapezina. Taxonomy (NCBI): domain Eukaryota; kingdom Metazoa; phylum Arthropoda; class Insecta; order Lepidoptera; family Noctuidae; genus Cosmia; species Cosmia trapezina. The sequence continues at coordinate 15,550,593 of LR991044.1, forward strand.
CTACATTTTGACGAATTATGCGAACATAAATGTACTGAACAGCTGATTTTTTTTTGCGATTTTAGGTTTGGTCCCATAGTAAAAGTTGTTCATAATGATGAGTACAATGACCCCTTAAAATATTGCCACTGATTACACTTACACCCTGTATAGTCTGAAATAGCTGTGCCGCGGCACGTTACGATGTCGTAACGTGTTTAAGTGTTTGGGCTCTAACAGTAAGGACCGACCCTTAGGGTAAGCCACGTTCGCACGGACGTAAAAATATCGCGGCGGGATTTTATCGCGCACTGTATTTTTAACTGTCGGTGTTGAGCCGAGCATTGAGGATCAAAACTGTTGGATTCTCGGCGGTAAGCAGAGCGTTGAAAATGCAGTACGCGAAAAAAAATCGCCCTTGCCTACCATCGCGGACATTTGCAGTGAACCAGTTTTCGACTTTATTACTATGGTAATAAGGTTCCCTCTCACCGAGAGGAGGCCTGTGTCCCAGCAGTGGGAACATTACAGGCTGACTATGCTATGTAAGGTTCAAAAACGGTTCACCGCAAATGTCTGTGATGGTACCTGGGCTAATTCTCGTATTTTTAAGAATTCTAATTTGGCCCAATCTGTCAAAAATACCTCTAATTTCCCAACATTTTTGACAAGTTTTTTACACTGATTGTAGCTGAGGTGAGATTGGAACTAGATTTTTAAAATTTTATGTGGGTTTTCTAAAATGACGTTTACTAGATGGCAGCACTGTCAGACGTCAGATCCGGGCACCTGTCAAAAGTGTCAAAGCTCCTATATTTTCTATAATCGTGACAGAAATAGACGAATGAATGAAATGAATGAAAAAAATGGCGAAATGGAAGACTTCTTATGAAAATGGCGCCAACTAGTGCCGTGAATTTTCATGAAAACCCTCATTGCGGGAACTAATATTCTGCCTATTAAAAAAAATGTTATTGATTGATTGTGTCTAGTGTGTCATAGACAGAAGAATATATTGTTTAGTCAGAGGAAAAGCATGATAATTGTGTATGTACTATCGAGGAAACTTACATCTGACCAATTTGAAAACAAAATCCCGTCCACACGATGACCACATCTGTTAGAAAGCGTTACTATGGCGGCCGTTTGCTGCAAGCAAGAAACTATTCTTGCTTGCCTTACGGTGTATAGATGTAAGTTACCTTGATAGTACCTACGTTATGTAATTCGTAGCTCAATGTGAATAATAACAAGAATGTTTATTTGTGGCGCTTCAGTGTATGAAATTACTATCTATTTTCTAAAATCGACTAGTGTGCAATTTGTGAGTATGCAAAGCGATACTTTCAACAAAACACTTAGGAATTCATTAAATAACAATAGTTAGTACTTCACATACAAATTCTATTATATTATTGTCCTATTATAAAGCAAAACCGACAAAACATTTATTGTTATTAAGTATTAATAAACTATAGTATAAACTGAAAGGCCGATTGGTCACATAAGTGCTAATAGGCTATTTCTGAAAGAAAAACTGTAGAAAACATATATACATAATAAATAGAAAAACTGCGACAAGAATGGCAACACTGGTCTGTTTCGAATTGACTTTACATGTCAACTAACTTTGTATTTTAATGTGACTCTCATAGAAAATAAATATTATATGATAAAAGATCGCTATTCAAAAACTGTAGTTATTATAATCACGGTTTAGAACCGTAATTCAGTAAGTTGTTTTGACAACTAAAGTTATTTTATAATACCGCCATCTATTGTGAAAGCCGTAAACTAAAAGATGTATTCGAACTCAAGGAATGTGTATTTGGATTATAGAAATATCTAAATGAAAAGTTTATTGTAACTTACTATGAATTTCTGGAGTTCAAATTCCCTACGATTTTGACTTTTGATTGAGTAAACGATTCTGCTCAATCTGTTTTCAGAAAAGGAGTGTGAAGATATTTTATTTACACAAAATAATACCAAGTATTTTCGTGATTCGCCAAAGTTAAATTCTTTGAGCATATCTATGTTCTATCTATGTACTTGTAATGTACAAAAATGTCGGATCGACAACATATTGTTGAATAAAATAAATTAATTCGACAAAAAACTAAATAAAAAGGCGTTTGTATGATATCAGTTCTACAGTGCTGTGAATATTATTTGGTTGGAGTGCGGTTTTTGGGCGTGGGGGTTGCGTAGCGTTTGCGTTAACGGAGCGACAAAAATTAATGCCAGAAAAATTTTGTAACACAATGTTTACGCATCTGCAACGCAAATGCCACGGAGCCGCCGCGCTGTACTCCCGCACTATCCTACCTGGAATTCTTGTATATAATAGCTTACAAATATTATCGCTTGTATTAGCTTAGATTTTAAACTATAGTGAAGTGAAAATGTTGATAAAGTATACAATTTTGTTATGAAGTTCTTTCTTTAAAATAAAACGTACGTAAGTCGGAGCTCGAGAGTAGTTGTTAAAAGACAGTGCAAAAAAGAGAAAAAAAATTAGTGTATATTCACAGAAATATTTTTTTACAAGTTACCCCCCTCCCTCAACCTTGGGACCCTTGTCAAACTGCAAAGCGGTTTGTTTGCAAAATTAACAGTAATTATGCTAGTAGCTGCGACTTACTGAAACATCGTTTTATGTATCCTAACTTTAGAAGCTCAATTTTTCTCCAATAAAGCAATATAAGTATACTTTTGTCTTTAGCAACGTTCTGAAATCACATTTCTGCTGTATTTTATTTTTATTAAATATCCCGGTCTCTTTGGGCAAATATTCCTGGGACATAATGGCTGTAAGTCATTTATGTTTCTTTTATAATTGCTTATAATTTAGTCTGTCAAACAGGCTTTTTCCCAAAAATGGTCCTTTTGTAGCATCAAAGGCAATAGAGATATCTCCTTGGTAAAAAAAAAAGAAATTATAGTCCGTCAGTCAGATAATAAAAAATATTAGACTCGTATTTTTTGCTTTATCTTAGTAATAAAAAAAAATTGACTTAGATAAAAAGTTGGGAAGTGGGAGCTAGCTACGTCGCAACTATAAAAAACTATGCTAGAAAGGTTTAGGTAGTAAAATAAAGAAAAACAATCTTTATAACACATTTGCTCGTAAAGGGTCTCTTATTTCACGAATTTCAATATCGTAATGTATGTCATTACGTACTTGTGCGTAATTGTAATGTAAAACGCACGGGTTTCTTTTTCATAAGGTAAAACGTAAGGTTTATCAAGATGCTCCGTCTAAAACGAACGGTACTTTTTAAATCTTAGCAAAGAGTTTTTATGTCAGAAAAGTGGTCAGCATTTTATGAATAAAATTAACTTTGGGAGATAAAATATAAAAAATAAACATTAATTAAATTAAAGAATTAATTCTTTAATTTAATTAATTTTGACAATAAATTGCAACAACAACAAACAAAAACAAAAAAATATTAATTTACTTTATTAGTAATACTGGCTGTTTTTGTGCCTTTGCTTTAAAAAAAAAAGCTAATTTGTGAACAAGTAAAAATTATTCCGCGCGCTTTTTGTTTTCGCTATATTGTTTTATTTGAAAATGTCGTCAAGTAATGATGAATTTATTAATTCGACACCGCCAGAAGTCTCAGAGGCAGCGAAAAAGGCTACTCTAAGCCTGAAAAATCGACCGATAGATATTTACAAGCGTATCAAAATTTCATCATATGGAAAACAAACAAAGATCCAAATTCATTTTCAGAAAGTGTGTTTTTAAAGATTTATTTGTTTAAGAAAGTCCGAGTTTTATTTATTTCCTCGCAAATACGTTATAAAACGTCGTATGACATACGTGCGCTTTGATAATTACAGCCTCTGCTTTCTTGTAGCCCTCGCCCACGGCTCGGGCTAGCAATATCGCCTCAGTTGTAATTTTCAACTTACCGCACTTATATCATAATGTACTATGATGTGACTTTTTACACAAACACATATTAAACAAATAAACTACTGCTTAAACTAATGGTTCAGCTGATTTAGTAATCATTATTGTTGTATTTGCATTGGTTTATAGTTGCATTTTATTTTTAAACTGAGGTTTTAAAATAAAAAATATAAAAGACACATCAAGATTGTTTACCTTTATTTCACTACAACCTTTCTAGTATACGTATAAAATCTAGCAAGGCGCGACGCCATGCCACATTTTAACTCAATGTATCACCGTAATCTTTTGATTACGTAAAATAAGAAAAAATATCGGTCCAATATTTTTTAATAATCATTAAGACGGACAAAAAAAATGTTTAATCATCATCCTTAATACTTAGGATAAAAGCGTAATTTCAAACAACTAGCGCCATCTAGTTTAACACTGTTGAACTGTCGTTAATGCGACAACACTGACAATTCATTCACTAGGATTTCAATAACTATTAAATCTTCTTTTTAGATTTTCTAACCTTCTCCAATAGAGACGCAGGATAATATCTACTTTTTTAACCTTGAACAAAGTCGATAGTCAATATTTTATTTTATAACTTTAGGTATTAAATGAGTATTATTAGTTATATTAGCCTAGCCTTAGTTTGTAAGTAGACAATTTTTATTTCCCTGTTGAATGTACAGTTTAATCGTTCATGTACATGTTTTTATGCATTTATATTTGCGCGGGAATGTGATTTCAGAACGATAGAAATAATTTTGCTTCAAATAGAGACATGTGATTTTTGTTTGTTAATTTTAGAATTATTTTAATTCATAAAATCGTCAGTTTTATTTTTTATAGTTGATGATTAAATGTTTTCATTACTATTTACTAACTTTAGATTTTTTATTGAATATGGTTTCTTTGGTAGGTAAGTAGTCAAAATCAAAGTGTTTTTTTTAAGCAGTCTTGCTTTCATAAAATCAAACAATAATGCAATGTTTATGTCAGATGTTTAATATTTTATTAACTTTAATGGAAAATGAGCTTCATGGGTGCTGGTCACCATAAATTAAGTCAAATTACATACATTTATGTTTTATTAATCAATCATGCATGACATACAAATAATATTTTACTTTAATGTCATTATTTATGTAAAAGATAGTCATTATTTTTTACATCATTTTAATTAATTTAATTTTAAACTTGTATTTGTGATTTGTTAGTTAATTTTGTATACCTACTTATTTATTTGTGTAATCTCAATGATTGCTTAAAATATTGTTCTATAATTTATTTAAGTTTGCAGTTTTGTTGTTGTAGAGATAACCAACATTTTTCACACATAATTTCTCAATGATATTGTGTGGAAACACGTATTATATATTCGCACTTGAATATTTTCGTCTAAGTATTGTGATATATATGTAGTATTGATTGAATGACTAAATCAACTAATTATAATCAAATTAATTACCTCGAATTCCAACATACAAACTGCTTGTGATACTTTTTTTTGTAAATAAAAATCAAATGACATTTTAGTAGGCGATTATTTTGTTCCTAGGCGATTTTATTAGTTAATATTAATTATTATAATTGTTGGTATTCGCTCAGCGTTGTACACTAGCTACTTACTCTGTAGGTACCCAACATGGATGGGTTGCGATGTCATTGTGTATTAGTTATTAGTATGAATTTGACAAATAAATAAGATTTATAATTTAATTTGCTGCTTTTTATTGAGATTTCCCTTCGGTGTATACCATCTGATTCAAACAAATTCCAAACATTTTCAGTAGATGGCTCTGTATTAAACTTTATAAATATGCACCAATGTTGCTAGATTTTGGGCTATACAAATGATATAGAGAATATTATAGATACGGTACTTACACAAAATATGGCCCGACAACGCCCAGAATTGTTTACTTAACATTTTGACTCAAACTCGAAGCATTTATTTCAAATAAACCAATGGGGAGGGCGGGCAAAGCTAATTGTAGATGGCGTGATCATAGCTAGGTCCCTAATACCTACGAGATTTAATATTCGTTAATGAGTTTGATGGATTTCTTTCACTATTTCATTATTTTCGGTTATTTCAATATTTTAAATTAATCAAGTATTTTATATGGAAAGTGTCGGAATTTAAAACTTTAAATATTTCCTCGTAGTCACTTTCTTCAAAATGTTTCGAACTCTGTTTATTTTTTTTTTTTAATTACGAATATGTTTAATCCGCAATCTTCTTATTTTAGGGTCTCTTGGGAAATGGTGGACTCCAATTTCGGAGTATTTTGGAACACAACAGCGCGTCATTTTCGCAAAAATAAAATAAAACCTCCTCACTCTTTTTGTTTTTCACACTTAGTGTTGGGAACTAGCTATGACAGCGCCATTTTGACAGTCACAGTTTTGTGAAATTTCTCCGAATTCAATTAAAAAACTGAATATCTACGTAATACTAAACATTTATTTTACTATCAATCATTTGAATAAGCTCCTGACCATCATTTTTAACCTTATCTCTAAACCTTCCATGGTTAAAGAAATATTCAATCTCTTGCAAAGTTCTATCTTTAGTTTCAGGCAGCATAGAATACAAAAATATTAAAGAAATTACCATGATTACACCTAATATGGTAAAGGTCCCGTATACTTTGACAGTTGCTAACATAACTGGTGTAGTTTTTAATGTTACTATGCTTGTTAAAGATATTAATATCCCTGCAATGGTAGTTCCAGCTGCCCTATGTTCTAGAGGGAATATTTCTCCAACTAAAGCCAACGGAATTGGTGCACACGCAAAATTAACTATGGCGAAATATACACAAAAGAGTGACATGGGAATCCATGGGGTATTAGCAATAAAACCCCTAGATGCTAAGAAAAGATAGCAGCATGCGGCCATGAGAATCAGAACTGCTGCAAATCCAGTAGAAAATAACAAAGTTCGTCTTTTCATTATTCTTATAAGATACGATGAAAACGTAGCACTGACAGTTACTATTAAATCTAAACCTAAAGTGTAGTAAAACGAGCCATGGTTACCAGATATCTCGGATATTATCTGGACAGCATAGGCAGGGAAAATGTGTCTGCCAGTTGTCTCTAATAAAATGGCGGCAAACAAATAGTTCACAACTGGCATCACAAAGTCCCTCTTGCCAAATTTTCGAAAGAAATTCAACACTTTCTTGAGAACAGATATTTCTTCTGTTTTGATGCGTTCCTGCTGAGCCTTGATCATTTCTTTCAGCTCTTTCGTCGACTGTTCTGTCTTCCCTCGAAGTCTATAAAAGACTTTTCTGCTCTTCTCAAATCTTTTTTCAGAAGCCAGCCAGGAAGGGCTTTCTGGCCACGTACAGACCATTCCAAAAGCCAACAGGTACGGAATCAAAGTGAGCACAGCAACTGTCCTCCAGTGGTAATAATGGCCCAAAAGATGGACTAAGGTACTGCCCAAATAGAGGGCTGCAGTCTTCAGATTGAGGAACATCCCACGATGGATAGGACTAGAGTATTCCCCTATCACTATAGCTCCTAATATTGATGTAGACCCTGCCGTGATACCCTCTAGGACCCTTGCCGCTATTAGACAGGTGACGTTTGTTGAGAAGTACATAAGGACCAGCCCCAAAGCACCAGGGATGATGTCCAGAATGAAGGCTACTCTCCGCCCGAAACGATCCATGTAGTAGGAGGATGAAAGGAAGCCAGGTATCCAGGCCAGGCTGAAGGATGCAGCTGGAAAAAAGGTTGGTTTTAATAACATCACACCACTCACACACATTCACTCCCTCACTCTCTCTCTCTCTCTCTCTCTCTCTCTCTCTCATCACTCCTGTTAGGGTTACCCGCATTTCGGCAGTTATGTTTGAGTCCCATGTATTATGGGGTGAGCCTATTGCCATCATCTGGGCACAAAACCAGGCATGCTTGCGAGCATTAGAGCAATATGAGGCAAACATTAAGACTTTTTAGTAGTCCGTCTATAGGAGTTAGTTAAAACTGTAAATAGTAAACTAAACTGTAATCTTCGGTACCTCATCATCTGCCTAGCCTTTTCCCAACTATGTTGGGGTCGGCTTCCAGTAGCCGAATGCAGCTGAAGACCCGTATTTTACATGGAGCGACTGCCTATCTGACCTCCACAACCCAGTTACTCGGTACGCCTTGGTAAGACTGGTTGTCAGACTTTCAGGCTTCTGACAACCGGTAACGACTGTCAAAGATCCACGAATTACAGCCGGGACCAACGGCTTAACATGCTTTCCGAGGCACGGAGGGGTCTTGATATAAAGATGGTCACCAATCCACGGACCAACCGTGGCAAGCGTAGTTTAACCAGATCGATCGACCCTGTATCTTCGGTACCTACTGCATAAAATAATGTGATCATTACCTATCCAAGAAGACTGTTCCAAGGTGGCTTTGATGGGGGAGTTTGGATCCTTGAGTGCTGGCAGCAGACAGGTGGTGAACCCCAGAAACATACCCACCTCCAGCATCGTTAGAAGAACTCCCGACACGATCCAGGCCTGCAAAACCATAAGGAGCGTCAAGAAGGACCAGAGGGCTTACTATGAGCTGTTAGAGCAGGGCAGAAGTTGAACGTTTCCAGTGAGGAAGGGAGACGGAGCTATATACAACCTATAGCACCGTCACCAACGAATTAAGAATAGCATTCTTAATTCGTTGACCGTCACTCTCTCTCACTGGAAACGTTTAACTTCTGCCCTCCTATAAGAGCTCATAGTAAGCCCGCAGTTTACACTTAAGGCCCAGATTTCCTGAAAACGATCAAAAAGGTGGTTTTTTAAAGCAGTGTATCTCATAAACCGTAAATAATTTTGACATGTAAAAAAAATATGATATTTTCAAGTCTTTTTCGCATACAGTGATGGAAGCCAAAACATAATTATACATATTTTAATGCACCAAAAAAATCTTTAAACATACCTTCTAATAATCTTTAAAAGCAGTTTATCCCTTCATTAACAATTATAATTATAATTAAAAATATACCATGAAATGTCAAATTCCAAACTGCATCCAGTGATGAATTTTATACGATTTTATTTGTATTTTTACGACATAATTCCGGTGCGCGTGAGAATCTTCTATCTCGTGCGTCAAACTAGACAGCCATAACGCCATTTCACTTACACACCGAGCTAAACGAATCTTGGAACCTGGGCCTTAATGGTCTAACGCCAAAAAAATATACTTAGATAGGTAATTGTTTTACCTGTCGTAAAAATATGTTATCCATCCTTACGCTTATAATAGGATATTATTAGATATTAATTTGATCAGTGCGTTATTTTTTACTTATTATGTACCTAATTGATAATAATTGTTTTGCTTGGCAGGGCTTTTCTTATAAGAAAATTAAACATTGCAAATCGGTCTACTTAGGGCACATAATGTCGATTTTGATAAAACTTATTATTAGCCATATACACACTTCATATTTTGACTTTACAAAGATTTCAATTAATTTCACACTCAATTTAAAAAAAATAATTATAAGTTTAATAAAAGTTATAATAATATCAAATAAAAAAATATTTTACTATCCAGGTATGTGATTATTGTTATGTAACTAGTTATAATTTATTTATAAATAATAAGTAGAGATCGGATAATCGGATGCATATTAACCTAAACTTAATATTTCGCTAACAAAGTATGGAAGCGGCTTCTTAGCATTTTTTTTCTTACTATAAATCCCGGGATTCCAGAAAATGTGGGAATGCACAACTAATCGGATACATGGTATGGAAACGACTTCATAAATAACGTGGTTTTATTTATTTGGAAATACCGGGAAATCGGGATCACATAAATATTCCGTTTGTTACACGCGATCCCCGCGAGAAATACAAAGCTGCCGAATTAAAATAGTTGTCACTGGAACTATATCGGTGGGGTTGTTTTTATGGGTTTCGAGAATGTTAAAGCTGATACTGACGTTAAAATGTAAATCCAAGATGGCGGCTGCGAACATTTTCGAATTTTTCGTCATGGGTGTCGTTTTCATGGTTTTCGAGGGTTTCAAAGCCGATAGTGATGTTAAAATGTAAATCCAAAATGGCGGCTGCGAACATTTTCAAATTTTTCGTCATGGGTGTCGTTTTCATGGTTTTCAAGGGAGTTAAAGCCGATGGTGATGTTAAAATGTAAATCCAAGATGGCGGCTGCAACATTTTAAAATTTTTCGTCATGGGTGTCGTTTTCATGCTTTTCAAGGGTGTTAAAGCCGATAGTGATGTTAAAATGTAAATCCAAGATGGCGGCTGCCAACATTTTAAATTTTTTTATCATGGGTGACGTTTTCATGGTTTTCGAGGGTTGTAAAACTGATAGTGGCGTTAAAATGTAAATCCAAGATGGCGGCTGCTAAATTTTCTAACTTTTCGTCATGGGTGTCGTTTTCATAGTTTTTGAGAGTTTTAAAGCCGATAGTGGCGTTAAAATGTAAGTCCGAGATGGCGGCTGCGAAAATTTTCTAATTTTTCGTCATGGGTGTCGTTTTATTGGTGTTCGAGGGTGTTAAAGCCGATAGTGACACTAAAATGTAAATCCAAGATGGCGGATGCGAATATTTTTTAATTTTTCGTCATGGGTGTCGTTTTCATGGTTTTCGGGGGTGTTAAAGCTGATAGTGACATTAAAATGTAAATCCAAGATGGCGACTGCAAAAAATTTCAAACTTTTTGTCATGGGTGCCGTTTTCATGATTTCCGAGGGTTTAAAGCCGATAGTGGCGTTAAAATGTAAATTCAAGATGGCGGCTGCGAAAATTAAAAAAAAATTGTGATGGGTGTCGTTTGCATGGTTTTCGATGGGTACTAAAGCTGCTAGTGACATTAAAATGTAAATCCAAGATGGCGGCTGCAAAAATTTCGGTCGGTTTTACAACCCTCGAAAACCATGAAAACGACACCCATGACGAAAAATAAAAAAATATTTGCATCCGCCATCTTGGATTTACAATTTAGTGTCACTATCGGCTTTAACACCCTCGAAAACCAATAAAACGACACTCAAGACGAAAATTAGAAAATGTTCGCAGCCGCCATCTTGGATTTACATTTTAATATCACTATCAGCTTTAACACCCTCGAAAACCAATAAAACGACACCCATGACGAAAAATTAGAAAATTTTCGCAGCCGCCATCTTGGATTTACATTTTAATGTCACTATCAGCTTTAACACCCCCGAAAACCATGAAATCGACACCCATGACGAAAAATTAAAAAATATTCGCATCCGCCATCTTGGATTTACATTTTAGTATCACTATCGGCTTTAGCACCCTCGAAAACCAATAAAACGACACCCATGACGAAAAATTAGAAAATGTTCGCAGCCGCCATCTTGGATTTACATTTTAATGTCACTATCAGCTTTAACACCCCCGAAAACCATGAAATCGACACCCATGACGAAAAATTAAAAAATATTCGCATCCGCCATCTTGGATTTACATTTTAGTGTCACTATCGGCTTTAGCACCCTCGAAAACCAATAAAACGACACCCATGACGAAAATTAGAAAATGTTCGCAGCCGCCATCTTGGATTTACATTTTAATGTCACTATCAGCTTTAACACCCTCGAAAACCAATAAAACGACACCCATGACGAAAAATTAGAAAATGTTCGCAGCCGCCATCTTGGATTTACATTTTAATGTCACTATCAGCTTTAACACCCCCGAAAACCATGAAATCGACACCCATGACGAAAAATTAAAAAATATTCGCATCCGCCATCTTGGATTTACATTTTAGTATCACTATCGGCTTTAGCACCCTCGAAAACCAATAAAACGACACCCATGACGAAAAATTAGAAAATGTTCGCAGCCGCCATCTTGGATTTACATTTTAATGTCACTATCAGCTTTAACACCCCCGAAAACCATGAAATCGACACCCATGACGAAAAATTAAAAAATATTCGCATCCGCCATCTTGGATTTACATTTTAGTGTCACTATCGGCTTTAGCACCCTCGAAAACCAATAAAACGACACCCATGACGAAAATTAGAAAATGTTCGCAGCCGCCATCTTGGATTTACATTTTAATGTCACTATCAGCTTTAACACCCTCGAAAACCAATAAAACGACACCCATGACGAAAAATTAGAAAATGTTCGCAGCCACCATCTTGGATTTACATTTTAATGTCACTATCAGCTTTAACACCCCCGAAAACCATGAAATCGACACCCATGACGAAAAATTAAAAAATATTCGCATCCGCCATCTTGGATTTACATTTTAGTATCACTATCGGCTTTAGCACCCTCGAAAACCAATAAAACGACACCCATGACGAAAAATTAGAAAATGTTCGCAGCCGCCATCTTGGATTTACATTTTAATGTCACTATCAGCTTTAACACCCCCGAAAACCATGAAATCGACACCCATGACGAAAAATTAAAAAATATTCGCATCCGCCATCTTGGATTTACATTTTAGTGTCACTATCGGCTTTAGCACCCTCGAAAACCAATAAAACGACACCCATGACGAAAATTAGAAAATGTTCGCAGCCGCCATCTTGGATTTACATTTTAATGTCACTATCAGCTTTAACACCCTCGAAAACCAATAAAACGACACCCATGACGAAAAATTAAAAAATATTCGCATCCGCCATCTTGGATTTACATTTTAGTGTCACTATCGGCTTTAACACCCTCAAAAACCAATAAAACGACACCCATGACGAAAAATTAGAAAATTTTCGCAGCCGCCATCTTGGATTTACATTTTAAATCCAAGATGACAGCCTCGAAAACCATAAATAGTACCCATTACGAAAAATTTGAAAATATTTGAAGCCGCCATCTTGGATTTACATTTTCAGAAGTTTTCACTATGGGACCAACTCTGAAATCACACTTATGTTTCGTGATTTACGGGTTGATCTCATAGTGAAAGTTGCTCATGAGTAGAACACCCTATAAAAATTTTGTGATAAAAAAGTTACCCTTTCAAAAAATACTTAATTTATCAATTCCGGAATCGCGATATTTTGACGATCGACACAAAAGTGCATTCCTTAATAGCCAAAACCTAAAGTAAATATACATTCGATTCTATTCCCGGAATCCTGGTATTTTTTTTAATACAAAAGTACAATCCATATTAGCCAACACTTGAACGCAAGTACCTACCTAAAACATTCGATTCCAAAATCAGAACTTAAAAATTTTCTTTCCAGAATCCCGGGTTTCTTTTTTTTTTAAGTGCAATCCATATTAACTAACATCTGAACTTAAGTATATTATACATTCGATTCCATAATCAGAAGTCAAAATTGGCCGATACCGGAATTCTGGGATTTTTTAATCCAAAAGCCCACTCCATACTCAGCCAACACCTCAACTTTAGGTTAATATGCATCCGATTATCCGATCTCTAATAATAAGTAATAAATATATCCGAATTTTTCACTTGTAATAATAATTATAGCTATAACGAGGCCAATGCTACAGAACTAACGAGCTTTTAATTATAATAAACCATGCGAGTACTACTACGTGCTGTTTACGTTAATTAAATATGTATTATAAAAGTTATGTTATCAGTTGATAAATTATGTTATCAGGGATGTACTTACATAAATATAACCTAGTTAAAGATGCCTATCCTAAACGTAGTTTTTCACGGATGTCAATATGCCTTCGCGTCTTGGAGACGAAGTTCCTATTGTGTTCATCTTCTAAAGAAGGTCCCAGGACCCTGGTTAATCCTGCCAGTAGAGAGAAGCATTTACGCTGAAAACCAGCGCCTTGACTCGTGCCTTTGTGCACGGGTCACGGCATTATGGTGAGCGTTAGCCGTTTCGCCCGTTAGTGACGCATAAATAAATATTGTTGTTTTTGTATAAAATACCAACCAATTGTTTTTTATTTTTTAGGCTTATGTTAAAAACTAAATTTATGTATGTGTGTCATTTTTCGCGTGAATAAATAGTTTTTCTTTCTTTTCTTTCTTTCATTTTCAAAGATTAGACATGCATGGCTATGCATGTCTCAGTGCAAACCGTATTATGGCGATACCGCGAATGGCTCAATATATTAGTTTTGGTTCGTCAGATCTTACTCAGTTACAGATAACCAATCTGTGGTAATTCTAGAGCTAATACCTACATGCAATCAGAACTCAGACCAATGATGGGATAATTGCTTTTATTAGATCAAAACTAATTAATCCAACCAAGGAGGGCCTCGCGTCCGAAGTCGTTATTTTTGATGAATCTAAAGCCGATCGCAATAATAGCAATTGATGCACTGTAGGCAAATAAATGAAAGAGCGAGTTAAGAGAGCTTTTAGTAAAGCGAGAGAATTTTAGTAGGTATCCTGCCTCGGATAGAAAGAAAGAAAGAAAGAAAGAAAATACATTTATTTAGCACAGACTAAATTAAAGAGGCACGCAAATAATAACAGCATACAATAGCAACAATACAAAGTAAATAAATAAAAAAATCAACATTTGAGATAACAAAAACAATAAAATTACAATGCAGGAATGTGTGCCTCACGGCTGCGCCAAAAAGGCCCAGTTCAGCAAAAATGCCTGACAACTAGTTCCTGACGCTGGTTTTCAACTGGATAGGTTTCTCTATTATTATTTTTCACGTATTTAAAGCCTTGCAGGAGCTGCAAGTATATCCATCTCCCGGCGCCCGTGCCTATAGGTGATTATACAAGTTGTGATACCTATTTGCTTTCGACAAGACTAGCTTCAGCCCTCGGCTTCGCCCGGGTGGTATGTCCTCCATACAAACTTTGACACCCCACAATTTCACCTTAGGTAGGTACTTTAGGAAAATTAAATATGGCAAACTTAATTATTTACTTAGATGAATATTCATGCCAAGTTTCAAGTTTAAGATTTTTCATACAAACTTTGAATCTCTAGACCCAGCGGTTTGTGCTGTGCGTTGATATGTCAGTCAGTCAGTCAGTCAGTTTCCTGGTTTATATATTTAGATGTAAGTATATATTTATGTATCTATTATTTAGAATATGTATGTATCTATTTTAGTATAATATTGTATAAGTATGTACCTACTTATTATTTGCACCAACAACAGCCCCATTTCATATCCAGGTAAATCACTGTCCATCCTAAGGTTGCCTGGAAGAGATCGCAGAAAGCGATAAGGTCGCCCATTGCATGTTTCGTAGTGTACCTATCTGTTTTTTTTTTGTTATGTATTCTTGTGGTATAGGTACCATAAATTATAAATAAATAAATAGACATAGACACCGTCAGACGTAAACAATAAAACCTCTATTGTGTCTCGTTCAGCGTCCTTCAACCGATTAACTATTTTGTTCACCTTTTCAACATGTAGGTATAACAAGTTTTCTATAAGTTTTATGAACAACTAATCTTGACAACCTATTTTAGGTGATCGATAAAATCAGTAGAATCCATGAATGTAAAGTCAAAAACATATAGTGATTGATTTAACTTATTTCAAACTTCCAATATTTACTGAGCTGAGATATTGACCACCATAGGCGCAGGTTGGCCAGCCCTAATATCTGGCAGCCCTAGGTCCGGGCCTGTTTAGCCTTAGAGAAAGTCCGCCACTGACTGTATGAAAAATATCCGCGAATGTGAAACAAAATAAGACGTTAGTATTAAATAACAATTTTATATTTATTTATATAAATATCCAGAAAATACATAGCAAAATAGTAAATTTAACACTTATACAAAACATACAACGGGCGGCCTGTACAGGGTGTAAGGGACAGCCCTCCGCAAACTGATAGGGTGAATTCAGTATGTCATACTAAGATGACCGGTACATGAAATTTTTTCAGGAACTTTAAGGGACTCCAATAAACCTGATTTGTTTGTGTTTTTGTGCACAAATCGGAGCGTCTATTACTGGTTGGGAGTGGTAGGTAATAGGTATGCGGTGAGTTCGATGAACTCTGTAGCTAGACAGAAAGTGAACAGCTGATTTCACGCGTCGTTGGTTAGAGTATTTCAACATCCATTGCTGGTTTTTTTTTTCTGTTTTTTTTTTTTGAAGTTTTTTTACATAAATGGAGTGCTGCGAACACACAATGCAATTTTACATTGAAATAATGAAAATGTAACTGCAAACATTTTTGAAAAAATGAAAATTTTCCTGAGAAAATTTCCGGTGGAATATGATTCAGAATGAGGAGCTGAATTCACCCTGTTAGTTTGCGGAGGGCTGTCCCTTACACCCTGTATTATGCAGGCTTTGAAGTAACATTAATTAATTCAGATGTTGATTTTTAGAACGTCTTGTAATACCGCTTGAAATGCGTACGACACAACCCTAGTAGGTATTCATAAAACAATAAAGTTCATAATCGTGTGTGATTACGTGCATTTCTTTATTGTATTGACATTAATTACACACAGTTTTCCTGTATTGTTTATCTTACTTAATGCAATTCTAAATTGTTCTTTTTACCATCTTTTTAACCGACTTCAAAAAAAGGAAGAGGTTCTCAATTCGGATGTTTATATGGAAATAACTAAAATAGACTAACCGAGCTGTATCAATATCAGTGTATTGTCCTACTTTCCGGCGTAGGTGGCTGAACTTCCCGCTTAGGCTTGATATATCGTCGCTAATTTAAGGCCCTGGTTCCAAGCTTGGTTTAGCTCGGTGTGTAAGTGAAATGGCGTTATGGCTGTCTAGTTTGACGCACGAGATAGAAGATTCTCACGTGCACCGGAATTATGTCGTAAAAGTGCAAAAAAAATCAGAAATTAACTATTTAATAAAAAGTAATCCATCACTGGTTGCAGTTTGAAATTTGACATTTCATGGTATATTTTTAATTATACTTATAATTGCTAATGAAGGGATAAACAGCTTTTAAAGATTATGAGGAGGTATGTTTAAAGATTTTTTTTGGTGCATTAAAGTATGTTTAATTATGTTTTGGCTTCCATCACTGTATGCGAAAAGGACTTGAAAATATCATATTTTTTTTACATGTCACAATTATTTACGGTTTATGAGATACACAGCTTTAAAAAACCACCTTTTTGATCGTTTTCAGGAAATCTGTGCCATAACTAACTGATAACGTATCTGACATTTTGGACTAAGCCGATAGCCGACCTAACTATAGTAATTTGATACATCTTCCAAGTCGAATCGATCTGTTTAATCGGTGTATGATTATTTGTGTATTGTAACGTCATCAGCCATCAAGAAAGCAATCTACATACCCATCTAACTACTACTACAACGTTCTTTCTGGCCACACGTCTGAGACTACATACTATACAGGGTGTTTCTTTTAAGGTGTCAAGCCAGTGCGAGCTGATAGCAGAGTACCATACCTATCGATTTAACCCCCATGTCTACGATTTTTTGTAGTTTTAGAGTTATAATTTTTTTTCGATACTTTTCGCGATTCAAAAAAATTATATATTTTCTTTGTGTCATCTTTGAACAAGATTGTACTAAATAGGGCTTTATTTGCTGAAATCGGTTGTTGAAAGTGGTGTAGGTATCCGAAATCTTGTGATTTTCATATTATATAATTTATTATTAAGTATCTTTGCATATTTTTGTCAGTCCTGATATTTACTGTGCCTCTACGTTTAAGCAGAGCTCAGTTGATAATAAAAACATAAATTTTATACCTATCTATTCTCAACTACTACCATTGATATGAAATGAGGGATCCAAAATAACTTGAAAATTACAAAAAATCGTAGAACATACATAGGGGTTAAATCGATAGTTATGGTACTCTGCTATCTGCTCGCACTGGCTTGACACCTTAAGAGGAAATGGGGGCGAAAAATTAGGTATTTTAAGAAGGTATTGCTGTCGCTCTGCGAGCGCTCCGCCCTCGAATTCGTGCGATAAGGACAACTGCAGATTCGACTAAATAGCCTGTATAAAAATTCACATTTCGAGGTTTGGCTCTCGCCTATTTCCTCCTCCAATATTGGACCAATTTAAAAGATATTTCATAAACTGAATAAGAACAGGGTATACAGGTGTTTGGCGCATGGACCGACACAATTTTTTGGGGGATTGGGGGGGTCATTTGCTAGGTTTCACCTAAAGACCTCCATGTCCTAAGTGTGACGGTAATTGAGATATGTTTTTTTTTGTGCTTTCTTTGAATTACCCAAAATCTCGCCTTTGAATCGATATATTTTTTTTGTTTATGGTTGCAATAGAACAAAATAAATTTTATAATAGTCTGCAATGTATTTTTATTCTAAATAAATTATTATTTGATGTAATTGATCAGTAGAAAATGACTTACGTGCTTCCAAAGTCTTAAAAATGTTTAAATGTATGAAAAGTTACTACTCTTAAATTCATTTTTTTTTTAAATAAAGCCATTTTGACCTTATTTTTATCTCAAAAAGTTCTTTAGCTTGTACCCTTTCTACACGCTATGAAAAACAATTCAAATGTAGTCAAAATACTAGTTAGAGAGTCAGTTATGGAGTGTTTTAAGAAAAGACTTATTACGGTTACTATATTTTTTTATTTTATTTCGAATAAGAATACATTGTAGACTATAATAAAAATTATTTTGTTCTTTTACAACCATAAACAAAAAAAATATATCGAATCAAAGGCGAGATTTTGGGTAATTCAAAGAAAGAACAAAAAAAAAAAAAACTATTACCGTCACACTTAGGACATGGAGGTCTTTAAGTGAAACCTAGCAAATGACCCCCCCAATCCCCCAAAAAATTTTGTCGGTCCATGCGCCAAACACCCTGTATACTATGCCCCTATGTTTTTCTTTTTTCGTTAATAGTTGTCAAATTGGTACACTAGGCGTCTGTTGACAGCGGTCTGTTTTGAAGTTATCATTTATTTTATATAAAATAGTCAATATGGTACTTAATATGTTGATTTTGACCGGGGATAATTATTTCCATAATTAAAACTTTTGAAAAGGAGCAGTCATGTACAAAATCACCAGTGGTCCATTTTTTGTTCCCACTTAAATTTAATGTTATTGCTATAATTGCTAATAACTCAATAAATATAAAAAAAATATCGGGGATTATTGTCAATTTATGTATTTCAGCTATTTATATATTTAATTCTGAATTATCACCCAAAGAGCATTTATTGCAATCTACTCCATACAAATCGATCTATTTTTACTGGACTATAGGCAATTTTGAGCATTTTTTGAGGTTCTAGTTCTTATAAAAATAATATATCATCAAAAAGCAAAACATAGGGGCATACAAGTAGCTGATATTTATATTTCTGTAAAAAATCATTGCTTTATGGTCATTAACCAGAAAGAAAATAGGCGAGAGCGTTTGTATCTTTTTGTATGGAGAAAAGAGCACCCACGTTTCCTCTTAAAAGAAACAGCCTGTATAGCCAGCGCACAAAGGGATGGGGCAGTGGGTCAAGTGCCACTCACCCAGCTCGACCAATTAAACTAACCTGAGGTTCTCTTTGTCGCATAGTCTCAGGTGAACATTTTTGCTGAACAAAATTTTTTTGAATGGTTTTTGTGGGAGATTGGAATGGATAGATAAGGTGAGATGAGTTTGTCGTGTGTAGAAGGTTTGACTGTGAAATGGCAGGTTTAAGGACGGTCAGGTACCTAAAAGGGCATGATGTGGGTCGAAAACAATTTTACATAAAAAATATACTTGGTGGTTGCTTTCAGAATTTACAGATACTTTTATAATAGTATCTAAGAATTGTAAGGAATAAAACAGCAAGAGGAAACTAGATGGGCTGCCTAGCACGACCGCGCGCTTAAACGTAACGAACTTCGAATGATTTTGAAATTAAAAATATTCGTTTCGTACTTACATTATCTTTACGGCGGGCTGTGCTGGCGCCCGCGCCGCTGCTAAAGCTGCCTAGACCCTCAAGCGGCGCCAATACTACCTACACTTTTGAGCTCGGGTCATGGGGCTCGGGTGCACGTCGTCTCCTTTTTAAGGAAATTTCTCGCCTACTGGTAGACAAGATATTCGGCAGCGCAAATACGGGTAACACTTGAATCAATTGTACAAGACGTGCCACTCTGTGTTTACGGATTGGTTTACGACAAGTAACTTAGTTCTCAATGCAAGAAAACAAAATGTATAAAGTTTGCCTTACCGAATATGTATTAGAAATCTAGGACCCAACATCGTCTTAGATGAAGAGGTGCTTAGTCAGCAGTTTTTCTTGTCATAACAGTAGATGCTAAACATCACTGGGGCCCACACATCGTCGCTAATCTAACTAACGACGTAACTGATTCGAAGAAAATTTTACAGGGCAAGCTATTTTTCTAATTTTTTTGGAAACTGAAGATAAAACGGTCTCGATTTTTGCATTATGATGGGGACCGTAAGGCATAGGTATACAGGAAATTTAGCATACAAGCAGTTAATGTCTAATAACCCTTTAATTAAACATCTAATGTTATTATATAAAACGTTCAGAAAATCTCCTGAACGGTACAAAAACACCTGAGTTACACAACATTTTCTCAAGGAAGGTGTAACGTTTCACGTCTCACGCCCCTTCAGAACATTACGCTGAAATAATGGAGGATACGAAGTCAGATAAGAAACGTGGAGGCTTTTAATTAAATTTTTATAATTAACCTTTCTTTACGGAGTTTTTCTGAACGTAGATTGATCGATCTTAGTTGAGGTTGGGAAAGTATTAATGTTCGTGAAGTAGTACGTAACCCTATTTGGTGGTAAAAGTTTTATAGGTTTTTTTATTGCCTTGGTTTAAAAAAAATAAATTATTTAGTCCGTCCGTCATAAAAAAATATTAGACACATATTTTTTGCTTTATTTATATTATTAATAAAAAATTACTTATATAACACACATTAAAATTGGGGAGTGGGAGCTCGTTATGTCACTTCTACGTATAAAATCTAGCTAGGCGTGACGTCATGCAATATTTTAACTCAATGAATCGCCGTAATCTTTTGATTACCTACGTAAAAAAAGAAAAAAGTACTTGTCTAATATTTTTTAATAATCTAAATGACGGAGAAAAAAAAAGGTTTTTCACTATTGATTCAGTGTCAGGTCAGGAGAAGGAAAGGAGAAAACAATTGAGGATGATCGAAAGGCAAAAAAAAGCAAAGACTGCTCGCTAAAAATATATAAAATTGTATTTATTGTGTTGGATAGTCAAGGTTACAAGGTAAGGTAACATAATCAAACTATAGAAGAATGAATGAATGAATGTTTTATTTTTATTTATTTATTTATTGTATAAGGTAACTTCACAGCTGACAGTAAGCAAACACAAATTATTATACCAAACATTACGCCAATTACGAAGTACTCAGATAATTATAGTAAAAAATACGGAGAGAGACATAATTACTAATATATATGTATTATGTATGTATTATTTGCAAGAATTTAGGTACATTGTTTAAGGTATTGGTATGGTAAGATTTTATATACGAATCTAAACACACGAATCTGATATCAAATTTATTTAATAACTTGGATTATATGCGTCTTGTAGCGTACCTAAAGGTCAATCGTCTACGAAACTGGTTACAAACATGAATCATTTGCTTTTTTTACATTTTTTCTAAGCAAACTAGCTGTTATGGTATTATTTTCAAAGATGTTGTGGTAGTGCGAGTAGATATATTGGACATTGACATTTTGAGTGTCTTTTTCGAATCAGCTCGTTTTGATCTCATAGACAGAAATTCTCGCCATAATTTCAGATTACTCTTTAATATAATTACATATACAGACAATCCTATTGTGTTCAAGTAACTTCCAAAATGAACTATAACAAGAAAGACAATATTCAAATTAAATGCTACAATTATATCCAATATTTCTATTGCATTGCTGAGTACAAAAGTCAACGTAGCTATGAAGAAGAGCTGCCATTTTCTAATAGATGTAGTTGCACCAGCTTCATTAACACGGCATATACGATATACAACTGTTATATAAATAACAAAACTAATCACCACGGGTAGTAAAAATATTGAATAGAGGATATTAGTTAACATTTGAGTTGTTATTATTTGTTCTGGGGCATTGATATAAACAACGAACACAGGAACATAAATTAATAAGATTGATAAAAATGGTAGACCCCAGGCAAACAGGCTACTTTTAAGGTACTTCCTACGAATATCACAACGGAATACTTGTACAAAATCAACATAAAATATGTAGCACAACACTAATAACCAACAATAGAACGATAATGAACAATACAATAAAAAAGTTGACAATAAAATAATCACTTCTTGAATTTGGGCCAATTGTAGATATAAAAACATATTTAGTAATCCACTTAGCATTCTCGCTATAATTGCACTGAGGAGCACATAGTTTTTGAATTGTCGAAACTTCTTGATAAAGTACCACGACGTCACTCCATACAGGGCCGCTGTGAGAGCCAGCACCAACAAAATCCAGTTAATAATGCTGTACCAAGTGTCACCAACGAGTTGTTCAAAGGTTTGTATGTTGGTAATACTGGTGTCGTTGTCGACCATGGTGGCTTGGTGAGCGTCGCGTGCGCAGTCTGATACTCTGATGCGCTGATGCGTAGTGACATATACGCGTCCACAAAGTTACTCGCCACAAAGTGATATGATACCGCGGATCTACTAATATGTTCGTAAATTATTTATATTTATTTACGAACATAATTTAGTCATCATGAATAAGAAATTAATTGGAGGAATGAGGAAAACGTCGTCAGGGAAGTTTTGAGTATGAATGTGGATTGCTATACTAAACAATACTCCGTTATCTAGAGTAGCAAAATGTAAGTAACTGGGTCACTGGGTCACTTATGACCTGAAAGATGACCTGGACATAGAAAGGGAACGCAGGCCGATGGCTGTCCGAGGTAATAGGTATGCTGATTCGCAGATTTGCACGTTGTACAACGCAAGTCAAAGTAACCCTTTTCAGAGCATACTGCCAGTCTTTTTACACGTGACGTCTGTGGGTCAGGTATACGCTGAGGGCATACAACGCCCTGCGTTCCAGTATAACAATATATTCAGGATGCTGTCGCTGTCTACCACGTTTTTGTAGCGCTTCCGGGTTGTTCACAGAGGCCAGGGTTGATGGTTTTCATGCCATACGGAAACGGTGCGCTTCGATTCTCGGTAGAATACGTGCTAGCTCTCACAGCATCCTGAGTGTATTGTGTGATAGGTGGCACAGCCCCATGCACTGGATATGGCTGCACACGTAGCTGTTAATACGTGCTAGCTCTCACAGCATCCTGAGTGTATTGTGTGATAGGTGGCACAGCCCCATGCACTGGATATGGCTGCACACGTAGCTGTTAATACGTGCTAGCTCTCACAGCATCCTGAGTGTATTGTGTGATAGGTGGCACAGCCCCATGCACTGGATATGGCTGCACACGTAGCTGTTAATACGTGCTAGCTCTCACAGCATCCTGAGTGTATTGTGTGATAGGTGGCACAGCCCCATGCACTGGATATGGCTGCACACGTAGCTGTTAATACGTGCTAGCTCTCACAGCATCCTGAGTGTATTGTGTGATAGGTGGCACAGCCCCATGCACTGGATATGGCTGCACACGTAGCTGTTAATACGTGCTAGCTCTCACAGCATCCTGAGTGTATTGTGTGATAGGTGGCACAGCCCCATGCACTGGATATGGCTGCACACGTAGCTGTTAATACGTGCTAGCTCTCACAGCATCCTGAGTGTATTGTGTGATAGGTGGCACAGCCCCATGCACTGGATATGGCTGCACACGTAGCTGTTAATACGTGCTAGCTCTCACAGCATCCTGAGTGTATTGTGTGATAGGTGGCACAGCCCCATGCACTGGATATGGCTGCACACGTAGCTGTTAATACGTGCTAGCTCTCACAGCATCCTGAGTGTATTGTGTGATAGGTGGCACAGCCCCATGCACTGGATATGGCTGCACACGTAGCTGTTAATACGTGCTAGCTCTCACAGCATCCTGAGTGTATTGTGTGATAGGTGGCACAGCCCCATGCACTGGATATGGCTGCACACGTAGCTGTTAATACGTGCTAGCTCTCACAGCATCCTGAGTGTATTGTGTGATAGGTGGCACAGCCCCATGCACTGGATATGGCTGCACACGTAGCTGTTAATACGTGCTAGCTCTCACAGCATCCTGAGTGTATTGTGTGATAGGTGGCACAGCCCCATGCACTGGATATGGCTGCACACGTAGCTGTTAATACGTGCTAGCTCTCACAGCATCCTGAGTGTATTGTGTGATAGGTGGCACAGCCCCATGCACTGGATATGGCTGCACACGTAGCTGTTAATACGTGCTAGCTCTCACAGCATCCTGAGTGTATTTTGTGATATGTGGCACAGCCCCATGCACTGGATATGGCTGCACACGTAGCTGTTAATACGTGCTAGCTCTCACAGCATCCTGAGTGTATTGTGTGATAGGTGGCACAGCCCCATGCACTGGATATGGCTGCACACGTAGCTGTTAATACGTGCTAGCTCTCACAGCATCCTGAGTGTATTGTGTGATAGGTGGCACAGCCCCATGCACTGGATATGGCTGCACACGTAGCTGTTAATACGTGCTAGCTCTCACAGCATCCTGAGTGTATTGTGTGATAGGTGGCACAGCCCCATGCACTGGATATGGCTGCACACGTAGCTGTTAATACGTGCTAGCTCTCACAGCATCCTGAGTGTATTGTGTGATAGGTGGCACAGCCCCATGCACTGGATATGGCTGCACACGTAGCTGTTAATACGTGCTAGCTCTCACAGCATCCTGAGTGTATTGTGTGATAGGTGGCACAGCCCCATGCACTGGATATGGCTGCACACGTAGCTGTTCGTCGTGTCAATTTTGTACATAGTGTGGTTTTTACTAACAGTAGCTTAAACAGTTACTAGCAATACCTATATGGATCTTGTAATTTGATCTGAAATTAATACGTGTAGGGGAAGACCAAAGAAACGATGAATGGACTGTGTGAAAGATGATATGGCTAGAAAGGGAGTGATTACCGAGATGACGACTAAGAGAGAGTATATGGAATCCTAGTAACCCCGACCACAAAAATAAACATTTAGTACATGATGCGTGGATTAGAATTAAAAAAACACCGGTCCAGAGCGAGTCGGACTCGCGCGCCGAGGGTTCCGTTCCGATTTCTGAAAAAGTGTGCTATTTAGAGACATCGTTTTATTTTTCCTGTAATCTTTACATAAACTTCTATCACATAGAATAATTTCAGATTTTTCTCTTTGCAAACTTCGGAGATCAGGAGGTACGGTACTTTTTTTGGCTCAATCTCAGAATACCAGATTCTCAAAATACCAGATTCTCAATATAACAGATTCTCAAAATACCAGATTCGCAATATATCAGATTTCGTACAGTCGAAATCAAAATGTTTATCTAAATAAGTAAGTTATACCCCTGGTCTGGTGGTACTGGACCTTTGGCAGGCGTACGAGGGACCGAAGCCAACTCGCAGATGCCCCTTAGACAATTTTAAATTATGAGGAGACACCAACCGACGATTTTCCCTGTATGCACTATGCAAACGCATCCAAGGACAACCCCCGCTTGGTGGGGACTATTGCAGAACATGGAAACAAAATTGGTTACCCTAGAACTATGGAAAGACTATGGCCCCTGCCTGACCAATGTTTTATATACAATACACAGATAAAATGGCAGGGAGTGACTTGCACACTCAATAATGGGCCCCCGCAAACGGTCGCTAGCACAGTTTCGTAGTGACAAGAGGGCAACATGTCCCGAGGTGCTTATGAGGAGTAGAGAGGTATTCGGCGGCTGGTCATCTCTTTTCTGCCAGGGCTTATTTTTACTTAATTTTATATTTTGACTTGTTTTTAAGTATTTTTTTTTTTTTTACATTGTTCTCACATGTAGAAGCAACAAAAATAATGTACCCAGGATGTTGTATTACCTTATCTTGATTTAAAAGAGTGTTCGTGGAGTTTGTTGTCCATTCTTCTCCATAGAGATCTACGTTTTGGAATGGGCAACTAGCTTCAACTTTCTGACTAACTGACCGACTCTTTGACAGTTCAAAAGTGCGTGTAATTGGTTTAATTGAAATAAATTGAATTATTTCATGGAGTTTCAGTTTGAACTATCAGGACAATCACCGGTACATCCGGTTTGACGTCTCCGCCCATACCTCGAGCGCGCCGGTCCGACAGGCCCCGAGTGGTCCGCGGTGGGCGCTGAAGAAGCTGGACCGGGAGCTCCTCCTGGAAGCCTCGATCGTGCAGGCCTGGGTGTCACCACCGGACAGGCCTGCCGACATCAACGACGAGGCGGAGTGGTTCCGGGAGGCCATGTCCGAAGTGTGCGACGTGGCAATGCCCCGGGTCCAGCCCAGTCGCGCCTTTCGCCAGGTGTATTGGTGGTCGCCGGAGCTGACGGCACTGCGCGAGGCGTGCGTCGCCGCGCGACGCCTGTACACCAGGCACCGCAGGCTCCGTATCCGCCCTCCGGATACGGAAGCCATTCAGGCGGAGCTGTACGAGGGGTACAGAGCGGCGAAGACCGCCCTCCGAGCGGAGATCTTGCGGTCCAGGGATCTGGGCCGCGAGGAGTCGCTGGAGACTCTGAACAGAGACCCATGGGGGCGCCCCTACAAGTTGGTGCGGGAGAAACTCCGCCCATGGGCGCCCCCGCTGACGCAGAGTCTCCGGCCCGAGCTCGTGGAGGACGTGGTGAGCGCTCTGTTCCCTTCGCGAGGGGAACATACTCCCCCGCCTATGGCTCCGCCTCATGCGGTGCCCGCTGCGGACCACGACACCGACGACGACGTTGATACTCCGGAAGTGACCGAGGTAGAGTTGAGAGCGGCGGTACGTAGGCTTAGTGCCAAAAATACCGCCCCAGGACCCGACGGCTTACCTGGAAGAGCCTGGGTTCTGGCCTTTGGGGCTCTCGGGCCTCGACTAGGGGGGCTCCTAAGCGCATGCTTGGAGAGGGGCCAGTTCCCACTTCACTGGAAGACGGGGAAACTGGTCCTCATTAAGAAGCCGGGGCGCCCTGCGGACTCTCCGTCCGCATACCGGCCCATCGTGCTGCTCGACGAGGTGGGCAAGCTCTTTGAAAGAGTAATTGCAGACCGCCTCGTCGGGTGGCTGGTGCAGGAGGGGCCGGATTTGGCGGAGACCCAGTTTGGTTTCCGCAAGGGGCGCTCTACGGTGGACGCCATCATGCGCGTGCGAGCCCTCACGACGGGGGATGCAGTGGCCCGGGGTGGGGTCGTCTTGGCGGTGTCCCTAGACATCGCCAACGCCTTTAATACCCTGCCCTGGAGTTGCATCAGGGAGGCATTGCGGTATCACCGGATGCCGACCTACCTCTGTCGAGTGGTCGAGGCCTATCTGACGGACAGGGCCGTCATCTACCCCGGTCATCAGGGAGAGTGGAACCGGCGAGAGATGTCGTGCGGTGTCCCACAGGGATCGGTCTTGGGGCCGCATCTGTGGGACATCGGTTACGACTGGGTGCTGCGCGCCGACCTCCCAAGCGGCGTCAGCGTAGTATGTTACGCTGACGACACGCTGGTCCTGGCGCAGGGGAGGTCGCACCAGGCGGCGGCTGAACTAGCGACACGCGGGGTTGCGATAGTCGTGGAGAGGATCCGGCAGTTGGGACTCGAGGTGGCCTTGCACAAGTCCGAGGCCATGTGTTTTCATGGTCCTCGGAATGCGCCACCGTCGGGTTCCGAAATAACGGTGGGAGGGGTTCACATCGGAGTCGGGTCGACGATGAAGTACCTGGGACTCGTCCTCGACAGCCGGTGGAACTTCGTGGAGCACTTCCGACGTTTGGCTCCCAGACTGGCACGGGCTGGGGCTGCCTTGAGGCGGCTCCTGCCCAATCTGGGGGGTCCAAACGCCTCCTGCCGGAGGCTCTACGCGGGGGTCGTGCGGTCCATGGCCCTTTACGGAGCACCGGTGTGGGCGCGTTCCCTAAGGCTGGGACCAGCCGGCAGGTTGAACGCGTCCCAGAGGGTCATGGCCATCCGGCTGGTCCGGGGATACCGCACGGTCTCCCGGGAGGCGGCGAGCCTCCTTGCCGGATTGCCGCCGTGGGATCTGGAGGCAAAGGTCCTCGCGCACGTGTGGGAGTGGCGCGAGGAGGCGAAGCGCCGGGGCGTAACTCCGCTGCCGCGAGAAATCACGGTACAGCGGACAGAGCTCCGGCGGGATCTCATGGCGGCATGGAGATCGCGACTGTCGCAACCCAGCGCTGGGCACGCCACAATAGCGGCGATAAGTCCCCTCTTTGAGGAGTGGTTAGAGAGGCGCCACGGCGTCCTCACCTTCCACCTGACGCAGGTCCTCACCGGACACGGTTGTTTCGGGAGGTTCCTGTTTCGCATAAGGTGGGAGGAAACGCCCGGGTGTTTCCATTGTGTAGATCGCCCGGAGGACACGGTGGAGCATACAGTGGAGGTCTGCCCGGCTTGGGCAGAGCACCGCCGTGTTCTCACGGAGGCGATCGGCGGCGGCGATCTCTCGCGTCCGAGCCTGGTCCAGGCCATGGTGCGGAGCGAGAGTGCATGGGAGGCCGTCATCTCCTTCTGCGAAGCAGTGATGCTCGCGAAGGAGGAGGCGGAACGCGTGAGGGAGAGGCAGCCTCACGCCCTCAGTCGCCGCAGGAGACGCCCTGGGCGGCGGGAATCGCGGGGCGATTTCCGGCCACCGTAGGCGCGGGCCTGCGGACGGTGAGCAGCGGGTAGCTCGCCGTCCGGTAAGGACCAGGCCCGAGTCGACGGCGCGTCGTGTTCCACGCGCGCCTCAAAGAGATGTCAGCAAGTGACGGGGCCCAATAGGGCCGATGCCGCTGGGGTGGCGGGTTGTCTGAAAGGGTTACCGCGGCCCTGGCATAGGCAACTGAAGGAACACGGGTGGGTTTTAGTCAGTAAAAGTCTGACACGCCCTCCCGCTCCACCCAGAGCGGGAGAAGTTATTTGATGATTTCCCACCCTCAAAAAAAAAAAAAAAAAAAAAACAAAAAAAAAAAAAAAAAAAAAAAAGGACAATGCCGGAATTAAGTGATTGTCAAGATCTTTACCAGCATATTACTGGAATACTTCCTTCCTCCGACCACTTTTGCTTTTGCGAACCTCCACTCAAGCCAGCCCTTATAGGCAAAAAAGCGGTAGGAGCACTATTCCTCGTCAATGTTCACTCCAGCCGGCCAATAAAGGCAGGCCAGAAGTGAGGAACAAGACTTCTCCCGGGAGATAGGGTCCGTGGGGTCGCTACTGCCCAACAGCTCGCCACATGCTGTCCTGCGGGTTACTGTATCTCTTAGTCTGGCTCCTCATCCTAGACCTGTTCTGGCAAAATAAACTCTGCCGGCACAGGCCTATAGTTCAAAGCGCGCAAGCCCCACCACGAAGTCAACGTAGAGATATAGCAATAGTATATCTATCTATATAAATAAAAAGAGAAGTCCTGACTGACTGACTCATCAACGCTCACCCAAAACTCTTCAACCTAGGAAATGCACAGAGGTTCTCTTTATAATATAATAAGAAAGGATTTCGCGGTAGTACGTTCCCGTGGGATATTTTCCGATATCCACGCGAGCGAAGCCGAGGGCAAAAGCTAGTTTAATAAATTAAAAACTTTTGTGAGAACCGTTAGTTTAGAATCTATAATATTATTCCCGTTACGAATTGGCGTTGTTTCAGACAAAAGGAATGCGATCCTTTTGGATGCGAATAACAAAATACTAAGGGGTGCCAATCATACACATATGTAAACCTGATAGTATTCTAGTTGACTACGGTACGGCTGCATCACAATATCTTTACTGTGGCTGCATGGACGAGGCATGAAACATATACTTTTATTGCGAACATCTCGTGTGCCAATTCAAAGGACGTGAGATTGCCAGAACGCATCGTAATTTTTTTTTTTGGTTGACCAATATTTGTTTTGAATCAAATGACATCTCAACTTACTGTTTTTCACGATTTATTGCGTAAAACAGCTACACATATTTTTATGTCCTTTTTCTTTATTTTTAGTACCTATGTGATGTACATAATTGCCTGAAACAAATTTTGTGTTTAACTGTACTTCTGGTATATTGCGAATCTGGTATTTTGAGAATCGGTTATATTGAGAATCTGGTATTTTGAGAATCTGGTATTCTGAGATAGAGCCCTTTTTTTTACATTTCTCATCAAAAGTCGAAAACTATGTGGCGTAAAAAAGAAATGTTTGAGAATGTACAAACAGCGTTCTTTCATATGATACCCCACATGGGCTAGTAGTCCCACTTTGAATTTTTAAGACCCCTTTCAGTTCCTGTTGCAAAAAAAAAAAAAAAATATTTCTTTCTTATTTGCTCATCTAAATCTGTTCCAAATTTCAAATTGATAGTATGAGAAGTTCTTGAGATATCCAGCTGTGATAGACAGACAGACTGAGTCACACCATAACGGTTCCTTTTTACCATTTTGGTACGGAACCCTAATAAGCTCAGTTACCACGGTAGAAGAAATGAAGAAAAAAAAAAGATTCTTTGTTGTCAAGATTCTTTCATGTACTTATTGTACTTCCTCCATTTTCAACTGCCTACGTCACGGTCGGCCGCACAACACAGGCGTCGACCACGATACGCGCGCCAACGCGACATGGATCTAATGTAGTCCAGAACATCGCGTAGGTACAGGAATACCCAAGTAATATGGCTTATCGATGTACCTGCGCAGAAGATGAATTTTCAAAGCGCGGGAAATGCTATTGACCAATCGGCACGCTCCACGCTTTTTCCTGTATCGCTATTGGTCGGTAGCTGCCGCCATGTTAGCGCGCGCCGCTTGACAGACGCCATACTTGTGAGTGAGACGGAACTAACAGCTGCAGTGTATTATGAACCTTATAGTAGTGATCTAAGGTTGATTGTAAGTTTTAAGTATTCTCATTAATCTTCGGGGCCATACTTCCTTTTCTGTGCGAACGAAGATTCACGACGCGCCTTATTAGTTGAGTACTACTGTATACCCGTAGACGATGTTTTTAGCGCGCCAACGCGACACGAATCTTCGTCCGCCAGCATAAAAAGCAGTGGTGGACTGCTGGCTCCATTTATACCCGCGTTTATAAAAATGTCGATTCACCCGAATTTACAGGCCCGAATCGGTCGAATCGACTAAGAGCGGTTTCGCACTACGTCCGATCCGAATCCGATCCGAAGCTGTGAAAATACGGATCTAGAAATCTCGGACCGAATTCGGATATTGCGTACGCACTAGTCCGATACTAGTGAACTAAACTGGATAACTGCCGCGACCCCCGGCCACATACCCCGCCGACCCACTGCCTCTCTGCTCGGACGCAGCTCGGATTCGGTTCGGACGCAGTGCGCGAGCGTTCATACAAATAATACTATGGCTTTTTCGGTCCGTCAATAATCTTCTCCGGAATGGAGATTCACGGATAACGGAAAGAAATCGGATCACGGAAGCCGGATCTAGTACGTAAACTACCATAGAAATAGTTCTACGACTAGAACTACGTTCTAGTTCTAGTTCTACTGTCACGGGTTCGGATCGGATTCTGATCGGACGTAGTGCGAAACCGCTCTAATGCACGTGACTAAAATCGTAAAGACAAAACAAAACAAAACACAATTTATTTCCATGCCTAGAACTCCTATACGTTCTATAGTTAGAAGACGTACTTATCAACTAGGAATTACACCCAAAGCCTGGAGCAAAACCTAGTTAAAACTAATCCCGCTTCAATTTAAGCATTTCCCGCGGCAGTGCTTACCACACGTACACATCTTCAATTCCACACACACAACACACATACGAATACACACTCGTCCAATCAACACACGCACACATACGCAAAAAGCGTGTACTATGATAAGGGGTAACACACACAGCTACCCATTTCCTTAGGGCGTGACTGGTTGCACCATTGCATTAAACTGAGATTACCAGATTCAGGCATAGCAAGAAGGTACGGTGGCAGGTTTAGGAAATAATAGAAATAGTTATCTGTATTCAACTAACTCTATCAAAGTATTCTATTTACAAATAAAACAAAATATTTTTACATATTTTGTCGTTCCCGAAGCATAAATATTATTTGTGCATTGTCTGTTCTTAAAGTCAGTTGTGTAAGACTTTTGTTTGCTTATACAGGGTGTAAGTGTAAACAGTGGCAATATTTTAAGGGGTCATTGTAATCATAATTATGAAAAACTTTTTCTATGCGACCAAACCTGAAATCGCGAAAAAGAATCAGCTGTTCCCTACATTTTGACGAATTATGCGAACATAAATGAACAGCTGATTTTTTTTTCGCGATTTCATGTTTGGTCCCAGAGTAAAAGTTGTTCATAATAATGAGTAATAATATAAAATTGTTTAAAACTTAAAGGTACGTAATATTTGGTTAAGTGGAAACTTATTATAAATAGAGTCTTTTCGACTCCATTTAAGTTTCAATTTGAAGTCAGACAATGTCTAGTTTCTCTTAATCGAAACAAATTCGATCAGCTGTATAGTTTGCCTTGACCTTTTCTAGAATTATGATCATCATGTTATTTCCGGTAAATTCTGCAAATTACTAGAATGTCAATAACCAAAAATATGTTTATCGTTCAGCAAGTTTAGAAATGGAATTATTGGTAACACATGTCATTATAACTGAAGGACCAAGATTATGGAAATAAGGTTCAAGAAAAGGCTATAACCTTAAGTAAGATTAAAGGCCATTGGTCAAAAGTTTTCTGAATCAAACTCTTTTAAAACATTATTTTTAACGGCACACAGCACGGTATCACCGCGCCGGCAGCGTCTAAAAATTGCAGTTAGTAAAATGGTGAGGCACCAAAAGTGCGTTGAGCACACAACTTCTGTTACGGACGGACCAGCCTTCAAAGCCGTCAGTAAGTACCTACGTCATTTTTGTCGTAGTGAGAGTTAAGGTGATACAAAAAAAGTGAACTGGGCGGGAATAAGAAAGTGACAGAGTCAATTACTTCCACATGCGAAAAAAAGAGAGCGCAACAACGCGCTGGAACCAAAATAAAAGCGCCAAATGAAATAAAAATTGTTTAAAAATAAATTAAGCTATCTATCAAAATTGTGTTCAGCCAGAATTTTCAATTACCTAATACGCACATTTTAAATGCAATTTTGCAATGAAATTACTTAGGGTTTTAGAATTATAGAAAAAAAACATAAAAAGTAGAGGTCTTTTCGGAATTAAATTCTATCGAGGAAATTTAACCCAATCGTGTTTTCCTTCAGTCAAAGTATTAATCAAATAGTCAATAAACATATATCCAAAAATTAAATCCATACATGCTGCAATAGTGAAATAAATGGTTACGAAAAATCCACCAATTTATTTTGGTAGCGCCTTAACGGTGACACTTTTGGCTTGTATGGAAAGCCGAGGCGTCTCCATGCTCTGTGGTTTATGGTATGTCAACTTTAGATGTGACTAATTAGAGCAACTAAACACTCGATTTAACAGCAGCTTCATGAATGAATGAATTAATGAAATGCAGAAACCACCGTTTCAACCACGTTGTGGTCTGTCACACCAGACTCGATTACTCGAATGAACCTAAAGATTCACACTAACCCCTGGAGCCTTATGTACCGGGGGGGGGGGATAATGGTAGGGAAGACGTGACCTTAGGGATAGTTTATTAGAGCCGTACCGAAATGCATCCTAAAGTAAGCATTGTAATTGTGGAGACGCGTGTGATACTTTATCAGATAATTTATAAGGCTTTCAGAAATCATGTCAGACCTGTCCAAAACCTAACCTAAGTTCAAACCAAATTGCACTACTGAAACTACGATTAACACGGTGCAACTGCCCGCCTCCGTACATTATTTGATTATAACGCAGTTAGCACACCGAGTGACGTCAGTCTGACGCTGATGACGTCACCGACGTGGCGCACTACTGTACAACTAATAATAATGTAGGTACAGTATGACACAACTTAGATGTAGAATGAGACAATTTCATTTCAATTTTAGGAATGTATTTGGTTATATGACTTTATAAGTTATTGCGTTTGAGTAAAGATCATTTTCATCTAAATCAGTAGTAAAGATTGGTGATGTTGAAGACGCACTCAGTTCGGATCGTGATCGGTTTTACGAATTTTGCCGATGCTACATCTAAGTATTGTATTGTATCGTACTGTTACTTTAAATTTTTATATCCTTGATGTAATACAGTTACCTAAGGGAGGTAATAAGCAGAGTTATGGAGTACCTAAATCTTCTTACCATTTTGTTTAGATTATTTAGTTCTGATTTTCATAGTATTAATGGAACATGCCCATTTCTGCTGCCAGGCAACAAAGTCAAAGTCAAAGTCACATCATTTATTCCAAGTAGGAACATAACTTGAACTTCAAAATTTACAAGAAAATAAAATTGATTTTATGTACCTAGTTCCAAAAGGAGAAGCATGGGGGAAGAAACTCCTTAGTTACTTTTTAAAATGTTTGCAATATTTTGCAAACATTAATTATACAGGGTGTTTCTTTTAAGGTGTGAAGCCAGTGCGAGCTGATAGCAGAGTACCATTCCTATCGATTTAACCCCCATGTATGTTCTACGATTTTTTGTGTTTTGGATCCCTCATTTCATAAAAATGGTAGTGATTAAGGATAGTAGTAGGTATAAAATTTATGTTTTTATTATCAACTAGCTTCTGCCCGCGACTTCGTCCGCGTGAAATTTCTTGTCCCCAACGACGCATCGCATCGCAACGCCTGCCCGCGCTATTACTTCGTTTGCGCTTAAGCATCCTTTCTGACATTTTTTCTTTTTGCTCGGCTCCTAAGGTCCCTAGCGTGATGTTAAATCACTCTTAGCGATAAGACCGCCCATTGTGTCACCCTATGTAAAATTTCAACATTTATATCTGTAATTTTTATGGTGTGCATAATAAAGAGTATTCTATCTATCTATCTATCTATATCCTTCCGCATCACCTGCCCGCGCTATTACTTCGCGCTCGGCTCCTAAGGGCCCTAGCGTGATGTTAAATAGCATAATTATATCCTTCCGCATCGCCTGCCCGCGCTATTACTTCGCGCTCGGCTCCAAAGGGCCCTAGCGTGATGTTAAATAGACTATATCCTTCCGCGTCGCCTGCTCGAGCTATTACTTCGCGCTCGGCTCCTAAGGGCCCTAGCGTGATGTTAAATAGCCTATATCCTTCCGCATCGCCTGCCCGCGCTATTACTTCGCGCTCGGCTCCTAAGGGCCCTAGCGTGATGTTAAATAGACTATATCCTTCCGCGTCGCCTGCTCGAGCTATTACTTCGCGCTCGGCTCCTAAGGGCCCTAGCGTGATGTTAAATAGCCTATATCCTTCCGCATCGCCTGCCCGCGCTATTACTTCGCGCTCGGCTCCTAAGGGGCCTAGCGTGATGTTAAATAGCCTATATCCTTCCGCATCGCCTGCCCGCGCTATTACTTCACGCTCGGCTCCTAAGGGCCCTAGCGTGATGTTAAATAGACTATATCTTTCCGCATCGCCTGCCCGCGCTATTACTTCGTGCTCGGCTTCTAAGGGCCCTAGCGTGATGTTAAATAGCCTATATCCTTCCTCATCGCCTGCCCGCGCTATTACTTCGCGCTTGGCTCCTAAGGGTCCTAGCGTGATGTTAAATAGCCTATATCCTTCCGCATCGCCTGCCCGCGCTATTACTTCGCGCTCGTCTCCTAAGGGCCCTAGCGTGATGTTAAATAGCCTATATCTTTCCGCATCGCCTGCCCGCGCTATTACTTCGCGCTCGTCTCCTAAGGGCCCTAGCGTGATGTTAAATAGCCTATATCCTTCCGCATCGCCTGCCCGCGCTATTACTTCGCGCTCGGCTTCTAAGGGCCCTAGCGTGATGGTAAATAGCCTATATCCTGCCGCATCGCCTGCCCGCGCTATTATATACTTCGCGCTCGGCTCCTAAGGGCCCTAGCGTGATGTTATATAGCCTATAGCCCTCCTCAAGAACTGGGTTATAAAATGCAAAAAGATTTTTTCAAATCCGACTGGGGTAGTTCCAGAGATAGCGCGTTCAAACAAACTAACAAAGAAACAAACTCTTCCGCTGTATTCCACCGACATTATTGAAATAATAAATCGAGAGGGTCGTCAATCCGCGGAAAATCTCGCAATTCAGAAAAATTAGTTATTTGCACAACGCCAACTATGGGTAAATTGATAAAACGTCCGCACTAAACATGTTTGCTCAAGAGCGACCGGTATGAATTAAAGTTATTTTGCGTTTTAGTAATTTTATATTATCTCCGAAACTGTATGACCAATTGACATACTATAAAGGCCAAATCTTATCTCCATGATGACCTTGTGATCATAAAATAACTTATTTTGATAAGAATTAATGTTTTGTTCTATAAATAATCATCCAAACGTAAGTATGTCTAAAAAATACTTTTTTAAAGCAATAAAAGATGTATAAAAGATAAAATATAAAAGATAGAAATATGGTGTCGCGGACTTTTTTGTAGAATTATTTAAGACAAACCAGACTGCCATACATTGTTCTCAATTATAAACAACCGTTTAGGCAGCGCATGCAAAAAAGTCTGTTTAAAGAGGTATTTCTTTCCGACTTGTTAGACAAAAATTGTTATAGCTCGGCTAATATGCATGATATAAATGTAATTTATAGCCTATAGCACTCAGGAATAATGTAGCTTTCTAGTTGTGAAAAATTTTTTAGAATTGGATCATTAGTTCCGGAGATTACCCCCTACATACAAACTTAC
This sequence comes from Cosmia trapezina, assembly GCA_905163495.3. Classification (NCBI taxonomy): domain Eukaryota; kingdom Metazoa; phylum Arthropoda; class Insecta; order Lepidoptera; family Noctuidae; genus Cosmia; species Cosmia trapezina. Next base: position 15,587,343 of record LR991044.1, read on the forward strand.
ATACAAATTTTACCTCTTTATAATATTATAAGTATAGATTGATACTAAAAAGATCCAAAATAACTCGAAAACTACAAAAAATCGTATTTATATCAGGATTGACAAAAATATGCAAAGATAATAATAAATTATAAAATATGAAAATCACAATTAAGATTTCAGATACACCACTTTCAATGACCGATTTCAGCAAATAATGCCCTATTTATTACATTCTTTTTCAAAGTTGACCCAAAAAAAGATATAATTTTTAAAGCCTCGTTGAATCAGGAAAAATATCGAAAAAAAAAAATATAACTCGAAAACTACAAAAAATCGTAGAACATACAGGGTGTTAAATCGATAGGTATGGTACTCTGCTATCAGCTCGCACTGGCTTGACACCTTAAAAGAAACACCCTGTATAATTATATTACCTTCTGCCTGCGACATCGCCCGCGTGGTAGACAAATATACTATAAAACATATCCTAACGCTCTCGGCAATAGTGTAGCTACCTGCCAGTGAAAGAATTTTCGAAGAAAGAAGAGATTAATTAACTCCTGCATCCGAATTTACAAACTTTACTTTCGTGGCCCACGGTTTTCGAATTCACGGACAAATGGCGCGACGCCAAACGGCGTGAAGCTATGGAATACGGTGCACACGGAAAATCCGTGGATTGACTTTGCGCCAAAATATGGTGTTCAATCCATATATATTTCGAGTTTCACGATCAAATTCATTCATCAATTCGTCAGTTCATCACGCCATTTAGCGCGATGAACTGACCGTGAGTGTCCAGGTTAAGTTTAAGGCGGGACTATACGCCAATGACCTTTAGTGGTTAGCTTGCGCGTTCTGTGCTGAGCTCACGCAACGCGTCGTACGTCAAGCGAGTAATAGGACTCGCCCATCAAGGAGCGCTGTCCCAAATTAGACGCATTATTAATTTATTATACATAAAACAAAAGGCATTTTAATAAAACACGTATACTAAAAGATAAATAATAAAATTACCTTTAAAATGGTGAAGGTTTCATAAAACTACGCCTGACAGTTTTTGCGTGATTCTCAGTTTTTTATCTGCGTTAGACATAACTTTACAAATTAATTACACTATTTAATATAAACATAATCTAAAATATTCACATATTAAGTTATTAAGAAAATGCTCTAATTTAACATATATTTTTTACAAATCATTAACACTAATCGTTTAGACGTGATATTCAGTTTAAAATCATCAAAAGTCAGATAGCGTCGCCTTAAGTGTAGAAATTCTTGCACCCCTAATGCGTAACACACTTTCAATCCGAAGGATTTAAAGATAGATTTTTAGGATAGATGTTTGAAAAATTCGTCTGGCGATAACGTAAAATGGACAACAAAAGGAGTTAAAAAGAGTAATAATACTAAACGAACATTAAGATACAAATATTATTTAAACAAAACTAATGAAAATAAAACTAGGTTTAAAGTATACTCAAATATGTTAAGAAAATGTATTCAAAACTTGCAATCTTTGTGTAATTTTAAGCATATTGCATACTTAAAAAACAAGGGTAAAGCTTCGTGGGATATTGTTAAACACAGGAACCGAGAATATATTAACAGTATAGTTGACGATGATATTACTTCAACGCTTGGATATCGCAAACCTATTTAACAATTTCTTTATAGATATTGTTAAAAACAACGCAACCTTACAAAACAACACTTACGGCTCAAACGTTAAAAGCAACGACAATAGCATACTTTAAGACCTACTAATCCTGCTGAAATTTTTAGCATTCTAAAAACATTAAAAAACACTAGTTCGTCTGGCTGTGATGACATATCTACAGATCTTCTAAAACAAATCGCTCAATACATCGCAGAGCCTCTTTCATATATTATAAATTTATCATTAGACCAAGATTGTTTCCCGGTAAAACCCAAAATATCTATAATAAAACTAATGCCCAAAAAAGTATCTAAGACAGATAAAAATAACTATTGACTTATTGCGTTCATACCAATTCTATCAAAGGCCTAAAAATGTATACAAGAGAGTTCTCTCTTTCCTGGACAAGTTTAGTATACCACCTCACCTCATTGGCACCTTTTAACTTGGTGAAATCGATTCTAAATAACATCAACTTGAAAGTTACAACTTCAGCTCTGTTTTTAGATCTGAGTAAAGCCTTCGATTTCGTAAATCACTCATCTCGTCGGTTTTCTAATCTCTCATTGATAAGCTGAGTAAAATAGGTATAAGAGGTCGAGCCCTAGAATGGTTCAAATCTTATTTATCAAATATAACTCAGGTCACGAGAATCACAAAATTTGATGAAAAAGTAACTACTATCACCGACTTTAACTCCTAATCCCGACAAAATTACTTCAGAGTTCCACAGGGAAGCATCCTAGGGCCACCATTGTCTTACTCAATCTATAGAACAGGACTGTGCTCTATTTGCTGATGACACAACGGTTATTCTTGATTGTAAAAAAAACCGGCCAAGTGTGAGTCGGAGTCGCACACGAAGGGTTCCGTACCATATTATATGTTTAACAATCGCAAAGATGACTTTGTAAAATGAAGAAATAGGGGGCCGTAAAAAATTTAGACCATTTTTGCAAGAGCTCTAGCGCAACAATTCAACAAATTAAGAATTTGAAACTTCTGTATATCTTGTACCATATTACTGTATTTAATCAACAAATACTAAAAAACAGCGATTCATAAGGATATTATGAAATAACCTTGTAATAATTCTCAGTATCATTATGAAATAACCTTGTAATAATTCTCAGTATTATTATGAAATAACCTTGTAATAATTCTCAGTATCATTATGAAATCATAATGATACTGAGAATTATTACAAGGTTATTTTTTGCAGTTGCAGAAAATCACATTTAAACAAAATACCTTATGAATCGCTGTTTTTTAGTATTTGTTGATTAAATACAGTAATATGGTACAAGATATACAGAAGTTTCAAATTCTTAATTTGTTGAATTGTTGCGCAAGAGCTCTTGCAAAAATGGTCTAAAATTTTTACGGCCCCCTATTTCTTCATTTTAGAACATAAAAAAAAATATGTTTGTATTCCACTCGTTGAGTTCTAGATAATAACATCACATGCTAGGTTATTTTTATTATTTCAAAACGAAAAGTTTATTGTATCGGGAATTAATTTTTATCTTTGCTTTATTTTTATTGTTTGTTGAAGCCGTAATAGAAATACACAATCTGTGAAAATTTCAACTATCTACCTATTACGGTTCATGAGATAGTGACAGACGGACGGACGGACGGACGGACAGCGGAGGCTTAAGTTCATACGCACAATATTGAGAGACTAGCTAGACTGCCTGCGGCTTCGCCCGCGTGGATGTCTGGTTTCATGGGTGTTGAGGACAGAGGACTAAATCGAATAATAAAACCACTACTCGTTATTACCCGATTTATTGTCGGTATTCCATAGCTAACAAACTAATTAATTACACGCACTGATATAGGCAAACATGGCTTTGGTTAAATAATTACCGACCCTCTACAAACTACGCGCTAGAACATTACGAAAACTTGTTCACCATAGTAGCTCTGAAAGCGGACTAACTATCTAAATTTAAGAGTGGGCGGAAAAGGATTAACATTTACGACCACTTCCGGTTCTAGAAGTTTCCAGAATGTTCCAACGTATTCTACAGTGCTTCCCCTAGCGTCGAGGAGCGATAACTACGCTGGCCATTGATAAATACACAATGGCCCATTCATAAAAGCGGCCCTCTGGCGTCGAGGAGCGATAACTACTATCAAATAATCAATGGGCACTCGTAAGAGATTCATTCACAAACGCAAGCGCCATCTATCAGCGACTAGCGCAAATGAACGACACAAATCACATCATTTCCTCCTCCACCCAACGACAGAGGTCGCTACGCTACAGTAAATTACTATTTTATCTTGGTGAAAAATGTAAATCGGTCACATTTCTCCCGCCGTGTACATCTAATGTACATAATTGTATCACTAGTGACTGGTTTACAGTTTCCACACGTCAATGATAACAATTTAAGTTACTCTAACTTAATCTAATAATCGCTGTATGCGATAAGCACTTGTACTGAAATCAATAAATAATTTAGAACATACATAACATAAAGCTAAGGGTAGTCACTGCAGGATCCTTGCTCTGCTATATATTTAATTGAATTAAATTAAAAAAACTCCTCCTAACAGCATGATCATGCAATAACGCCAACAAAACAATGACCTTATTTAACAAGGATCTAAATCCACATAAGGAATCCAATAATTACAATACTAAGTATGTAGGTACAATACTAAGTATTACTCAGACTTAGTCTCTTAGGCTACTTAACCTTTAGTTAAATACATAATTTGGTTATATAACTATATAGACACTAACGGTAGTCGCTCCAGGACCTTTGCTCTGCAATATATTAAATCACATTGAATTAAAAACTCTTCCTTACAGCAAGGCCTTAGAGTGACGCCAAGAATGAAAACAATATGGTGACTTAGTCTACACCACTGGTTAACATTAACAATACAATATGTTTTACAATTTTGACTTTGACAACTAAGCTTATTCTACTGGTATGACGACGAGACGTTTAACAGGACGACGCATTGTACCACTCTTGGTTTTGACGTCAACGACTCTTACGATACCATCCGCGCCTGGGTACACGCGTTCGACTCTCCCCTTTGGCCATATGTTTCTTGGTAAGTTGGGGTCTACTACTACTACCAAATCGCCCACCTTGACTGTGTCGCCGCGTCCATGTGGCTCCCGCCGGTTTTGAAGTGTAGGTAGTACTTCGCGCACCCATCGTTGCCAAAATAGGTCCGCTAGTCGTTGCGACGCTCTCCAGTGTGAATGGCGTAGTTCATCCGGTCTTGTGAAATTCCCTGGCAGCGGTACTTTAGAGGGTGCGCCAAGCAGGAAGTGGTTAGGCGTCAGAGCCTCCTCGTCGTCTGGGTTAACCGATACATGGGTCAAAGGTCGTGAATTAACTGTGTGTTCTACCTCTGTCAGAAGTGTATGAAGCACATCTTCATACGGGTGCCGATCTATCAGTGTGGCATTCAATGCTGATGGCGACTGTGTTTCTCGTAATATGTCGGCTGGTACCGCTCTCCCGCCGGTGACGTGACGCAATTCTTCCGGGAAACATTCCTCCTGTATGGCGCGTGTCCACAGGAACTCGGCTCGACGTGTGTACTGTGTACCAAGAGGTATGTAGACCGTCGGCATGACGCTGAGGTTGCGACTATGCGCTCCGGATCGCGTCCTCGTAGTCTCCCGTTGCTGCGCCTTCCAGTTCGGGTCGTCTGTGGTAACGCGACTATTGCGTTTGCGGGTAGCGGCTGTGGTGTGTACTCGAAGTCGGTCGATGAATTGAACCACGCGCGCCGTGGCCCGGATGAGTCGCAGCCAGGAAGAGAAACGTGTAACGTCGGGTAGCGCCTCTCTTGTGTCGAGGCTGGGGTGCGAGTTTTTTTCTTGCGGCCAGGCGTTTTCGTCGTCGTACAGAAACGAATGACCGGTGTACCAGCGGTGGCTCGCTGTGAAGTGAGATGGTGTATCGCGAGTCAAGTCGTTGGCGACGTTGTGAGCGGTGGGGACCCAGCGCCATTCGCTTCGCTGGGTTGTTTCTTCTAGTTCTGCTACTCGGTGCGCGACGAACGGTTTGAAGGCGCGTGCGCCGGCGCGCAGCCACGCTAGCACGGTGCGCGAGTCGGACCAGAAGACTCGGCGGTCAGCGCGACGATCGTGCTCTTCTTCCACACAGCGCGCCAGTCGCCCGCCGAGGACGGCAGCCTGCAATTCAAGTCTAGGTATAGATGTGACCTTAAGGGGCGCAACGCGCCCTTTCGCTGCCGCGAGCGACAAATTAACTTGACCTATGTCGTTCACTGAACGCCAATATGCTGCTGCGGCATAGGCCCGTTCGCTCGCGTCCACGAATACGTGCAATTCTAAACCAGTTGAGTCAATAAATCCCGGGTAACAACGTGGGATACGAACGCCTTTTAGAATTTGCAGGGCAATTAACCAGTCGTGCCATTTACGCTCTAAGCTTTTAGGTAGGCGCTCATCCCAACCGATATTTAAACGCCAAGTGTCTTGCATTATGCACTTCGCTTGTGTCGTAAACGGCGCGGCTAGTCCCAGCGGGTCATACAGAGACATCGCCGTTTTTAATAACTGGCGTTTCGTAACCTGCTTGTCTAAATAAGAAGGGTCTACTTTCCTGAAGTTGAATCCCAAACTGTCATTGTGGTGTCGCCAGATGAGGCCGAGAATTTTCTCCTCCTTGTTGAGCAGAGTGTCCGCCTCTGCTGGCTCAGTTGCGATGGCGGCCGGCTCGTTGGATGCCCATTTCTGCAGTGTGAAGTTACCTCGCCGATGTACAGCGTTGACTGCTTTAGATACTCGGTTCGCTTCTTTTGCGTCGTCAAAACTCTGTAAACAATAGTCCATATAGTGATTTCGAACTATAGAGTTCACCGCTTCGGGGTAGTCAGACTCATGAACCCGTGCGTTATAATTTTCTTGCATGAGCTTTTCTATAGTTTCGTCTGTACTTACATGACTGCAGCACTCTCTGATCTGTGGTACTAGATGTACTTTTGTCAGATTGCAGGTTTGGCCGTGTAAAGCCCAGCCAAGCGGTGTACGTGACGCTACAGGTTGACCTTTTGTACCTACTCGCACTTCTGAGGCAAGTAGGAGCGCCCAGTTGTCCTGGCCTATCAAGACAGTTGGCACGCCTGTGTCGTATGAGAGCTGCTCGACTATAGGTGTCAGATGATCGAAGCCGACCAGGTCATTTGCGCGTATTGACTGGCTTGATAATTCAAGTCTGTCGATAGTTCTGGCTTCGATGTCTATGCCTTCGGTTGTGTACTTACCTCGTATATTTACCTTGACTCGGCACGAGTTTGTAACGTCGATACGTGTGCCCGCTACGGCCTCGATGTAAAATGGCTCATTGGGGCCTTTTGCTGTGCGCACCGCTGTGCGACGTCAGTAGTAAGTAGTGTTATTGTCGATCCATCATCCAACAAAGCAAATGTTTCTACTTTACCGTTTGGTCCCGATAGTGTCACTGGTACCACTTTCAGCAAAACTCGGTTGTATGTGCGCGGCGTGCTCGTGTTGCTGATGACGGCGTGTGGCGCGCTGTCAGCGCACTGTGCTGTGTCGACGCGCGGCGCGGTGTCAGCACACGGCGTGATGTCGACGCTCGATGCTACGTGGTCTGTTGATGTGACACGAGGACGCTCTTCTCGTCTACTGCCACTGTGCAGCAGACCGTGATGATAGTGCTCGCAGTCTTGCACTTCACACTGCTTACTTTTGCATTTGTGATTCCAGGTCCGTCGTTTCAGGCACCTGAAACATAATTTATTTTTACGTACAGTTTCCCATCTATCAGTTATCGACATTTTCTTAAAGTTATTACAGACAGCCACGCTGCTACATTTTTCGCTACATATTACACACGGTGTTTTTTCAGTCTCTACTATATTAAATGTCTTTTGAGCCGACCGTTGTGGACGTTCTCGTTTATATTCCACCTCTGCTGAGGCGTGACGCGCATTGATATCGGCCTCTCTATCGAGGAATCGTCCCAACACTACTAGGCCGGGCTCTGCGTCACCCGCAGCAAACTCATAATCATACCACCGGCTTCTAAGCGTAACTGATAACTTTTCTGTAATTACGGAAATCATTTCCGGGCTATGTAAAAATTCTGTTCTTTTCAGAGCTTGCACCGCGGCAATGGCATTCGTGACCTTCGATGCAAACACACATATATCTGTAGGGTTATCTGATAGTTTAGGTAACTGACGTAATTTATTTAACTCGTAAGTTATTAGTGCGTTTGGTCGCCCAAACCTAGATTCTAACCTTTGCATAATTTGAGCGGCCGAGGATCCTAGAAATAGGCATTTGACTGCCTCCATTGCTGGCCCTCTCAAAGATTTTCTGAGGCGGGCCAAATTCCCTGCCTCTGTGTGAGTCGACGCTGACTCATTATATGCTGCTTTAAAATGCAGCCATTCGCCCGCGTGGCCACTAAAAATAGGTAAATCAATTCCATACCTGCTGGCGGCGGGGTTACCCCGCGCTACCTCTAACAATGCTTGAGTCAGTCCTTTCAGAAGGCTCCCCTCGTCGCCGCGTCGCGGTGAGGGCGGCGGCGCGCCATGTGGCGTCGCCGTCCGTGTGTCCCCTCGACGCGGTGTGGTGGGCTGATCATCGTGTGGCGACATGGGTCGCGACTGCGGCGGGCGGACGTAGCCGCGGTGTTCGCCGAGCGCGTCCGCGGCATCCGTCTGACGCTTCGATGTCGCAGTCGAGCTTCCCGCCAATAATTCTTCCTCTGCTGAATCCGCTTCCAAGAGCGCTAGCCTAGCGGCGGCGAGCTCCAGTCTCGCTCGGGCCAACGCCTTTCTGTTGGTTCTCGTCTCGTCCAGTGGTTGTCTGTGTGGAGTTGTCGTCGCCCCAGGGCTGTGAGGCTGGGTCGGGTCCGAATCTGTGACGAAATTATTGGGTGTGCCTGTCGGCCCCACCGCTGTCGCCGATTCCGTGGAGACGGGCCCGTCCCCTTCCGCTGCCGCTGTGACGGGTTCTTGCATACCGCGTGTCTTCACCATGTCGACAGGTACTGCACTACACCACACTACCACTCTCGCGTGAGGGCAAACCAAAACTATGCCTGCCTATATCCGGCTCTTGAAGGACCAATGTTGAGGACAGAGGACTAAATCGAATAATAAAACCACGACTCGTTATTACCCGATTTATTGTCGGTATTCCATAGCTAACAAACTAATTAATTACACGCACTGATATAGGCAAACATGGCTTTGGTTAAATAATTACCGACCCTCTACAAACTACGCGCTAGAACATTACGAAAACTTGTTCACCATAGTAGCTCTGAAAGCGGACTAACTATCTAAATTTAAGAGTGGGCGGAAAAGGATTAACATTTACGACCACTTCCGGTTCTAGAAGTTTCCAGAATGTTCCAACGTATTCTACAGTGCTTCCCCTAGCGTCGAGGAGCGATAACTACGCTGGCCATTGATAAATACACAATGGCCCATTCATAAAAGCGGCCCTCTGGCGTCGAGGAGCGATAACTACTATCAAATAATCAATGGGCACTCGTAAGAGATTCATTCACAAACGCAAGCGCCATCTATCAGCGACTAGCGCAAATGAACGACACAAATCACATCATTTCCTCCTCCACCCAACGACAGAGGTCGCTACGCTACAGTAAATTACTATTTTATCTTGGTGAAAAATGTAAATCGGTCACAATGGGTTTTAATTTTCTTGCGCGGAACCATAATTATTTTTCTAAAATAAAAATAGCCTAAGTTACTCCTTATAACATCTGCCGTCAAAATCGGTGTAAATTCGTTTGGGAAGTTTCCATAACTTGACTCAAAGATTACGTAGGTATACCATTTTTTTAATTAATCAAGCCACGCAGTAAAATCCTCCTTTTAAACATTTAAGTATCCCTTTTTGGTCCTTCAGGTAACGACTGTCGAAAAACCCAAAAAATTAATATTGTTTATTTTATATCAAAAGTATAAATACTGAGTTTCAAGTTAATCGCACTGCGCTTTAAAATTCTTCCATACAAACCTTAACATCCCTAAACCCACATTGAGGGGTAGTTTTGAAAAACTAATAATGACAAACTGTATAAGTATTTGTGCTAAGTTTCAAGTTCATTAACCAAATAATAAGATTTTTCATAAAAACTGTATCCCTGTTTTCACGCCCACAGGGGTAGAATTTCAAAAATCGTCTGGGGTTTTTCTATAACTTGACTCAAACATTATTTACACCAATTTTCGAGTAAATCAAGCCCCCCATAAAATCCTCTGCTGTAAAAATTACTACCCCTTTTCACGCCTTAGGGGTAGATTTTTGGAAAACTCTGATTCACGTTAGTCTTCATTTTTGGTCTCATGTATAAAACCCGAGTTTTGAGTTAATCGGACCGCGTGTTAAAATTCCTCCATTCAAACTTTGACACCCCCAATCCCTCCTTAGGGGGTATTTTAGGAAAACTAAAAATGATAAACTTTATAATTTACTTAGATGAATATTCGTGGTAAGTTTCAAGTCTATTAACTCAAGGGATAAGATTTTTCATACAAACTTTCATCCCCTATTTGACACCCTTTGGAATGAAATTTCAAAAAAGCCTTCCTTAATGGATGTTTAAACTGTATAAGGTATCTATGTGCAAAATTTCAAGTTTCCATGTCCAGCGGTTTGGGCTGTGCGTTGATATATTAGTCAGTGACTCGGTCAGGACTTTGATTTTTTTATAAATATAGATTTACCATGTTATTTTATTACCATAGACTTCTTATAGGTTTTCCTGTAATTTATAGGTAAATACCTATATTCTGTATTTTTTTCAAAATTTTAGGCTCAGTAATTTCGGAGCTAAGGGGGGGCGGGGGAATGGTCAATTTTCGTCTATTTTCTTAAATAACTTCAAAACAATTTATTTTAAAATGATAAAAAAAAATATATTTGAGACCCTCACAGTAAGACCTTTCATTTAATATATCACACGGTACGGTTTGCAAAAATTTTTTTTTTAATTGTACTTATTTTCCCCCCAAAAGAGACCCCCATATTCAAAATTCATTTATTTACGTTACATGTCCGTGTTTGGGTTACCAAAATACATATGTGTACCAAGTTTCAACTTAATCGGTTCATTAGATTCGGAGCAAATTGGCTGTGACAGACGGACAGACGGACAGACAGACAGACAGACACACGAGTGATCCTATAAGGGTTCCGTTTTTTCCTTTTGTTAATAGCGCCGGGAGTTGAAAATCCAACAGTGTGTTTTTGGGATGCACTCTGTTTTTGTTAGGTTGGATTCTCAACGCTCGGCTCAACAACGAGAGTTGAAAATCCAGTGCGCGATAAAATCCCGCCGCGATTTTATTACGCTCGTGGGAACGCCGACTAAGTTTGTTAAATCAAATTATGAATTCACTTTTTGAACCTAATAATAATGCAAATAAACGAAAAGCCACACAATATCTATTAAAAAACCTGTTCCTAGGATCGAACTATTCCGACGTAGTTGGCGCGACTTATTTATGAGTCAATTCCAAATTTTATAATTGTTCTTCCTTACAGAAAATTCTGCGTAGTATTAAAAAAATGGTTCATCTCACATAGTTTTTAATCAATAGGTGAATTTCTAAAAAAAATTTCTTGTCGGCCCTATCCTGATCTTGTCGGTCTGATCTGTCTGGTCCTGAGGAAATTGGAGGGCATTGGTGTAAGAGATGCACAACTGAAGCTTTTCTCCGATTACCTTACCGACCGATTCCAGAGAGTTAAGGTAGGTGAGTGGACTAGTGGTGATCTTCCCGTTGTGCACGGCGTCCCACAGGGCAGTATCCTTGGCCCCCCTTTGTTTCTAACCTTCATAAACGACCTCTGTGAACTCATGATGCCCAACGGAAGGATCATTACTTTCGCTGATGACACAGCGCTTTTGTTTGAAGCCGACACCTGGCCCGAAGTTTACAGTACTGCACAGATGGGGTTCAACTTGGTGTTGTCATGGCTGGCTAATAATAAACTCGTTCTCAATGTTGATAAGACCAAGTATATCTCTTTCTACATAAAAAAACCTTCGTGTTCACTCGATGATTTCAAAATTACCGCTCATTCATCCTCGTGCATTTTGTCCCATAGTGCTCATTGCTTATGTCCCCACCTTCATAAAACAGATTCAATTAAGTACTTGGGCGTCATGCTAGATAGCACACTAAGTTTTCACCCGCACATACATGCTCTGTCCGCTAGAATACGTAAACTAATATTTGTCTTTAAAAATCTTCGTCATGTTGCGGACACTGACTTATTGAGATCTGTTTACTTTGCGTTGTGCCAATCGCTAATCTCGTACTGTATAACTGTATGGGGTGGTGCGACAAAGACATCAATGCTCCGGATCGAACGTGCACAAAGGGCCGTTCTAAAGGTTAGTAATTTCATGCCTTTCTTGTTTCCCACTAGAGAACTTTATGAGCGAACTGGAGTGTTAACTGTACGTCAACTTTTCATTTTAAATAGGATCTTGCGCAAACACTCTCATCTTACCTATAATCCATAGACTTATAAAAAAAGATGGACTCCGCGCTGCGCATATCGAAAGTGAAGCACAGTAAGTATGCCGGTTCCGTTTGTACAAACACGCCTCGCGCACACATTTACATCATAGTATGCCGACCGGCCGCCATTACGTGACACGAGCGACGGCGTCTTTGCAGGTACTCAAATCACGCACACATAGATCGGTAGGGTGCTTCACTTTCGATATGCGTGGCGCGGAGTCCATCTTTTTTTATAAGTCTATGCTATAATCCTACTTTATTTGAAGGTAAGCGACGTAAATACGCTGTCTGTCCCACAACTCAGTTTCATACTGCTTTCTCCCGTCGACATTTTGGTTTTCTTGGAAGCTATTTATATAATAAAATTAACGGAATTCTGTCAATTTATGCCCTACCCAAGCAGCGTTGCAAAAAAACCCTCTCTATCTGGTTACAAAAATTGGACTATGACGCCACGGAGCAGCTACTTATTGTTCCATGGTGATATTTAATGTTTTGCAGGTTCTTGACTGTAACAAACACCATTCACATACACACACACTCACATCATCATTTTACATCTCCTTACACATAACACACACACACTCCCTCACACACACACACACACACGCACACACACACACACACACACACACACACACCCACACACACAAGACATACATTGCACTATACATAGTTTTCTTCTTTTTTTTTTTTTGTTCTTAATTTTGAATTATTATTATTCTGTTTTCTTTTTTCTTTTGTGGTTATTTAATTTAAACATGTCTGTTTTTTTTTTCTTTCCCTTCAGCAATAATTAATTTGTCTGGAGTATTAGAATAGTTTGCCTTATTATTAGATTAAATTCGGGGTGAGGGCCTGGTGATCTGTCACACAGGGTATCCTAGTATGGACGCCAGTCTCTCACAAAGGATCATATTTTTGATTTTGTAATGTTATTATTCTAGTCTCTATTTATAAAATAAACTAAGTGAACCTTTGTGAAGAGAGAATTAAATAAAGATTACTATTACTATTACTATTACTATTACAGGAATGCATTGTAGACTAGACGTAGATTATTGTAGGTATATTATTGAAATCCGTGAGTGTAGATAATTATAATTTAATTGATAATTTTTATATTGTGCCAAACGTGTAGTTTCTTCTTTTTTTTAACCGACTTCTAAAAAAGGAGGAGGTTCTCAATTCGGATGTTTGTATTTTTTTTATTTTTTTTTATGTTTGTTCGCGCATAACTCCGTTGCTTGCCAACCGATTTGCAAAAATATTTTTTTGTTGGAAAGGGTATACTTCCCAAATGGTCCCATTTTTGTCAAAATCCAGTTCTGATGATGGGATCCTGGAGAAATCGAAGGAACTCTTCAAATATTATAGGCACACCTATAGCGATTTGGGTATTTTTTATAGTAGCTCGTGCATTTGCTCTCGGAAAGCACCACTTGGTGAAGTGGAACTGATGATGAAGACCGTCACACAATGCGTGTGGTGAGTGGTTGTTGAAGAGTTCTCCTGGTTCTTACCAGCAGAACTCCTCAACAAATAACGTCCCAGCATCGGGAAAAGCAATATTTTGTAACATGTGATGAGCAATTGACATTAGACTATTGTAACTTATACAAATTATAAACAGACCCACTAAAAAGCGAGAAATAAAAACTTTTTAAGACTGTGGTCGCATATTTTCGCGCTCGGATTTTAAACATCTGACGCTCGACGCCGCGTAGCGAGTGCGCGTGTGTGCGTTTTTCCTCATGTACGGCACACAGTTGCGATGCTGCGACGACTAAACGATCTTGATCGTAGCTATGGCGTACCTATATTTTTTTGAAGTAAAAGCTAGAGGTTTACGGAGAAAATAAAAAGACTGTCCACAATACATTATTAGTGTATTTTAATTAAATTTATACAAATATGGATGAAGAAAATAATATTATGTAGGTACTTAAAAAAAATAAACTCATTTTACTTATTTGCTTAAGTATTTGTATACTTATAAGTAATTGAAGTTTTATAAAAGTATTTGTATTTGACGACACGGTTGGCGCAGTGGCTGAGCAATTGACTGCTGCGCAGCATGTTGTGGGTTCGATTCCCGCACGGAACAAATATTTGTACGACCTACAAGTACTTATTTGTTTCCGAGTCTGGGTGTTTTTCTATCTATAATATGTATGTATTTACAAAAAAAAATGTATATAAGAAGTTTATCAGCCATCTCGTTACCATAACACAAGCATTAGGTTGCTTAGCTTGGGACTAGATGGCGTTGTGTGAAATGTCCAAGGATATTTATTTATTATTTATTTTATTCATTTGTCTAAGGGGATTGATTGACTTTTCCTTGGATCTATAATTTCTGGGAGAACACAATCAGAATAAAATTTTGTTAACAGCGGAGCCATCTTTTGTCCAAAATCATAGTTTTTTTGTGTAAAACAGTTCAATTTAAGCCCTATTTTAATGTAGATAAAGACGCCACGCGCTAGCTATAATTATTTATTTTTCTTGCGGCATAGGTTTACCAACCGCATCAAGTGCATAAAACAGTTGAATTTGAACCAACACTAATACATAAATACATAAAGCCGCCTCATGCGCAAATGTTTGGTTTACTGTTTTCAAATTTCAAATAGGTAGGTCACCCCGCTGCCACAGAATAAATAATAGTACTGCTGCGTTCGTGTGGGGTTGGTTTTATAATGTTTATTAGCCTAGGCAGGTATTGTACGTGCCCAGTCGACCTAATGACTATACAGTCGACCACACGTCGCACGTCAGTGGTAAGTGATAAGGATTTGTATAGGTATCGTTTTCATAGTTTTCGATTTCGACTATAGCCAATAGTGAAGCCAAAATTAAAATCCAAGATGGCGGCTGCGAAAATTTTAAAATTTTTCGTCATGGATGTCGTTTTCATAGTTCTCGAGGATGAAGCTGATAGTGAAGTCAATCATCCTAGAAGGGATGATTGACTGCACTATGCGGCCCAAGAGAGCAATGCAATGGTGGCCCAATGGTAACGATCCCGACATACGAGTAGGTCATGGTTTCGAACTCAGGCAGGCACTTTGTGTAAATAATTTCATCACCACTACTCTCAAATCAGTGAAGGAAAATATCGTGAGGAAACCGCCTAGAACCAAGAATTCGAAGACATGTGACATCTACCAAGCCGCACTGGGTCCTCGTGGTGTATTACGGCCCACTCCCTCTCACCGAGAGGAGCCCTGTGTCCCAGCAGTGGGAACATTATAGGCTGATTATGATTGAGACCCATTATGTTGTGAGCGAGCACGTTTCAGTGCCAGAGGTCATCACTGATGTGAGACGAGAAGATATATTACGCTCAACACCGCCGCGCGCGGCCCTTGTCCGATCAGAGCGTGGCTAGCCGCGCATGGCAGCCGCGCTCAAATGCCGCTCTATATTTGGACACACCTTTATATAGTGCCTTTATCTATGCCTCACTCGTTTCGTATCGTTTAGTGCGGTCGCGATTTGAGTGTATTTCCCATAGTTTTATTGATGTTTTCCTCGACCCCTGTTTTCTTTCTGCGGACTTCTGATCTTGCTTCTTGTACGAACCTTGCTACCACACCGGACACGGTACGGAGAACCCCGCATAAACGTTGGACTTGAACTTGTTATTTTGTATATTACGACCAGCCTACTGATTTCATATTGGCACCATGGATCGTTGTGTAAATTGTGGCAAAGTGAGTGTGTGAGTGGGAGTTTACGTGGTCGTCGAGCTGAAGAACTTCAAAAATCAGCTGTTAAGTACCTATATGTAGATCGTTATGTAACCTCACTTTTATTACATCTCTTTTAACTCGGAACTTGACCGCGAAAATCCGCAAAATGTTCAGTGATGGTTTGATAATATAGTAGCTATAAATTGACACCAATTTCATTTTTTTACAACCCAGGCCCAGGCCCAAGTTTATATGACATGGTTTCCGTCTCCTTTGTCACGGATCCACAATAGAGATTGTGGCAGTAGAGATTTCAAATAAAAATCTGATATAAATTTTTTCTCCATATTCATCCTCCAAAATTCTTGTAGCCATCTTGGATTTACATTTTGACTACACTTTCGACGTTAGCACCCAGAAGAACCATGAAAACGATACCCATGATGATAAATTTGAAAATGTTCGCAGCCGCCATCTTGGATTTACATTTTAACGTCACTATCGGCTTTAGCATCCTCGAGAACAATGGGAACGATCCCCATGACGAAAAATTTAAAAAATTTCGCAGCCACCATCTTGGATTTACATTTTGACCAAATTATATTGTATTATTGATATTGTAATTACAATATCAATATTACAAGTAATACAACATAATTCAAGAATTGTAACATAATTCTCCTAAAGTAAGTGTGCCTACCACGTTAGCTTCTTAAAATATTACTTAAATGAAAGGATCAAAAATATTTAGTCGCACTACAATTGACTATATATCACGCGAGGCGCATGCGCGGCGGCGGGAGGTCAACCGACGTAGGTCCTGCGTCGAAGAGCGCCAGAGCGCGACTGACTTAGGCCGTTCGATGCACCCGATTTTATACTCACTTTAAAAAATTATTTTCGTAAATGATTGAAGACAGATATGTTTTATTTTTTACACATATATAGTACAATCTTTCTTCTTACGTATAAAATGATTTGTGTTGCCAAATGACTTTTAGATTCTGAGAAATGACGTGTTTTTTTGTAGTCGATTTCTCGATTTTTGATTATCTTAGACGTGATTAAAATACAAGTTAATGAATTAAAAATCAAATTTTTCTCAATGCAATTTAAATTTCAGGATATGCCTCTTCGAATGAATACCACTTTACCTTCTTAATTAGTAGTAATAATTGGTGTAAGATTACTTCAAAGTTGAGCCTTCGCGCGTCATCTGGAAATCGCGCCTTCGAAATCGACTGTTTTCGTAGTCAATAATTCAATTTGAACAAGTTTTTTTTAATAGACTTTAAATAAAAATATATGATAATTACGATGATTGAAGTCAAAAGAAGCTAAAAAAATAAATTATGTGACCAAAATCACTTCAAAATCTCCCAAGTTCTCGATTTACGATGAAAAATGCAACAACGCTCTTAACAAAAAAAAAACCGACTTCCAAAAATCACTACAAAGTGAAAAATAACTTTGATTTCGGAAGTCGCTGGCAAAAAAAAGGAAGTAAATTAAAAACGAAAGACACCGACTTCCGAAATCAAAGTTATTTTTCACTTTGTAGTGATTTTTGGAAGTCGGTTTTTTTTTTGTCAAAAAGTTTTTTATTGGCTGTGTAAGGCTGTGTAACTTTCATGTTCCGAATTATTATTTTTTTCAACTGTTGTTATAGATACTGCTTATATTTATATGCACTTTACTAACCATTAATATTTGCATGCTAAAATATGGCAAAATGTGTCATCGCACATGAATATTTATTACCTACCTTTGTATTACCGCATTTATAGCCAATAAATGACTTTAACTTTGACTTTGAATTAATATCATTCGTATTTCACGTTTTCGCGCGAATTCCTTAAACGTCAATATTTGGCATTTTCATTTCCCGTCGAGCGAGTTTTGTTTCGATCTCTAATATTATTATTATATTATTATATTATATTAATCTCTATGCTTTAATTAAATACTCCGCTGTGCCCGCGGCTTGGCTCACGTGACTTTGTGTTCTTTTGGCATTAGGTATCTATAAGTCCCGCTGGGGTCGCGGATTGTCCGAAGGGGTTACCGCGGCCCTGGCATGGGCCGGGCCGACTGAGGGAGCACGGGTGGGTTTTAGTCAGTAAAAGTCTGACACGCCCTTCCGCTCCACCCAGAGCGGGAGAAGGTATTTGATAATTTCCCACCCTCAAAAAAAAAAAAAAAAAAAAAAAAAATTATCTATATGTCAAACTTTCCTCACGACATTTTCCTCATTCCTCCACATCACGTGCCCATACCATGACAACCGATTTCCACACAACGTTTCAGTCACCGGTGCCACTTTCAAAGTTCCTCTTGTATAATCATTTCTTATTCTATCCATTCGTGTAACACCACACATCCCTCTTAGCATTCTCATCTCAGCTGCATGCAATTACCTTTCATTCATCCCTTTTGTAGCCCAATATTCTGATCCATACAAGACAGCAGGTCTAAGCATTGTTTTATAAATTTTCAACTTAAGTTTAAGGGTAATACGGGAGTCGCAGATTGTTCCCATGACCTGCCGCCATTTCATCCATCCAGTGTTAATTCTGTGCTTAACCTTATCTAAGTACTTCGCCATCACTTTGTAAGAGTGAATAGAGATACTGTAAGTCGTAACAGACTGGGAGAAGCGCGCCATCAAGCGCTATGGTCCCCGAACTGTAGAGGATACCGAAATAGCAGAATATTTATTCAGTTTTTGTTCTGCTGATTTTCAGATTTTTCCGATTGCTACAAAAGCTATTTAGAGTCCACTCAACGAATTACCAAAAAGGGGGTGTAGAGTGCGTGAGCTGGGACGTAAGAAATTTTTTCGAAAAGTTGTTCAGAGTGCTTAGGTAGTAAATATACTAAAAGTCCCCGCGTCTAGGGGGTGCGCCGGAGTGGGAGTGGGGGGGGGGGGCGATAGAAGTTCCCACTTTTGAGTTTTTCGCTAATATCTTTAAAACGGTGCGTTGTAGAGAAAAAATATTTGCCATGTAATGAAAGCTCATAAAATTTGTAACAACTTATACCTTACATACTTTTTCAAATTCCTACCCATTTACGAACTACACGTTCCGGAAAAGTGAAAATTGTCGAAAAAAATGACTTTTATCAAACACTAGCCGTTGCCTGTTCTTCGTTCGCTTTATTTCGGGATAAAAAGTAGCATATAATTGTTAATCCAGGTCCTAATCTATCTACCTACCAAATTTCATCCAAATCCGTTCAGGCGTTGAGTTATCGAAACTTTTATCTATGTAATATATCGCCCACGTGGATTTCGAACATTATCCCACGGGAACCTAATACAGGGATAAAAAGTTTCCTATGTGTTAATCCAGGTTATACACACAAGAAATATTTCTCAGTGTTTTGTAATTCTATAAATAAGGATCAAGTCGCAAATTGCTTTATCTACACCCATGCTATAAATTCTCTATAAAAGTTTCTGAGCCAGTTAGCTTATTGCCAACATTAAAACAGCCAGTGTCGTATTAACCATGGTAACCATAATAGCATCCAAACGGGTGTTTTAATGATGTACTGAATTTCATAATGCAACTCATTTAAAAAAAAAAGAACATTGTAATGCACGCGCGTTTCACTGCAACAGCGCCGTAATGTAAAAAAAGAACTTATTCGAATTCAGGTCGTATACTATGACGCCGGCCGCCATGTTCGATACGAGTATTAGTATTGCAAAAAACTGTTTCAGAACCTTTTATAGAGAATTGATAACATGGGTGTAGATAAAGTCTTGTATGCAACTGTACATAATTAGGTATTAAAACACTCATGTGATACTATTATCACACTCGGCTTCGCCTCGTGTGATAAACCCACGTTCGTGTTTTAAGACCCCTTATTATACGTCAGTTGCATAAATAACTATTATAGAATATGTGAATGCAGTTCAAAATTTAACTGGAAAAATGATAAAAGAATTAAGATGTGACAATGGGAAAGAATATATGAACAGTACGATGAAACGGGTAAGTCGGTGAAACAAGAAAAACAACTTGAGATTATGGTTGACAATAAATTAATTAGTAAAGCAGCTGACGTAGCTGAGGCATTTAATGAGTTTTTTGCCAACATACCTATAACTACGACTCGCTCCTTAAATTCGTCCCCATCTAAAGCTGAAAACCTTTTGCATAGTAGTGTGCCCAAATGTAGTCGCTTATTTAGCTTCGAACATGTAACACTTCGTGATGTAGTTAATGTTTTTAACACACTTAAGTCTAAAACACTGGTGATTACTGGGGCATCTCCATTAAACTTTTAAGTAATATAATATACATCGTAGCCCCCTATCTAGCTGTTACTTTTAATAAATGTGTTGATTTAGGAACTTTTCCTGACCTCATGAAAAGTAGCAAAGTCATACCATTATTTAAATCCGGTAATAAAAATGACGTTGGAAATTTCAGGCCTATTTCTATCTTACCTGCATTTAGCAAAATATTTGAAAAGTTAATACTCAAGCAGTTGCTAAAACATTTGAATTTAAACAGACTCCTTCACGATGCACAATATGGCTTCACTAAAGGTCGTTCGACTACGGATGCGGGTGTTGCTCTGCTGAAACACATATTTAACGCTTGGGAGAACTCGCAAAATGCTATTGAAGTTTTTTGTGATCTCTCCAAAGCCTTTGATTGCGTGCACCATGACACGCTTTTGCGTAAATTACATCATTAAGGTGTCCAAAACGAAGCTCTCGAAGTAATAAATTCTTATTTACATAATAGGTTCCAATGTGTGATTATGTGTGTTAATGGTGTTAAATCTTCCGGACTACCAGTTCAGTTAGGTGTACCTCAAGGCTCAATACTGGGTCCATTCTTATTCCTAGTGTATATAAATGACTTACCATTCTATTTAAAGGGTATCTGCGACGTTCTACTGTTTGCAGATGACACCTCTCTTATTTTTAAAGTAGACAGAAACAGACATGATTTTGATGACGTAAACAGTGCACTCTCAATGGTTACGGATTGGTTTACGACAAATAACTTAGTTCTCAATGCCAAGAAAACTAAATGTATAAAGTTTGCCTTACCGAATGTTAGAAATCTGGGACCCAACATCGTCTTAGATGAAGAGGTGCTTAAGACTGTAGAATCAGCAGTTTTTCTGGGTATAACAGTAGATGCTAAACTTCAGTGGGGCCCACATATATCAAGCCTAGCGGGAAGGCTCAGTTCAGCCGCCTACGCCGTCAGGAAAGTAAGACAATACACTGACGTTGATACAGCTCGGTTAGTCTATTTTAGTTATTTCCATAGCGTTATGTCCTACGGTATTCTGCTATGGAGCAAAGCGGCTAATATTCAAAATATTTTTGTTCTTCAAAAACGAGCTGTTCGAGCAATTTACCAGCTAGATGCTAGAGTTTCTCTGAGAGCTTTTTAAGGATATTAGTATTCTCACGGTGGCATCACAGTTCATCTTCGCCAACATCTTACACATTAGGCAAAATATACATTTGTACAGTAAAAACAGTGATATTCACAATATTAACACCAGAAATAAGGACAAATTACGTGCTCCATTTCATTGGCTTCATAAGGTTCATAACTCATTTGTTGGTCTTGGTATAACTTTTTATAACAAACTACCTTCTTATTTGCTAGATTTGCCTTTTAATGCGTTTAAAATTAAAGTAAAATACTATTCTATCAACGATTACTTAAACGATAAGAATAGTTGGTCCCTGTGTTCTTTCTCCAGAATCAGCTTACATAATTATGTACCTACACGAGTTGAACGGAACTGCCGAGAGATATAACAGGACTATAATGGATATGGCTAGATGTTTACTAGCAGAAGCAAAAGTAAATAGATGCTATTGGCAGGAAGTGATTAAAGCAGCAGCTTATCTAAAAAACAGGAGTTTGGCAAACACTATAGCAAGGAAAACACCCTATGAGATATTTTTCAACAAGAAACCATCACTTAAAGAATTAAAATTATATGGAAGTAGAGTTTATGTCAGAATACCAGAAGAAAAGAGAAGATCAAAATGGGATAAAAAGGCAGAATTAGAAATATTACTTGGATATGTTGAAGTTGGTTATAAAGTATTGATAAATAATAGAATAATAGTTGACAGACATGTTGATATTATAGAAGAAGATGTTATGTGTATGGGCAACAATGAAGATACAGATTCAGAGGAAGAAAGACAAGAAAAAGAAGAAATAATAGAAAATTATTTACCGGAAGAAACTCAAATAATTAATTCAACTCATGATGAAAACCCAAAGAATGATTATTACAATGAAGATAAGGAACAGGGAAGAACAAAGAGACAAGCCAAACGTCCAGTCAGATTTGAAGAAGAATTCGGATATCACTGTATTTGTGCAAATTTTTGTGATGCTATGATTCCAGGTACATTTCAGGAGGCGATACAATGTGATGATGCCAATCAATGGAAAGATGCAATGGACCGTGAAATGACGAGCCTTGTTAAAACAATACATGGGCACTAGTGAGTAGACCAGAGAGCAAAGAGATTCTAGATGTGAAGTGGGTATACAAAAGAAAACCAGGTAACATTTTTAAAGCTCGCTTAGTAGTTAGAGGTTTTCAACAAAAGGATAATATTGATGATACATACTCACCTGTTGCCAAAATGCAAACATTAAAATTGTTATTATCTTATTCTTGTCAGTATAGTTTACATATTCATCAAATGGATGTAAAAACAGCCTTTTTAAATGGTAAAGTAGTGTCAGAAGTTTATGTTAAACAGCCACAAGGCTACGACGATGTTTCAAATAAAGTTTATAAATTAAATAAAGCGTTGTATGGCTTAAAAGAAAGTCCAAGAGCTTGGTATGAATGTTTTAGCGATTTCATTAAAATACTAGGTTTCTATAGAAGTAAATGTGATTATTGTCTTTATGTGAAAAGGGAAAACAATGTAAGAGTCTTTTGTTTGTCGATGATTTATTAATTTGTTGTAGAGATGTAAAAGTAATTAATGATATTAAGAAACAACTGCATAATAAATTTAAAATGAAAGATTTAATTAAAGTGAAAAGCTATATTGGTATAGACATTGAGTATAATTATGATAACTCTATTAATGTCTTAACATTGTGTCAGAAAAACTACATAGATTCTTTAGCAGAAAAGTATAATATTAAAAATTCTAAATTGTATAAAACACCAATGGAACTTAATTTAAAACTATCTAAATGTAATGTAAATGAGGATGTTAAATATAGGAATTTGATAAGTGCACTCTTGTATATCAGTCATGGTACTAGGCCTGACATATCTTACAGTGTTAACTATTTAAGTAGATTTCAAAATTGCTATGACGAGACACATTCTAAATATGCTTTGAGAGTTCTAAAGTATTTGTATTTAACAAAAGATCTGAAATTAACTTACAGACAAAGTCTTAAAACTGAAAATATTGTAAATTGTTATGTAGATGCCGATTGGGCAGGAGATATCATTGATAGGAAGTCAACTACAGGTTTTATTATTGAATTATTTGGAAATCCAATTTATTGGAAATCTAGGAAACAAAGTTATGTAACTAAGTCTTCTACCTTTGCAGAATATGTTGCATTATCTGATGATGTAACTGAGATAAACTTCTTAAAAAATGTAATAAGTGACATGTTTATTAAGATTTGTAGACCAATAAGAATCTATGAAGATAACTCAGGAGCACTTGCTATAGATAAATATGGTTATTTTACAAAAAAAAATCTAAACACATAGAAGTACAATATCATTATGTTCATGAAAATTATACAAATAAAGTTATTGAGATTGTAAAAATTGATTCAGATTCAAATGTTGCAGACATACTTACCAAATCTTTGGGAAAAATTAAATTTCTTAAGTTTAGACTGAAGCTGAAATTAGAATAAAATGTTTGAGTTATGTAACTTATATAGGAAAGTTAATAAATAAATAAACAAGAAATATAAGTAAATAAATAACTAAGTAAGGAAGTTAAGTTGTTAACTTGTTAATTAAATAAGGAGTTTATTAAGAGTTGATAATTGAATA
Source organism: Cosmia trapezina (assembly GCA_905163495.3). NCBI lineage: Eukaryota > Metazoa > Arthropoda > Insecta > Lepidoptera > Noctuidae > Cosmia > Cosmia trapezina. The sequence continues at coordinate 15,611,292 of LR991044.1, forward strand.
TATTTTGTTAGTATTTAAGATAAATAATACATGTTAAAGAAAGAGTGTGCAAAATACTAGTTTAAATAAATAGTATGTAAAGAAAGAATAGAAGTAGATGTTTTATAGAGTTTTGTTAGTGAGTATTTAAGATTTAAGATAAATAATACATGTTAAAGAGTGTGCAAGCTATTAGATTAAATAAATTGTATGTATAAAGGAAGAGTAGAGGAGTAGGTATTTAAGAGTTCAGATAAATAATGTTGCCTAGTATTGATTAAAGTATATAAGTGTAAAAGTGTTAGTATGGATACGTATAGAAAAAGTTTAAATTCATTGTTAAAAATCTATTACAGTATGTTAAGTGAATATTACTAAATACATAATATATAAATGTAAGGAGGCGTGTTAGTATACTCATAGCTTTATGATACATTAATATTTTTGTATCCGGGCAACACTTCCTCTCTCTTCCGGGTTTGCATGTCGTACACACAAGAAATATTTCTCAGTGTTTTGTAATTCTATAAATAATAATTAAAGAACCGTTTCAAAACTAAATAGTGTTTATTATCAATCGGTCAATTTATAAACAGTTCCAGCTTACGCACTCTACAACCCATTTGTTGAGTGGACTATTAAACCAAATGACATGATTACTATTACAACTGCATACAAGACTTGTCTTATACTCGGTTTCTGAGGTTTTTAAACGGAGTTTATCCATACGATAGTGAATATTGGTTCGATATCGTTTCTCAGAACACTTCACTAAGGAAGAATTTAGCTTAAAAATCGAGTGAATTACTATAGTAATGTTAATAGTAATCTTTATTTATTTCTCTCTACACAAAGGTTCATTTAGTTTATTTTATAAATAGAGACAAGAATAATATCGTTGTTACAAAATCAAAAATATGATCCCTTGTGAGAGACTGGCGTCCATACTAGGATACCCTGTGTGACAGATCACCAGGCTCTCACCCCGTATTTAATCTAATAACATGGCAAACCATTATTAATACTCTAGACAAATTAATTATTACTGAAGGGAAAAAAAACGGACATGTTTAAATAAATTAACCACAAAGAAAAAAGAAAAACGGAATAATAATAATTAAAACAAAAAAAAACATCTTTGTATAGTGCAATAATAATAATAAATAATAAATAATAAAATTCTTTATTTCACCAAAAGCTCATAACAAATATCCTTAAGACTAACACTTATTAGGCTTATTACAAAGTTCAAAGTTTAAATACTCTGACTCCTAAACTAGGTGTAAGTTCCTGTGACTTAGGAGTCAGTGATTCTCCGTAGCACCTTAAAGCCACAAAAATGTAAGAAATTAGATTTTAACAATTTTATCATTAATGGTGGAAAACAGAATTAATAAAAACAAAATGAAAAATATTTGTGCATAATTAAGATGAAGCATGTGTGTAGTGTGTAAGTGTAGGTGTGTGTGTAGTACGTGTAGGGAGTGTGTGTAGTGTATGCGTAGGGAGTGTGTGTGTGGGTGTGTGTATGTAAAGATTTATAATTAAATGTCACTTTAAATTACCCAACAGAAGATCCTCAGTACTATCATAACTTAATGTTTGGAGATAATCCTTAAGTAAGCTTTTACAACAAAATTTTGAGTAAGAATAAATTTTTAACTTTTTATTTAGGAAATTATACATTTTATGCTAGAAATATAGAATTGGCGCTTGGCAAAGGCAGTTCTATGGCGTTCCATAGGAAAAATGTCATGCTTAAGTCTACCAGTCGGTTCCTTAAGGGGACGCACACAGTGTTTACGTAGCGTCGACAGGAGCACATAAAGTTGCCTAACTGTGAGTACCCTGCAATCAGCATAGAGCTGCACAGTGGGATACCTTCGTGGATGAAAGAGCATTACCTTCAGGACAGCTCTCTGGGCTCTCTCAAGGCGGATAAATACATTTTGGGTGGCACCACCCCACACGGGCAAGCAGTAAGTTAGAACAGACTGGCAAAGGGCAAAATATACTAATTTGAGCGTATCCCGGTCAGCAGAACTTCGTAGCTTCTTAAATATATAGATTAGCTTACGGATTCGAGATGTTACTTTGTCTATTTGTGCGTGCCAGTTGAGATGCTGATCAATGAGTACTCCTAGATACCTCACAGAAAAGGATTTACTGAGGAAGAGACAGCTACACTGCGTTGAGGAGATACATGTGTGAGCTTTAAGGGTAAGAGAGCTTGCCGGGCACAGATTTGATTTAATAGCAAAGGGAACGTATACTGATTTATCAACATTTAAAGTGAGTAAGTTATCGGCTAAAAATTTCATCACGCAGGAAAGCGCCGACTCAGCATTTAGGTATGTCTGGGGCCAGTCATGGCCATCTATTACAAGGGCAGTATCATCCGCATACGTAAATATCTGACAATTTTCAAGAGATAGTTTGCAAAGGTCATTTATATAAATGAGAAAGAGAGTAGGTCCCAAGATGCTGCCCTGTGGAACGCCATATGTCATAGGAAGCTCATCACTTTCATATTGGCCGATTTTAACTGTTTGGGTATGATTTCTGAGGTAGTCTGCGAAGATTTTCAAAGGGTGTCCTCGTATTCCAATTCTTTCCATTTTATTCAACAAGGCTGGGGCAGAAACGGTGTCAAATGCCTTTGACAGATCAAGGAAAATTCCCAGGCACTTATGTTTCATATCCAATGTCCTAGCTACGTGATTAGTTAAAGCCATAACTGCATCTTCGGTACTTACTCGATTTCTGAAACCATATTGGTTATTGGCTAAGATACTGTTTGCTTCAAGAAAACTTATGAGATTCTTATTCAGTACGCGTTCTAAGATCTTTGACATTGCAGTTTAAATTGAAATTGGACGGTAATTATTTACATCATCTCTGCGCCCAGACTTGTGGATGGGGTGAACTACTGCTTTTTTAAACGCCGTCGGAAAGACACCAGCACTAATAGACACATTACAGACATGCGTAATAATCGGAACTAATACACACGCAATGTATGTGTTATGTGTGAGGGGGTGTGTGTATGTGTGCGTATTTGTTCCCATTGTGCGTTGTTTCATCGTTTGATTCAGTGTCAGGTCAGGAGAAGGAAAGGAGAAAACAATTGAGGATGATCGAAAGGTAAAAGAAAAGACGTTGCTCGCCAAAAATATAAAAAATGTGTTTATTGTATTGGATATTCACGGTTACAAGATAAGGCAAAATATGCAAAATAAAGAGTTTTACGATTAACATTTATTATTCACTTGCTTTTTGGTGGTATTTTAAGCATCTTGTAGCGTAAAGGTCAATCGTCTACGAAACTGGTTACAAACATTAATCATTTGCTTTTTTTTACTAATTTTCAAAGCAAACTAGCTGTTATGGTATTATTCTAAGGTGTAATGGAATTAGATTTCATGGACATTGACATTTCGAGTGACTTTTTGCTATCAACTCGTTTTGCTCTGTTATACAGAAATTGTCGCCATAATATCCGATTACTCTTTAATATAATTATATACACAGACAATGCTACTGTGTTCAAGTAACCTCCTAATACCCTTATAACTTCAAGTGTCAATATATTCACATTAAATGTTTCAAATATATACAATAACAATATTACATTGCTGAGCACAAAAGTCAAAGTAGCTATGTAGAAGCGACGCCGTTTGTTAAAAGATATACTCGCACCAGCTACACTAACGCGGCATAGACAATATACAACTGTCATATAAATAACTAAATTAAACGTCAAGGGTATTAACACAATTACAATGATGACATAAAGTAATATTTGATCTGTTATAATATCACTCGAGACATAGATATGAACAACGATCGTAGGAACATAAAGTAATAAGACTGCTATAAAAGGTAGACCCCAGGCAAATAGGCTACTCTTAAGGTACTTTCTACAAATGTCAAGACTGAAAACTTTTACAAAATCAACATAAAACAAGTAGCACAACACAAGCAACCAACATTGATACGATAGTGCACCATACACTAATAGAGTTGTAAATAAAACAATCACTCCTAGATACTGGCCCAATTCCTGAGTATATAGAGTTGTTAAATTCAGTAATAATGAATGTATCATGTATGTTATATTTGCACTGAGGAGCACGTAGTTTCTGAAACTACGAAACTTCTTGATGTAGTACCACGATGTGACTCCGTATATGACCGCTGCCAAAGCGCACACGAACAAAATCCATTGAATAATTTTGTACCAAGAGTCACCGACAAGTTCTTTATAGGTTTGTGGGCTGGTAATACTGGTGTCGTTGGCGGCCATGGTGAGCGTCACGTGCGCAGTCTTATGCGCTAATGAGCAATGTTTCCTTCTTTTTTCGTGTTGTTAGTTACTAACTTGGTGTCAGAATTTTATGCCGCCCATAGGCCTCTGACTTGGCTTCTGAGCAGTGACACGAGTCCACAAAGTTCCACGCCACAAAGCGTTATGATACCGGATCTATTATAATTACAAGTCAAGACAAGTCTTGTATGCAGATTAATAATAATTCAGATTGTTTACAGTTGTAATGGTAATCATGTCGTTTGGTATAAATAGGTTTTGTAGCAACCCGCATACAACCTCGGCCACACGACCAGGCGGGGCATTGTCCATGACAGGGATATTTCAGATATTCGCATCTGCATCCGCAATTGCGTAGATTCCGCATTAGTTAGACCTCCGCGTCCGCATTCATCAATGCGGAGCTCATGTGGAAGCAGATGTGGATCAACTCAGCCTATCGCAGTCCACTGCTGGACATAGGCCCCTCCCAGGCTGCGCCACAACACCTTGTCCTCCGCCTTCCGTATCCAGTCTATCCCAGCCAACTTTCTTAGGTCGTTGGTCCATCTATCTGCGTCCCACACTATGTTTGCCGATACGCGGACTCCACTCCCAGACTCGGGTGCTCCACCGGCCATCGTTCCTTCGACAAACATGGCCAGCTTACTGCCACTTCAGCTTGCTTACTCTGCGGGCTATGTCGGTAACTCCGGTCTTTCCGGATAACTTAATTCCTGATTTTATCCTTCAAAGAAACTCCGAGCATAGCCCGCTCCACAGCACGCTGAGCGACCTTAAATTTGTGGAGGGCGTCCCACATGGCGTTCCAGCATCTCTGCCATTATGATGTTATCGGCAAACCGAAAATAGAGATGTACGAGGCATTTACGTTGATACCCTGCCCAGTCCAGTCCAGCGTCTTAAAAACGTCCTCCAATGCATTGGTGAACAGTTTCGGGGATATCACATCCCCCTGTGTCACCCCCGGAGCAGTTGGATGGGGCTAGTTTTTCTATTCTGCATCTGGACAGTCATCGTTGCAGCGTCATACAAACACCTCAATTCTTCAATGTAGCGCTAGTCAATTCGACATCGTTGCAGAGAGGCCAGAACTGCCCATATTTCGATGGAGTCGAAGGCTTTCTCGTAGTCACAAATGCCATACACAGCGGCTGGTCGTACGTTTTGATAAAAAATAAAAGTACAATCATCAGACTCTATAACCTATTGAACAAAGAAATAGATTTCTTCTATTTCTTTGTTCAATAGGTATTTATTGATAATACCTACCACAATACTTATAGGTACTGAACTAAAATACTAAATAAACTTTGAAAATTATTACATTTATCGATACTAAGGTTACATTATTAATAATCACCGCTAAATGTGATTAATTTCTTACTTTTACCTCGACTTTCGATAATTATTAATAATGATAGACAATTATTTATACATTTCAATTAATCACACTTACCGTAACATATATTGTATTGTGTAAACAAATGTTGGCTAACCTAAAATAAATAAATGTATAATAAATCAAAAAAATTGGTTACTTCCCGTTGACCTAAGAACGACCAGCACCCTAATTGCGTAACACATTATCAATCGGAGTTGGTTTCATGTTGACAGTTCAACAACATTCATTGCGTTATTTACGTTGTCGAGCCGACAAATTTTTCGAACATATGAACCAATGGATTTGCAATTTGTTTCAAAATGATTCAAACTCCGATTGATAATGTGTTACGCAATTAGGGTATAGCTTCGCTAAATATGTTTTGCCACTAAAAATGATAAGCATAAAACACAAAAGTACAGTCGCAAATCTTTTCAAGCAGACCCCACGAACTACACTGAAACAACTCATTATCTTCCTAAATATTTATATTTCATACACTTCTGATATCATCACGCCCTGTCTGGCAGAGTACGGGCAGATTTACGGCATATTCATTACGAGAGTCACGTCCCCACCATTAATATTGTTTATTGTGACACTCGGCGCCGCTTGCATATATCTACCCGGTATAAAGGCATTCTTATAACTTCGTGATGTTAATAAATTGAGACTTCTGAGGCAGAAAAATATTTGGTCTATCTTTTTCATAGGTTCGCTGCTATCGCATATTTTTAAGAATTCGAAAGCGCATTCTAGTCTCAGCCTCAATCTGACTATAGTTTGACCTTTTATATGATCTGTGCTTTGACCGATACCGCTGTACCACGGGGGGCGTATGCCGTGAGCGTGAACGGCCTGCACTGCCACTCCGCCACATACCCAAGGCGCGAAACAGCGATATCGGTCAAACTATAATTCAATACATCTACAGGATGAAATTGATTTCATGGGCAAGCTCTTAAGCGGTCATTGTACTCTTCATTATGAACAACTTTTAATATGGACCAAACCTGAAATCGCAAAAAAAAATCTGCTGTTCCCTACATTCTGAAGAGTACAGCTTCGGCCACAACCAAAGCGATTGCGAAGCGAGAATTGTTCATTATGATGAGTACAATGACCGCTTAAGAGGATGGCCATGAATAAAAATAGTGATGAAGTCAAAACTGTACATTGAATATTTTTGAAATAAAGTTTCTGCTATGAGGCGTGGGAGATGTCGAAAATATAGGTTTTAGTATTTTTGTCCGTTTGTCTGTTTGTCTGGATGTATGTTCCGGATTCAGAGAACAGAAGAACAGGAGTAACCGATATAGCTTGCATACTAAACCAACGACTGTATTACTGAACTTCGAAGTTTAAAATATCGATGTACTGTATTCATAAAGTTTAAAAGTACGAATTACGTTAGCTAGAAGGTACTCTGTGACGAATTACTCAATTGAGAATGTTCATAATCGCGATGTACGGAACTTCGAAAGTTTGCTTTAACGAATTACTGAATTGAGAATTTTCATCATCGCGATGTATGGAACTTCGAAAGCTTGCTATAACGAATTAGGTATTTCATTGAGAATTTCATCATCGCGATGCAGCGAAATCTTCGAAATCTTGCTATGACGAATTACTAAATTTCGAAAATTTTGCTATAGCGATTTTTATATAATAAATAAAACCTGGAGGGTATCTCGAAGTATTCTGCAACTAACCTACCGTGCGTCTTAAGTCTATTACAATATTGTTATGAATCAGAAGTGAAATAAATTTAAAAAATAAAAATATCTTTAATTCCCTTAAATTACACATAAACATAAACTCACACCGTCTTCCCATGGGGCTATGCTGGCCCCCATGGGAAGAAGTCGTGAGAGACAGACTACAGAACGCCTCCTGCGGGCTATGCAGGCCCCCATGGGAAGAAGTCGTGAGAGACAGACTACAGAACGCCTCCTGCGGGCTATGCAGGCCCCCATGGGAAGAAGTCGTGAGAGACAGACTACAGAACGCCTCCTGCGGGCTATGCAGGCCCCCATGGGAAGAAGTCGTGAGAGACAGACTACAGAACGCCTCCTGCTACAATCCTTACATACTTCTTTTGGCTCGTTTACGTTCATACATCTGAGGGCTTAGTGCGAGTTTTTATACTTACTCGATCGCGTTTACGTTAACGTTGACGTACGTCAATTTGTATGGAATAATTGTGTTTCCCATTACAGTCACCAGACGGCGCTTATTCATTTTCAGTACAAACTGACGTTTACGTTAACGTGATCGAGTAAGTATAAAAAGTCGCACAAAGCCCTCTGGTCACACACACACGCCGGTTGCGTACCTAATATGTATTTTTGAAGCATTCCCATTTCAGCACCTATTTTCTGAGCACCGATTTTTAGAGCACCCAAGGTATTCCCATTTCAGCACCTACGGTCCAGTAGCTTCTAGTGATGGGGTGTTTATTAAAACATATCGATACAAACATTCTGAAAGTCAAGATCTGCCTCCTAAAGTCACTGACTTTGACCTCAAGGACACCAACCATGAATATTGACCTGTTACTGCTCCTAAGAATCGCTGATCTTGACTTTCGGAATGTTAACGTTGAGATCAAGGTCAATGACCCTGCGGTTAAAGTCAATGACCCTGAGTTCAAGGTCCGCCTAAGGTGACCTTAGGCGGCAGATCATGATTTTCGGAATTTTGACCTTGAGGTCAAGGTCAGCCTTAGGAGACCTTAGGAGAATTGCAGAATTTGACCTCGAGGTCAAGGTCAATGACCCTGAAGGCAAGGCCAATGACCCTGAGGTCCAAATCAGTCACTTTAAGAGCATCACAGATTTTGACGTTCCGAATTTTGACCTGGACCTCAAGGTCAAAATTCCGAAAGTCAAATTCTACAATTCTCCTAAGGTCAATGACCCTGACCCTGAGGTCAAGGTCAATGACCCTGACCCTGAGTTCAAGGTCAATGGCCCGGACCCTAAGGTCAAGGTCAATGGCCCTGACCCTGAGGTCAAGGTCAATGACTCTGACCCTGAGGTCAAGGTCAGTGACCTTAGGAGAATTGTAGAATTTCACTTTAGTAATTTTGACCTTGAGGTCCAGGTCAAAATTCGGAAGGTCAAAATCTGTGATGCTCCTAAAGTGACTGATTTGGACCTAAGGCTGACCTTGAACTTGAGGTCAAAATTCAGAAAATCATGATCTGCCTCCTAAGGTCACTGACCTTGAACTCAGGGTCATCGACTTTAACCGCAGGGTCATTGACCTTGATCTCAACGTTAACATTCCGAAAGTCAAGATCAGCGATTCTTAGGAGCAGTAACAGTTCAATATTCATGGTTGGTGTCCTTGAGGTCAAGGTCAGTGACTTTAGGAGGCAGATCTTGACTTTCAGAATATTTGTATCGATATGTTTTAATAAACACCCCATCACTAGAAGCTACTGGACCGTAGGTGCTGAAATGGGAATACCTTGGGTGCTCTAAAAATCGGTGCTCAGAAAATAGGTGCTGAAATGGGAATGCTTCGTATTTTTGTATAACATTTTCTAATTAGGTATAAGTAGTCAAATTATATTTCGTTCATACTTTGTTTAGAGAAAAGTAATGTGTCCTGTGTCCAGCAGTGGAAGTCTTTCGGCTGTAATGATCAACTTGACCTCTAACAAATTTTAATTGAGTTTTGTCCTCATATCGCATAAAACATCACATAAAAGCGAAATAGGTACTTACTCTCTCAGAATCTCAATGATGAACATTCGCAATTTAGTAATTCGTCATAACAAGATTTCAAAGTTCCGTACATTGGCATCGCGATGATGAAAATTCTCAATTAAGTACCTAATTCGCTAGACTTATTACTTATTCGTAGCTAATTTGCTATGGCAAGCTTTCGAAGTTCCGTACATCGCGATGATGAAAATTCTCAATTCAGTAATTCGTTATAACAAACTTTCGAAGTTCCGTACATCGCGATTATGAACATTCTCAATAGAGTAATTCGTCATAGTGTACTTTCTAGCTAACGTAGTTCGTACTTTTAAACTTTATGAATACAGTACATCGATATTTTAAACGTCGAAGTTCAGTAATACAGTCTAAACCAACTGAAGTGGCAGTGGGCTGGCCATGTTTGGCGAAGGACCGATGGCCGGTGGAGCAGACAAGGCTTGCAGTGGAGACCGCATAATTATCGACAAGTGTAGTGTGGGACGCCCCCCAGCCCGACCCCCAGCGCCGTGGACTGACGTACATTAAAAAGGTGCCTGGGACAGACTAGATGAGGAAGGCGGAGGACAGGATGTTGTGGCGCAGCCTGGGAGAGGCGTATGTCCAGCAGTGACTTCGATATGCTGAGTTGATTGATGTTCTGGATTGGATATGCCACAGAATATCATAAAATGCTTTATTACGTACACCAATTTATTACGTACACCAATTTATTACGTACACCAATTTATTACGTACACCAATTTATTACGTACACCAATTTATTACGTACACCAATTTTTTAACACACATCGTGTATGGTGTGTGCGAGTGTGAGTGTGTGTGTATGTATGGGTATTTGTTCCCATTGTGCGTTGTTTCATCGTTTGATTCAGTGTCAGGTCAGGAGAAGGAAAGGAGAAAACAATTGAGGATGATCGAAAGGCAAAAGAAAAGACGTTGCTCGCTAAAAATATAAAAACATGTATTTATTGTGTTGGATAATCAAGGTTACAAGGTAAGGCAACATATTCAAACTAAAGTTTTATATACGAATCGGAAATGTACCTATGTAATATTTATTATTAACCCCTCAAGTGTCGAATGCACCCCATGTGTGCATAAGAAAAACCCTTTTTTTGTTCGGTACATAAGCTTATATCACATATAATTATATAAATGTAAAATGATAAATGATAAATGATTTATTTTCTGTAAGTAGGTTTGTACAAACACTTTTACACGTCAAACATATTTTTTTTTAAACTAGATGAGTTCGACGTTTCCTATCTGACTACTAAAAAAACATCATCCGATGGAAAACCAATCAAATCATTAGTTTTGAACTTATGGAGTTCGCAGCTAACCTCCCCTCCCCTCCCCACCGGGTGTCAAATGCACCCCAAGTGTGCAAAAGGACAAAACTTTACATAATAGGTATATAAGCTTAGATCACATATATATAAACGTAAAAAAACATCATCCGATGGAAAACATATCATTATCAGTAGTTGTGAACCTATGGGGTTCGCAACTAACCCCCAACCCTCCCCACTCGCTGGGGTTTTGGGTCTAAAATCAGCCAAACTCAGACACTTGAGGGGTTAACTTGGTTTTGGTGAGAATATTATGCATCTTGTAGCGTAAAGATCAACGAAACTGGTTACAAACATTACTCATTTCCTTTTTTTTTTACTTTTTTTAAAGAAAACTAGTTGTTATGGTATTATTCTCAAATATTTTGTGCGAGTATATTGGACATTTGCATTTCGTGTGACTTTTTCAAATCAACTCGTTTTGATATCTGATTCAAAAATTTTCGCCATAATGTCTGATTACTCTTTAATATAATTATGTACACAGACACTGCTATTACGTTCAAGCTACCTCCTAATTCACATAAAAGTGCAAGGGTCAATATATCGATACCAGAAGTATCAATTAACGTAAGGGACATTTTGGCGAAAATGAGTTATATACATCGTTGGATTCAGAATTTCCTTGTCTATCGATTGGTATTCTTAAAGTAACTCTATCGTTAAAAAAATGTCCCTTACAGTACACATTTTTGAACTGCGTAAAACGATTTCTGACAGAAAAAATGATTTAACAGTCATTAATTTTTTTTCTTCTCAGAAAAATAAAGTAAGTCACCCTATTTAATAATTTACACCCTTACCTTAAACTTCAAATCAGACAATTTAAATAACATGTTCCTTACTTTAATATATCCTTAGAGTTTTTTAAGAATTATTCCCTTACATTATTATCTCACAAAAGTATCTTTATCATAATGCTCCTTTATACTGCATGTGTGCTATTATTGAGAGGGAAGTAAGTAAACTAATTGTTTGGGCACCTTCGAAATGGCCAAGTTTCATAGAGGGTGCTAGAAAACAGCCTCAACCATATAATGTGAGTGTCTTAGAACATACAGATTTCATTAACTTCCAGAATCTACCGGATTCTGTATTCACTCAAGCTACTCTTAAAAATAAAGATCTGCGTATGAAAAATATAAGAGTGTGCACATTTAAAAAAATGAATTGACAAAAATTGAAGTTAAATATACAATGTTAGAGACTGGTGATACTTACGACATAGAGTTCATTAAAGAATTAGCTCCAAGGAATTTGAATTTGAACGCAAGAGGAAAGAGTAAAGGGTAATCCCTTTACCCTTTCCTCTTGCGTTCAAATTCCTTAAGGCAAAAAAAGAAAAGAAAGAGAAAAAGTGCTGAAGAAAGGTAAATAGACAAAAAATATAGACAACGCAAATCAATCTGCAGCTGAAAGTACTAGTCAAATAACACAGAAAATTTGTCATCTCTATATAAAGAGAGGCTGCCAATTTCCATTCCAAAATACAATGTCCTCGAAAAACTATGCGAAACCGGTATCCAAAAAGATTTCATGGTGAATATTTGAATCTTCCGAATAAATCGCCAGTTAAAGATACCCTCAATGAAACTGACGACGCTGAAGATGTGATGACAGCTGATGATGATGACTAGAAATACCAAATAGAAAAAGTTGTTCCAACTACTTATATCAATTTCAATATTGAAATTGTTTAATTTACTAATAGTTATTATAATAATCTGACTGGCCATTTCCAATTAATTACTATTGTAATCGGCAACAAGAATATGTATATTTCTTAAATTAATATTCGTATCATTTACATTTATTCATTCATATTTCACACAATTCATGCGCCTCTTATCCAGTTTTCTTCCCTGACATCCATTCGTCCCTTCTATTCGTCATTTCAACTTTCTCTGCCATCATACTAATCATCTTTCACACAATTCATATTCCATTTTTTCATCGGTCTTTTGTTTCCAGTACCTACATTCATTCAATCCATACTAATATTATAAATTCGAAAGTAACTCTGTCTGTCTGTCTGTCTTTTCACGCCTAAACCACTGAACGGATTTCGATAAAATTTGGCAAGGCTATAGATGGTATCCTGGGGACGGACATAAGCTACTTTTTTTTTCAAAAATAATCCTACAGGGGGTGATATAGGGGATGAAAGTTTGTATGGGAAACCCAGTATTCCTTAAGTTTGGTATAACAAATTTATGCTATTGGTAGGAAATTAAGAAATATGCGGTTCAGTGTTTTCGAAAAATCATCCCCTGAGGGGGTAAAATAGGGGTTGATTTTAAAATTTACAATACTGCACGGATTTCGATAAAATTTGGCAAGGCTATATATAGCATCCTGGGAAAGGACATAGGCTACTTTTTGTCTTAAAACATAATCCTACAAGGGGGTGATATAAGGGATGAAAATTTGTATGGGAAACCCCGCATTTCTTAAGTTAGGGATATGAAAATTCAAATTTATGCTTTTGGTAGGAAATAAAGAAATATATGGTACAGCGTTTTTGAAAAATCGTCCCCTAAGGGGTACAGTAGGGGTTGACAAATATTTGTGTACCTACCTCTTTTTAAGAAATTTAAGGGATTGGAAATGTAGTCATAGTTCGAATCTTGAGGTAACTTTTAGTCTTTATTTCATTCGACTTTTTTACGAGGAAATTATTTGAACGAGTGGACACTCGGACAAAAGTTATTTGTTATTAGAGCGTGACTGGCATAATAAATTTTAAGTAACTAACAAAGTCCCCCCGCCACGTAAGTAGTCTGTCTGTTTGAATGGGATAATGTCAAAAAGTACCGAACAGATTTTCATACGGTTTTCTCCAATGAACGCAGTGATTCAGTGTAATTCATTATGGTTTTGTGTAAATTGACTGAAATATGACGACGACTGTTGAAGATGTCGGAAAAAATCATGCCGACTGGTAGCTTTATGCCTACTATACACGGTAACGATATATCGTAGCGATTTGAGTTTGCACAGTTATATCGGACGGCCCTATGTTTTCCACATAAACGTTCCCATGGGATATTTTCCGACATCCACGTGGGCGAAGCCGCGGGCAAAAGCTAGTTACTTAATAAATAGTTAAGACTGTTGATTAAGTCTGAGATTTTTTTTTACTTTTTTCAATTGGTGATTATAACTAATAAAGGTTATTAACATAATTATTATAAGTACAGTGTTTGCAAGACTGTTAATTAAAAGAACCATAGAGTCAATTTAACATAAATAATAAAAGTACAGAGTTTGTAAAACTGTTAATTAGAACACTGTTACTTTTTATAGCTTTTAAATTTAACACGAAGTGTTATAGACTGTTTATTGTTTTGAGTTTATAATAATTACACAGATATAAAAGTCTAAAATAAAAAAATATAATAACAATTGTGTTATTTTTGCATCCCTAATTTCATTTAAATCTAGTTAAGCTGTAAAACCTGAAACTAACGTATAGATTTGCTTTGAATTATTAATGTTGGTTCATACCAACATTAATTATGCAAAGAATTCATTTACATGGTGTTAAAATACCATCAATTTTAGTAGATAATCTATAGTTACATCAAATTGTAACACTGCAAAAGTCCTTTACAATAGAATTACGTATAATTTTCTATTTCTCTTGCTGCTTACACTATACTCGACGGTTTATACTATGTAGCGATGATATTATAGTATTATAGTATAGTATGGATTGTCAAGAACACAGAACAGATACTTTATCTGTTCTGTGGTCAAGAACAAGCCAACGAGTCAAAACCGATGGTCTGGTCATAGTCAGATAATCACAATAATAATATATTTTATAGGCGAAAGTTTGTCAGTGTGTGTGTGAGTGTGCGTGTTTGTATGTTTCTTACTTCTTCACGCTCAAACGGCTGGACCGATTTAGATGAAATTTTGTATGTAGACAGCTTGTACCCTGGATTAACACATAGGCTACTTTTTATCCTGGTCTACGCAGGTGAAACCGTAGGGCGCAGAGTAATATTATAAATGCGAAATTGAAGTTGATGAGCATGACTTAGAGAAGGAATACGATACTTATTATACCAATATTCCCACGGGTTCGAGACTTATGCGGGTGAAACCGGGCGCAGCTAGTACTTTATAAAACTTACAAAATGCCGCCTATGTCCTTGTAAATCAAGACCACAAACAATCGATCTGGACCTCTGAATAATTGACTCGTCGGGCGGACTCGCAAAGTTGCCCTTCGTGTAGTGACAGACCTACCTACAGTCATTTATACAGGATGTTTCTTTTAAGGTGTCAAGCCCGTGCGAGCTGATAGCAGAGTACCATACCTATCGATTTAACCCCCGTGTATGTTATGTCCGTTTGCCCCGCACGGCCCCCCAGAATTTGCGTTTTGGGTGTGCACCAATGCAATGTACTCGCCTCTAGGAGTATATGTACCGGTTTCTTTTTCAATGTACCTCTGTACTTTTGAAGAAATATGCAAAAAAGGGGGTCGTGCCAGCCAAACGTTTTCAGTTCGGCCCCCGTGTAACTTGAAAAATATATAGCGTATTAAAAAGTTTCTTAAACTCAAGGAATGTACTCTATTAACACGTTAAATGTGCCGCAACAGACATCGAGAATTCGTAATAATAAATAATTTATAGATGTGGATAGGGGGTCGTGCTGGAAAAAACAATTATAAGAAAATATCTAAAAAAGACAAAACACCCTTATCCAAAAACTATTAGAAAACAATTGATGTGCGGCAAGTAACATATGTACCGCTTTGGTTTCTCATACAACTTGCTAAATTTGAAAAATAAACCAATTTTAGTTTATTCAGCACGGCCCTCTATAGTTGCCTATATCTTTTTAAATATGACATATTTGTTTACAAAATTCGACTTCCTGAATTACGTATAGGAGTACATTCATTCCAAATGAATTGCGATTCTGCTGTATTAGTACTTTAAAAGATAAATTGAATCTAAAATATCATACATTATAACTGATGGGGTGACCATGATTTCATATATTAGGTAGAGTGGGCTGCATCAATTGGGTACCCCTCAAAAGACATGTGGGTTCAAATCCGTGATAGGCCGAAGTTGGTTTTTGTATTTTCAAAAACATTTTATTATAAATTAATGTATTGTTTTTGTGAATAAATAAGTTTATGCTAGTATTTATTTTTAACTAAATCTGTTTTTATTATTGTCTTATTCAATAAAACGTTAATACTTCTAATATTTGACATGTACGACAGGGTTGACATTTACGAAGAGTTATTCAACGTCTAAATAGATCAGAGGTTTCAAGATCGCTCGCCGTGCATAAGATTGGAGGTTCAAATCTTAGGCACGAATTGTGTTTTTTATCATACATTATGTATTTTTTTTTACTATAAAGTCTTTTGTATTTTAAGTAGCCATTTGTTTTTTTTTTTAATTTACTTTTAAAACAAGAAAAATAAAACACTGTAACTCTTTAAACGTCGATTGACACCCAGGTGTGCAGATAACAATAAAAAATCTATTGCGTCTGCTAATTGGCGTGCGACGGGTTAACAATCAATTAATAGTATTTAATATTGATATTATGTAATAAAACTACAAAGATTTATATTTTACAATAATTTGATCTGATAATTTACAGTTACCTTAGACATATTTTGCTAATTGAGACAAACGGGTTCCTAGACAAATGCGAAAGGTGAATCAAAACTAGACTCGTCAGACGACGGTAACTTCATTATAGGTTAGTAAAATATAATGTATAACTACCCTCTAATAACAAACTATTCATTCACTACGATTTCATAGACATAGACAGAGTTATAACGCCAAGTATATTGATAATTCATTGAGTTATTAACTACCTAACTGGCTTAGTTGGTAAGAGCTCGCAGTTATCGTTGTATATATAACCAATGATTCGATGATTCGATGGTTCGAACCTCGTCCGGTCATAAGAAACACTTTTTGTATTATTCTTAAGGATGTATTGTTTGAATTGCAAAGTTGTAGCAAAGTTCATTTTAATACAACTGGGGTACCCAATTGATGCAGCCTACTGTACATAATATTCTATACTTACCTATATTAATTCTTAAATTATGTGACTACATTGAAATAAACATTACTTTTATAATTTGTTTTTTTCTTCTTCGTTTAATATTAGCGATGACATCTTATAAAGGAATTTTAACCGTTAAGACTCGTGTGCGGTCCCTATTAGTTCACTGACTCCAATAATTTCAGTATTCACGCATTTTCTACGTGTGGTTGTGCAGTGAATTCTATTTCAAGCACGGAAATGGATTGTTAAAATAAACAGGTAAGTTTTAAGTTATAAGTTATGTGGCGCCATCTACATCGCAACATGCAAACTACGTATCACACTGACGTCAAAATCCTGTATCATGGTCACCCCATAAGTTGTAATGTATGATATTTTAAATTCAATTTATCGTTTAAAGTACTAATACAGCAGAATCGCAATTTATTTGGAATGAATGTACTCCTATACGTAATTCAGGAAATCGAATTTTGTAAACAAACATGTCATATTTAAAAAGATATAGGCAACTATAGAGGGCCGTGCTGAATAAACTAAAATTGGTTTATTTTTCAAATTTAGCAAGTTGTATGAGTTTCTCATACAACTTGCTAAATTTGAAAAATAAACCAATTTTGAACCCACATGTCTTTTGAGGGGTACCCAATTGATGCAGCCCACTCTACCTAATATATGAAATCATGGTCACCCCATCAGTTATAATGTATGATAATATATTTTAGATTCAATTTATCTTTTAAAGTACCAATACAGCAGAATCGCAATTCATTTGGAATGAATGTACGTAATTCAGGAAGTCGAATTTTGTAAACAAATATGTCATATTTAAAAAGATATAGGCAACTATAGAGGGCCGTGCTGAATAAACTAAAATTGGTTTATTTTTCAAATTTAGCAAGTTGTATGAGAAACCAAAGCGGTGCATATGTTACTTGCCGCACATCAATTATTTTCTAATAGTTTTTGGATAAGGGTGTTTTGTCTTTTTTAGATATTTTCTTATAATTGTTTTTTCCAGCACGACCCCCTATCCACATCTATAAATTATTTATTATTATGAATTCACAATGTCTGTTGCGGCACATTTAACGTGTTAATAGAGTACATTCATTGAGTTTAAGAAACTTTTTAATACGCTATATATTTTTCAAGTTACACGGGGGCCGAGCTGAAAACGTTTGGCTGGCACGACCCCCTATTTTTGCATATTTCTTCAAAAGTACAGAGGTACATTGAAAAAGAAACCGGTACATATACTCCTAGAGGCGAGTACATTGCATTGGTGCACACCCAAAACGCAAATTCTGGGGGGCCGTGCGGGGCAAACGGACATTGTATGTTCTACGATTTTTTGTAGTTTTCGAGTTATAATTTTTTTCCGATATTTTTCTAAGTAATAACAGCGGCACGGGTTGATCCGTCAGGTTAAGCTACGCTTGCCGGGGTTGGTCAGTGGATGGGTGACCATCTTTACATAACGAGATTCCTCCGTGCCTCGGAAAGCACGTTAAGCCGTTGGTCCCGGCTGTTATTCGTGAATCTTTGACAGTCGTTACGGGTCGTCAGAAGGGTCGTATTACCCAGTAACTGGGTTGTGGAGGTCAGATAGGCAGTCGCTCCATGTAAAATACTGGTATTCAGCTGCATCCGGTTAGACTGGAAGCCGACCCCAACATAGTTGGGAAAAGGCTCGGCAGATTGATCTTTTTAGGGTTCCGTACCTCAAAAGGAAAAAAACTGAACCCTTATAGGATCACTCGTGTGTCTGTCTGTCCGTCTGTCACAGCCAATTTGCTCCGAATCTAATGGACCGATTAAGTTAAAATTTGGTACACATATGAATTTCTGTGACCCAAACACGTACAGCTAAAGTAAATATATGAATTTTGAATATGAGAGTCACTTTTAGGGGGAAAATAAGAAAATTAAAAAAAAAAGTTTTGTAAACTGTACCGAGTGACATATCAAATGAAAGGGCTTACTATGAGGGTCTCAAATCTATTTTTTTTTATAATTTTAAAATTTATTGTTTTAAAGTTATTTAAGAAAATAGACGAAAATTGACCATTCCCCCCCCCCTTATCTCCGAAACTACTGAGCCTAAAATTTTGAAAAAAATATAGAAATTAGTTCTATACCTGTAGATTACAGGAAAACCTATAGGAAGTCTGCGGTCTTAAAATAACATGGTAAATCTATATATATAAAAAAATCAAAGTCCTGACTGAGTCACTGACTAATATACCAACGCACAGCCCAAACCAATGGACTTAGAGACTTGAAATTTTGCACATAGATACCTTATATAGTGTAAACATCCACTAAGGAACGATTTTTGGAAATTCCATCCCTAAGCGGGTAAAACAGGCGATGAAAGTTTGTATGAAAAATCCTATCCCTTGAGTTAATAGACTTGAAACTTAGCACGAATATTCATCTAAGTAAATTATAAAGTTTATCATTTTTAGTTTTCCTAAACTACCCCCTAAGGAGGGATTGGGGGTATCAAAGTTTGTATGGAGGAACTTTAACACGCGGTCCGATTAACTCAAAACTCAGTTTTTATACTTGAAACCAAAAATTAAGAGGGTTTTCCAAAAATGTACCCCTAAGGGGTGAAAAGTTAATTTTATAGCGGAGGATTTTATTGGGGGCTTGATTATTGAAATTGGTGTAAATAATGTTTGAGTCAAGTTATGGAAACATACCAGACGATTTTTGAAATTCTTTAGGTACCTATCTGTGTTCGTGGAAACAGAGATACAGTTTATATGAAAAATCTTATTAATTTGGTTAATGAACTTGAAACTTAGCAGAAATACTTGCATAAGTAAGTAATAATGTTTTTCATTATTAGTTTTTCAAAACTACGCCTCAAATGAGGTTTAGGGATGTTAAAGTTTGTATAGAAGAATTTTAAAGCGCAGTCCGATTAAAAAAATGGTACTTTGAGTCAAGTTGGGAAACTTGCCAAACGAATTTTCACCGATTTTGACGGCATACAGCTGATGTTTTAAGGAGTAACTTAGGCTATTTTTATTTTAGAAAAATAATTAGGGTTCCGCGCAAGAAAATTAAAATCCATTAAATCAGACAACCACGTACCTACAGCCCAGTACAAACTTACTAAGCCTCTGCTGTCTATTACGGCTATAACAACAAATAATAAAAATAAAGCAAAGTTAAAAATTTAAGGAGTCGGTCCCCATACAATAAACTTTTCATTTTGAAAAAAAAATAAAAATTTTAATCTAGCATGTGGGGTGTCATGTCATTATTTCATCACCGCTGCTCTCAAAACGGTGAAGGAAAACATCGTGAGGAAACCGGCATGTCCTAGAACCAAAAATTCGAAGACATGTGACATCTACCAACCCGCACTGGGCCCGCGTGGTGGATTACGGCCCACTCCCTCTCACCGAGAGGAGGCCTGTGTCCCAGCAGTGGGAACATTATAGGCTGATTATTTGTTATGTGGGGTGTCATCGTCTACAACTCATCGAGTAGAGTACAAACATATTTTTTTTTATCTTTTAAAATTAAGAAATAGGGGGCCGTAAAAGTTGTACATTTTAGACCATTTTTGTACGAGCTCTAGCGCAACAATTCAACAAATTAGGAATTTGAAACTTCTTTATACCATGTAAGTACCATGAATACTGAATTAATCAACAATACTGAAAACGGCGATTCATAAGGTATTTTGTTTAAACATGGGTGATTTTCTGCAACTGTAAAAAATAACCTTGTAATTCACAGTATCATTATAAAATAAGTAAAAAGTTATCTTTGCGATTGTTAAACATATAATATGGTACGGAACCCTTCGTGCGCGAGTCCGACTCGCACTTGACCGGTTTTTTTTTTGGGTCAACTTTCAACAAGAATGTACTAAATAAGGCATTATTTGCTGAAATCGGTCGTTGAAAGTGGTGTAAGTATCTGAAATATTGTGATTTTCATATTTTATAATTACCTAATCCTGATACTTACTATTCCTATGCGTTTAAGCAGAGCTCAGTTGATAATAAAAACATACATTTTATACCTACTACTATCCTTAACCACTATCATTGATAAGAAATGAGGGATCCAAAATAACTCTAAAACTATAAAAAATCGTAGATGGGGGTTAAATCGATATGGTATGGTACTCTGCTATCAGCTCGCACTAGCTCGACGCCTTAAAAGAAACACCTTGTATAGGCTATATGTAGAGGACTTATTAATAATTATATGGAAGGGACATAGAATCGATTTGTTGTTATGTCAGGTGTAAGTGTTGATATGTCCAACTAAACTTGGACTTTTAATCGTATTCAGTAACTTATTGACAGTTTGAAGCAAAGTAATTTTAGTTTTTATAGATTCACTTCGTCGTCCGTCTGTCTGGGGATCAAAACCCTTTTTCTCAGGAACGCGTGGATGTATCAAGTTGAAATTAATATAAAATAAGTAGGTGGTATGTGGGCTCTATGGTCCCTTAGAGTTCTAAAAAATGAAGCTTCTAAGTCAACGCAATAAAAAAAATACGACCTTAATAATCGACATATTTTGATACTCACTACTAAATCAAAACCTACAGGGTACTTTCCGTGGTCCTAGAATCATGAAATTTGGCAAGAAGCAAGGTCTTACAGCACAAATAGGAAAAAGTAGAAAAATTGTTAATTTATAATTTTATCACATAATTATTATTTTTTTTGGGATTAAGTAGAATGTTAAGGCTCATAGAGACGACTCGTGACTCGCGTTCCGGATCGTTCCTGGTGCAGAGGCTGGCCATCGCAATCCAGCGTGGAAACGCGGCGAGTGTGATGGGCACTTTTGGGCCGGGAGCGGTCAGGGACTTTTAGTTAAGAAAAATATTGACAAAAAAAAAAAAAAAAAAAAAAAAAGTAGAATGTTAATTTTGTTTTTGAGATAAATTCTTTTAAACTAACCCTTCATTGTGCGTGGTCAGACATGCATTTGGCCGGTTTTTAAAAAAAATTACTTATCGTTTATACTATGGTATAAACCTCGTGTTTCAATTAAAACTCAAGCACATCAAGGTAATTTCGCTACCTCTTTTTTCCACCTCATTTCCTTTTTATTGTCAGGAACCTATCCCTCCAATTGTCAAGTTACTGAATACCATTAAAAATCCAAGTATTTAGTAGTAAAAGAAAATCCGATTCACATATCTATGTAAACGTGAAACAATATTTTATCCTGAATTTCAGAAAAGTTCTATTTTATAAAGAAAAGCAAGCGCCTGATATTCTATTTGAACCCATTTCAACAGCAACGCAGCACCAGGTGGAATAGATGAAATGATTTTACTTCGACAAGCCAACTTTTTCACAGAGAATGTTAATAATGGCATGGAATTCAGCATACAGGCTAAACCAGATCGAATCTGTGAATCGGATTTACAGGATATCTGATAATACATTCATGCAAGCATGGTTTAGCTCGGTGTGTAAGTAAAATGGCTATCTAGTTTGTCGCGCGAGATGTAAGACTCACGCGCACCGGAATTTAAACGCGCTCCGTTTAAATGTAATGACAAAATGCTATAAGTACTTAGGTTTTTTTTTTTTTTTTTTTTTTGTGTTTCTCGGGACCCTGGGGTCCCGGCCCTTTGGAAGGCGTACGAGAGGCCGAAGCCAACTCGCAGAGGCCCCTTAGACAATTTTAAATGACGAGGCGGCACCAGCCGACGATTATCCCTGTATGCACTATGCAAGTGCACCCAAGGACAACCCGCGGTTGGTGCAGGAATATTGCAGAACATGGATACAAAACATATTGGGCTATGGGTTTGGGTGGCTATAGTGGATCGGGTACCTTAAACTATGGAAGAACTATGTCCCCCGCCTTTTATTATTATAAGTACTTAAATCAATTTTCAGCTTAGTAAGTTCTTAACTGTATATTTAAATACCTTCGATTTAAAACAAATTTTTTGGATTTTTTTTTCTATCGACAAAATTTCAACACAGCAGTAGACATAGTCAAATAGGTAACACATAACGTAAAATCCAAATGATTTAACCATACAGATTTAGTTTTATATATTTTTACAGTCTTACCAAGGGGTATCGTGTTACCCAGTGGGGGTTGTGAAGATCAGATAGGCAGTTGCTCTATTTAAAACACTGGTATTCACTGCATCCGGTTAGACTGGAAGCCGACTCCAACATAGTTGGGAAAAGGCTAGGCAGATTGATTGATTAATTTGGTTTTATAGGAATTTTAAAAACACAAAATCATTTTATTTATTTATTTATCTACTTACATTAGGTACACTACACATTACAGGATATAACCCAATGCGGTAAATGCGCTTATCCTAACTAATCTAAGTTAACATCTATAACTAATTATAAATAATGCATTCCTTGTGAATTCACTCAGAGAACAACAGAATAAGTGCGTATAATATATATATATTATATATATCATCGATATATCCCCGTAATTTGATTTATCTCAGGCATCTGCAAGTCCTGAAAACTTAGTAGTTTTGCTTTAGCTAGTGCATACGATGAGATTCTTCCAATTTGTTTCAATAATAACAATAAGAGACATGTCATGTAAGTACCAAAAACAGCCAATATAAGTACGTAACATATGACTACTGTAGACACGGAAGAAATGAAAAATAATGACAAATTGCTGGACTATACAGAGTGAAATTTTAATCGTTTTTATCCTCTTATGAAAAGTTAATTAATTAATTAATTTATTTAAATAACATGGGATACTGACAGCTAAAACAAACAGATCAAGTACATTAGTCTGAAAGAGAGATCAAGTACATTAGTCTGAAAGCCAATTACAGGTCTCCACTAATAAAAAACAGAAAATAAAAAAACCTAAATTCTAAGGACATTCACACGATTAAAAACGATTAAAATTTCACCCTGTAACCTTTCAACTCTTCCTTTATGTATAAAATTATAAAAATAAACAGAATTAAAATCCAATCTCACACCATCTACAAATAATTTCTACATCTACAAATAATTTCAGTCGTACCCACATTTATCGCTCAGCACGTCAAAACTATCGACATGTATTGTTCTGCCGGCCCCCCACTGGCGAGCGGGCGTGCAGTCTCGCCATCGATCCGTTCAGCTGTCACTAGGAACTGTTTCCGTGCTTCTATCGTAATAAATAGATTAGTTATTAATGAATAGGCTGCATTAGGACGTGTTCAGATAACCCACGCCGACCACGCATAGGACACGCGTTGTGTCCGCCTTGCAACCGCGCTCGCCACGCGCAAAATCAGCGCACGCATCGCGCACGCCTCGCACCCGCTTATACTACTAGTCACTGGACAAGGCAAGACGCACAAGACTGTGCAGCGCTTGTGCGGGGTGAGCGCGGGCTTGGCATGAGGCGGGCGCGAGGCGGTGACGTGTGCGGTTGGACTTCGATAAATGCAATTTGAATCTATTGATCTTAAGGCTCAAATTAAACAACGTGCCGCTTTGACGACATTAACTTGACAAGTGTACCGTATACACGTGTCAAGTTAATGTTCCGTCCGCGTCTTCGTTTTGTAAAGATATTTTAATTTCATTAAACTTTATTATTTATTGATTTATTTACAATTTACTAAAATAGCATCTTGGAGCAACCTGTGGCGCCGAGATGAAATTAAAACGAATGAGAAAGAAATGGTCACGCCACTCGAGTTTTTTTCTGGGGGTTGTGCAAAAAAAATCATTCATGAAGCTACTCGCAGCTGGGTCAGAACAATTAATAGACACACGATGAACCAAAAAAAAAGGGTCAAAGTCAAAGACCTTATCAGCTGGCATAGAATAATAGCTTCATGAATGAGTCCTTTGCATAGAGTGATCTTAATTTTGGTTGTTATTGTATTAGTTTGTTTGAATTTTTTTTTTCAATGTATTAATTATTTTATCTTATTATATTTTTTATGATTACTGGCCACTAGCACTACCTGTGTCTTTAGTTAATGTCGTAATTGCGGGAACATGTTGTATACAACACAAATCGATCAGTTAGAAGCGGGTGCTGACGTGCATGGCGTGCGTTTAGCGGATGCGTGTCGTCTGAACGCGCCCTTATACTAGGCCTGTGATTGTCTTACTGCGGAGACCGAGAGATACTGTTGCAAAAACAGATAGATAGGAAATCTTCTTCTCAGACTCTTCAGGCACTTGCTTCCTCTCTCCTACTTATTTAAAATTTTGCTGTGCCCAACAGGCTGTTTATTTATAAATAAATAAATAAATAATAAATATCCTTGGACATTTCACACAACGCCATCTAGTCCTAAGCTAAGCAACCTAATGCATTTATTTGTTTCTATTTATTAAATACTTACCACCTGTCAATCAATCTGCCTTTTCCCAACTATGTTGGGGTCGGCTTATTGTCTAACAGGATGCAGCTGATCACCAGTATTTTACATGGAGCGACTGCCTATCTGACCTCCACAACCCAGTGACTGGGTAAAACGATGGTAGACTGGTTGTCAGACTTTCGGTCTTCTGACGACCCGTAACGACTGTCAAAGATCCACGAATGACAGCCGGGACCAACGGCTTAACGTGCTTTCCGAGGCACGGAGGAGTCTAGGTATGTAAAAATGGTCAACCATCCACGGACCAACCCCATCAGCAAGCGTAGCTTAACCTGAAGGATCAACCCGTGCAGCTGTTATTACTTATCCACGAGCCTCTGTCCTGATATTATATTAAGCACCTAATTAAATTATATATATATAATTAGTTTGTTAAATATTGCTATACTTATACCAAGTTTTTTGGTGTGCAAGAATATAAATACAGAATAGTACATTTTGATACAAGTGGAGAATGTTTGTTATTGCAGTCGAGGCGGAATTAACACCCGAGCCGTAGGTGAGGTTGTTTTTGAGCCGAGAACTTCAATACAAATGTCCACGTGTATCAAACGATGTTTTTCAATACCTACAATTTTGAAGAAATAAAATAAAATATCGAAAAATATTTTTGTCATGAATTATTATGAAACTATGATTTAAATTTCCTTTTTTCCGCGCTTTGCTTTCGCCAGGTGGAAGGAAGCAAAGGTATAAAGCCGATAAACAGCCTAATATGAAAAATAGAAAATTCAAATATTTTTGAGTTTACACAGTTTTTTTTTTTGAACACAAATAAATGTTAATTTGTTCATAAACATTTTCAATGACATCATCCGACGAGCCCTTGTCACCGTCGGCGTTCCAGCTGTATTAGAACCCAATGGCTTGGCACGCGACGATGGCAAGAGACCGGACGGCATGTCATTATTTCCATGGAAGGTGGGAAGGCCTTTAGTGTGGGACGCAACTTGTGTCGATACTCTTGCGCCATCCCATCTTCCTGGCTCAGCGTGCTGTGCTGGCACTGCTGCTGCGGCTGCGGAAAACCTCAAGCGGCTGAAGTATAATAACCTTATCGGTAATTATATTTTTGAGCCGTTTGGGGTTGAAACCCTTGGGCCGTGGGGTCCGAGTGCTCATAGTTTGTTTAAGGAAATCTCCAAACGGCTGGTTGACACTTCCCGTGACCCAAGGGCTGGATTTTACCTTGGCCAGAGGCTTAGCATTGCCATACAACGTGGCAATGCCGCCAGTCTCTTGGGTACTTTACCAGTCGACAGCGATGCGGAGGAATTTTTAGACGCCATATTTTAGTTCTTTATTAGTTTTAGTTTAAGATATTATATTTTTAAGTTATTTTAGCTTATTTTTAAGTATATTGAAATAAAATTATCTTCCCTATTAAACATTTTTTATTGTAATAATCATGGTTTTTGATGATATTCTATTTATAAACACTATTTAAATATTAAAAAAATATTAACGCCGTAAAGACGCATATATCTCTTTTCCGAGATTTAAAAAAAAACATTCACCTCAGAATAGAGAGGACCGTCTCTGGCGCGAGACGGTGTGAATAGAGGCATTCAACCAATTTCGACTAAGTACAGGTATAAGTTATCTGTGGCAATTTTTATTCCCGCACACGTGTTGGAAAATGAAAAATCGCACGCGTGTGAAATAAATTGCATTGTGAATCTAATCGTAGTGCCATATGAACCAGTTTTCAAGGAAGTGTATTGAAAAAATTTTTATACTGGAAAAGTTCATTTCACATAGGTCGTTGTTATATTCTACAAACAAACTACAAACTCAATGTTGACAAAATAAGAGCATTACTTAATCCACTACAATTTTTCAAAAACACCCCAACGTCATGTTGACAACAGTTCTTGAAAAATATTGAAGGAAATCTATGTTGTACGTAAGTCGTAACCTACATGCGTCTTTCCAACACCCACACCCCCTCCCAACACCCCCCTGTAATTGATTTCCACCCCCCCTAGGAATGCGACCCATCGTATGTAATGGGGTGATTCAAAAACTCATCTTATACTCGCAGTAGGGATGGGCGAAGTTGGCTTTAGTCGATTGTGGAACAGTTTCGGAGTCGACATTGTTTGTGAAAGCTTTTTCTTTTCGTGTTAAATTATTATATTTGTTTTCTTTTATTGTAAATATTTGATAAAAACCAATGCCTGTTTTTGATAGAGGGACGTTAGTACCTCTTCCGGTTAATATGTTTATGTTTGAAAATAGAATAGAATAGAATAGAAAGCGTTTATTTCAATCATAGTCTCAAAAAAAGCAAAATTTAAAAAAAAAAAACAAAAGAAATAAAATAATGCACATTCAATTAACATGAACAACAAAATTATAAATCACGATTGGTCAGTATGTTTGCCAATACGTTGGAAATCTTTGATGGAGATAGAGAAATTAGTCTATTATTATCATCATTAACCTGGCCTTATATAAATTTATTTGGGGTCAGTGCAACTTGTCCCTTTCTTTCATACTTCTTTATTAGTCGTCATCAAACAAACAACAAACAAACAGTGACTGTACAAAGAAGGTCAACATTCAACAGGTTTCCAAAATGTCGAATAGTCAACAAAACTAAATCTATTTCTCGATACAGGAAGCCACACCGGCACGGCACACCTCTAGCACTCATATTGCGCAGTACACAAACCGTTTAGTGATATAATTTCGTTTGTAGCAACACTCGAGGTGCGCCTCTATTCTATAGCTCTTTACTTTTATTGTCCATCATGTTTATTGTAGGACATTATTGAGAATATGTAGATCTGTCACATACTACTATTACTCATTGGTTTGCCCTATTTTGAAATAAGTTTAGGATATTTATGAATAATTATGGTAATACCACAATGGATAATATACGCGGATGATGATATTAAAGAACGTCCTAATTACATGACGAGATCGAAATAAGTAGGTATTAAGAGGAAAGGCGGGTGGCCAGTTAGGTATTTTAAGGCCATACCCCGACCAAACGACCTTGAGCGTTCGGTCCTTCTCTTTCCCGCCGCTCAGCCTCGCTCTGTCCCGCTCCCTGCGCACGCCCCTCCATCAAAAAAGTCACATTTTTTTTGGAATTATTTAAATAAAAAAAGAATAGCGCACTTTAAAAAAAAAATAAAACGTGGATAATTTAGATTTTTAAATTATCTATCCATTAGTGTAATCCTCAAATGATTAGAACGTCACCTTTAGCAAAAGATGCATGGAATCAATAATTTTAGACACTTTTTTACAATGAGATTTTAAATGTATTTATTTCACTTTAAAAAAAAAGTAAACATGAAATGTGATGATAGAATATCGAACATTAATAATGTGCTTTTAGATGTAATTTATTACTCTTAATTATTGAGTTAATAGCCTGTGAATAACGCCCTATCGCAAGGTTTTGGTCGGGGGATCGCCTTAAGAAGGTATTGCTGTCGCTCTGCGAGCGCTCCGCCCTCGAATTCGTGCGATAAGGACAACTGCAGATCCGACTAAATAGCCTATGTAAAAAGTCACATTTCGAGGTTTGGCTCTCGCCTATTTCCTCCTCCAATATTGGACCAATTTGAAAGATATTTCATAAACTGAATAAGAAGGATATATACTATGCCCCTATGTTTTTCTTTTTTCGTTAATAGTTGTCAAATTGGTACACTAGGCGTCTGTTGACAGCGGTCTGAATAGGCAATTTTGAGCATTTTTGGAGTGTTCTAGTTCCTATAAAAATAATATATCATCAAAAAGGAAAACATAGGGGCATACAATTAACTGATATTTATATTTCTGTAAAAAATCATTGCTCTATGGTCCAGAACCAAGAGTCCAACCAGAAAGAAAACCGGCGAGAGCGTTTGTATCTTTTTGTATGGAGAAAAGAGCACCCACGTTTTCTCTTAAGGAAGAACTTAAGGACTATCTATTCTAAACTGTACCTTAAGTTCTTCCTTAAGAGAAAACGTCTCTTAAGGAAGAACTTAAGGTACAGTTTAGAATAGATATCAAGCTTTTATCGCTTCAAAAAGATACACCTGCTATCGCCTTTAATATCGCGAGATAGTTTTTAATTGCTTCCCCTAGTGGAAAGGGGTTTTAGCGTGGTTGCCAATCTTCTAAGAAAACGAAGAAACCAACTGGATATCACTATCCGAGGAGATTAAAGATTAAACCTTACTAAATTGATACCAAATATTGAAAATTTATTTTCGAAGCATCATCCGTTCATCCGTCTTATTAAAAAGTATTTATGTTCTTCTTAGTGATTTTATGTAAGTACAGACGCCAGCACATCAACAATCAGTCAAACTTTAATAGATTTTCATCTTTATCGCTAAAGCATTAGGTTCAAGGTTTTGGGTGGCTTGACCTGCTGGCGCTGTACCTAATAGGTACTATACATGTGGTTCGAAAGATGCCCAATGGGGCTCAAATTAAACGATGATTTACAGAAAAAACTTTAATTTAATCTTCTTATACAATATAGCTCGCTCGTCTCCCATTCGACCATGGGATTCCCAATTCAATCACCGACTATCTCCTACCATAGACTAGCTACATCAGTTTTTTAAAATCCGACCATAGCCATAGACACAGATTGGTTCCACTGTACTTTATAACCCGTTCGTGGGATGCTATGTGTTTTTGCTGCGTGTATCATAATCATAGCATCATAAAGAACACTGTTGTAGAATGACACATTACGGAAATATATAGGAAACGCATAAAAACACATAGTTTTTGAGAAAAAAAGAAATTAAATTTTCACAAAATTCAACTTCACACAATAAAATTGACATTTTACCGTCACAGAACAATAGTACTCACCTGCGTGTATCATATCATCATAAAGAACACTGTTGTAGAATGACACATTACGGAAATATGCGAAAATAAAATGCGTCGACACAGGTCGACGCATTTTATTTCGTCAGCAGTGAGGAAAACCCTAAACCTAGACGGTCGACGTCAGGGGCACCCCGAGGTTTGGTTGGTTAGGTTCCTTTAAACCCTGCAGACAGAAATAATAGCCCCGCGAAGCCGGGCTCCGTCGACCTGCTGTTAGTTGAGGTCAAGGTCGATGACCCTGAGGTTAAGGTCTTTTTTTCTCGATTTTGTTCTGTAGATTAGACTCAGTAGTGTTTGCTAGAGATGTGTGAATGTTTAGGCACCGTGTATTAGGGTAAGTCTGGTATACCAGACTTACCCTAATACAAACAACCATACATGGTTGTTTGTTAGTTTCTTTAGGCATCTAATTTGTATTTTTAGATTCCTGATTCTAACAGTAACTACTGCCGTTCCTTTCTTTCATTCCTTGAGGCGTGGTCGTCCACACAGAAAAGCGAATTTTGAGGTCGTTCAATTTCTTGTTAAGGCGGTGTCATCCAGAGAATAATTTTTTTGAGCGGTGTTTTTGCTAGAATCTATTTTTCGGAATCTATTAGCCCAATCGTCCAAGTCAGTTTAGGGAGGTTTTATTTGTTGAGACACTCATCTTCTCTTCTCTTCTACATGAATGCAATAAATGATGATTATGATTATGTAGAAGTCCTTTTATTTGAACCAGGCTAAGAGTTTCTCAACATCCCATTTTATCGAATTTTTCCAGTGATTTGAATCGTGAATTCAACCTATTGTATCATGAGTTGGTAAATTTTTTAACATTGGAAATGTTTTTTCGATTGCTCCGGTATAGGCCCTCTTTTCAAGAAAAGTGCGACATGCCGATATTTCCGTTATTTCTAAGTCAATTAACTAATTGAGGTGTCAAAATGTTTGTATTGACGAGGGCTACAATGTACAAAAAAGTAAAACTGAATTAGTCAAGTATTTCTTTAAAAAAATAAAGAAAATGGCACTAAAATGGTCATATTTATGGGGTCCATAATGAAACCAACATCTAGTCTTATTTATGTCATTTTTTTCATTTTCATTTTTTTTTTAATATTTAAAAAAAAATTCTACATGTTCAGGAAGGTTTTGCCTCCGACTGTTTTTCGAAATTTAAAAAAACAATCATAACTTTTGGAGTTATGACGATTTCGTCTCGGGCGCGCGTTCGGTAACACTTTTGTGCTAATTTGAGTTGTAACTTACTAGCTTTTGCCCGCGGCTTCGCCCGCGTGGATGTCGGAAAATATCCCATGGGAACGTACATGTGGAAAACATAGGGCCGTCCAATATAACTGTGCAAACTCAAATCGCTACGATATATCGTTCCGTGTATAGTAGGCATAAAGCTACCAGTCGGCATGAGTTTTTTCCGACATCTTCAACAGTCGTCTTCATATTTCAGCCAATTTACACAAAACCATAATGAATTACACTGAATCACTCCTTTCATTGGAGAAAACCGTATGAAAATCCGTTCGGTACTTTTTGACATTATCAAGGCATTTTGGCATTCAAACAGACAGACTTACGCGGCGGGAGACTTTGTCAATTACTTAAAATGTATTATGCCAGTCACGCTCTAATATCAAATAACTTTTGTCCGAGTGTTCACTCGTTCAAATAATTTCCTCGTAAAAACGTCGAATGAAATAAAGACTAAATGTTACCTCAAGATTC
The DNA here is from genome assembly GCA_905163495.3 of Cosmia trapezina. NCBI lineage: Eukaryota > Metazoa > Arthropoda > Insecta > Lepidoptera > Noctuidae > Cosmia > Cosmia trapezina. The sequence continues at coordinate 15,643,105 of LR991044.1, forward strand.
GAACTATGACTACATTTCCAATCCCTTAAATCTCTTAAAAAGAGTTAGGTACACAAACATTTGTCAACCCCTATTGTACCCCCTCAAAAACGCTGTACCATAATATTTCTTTATTTCCTACCAAAAGCATAAATTTGAATTTTCATATCCCTAACTTAAGAAATGCTGGGTTTCCCATACAAACTTTCATCCCCTATATCACCCTCTGTAGGATTATTTTTTAAGGCAAAAAGTAGCCTATGTCCTTCCCCAGGATGCTATATAAAGCCTTGCCAATTTTTATCGACATCCGTGCAGTTTTGTAAATTTTAAAATCAACCCCTATTTTACCCCCTTAGGGGATGATTTTTCAAAAACGTTGAATCGCATGTTTCTTAATTTCCTACCAATAGCATAAATTTGTTATCGCTAACTTAAGAAATACTGGGTTTCCCTTACAAACTTTCATCCCCTATATCACCCCCTGTAGTATTGTTTTTGAAAGTATCCTATATCCTTTCCTAGGATGCTATATAAAGCCTTGCCAAATTTTGTCGAAATCCGTGCAGTTTTGTAAATTTTAAAATCGACCCCTATTTGAACCCCTTAGGGGATGATTTTTCAAAAACACTGAACCGCATATTTCTTTATTTCTTATCAAAAGCATACATTTTAATTTTCACATCCCTAACTTAAGAAATACTGAGTTTCCCATACAAACTTTCATCCCCTATGGGTATCACCCATAGGGGATGAAAGTTTGTATGGGAAACTGTAGGATTATTTTTTAAGACAAAAAGTAGCCTATGTCCTTCCCCAGGATGCTACATAGCCTTGCCAAATTTTATTGAAATCCGTGCAGTTTTGTAAATTTTAAAATCAACCCCTATTTTAACCCCTTAGGGGATGATTTTTCAAAAACGCTGAACCTTATATTTCTTAATTTCCTACCAATATCATAAATTTGTTATCCCTAACTTAAGAAATACTGCGTTTCCCGTACAAACTTTCATCCCCTATATCACCCCCTGTAGTATTATTTTTGAAAAAAATAGTATCCTATGTCCTTCCCCAGGATGCTATATAAAGCCTTGCCAAATTTTGTCGAAATCCGTGCAGTTTTGTAAATTTTAAAATCAACCCCTATTTACTATATAGTTTACACCCTTAGGGGATGATTTTTCAAAAACGCTGAACCGCATATTTCTTTATTTCCTATCAAAAGCATACATTTTAATTTTCACATCCCTAACTTAAGAAATACTGAGTTTCCCATACAAACTTTCATCCCCTATATCACCCCCTGTAGGATTATTTTTGAAAAAAAAAGTAGCCTATGTCCGTCCCCAGGATACCATCTATAGCCTTGCCAAATTTTATCGAAATCCGTTCAGTGGTTTAGGCGTGAAAAGGTAACAGACAGACAGACAGACAGACAGACAGACAGACAGACAGACAGACAGAGTTACTTTCGAATTTATAATATTAGTATGGAAGTATGGATAATACAGAGGCTTAAGCTACTGACAGACGTGCTCATTACTAGCACGAAAGCATGCTTTTATTGAGCAAGTGCTCATTAGTTGCATGTGTGACTAGTAATGAGCATGCTTATTTCTAGTATGTTTTCGAGTAAGCGTGCTTATAGGCATGCTTATTATGAGCACGTGTGTCAGTACCTTTAAGGTGTATGGGTTTTACCACTGCGTTACATGTGCGGTCTACCGTACGACAAAGCTGTAGAAATAAGTAAGTATACTATTAAAAACATCTGTATTTTTCTAAAATAAATAAGTAAATGTTTAAAAAATCAACATAAAAATAAATAAATAAGTATAAATGGTCGTACTACAGCTGTTAGTGTGCAGTATTAAAATGTCTGTATTTTCTATATTAAATTAAAATAAATGTTTTTTATGTGAATGTTAAAATTTACTTAAAAATACATATATTAAGAGTTAGTATAACAAAGCTTTTAGTGTGTAGTATAGAAGTAGTGTTAAACTTAAAACTTCTTTATTTTCGATGATAAATAATTAAATGTTTATGTAAAATACATGCTAGGTACAACAAAGTTGTTAGTGTGTAGTATTTTCTATAATACTTAAATGAAAATATGTAAATGTTTTAAAAAATTAACATGAAAATAAGTATGCATGTTCGTTTATATCAGCTGTAGTATGTGGTCAGTCAATCTGTCTATTCCCAACAATGTTGGGGTCGGCTTATGTAGTTAGTATAGAAATAGTATTGAAACCTGTGTATTTTCTATAATAAACTCAAACTCAAAGCATTTATTTCAAGTAAACCAATTACAGGCACTTTTGAATTGTGAAGGGGTCGGTCTTGGGTCGGTCAGTCGGAAAACTAAAATAAATGTTTGAAAAATAATAATAAACCATAGACTTATAAAAAAAGATGGACTCCGCGCCACGCATATCGAAAGTGAAGCACCGTACCGATCTATGTGTGCATGATTTGAGTACCTGCAAAGACGCCGTTGCTCGTGTCACGTAATGGCGGCCGGTCGGCATACTATGATGTAAATGTGTGCGCGAGGCGTGTTTGTACAATCGGTCCGGCATACTTACTGTGCTTCACTTTCGATATGCGTGGCGCGGAGTCCATCTTTTTTTATAAGTCTATGTAATAAACATACATGTTCGTACATGAAACCTGTAGAACTAATACTAACTAGCATTATAGTAAGTATAGAATTATCAGTAGTTTTGAAAAGCCTGTATTTTCTCATAAAATAAAATATTTTGAAAAATGAAAATAAATGATTCTATTTGTTTGTTTTCTGTTTTTATTACCGACGTTCATCTCCAATGCTATTTGAAGGTCATGTTGTGCATGAGATCCGTGAATTTTTTATTTGTTTTGATAGCTTAAAGACACTTAAAATAGCGTGGAGATTTGATTTGTTTGTCATTGATGCGTTAATTTTATTGGTATTCCACTTTACCCAGTTTCTTGACCTTTTTTTCACGACTGAGTGAGGTGAGAGCATAAGGGGCATATCTTGCGATTTGAATCTTTGGAATCCTTTGTTTTCCAATGAACTGTTCATGTTTCTCCTACCAAAAATATCATACACAACACAATCAATCAATCTGCCTAGCCTTTTCCCAACTATGTTGGGGTCGGCTTCCAGTCTAACCGTTATAATATATCGTTTTTTTTTTGTCTCTTTTTCTCTATATTAATAAATATGTAAAATGTAATTACTTTGTACCAATGAGTTACATTAATGGCTTGTGACTTTGCTGCGGAGGGACACTGATCTCTAAGATACAGGGATATCCCTAGTTTAGAGATCAGGTTTTCAATATATTGTGCATAGCATAGCCACCTAGTCATACATATAACATTGTTGACTACCTACTTTGGCTTTTCTTCAATAAACATTTTCTTTTTTTCTTTTAACCGGATGCAGCTGAATACCAGTATTTGACATGGAGCGACTGCCTGTCTGACTTCCACAACCCAGTAACTGGGTAATACGATACGCCTTGGTAAGACTGGTTGTCAGATTTTCGGGAAAGATCCACGAATGACAGCCGGAACCAACGGCTTAACGTGCTCTCCGAGGCACGGAGGAGTCTCGGTACCTATGTAAAGATGGTCAGCCATTCACTGACCAATCCCGGCCAGCGTAGCTTAACCTGATGGATCGACCCGTGTGGCTGTTATTAAGTACTTAGCCACAAGCTCCTCCACAACAGCTAACCACTAAAATTATTTATTTAAAAAAAAACCTAAATTTTATTTTTATCAAAAATCTTATTTTTTTTTCTTCCTCGGATAAATATTTTAAATTATACGTACCTATTCATTGTGGCATAACGAGTGATTCTTTCATTTTAATGCTACAATATGTATACCATTGTTTATGTACTAAATGTGACCTCTAGCGGCAAGTAATTAAAACGGTATCCCGAATCTTAGTTTCGAGCTACGTCAGATTTGCAAGGTTGGAGTGTTAGTAGTTGAGTGACTCGTCGGTAGATGGCGTTGTTTCAATCAATAATTTTATGTGATGAATTTAAAAGTTTACTATTTTGTTGAGGTTATTTAATTGCAAATGTTTAATAAATCACTTTCGCATCCACTGTTTTTTATTAACACTTTTTACCCGACTGCGGCGAAGCCCAAAAGGAGGGTTACCTATGTGTTTGACCTGTATGTAGGTATGTAGGTATGTCCGTTTCTTTGTTACCTCGTAACTCCTAAACGAATGAACGGATTTGGATAAATTATACGTCTTTAGATTTTTCTTGGTGGCGCGAGTGTCACAAAAATAAAGTAAAATGGCGGATTTGAGGTTGAGTTCGAAATTTTGTCTTCTAATACTATCGAGTGGAGGGTTTTAAAAGGTGATTACAAAAATATATGTTTAAAAGTAATTAGAAGAGGAAAATTTAATTTTGATAAAAAAAATTGCTTTGAGCAGTTAGGAGCTCGAAGGCTTGGCTATTTGTGCACTTATCCACTCACGGCCAAAACTCCTTGCAAGAAGTAAATCTTCTGCGAAATCTTTCACATTTGTAAACTAAAAAGCTGGAAATAAAAAAAGTTATTAAATAAACTAAAAATCCCGACTGCAGTAAAAATCTAAAACTGAAAAGCTAAAATATTATAATAATATTTTCAAACTCAAACGGGCCCCGCCTTTTTTTTTTTTTTTTTTTTTTTTTGATGGTGGGAAATCATCAAATAACTTCTCCCGCTCTGGGTGGAGCGGAAGGGCGTGTCAGACTTTTACTGACTAAAACCCACCCGTGTTCCTTCAGTTGCCTATGCCAGGGCCGCGGTAACTTCTTCAAACAACCCGCGACCCCAGCGGCAAAGGGGTCCCGCCTGCTTCCAACTTTTACTAAATTTAAAATGGGCTTGTTTTTAGCTTTTCAGTTTTAGTTTTATACCTACTGCAGTCGGGTTTTTTAGTTTTTTTAATTACTTTTTTTTTGTAACAGCTGTATCAACATAGTTGGGAAAAGGCTAGGCAGATTGATTCTATATATCTATAGATCAAGATATTTTATATTAAAGCCGCTTTTCATGTCTGTCTGTGTGACCGCGTAGTTTTTTTATTTTATTTTATTTTATTTTATTTGGGAAAACAGACAATCGTACATTGTATATTAAATCTAGATACACAGTATGCTGTAAGTAAATGTACAATCCACTACGTTTCCACATGTTACTAGTTTAAAAAAAAAAGATACAGTGTTGGGAAAATTAAGCAGTAATTAATTAGCTATTACATGTTTAAATAATAGGTACATAATTATTAAAATTTATGAGCAAGGCGCTCAATAATTTGTTCTCTAAATGTATATTTAGCTATAGGGCAAAAACATCAATATCATTAAAGTTATTATTATTATAGTTCTTAAAAACTACGCAACGGATTTAGATGCGGTTTTCAAGAGTTTATTTCGGAGATGTAATAAGTCAGCTCAGACTAAATAAAAAATCCAGACAGCTCTGCGAACAATACAGTCAAGCATGCGCAAAACTACACTTCGCTCTGTGCATACACGCTCAAACGCACACTTTTACAACGAACTACACCTCATTACGTGCACACATTCGCATTCTGCGGCGTGGGAGTCGGTGCTGCCGCGGAACGGAATGTTGTCATTTTCTGTATATTTTATCTATACTTTTAGAATTAACTTTATATTTTTATTTATTTTAATTTCATATTATTTGTTACATGCACCGGTCGACGTCATCGCGTCAACGCCGGCTATCGCTGAAAACCAGCGCTGGGGCTCCGTTTCGCATGGGGTCGCGGCATTATGCTGAGCGGTAGCCGTTTTGCGTAGATGTGACGCATATTTTCCCCAAACTTGTTTTACAAATTGTTACTTTTTTTTGCTGTGCTTTGCGTCATGTTTACCGCAAATAAACGTATTTCTTTCTTCTTTCTTTCTCACATGCTTACGAAACTCGAAACGTGCGGCTTCACGTCACTGTTGACAGCGCTATGTCTTGATTTTTTATTTAGTCTGACTAAGTCAGTAGAAGTAAGTTTTGTCAAGTGGTGGTACGTGTGAAGCAGGGGCGGGTCACTAATAATTATTGTTATAAATTAACTTAACTTCTGAGTAGATTTCAAGTATTGTGCTCGAGTGTCAATAGCGTTAAGTAAATGATGGGCATTTGTTCATTTATCATTCAGCGATGTTTCTAAATATATCCTTGGACATTTCACACAACGCCGTCTAATCCCAAGCTAAGCAACCTAATGCTTGTGTTATGGTAACGAGATAGCTGATAAACTACTTATATACATTTTTTTTTTTTTTGGAAATACATACATATTATAGATAGAAAAACAACCAGACTCGGAACAAATACTTGTAGGTCGTACAAATATTTGTTCCGTGCGGAAATCGAACCCGCGACAGGCTGCGCAGCAGTTAATCGCTCAACCACTGCGCCAACCGTGTCGTCAATTGACACCTTACATCATCTTTCAAGTAGGCTGATGCTAATGTCTCCACCGCCGGTCGATATACACTGTTACCCTACCAAATAGGTCATAGCAATGTTACTTAGCGCCAGAAATAAACTGGCAGTAATTTTAATCACCGATAGCTTCATATGAGACCATTGCACTGATCAAATGAACAACTTTTACAATGGAGCCAATTCTGAAATCGCGAAAACAAAATCAGATGTTCCATAAATAGCAGATTTTTTTGTCGCGATTTCAGATTTCATCCCATAGTAAAAGTTGTTCGTAATGATGAGTACAATAACGCCTTAAGAGCATAATCATCATCTACACCACACTAACGCTTGATACTACCTATTTAGCGCAGAATTCATCATCTGCCTAGCGTTTTCCTAACTATGTTGAGGTTGGCTTCCAGTCTAACCGGATGCAGCTGCAAACCAGTATTTTACATGGAGCGACGCCATATCTGATCTCCACAAACCAGTTACTGAGTAATACGATACCCCTTGGTAAGACTAAGTAGTTGTCAGACTTTCGGCTTCTGACGACCCGTAACGACTGTCAAAGATCCACGAAAGACAGCCGGGACCAACGGCGTCCGCGGACTAACCGCAGCTAGCACAGCTTAACCTGATCGATCGACCCGTGCGGCTGTTATTACTTAGCCACGAGCCTTCCAAAAAGATGTAGGTAGGTATACATCGACTAGGTACAATCTTAGTTCCATATTGTTGCATCAAAGTTTTTTTGACGACATAGGAGTTAGGACCTCTAAATTCTCTTTGTCTGACTGGTTACTGGTTACTGGTTACTGCGACTGGCAATTGCCACAATGTTAAGATATTTATTTATATCATCAATTAATCAGCTAAACTTAGAAAAGACGTGGTTGCAATAAACCGGAGTACATAAGCAAAACTTTGAGAGGACTGTTTCCGAACAAGTCAAGAAATCAAACCAAATCAAAATTAATGTCTAATTGCTTCTTCAATTAACAGTTTCATGATGGAACTAGTGATAACAAATTCACCATTAGTTCCATTATTTTCAGATTCATTCAAAATAAAACTAGTGGCAAAAAAAAAAACCGGTCAAGAGCAAGTCGGACTCGCGCACCGAGGGTTCCGTTCCGATTTCTGAAAAAGTGTGCTATTTAGAGACATCGTTTTATTTTTCCTGTAATCTTTATATAAACTTCTATCACATAGAATAATTTCAGATTTTTCTCTTTGCAAACTTCGGCGATAAGGGGGGGAACGGTATTTTTTTTTACATTTTTCATCAGAAGTCGAAAACTATGCGGCCTAAAAAAAAGAAAAAAAAATGTTTGAGAATGTGCAAACAGCGCTCTTTTATATGATACCCCACATGACCTAGTAGCCCCACTTTGATTTTTTAAGACCCCCTTTCAGTCCCTGTTGCAAAAAAAATATAAATATTTTAATTTCTTTCTTATTTGCAAAATAGTTGGGTAAACGTCATCTAAAACTGTTTTAAATTTCAAGTTGATAGCATTAGTAGTTCTTGAGATATCCAGCTGTGACAGACAGACAGACAGACAGACAGACTGAGTCACACCATAAGGGTTCCTTTTTTACCATTTTGGTACGGAACCCTAACTAGTGGCAAAAAAAAATCACTAAATCCATCATGGAACTGTTATTGGAACTAGTGGCAACGAAGCACGTATCATGGAACTGTTATTGGAACTAGTGGCAACGAAGCACGTGTCATGGAACTGTTATTGGAACTAGTGGCAACGAAGCACGTGTCATGGAACTGTTATTGGTACTAGTGGCAACGAAGCACGTGTCATGGAACTGTTATTGGAACTAGTGGCAACAAAGCACGTGTCATGGAACTGTTATTGGAACTAGTGGCAACGAAGCACGTGTCATGGAACTGTTATTGGAACTAGTGGCAACGAAGCACGTGTCATGGAACTGTTATTGGAACTAGTGGCAACGAAGCACGTGTCATGGAACTGTTATTGGAACTAGTGGCAACGAAGCACGTGTCATGGAACTGTTATTGGAACTAGTGGCAACGAAGCACGTGTCATGGAACTGTTATTGGAACTAGTGGCAACGAAGCACGTGTTGGAACTGTTATTGGAACTAGTGGCAACGAAGCACGTGTCATGGTACTGTTATTGGAACTAGTGGCAACGAAGCACGTGTCATGGAACTGTTATTGGAACTAGTGGCAACGAAGCACGTGTCATGGAACTGTTATTGGAACTAGTGGCAACGATGCACGTGTCATGGAACTGTTATTGGAACTAGTGGCAACGAAGCACGTGTCATGGAACTGTTATTGGAACTAGTGGCAACGAAGCACGTGTCATGGTACTGTTATTGGAACTAGTGGCAACGAAGCACGTGTCATGGAACTGTTATTGGAACTAGTGGCAACGAAGCACGTGTCATGGAACTGTTATTGGAACTAGTGGCAACGAAGCACGTGTCATGGAACTGTTATTGGAACTAGTGGCAACGAAGCACGCGTCATGGAACTGTTATTGGAACTAGTGGCAACGAAGCACGTGTCATGGAACTGTTATTGGAACTAGTGGCAACGAAGCACGTGTCATGGAACTGTTATTGGAACTAGTGCCATTGAAGCACGTGTCATGGAACTGTTATTTCAACTAGTGACAACGAAGCACGTGTCATGGAACTGTTATTGGAACTAGTGGCAACGAAGCACGTGTCATGGAACTGTTATTGGAACTAGTGGAAACGAAGCACGTGTCATGGAACTGTTATTGGAACTAGTGGCAACGAAGCACGTGTCATGGAACTGTTATTGGAACTAGTGGCAACGAAGTACGTGTCATGGAACTGTTATTGGAACTAGTGGCAACGAAGCACGTGTCATGGAACTGTTATTGGAACTAGTGCCAACGAAGCACGTGTCATGGTGAATTTTAAATACTAAAAGCAGAACTTTTGTGAGTGATAGTTGTTTATGAGGTACCTAAAAAAATATGCGAAAATTTCGTGAAAAACACGATGAAAAGCGATCGCATTTTAAACTAGCAAAAAGTTGGAGATCTGGTGGATATTATTTTGCATACAAAATTGTCAAGCCTGTTATATATAATTACTAGCGTTTGCCCGCGGCTTCGCCCGCGTTGAAGTCAAAAATTATCTCACGAGAACGTACTACCGAGATAAAAAGTATCCTATGTCCTAATCCCTGGTCCAAATCTGTTCAGCCGTTCTATCGTGAAAGTGTATGAAACAAACAAACTCACTTTCGCATATAATATTAGATATGATGGGAAAATATGTGATCATTTTCGTTTGTAATAAAAATAATCGTAATTTAAAATGTTACAGAATTGCAACAAATACTTTATAAATACTTACATCTCTGGAGACAATTTTATTATGTTAAATGTATAGGATGTACACTAACGTAAAAGCATTTTTCTTTTTATTGTCTTGTTCAGAATCAGGTCACTGCGTTCAAACTTTTCATCGTCTAAAGTGTTTATCGGATCTTTTCCTATATTCACTCTTCTATTTGAGGGAAATTACAGGAAACAGAGGGGTAGGTACCTAGTTATCTCGGCTTGCAGTCGGTACTAAAAACCTCTTTGGTAAAAGGTAATTAACTACTTTCGGTATTTCCCATTTTAATACTTGAATATCGGTAACGTGACAAAGCAATGCGGTGGGGTAATTACGTACGCACGGCTACAGATCAAGCTATACATTTCCAGTATACATTGTATAGGTTTTCCTTACAATGAGAGTTCAGTGTAAACTGGAAATATATAGCTTGATGTGTAGCCGTGTGTACCTAACACTCAACAATGCCAATTTTGACAATTCAACAATATTAATTGCGTTAGTGCGTTATTTACGTCGTCGAGCACAAATTTTTTAAACATTGACACGAATGTATAGAATAAGAAATGAGAGGAAGTCTGAAAGTGGCACCGGTGACTGAAAGGTTATGAAATCGGTTGTCATGGTATGGGCATGTGATGCGGAGGAATGAGGAAAATGTTGTGAGGAAAGTTTTGAGTATGAATGTATATAAGAGCTATATGAGTAGGGGTGGACCAAAGAAACGATGGATGTACTGTGTGAAAGATGATAAGGCTAGAAAGGGGTGACTACCGAGATGACGACTAATAGAGAATTATGGAAGAAACATTGACTTATATATTACTTGTATATCAATGGGAAGAAAGAGACATGTTGTGCACACAGATTTAGAGTAGGCTAGATACCACAAGCCATCCGATCAAGCGTTCCAAGTTTGTGGTGTGCACAAACTTGATGCGCTACTACTTTAGTTTGTGTTCGATCGCGCCAGTGGCGAGTTGTGTCGTCGAGGATATAAAAAATGTCTGGTCACCGACGCTTAGCGATTGAAACGATTCTGTTTACGTGGAGCACATCACTAAATGGTTGGGGTGACGTCTTCGTAGGTATAAAAAGAAGACACGCTCGGTTTTCATATCTAATGAACATGCGGTATCGAGCCTAATCTAAATCGGTGGTTGCGCCGATTAAAATTGATAAGGGCAGGATATTGATGATGAAGCAATCAATGACGTATTATATTGTACATAATTGGAAGCAATGGATTTGAGATTTCCTTCCAAATAGAAAAAAAAAATTTGAAAGTTTGTTACGCAAATTATTGAAGTGCAGGTAGGTATTTTAACTCAAAATTAACAAGGCAAGGGCAGTAGAACAGTCTTCTAGAAATACCTGTACTTCAATCTGTCTTGTGGATAGGATAAGACTCTTGCAGTGCATTAAAATTATTAGAGCATGATGTAAGCGGAATTCGGCTCAATAAGCAAACAGAATGATGTAGTCAACTAATTACATTAGTACCGTAAGATGGTGTTGAACTCTTGTCCACAGTACATTATGAACAGTAGTTCAATGTTATGAAGTTCTTTAATAATATTGTATTTAAAAAGTGGCTGGTTCTGATTTTGTTGTATTTTGTTATGAATGAATGAAATGCACCGACCACAGCGTGGTTTCACCAGACTCGATTACCCAAATGAGCCCAAAGATTCACACTAGCCCCTGTTACCTCATGTTACATGGTGCAACAGAGAGCATTGTATATCATGCAGTAGACCGAGGGGCGCGGTAATCGTAAGGAAGACCTTAGGATATGGAAGGATTATAGATCCTACCGAGTATGCACTCTATAGTAAGCAATGGAATTGTGGAGATTCGGGTGATACCTATACATGGATGGGCTCTTTTAATGACCTCGCTACCAATTTCTTTCAAGTCCAGCTTCATCGGTGAATCTTTTAGCAGTGTTAAACTGCATTCTCAACTCTTTTTATGTCACTGCTGTTGTGTTATTCCAAAATCTTCACATGAGGTCTCGCTACTATCCGTTTAAATTTTTTTGTAAATCTCGGTAAAAAAATATGAACATAGCTCTACTAACAACACTCATGTATTATGTTATGAGTTATGACTTTATGTGTGTTGTATCTAGGTCCCTAAGTATGATAGTCATCCTAGTCGCCATCAAATCAAGTTAAAAAAAATAAGTAAGTATTCTTCTGTGGGGAAGATAACAACTGAAAAATTACAATAATTTTTAATCATAGACTTATAAAAAAAGATGGACTCCGCGCCACGCATATCGAACCGTTTGTACAAACACGCCTCGCGCACACATTTACATCATAGTATGCCGACCGGCCGCCATTACGTGACACGAGCGACGGCGTCTTTGCAGGTACTCAAATCATGCACAGCGGTACGGATCGGTACCTCAGAATACAGCTGAGATCGGTACGGTGCTTCACTTTCGATATGCGTGGCGCGGAGTCCATCTTTTTTTATATAAGTCTACGTTTTAATATGTATTTATGAACTGACTGATTGTGTATACATCACAGATAATATAAAATATTGTAGCACGCACAAGTAATATTACAAATATCATCTTGCCTGATACTCACAACATAGGACAACATTCAAAGCATTGATAAGAATTATACAAACTCTTTGAACTACTACAACTCTTTGTATGGCCCCTACTGCCGCTCGGTGTCTATTGACTGAGTGTGACGTCACGCTGCGCCCGCGCACGCGATACGCACACGTGCGCCGCATCTGTGATGTGTAAACATTAGGACAGGGGTTACACACTTGCTCGTGGTTTTAGTCGTATTAAATATTTAGTTGGACGGCTGATCGTTGCCGTGACAGCCTTTTTTTATCGTGGAGAAATACTCATGCATACTGCACTACCACAGGGAGATAGTGCAGTTATGTGGGACTCTAACCCACTAAAACTCCACGGTGTCCTGCTCTGCCGCTTACGGCGGGAAACCGGGCACGCGTTACCACTCATCCGTGAACCCGCCACAGCTGTCCGTCACCGGACCTCCTTTGGGGAGTACCTACTCCCCATCACCGTCACACCAGAACACCTTGCACGCCGTGACCACCCCAGGGACCAAACCAGCACATTGGCACCAGTCGACCCCGTGTCTGGGCACTCTTGGTCCCCCTGCGACGGGTCAGGTCATTAGCCCCGCCGCCTGCCAAATTTCGGCCGCAGAGGATAGGGAGAGCGGCCTGCCATGATAGCCTAGGATCATCAGGTCTTGGATATAAGTAGGTTTAACTTATAGCAAGCTTACACCATCACCGATCGTAATCAGATGTGGTCAAAAGCTAGTCTACAAATTAACGACTATGTTGCCCAAAGTGCCCTTACTGCTACTGCGCTGTCAATGTCAAATTGTTATCATAGACATGCTGTTGCCTGTAGAATTGTAACTGTAATTACAAAAAATATAATAATTATTTATTGGCATTAAACAGCAGTACAAATTATCGAATTCTCCGACTCTTGTGATTGCCTGTGATAGTCAAAACTATGTTGCAGGTGCCAGTGAAAAAGATAAAATTAAAGAAAAATGTAGCCTAATTTTTCCACTGCTCCCAAGTTTAATAATTAGGAATTACAGCACCTGTAAGTGGATGAGCTGTTAGCATCAACTAGTGTACAGCAACAGCAACAGAGGTGACGGTACTGAAGAAGTCCTGACTTACTCACTGACTGACTCGTCACCGCCCAGCCCAAACCTTTGGACCTAGAAAGCTGAATTTTTCACAGAGGTTCCCTTTATAATGTAGACAAGGAATAAGGAAGGATTTCCTGGTAGTTCGTTCCCGTGGGATATTCTCCGACATCCACGCGGGCCAAGCCGCGAGCAAAAGCTAGTTGTTAATAAAAATAGTACAAGAAAAAGGGGTACAGGGTAAAAGTCAAATTTTTTTCGTCGGCAACACTACAGCTCCAATCATACCTGGATGTTCTGAACTTTCCTAAAATTATTTTTGGCGTGGTTTTCTAAAACACAACTAGATCGCAACATGTTCATAGAAAAGTACGACGCACCTTGGCTGTAGCACGCTGTGGAGGTTGTTTCGCTTAATTGCGTAACACATTATCAATCGCAGTTGCTTTCATTTTGAACAACATTCATTGCGTTATTTACGTTGCCGAGCAGACAAATTTTTCGAACATATGAAGCAAAGGATTAGATAGATATATAGATAGAATACTCTTTATTATGCACACCATAAAAATTACAGATATAAATGTTGGATTAGCAATTTGTTTCAAAATGAAACCAACTCCGATTGATAATGTGTAGTTAGGGTGCTGGCCAGAAGACCCCACAGCTAATCTTACAATTTTCTTTTTATTTTTGTTTCTGTGTGTTTACTAATAATAGTTTTTAAGAACAATGTTACTAACAATTGGGCCTAGTTGCCATAAATAAACAAATATTTGATTTAATTAATTTCCATCTACCTATCGAAGGTTATCAACCCCTGCCACCGTCTGCCCTTATGATAACATAAACAAAGCCGGTGATTGTGATCCTGTGCAAGTACGTAACCTACCTACACGCTGCATGTAGGTAGGGACTTCCATGTCCGACCGACGACCGACGTCTAGCTAACATCTGTGTAGTCATTGACTCTAGCGTCTAGCCAATGATGTGATGAAATGGAATGAGTACGGGGGCCAAAAACGGCCACATTAAGCAATTCCTCTAAAAGCGATTAATTTCCTGAATTCCCAGCAATTTATTATGATTGTGCTATTTGACGTATTTGACATTAAACTTCAATAAAGCAATTCATAATTTGTGGACCAGTTTAAGATACTCCATACAAAACTTTCAAACAGATGAATTGCGTGCTACGAATTGTACGCTGATAAATTATGAATTGTCAGTTTGTGAAAATTCATAATACTGATTTTTATTTATTTATTTATTTATTTATAGGCTCTTCGAAAATGAGTACACTATTATTTTACAATTTTTTACATTGCAAACATAAGTCTAAGCGCCTCATTACTTATAGAGAAGCACAGCATGCACTACATTATGCGCAGGTAATAACACAAATAAATTATTTGAAACAATTAATACATAGTTTAGACAAAAAATAAATTGTTAAGTTGATAACATTAGATTACATAAATTAAATTAATTAAGATTTTATTTTTGATAATTATTGTATAATAATATTAATAATAAATAAATAAATAAGATTAGATTAATATTTGATTTTAGACTAGAGACATACATTATCGTATTATGATTCTGCCAAAGTGCCTGTTCTGGGAGTGATAGTAGGTTCGAATGACGTTTTTACGAAGGTCGCCATTTCGAAAAATTTTGCGAGTTGTACGCCAGTTCGAAAACTCATTACATCGAAAACCGCTATATCGAATGACGTTATCGCGATGGTCGCCATTTCGAAAAATTTTGCGAGCAGTACGCCAGCACCCTAATTGCGTAACACATTATCAATCGGAGTTGGTTTCATTTTGACAGTTCAAAAACATTCATTGCGTTATTTACGTTGTCGAGTAGACAAATCTTTCGAGCATATGAAGCAATGTATTAGCAATTTATTTCAAAATAATTCAAACTCCGATTGATAATGTGTTACGCAATTAGGGTACGGTTCGGAAGTCATGGTATCGAAGTCCAATGTTGAGTTAATTTATCTTTCTTTCTTTTTTTTTTTTCTTTTTCCCAAATCATATCAAAAGACCATGCTCTCTGTGTCTCGTCTCATTGGGGTCGTGAGTTCGATTCCCAGACAAATTAACTCAACATCGGACTTCGATACCATGACTTCCGAACTAGCGCATGGCGTACTGCTCGCAAAATTTTTCGAAATGGCGACCTTCGCGATAAAGTCATTCGATATAGCGGTTTTCGATTTAATGAGTTTTCGAACTGGCGTACCACTCGCAAAATTTTTGAAACGGCGACCTTCGCAGAAACGTCATTCGAACCTACATATCACTCCCGTTTTAGCTCCCCAGACATGTAATGGTAAACTGTTTGTAGGTAGGCACTTCTTTTAGTACGTCTTCTACTAGAGAACTCAGATCGTCCTTTTTTTTGTGGATGGGAAATCATCGAATGACTTCTCCTGCTCGGGGCGGAGCGAAAGGGGGCGTGTCAGACTTTTACTAACTAAAACCCACCCGTGTTCCTTCAGTTGCTTGCACCAGGGCCACGGTATCTCTTTCGAACAACCCGCGACCCTGGCGGCAACCGCGGCCGCCGGGGTCATGGGTTGTTCTGCTGTACATCTGCTGCACAATCTGCTGATAAATCTGCTGCAGAATATGCTGGTAAATCTGCTGGTAGATCTGCTGCACAATCTGCTGGTAAATCTGCTGCACAATCTGCTGGTTAATCTGCTGGTAAATCTGCTGCACAATCTGCTGGTAAATCTGCTGCACAATCTGCTGGTTAATCTGCTGGTAAATCTGCTGCACTATCTGCTGGTAAATGTGCTGCACAATCTGCTGGTAGATCTGCTGGTAAATATGCTGCAATATCTGCTGGTAGATCTGCTGCACAATTACTGGTAAATCGCATAATGCTGATGCGAAAAACTCCGGCAAAACTGTGCAACGGAACCTGTCTTATTGTCAACGCTTTACAACGTAATATAATTGTTGCTACAATCCTCACTGGGTGTGGTGCCGGTGAGACTGTGTTCATACCGCGCTTACCACTCATACACAACAATTTTCCCTTTAAATTTAAGCGCACACAGTTCCCTGTGAGTCTGTGGCTACATGCTTTGCCATGACAATAAATAAGACACAAGGGCAGACGCTTAAAGCCGCTGGCGTTGACCTGACAACCGGCTGTTTTTCTCATGGCCAACTTTATATTGCTTTTTCAAGGGTCAGCAACGCTTCCGGTCTGTATATATTAGCTCCTGAAGGAAAAACCCCAAATATAGTTTGTAAAGAAATTTTGTAAATGTTACTTTGCATAAGCAATAGGATCCGCGTACGAAGTTGCGGGCAGAAGCTAGTATTAAATATACCTACTAAGTACTACTTCCAACTAAGATTATTTTTTAATAACCAAAACAAAACGCAATTTAAAACTACCAACCTAACCTAATAAAACTTGTACAAGCACAGTAATCAACTATTTCAATATGCTCCACAAATAATTACAGCATGAAATAAAACAAACGACAAAGCGGCGGCCATTACAAAGAGCTAATTGTGATAGTACGTATAAAACTAACAAGTATGACTGTATGTACGTATGTATGTATGAATACTATAGTGCACAGATTAGCGACGCTGCTGCAAGGCCGTTTTAATCAGAACTCTAGGGATTATTAAAGAGTCATTGTTTGGTAAGGGTAAATTCACACAGAGCGGTTAAATAAAACGCTGTTTGATAAACGTTGATATTTGTGCGTTTATCAGAACAAAGTGAACATAATCGGAGGTATTATTATTTTTCTAGAGAACAGAATGATTCCTTGATTTTACAAGCCGATCAGCCAAACCTGGATACAGCAGAACTGCAGAAGGAGAAGGTTTGCATCAATAACTCGTTGTCCATGCGAATATCTTTCTAGCTTGCAAGCTGACACCTCTGCAATCTATTAACGCAGCAGCATTAGATTTTGGAGCAGTCTCTCTCAATTAACGACGACTCTGTGTGATCACTGGTTCTCCAAGCTGGCTGAGTGCGAGTTTGTTTTTCTTGTCCAACGACTGTCGACATTGGTCGCATTGGTAAACTGCACCCTAATTTCGTAACACATTATCAATCGGATTTTGTTTGAATCATTTTGAAACAAATTGCTAATCCATTGCTTCATATGTTAGAAAGATTTGTCTGCTCGGTAACGTAAATAACGCAATGAATGTTTTTGAACTGTCAAAATGAAACCAACTCCGATTGATAATGTGTCACGCAATTAGGGTGCAGATATCGCTGGTATTTTGCTAGATTTAGCTGACTGTTTCTGTGAATCGAATCTTCATTTACTCCAGTTCTTCCCAAACATCCTAGTAATGCATTTGGTCCCCATGAAAAAATTCAAACTACGCACGCACCTCAGCTTAAATAAGGAGATAAGATCACAGATTAACATTTCCGGTCAACTTCTTACTATTAGGAAATAACAAAAAGTGAATACTTAAAGAAATAGCAAAGCGGCGATAAAAAAAAATCAATACCAAATAAAATCGAAACGCTGGGCACAGGTGGTTTGGAACACAGCCACATGTGTTCCAAACCACCTGTGCCCAGCGTTTCGACCGCTCAGTGTTGACAAGATCTTACCTTATACAACAGCAAAGCGTTTTAAAACAATACTAGACACAGGTAAGGAAGGATAGACATAAATTGATAGGATAATTACAGATAATGTACTCTTATTATTGATTCCCACGTCATGAGGGAATCCCAATGATATATGGATAGGTATTCTGCCCCCCATGTCATAATTAAAGTAAGTCAAAAAATGTAAATGGTGGGAAATCGCACTTTTGTTTCGAGATGTTTAAGTTCAAAGTCATAACACCAGTAACACGACTTACTGTAATTTTTTATGACATCGGGGGCAGTATTGTGATGGCAGAATTCCAATGACTTTAAAGCGTCCTCCTAAGCTATCTTCTACTGCAATCATCATCCTAACTTCAGCAGAAAGACATCCACGGCACGGTCCACGGCATTATGCTGAGCGTTAGCCGTTTCGCGCGATATTGACACATATTCCCTTAACAGGTATTTCATGCCTTTTTCGGGCACCAGTCTCTCACAAATGTTAACCCTATCGCACTTCCTGTCCGCAGCAGCATTTGTGATGAGAAATGTTATCTTATCTTATCTTCTTATCTTATCGTATGTTTCCGTCCAGGATATTGTTAGTTTTGGTAGAGAATAAATACCAATTTGTTATAATTTTAGGCAAAAAAACAATTTTCTTGTATACAATGTGCGTCACTTTCTCGTTAATAAACTGTTTTTCTCTCTTTTTTTTTCTTTCTTACATCTCTGCATCTCGTTTGGTAAGATGGGATCTCAGTTTTGCGCGATAGTTCCGCATAATATCAGCATCGTCATCCTCTGCCCTTATCCTAATTTTTAAATGTTAAATATGATTTTTTAAACCTTTAGTTACCTTTTACGATATCCACGGAATTGGGGAGAGGTGGTCCATTTTTTTCTGAACTATTATAGGGTGACTGGTAATTAGTGACCGATACTTAAATACATGATTATACTCATGATAACAAACAACTTTTACTATGGGACCAAACCTGAAATCGCGAAAAAAAAAATCAGCTGCTCCCTACATTTTGACGAGATTTATGCGAACATTAATGTATGGGGCAGCTGATTTTTTTTTCACGATTTCAGGTTTGATCCCACAGTAAAAGTGGATTGTTATCATGAGCATAATCATGTGTTTAGGTATCGGTCACTAATTACCAGTCACCCTATAAATGAATCAAGTAGGTATCCGATGTCATAATTTTGTTGGAGCTTGGTAGTTACTGTAAATACGTCACACAGACGGTCAAATTTTTCACATATTATTTCGCTATATCGCGTGGTCACATTATTTTAGCGATATAACGACAGATCTTTATCAAAACAATGGTGTGTCTATACGTAGCGACGTATGTATGTATAGTTCGGTCATTTTATATGAATATGCAACGAACAGATTAGTGGACCGTCAGCAAAGAAGGTGTGAATTAATTGTTGTTTTTTTGGCCGTTTACTTTTTAGTAATTTTTAGGGTTCCGTACCAAAATGGTAAAAAGGAACCCTTATGGTGTGATTCAGTCTGTCTGTCACAGATGGATATCTCAAGAACTACTAACGCTATCAACTTGAAATTTGGAACAGTTTTATATGACGTTTGGGCAACTATTTTGCAAATAAGAAAGAAATAAAAATATATGTTTTTTTTTGCAACAGCGACTGAAACGAAGTGGTGATTTGAAGTGGGGCTACTAGGGCCATGTCATCATATGAAAGAGCGCTGGTTTCACAATTTTTGTAAAATTTTTTTTAGGCCGCATAGTTTTCGACTTTTTTACATACCGAGATTCCTCCGTGCCTCGGAAAGCACACTAAGCCGTTGGTCCCGGCTGTTATTCGTGGATCTTTGACAGTTGTTACGGGTCGTCAGAAGCCCGAAAGTCTGACAACCAGTCTTACCAAGGCGTATCGTATTACCCAGTAACTGGGTTGTGGAGGTCAGATAGGCAGTCGCTCCATGTAAAATACTGGTATTCAGCTGCATCCGGTTAGACTGGGAGCCGACCACAACATAGTTGCGAAAAGGCTAGGCAGATTGATTTTTTATTTATATTTTTTTAGTTATGAAAGCCCATCCACGGAACAACCCCGACAAGCGTAGCTTAACCTGATGGATCGACCCGTGCGGCTGTTTTTACTTTACCCGACTTAAAAACAGTCATTAAACAAAATAAAAGCGTGTTAGAAACACAGGATACGAGTTCCAATTAATGTGCTATCGGTACATTACAACAATGCATCTGCTAACCACCTGTTGGAGAAGGCCGATTAGTCAGTCTGCCCGCTGCCCGGTTATGTAATTACGAGGGTAGGCAGAGTTCACGCTCATCTACTGGGTTATGAGGATTTATTATTTCAAAGGATTAATGTTGTTCGCTGAGTGGTTTGATTACGTAACCGAGGTGAAAAGTTACGTCAAGGTAAATTTTGGAAGCTATGTATTAGATTGATGACCTCAGTAAGAGTTTCTAGTGAACGAGTTTGCTGTTTGACGTGTTTATGGGTTTTCCCATCGGAAATAATTAAAGAATTCCATACTAACTTTCTTCCCCTATGTAACCAATCAAATCAATCAATCTGCTTAGCCTTTTCCCAACTATGTTGGGGTCGGCTTCCAGTGTAACCGGATGCAGCTGAATACCAGTATTTTACATGGAGCGACTGCCTATCTGACCTCCACAACCCAGTAACTGGGTAATACGATACCTCTTGGTAAGACTGGTTGTCAGACTTTCGGGCTTCTGACGACCCGTAACGACTGTCAAAGATCCACGAATGACAGCCGGGACCAACGGCTTAACGTGCTTTCCGAGGCACGGAGGAGTCTCGGTATGTAAAGATGGTCACCCATCCACTGACCAACCCCGGAAAGCGTAGCTTAACCTGATGGATCGACCCGTGCGGCTGTTATTACTTAGCCACGAGCTCCTCTTCTTCTCTCTTCTTCTTTCTCTTCCCCTATGTAACCATAGGGGATATATTTTCAAAGTCGTTCCTTAGTGTTCACTTTCGTTATTTATTGAACTCTTGAGCAAAATTACATGCTTCTAGACCCAATTATAAAATTCCCAAACACAATAAAGAAAGAAAATACGTTTATTTGCGGTAAATATTCATTCATTCATTCACTGCCAGACAAGCAAAGCCTAGACTAGAATAGTACATTTTGATACAAGTGGAGAATGTTTGTTATTGCATTCGAGGCGGAATTAACACCCGAGCCGTAGGCGAGGTTGTTTTTGAGCCGAGAACTGCAATATTAAATGTCCACGTGTATCAAACGACGGTTTTCAATACACTTTTAAAGAAATAAAATTAAATAACGAAAAATATTTTTGTCATGAATTATTAGGAAACTATGATTTAAATTTTCTTTTTTCTGCACTTTGCTTACGCCAGGTTGAAGGAGGAGCAAAGATATAAAGCCGATAAATAGCCTAATATGAAAAATAGAAAATTCGAAGAAGAAGAGTATTCTATCTATCTATTTTTTCAAATATTTTGGAGTTTAGAAGACAAATAAATGTTAATTTGTTCATAATCGTTATTTTTATTGTAATAATCATGGTTTTTGATGATATTATGTTTATAAATATTATTTAAATATTTAAAAAATATTAACGCCGTAAAGACGCATACCTTTTTGCCGAGATAAAAAAAAAACATTCACCTCCGAATAGAGAGGACCGTCTCGAAAATGAAACTGGCGTGAGACGGTTGTAAATAGAGGTATTAAACCAGTATAGGTATAAGTTATCTGTGGCCAATTTTTATTGCCGCACACGTGTTGGAAAATGAAAAATCGCACGCGTGTGATATACATTGTATTGTGAACCTAATCGTAGTGCGTTAGGAACCAGTTTTCAAGGAAGTGTATTGAAAAGAGCTACTCATTCGACAAAATTATCTATTTAAGCGAATTTCTTCCTTATGCTCTATTTTTGAAGTTCGCAGATAAACCGTCGATAAATTCACTCGACTTCTTCCTTAACGAAGTGTTCAGAAACACGATATCGAACCAATAATCACTATTGAATGGATAAACTCCGTTTGAAAACCTCGGCAACCGAGCATAAGTCGATCTGTTAACAAAATACTTCAACAACAGAACTGCTCCTAACATTTTAATACTGCAATAATACTAGAATATCGCAAACATAAATAAACCCAAACAATACTCCTCCCAGGGAACTTAATTCCAGAAATCATAATTCCAAATTGGACGAATAATTTGCTTACCTACTGGAATAAATCCCTGGAAAAATAATTTTATCCATTTTAGTCGGAATCGTAACTTTTGTCCGCTTGCAAACGCCTTTAACTGTGAAACTACGTGGAATGGAGACTGAATTATTCATAACTTATCTAATCATGGAAATGGATGGATTGTCTGTGTGTTCGTTCAGGTAATTAATCGTACGTTTCGTGAAGAAGCGTTTTACAGATTTTGTTTCAGCTGAGCTATTTAATTATTGTATTTATCTACACCCATGCCATAAATCCCCCATAAAAGTCTCTGAAACAGTTAGCTTATTGCCAACATTAAAACAGCCAGTGTCATAGTAACCATGGTAACCATAATAGCATCCAAACGGGTGCTTTAATGTTGTACTGAATTTCATAATGCAACTCGTTTTCAAAAAAAGAACATTGTAATGCACGCGCGTTTCACTACAACAGCGCCGTAATTTAAAAAAAGAACTTATTCGAATTCACGTCGTATACTATGACGCCGGCCGCCATGTTCGATACGAGTATTAGTATTGCAAAAAACTGTTTCAGAACCCTTTATAGAGGATTGATAACATGGATGTAGATAAAGTCTTGTATGCAACTGTACATAATTAGGTATTAAAACACTCATGTCAAACCCACATTCGTGTTGTATTACTCCTTATTATACGTCAGTTGCATAAATAACTATTATTTCATCTTTTATTCATACCTTTCTTCATGGGCATATGGCTAATAAATAATAACACCAGCACGGGGCGATCGATGAGGTTAAGCTACGCTTGTCTCAGTTGGTCCGTGGAAGGTTGACCATCTTTACATACCAAGACCCCTCCATGCATCGGAAAGCACGTTAAGCCGTTGGTCCCGGCTGTCATTCGTGGATCTTTGACAGTCAATACAGGTCGTCAGAAGCCCCAAAGTCTGACAACTGCAGTCTTACCAAGGGGTAGCGTATTACTCAGTAATCGGGTTGTGGAGGTAGGCAGTCGCTTCATGTAAAATTAAAAAAAAAAAAACAAAAAAAATCTGCTGCATCCGGAAAGACTGGAAGCCGACCCCAATATATTGGGAAAAGGCTAGTCAGATGATGATGATGATGATTCATACCTTTTTCATTTCTGAGTTACGTTTATTAGTACTATTTTAACATATGTCCGTAAGGATTGAGTCGCCAAATTTCGTATCTTAATGAAATTTAATACTTATTTAGTAGTAAGTTTAAAAATTTTGTAGGTTCGATCCTCGATTTTGTAGGTATAATACTTCAAAAGATATATGAACATAAAGGTGGCACCTCAATCTAAATATTTGGATTGAGTCGCCACGTCAGAACTAAGAACATCATGGATGAATGTTTATCATAATTTGGTATGATTTAGTAGTATTTGAGAGTATTTAGTAGACAAAATCTGAGCTCGGTAGTGTTAAAATTAAAAAAGTTACAATACATTATGTGTGGCTCCTCAGACCATACACATACGACTGGTCATTTTTCAAAGAAGCAGTAGTTCAATTAATGTGCAATTTCAACATCATTTAGTAGTAAAAATATTAGATTTGTAGGATAAGAGTCGGCAATCACAAAATAAAGAAATGGGAGATATAGCATATTTAATGTGGCTCCTCAATTCAGATGCTTCGGTAAACAGATTTGCCTCTAATCTACATAATCATGTGACGAAATTTGGAACAAAAAACGCCAATATTTTGTATAAATTTCTACTAAATGCACGTATAAAAAAATACAAAAAAAAGTACATATTTACGAAGTTATTAGCTATTCTTTAATTTCTTATGAAATTTTTTTGTGGGGTGACCATGAATACGTGATTTAAAAAGAAAATGTACGTTTCATGGCTTATAGAAACAAAATCTATTTTGTCGCATGTTTTCAAAGTCAGCCTGTATAGTCGGATTTGCACAATTATTTTTTTGTTTGAAAGGTTATGCTCTCGAGGTGGTCCCATTGTCACCAAGTCAGAATCTGATGAAGAGATCCTTGAGAATTTTCGTTTATTGGCAACGACACTACCAGCCGCACTACCAGTAGTGTCGTTTCCAATTAACGACACTACCAAGCCTATTTTTTTTGGTTTATATTGTACAGTCAACACAGCAAACTTCATTATCATCATAGTTTCATCATGGAACTTGTGAAATTTTTTAAGGGTGTAAAACACTAGAGGTAAAAAAAAAACACCTAAAACGTTCATGAGGTCAAAATGGATATCCAAGATGACGGCTGCAAAAATTTTCGCAGCCGCCATTTCAAGCCGACGCCGCGCGGCGCAGGGGAACGTGTCTACATTCGCCACGTGCTCCCGCCCCGCCCTGCGTCTTTTTAATTTTATTTTTGTATTCTTCTTCCTCTTCCTCTTCTGCAAGAAGTCCGATTATAACAAGATCCCAGTCTATCATTATAATTTCACTCGAGGACTCGACCAAACTGCATCAATTCTACACGAAGTCTGGACGGAAATAGTAGAGACTGTAGTAGAGTAGTCGCGCGGCTTCGTGAGGTGCAGCACCGCTCTTGCACAACGCGCGTACCGGCGAAGCACCGCTGCGTCGCGATGCATCGCTATACGCTGCGAGGCATCACGAGGCGCAGCGCTGCATGGTGCAACGTATTCTAAATTCTCACAATGAAATGTGTATATTTTCGTGTAGAAAATAAAGTTATATTTTGAGTCGCTCTTTTAAAATGTGCGCGCAGCATCGCGTCGCGTCGCGTCTCGGTGTGAGCTGACTCTAACTCGCGCATTTGCTCTCGGAGACCACAGATGGGCATCGGGACTACTCAATTATTGTATTTCGCGGGTTGCGATTCGATTAGTGGACCTACCACTTATTATGTGCTGTTTTTTAAAACATATAGTATAGGGATAGTTTCTTTTTAGGGTTCCGTACCAAAATGGTAAAAAAGGAACCCTTATGGTGTGACTCAGTCTGTCCGTCTGTCTGTCTGTCACAGCTGGATATCTCAAAAACTCAAACTCAAAGCATTTATTTCAAATAAACCAATTACAGGCACTTTTGAATTGTATCAATGGGCAGTTTGAATAGTTTTTTACAATTAGTATTAATGTGTTTATTTATTAGGTAAGTTAGTATTTAAGTGGCAATTATTTAGAACGTATAGGAAGAACACTTTATTATTTTTCTCCTTTACGAAGTGAATAATACAATTCTGTTAGAAATAAGTAGGGATTTTATTAAAAAAATAAATTTCAAAAACTAGTCATCCTGGTTTCATTTAACATCATCATCATCATCATTTCAGCCGAAAGACGTCCACTGCTCCCCCCAAAAGGGACCTCATTCTTAACTCGATCTCGCAGAAAAACACCGAGCATAACCCTGTTCTTTGGCTTTTGGGTGACCTTGAGCTTTCTTATGAGGCCCATTGTAAAACGCTACGTCTTAGTGCCGTAAATCATAACTGGCAACACACACTGGTCAAAGACTTTTGTTTCGAGACACTGCGATATTTTCTGGACTTACCTAGTTTGACCGTTTGTCCCAGGTACACAAACAACATGGTCACCCTCAATAGCGAATTCTTAATGAATATAGAAAAGTATTTTTTTTTCAGATACCGAATATATACAATGTTGATTTGTACATAAGTATTTTGTAGACATTTATACTAAATGTTAGTGTCTCTGGTTATTGATTCCGTTGTGATCTCAGGTAGATACAATCAATTATTTATTTGCAGAACGTCAGGACTGAGGAGCCAAATAAAATGCGTTTATTTACTAAATTCACTAAGTTTTACTACTTTCTCTATATGCTACAAATTCGAACACACTTACTATTAAATGTTCTTTGGAGTGGAATATAAATTGACTAATTACTTTCATGGAAATTCACGTTCTTATGATTGATTGATTGATGGATTGAGGAGCCACATTAAAAGTATTGTATATTCTTCAATATCAACAGTACAGGACTCAGATTTTTAGTAGGTACTATACACAACTACTACTAAATCATACCAAATAATGATAAACATTCATCCATCATGTACCTAGTTCTGACGTGGCGACTCAGTCCAAATATTTAGATTGAGGTGCCACCTTTATGTTCATATATCTTTTGAAGTATTATACCTACAAAATCGAGGATCGAACCTACAAAATTTTTAAACTTACTACTAAATAAGTATTAAATTTCATTAAGATACGAAATGTGGCGACTCAATCCTTACGGACATTTTTAACATAACCACATTATCTTAGGTAGGTTTGGGTTCGGGGCGAAGATCAACTTTTGTAAATCTATCTAAAAATGTGCACGGCCTAGTTTGACAGTTTGACGTCTCTCACTGCAAGTCAACGACAAGACTGCACGTCATTTGTTTGGAAGCTTCTAGAACCTTCTAGAAGCTTCGACTCGACCTTATTGTCCCAGCGGATTGTGGTGGTAGCGGTTAGAAAAGGATTTGCGTCATACTATTATTTACTCTGTGGTAGCAGCCCTATATACCCGGTTGTTGGCAATAGGCCCTAGGCATTCGCCCCCTTAGTTACAAGTTAGAATTGACCTCAAACCTCATGATTTCATGAAATCTCTAGTTTATCCCCCCCTTATCTCCGAAGTTTTCATAGAGAAAAATCTAAAATTATTCTATGTGATAGAAGTTTATATAAAGATTACAGGAAAGGATAAATAAATAAAATAAATAAATAAATATACTTGGACATTTCACACAACGCCATCTAGTCCCAAGCTAAGCAACCTAATGCTTGTGTTATGGTAACGAGATGGCTGATAAACTACATATATACATTTTTTTTTTGTAAATATATACATATTATAGATAGAAAAACACCCAGACTCGGAACAAATACTTGTAGGTCGTACAAATATTTGTTCCGTGCGGGAATCGAACCCGCGACATGCTGCGCAGCAGTCAATTGCTCAACCACTGCGCCAACCGTGTCGTCAAATAGGATGTCTCTAAATAGCACACTTTTTCATCAATCAAAATTACTTAGGTATTATAACGGTACGAAACCCTGGGTCTACGAGTTCCGACTCGCTCTTGACTGGTTTTTTTTAAATAAAGCGTTTCCAAACAATCAGATGCGGTATAGAAATTAATATAGTGATCTTGGCTTCAGCTGTAGGCAATCAACATACAGTACAGTCTGGTAAGATGCAACTGGTGTCCGGTCGGCTAATAGCTTCCACGTTGGTCTAACAATGCAGTTCCTATTACGATCTTACTCCGGACGTCCTCTGCTTCCTATACGTCATTTGTCATTCAAGCAAGGTTCAATTTGTCTGTTGTCATCTCGTTTAGTTTGAAGACTTGATGATTGTTTTTATCCGTTTGCACCTCTATAACTTACTCCTTAAGAGCGTTGGCTCGGTACGGCATTTCATACAAACTTTCAAGTCCTTTTTTATCGAAATGAATGAACCGATTTTAATGAAACTTCATACGCATAAGCAGGATACATAGGTCTAAAAAGTTAGTTAAGAACATTTTCGAAAAATAGTGTTGCAGCTAAATTAGACCGATTTTAAATATTCCATAGAAACAGAGATTTCCATTTATCTTTTTTTAAATAAGATATTTAGAAAATGTTCTTAACTAACTTTTTAGACCTATGTATCCTACTTATGCGTATGAAGTTTCATTAAAATCGGTTCATTCATTTCGATAAAAAAACTTTTTTACAAAAACAAAAACCGACTTCCAAAAAAAACACTACAAAGTGAAAAATAACTTTAATTTCGGAAGTCGGTGTCTTTGGATCTGTATTTTAGTTTTTTGCCACCGACTTCCGAAATTAAAGTTATTTTTCACTTTGTAGTGTTTTTTTTTGGAAGTCGGTTTTTGTTTTTGTAAAAAAGTTTTTATTTTTCACTTTTTAGTGGTTCAGTTTGTAATTTATCTAAGTTACAAAAACAGCCTTTATTAATGTCACTATTTAATTCAGTAAAACAAAAATCAATATCAAATTAGAAAGAACCCTGGGTTTCAAATACAGCAACCATTTTGACGTCACAAAGATGGCGCCGATCCCTAACTCGACGCCATTTGCATTTCGTCAGCTGTTTTAAATATTAATCGTTCGTACTTTATGGTGGTCTGTCTGTATAGCTATATAGATCTGTCAATGGTGTTTCTGACGGAATGGCTCACAAATGTTTGTTTAGAGTAAAATGAATATTTCTGAGTAACTGAAATGGAGGAGGGCAACAGGTATGGAGGAAGAATTGCAGTATGAACTTGTCGCAGATAAGAGAGGAAGAGAGTAAGAGGCAACGGGTGTAGCATAATAAGGCATCTAGAAATACCTGTGCCTCTTGTTTTAATTTCAAGATCGTACACCCAAAGGTGAGATGGCTTACTTGCTTTACTTATAAAAAGACCAAAGAGAAAAAAAGAAAGACTTTTTATAGGTTTTCCTGTAATATTTGTGATTTTTGTGACCCAAAAGGAACGTGAAAGGTAAATAATAATGTCACAAAAATCGATATTGTGTATCAAATTTCAACTTAATCGGTCCAGTAGATTCGGAGCAAATCGACCCAGGGAACCACGGACATCGACAGAAACCAGACGGAACCCTAAAACATACGAAAAGTAGATTATCAATAGGTAAGTATTGGTCGTCGAGTAGGCAACCAATATTGACAACCAATATTGATAATTTTCTATTGTAATATTTTATCCCAATAGTTTTAAAATGAAGTGAAATAAAAAGAGATGTAGGAGATATTGTATCGTCTTATTCTTAAGCATTAGTTAAATTAGTACCTGTATTATCAGCCTGTGTGTTTGTGTGTGGGATGTAACTACAAAACAGCTGTTAGTTGATGACTTCCGTTAGTTTCATTCATTATTTCATTCTCATTTACTTATAAATAGAATACCTACATACAATAGATAATCTTGAACGGAAGGCAATGCATCAAGCTGTTATTGATAACATCGTGGTGTGAATCTGATTTCTCATAGGTTCAGAATGGCATAGCAAGCAGTTTATGTTTGCAAAAAAAAACCTTTTCTAAACATTTATTTAATAATCTACGACCCGTATAAGTCTCGATCCCATGGGAATATCAGGATAAAAAGTATCATGTCTTAATCCAGACCATGGTCTACCTATGGACTTGACTTGATGGAGAGGAGCTCGTGGCTAAGTAATAACAGTCGCACGAGTCGATCCATCAGATTAAGGTACGCTTGCTGGGGTTGGTCCGTGGACGGGTGACCATCTTTACATACCGAGACTCCGCCGTGCCTCGGAAAGCACGTTAAGCTGTTCGTCCCGGCTGTCATTCGTGGATCTTTGACAGTCGTTAATTACAGGCCGTCAGAAGCCAGAAAGTCTGACAACCAGTCTTACCAAGCGGTATCGTATTGCCCAGTTACTGGGTTGTGGAGGTGAGATAGGCAGTCGCTCCATGTAAAATACCGGTATTCAGCTGCATCCGGTTAGACTGGAAGCCAACCCCAACTCAGTTGGGAAAAGGCTAGGCAGATTGATTTTTTGGTCTACCCATGTGCCAAATTTCATTCGAATCCGTTCAGCCGTTTTAGCGTGAAAGCGTAACAAACAAATAAACTAACTCCCTTTCGCATTTATATTTATAATAATACTAGCTGCGCCCCGCGGTTTCACCCGCATATACCGGGATAAAAAGTAGCCTATGTGTTAATCCAGGGTATAAGCTATCCACATACCAAATTTCATCCAATTCGGTCCAGCCGTTTGAGCGTGAAGAAGTAACAAACATACACACACACACACACACACACTCACAAACTTACGCCTTTATAATATTAGTGTGATTAGTTAGGATAGTTAGGATTATGTAGTCACTCTAGGTAAGGAGTGCTTCCTATTATATGACCTTTTTGTAAAAGTAAGTTACTTCAAACAGTGCATTTATCCGTCATTACTGTGACGATTGCATTACGAGTACATTTTGAGACTGTTGATCCCACGGGTTGACCCCATGGTTGAGCCTAAAAATGTTACATTTAAAATAAGAACTGAAGGACAATTCTCGTACCTGAAAACGCTCAAATTCAAATCGCAATCTCATGCCAGCGACAATCAAATCGCACACCTAGATCTAAACTGAGACCACTCAAAAAAGGTCATGTTTCAGGAGACAATAAAAACGTAGGTATATTTGCATTTTTTGTTAGGAAAGTTATACAATTTAATTTGATTTTTGATAATAAATAGCTTGTAAAATGTCACTGTATACAAACTGGGGCTAAAATTCAATAATTTTTATCGATAATCAGTGTTTTTCAAACATAACTCAAAATTAACGATTTTTGAGTTGTCTCAGATTGATCTAGGTGTGCGAAATGTCAAATATGTAGTTAAACTCTATACAATTTTTGACATAGGTATTGAGACTGAAATGAGATTGCGAACGTTGTTAAAAATATGGGAATTGCCGCTCTGATGTACACAGATACAATAAATATATCTTTATCTTATCTTAAAAATCTTCCTAGAAGATATGTAGCAAAGCAATCAATATGAGATGAAAGTCCTGACTCCAAACCCTTGGACCTAGCAAGCTGAAATTTTGCACAGAGGTTTACTTTATGATATAGATAAGGAATAAGACCGGATTTAAGATATTTCCGTGAGAAAGGGGATAAAAAAGGGCGGACGAAGTCACTGACAAAGTGCTAGTTGAAAAGATTTGCAAACATAGGCCCAAAAATAATTTAAACACCTATAGAAAAAAAAAACATCTGCATTTAATAAACAAAAAAAGTCAATTACACTTCCTCCTCTACCCACACCCTAACGAAGACAGCTTGAAAGCAAAAGAGGTGGATATTTAAAACAACAAAAACGCTGCGATGAATGAGCGAGTCAGTACGTGGCGCGTGCGCATGGAAACAGATGTCCTGGGTTCGATGAACGGTTTCGGCGCGGCCGCTTTATTGGGGGCCCCGGTATACAGGGTGGAACTGTGTGGTTGGGAATTAAATGATGTTAATTTGTACTATTTGTTGTTTGAATGTTAGGAAATGTAGTGAATGAATGAATGAATGAATGAAATGCACCGATCCCAGCGTGGTTTAACCAGACACGATTACTCGAATGAACCAAGATTCACACTAGCCCCTGTCCCTGCACATGAGGCATCATGTTACATGGTGCAACAGAGACCATTGCATATCAAGGAGTAGACCGGGGGGCGCGGTAATGGTAGGGAAGATGTGCCCTTAGGATATGGATAAGGATTATACAGCCTATCCAGTATGCACCGTAAAAAATTCTGTGGAATAGTGGAGAGACGGGTGATATAATTATGGATGGTAAAATAATAAAATGGCTTCTTTGTATGAGACCTGTTTTATGTATTATTTTGGCCTGAAGTGGGACAATAAATAGGTTGCTATTTACATTTATACATTTTTGTGTCTCGGTACTGATTAGGGTTACAGTTTGTATATACGTATGGACGTATGTACAAACAAACGGTAACCGTGTTACACGCTGTCAAAGTCAACAGTGACAGTGACTTTGACAGCAGCTTTATTTCAAAGGGATTTCGTAGTGAAAAGTTAGTGTTTCTACTGCTGGATCTTTGACAGTCGTTACGGGTCGTTGGAAGCCCCGAAAGTCTGACAACTGGTCTTACCAAGGGGTATGTTATTACTCAGTAACTGGGTTGTGGAGGTTAGATAGGCAGTCGCTCCATGTAAAATACTGGTATAAATGATAAATGATTTATTTTCTGTAAGTAGGTTTGTACAAACACTTTTCAGCATATTTTTTTTAAAACTAGATGAGTTCGACGTTTCCTATCACGACTGACTTATATTAGGTATTTAGCTGCATCCGGTTAGACTGGAAGCTGACTCGAACATAGTTGTGCAAAGGCTATTATGATTATGATGAAGGATGTTTTATAACATATTTTTTTTACTATAATTCTAGGGACTATGGGAATATGCAATTATTCGACCCACATTGCCATAGAACTATTTTAGTAGTTAAACGGGCCTTCGTCAAACGGATGTAGTTAATTAACTAAAATACCAACAGCTTAATATATAAACAACGTGACATATTTTGACAGCGAACCAAATTGAATGGTCTCTTATAAACCGGGGGTTTAGGAAGTTATGTGACAAACATAGCCAGCAGGCTACGTCGAAAGTGAAGCACAGTAAGTATGCCGGGACCGTTTGTACAAACACGCCTCACGCATACGTTTACATCATAGTATGCCGACCGACCGCCATTACGTGACACGAGCGACGGCGTGTTTGCAGGTACTCAAATCACGCACACATAGATTGGTACGGTGCTTCAGTTTCGATACGCGTGGCGCTGAGTCCTCCTTTTTTTATACGTCTATGCCAGCAGGTAGTGATTTACACTTATAACTACATTCTGGAATCACCAGTAGGTCTGCTAAACACGCTGGTTGTGACCGTTTTTATCACGAATACTGTTCATTACAGGTTTCTTATGAACTTATTGACCATTATTAGTTTAAATAAATGCTATGGTACTTGTACAATACGGTGAATGCGCAAAAACAGCCTGCGAATTCAAATTTTCTTTCGTTTTTTGCGATTTGTAGGTCAGTAGGTATCAGGTTGTATATTGATTTCAATAATTATGATTCGCGACCGTAACAAATCTGTATTTCATCATCTGCCTAAGTAGCCTTTTCCCAACGATGTTGGGGTCGGCTCCAAGTCTAACCAGATGCAGTTGAATACCAGTATTTTACATGGAGCGACTGCCTATCCGACTTCCACAACCCAGTTACTGGGTAATACGATACCCCTTGGTTGTCATACTTTCGGGCTTCTGACGACCCGTAACGACTGTCAAAGATCCACGAATGACAGCCGGGACCAACAACGGCTTGACGTTCTTTCCGAGGCACGGAGGGGTCCCGGTATGTAAAGATGGTCACCCATCGACAGACCAACCACGGCAAGCGTAGCGTAACCTGATCTATCGCCCGTTGCGGTTGTTATTACTTAGCCACGAGCTCCTAATATGAATTTGATTTAAAACCTAATTGCTATTAAGTAATTTAAAGTTTAACAAAGCAACATTAAGTTATGAAGCCAGGAACACACTCGAGACAGTCTGGCATTCGGGCTCCTGCACAAAGAAACAGATGTGTCGAGTTCGATGAACGATTTCGTTGCGTCCGCGCAGCTAACTCTACTTTATTGGGGGCCCGGGCTATACAGGATGGCTTAGATTTGTTTTTTTTTAACACATTTTTAAATAGGAGGAAGTTCTTAAGGCCCAGTGTATAAAGTGTTTAGCAGCAATAATTAAAGTGGAAACGTGAAAAAATGTATTGTATTGACGTAAGCTACTGGAAAAAGTATGTCAATCCCGTTGAAAAGTGCTGCAGAAATACGAAACGATTTGAAAGCGTTTTCCGTTTGTCTAGACCCTCTTTATATTCTATGGATTTTTATGTGGGTATGTAAAAATTACACCGATTTCTAGACCGATTTTTAACTGACGAAAAAAGGAGGAAGTTCTCAAGTCAACATGTATTTTTTTTTAAGTGTGACCCTGACCACGCATAACTTTTTACATAGTAGTCTGTAGTGTTTTTACATAATACTTCCAAGTTGGTCCCATGTAAAATTAAATGTTAATAAATTTTTTGGCTTGGGTACTTTTTGAGCTTCAATAATACGTATTTTCCTTCACTTTTTATGTGGATGATGTTCTAATTTCTTTTGCAAGTAGTGTTATGTGTTGGGTAGGTACTGTTGCGTCAATGAAATACGTGGGTCAACGACAGACTGGTTTATTCCAAAAGAAAACTAACCTACCCACCACCATACAATTGTTATGTGTACCGACCGATGTCACATCTCTCCCCATCAAGTCCACTAATTACAAAAGATACATCTTACAACTAACCATTTTATATAACTACCTATCTGACTATTGTGGCAAATTCACAGCTTGTCTAGCTCGGTTGAACGCACGCAGTGCACGAGCGGACGCGCCCAGCGGTGGCGGGGATACCGACGACGGGAGACGTTCTGGTCGAACCTGCGTCGACTTTGACCCTTCAGGCGGCGGGTCCTTAGTATCCCCATCACCACTGGATGCGTCCTCAAACATCTCACCTTCGGCCTCGCTATCGACCCCCGGTTTGGCTGCCCCAGAGCCCGCAGTCTCGGCTGCGGCCACGTCACTCACGCGTGATAATGAGTACCTATTTTTGCTACTTGCTGAAATAATTTGGTCGGTATGTCTACGCCACTCAACCCCGTTACCTAAACTAACTTTGTATGACACCGGCCCTGTCTTTTTAACAACTGTGGCTTCGGTCCACTTGTCCCCCCTCGCCGTGTAATCGCGAGCAATTACCGCATCCCCAACGCGGAATTCCCTGTCAGCCCCCGAAGCGCGGATGACCTGACGCTCTTGTTTCGCGCGTACCGCTGCGGCTACGTCCGGCCGCAGCGCATCGAGACGACTGCGCAAGCGCCGCCCTTGGAGCGCCACTGACGGCGACACCCCTGTCGTCGCGTGTTCACAATTCCGGTACTGGAAAAGAAATCTGCTTAGGGCGACGTTCACGTCCTCGCCTTCATACATCGCTCTCTTTATTGCTTTTTTTACGGTTTTAACTGCATTCTCAGCCGCGCCATTCCCCTGGGGCCTATACGGTGCCGAAGTTGTATGTCTGATACAATTACTGTCGCAATAAACTTTAAACTCTTGAGAAGAGAACGGCGGGCCGTTGTCAGTCACGAGCTGCGCCGGTAAACCGAAACGTGCGAATGTACTTCTAAAAACTTTAATAGTAGACGCTGCGTTCGTGCCGCGCATAGGCAGGGCCTCTATCCATTTGGAATGCGCGTCTACTATGATAAGATACCGCACGCCCCCGCAGTCGGCGAAGTCAGCGTGTACGCGTTGCCACGGGTGCAGTGGGAACTCCCAGGGATGCAGCTGCGCCCGCGGCGGCGCGTCCTGCACGACGCGGCACGCAGCGCACGACCTACACACTTCTTCAATATCCTTATCTAAACTAGCCCAGTAAATGTAGCTCCGCGATAAAGTTTTCATTTTGTTCATACCCAGGTGACCCTCATGAACTTCATTTAAAATTTTCTTTTGCAGAACGTGGGGGACCACTATTCTATATTTATAAATAAGACATCCTTGATCTAGTAAAAAATCATGTTTTCTTGCAAAAAATGGTTTTTCCGCGTCGCAGCTCGGGCTTGTCGGCCAACCGAATAGTACATATCCTTTAATTTTACTTAATAACGGATCTCGCTCCGTCTCTTTCGCGATATCTTTAAAACTAATAGGCAGCGACTCCTCTATAAGATTTAGATAATCTACCGTGTCCACGAAGCGACCCTCCCGAGGTAGCGGTAATCGCGACAAAGCATCAGCCGGACCGTTGTCCACCGATCGCACAAATTCTATGTCGAAATCATATGCAGCCAGGCGTGCCGCCCATCTTTGTAGACGACTGGCAGCCGTCTGTGGGATTCCCCCCTTGGCACCGAAAATATGAGTCAGAGGCTGGTGGTCTGTGCGTAACGTAAAACGTCTTCCGAATAAATATTGGTGATGCTTCGTGACCCCGAACAGAATAGCCAGCGCCTCTTTATCGAGCTGGCTGTAGTTGCGCTCGGGCGCACTAAGTGTGCGAGACACGCAGCTGACGGGCCGCTCGCTGCCGTCCGAGTACCGGTGCGCCAGCACGGCGCCCAGTCCGTACGCGCTGCTGTCTACTGACAACACTAAGTCACGCCCCTCCTCGTAGTGTGCTAATACGCGTTCGCTCAGGAGTGATCGCTTCGCCTCCACGAAAGCTTTATCACACTTGGAGTCCCATTCCCAGCCGCTATTTTTTTTTAACAAATTGTGTAATGGTTGTAATAAAGTGCTCAAATTAGGAATAAATCGCCCGTAATAATTAACCATCCCCAAGAAACTTTTTAGTTGTGATACGTTCTCTGGTCTAGGCGCGCTGGAAATGGCCTCCAGTTTCTCTGTATCCGGTCGCAAACCTTCTTTACTAATAACAAAACCTAGATATTTCACACTATCTTGCAAAAATCTACATTTATTTTGTTTAACAGTAAGTCCCATGTGACGTAACCTTTCTAGTACAGCTCTCAGATTCTTCATGTGCTCAAGTGTGTTGGAACCCGTCACACAAATATCGTCTAAAAATACTACACACCCTGGCACCCCGCGCAGCGTCTCTTCCATAATTTTTTGAAACTTCTCCGGTATAACAGACAACCCGTAGGGCGTACGTCTATACACAAAAGTACCCATATGCGTAGTTATAGCCGTGTAGGGTTGCGAGTCGTCCGACAACAGACACTGTTCATAAGCATGTTTCAGATCAATTTTTGTGTATTTATCCCCCCCACTAAGATTTGCAAACAACTCTTCGATACGGGGCAACGGATAATAATCTCGTTTTAACTTTGGATTAATGGTTATCTTATAGTCCCCACAAATGCGTATGTCTCCGTTTTGTTTTACCACGGGTACTATTGGAGTTCCATAGTCTGAATAGTCAACGCGGTAAATGGAGCCGTCAGCCTCGAGACGCTCCAACTCCCGCTCGACGCGTGCGCGCAGTGCCAGCGGCATGGGTCTCGCTCGCACGTAAACTGGTTCTTTATCAGACAGCTGTAGTCGTATGGGCTGTTTGCATGTACCTAACTTATCGCTAAATACTTCTGGGAATTCCTTACATAATTTGTTTACGAATTCATCATCAATGATTTCATTGAGGTTTAATTGTGTTATCTTTAAAGCGCGCATCCACTCTCGTCCTAGCAATGGCCGCGCCCCATCCTTAATAATATATAATCGTAATGATTTAGCTTTATATTCGCCCAGACAAACGTCTACCTCAATGTAACCGATTGATTCTATTCTTGAACCCGAGTAACAACGTAAAACTAAGTTATCAGGTTTAATCTTTTTATGCGAAAACCTACATTGGTACATAACCTCACTTATTGCTGATATACGACTACCTGTGTCCACTTCATATTCAATGTTCATGTTATCAACAGACAGTTTAATATAATAAGGTTTGTTACCTCGAGCTTCCACGGTCAAGTTAAACATATCATCCTCTGACTCACTCACATAATTATGCCGGCCGTCACTACCGCGCACTTGTTTGCACATCACTTTTAGGTGCCCTTTTTTACCGCACTCATCACAACTGTAATTTTTAAACCGACACCTCTCCGCCGGGTGCGCCTTGCCGCAGCGCCAGCAGGCCCGCGCGCCCCCGTCAGCCGCGTCCGCGCGCGCGCCGCCTGCGCCAGCCGCGCCCGCTGCTGCTACCGCTCCGTGGCCTGCGCCGCCGCCGCCAGCGCCGCCGAGCGCCCGCTGCGGCCCGCGCGGGCGCGCTCGTCCGCCGCGCGCATAATGCAGGCCTTCGCCCGCCTCACCGCCGCCTGCCGGCTTTGCTGAGTCCGCCGCCGCCGTGGTAGTGGTGCCGCTCACCTCGGCATGCTTCTCCGCTGCCTCTAGAGCCAGCGCGAGCTCCACTGCCTCTTTGTAGTGTACTTCCTTTTCTGCGAAGATTCTCGATCGCATTACGTCACTAGCCAGCCCTGACACAAACTGATCGCGCAAATTTTCTTCAAGCGTCGAACATGACTTGCACTTTCCGAAACTGCACGTAGACGCCAGGTGTTTCAATGCCTGCAGGTACTCCGTGAGGGACTCGCCCGCACGCTGTCGGCGCAATCTGAACACGTGGCGCTCGGCGATCTCCGATCGTTGTGGTTCTAAGTGTTCCGTCACCAATTTTACTAATTCGTCAAATGTTTTGGTTTCCGGGAAACTAGGTGAACACAGATCGCACATAAGCGCATACGTTTCCTCCCCCACGACCGTAATTAACATAGACACTTTCAATTCATCGTCGATTTTGTTAAGCTGTACGAACTGATTTACTCGACGAATATACGCCGGCCACTGCTTCGAGCTTAAATTAAACGGTTCAATTTTACCAATAGGCATCTTGACACACGCGAACCCCCGCAAATTTAAAAGAAATTACAATAAAATCCCGTTCTCGTCGCCAATGTTGCGTCAATGAAATACGTGGGTCAACGACAGACTGGTTTATTCCAAAAGAAAACTAACCTACCCACCACCATACAATTGTTATGTGTACCGACCGATGTCACAGGTACCACAACTAAAAAGTAAAAAATATATATATATATATTTTTAAATACAACCGACTTCCAAAAGCAACACTACAAAATGAAAAATAACTGTGTTCCAAAATTAAAGTTATTTTTCATTTTATTTTAAAAAAACCAAAATAAAAACTAACTAACTTATAAAATGAAAAATAACTTTAATTTTGGAAATCAGTGTTCCAAAATTAAAGTTATTTTTCATTTTATAAGTTAGTTAGTTTTTTTTTGGTTTTTTTGCAAAAAACTAAACTGTCTTCCGAAATTAAAGTTATTTTTCACTTTTTACTGTTGTTTTTTGAAGTCGGTTGTATGTTTTTTTTATCATAAACTTTTAATGTAAATAATGACTTAAAAAAAAATAATGAAAATTTTCTTTAAGATTATATCAGAATATTTTGATTTGTCATCTGTTGTAGTGTCTAACACATGTCATAAGTGATTTAATAGCTTTATAGTCTACTGAACAAAGACTGTTTTCTTAGTTTTTGTACAACAGATGTTTGAATAGTTTTTTGTATAATTTTGGGTGTTAAACGGGTGTTAGTCTATGTTTTTTATGTGTAATAAATAATAGTATAAACGTCTTTATTTAGTAAGTAACTATATATTGGTTTATTAAATCCTTTGTAATCAATTTTGTCAGTTGCATGTTTCTGTTGATACGGGAGTGTGTGGAGAGGAGGATCTGTACAGGAGACTTTCCTTATTCACCGTTATTTTAGTTCCCTCATCTTACTCATCTCATCCGTTCTTGCTATTTTCTTTAAAGCCACGTACGATTACTTGTACTCTAGGTGAAATTAGTTATTTTATTTAATAAAACTTTATGCACAAGTAAAAAAATACTGTACAAAGGCGGAGTTAATGCCTGAGGCATTTTCTACCAGTCAACCTTAGGGTTATGCAGAGACAAAACATGGCAGGTTTAAATTATTCTGATTTTTAAAGTCATAATATGTCATAACTATGAAGGCTACGAAGAATAGAATATACAGCGTGAAATTTTAATAGTTGTTTGCCTCTTAAAGGGTCATTGTACTCATCATTATGAACAATTTCTACTACGGACCAAATATGAAATCGCGAAAAAAATTCAGCTGCTAAGTAGGTAAGTACATTTATCAACATGAAACTTTTTTTTCTACAACAACTATTTTTTTTCGTGATTTCCAGTTTGGTCCCATAGTAAAAGTTGTTCATAATGATGAGTACAATGACCCTATAGTAGGAAAACAACCATTAAAATTTCACCCTGTATAATAAATCCAAGTGGCCCAATAGTACAAAAAGAAACTTCACTAGTTCGTGGTTTTTTTCTGAACAGATGTTTGATATATTCCCTTAATTTTAACACTGCACACAGTCATTCTTTTTTTTTCATTCACGAAACCATTTGGTAGACATGTTAATCAAATATGAGTTGACAGAAATATCGAATTCGTATCGTGTACTGACATATCGTTAGCCGATCGTCGCCCAGTCCGAGGTTCGACCCTTTCGGACCCAACCCTTACCCTGAACCCTTCAATTGGCTCTTACAACCTGCAGGCGTTCATGCAGCAATATCCGATCCCAAATTAAGTTGAATTGAAAAGACTTTTTTTTTATCCGAAACGTATTTTTAAAATTGTGTTGAAAATTGAACCATCGAATCCATCAGGTTAACTACGCTTGCCGGGGTTGGTCCGTGGATGGGTGACCATCTTTACATACCGAGACTCCTCCGTGCCTCGGAAAGCACGTTAAGCCGTTGGTCCCGGCTGTCATTCGTGGATATTTGACAGTCGTTACGGGTCGTCAGAAGCTCGAAAGTCTGACAACCAGTCTTACCGTATTACCTAGTAACTGGGTTGTGGAAGTTAGACAGGCAATCGCTCCATGTAAAATACTGGTATTCAGTTGCATCTGGTTAGACTGGAAGCTGACCCCAACATGGTTGGGAAAAGGGTAGGCAGATGGATTGTATTTTCGCTTTATATTAATAGTAAAAAATGACTTAGATAAAATGCATTAAAGTTGGGGAGTCCCGGCTCGCTACGTCACAACTCTAAAAACTAGATTAATATTATAATAATTTTTTTGTACAACTTCTTTATGCATGCGGAGTTTACCTGTAAGTGATTGTTGCACTGTTGCATATACAGGGTGTTTGGCGCATGGACCGTCACAATTTTTTGGGGGATTGGGGGGGTCATTTGCTAGGTTTCACCTAAAGACCTCCATGTCCTAAGTGTGACGGTAATCGAGATATGTTTTTTTTTGTGCTTTCTTTGAATTACCCAAAATCTCGCCTTTGAATCGATATATTTTTTTTGTTTATGGTTGCAATAGAACAAAATAAATTTTATAATAGTCTGCAATGTATTTTTATTCTAAATAAATTATTATTTGATGTAATTGATCAGTAGAAAATGACTTACGTGCTTCCAAAGTCTTAAAAATGTTTAAATGTATGAAAAGTTACTACTCTTAAATTCATTTTTTTTTTTTAAATAAAGCCATTTTGACCTTATTTTTATCTCAAAAAGTTCTTTAGCTTGTACCCTTTCTAAGGGTATGCTACACGCTATGAAAAACAATTCAAATGTAGTCAAAATACTAGTTAGAGAGTCAGTTATGGAGTGTTTTAAGAAAAGACTTATTACGGTTACTATATTTTTTTATTTTATTTCGAATAAGAATACATTGTAGACTATAATAAAAATTATTTTGTTCTTTTACAACCATAAACAAAAAAAATATATCGATTCAAAGGCGAGATTTTGGGTAATTCAAAGAAAGAACAAAAAAAAAATAAAACTATTACCGTCACACTTAGGACATGGAGGTCTTTAGGTGAAACCTAGCAAATGACCCCCCCAATCCCCCAAAAAATTGTGTCGGTCCATGCGCCAAACACCCTGTATATTGTTGCATGTAACTTTTAACATAAAACTTGTGTAAACAATTGTTGGTAAACCAATAAAAAATAAATAAATAAACTCTGACAAACTACGTATAAAATCTAGCAAGGAGTGACGTCATGCTACATTTTAACTAAATGTATCGCCGTATGTAATCTTTTGATTAGGTACCTACATAAAATAATAAAAAATACGTGTCCAATATTTTTTAATAATCTAAATGATGATAAAAAAAAAAAAAAAATTTTGAGATGGCTCTTGGTCAGCATATTCTTGCCTAGCAGCCAATACCTAAGCTAAGATGCTATTAAACAAACACATTGAAAAAATGCTGCAACTAGATGTAAAATGAAAAAGCAGCTCGCTAAAACGATACTAAGGAAGGACGTCAAAGTCTGAAGGTACGTATACATTGAAAAGATTGATAACATTATCGATTCACGGAAGAACCCGAAACCAATAATAGATGACAGAAGCAACTCGTTACAGAAGACCCTTAAATAAATCTGAAGCGGTCCACATTTGTTTTCAGGTAAAAGGGAACAAATAAAACATGGCAGGGGTTTGAATAAAACTTACCTATTTTATAAGAGTTCTTGAAAGGTGAATGAAAGAGTCTGTATGCATATGGAACATAGATACTACCTGTACTCTTCACCTGTACTCTATTCTCTAAACTTTATTTAGTACCAAAATGGTAAAAAAGGAACCCTTATGGTGTGACTCAGTCTGTCTGTCTGTCTGTCTGTCACAGCTGGATATTTCAATAACTACTAATGCTATCAACTTGAAATTTAGAATAGTTTTAGATGACGTTTACCCAACTATTTTGCAAATAAGAAAGAAGTAAAAATATTTATGTTTTTTTTTTTGTAACAGGGACTGAAAGGGGATTTTAAAAATTGAAAGTGGGGCT
The DNA here is from genome assembly GCA_905163495.3 of Cosmia trapezina. NCBI lineage: Eukaryota > Metazoa > Arthropoda > Insecta > Lepidoptera > Noctuidae > Cosmia > Cosmia trapezina. The sequence continues at coordinate 15,685,489 of LR991044.1, forward strand.
ACTACGGCATGCGGGGTATGATATGAAAGAACGTTGTTTGCACATTCTCAAACATTTTTTATTTTTTTTTAGGCTGCATAGTTTTCGACTTTTGATGAAAAATGTAAAAAAAAATACCGTTCCCCCCACCTTATCTCCGAAGTTTGCAAAGATAAAAATCTGAAATTATTTTATGTGATAGAAGTTTATGTTAAGATTACAGGAAAAATAAAACGATGTCTCTAAATAGTACACTTTTTCAGTAATCGGAACGAAACCCTCGGTGCGCGAGTCCGACTCGCTCTTGACCGGTTTTTTTTTTAATGTTTTTGGTAGGCAAAAATTGAAGGGCCTGTGGCTAATTTATTAACAGCCGCACGGGTCGATCGCTGATCGATCCACTGGTGCACCTGGTCAGTAAATGGTTGACCATCTTTACATACCAAGGCACGGAGGGGTCTCCGTGCCTCGGAAAGCACGTTAAGCCGTTGGTCCCGGCTGTCATTCGTGGATCCTTGACAGTCGTTACGGATCGTCAGAAGGCCGAAAGTCTTTCAACCAGTCTTACCAAAGTGTTATACCCATAGTAACTGGGTTGTGGAGGTCAGATAGGCAGTGGCTCTATTTAAAATACTCGTATTCAGTTGCATCCGGTTAGACTGGATGCCGACCCCAACATATTTGGGAAAAGGCTAGGGAGATGATGGTTGGCAAAAGTGCAAGTGAACTTCCTTATGGTAAGTGGTTACCCCCACCTTTCAAGCAATAGCAATATGGTATAAGCAATACCAGAAGCATCGCAGATGCGTTACCATCCTAGAGACAAAGCTGAATGTCTTATGAACTTGTTCACTACACCGTCACCTGAGCCGTCACCGACCAGTTAATAGTAATAAAAATAACAAAACCATGGTCAGCTAGACGATCAGTCACCTTAATTAGTACCCGTTCACGAGCATAAAGCAAAGAAATAATGGACGATAAAAGGTGTAAGTACCTAATAAATAAACGGATAGACGTTGGCAATACAATATTCAGTCTCTTACATCTAAATTAACCCTTTAATAAAAATCCAACAGTTCAAAAATGCAACCCGCTGTATCCACCATTTTATTTTTACTTTCTTCATGAAGCTAATTCTTTTGTTCTTTGATGTAGCACCGTGTATACAACACATGGCCCGTACTCAAGGTAAAAATATAAAACGGTCAAGCGCGAGACGTACCTGTCGGTGAGAACTGTATCGTTTGGGACGGTTTGTGAGGTTGGTGATATTTTGCGGAGTTTTTTAAGTCTCTAATGCGTTCTGGTTGGTTTAATTTTGTTTGTTTTGTACTGATAATTCGGTTGAAGGAGTTGAACCTTAGTGTTCGAGCGAGTCTTTGCAACAGTGACATTGAGTTATTACCTATGACCCTGACGAAGCAAATATAAATGAAAGATAATTTGAATTTCCAGAACAATCTCAATAGGGTTTTGTGATTATGTGGAATATATAATTTGAGGGTTTAGGCTAGGCAGCTGTTGTAATTATAGCCTAGACTTTGTCAAGCATACCTGTATACAATATGGCCGACGAACTTCGCGCAGACAGCTGCGAAGTAAGATTTTTTAGGAACCAAATGGTGACATGGCTGAAGACTTATCGACATGTGTATTCTTCCCATCCTCACGTATGGTTCTCAAACATGGTGTTTGATAATTCAGTAGAAGTCCTGGAACGGAGTATTCTGAGTATCAAACTTGTGGACCGGACAACAATCCGATCCATCACCAAAATAACTGACGTCACTCGGAAAGCTGCCACGCTTTTGGGCTGGACACATCTGCCGCATGTCAAACGATCAATGGGCCAAACTTATGACCCAGTGGGTCCCGCTTAGTGGCAAACGACATCGCGGCAGGCCCAGACGGAGATGGCGGTATGAGCTGGTCTCCTTTAATAAAGATTGGTCCTTGGCAGCTCTGGATAGAGAGAGGTGGAAAGAGAGTAGGGAGGCCCAGTAGTGGGACAATTAAGGCCACTAAAAAAAAATGGTGACATGAGGCGAGTGTGAGTGAGAGAATATGCGCGAAACTTCGGAGAACCTATGTTCAGACGCACCAAGATACGTCGGCCGTAGTATGATCTAAAATCCAAGTGCCATAGGAGGCAAGGCAGTGACCCTTCAGTTTGGTGAGTCATCGACCTCATAAAAAATTACATACGCTTTTATTCTTAGCAATGAAACCCAAATTTTCAGCCATGACTAATCCTAGATAGTTACTAAGCCCTCCCATCATAAGTTTATGAGCAAAAATTCCAAGAATTAACCTCTAGTACAGACTATGTGAGATGCTGACAGCCTACGATGATAACACACTGACAGACAAGCAAATAGTTTTAATATTAAATAGTTAGTCACTAGTCAGCCATACTGACTCAATGTTTATATTCAAATCGGTATGCGTTATTATTCGAGATGATGTACATCTTTTTGTTGGGGTTTTAAGTTATAGGAAAGATTTATTAATGATTTAGATAGATCTAAAATAAAATTGTTCGTTGTTTTAAATTAATCATAGTATTTCCTTAGTGCATAACTGAAAAGTTGTGCGGAAATCCGTTGTCATGGTGTGGGTCGTCAGGAAAGTTTTGAGTATGAATTTGGATGGCTCTACGAGTAGGGGAAGACCAAAGTAATGATGGATGGACTGTGTGAAAGATGATATGGCTAGAAAGGGAGTGACTACCAACATGACTAATAGAGTATGGAAGAAAAAGACATGATGCGCCGGCGCCGACCCCAAATAAATTGAATGATTTCCTGAATGTCAGGTGTAGGAATGTTGAAAGGCCCAAGGCCAGTCCAACTCCAACAAGTCGAATTGATGAATTTACAACGTTATGAAAAAGTATTTTCAGGGGTTGCAAACTCAACATAGACAGCGACCGCTTTACGACCGGATTCGGTCGCAAAGTCTTAACGGGGTCCATAGACGATCAAAATTGCTTGACAAGCACGAAAAAATCAAGTGCTTATCAAGTAATTTTGACCTTAACGTGCTTTCCAAGGTCTTTTATGCCTTGTCTCGATATGTAAAAGATTGTCACCCATCCACAGACTGACTTCGGTAAGCATAGCTTAACCTTCGATCACGTTTAGCGAAAACGAAGTAATATCGCGGGCGGCGATGCTATGTAAGATATATTTTATGTTAAAAACAGTTTCACGCTAGTAAGAAGTCGCGGGTAGAAGCTAGTATAATATAAAAGCTCCCTTTTCATGAAGATATATTAAGAGCAGAGTGCATGCAAATATTATATCATTTGAATAAACAAATGAAGATTCAGCGCTGCAATATGTAGGCAAAATGAACTACGTAGTCCAGGAGAATTTATTAAAATATACGGTATCGACCCTTCTAGAATTCTAACATTTTTTTGAAAAGAAAGAATTTATGGTTAATGAAACGTATGGATGGGTCCATGACGAATTGGACAATTCCAAAACATCAATGCTGATTTAAACAGCTGAAAAAAGGTTATATACAAATAATTTGTTGGCTAAGATAGAAAAATGATTATGCTAGCTATAAGGGACTATTATCTCCGATTCCGTGGTGGTAAAGAATTGGCCATCCAATAAGAAGGTGTCTTAAAGACGATAATAGCTTCCACTGCGATCATCTATTCGTCTGTCAAGTGTAGAGTTTATGCCGCCGTGGTACGGGTTGTTCGAAAGAGATACCGTGGCCCTGGCATAGGCAACTGAAGGAATACGGGTGAGTTTTAGTCAGTAAAAGTCTGATGCACCCTCCACCCAGAGCGGGAGAAGTCATTTGAAGATTTCCCGTCCACAAAAAAAAAACAAGCGTAGAGTTTATGGTCACTTCCTTTAGATCGTCTTTTGTTTCGGTTATTGGAAGATTCGACGAGAATCACCAGTAACTAAACATTTCATCCTATCAGTTACAATATTCATTGCGTTATTTACGTTGTCGAGCAGACAAATTTTTCGAACTTATTGAAGCAAATGGATTAGCAATTATCCTTCAAAATTATACAGATTGTGAATGAAGGTTTGTTGCGTAATTGTTATTAACATAGGGAAATAACAGAATCCGAAATAAATATATTTGATTTGATTTGATCTGATTTGAATTAGGGTGTGCATTCAGCTACCAGTATTTTACATGTAGTGACTGCCTATCTGACTTCCACAATATGTTATAGGTTGTGGACCACAACATCGGGGTAATACGATACTCCTAACAATAATGATGATGATGATGATACTGCTAAGAATGAATGATACTCCTCTCCTACTATTTATAATTTTGGAGTATTGCAAAAAAATATATACCTCACAGCTACAGATTAGAAATTCAACACCGAACAAATGGTTTCAGAACGAATTTCCATACATTACTCCATTATATTAACATAATTTCCAACTTTTATGTGCATATCAAAAATGTATGAATAAAACAAAACATTTTTTCTTTGTTCTTATACATGTAGTTTTAAAAATATAAATGTCATGTATACGGCTGATTTAAAATGTAGGTAAAGTTGAATGGACTCTGAAGGTGTAGTGGACATTGCAGGACAGAGAGAGAAATTAATCTTCATTTGTCACTTCCATTTTTATAAGCATCCTAAGCATCCTTCCATTTTTAAAGAGGTCGAGGATTTGTAGGAATATTACTGCTAATATGAGCTTTTGTTTATAAAACTAAGCCTGTCTATTTTTTATTTTATGTTTTTGCTTATTAACTTTATCATTATCTTCTTGGGGCCCGCTTTGCGTCTCCTTACACGATACTGATTTGTTTACATTTAACACTTTTACATGAGAAAAACCGCCTATGTCCGCAGGTGTCCACTGCACCTTCGGAGTTCATTCAACTTTACCTACATTTTAAATCAGCCGTATACATTGACATATTATATTTGAAAACTACATGCATAAGAACGTGATGAAACTTGTTAAGGAAGCCGAGCAAGCATATAAATGTTTTTTATTTATTATTATTAATGTTAAAGATAATCTGATTACCATACAGCTCATTGACTATTGGGTAGAAGAAAATTTATAAATATGTTAAAATCCTGGTATACTCTCGGGCCCGTAATAAAATAATTTTCACGATATAAGTCCGCTAACGGAACATCTTGCAAATGATTCATGAGTATTTTGCTAAAAACAAAACGATCGACCCCTTTCTGGCTGGCCCCTAATAAACTGAGTATTATGCTAAACTTCGCAATAAATAACGGTGAAAAACAATAGGTAGTGTATGTGGAAACATAGGGGGGAGAAAGTGGAGCAGGCACGTCCGTTGTGACGTTTTTGTGAAGATGGAAAATAGTTGGTGATACAAAATGGCTTGCTGTGTCAATTTGTTTATTTCTCTCTTTCCAGCTTACTTTAGTCTCATCTTCGAAGACTTTTTTTACTTGAATAACATCTTCTGAAATCTTGCTACACACTGCACACACAACTACACTCAAGCACACTCAACATCAACACACACACACACAAGCACACAACAACACACCCAACTACACCCAACCCCAGCTACACTCAAGCATTTATTGGAATCAAAAGCCCCCGATTTGCGCTGTGGGTTACTAACGTAGGCATATGCGAATGGCAGGTCCAAGGCCAAGGGCCAAGACTGAGGTCAAGGTCACTACTACAAGGTCCAACGAAATTAAGGAGGAAAACGTATATTGGCACGATATTTACTTATTTTATTTATTTGTTTACATTTATGTACACACAGTAAAATACATAGGAGATGCAACATTATTATAAATTTGGAGTACCTACAAAGTTATATGTAGATATATGATTCAAACATGATTGATGAGGTCAATCAATAGAGTAAGCTCCGTTCACTGGAATTTAGGCGTTGGGAAGAAGGCGCGCAAAATTAGATCTAGAGTTTATTAGCCTGTGACCTCTGTAACAAAGTAGACACAGGTAATAGAACTGGAAAAGACTGGAATTATTTCAGGGTGATATTGAACGAATGTGAAGGTGATCTACTAAACACAAATATGCTTGTTTTTCTGGCACTGAGCTGGCACTATTTTTCAAGTCAAGATTTAGTTAATTGAATGAGCCTAAAACGTTCAAGTATTGCACAAGACAATGTATCAGTGAATGATCGTGCCTACAACCGAATCGACGGCTTCCCGTTGCCTTTTATAGACCTCTTCGAGCATGTACAGAATTATAAATAGCCTCTACATTGAATGGCATTCCCAAAACGGGACCAGAAACAATTAATTCTAATGCAGTAACATTAATTTTGCAAATAGTATCACTAATTACTTTTTGATGTTGTTTATTTTAATGGGACATTCGTTCGATATCTACAAGGACACGAAAACTTATTATCTAAATTTAAATAACTTAGTAAATTACTGTACCCATTATGGTTCACAATTTACTAATCTAGTAAACAGGTCAACCATAGATTTGTGTAATTATTTCTGCTGACAATGGACCCTTGTCCTAGTCTATTGATGACTGTTTGTAAGTCGTTACAAACAGTGGAAAAAAGCCTCAGAATGGAAGAGAGGAAGAGGAGTCTTCAAGACAGGTTTCGGGTGTTTAAGGAGACTGACCCAGACAATGTCACGTCCTTTGTGGCAAAGAAGCTGCGGAAGCTGCCCCCCGTCACTTTTAACCTCATGGTCGTCACCAGGCTGATGAAGCGTATTGTTACTCTGAAGAAACCTATCTCTCTCTCTCTCCTATTGTTGTCTGGCCGAGATGAAGTCAAAGCTGGATGCTGATGATCAGTGAGTTGCATGGCAATATAGTTGACTTAGGCAACACTGGTAGATATATAGGTCACCTGATTTCGCATCAAAGTTGAACACTCGTAGTCGTGCAAACAACGAATCTTTGTCCAGAAAACTTGCTGCTCTGCGGATTTATGTATCTCTCTTGGTCTGGGCATTCTAGACCTGTTTCGGCAAAGTAAACTCTACTAGCCCAGACCTAGAGTCCATAGGAGCGCGCAAATCCCACTACAATGCAGACAGCGCGGCGGTGGGGTTATTATTTTTATTATTTCGATCCTTTGAAGGCCTTAAATACTACCAAAGCTGCTTATTGGCGTAGATATCTTCATAAGTTTGTATTGCAAGTTCGCCGTGCCCGTACCAAATTTTTCCACCGATATATTAAAAAAACGCAAGGAATGGACACCGACTTGGGGTGTCTACCCGACCGTACCGCGATCGGATCATGGTCGAAAATGTCGCAACCTAGCATTTGCACTGGCATTTCTGATTCCCAACCTTATTTCTGACATTTTGAAGCTATTCAGTTCGCGATAATATCTACGGATTTCTTTTTAATGATGCTATAGGGACTGCTCGGCATTTGCGTTGACATTTTGATTTTGAATTGTTAGGTGAAGGCAGGGAAGTGTTTTGTGCGTAGATCTAAAGGGTAGGGATAAGTTGGCATTATGAATAAGAAATTAATGATCCTGTTAAATGTCAGGTCAAAGTGAAGATGATTCAAATTGAAGTTAAATGTTAGAGACACCTAAGTATAGTGTTAAATCTCAGCGAAAGCGTAATAGTTCCGTTTGGGGCGGACAACAGTAAACTAGCAAACGAGAAGTCGTGAGTTCGAACCCTATCATTTGCACCATTGATGTAAACACAACTCTTAAGCTATTTAAAGCTAATTTGGAAGGGCGTGTCACTTTAAGTAGAAGATAGTTCTTACTATCTGTCTATTGAACACACACGAAGTTAGATCATTGGTCTAACATTCTACGTCATAGGGCCTATGCACACGATGCGTTGCGGCGCCGTACCGCAAAGATTTTGTCGTATATTGGCGGTCACGTGTGTTACCCATAGCGGCGTTTGCATGGTGAAATCTTTGCGTTGCAGTGCCGCAACGCATCTTATGCATCGACTCCCACTCAAGTTGGAGATTATGTAATTGTAAGATTGTTAAAATTCAATCATTTTATTCATTGTATCACTTAAAGTGACGTTTAATTTTGTATGCTTCTAAATGATGCGTAGCGAATCGTATTTCAGGGTGACGTGCAAAGGTGCGAAAAGTTAGGGGAAGCACTTAATTTGAGGAGTTTCCAAGAATTTGAAATTTGCATGTAAATTCTTTAAGATCTCGCTAAATACCTTCCGCCTTTTGTTTGTTCCTCAAATTGCTTCGTTAAATTGTATAGGTACGCTAATTCATATGTAAAGATGTTTCGTGATACGCTTGAAGTGTGATTAAGGATAATTTGAATACCTAACCTAACTTTGGAGTAAACCTACTACAGAGTAACATCTACACATACCAGACCGACTAGCTAATTACATTTCCAAGTACCAAAACCAAAGCCATTTCATCAAGAATCTCCACAAAATTAATAGCCAACAAACAGTCTATTAAAAAATAACGATCGCGGTCCGCCATTTTCTTTATTTTCGCGCCCTTTTTGACATCAGGCCGCCATCTCGCGATAAAGCGATACCAACATGGCGGATTTTTACTATCGCTCGTAAACCACGCTGAAATTAACAAAAGGTTTTGGCAACGGGTACGATTTTAAATATAAAATCATGATGGGAATCTACCGACATCTTGAAGTATTGAACATCTGAGTTATAAATAGTTTATGCGGGCAGTTCGAGATTTCCGCGGTTGTGCAATTCGCTTGAGTAAGCTTTGCGATGCTCTTAAAATGGAAATGGTATAAAATGAATTCAGTTATCTGCCGTTTATCAAATTGAGTGAGTTGTTATAGCCAATTGAAGGAGGCGAGTTGTGGCTCAATTCAATTTATTCCTATTTTAGTTTGACGGTATATTTTAATACTAGATTTAGCTAGCGGCTTCGCTCTTTTGTAATAAGTGGAAATACTTGTCTAATTTTAATTTGAAAAAGAATTGTAAAGTTATGTGAACATAAACATAATTGAATTGGCATCATAAGGTAGTTGAAATAGGATCAATTTTAGGGTTGGTCTCACATCAATAGTTGTTTATAAGTTGTATACCTACTTACTGAAAGTTCTTTTTAGGGTTCCGTACCTAAAAAGGAAAATAACGGAACCCTTATACGATTACTTCATTGTCCAGAGACAGACCGACGTCTGTCTGTCAAGACCCTTTTTTAACCCTAAATGAATACCAAATACTTACGTAGATCTATGGTCCTGTTGTCCTTTGTCTAATAAACGTCCAAGGAAATTTATTTATTTATTTATTTATTTATTTATTTGTCCTAGAAACATGAAATTTGGCAAAAAGCAAGGTCTCATAGCACAAGTAAAGAGAAAAGTCCGAAAATTGTTTAATTTGTTATTTCATCACTTTGACTTTCATCAAGTAAATCAAAACCTAGTGCTTCTCGTTGACCTAGAATTATAAAAGGCATGGAGCAAGGTCTTACAGCACAAGTAAAGGAAAAAGTCCGAAAATCATTAATTTTAATAAAAAAATTTTTGGGATTTCTAGTTTTACAAGTAACAAGTTTGTTTTTGGGATAAATTATTTTTAACTAAGGAACCCTTTATTATGTGTGGTTCGACACTCACTTGGCTGGTTTTTTTTGCCTTCCTGTCACTTTTACGCACTCTATCAAGAGTTGGAGGTACCTACATATTTAATATGTTATAATTCCACTTTTAGAATCCAACCGAACTATTAAACACATCATAGGACCACCATCGGCGTTATGTGTGTCATGTTTACGATAACAGTGCTCATAGAACACCCACACGATTATTTGTAAGTAACAGGCGCAGTGCATACTAAGTCATAACATTGTTTTACATGACTACATAGGTACATTGTTCGTATTTGTACCGATAACGGCATTTTTAGGGTTCCATACCTCAAAAGGAAAAAAACGGAACCTTTATAGGATCACTTGTTTGTCCGTCTGTCTGTCTGTATGTCTGTCAGTCTGTCAAGACCGTTTTTCTCAGGAACGCGTGAAGGTATCAAGCTGAAATTAATATAAAATACGTAAGTCCATGGTCCCTTGGAGTTCTGAAAAGATCAAACTTCTAAATCAACGGAATAAAAAGATACGGCCATTTATGCGACATTTTTTGAAACTCGCAAGTAAATCAAAACCTATAGGGTACTTCCCGTCGTTCCAGAATCATGAAATTTAGCAAGAAACAAGGGCTCACAACACAAGTAAAGAAAAAAGTCCGAAAATTGTTAATTTGTAATTCTATCACATAAAAAATATTTTCAAAGTTGTCAGTCTGTCAAGACCCTTTTTCTCAAGAACTCGTTGAGGTATTAAGTTGAAATTAATATCATATACGTAAGTCTATAGTTTCTGGAAGTCCTAAAAAATTCAAGCTTCTAAGTCAAGGCAATAAAAAAATACGCCCATTTTGCGACACATTTTGATACTCGCAACTGTCGCAAGTAAATCAAAACCTATAGGGTACTTCCCGTTGACCTAGAATAATGAAATTTGGCAAGAAGCAAGGTCTCACAGCACAAGTAAAGGAAAAAGTCCGAAAATTGTGAATTTGTAATTTTGTGACATAATTTTTTTTTTTATGATACCCAATGTTAAGTTTGGTTTTGGGATAAATTCTTTTCAACTACGGAACCCTTCATTGTGCGTGGTCCGACACGCACTTGGCCGGTTTTTTCACACTAGGTAGGTAATATAGTGTTGCAAATAGATTGACGGTCTACATAGAAATATAAATAGCATTGTTTTTATTAATGAACAGCTCGCCATCACACAGATGAACTCTGAGAAGTTATAGTTGTGTGGCTAAAACCAGGTGTAAAATAGGTTAAGTATTTGAAATAAACAAATAAATAAATAATTTAGTATTTTGCCAGGAAAAAACTACAGTCAAAATCTTTAGTTTTTTTTCCAACGACTAAACGATACCATTTAGCACTGCACTCTAACTGACCATTCATAAAACACCATAAAGAAGCGTTGAAATAAAAAGTCGCATAAAACAATGGTAGCCCCGTAGCCCACCCATGTGACCCCGTGACCCGGCCGTCGACCCCGCCATCCTAGCCATTGTATTCGCTCTATTAATTTAAACCTTCCATGGTATCCGGCAATTTTAGTGTCGAAAATTAAAACAATAGACTGTTCTTTTTTATTATAATGGAAGTGTTTAGTAAAAGTTGTGGTAAAAGTGTAGCTTTTAGAGAAATACATTTTGTAAGATGTTATGGTCTAAGGTTTAGTACTAAGTTTAGGAGATTTTTCCAGGGTCTATGTGTAATTTTTTCGAAAAGAATTAAAAAAAAACTGCGATGCCTAATACCAACATTCAGCCCATAATAGTGCTCTGGAAGTACAGTCAGGCAAATTAATTGTCTATCAAATTGAGACAATACTGTGAGAATTCGAATCTCACAGGGGACGTAGGGTGGTAATCGAGCTTTAAATTAAAAAGGAGGAGGCTATAGAAGAGGCACTATATTGCTATCAGCTATTTACAACAAAAGCTAGAACAGATTTTATTCAAAAGTAGTTCGATGCTTGAGCGATGGAATGTCAGCCTGTATCATATTTATAAGGTTGACCATTGTATAAAACCTCTACAGTACCTACGACAATTTGCCATGATAAAATCATTTCTCATACAACTCTTCTTCTTAGCGTATCGATGGCATATAAAGTTTCTGCCACTCGAACTCCATTCACTGACGCAGTCATAAGATCCTCAAGTACACAGGTGACATGCGGCGCAAGATGGAAGGCGGGCCATTGTCTACGGAGAGACGCCGCATATACAGCACTGTCCAGCAAAGCAAGAGTGTGATGAGGATGGCTTCACCAAAGTTCAGAAGAAGAAGAAGAAGAAGCCTACTTGTCGCAATCAATGCGGTACTGGACTGACAGGACCAAATATGCTGCTACGTCCAGCGATACTTACGACGTTGCTGTATGTGTCCCGACTGCATCACTCCACGAAGGTTGAGGACATCGTGGAGTACATGAAAGTGAAGACCAAGTGGACCTTGAGGGTCGAGAAGTTGGAGCCGCGTCACAACACAAACTTCAAGTCGTTTGTGGTGCGGGTTCCGACACACGATCTCGACACGTTCCTAAAGGAAGAGTTTTGGCCGTAGTCTACCGACGTTTTCGCCGCAGGCTATCCGACACCGCGCAGCGTAACACGACGCCGTCACTTCGTGTGTCTTAGTTTATAAATTATGTTTTATAATGTTTTTATATGTATTAGTTTATTATTTTATAAATCATTTGTGTATTTTATCTATGGGCCTTAGTTGCCTGAGAATAAAGGAATTATTATTATTATTTTTATTTTATATGTTTAAATATCTCGGGACCCGTGGGTCCCGGACCTTTGGAAGGCATACGAGGGGCCGAAGCCAACTCGCAGAGGCCCCTTAGACAATTTTAAATGACGAGGGATAATCGTCGGCTGGTGCCGACGATTATCCCTGTATGCACTATGCAAGTGCGCCCAAGGACAACGACGTCAACGTAGAGATACTGCGGTGGGGTTATTATTATTATTATTATACACTTGAGGTCCGAGTCGTTCATAAAACCCAATCTGTGGAGATTCTCTTTGCCACGGCCGACTTGGGTTCGTATTCTATTCAGAGATTTCCATGTCGGCTACAGTAACGCGTGCCCAGGTGGACGGCTCTCAGATAGCTCGATAAAACTGTCAGGGGGTTTAAGCAGCTTCCACCAGAGATGACATCTTGCTGTAGAGGCGTTGCCATTACCTGGATTCTCGCACCAAAGAAAACTTTTACGGTTGTTAAGCCTCTAAGGCACCGAGTCGTAGTTATGCATTGGGTCATGGGTGTTGAAGGCAGTATGTACCAAAAATAATTTAAGGATCGTAGCCCGTGACGATCTATAGTTTCTGCCTACGCCCAAGGGAAAATTCGTGAGTATAGTTCGAAGTGGCAATTTATATGTGTTCTATAGAGCTCAGAGAATACCATGTAAGTAATGGCCATAAATAATATGAAATCGTGATAGGTTATTAGATTAATTATTTGGGCTATTAATAAATTCCTAATGTTTTAGGTTCCTTTCACTGTTGCAACAATATTATAGTGTTTTTATCTCACGAAGCGACACGCACTTTACTTGTGTTTACCAAGTGCACAGTCAGCGTCAAAAATATCGGGACGAACACACTGCTCAATATGATCTAAACAACTATGAAAATGAAATATTGACTCAATGACAAGGAATATTTAAGAATGAAGGACAGTACATGACAAGTGTCATTCTGACAAGAACTTTATCTAATCGAGATAAAGTTTAATTTTATTAGTTGTTGAGATCATTTTGAACAGTCTGCTCGTTCTGATATTTTTGACGCTGACTGTACAAACACGCTGTGAATGTGTGTGTGTAGACAATGAGAAAGTGAGTGTGTTTGTTTGTTAAGCTTTCACGCTAAAACGGCTGAACGGATTTGGATGAAATTTAGCAAATGGGTAGACCATGTCCTGGAGAAGGACATGGGCTACTTTTCATCCTAGATCGCTATGTTATAATGGTATGACCTAAGCTGCCCTTTGACCTCACAATACACTAACGTAGTAAAGTTCTTTTGTAGGGGAATACAGTCGGAAATTTGACTACTGACCAACTTAAATTGTCTTTATCAGAGGGGCTCGTGGCTAAGTATTAACAGTCGCACAGGTCAATCGATTAGGTTAAGCTACGCTTGCCATGGTTGGTCCGTGGATGGGTGACCATCTTTAGATACCAAGACCCGTCCGTGTGTCGGAATTGGTGCCGGTTGTGATAAATGATAAATTATAATGGAAAAGGCTAGGCAGAAGATATAATCATAACTGTGTTTCTTGGCTACTTCACGAAGGGTGCCAATTTGCTTACAATTAATTTCCCCGGCTGTTCTTACAATACGATCAGAATAGGAACCAACAAAGTTGACCTCTTGCCATATTTATTGAGAACTTTGAACCAACTAAGAAAATGTAACTTCTGCCGAGTCTCCAAGATTTGTATAAAATGCGCTTACTCCTTCAAATAAAGTTAGTAGCGAGGTCAAGGCCATTCCTTTTCATAACTTACAGTACCTTTTAAAATATACTTTTAAATCTTTATTATGAAGTAAAAGAACAATGTTATATTTACAATGACTTTTAGCTCTAAAAGGCTATGCAATCATTATTCGAGCCAGTACTTGTACAGTGTACTTGCCTAGCGAGTGGAATGACCCAGTAAACTTGAATGAAGTCGTGAGATCCGAGCTATATTATACCTAGTACTATCAGTAATCAATAATAGGCAAAGCAATAGAATTTAGACTCTATTTCTAACAACATAAGGTGAAAAGTTCATTAACATAGAGCCAGCCTCACTCAAAACAATGAGTTCCTCTTATATTAGGCTCTTCTACTTCAATAATACAAGCCTTATTTGAAAAAGAAGAAAATTTACATACTCTATTGAAATTTAAACTTTATTGCTACAAAAAATAATGTGCGTTTTTCTTTATTTCCGTCATTTTCTTTATGGTAAGCGTTCGTCGTGGATTTCGTGGTATTTGAAACTCTATTTTATTTTTGAGACTATATGGTGGTTTTTCCTTTGTGTAGGGGTTGCCAGTTCTTAAGTCAAGGACTTGAATCCCCCAGCCCTAAGCAAAGCTTGTTAAAAATCGGCGTTTTGTTGGAAACGCGAATTACTTTTGCATTTTTTTCTGTATAAGTAAGAATTTCGTTGAAGTTCTGAAAGAAATGTCGTAGGCAATTTCTGTTGCGATACATTTTTGTAACAAAAGGTAAGATTTTTGGCTAGTACTTTAGAAATACAAATAGATTAGGGCTGTTGGGTATCCTGGCATGGCTTATTTTAATATTAGGTCTTTACCAATGAAATTGCCGTTCTGCAGTACTGGCCATTTCAAATCAAAATAATTTTTGTTTGGCTAAGAATTCTAATTTCAAATTAATTTTATTTTAAAAACATGGATTTTTTTTTCCAAAAGTAGTCATTTGTTTATTGATTAGTGTTACATCGCATTTCAATCTTTTTCGTCATCATGAATATGAGTACCGTCGTGGCAGCAACGCGGCACAAGCGGCACGCAACATCAACGACGTTTACGGAGCTAACACTACAAACCAACGCACCACCTGTTATTGGTTTGCTCGCTTCCGTTCTGGAAATTTCGAACTGAAAAATGAACCTCGCGGTCGTCCGAAGACTTTGGTCGACAATTACGAATTAAAGGCGATTGTGGAAGCTCATGATACACAATCTACGGCTGAATTAGCAGCAGCTTTCGACGTTAGCGTCAAAACACAAATGGGTGCCCCACGAACTCAATGATCGCCAGCGCGAAGTACGCGTCGAGACGTGCCTTGCACTGCTCAACAGACACACAAATGAAGGAATTTTGAACCGCATTGTTACCTGCGATGAAAAATGGATTCTGTTTGATAACCGCAAGCGCTCAGCAAGTTGGTTGGATCCTGGTTCAGCACCTAAACAATGCCCTAAACGAAAACTTACCCCTAGAAAAGTGATGGTCACTGTTTGGTGGTCTAGCGCCGGTGTGATTCATCACAGCTTCTTACCAAACGGGGTGAGCATTACTGCAGATGTGTACTGTGAAGAACTGAACACAATGATGGAGAAGCTGGCACATCTCCAACCAGCATGGTCAATCGCTCGTCTCCGCTGCTTCTGCACGACAACGCGCGACCTCATAGTGCACAGCAGACGGTCTCCAAGTTGCAAGAACTGGTGTTGGAAGCTCTCCGTCATCCGCCCTACTCACCAGACCTTGCGCTTACAGACTACTACTTTTTCCAGAATTTGGATAACTTCTTGGCGGGAAAAAAATTCAATACCCGAGAGGCAGTACAAAATGCCTTTGAAGAATTTGTTGCCTCCCGACCAGCTGATTTCTTTAAGAAGGGCATCAATAAACTGCCACTGCGTTGGAAAATATGCATTGATTGCATGGGTCATTACTTCGATTAATACAAATAAAAAATACATGAAAAAAATTCGTTTAAATTTTTTCATACAAAACGGCAATTTCATAGGTAAAGACCTATTATATATTTTATTAATTATTTATTTATTATGGACGCTTTTAACGTGCACGTCTTTCAACATCGTTCTCATACATATAATTTTAACTTGAATGATGTAACCAATATATTGTAACAATATTTTGATTTAAGAGAGTGTCCGTAAATGATAAATGATTTTTTTGCTATAAGTATGTTTGTACAAACACTTTTACACGTCAATCATATTTTTTAAAACTAGATGAGGTCGGCGTTTCCTATCTGACTACTCTGACAAGAAAGGCCGACACAAACTCAAAGGTCACAGTCTCTTTTAAAGTCCAGACATAATGTTGGTCAGATGGATGGATTTCTTGACCGTTCTTCTCCAACGCTCAACGTTTTGGAAACGGCCACTAGCTTCATCTTTCTGACTGACCGTTTGACAATTAAAAAAAAGTGCCTGTAATTGATTTTTTTGAAAGAAATGCTTTGAGTTTGGGTTTGAGTTTATCCTCTTATTCTAGATCAAGGCAAAAGAAAGAGAAGTGCAACATGATTGCCAGTAACAATATTCTGTTTACCAAGTATAGCGGTTTTGTCAATTTCTCAAGACGTTTCCAGAAGCGGGTGTTGAGAGGCCCCTTCAGTATTGAGTTGTATCCAAGAATATTAGTCTATACGGCGAAGATGGAAGACTTGAATTAGTCCTTGAAGCACGTCTCCATCTTGTCTATTCGAATTAGCTTATTTAACAGGGTGACTCGTTTTTATGAATCAAAACTCATAACCTTAGTAATATTGATTGGCAACCCACGCTCACCTGCAATGGTTCTTGCTTCAAACTTCATAGATCACAGTTTTTACGACACCCCCACTCACCCTGTCCCCCTTTTACAAGTATCCTCTCTACTATGTACTTCTTTTCTTTGTTGTATAAATATGTTACAGAAAAAAACCCGAAGTGCGGCTACGCCTAGTTTTAACCGGCTACAACTAGGTGGAGTCTGAAAGGTCTGAAAGGTCACAGTTCTAACCTAAACTAACCTAGGTTAAGTTAGAACTGTGACCACGAAACGACGGTCGACGTCAGGGGCACCCCTAGGTTCGGTTTGGTTAGGTTCCTTCAAACCTTGCAGACAAAAATAGGAGCCCCGCCGGTGAATTAATAGGCTATCGGTTCGGTTCGGGTTTTAGCTGGCTAAAACTAGGTGCAGCCACACTTCGGGTTTTAGCCGTAACATATACATAGAACAAACGTCTAAACGCAACGTCGCAACGTCTTTGTTGTCAATCAATCTTTTCCCATCTATATTGGGGTCGGCTTCCAGTCTAACCGGATGCAGCTGAATACCAGTATTTTACATGGAGCGACTGCCTATCTGACCTCCACAACCCAGTAACTGGGTAATACGATACCCCTTGGTAAGACTGGTTGTCGAACTTTCGGGCTTCTGACGACCCGTAACGACTGTCAAAAATCCACGAATGACAGCCGGGACCAACGGCTTAACGTGCTTTCCGAGGCATGGAGTAGTCTCGGTATGTAAAGATTGTCACCCACCCACGGACAACCCCGGCAAGCGCAGCTTAACCTGATGGATCGACCCGTGCGGCTGTTATTACTTAGCCACGAGCTCCTCCTCTCCGCAATGTCTTTGTTGTATAGGTACATTTTTTTCCTACCGCAAGTAACCTTTATTTTTAGCCACATACACAAAGAGACTTGGAAATCCCAGTACAAGTCCCCCAAAATTTAAATAAGCCACATTACGTAAAGCGTCTGGTGTCTTGCTTAGGACACGTGGCCCTGTCCTGATTTCACAATTCTACCTACTCTCATAAAGATGGCGCGTGAATTTATACCTGATTCTGGAAGAACCAGTACACCATCCAATTTTAAACTCTTTCTAAAAGAAATAAGGTAGGATTTGCAGTGGTATAAAAGTGGCAGTTACGTTGTATAGGTGAGAAGGGATATGTGTATAAATCAATCGATCGATCGACTCATGCGCAGCGCCTGTTGGCGATCAAACGCTGCTATTTCGAGGTATGTGTTAAGGGGAGACCGATTTATGTGGAAATTATTATCTCGGTTTTTTCTGGATTTTTAAGTTTTTTATGATGATTTGGAGTGAAAATTATGGGGAAGGTATGGGCTTAAAATACGGTGCATCGTTTTGAGTTTTTTTTGGTATAAACTTCGAGCATTAAAAAGAACTGAATTTGAACATGGTGACTGCAAAATAAAGTTTTCCTCTTGATTCTTAAGGACCTGAGGACCTTTAACAAGATTGACATTAAGGTTTTATGCCTGTCTAGCCTTTTCCCAACTATGTTGGGGTCGGCTTCCAGTCTAACCGGATGCAGCTGAATACCAGTATTTTACATGGAGCGACTGCCTATCTGACTTCCACAACCCGTATCTGGGTAATACGATACCCCCGACTGACGAAGACTGGTTGTCAGACTTTCGGGCGTCTGACGACTTGTAATGACTGTCAAAGATCCACGAATGACAGCCGGGACCAACGGCTTAATACCTATGCTTTTCGAGGCAAGGAGGAGGAGTCTCGGTATGTAAATCTGGTCACCCGTCCACGGACCAACCGTGGCAAGCGTAGCTTAACCAGATGGATCGACCCGTGCGGCTGTTACTAATTAGCCACGATACAATTTTTCACTTTTCCATCATTGTTATCACTGGTAGAATGTCACTTTGTCCAGGGCCTCAGGTCCAGCACAAGACCGCCATGCTTGTGTTATGTATGTATGTGCCGAGAGCAGTGATGGCTCGTGGTAATGACCGCGACTTAGGTACTAGTTGTAGGTCGTGAGTTCAAACCCAGGCGCCTCACTTTACTTTGTGTAAATGATTTAATCA
This sequence comes from Cosmia trapezina, assembly GCA_905163495.3. Classification (NCBI taxonomy): domain Eukaryota; kingdom Metazoa; phylum Arthropoda; class Insecta; order Lepidoptera; family Noctuidae; genus Cosmia; species Cosmia trapezina. The sequence goes on from LR991044.1 coordinate 15,704,379, forward strand.
CCAATGCTTTCAAAACGGAAAACCAACCCTGGTAAGCTACGCTTGCCGGGCTTGGTCAGTGGATGGGTGACCATCTTTACATAACGAGATTCCTCCGTGCCTCGGAAAGTACGTTAAGCCGTTGGTCCCGGCTGTTATTCGTGAATCTTTGACAGTAAAATAAAATAAATAAATAAACTGTAACTGGGTTGTGGAGGTCAGATAGGCAGTCGCTCCATGTAAAATACTGGTATTCAGCTGCATCCGGTTAGACTGGAAGCCGACCCCAACATAGTTGGGAAAAGGCTAGGCAGATTGATTGCTTTCAAAACGGAAAACATCGTGAGGAAACCGTCTTAGAAATGTCTTAGAATCAAAAAAATCTCAGACATGTGACATCTACCAACCCGCACTGGGCCTGCGTGGTGGATTACGACCCACTCCCTCTCACAGAGAGGAGGCCTGTGTCCCCAGTGGGAACGTTATCGTCTAATTATGTTATGCTATGTTTGCAGCCAAGCAGCATTGTTGTGTTCCGACGTGATCTGGTAAAATTACACGGAAATTAAACTTTTTTAGGGTTCCGTACCAAAATGGTAAAAAAGGAACCCTTAGGGTGCGTTTCCACTGACGCGGAGCGGAGCGGAGACGTGCAGGATCGACCAATCATAATGGTTATAATCCTCATCGCGTCTCTTGTCTCGTCTGTAATTGGACGATTCCTGCACGTCTCCGCTCCGCTCCGCCCAGCTCCGCGTCTTTGGAAACGGAAACTTATGGTGTGACTCAGTCTATCTGTCTGTATGTCACAGCTGGATGTCTCAAGAACTACTAATGCTATCAACTTGAAATTTAGAATAGTTTTAGATGACGTTTACCCAACTATTTTGCAAATAAGAAAGGAATAAAAATAATTATATTTTTTTTGCAACTGGGACTGAAAGGGGGTCTTAAAAATTTAAAGTGGGGCTACTAGGGCATGTGGGGTATCATATGAAAGAACGCTGTTTGCACATTCTCAAACTATTTTTTATTTTTTTTTAGGCCACGCAGTTTTCGACTTTTGATGTAAAATGTAAAAAAAAATACAATATAAAAATAATTTTATTCGGTATTTTTTTTGAAGTTTTTTTTTGAATTTGAAGTTTGCAAAGCGAAAAATCTGAAATTATTCTATATGATAGAAGTTTATGTAAAGATTACAGGAAAAATAAAACGATGTCTCTAAGTAGCACACTTATTCAGAAATCGGAACGGAACCCGCGGTGCGCGAGTCCGACTCGCTCTTGACCGGTTTTTTACCTTTGTTTTTAGTATCAGCAACGCAGATGTTTCTAGGTGGTTGTATCCGTTTTATAAACAGGTGGAAAAATTGCAAGACGGAAATATAAATAACTAGCTTCCGTCCGCGGCTTTTTCCGCGTGGTATATCGATAAAAAGTAGCCTATGTCCTTTACCAAGTCATAGCCTAACCGTGTTCCAAATTTTATCCAAATCTGTTCAGCTGTTTTATCGTGAAAGCGTTAACAACAAACAAACTCACATTCGCGTTTAGAATATTAGTTGGGATTAGGATGGGAAAAGTACCTAATATTTCCCATTCATTTCAGTTTGAACAACACTACTTATATCCGTACTGAATAGACACTAGATACGAAGAGACACCTTGTTTTTAATATTCCCTTAAAAAACTATACAAAAGGATTCTGCCTCCACTGTGCTCGGCATTGAAATCTTCTCGATTAGTCTCGCCGCGAGTTTCAAGACGAGCTAGAATTTCTCCTGGGATTTGCTTTGAAGTAGGAATCGAAATGCTGATCTAAGGTCCTGGTATAGATTTTACAGAAAATACAATTGAAATATGATCTTCCTGTGTTGTGTTGTTTTAGAAAAAACCTGGGAGTGATTTAAGTCTTAATAAAAATTAAGACTTAAATCAAAATAGGGAAAATAGGTAAAGGAACATGAAAATGAAGAGATGACAGCAATCAGTATAAAAGGCGCTTTAAATTGAGTCTCAGAAAGCTCTAGTCACGATTGAGCAAGAATAGATCTTGGATATTAAAGCTAACATCTTACAAAGACATCGTCAGAAAACCTACAGATTAAACTAGAGACAATTTGTTGCAGGCCCCTTTCGACTTCATATAGCCGCTCTAGGAGTGTGGTGTGATATTTTGCAAAATAATTTCATTAAAATTTGTTGACATGAGAAAAATGCAGGCAAAGGCGCACCAGGGATCGTGGAAGGCGCACAAGTTCCCATGATCCCCGATCCAATTGTGGGAAGGGAACACCGGGGTGGATTTAGACAGTAGGAGTTTGACAGACCCCTCCGCTCACCGCAGGGCGGAGGACATCCATGAGAATTTTCTACCCCGGAATGAAAAAAAAAACCGGCCATTCAGGGTTCCGTACCAAATCTGATTTATCAATATATTGGTATTTGTTAGTAAAATATACGTAAATAATAAACATTTCAATGGGAAGTTAAACAGGAACAAAACTTTGTAAAAAAATCTGACTTTGGTGGCTTTTAATTCCTTTGCTTTCCAATATTTTTTAAAACAAAAAATACAATATTTATCTACTCAACGAGTTCTAAACAATGATACTCCCCCCGATGGAGTAGTATAGGTCAATATTTCTTAAGCTATATGTAAGCCCCGCTTAAAAACATTTGATAACTTAATTTGTATAAGTTTGGGTCACCGAGATGCTTATACTGTAAAAATTTGAAAACTAGCAACCGTCCAACCATTTGGTTGTAAAACCTGTGTGACAGACGGCGGACAGACGGACAAGTGTGTGCCAGCAATAGGGCTCCGTTTGGACCCTACGTGTACGGAACCCTAAAAAGCAATTGGGCACACATCCTCTTCTCCCAAACGAATTTTCCAACTCCCTTCCGGGTAAGAAATATTAAATTACTTCCCAAAATATTTCGATGCCAATAATAAAATTGTTGACTCCCACTTAAGCCAGTTCGCTACAGTATTAAGGCTGGCCACTTTACGCTATGGAAAACGACTGGAATATTTATAAAAATAGCACAAAAAAATCATCGCAGGCGCCCGACCGCCTAGCCAGCAATATTCATGAAAAATATATAACATGCTCCGTACCGCGCTATGTGCGTAGTTTTGGCGAGAACTATTTTTATGTTCGGGGTCAATTTAAAAAGGTCAGACTTTTTGAGGTGAAAATTGATGCAGCTATTTATGTTATGGGTGAACAGTGAGGAAATGATAACGTGACGGCTGACAGGAGAGAATGGAAAGGAAAAACATTTTACGTCGACCCGAAGTGACATAGTAAGACAAGGACAGGAAGAAGAAATGTATGCTAGTTTAATGGGGTTGGCTACTGTCAAAGTGGCGCTAGCATAGCTTTAACCAAAATTATATTCATTTGTATGAAGTATTTGTTTGTTTAAGATTTTACAAAATGCCAAATAAATGTGAAGTGCCTTATTGCAAAGGAATAGGTGCACACCAATTTCCGATAGCTGTAGAATTTAAAAAAAGTGGTTAAAAAAAGTAATTCAAAAAAAGTGGTCTAATTCGGCTTTTTGTAGTAATGTATAATTGGCGAAAAGTATTATGAAATGTATACTTCCTACAAACAAAACTGTTGCATAAATAAAATAGCTTGATGTATAATTTTAAGAGTATACCTTTCAATAAGGTCTGCTTTTCTTCCTTGTAAAGAAGCACCTCATTTTTTTAGTTCAGCCTTTAGCTCGCTTATTCTCCATGTTGAGTACATGTTTATCTTATCATCCATCCTGGTATTTTGATGAAAAAAATTACAAAACCGAACACACAAATTAAGTAAACAAATGTGACAGGTGAAAGCTATGCTAGCGTCATCTGCCAAAAGTTTTAAGGAGCCAACCCCATTGCTTATACATTTTCGCGTTGACAACACAAACTATTTTTGCATTGACAATTACATGACAATTTTTTTATCACTTGCTAAATTTTGACAGAGTGTTGTACTTATGCATTTGAACAACTTTCACTATGGGACCAACTCTGAAATCACGAAAAACTCTGAACTTTTGTATGAAACTGCTGATTTTTTTTTCGTGATATCAGAGTTGATCCCATAGTGAAAATTGTTCATATTCATAGACTTGTGACAATTTGGCAAATGATAAAAAAATTGCGCTGTACCAATCTCTTAGGCCAATTACCCCTTAAAAGATTGCCACTGTTTACACTTACACCATGTAAATTTTGCCAACACTTTGAAAAGATATAGAAATTCGGGAAATCGACACAACGGATATCTACAAAACTATAGAGGTGGTTGCATAGGTAGTATTTTTATCTCATGAAACGACACGCGCTTTACTCGTGGTTACCAAGTGTACAAACACGCCTTGAATGTGTGTAAGCGCAGGAGCTCTCGGTACCGTCCGAGACAATAGTGAAGTCGGAAGTGTGTGGGGGGTGTGTGGGTGTGTGTATGTGCTGACGCTACTCATTTGCACGCACACATTCACAGCGCGTTTGTACACTTGGTTAACACAAGTAAAGCACGTGTCGCTTCGTGAGATAAAAATACTGTAAACAGATGTAAGTAAGAATGAAGAAAAAAAAAAGGAGAAGATTCTCAAATCGACAAATACGAGGGCTGCTATTTATGTATCCGGAACTGGCCAGTTACAGAACAATGTTAAAAAGTAATTATAACATTTAAAACTAGAACTCTTTGTATAAGGAATACAATTTGTTTCATGTAGCTGTCATTTGTATGTCAATATTGGCAAAGCATAGCGCACTAATTAATTTTTTAAGATCTTTTTATGTATTACCTATGTTTAACAAATAAATTATTCTTATTCTTCTTCTTTTTTTGTTTTTACTTTGTGGCGTCATTTTGAAAATTGCATGTCTATAGCACCATGGATTTAACTCGTGAAAATTTTCGTGATGTGATTAATTACGATTTTCGCCGAGGACTAACTCAAAAAAAGTGCATCGATCAACTCACTTCGACTTTTGGGGACGAAGCACCATCGAAAACTACTGTGTATCACTGGTTTAGTGAGTTTAATTGTGGGCGGTCTGTGCTCACGGACAAATTTAAAGAAGGTTGCCCTAAATCGGTTGTTTTACCTCAAAATATTGATGCTGTGCGGAAACTAGTAATGCAAAGTTGTCATGTATGTAACATCACGAGATAGAGGCTTCTCGGGGCATAAATATGACGAGTATATATACAATATTACACGAACATAGTTGTAAAAAAATGTTGCAAAAGTACAATCAGGGTGCGCCAAATGCTGTCTAGTTCTGGAAATACCTCAATCCGAATGGAAAAAGTGCTACGAAAATTGGTTCCAACGTATGCAAAAGTGCATCGATCATCATGGCGAATATTTTTAAAAGCATTAAAACCATAATAAATGATCAATGTTTGTTTCACTTTGTTATTCCGGATACATAAATAGCAGCCCTGGTATATATATATATTTTTTTTTGTATGATCATTGATCACGCATAACTTTTTACAGAGTTATCCGATTTAGAAGATTCTTGTTTTATTCGAGAGGGTATACCTCGAAGTTGGTCCCATGTAACATTTTTTAACATTGCTCGGGTAGTTTTTGAGTTATCCTCAATAATACGTATTTTTAAATAATCAACAGATTCGTGACGTCACGCCTAGCTAGATTTTATAATTAGAAGTGACGTAGCGAGCCCCACTCCCCAACTTTAATGCGTATTATCTTAGAATTTTTTATTAATATGATAAAGCAAAAAATAACTGTCTAATATTTTTTTGAATATCTGACTGATGGACTTAATATAATTTCTTTCTTTTTTTCTTTTACCCAGGCATCATCCATAATTAGCTGTACAACTTGTTCATATGCTTTTTTTTTTTGAGGGTGGGAAATCATCAAATAACTTCTCCCGCTCTGGGTGGAGCGGAAGGGCGTGTCAGACTTTTACTGACTAAAACCCACCCGTGTTCCTTCAGTTGCCTATGCCAGGGCCGCGGTATCTTCTTAAAACTACCCGCGACGAAGCTAGACTTCTGAAATAGGAAATCTTTGGTCAAAAATTCATTTCCGCTCGCCCCGCCTGCTAAAAACAGTGTAATCCCAACCCAAGTGAATCAAATGTCAAACATGGCTAATGGTGAATATTTGATGCCTAATACCGGCAGTAATTACCGGTAATGGGGAATGCTTTACCGAATTAATGTGCGCTTTCATCATCATTACGTCAGTGAGACGGAATTTATGACGCTTTCAGTGAAATCAGTGGTTCTGTATGAAGATTTGAATGTAGTATCTTAATGAATGAATCAATGTAGCGTTCGAGGGAAAAGGTGAACTAGATCTATGTTGAGATGGGGTCCATTTTCCGCTCCGCCTTGCTCATTGTTCGTTTTTGTTTTACTTATATTATATTGTTTGCTTTATTCAACTGAAATTAAGTTTTTCGTCATTTATTGTTCTTTCCTTTGAATAAATTCTTTTGGGAAATGATTCTACCTCCAAGCCGTTTGACTGTTCGACAGTGTCGGTGGAATCACAGGAACATGATGACTTAAGTCTCTGCGTGAAATGCGCAATGCAATTCGCTTTTTAACATGACGTCAAGTGTTATTTATACAACGTGCTGCCACAATGGCGACATTCCTACAACACGCGGGGAGGGCTAGTGGCCAGTTCAAAAGACTAAATAATAACCAAAATTAGTATCACTCTATGCAAAAGTCTCATTCATGAAGCTAGCTGGTAAAACGTCGATAACCCACTACCTTTTTTTTTGTTCATCGTTTGGCTATTGTTCAGACCCAACTGTTTAAGTAGCTTCATGGAAAAAAAAACTCGAGTAGCGTGTCCTTTTTTCTCTTGTTTGTGTCAATTTTATCTCTGCTGCATGTGGCTCCAAGATAGTATTTTAGAAAATTGTAAATAAATCAATAAAAAATAATTTCTAAAATGATAAAGCGGAACCGTTTAAGCGTGTTTGCAGCTGTACGTTGTAAACTTATGAACCCCCTTAGTGAACCCCATAGGTTCATGTCAATGTGTGCTCGAATGTCAACTGAGCCCCATAATAAAACCCCCAAATAACCGTATAATCCATGTTTCTCTAAATGTAACAGAAGATAACAAGCCAAGAAAAACCGCACTCCACCCGTTCGGAAACTCGATATCGGGAATCGAAACTCATTTTCCATTTCCTTCTGAAATTAGTTTCTTGACCTTGAAAGTCATTCAGACCAACCATTACCATTTACTAATGACCTCTGGGTTTCACACCATCCTAAATACTCTATTTGACCCTTGAGGAAAGAAAATTAAGAGGTAGTGGTCTTTTTATGTCGGTTACATCGACCAGTATCGCTTGACCCTTCGTAACGAAAAGTTGGTTGAATATAGTAAGGTCAAGCTGTGATGGTAGATAATAGCAGGGTTGATAATATCACGTTTGGGAGAAAGTTTGCTTATATGAAGTCATTTGCACCGTTAGAATAATAATAAGTACCTAATGTATATAAGATGCTGCTCCGAAAATGTTATAACTGGGCGATACGCACCCTACGTACGTACGAGGCCTAAGCTGAGCTTTGCATTTGTGTGACGAGTGAGTATCGTATCATTTTGTATTAATTTAGATGATGTAAAAAAGTAGCAGTGTTAACCGACTTCTGTTGCTGACTGTACCCTAATAGGTTTTGATTTATTTGGAAGTATCAAAATAATTATGTCGCATAAATGGCTGTATTTTTAAGGGACCATAGACTGTATTTGATATTAGTTTCAGCTTGATACCTCCACGCGTTCTTGAGAAAAAGGGTCTTGAGTTTGACAGACTGGCAGACAGACGGACAACGAAGTGATCCTATAAGGGTTCCGTACCAAAATGGTAAAAAAGGAACCATTATGGTGTCACTCAGTCTGTCTGTCTGTCTGTCACAGCTGGATATCTCAAGAACTACTAATGCTTAAACTTGAAATTTGGAACAGATTTATATGACGTTTACCCAACTATTTTGAAAATAAGAAAGAAATAAAAATATTTATATTTTTTATGTATCAGGTACTGAAAGGGGGTGTTAAAAATTCAAAGTGTGGCTACTAGGGCATGTGGGGTGTTGTATGAAAGAGCGCTATTTTCACATTCTTAAACATTTTTTTATTTTTTTTTAGGCCGCATATTTTTCGACTTTTGATGAAAAATGTAAAAAAAAATACCGTTCCCCCCCTTATCTCCGAAGTTTGCAAAGAGAAAAATCTGAAATTATTCTATGTGATAGACGTTTATGTAAAGATTACAGGAAAAATAAAACGATGTCTCTAAATAGCACAATTTTTCAGAAATCGGAACGGAACCCTCGGTGCGCGAGTCCGACTTGCTCTTGACCGGTTTTTTTTTCCTTTAAATGTATGGAACCCTAAAAATGCAGAATTTGGGTGCACTTTAGGTACACTTCTACTTATCCCTTCATGGATTAAAGGCGTGATATTATGCTGAATTATAAAGAAAAAAATGATTTCACAATCACCTGTTTTTGACGAATAAATAGTGTTGTATAATGTAACAGATTGTAATAGATTCTTTTAGAACACAAATTGCATAAACTATCTGAGGGGCAATTCTCGTACCTAAAAACGTTCACAATCTCATGCCAGCGTCAATCAAAATGTCAAAAATGAAGGTAAACGCTATACAATTTCTGTCAGATTGAGTCTTGAGATGATATTGCGAACGTTGTTAAAAATACGAGAATTGCCCCTCTGTTCAATGCGGAATTTATAAGATATAGTGGGCGAAATTGTTTACTGATTCTGACTAATAATATCGATACGATAATATCGTATTGTAGGTGTTAAAGGTTAAGTCAGGAGTATTTTAAGACCAAGGTGATGTTGGATTTAGTGATGAAGACTGATATAATATTTCTCACCATTTATTTTACTTTAGCGTCGATGAAGTATTGCATTTTTATGGTTCCATACCTCAAAAGGAAAAAAACGGAACCCTTATATGATCACTTCGTTATCCGTCTGTCTGTCTATTTGTCAGGTAGGTATCGAGTGGAAATTAATATTAAATACGTAAGCATATTATGGTCCCTTGGAATTCTAAAAAAAATAAGCTTCCAAGTCAACGCAATAAAAAAAAAAGGCCATTTATTTATGCGACACATTTTGATACTCTCAAACTTGCAAAGAAAAGAAAGAAAGAAAAAACGTTTATTTGCGGTAAACATGACACAAACTACAATAAAATAAAATAACTATTTAAATATAATATGGAAAGAAAACAAAACTTAAAAGAGTTAATTCCCGTTGATCAAGAGTCATGAAATTTAGCAAGAAGCAAGGTCTCACAGCACCGAAAATTGTTAAAAAAAACTCCGGCTGATAGGTATTTATCGGGCTTCTTCTGATACATAATTATCTTGGATCTTATAACGATATTGTAAAAAAATATATTTATACCATTCCCCCTCTAAAAAGCTTATTTTATTCACTGAAAACAGTGAATAAAAAGCACTTTTACTCACTGTTTTGATGTTTGAAAATGGAACACACCAATGTATTCGACCACAGATTTAGAGTACCTAGGCTAGATACGGCATGTTATTAGATAGTATGAAAACCGAACGTGTCATTTTTTTATACCTACGATAACTTCACCCCAGCCATTTAGTGATGTGCTCAACATAAACAGAATTGTTTCAATCGCTAAGCGTCACTGAGATATCAGACTTTTTTTAGTACGAACAGTCGAACATGCAGGGCACGCTTGGTCGTGGCTTGCCGTATCTAGTGTAAGTGTAATCTTTGTATTCGACCTATATTGATGTGTTCTAAATTCAATTTGATTGGTCGACATTTTCGACAAGGAGTTTAGCATTAGAATAAAAACTGTTTTGTGTTCTTTGCTGTCCTAAGTAAATTGGCGCTATTTTGAATACTGTAAGTTTTACGAACACAAAGTTTAGTGTTACTTTAATCTTTAATTTTGTGTTTGTTTAGTGTTATTCTAATCGATTAAAAATGCATTCTAGTGATGAAGATGTGTTAACACCTGAGTTTATGAAAGAGAGGGCGGCCGATATAGTGGAAAACTTGCTACCCAAAAAATCACGGCTGGTTTACATCAAAGCCAATTTAAGTTTCCTTTTTCTTCATTATATGTCTATTTTCACTTAAATCTTTCTTTTTCTCGTAGTCATGGTATAAAGTATAGTATGCAACTCTTGAATAAAACGGATTTATATCGAGGGCCATGAATCACTCGCGTCGCTCAGGATTCTAACACTTGAATCACTCGCTACGCTCGTGATTCAATCATCATGAATCACTCCCTACGGTCGTGATTCAGTCGTTAGAATCCTTCACTAGCTCGTGATTCATCTATGGCCCTCGCTTTAAATCCGTCCTTTATTCACTAATTGCATAATATACTATTAAAAACGTGTTACTTAGTTTTGTAACTGATACCTACACAACATTTAAACCTACATTATACATACAGATTTAGGTATATCTGTCTCTGCCTACCCTTGTGGTATTAACAGACGGGATGTGTTTGACACAGAGAGCCCGAGCGAGCACCGCCGCTTGTTAAATCCAGGCTGTAACTATGAGTAAGCCCTTTGTCCAAAAGTGCACCCCGTGTCTATGACTAGGCAATTAGACCTACAACAGATAACCCTATACAGTGTGAGTCTTCATAATGTGCACGGGAAGCTTTGCTTAATTTTATCGACTGTAAAAATATTTAAAAATCTAAAAATAAAAACTTTTTTAATACTTTATAGGGTTCCGTACCAAAATGGTAAAAAAGGAACCCTTATGGTGTGACTCAGTCTGTCTGTCTGTCTGTCTGTCATAGCTGGATATCTAAAGAACTACTGATGCTATCAACTTGGAATTTGGAATAGTTTTAGATGACGTTTACCCAACTATTTTGCAAATAAGAAAGAAATAAAAATATTTATATTTTTTTTTGCAACAGGGACTGAAAGGGGGTCTTAAAAATTTAAAGTAGGGCTACTAAGGCATGTGGGGTATCATATGAAAGCGCGTTGTTTGCACATTCTCAAACTATTTATTTTTAAAGGCCGCATAGTTTTCGAGTTTTGATGAAAAATGTAAAATAAAATACCGTTCCCCCCACCTTATCTCCGAAGTTTGCAAAGAGAAAAATCTGAAATTATTCTATGTGATAGAAGTTTATATAAAGATTACAGGAAAAATAAAACGATGTCTCTAAGTAGCACACTTTTTCAGAAATCGGAACGGCACCCTCGGTGCACGAGTCCGACTCGCTCTTGACCGGTTTTTAAATTCTTGTTCGCTGCTGTGACCCCTGTGTAAACAAACCAGTATAACTTCTAAGCTAAACGATCTATCACGATGAACCAAACTCAGTAATGATTGGAAATTGGACGTCCTCATAAAATGAAAATTAAAGAACAGCCCTCAATTGAACAGAAATCTGGTATTATTTCACCAATTTTTACAATAATTGTAAAATTTCTCAATAAAACCCCCAATAAATTTCCTAAATAAAAAGTTAAAAATTTATTCTTATTTGAAATTTTGTTGTAAAAACTTACTTAAAGTTATATTTAAAGTGACATTTAATTATAAATCTTTACATACACACACCCACACACACACACTCCCTACAAATACACTACACACACTCCCTACACGTACACTACACACACACCTACACTTACACACTACGCACATGCTTCATCATAATTATGCACAAATATTTTTCATTTTTAGGGTTCCGTACCTCAAAAGGAAAAAACGGAACCCTTATAGGATCACTCGCGTGTCTGTCTGTCTGTCCGTCTGTCACAGCCAATTTGCTCCGAATCTAATGGACCGATTAAGTTAAAATTTGGTACACATATGGATTTCTGTGACCCAAACACGTACAGCTAAAGTAAATATATGAATTTTGAATATGAGAGTCACTTTTAGGGGGAAAATAAGAAAATGTAAAAAAAAGTTTTGTAAACTGTACCGTGTGACATATCAAATGAAAGGGCTTACTATGAGGATCTCAAATATATTTTTTTTATAATTTTAAAATATATTGTTTTAAAGTTATTTAAGAAAATAGACGAAAATTGACCATTCCCCCCCCCCTTATCTCCGAAACTACTGAGCCTAAAATTTTGAAAAAAATATAGAAACTAGTTCTACACCTGTAGATTACGGGAAAACCTATAAGAAGTCTGTGGTCTTAAAATAACATGGTAAATCTATATAGGTATATAAAAAAATCAAAGTCCTGACTGAGTCACTGACTAATATATCAACGCACAGCCCAAACCAATGGACCTAGAGAGTTGAAATTTTGCACATAGATACTTTATATAGTGTAAACATCCACTAAAGAAGGATTTTTGGAAATTCTATCCCTAAGGGTGTTAAATAGGGGATGAAGGTTTGTATGAAAAATCCTATCCCTTGAGTTAATAGACTTGAAACTTAGCACGAATATTCATCTAAGTAAATTATAAAGTTTATCATTTTGAGTTTTCCTAAACTACCCCCTAAAGAGGGATTGGGCGTGTCAAAGTTTGTATGGAGGAATTTTAACACGCGGTCCGATTAACTCAAAACTCAGTTTTTATACTTGAGACCAAAAATGAAGACTACAATCGATTGTGCTATTTTGTGTAAGTAATAATTATAATGTAGTCACCTACAACGTGTATCAGGGTTTTCCAAAAATCTACCTCTAAGGGGTGAAAAGTTAATTTTATAGCGGAGGATTTTATTGGGGCTTGATTAACTATGAAATTGGTGTAAATAATGTTTGAGTCAAGTTATGGAAACATACCAGACGATTTTTGAAATTCTTTATCTGTGTTCGTGAAAACAGAGATACAGTTTTTATGAAAAATCTTATTAATTTGATTAATGAACTTGAAACTTAGCACAAATACTTGCATAAGTAAGTAATAATGTTTGTCATTATTAGTTTTTCAAAACTACGCCTCAAATGAGGTTTAGGGATGTTAAAGTTTGCATAGAAGAAACTTAAAGCGCAGTCCGATTAAAAAAATGGTACTTGCCAAACGAATTTTCACCGATTTTGACGGCATATAGCTGACGTTTTAAGGAGTAACTAAGGCTATTTTTATTTTAGAAAAATAATTAGGATTCCGCGCAAGAAAATTAAAATCCATTAAATCAGACAACCACGTACAGTCCAGTACAAACTTGCTAAGCCTCTGTTCAATGCTACCTTTGGACATTGACTCAGCACGCGGCCCAGATAAAAATAAGTGATTTCGTTGCATCTAACACGCATGAAACACAAAGATTTTGTGCAATAGTGTGTGTTAGGTAAAAATAGTATATAAGCGGAATCTTTATGCAAATAAATCAGATTAGAATTTTATATTCTTGTCTCATTACCCCTCACTGTGGCCAAGATACCTTTAGCCATCTCTGATCAGTCTCGTGAGTCTGCGGGACTGGCAGTGAGTGTACCCTTCCCGCACCCTGGAATCCTGTCTACTGTCCGTCTGTTACCTTAGGTCGCATGGTGCAGACATCCTGAATTTATTTATCACATATTAGGTATATGGTAGGTTAGGGCTGTAGGGCTTATAGGGCTTAGGGTCGTAGGTACCGTTAGGCTTGTAGGTCTTAGTAGGTTCCCGTAACTTATCACATAGCTACATGTACCATCGCACCTTTAACAGTATTGCGGCCTTACGTGACATCTGTTAAGGGTGGATGTACAGCCTCCGCTGTCTATTACGGCTATAACAACAAATAATAAAAATAAAGCAAAGTTAAAAATTTTAGGGGGTCAGTCCCCAAACAATAAACTTTTCATTTTGAAAAAAAAAAAATAAATAATCTAGCATGTACCCCACATGCTAGATTATTTATTTATTTTTTTTCATCGTCATCGTCTAGAACTCATTGAGTAGAGTACAAACACATTTTTTTTTATCTTCTAAAATTAAGAAGTTTTAGACCATTTTTGTACGAACTCTAGCGCAACAATTCAACAAATTAGGAATTTGAAACTTCTTTATACCATGTAGGTACCATAAATACTGTATTTAAGCAACAATACTGAAAACGGCGATTCATAAGGTATTTTGTTTAAACATGGGTGATTTTCTGCAACTGCAAAAAATAACCTTGTAATTCACAGTATCATTATAAAATAAGTAAAAAGTTATCTTTGCGATTGTTAACCATATAATATGGTACGGAACCCTTCGTGCGCGAGTCTGACTCGCACTTGACCGGTTTTTTTTTTTATTAATTCTGTTTTCCACCATTAATGATAAAATTATTAAAACCTAATTTCTTACATTTTTGTGGCTTTAAGGTGCTACGGAGAATCACTGACTCCTAAGTCACAGGAACTTACACCTAGTTTAGGAGTCAGAGTATTTAAACTTTGAACTTTGTAATAAGCCTAATAAGTGTTAGTCTTAAGGATATTTGTTATGAGCTTTTGGTGAAATATAGAATTTATTTATTTATTTATTTTAATAGCTACCTTTTTATAAATACCTTTTAAATTATTCTACATTCTACATCGTATTAGCTTTCTAAAAGTAAAAATGCCACGTCAATAACTCAGTCACAGCATTTCCTATCAACTGTCAAAGAAAGGCCCTGCACACTGCTAGGTACAATACTTCAGTAAGTAGACACTTTTTTTTTTCTTTTTTTTTTCTCAAACATTTTTCCATCGACAAAATTAAGCATTGTTTCCCTAGTTTCGATATGTGTATATTATGAAGACTCACACTGTATAAACATACCTTACCTTTCCTCATAGGGAAAGGTAAGGTATGTTTATATAGGGTGACTGGTAATTAGTGACTGATACATAAACACATGATTGAACTCATCTCTCGATCGATTGTACTCATCACTCGCGAAAAAAAAATGAGCTGTTCCCTACATTTATGTTCGCATAAAGTCTCTTACAGAGAGGTGCGACACGCGACGCAAATCGCACTTATTTGAAGGAGCCCTTTGCTCGTCAAAATGTAAGGAACAGCAAATTTTTTTTCACGATTTTATCTTTGGTCCCATGGTAAAAATTATTTGTTATCATGAGTACAATCATGTGTTTAACAGTAACCCTATACGTACCTATATAGGCATGAGGAAAACGCCTCTGGGCGTTGGGATAGGGATTAGAACATTCGGTAATAGGGGCGTAAAAAGAACTAATTAGCATTCTGGGTAAAAGGGATCGATATCTTCTCAGGACCAATTTGTTTCTCATAACTATTTAGCTAAGTAATAACAGCCGCACGGGTCGATGGATCCAGGGGGCCTACTCCCTAAGTCCGTCCGTTCATCCGTCCGCTCGTTTATCCGTCCGTCTGACTTAACGATCCATCAAAACAAGTGTAAAAGTTAAATTTTTCGGACGGGCTAAAACACATCGGGAGTAGGGACAACTGTCGTATCGTGTTGCCATTCATACTCCGTTCGGGCCTCGAACCAATCATACGTCCGTAGGTGATAAGGAGTAGAAAACGCCCGTAACGCAGGCCGAAACTACGGACTTCGTGCTTAGGGAGTAGACCCCCTGGGCCTCAAGTCTGCTATTACATTAGTGTCAGAATGATAGAATAGATCATTGATTTCATAATTGTTGATTTTGACAAGTTTGATAATCTACTCGAATGGTAATCTCGTACATAATGTTAATGACAAATGAAAGATTGACGTATGCAGTAATCTGCTAAATTTTTGGCAATTCCTTTGATCAGTGATGAGTTTTTCGAAAATCATTTCTACTAACGGGTTTTATAATAATGGCAATACGACAATGACATTCTACCACGATTCTATTACGAGACCACTGACCGACCAATGATCGACCATTATGAATTTAGCAGATTACGAACTTTTAGCAAAATGACAATGCAGTGACAATGGGATCGTGTTGGAATGACGAATTTCTAAAAAATAGCAGACTTGAGGCCCAGGTTAAGCTACGCTTGCCACTGTTGATCCGTGGATGGTGGATGTCAAAATATTTTCAAGTCTTATCGCGCATTTTGTTTTGGTCAATCATTTATGCTGCTTATTTATTTATTTATTTAAAGGCACTCCAACGACTTATTCACTAATACATATTACATAAAAAAAAACTTATAAGTATATCTAATATTAGGGTGAATTTGTCACTTAAAGAAGTACACAGCTTAATATGTATGTTACTTAGCAAATATACACAAATTATTTAAAAAAAGTTTAAAATGATTACAGAAAAAAAAAACAAACCTATTTTTTTGCTACACTGGAAGACAAATTAAGAGCTATTTTAACATAGGAAGTATATATATTTTAAATACAACATCAGATTTACTTAATTAATTAGTACCTAAATAATAGATTCCCAGTCCAACCCCGGTGCGAACATTATACGTAACTTACGCACAATAATCACCCCAAAATTAAACTGAGAATCCATATAACGTAAGACGTCGTTGTGTCATCGCGCTTCTCTTTCTTTTCTATGCAGTCCGACAGTGACCGTGCTTTTTGCGACGGATAAGCCAAACATTTTCTTGTTTTAAAGTCTGGTCAGAGAGTTACTGCAATTTCTGGAGTTACAAAAATCTAATTGAAGAAAGTTTGCTACAAAACCAGATCTCGTCGATTTGTATAAGTTTTAACTCAATTTTCCCGATGAAGTAAGTCAACTCAATCATTCTGCCTAGCCTTTTCCAAACTATGTTTGGGTCGGCTTACAGTCAAACCGGATGCAGCTGAACATGGAGCAACTGCCTCTCTGACCTCCACAACCCAGTAACTGGGTAATACGATACCCCTTGGTAAGGCTGGTTGTCAGACTTTCGGGCTTCTGACGACCCGTAACGACTGTCAAAGATCCACGAATGACAGCCGGGAGCTTGCTTCGACACGGAGAGTCTTGTAAAGTAAAGATCTCATCTACGGACAACCCCGGCAAGCGTAGCTTAACCTTATTACTTAGCCACGAGCTCCTCCGAAGAGGTAAGATTACTCTGGATGGAAAATATAAATTCTATGAACCAACGATTTTGTCACTTATTTTTGCTACTACCTAAGAAGATATCTTCAAGAAAATGATACAAAAATAAACACGTTAATATCCGATCACAAAATTCCGGAGGTAACATCAAAAATTTATTCAATAGCTATCATAAGGCCAGGACTTTACGAAATATATTTTCTATCATTTCCTCGTAACTCAATATTTTTAGCCTACAAGCATCCATAGAGGCTAGTGTAAACATAGCTGTGTGGATTGCTGTGTCTGTGTGTGTGTTATGACGTGCAACAAGTTACATTATCGAACGGGATACGTATGTGTGCGTATTTATAAGACCATTCAATTTTGAACTGTATCTTAAGAAAGGTAAGGTTAAATATTGAATGAGGGGTAGTTTCTCTAGTAGGTTTGGTAGAGTTTAATTTGAGGTTTATGTAAAAGGAATAAGGTTGTGAATGCCGTGTTTAGTTGCATGTACATTTTACTAAGGTCGCTAGCTGTCTTTTGTCGTGGTCGATAGCTCGACAGTCGGTTACAAATTCAACGTTTTGCAGCCAAGACTATAAGCTTTTATTTGTATCTAAACTAAATATTTTTCATGAAAACTGCAACGAGGTTGCCCTGCTAACATTTTCATGTTGTTGGAGACTTATGTGACTGCAATATCGAATTTAAAGAATTTTTGTATTATAAATGGGTTTATGCAGTGATACAGTTGTTTTGGTTATGCAGACGGTGTCATAGTTATTTCTGAGGTATAAGTGTTTGTTTTTAGGGTTCCGTACCTCCAAAGGAAAAAAACGGAACCCTTATAGGATCACTCGATCGTGTGTCTGTCTGTCTGTCTGTCCGTCTGTCACAGCCCATTTGCTCCGAATCTAATGGACCGATTAAGTTGAAATTTGGTACACATATGGATTTCTGTGACCCAAACACGTACGGTTGAAGTAAATAAATGAATTTTGAATATGGGGGTCATTTTTAGGGGGCAAATAAGAAAATTAAAAAAAAAGTTTTGCAAACCGTACCGTGTGATATATCAAATAAAAGGACTTACTATGAGAGTCTCAAATATATATTTTTTATAATTTTAAAATAAATCATTTTAAAGTTATTTAAGAAAATAGGCGAAAATTGACCATTGACGGAGTTAAGGGAGGGGGGGGGGGGGCCTTAACTCCGAAACTACTGAGCCTAAAATTTTGAAAAAAATACAGATAATAGTTCTATACCTGTAGATTACAGGAAAACCTATAAGAAGTTTGTGGTCTTAAAATAGCATGGTAAATCTCTCAATATTGTGAGTGCAAACTTACATTTACTGTTGGAATGTATGGGAGAACATGTTTTTTAACTATAATGTTAAATTTGTTCATGGGATAATTTCATCCAAACTACGGAACCCTCATTGTGCGTAGTCCGACACGCACTTGGCCGGTTTTCTGTGGCATGTGGCTAAGTAATAACAGCCACACGGGTCAATCGATCAGGTTGAGGTGTGCTTGCCGGGGTTAGTCCATGGATACCATCTTTATACAGGATGAATTTTTTATCATGCACCAAATCGAAATGGGAGATTGTACTCATCATTGTGAACAACTTTTACTATGGGATCAAACCTGAAATCGCGAAAAAAAAATCAGCTGTTCAGTACATTTTGACGAGTTTGATGTAGATAAATGTACTGAACAGCTGATTTTTTTTTTCACGATTTCAGGTTTGATCCCATAGTAAAAGTTGTTTATAATGATGAGTACAATCTCCCATTTCGATTTGGTGCATGATAAAAAATTCATTCTGTATACTAAGACCCCTTCGTAGGTATTGCCGTTGGTCCCGGCTGTCATTCGTGGATTTTTGACAGTCGTTACGGGTCGTCAATCCCGAAAGTCTGACAACCAGTCTTACCAAGTTGTACCGTATTATCCAGTAACTGGGTTGTGGAGGTCAGATAGGCAGTCGCTCCACGTGAAATACTGGTATTTAGCTGCATCCGGTTTGACTGGAAGCCGACACCATCATAGTTGGGAAAAGGCTATGCAGATGATGAAGTGTCTGTTTGTCGTGACTACTTAAATTTTTTTTTTAAGGTTGGTATTGAGGTTTGAAAATTATAGGTAGATGCTCATGATAATGTCCTATATCAATCAATCAATCTGCCTAGCCTTTTCCCAACTATGTTGGGGTCGGCTTCCATTCCAACCGGATGCAGCTGAATACCAGTATTTTACATGAAGCGACTGCCTATCTGACGTCCACAACCCAGTGACTGGGTAATTACGATACCCCTTGGTAAGACTGGTTGTCAGACTTTCGGGCTTCTGACGACCCGTAACAACTGTCAAAGATCCACAAATAACAGCCGGGGAGGAGTCTCGGTATGTAAAGATGGCCACCCATCCACTGACCAACCCCGGCAAGCGTAGCTTAACCTGATGGATTGACCCGTGCGGCTGTTATTACTTAGCCACGAGCTCCTCCTATAAATAAATGTCCTATATGTAAGCAACAATTGAAACTTTAGAAAGGTTATAAAAATATAGATCGATACAAGTAATCGTGCAAAAAGAGTTTATAAGATTTTATTTAAGCTATTTATTTACAAATTAAAACTTAATAGGGATAGTGTCCGGTTACAAAAAAAAAGAAATTCTATATCCGTCAGTCAGACAATAAAAAAATATTAGACACGTATTTTTTAGATAACACGCACTAAACTTATATACATATACACTATACTTTTCCTTTTTTGTTTGTTTTTATTAGCTGTAAGTCCTCCATGTTCTAAAATAAATAAATAAATAAATAAAGTTGGGAAGTGGGGGCTCGTGACGTCACTTCTACGTATAAAATCTGCAAAGACGTGACGTCATGCCACATTTTAAGTTAATATATCGCCGTAACCTTTTAATTAGGTACGTAAAAAAGGAAAAAATATGTGTAAAATATTTTTTAATAGGTGTATAGGTGTATATATCTACACCCATGCTATAAATCCTCTATAAAAGTTTCTGAGACAGTTAGCTTATTGCCAACATTAAAACAGCCAGTGTCATAGTAACCATGGTGACCATAATAGCATCCAAACGGGTGTTTTAATGTTGTACTGGATTTCATAATGCAACTCGTTTTCAAAAAAAGAACATTGTAATGCACGCGCGTTTCACTACAACAGCGCCGTAATTTAAAAAAAGAACTTATTCGAATTCACGTCATATACTATGACGCCGGCCGCCATGTTCGATACGAGTATTACCTAGTATTGCAAAAAACTGTTTCAGAACCTTTTATAGAGGATTGATAACATGGATGTAGATAAAGTCTTGTATGCAACTGTACTTACATAATTAGGTATTAAAACACTCATGTGATACTGTTATCACACTCAGCTTCGCCTCGTGTGATAAACCCACATTCGTGTTCAGTTGCATAAATAACTATTACAGGTGTGTTTTAAAGGTGTGTTTTAATAGGTGTATTTAATAGGTAATGACAGACAAAAAAATAAATTTTAGTCATCATCCCTATTTGTAAATATCCTTAGTGTCGTTTTGAATCCTCGTCAAATTTCAGGGTGTGGTACAGAACATCAAACCGAACAACTTTCTCCATGGGACCAACATCGTATTCGCGAAAACATTTTCAACTGCCCCCTATAAAACTTCAATACCTACTCGACGCAAATGTATGGGACGGATGATTATTTTTTCGCGATTACGATGTTGGTGCCATGAAAAAAGTTGTTCGGTTTGATGGTCTATACCACATCCTTAAAGACAAGGATGCATAACGACACGTAGTATTTTATAAACGTAGTTTATTTATAAAATAATAATGGTTTCTATTACAGAGTACAAAATCAATAACTTACTAAATTATCGCAATTTGTCGAGCATTTAGCAGGTCATGCTGCGTGGGCTCAATTGGAGTTATTTATGTTAGTTGAAACAATAGAGTCTAAAATAAACACTTGTTTATATTATTCTTGGAAATAGTTTCTAAAAGCAACTAGCTTCTGCCTGCGACTTTGTCCGCGTGAAGTTTCTTTGTTCCCCAATCCCTGTCGCATCGCATCGCCCAACCGCGCAAACTTAGTTTTCACTTAGCGTTCTTTCTGACTTATTTGCGTATTGCTCGACTCCTAAGGGTCCTAGCGTAATGTTAAATAGCCTACAGCCTTCCTCAAGAATTGGGCTATCAAATGCAAAAACATTTTTTCTAAACCCTTCCAGTCGGTTTAGAAAAAATGTTTTTGCATTTGATAGCTATATATAGGATATATTTTAGAGATTAGCGCGTTCAAACATTCAAACAAACAAAAAAAAAAAAAAACTATTCATCATTAGTACTCGTAGACAAAGATTTGTTCTTGGTTTTGCTTGCTATGATCATAGTGAGTGTAGAAACGAAAATGAGAAAATCTCAAACTTTTTCTGGAAACGGTAAAAAGCTTGTCCTACCCTATACAACGTGTAACGTTAAATGCGCAAAACATCTTAAAGGGTCATTGTACTCATCATTATGAACAACTTTTACTATGGGCTAAACCTGAAATCGCGAAAAAAAAATCAGCTGTTCAGTACATTTTGACGAATTATGCGAACATAAATGTACTGAACAGCTGATTTTTTTTTCGCGATTTCAGGTTTGGTCCCATAGTAAAAGTTGTTCATAATGATGAGTATAAAGACCCCTTAAGAGGTTTTGCGCATTTAGCGTTACACGTTGTATAAAAGAAAAGATAGTTGTCACAAAAAAAAAAACACATTCATTATCTGCCCAGCCATTTTCCAACTATGTTGTGGTCGGCTTCCAGTCTAACCGGATGCAGCTGAAGACCAGTATTTTACAAGGAGCGACTGCATAAATGAACTCCACAACCCGGTTACTGGATAAAGCAATACCTAAAAATTTAGACAACGTGTCGTTTACATCCTCGTGTTTAAAGGTTTGGTATAAACTATCAAACCGAACAACTTTTTCCATGGCACCAACATCGTAATAGCGAAAACATAATCAGCCGTCCCATATATTTGCGACGAGTTTTTTCGCGATTACGATGTTGGTACCATTTTTCTTTTTTTTTTTTTTTTTCGGTTTCGTGACGAGGTCGTAAAGTATCATTCGCACTTCGCACAGAACCACTTTTGCTCACGACTTCACGTGTTTACGTGAAGTCGTGGAAAAAATTGGTTCTGTTTTTTATGAGTATTTAAAAAATGGGAGTGATACGTGAGTTCGAATGACGTTTTTGCGAAGGTCGCCATTTCGAAAAATTTTGCGAGTGGTACGCCAGTTCGAAAACTCATTACATCGAAAACCACTATATCGAATGACGTTATCGCGAAGGTCGCCATTTCGAAAAATTTTGCGAGCAGTACACCAGTTCGGAAGTCATGGTATCGAAGTCCGATGTTGAGTTAATTTGTCTGGGAATCGAACTCACGACCCCAATGAGACGAGACAGAGAGAGCATGGTATTTTGATTTGGTTTGGGAAAAAAAAGAAAGACAAGTTAAATCAACATCGGACTTCGATACCATGACTTCCGAACTGGTGTACTGCTCGCATTTTTTTTTCGAAATGGCGACCTTCGCTATAACGTCATTCGATATAGCGGTTTTCGATTTAATGAGTTTTCGAACTGGCGTACCACTCGCAAAATTTTTCGAAATGGCGACCTTCGCAAAAACGTCATTCGAACTCACGTATCACTCCCATTTTTTAAATACTCATAAAAAACAGAACCACTTTTTTCCACGACTAGCGACTTCACGTAAACACGTGAAGTCGTGAGCAAAAGTGGTTCTGTGCGAAGTGCGAATGATACTTTACGACCTCGTCACGAAACCGTGACGATGTCGTAAAGTATCATTCGCACTATACAACTCAGGGATAAGCAGGATATATCCGTCGAGTGCCAACCGCCATCCTAGCCTGCAACCACGTTTGAAACGTATTGCTGTGGTGAACCAACATCAGAAACTAGAACTATTTTTTATTAGAAGTCTTCATTCAGTTTTTTTTTTTTAATTTTTGTTCACTTGTGTCGGCAGTCCTCAACTGCAATTTTTTTATTATTTTTTACTAGCAGCGCCCGCAGTTTCACCCGCGTCAACCGGGATAAAAAGGAGCCTATGTGTTAATCCAGAGTATAAGCGATCTACATACCAAATTTCAACCAAATCGGTCCAGCCGTTTGAGCGTGAAGAAGTAACAAACATACACACATACACCCGCACAAACTTTCGAATTTATAATATTGTATTATTATCTCGTCGATTACGAATAGAAACGTCTGATAGATTTTTTAAATAGGTTAGGATTGGTTTGTATAGAATTAGCTATTTCATAAATAAATAAGGAAGGTAGACTTAAAATGTTGTATTTAATAAAATACTGTTTGCAACTATCAGTTATTTTCAGACCGAACGTAGCCCTAATACATCTTTTTTGTGACTTAAAAATGATTTCTTTATTAGTAGAGTTTCCCCAAAATATATAACTCCATACCTCAATGGAGCCGACAATACCATGGTAGGCAGTTATAAGTGCACTGGTACTTATAATAGGTTTTAGTTTATATAGGGCATAGGCAGAAGAACATACTTTTTTATTTAATTCTTCTGTGTGTGCTTTCCAGTTCAGACGTTTGTCAATTTTTATACCTAAAAATTTAGCTGTGTCTACCTTTTTTAAAAGAGTTAATTTGTGTTGAACATTAATATTTAGTGCTTCTAAACGTTGACTGAAGAACATAATTTTTGTTTTTTCAAGATTAATTTTTAAATTATTATTATCTAACCAGTTAATTATTGAATTGATTGTGTTATTAATTTCATGTTCAAACATATCTTTATTTATAGAATTAATAGTGACTGTGCTGTCATCGGCAAAAAGTGATACTGGATAATTAGTTACTAATGGCAAGTCATTTATATAGATTACTAGCTTTTGCCCGCGGCTTCGCCCGCGTGGATGTCGGAAAATATCCCATGGGAACGTTTATGTGGAAAACATAGGGCCGTCCGATATAACTGTGCAAACTCAAATCGCTACGATATATCGTTACCGTGTATAGTAGGCATAAATCTACCAGTCGGCATGACTTTTTCCGACATCTTCAACAGTCTTCGTCACATTTCAGCCAATTTAAACCAAAAAATAATTAATAACATTGAATGACTCCGTTCATTGGAGAAAACCGTATGAAATTCCGTTCGGTACTTTTTGACATTATCGCATACAAACAGACAGACTTACGCGGCGGGGGGACTTTGTTAATAACTTGAAATTTATTATGCCAGTCACGCTCTAATAACAAATAACTTTTGTCCGAGTGTCCACTCGTTCAAATAATTTCCTCGTAAAAACGTCGAATGAAATAAAGACTAAATGTTACCTCAAGATTCGAAGTATGACTACATTTCCAATCCCTTAAATCTCTTAAAAAGAGGTAGGTACACAAATATTTGTCAAACCCTATTGTACCCTTTAGGGGACGATTTTTCAAAAACGTTGTACCATATATTTCTTTATTTCCTACCAAAAGCATAAATTTGAATTTTCATATCCTTAACTTAAGAAATGCTGGGTTTCCCATACAAACTTTCATACCTTATATCACCCCTAGACAAAAAGTATCCTATGTCCTTTCCCAGGATGCTATATAAAGCCTTGCCAAATGTTGTCGAAATCCGTGCAGTTTTGTAAATTTTAAAATCAACACCTATTTTACGCCCTTAGGGGATGATTTTGCAAAAACGCTGAACCGCATATTTCTTTATTTCCTATCAAAAGAATACATTTAATTTTCACATACCTAACTTAAGAAATACTGAGTTTCCCATACATACTTTCATCCCCTATATCACCCCCTGTAGGATTATTTTTGAAAAAAAAGTAGCCTATGTCCGTCCCCAGGATACCTTGCCAAATTTTATCGAAATCCGTTCAGTGGTTCTGGGTTTCCCATAAAAACTTTCATACCCTATATCACCCCCTGTAGGATTATTTTTTAAGACAAAAAGTAGCCTATATCCTTCCACAGGATACCATCTATAGCCTTGCCAAATTTTATCGAAATCCGTTCAGTGGTTCTGAGTTTCCCATACAAACTTTCATCCCCTATATCACCCCTGTAGGATTATTTTTTTAAATAAAAGTATCCTATGTCCGTCCCCAGGATACCATCTATAGCCTTCCTAAATTTTATCGAAATCCGTTCAGTGGTTCTGGGTTTTCCATACAAACTGTCATCCCCCATATCACCCCCTGTAGGATTATTTTTTAAGACAAAAAGTAGCCTATATCCTTCCCCAGGATGCTATATAAAGCCTTGCCAAATTTTGTCAAAATCCGTGCAGTTTTGTAAATTTTAAAATCAACCCCTATTTTACCCCCTTAGGGGATGATTTTTCAAAAACGCTGAACCGCATATTTCTTTATTTCCTATGAAAAGCATACATTTTAATTTTCACATCCCTAACTTAAGAAATACTGAGTTCCCATACAAACTTTCATCCCCCGTATCACCCCCTGTAGGATTATTAATGGAAAAAATAGTATCCTATGTCCTTTACCAGGATGCTATGTAAAGCCTTGCCAAATTTTGTCGAAATCCGTGCAGTTTTGTAAATTTTAAAATCAACCCCTATTTTACCCCCTTAGGGGATGATTTTTCAAAAACGCTGAACCGCATATTTCTTTATTTCCTATGAAAAGCATACATTTTAATTTTCACATCCCTAACTTAAGAAATACTGAGTTTCCCATACAAACTTTCATCCCCTATATCACCCCCTGTAGGATTATTTTTGAAAAAAAAAGTAGCCTATGTCCGTCCCCAGGATACCATCTATAGCTTTGCCAAATTTTATCGAAATCGGTTCAGTGGTTTAGGCGTGAAAAGGTAACAGACAGACAGACAGACAGACAGACAGACAGACAGACAGACAGACAGAGTTACTTTCGAATTTATAATATTAGTATGGATAAATAGCAAAGGACCCAATACGCTCCCTTGCGGGACTGCATATTTAACTATACGTTTTTTTGATGCATATGTTTCTTCTTTTTAGGGTTCCGTACCTCAAAAGGAAAAAAACGGAACCCTTATAGGATCACTCGTGTGTCTGTCTGTCTGTCTGTCCGTCTGTCCGTCTGTCACAGCCAATTTGCTCCGAATCTAATGGACCGATTAAGTTAAAATTTGGTACACATATGGATTTCTGTGACCCAAACACGTACAGCTAAAATAAATATATGAATTTTGAATATGAGAATCACTTTTAGGGGGAAAATAAGAAAATTAAAAAAAAAGTTTTGTAAACTGTATCGTGTGACATATCAAATGAAAGGGATTACTATGAGGGTCTCAAATATATTTTTTTATAATTTTAAAATATATTGTTTTAAAGTTATTTAAGAAAATAGACGAAAATTAACCATTCCCCCCCTTATGTCCGAAACTACTGTGCTTAAAATTTTGAAAAAAATGTAGAAAATAGTTCTATACCTGTAGATTACAGGAAAACCTATAAGAAGTCTGTGGTCTTAAAATAACATGGTAAATCTATACATATAAAAAAAATCAAAGTCCTGACTGAGTCACTGACTAATATATCAACGTACAGCCCAAACCAATGAACCTAGAGACTTGAAATTTTGCGCATAGATACCTTATATAGTGTTAACATCCACTAAGGAAGGATTTTTGGAAATTCCATCCCTAAGGGTGTAAAATAGGGTATGAAGGTTTGTATGAAAAATCCTATCCCTTGAGTTAATAGACTTGAAACTTAGCACGAATATTCATCTAAGTAAATTATAAAGTTTATAATTTTGAGTTTTCCTAAACTACCCCCTAAAGAGGGATTGGGGGTGTCAAAGTTTGTATGGAGGAATTTTAACACGCGGTCCGATTAACTCAAAACTCAGTTTTTACACTTGAGACCAAAAACTAACGTGTATCAGGGTTTTCCAAAAATATACCCCTAATGGGTGAAAAGTTAATTTTATAGCAGAGGATTTTATTGGGGGCTTGATTAACTCTAAAATTGGTGTAAACAATGTTTGAGTCAAGTTATGGAAACATATCAGACGATTTTTGAAATTCTTTATCTGTGTTCGTGAAAACAGAGATACAGTTTATATGAAAAATCTTATTAATTTGGTTAATGAACTTAAACTTAGCACAAATACTTACATAAGTAAGTAATAATGTTTGTCATTATTAGTTTTTCAAAACTACGCCTCAAATGAGGTTTAGGGATGTTAAAGTTTGTATAGAAGAATTTTAAAGCGCAGTCCGATTAAAAAAATGGTGCTTTGAGTCAAGTTAGGAAACTTGCCAAACGAATTTTCACCGATTTTGACGGCATATAGCTGATGTTTTAAGGAGTAACTAAGGCTATTTTTATTTTAGAAAAATAATTAGGGTTCCGCGCAAGAAAATTAAAATCCATGAAATCAGACAACCACGTACAGTCCAGTTCAAACTTACTAAGCCTCCGCTGTCTATTACGGCTATAACAACAAATAATAAAAATAAAGCAAAGTTAAAAATTTATAAACTTTTCATTTTGAAAAAAAAAAAAAAAAATAATCTAGCATGTGGGGTGTCATCGTCTAGAACTCATTGAGTAGAGTACAAACATATTTTTTTTATCTTCTAAAATTAAGAAATAGGGGGCCGCAAAAGTTGTAAATTTTAGATCATTTTTGTACGAGCTCTAGCGCAACAATTCAACAAATTAGGAATTTGAAACTTCTTTATAGGTAGGTACCATAAATACTGTATTTAAGCAACAATACTGAAAACGGTGATTCATAAGGTATTTTGTTTAAACATGGGTGATTTTCTGCAACTGCAAAAATAACCTTGTAATTCACAGTATCATTATAAAATAAGTAAAAAGTTATCTTTGCGATTGTTAAACATATAATATGGTACGGAACCCTTCGTGCGCGAGTCCGACTCGCACTTGACCGGTTTTTTTTGGTATTAATGTTTATTGTAGAAATTTCTGTATATTGTTTACGATTTTTCAGATAAGATTCTATGAGATTTAGTACATTGCCTCTAATGGCATAAGCTTCCAGTTTACGGAGGAGAATGTCATGATTAACACAATCGAAAGCCTGGGTCATATCGCAGTAAATGGAACATACCGGCGTCCTTTTATCCACATTGCCCATGACGTTATTTATAAAATCAAAAATAGCCATGTTTATTGTTTTATTCTTGCGGAAACCTTTCTGGTCTTCTGTAAGAATGTTGAATTTTTCTAAATAGTTATAAATTTGATTGTATATGTATTTTTCAAAAATTTTCGAAATTATAGGAATAAGTGCAATAGGCCTGTAACAGTTCATACTCTGCTTGTTGTCTTTTTTGAAGATGGGTTTAATGATAGTAGTTTTTAGACTTTCCGGGTATGATTTAGTAGTTATACACATATTAATGATATGGCTTAGGTGGTCACAGATGTGATAAGCGATATACTTTAGGACTCTAGTAGAGATCCCATCGTATCCAACACTCGTAGTATGTTTAAGCGATCTTATAATTTGAAGTATATCATATGGAGTACTCGGTGCCATGAACATAGAACATAGTTTTCTAAGTATACCTACTGACATAAATAATAAATATGGATCTCTGTGTCTGAGGTAAATAAATAAATGGAATAAATAGCTTGTAATCATCCCAATGCAGAGCAAAGGCCACTACGTGTTGGCGATATATGAAAACAGCCAAACACTTATAGGACATAAGCTCCGTAAAGTCTACTACGTGTTGGCGATATATGAAAACAGCCAAACACATATAGGACATAAGCTCCGTAAAGTCTACTACGTGTTGGCGATATATGAAAACAGCCAAACACGTATAGGACATAAGCTCCGTAAAGTCTACTACGTGTTGGCGATATATGAAAACAGCCAAAAACATAAAGGACATAAGCTCCGTAAAGTCTACGTAAGCTGTAGGAATTGAATGTGAGAACTGGGTCACAGATATGGCTCGTTAAAGCTCACACTGCTGTAAAATCTGACGATATACTATATAACGAAAAGCTTCTGCATGAGAGGAAATAAATAGGGAATTGATTATTTTGTTGCAAAATTACTTAACTTTATTGCCAAAGGAATAAAATGTAATAGTCAAGCAGAGTAAACTGAGTTTGGTATAATGGAATATTTTTGAGGCTAACTGAAAAATTGCATATTATAATTTATGAGCCCTCATAGGATCCCTTTTTGGGAAATTATTGCATTTTTTTGGAAAACCGATATCCTAAAAATTTGCTTTAAAAAAAAATGCTTTCTATCATGCCAATTTGGAAGCAATTAAGCAACGATGATTTGGGCCTTACGGGTTTTGGAGGTTACATAGGCAGTCGCTCAATGTAAAATACTGGTATCCAGCTGGTTAAACTGGAAGACGGACCCAACATAGTTGGGAAAAAGCTAGGCAGATTGATTGATTGATTGATCTATGGGCCCTACGAAACGTGAAACCCAAACTTCATATCTTTTTCCCCAGCATCTTCTGACGTCCTCCTTGTCGAGCTGTTATCCTCTGTCTCACGAGATTTTCCATAAGCATGAAATAGAACAGGAAAAGAGACATTCTCTCTTTTGTGTTTTATCTCCATGTTTATGATAAAACACCTCTAACAATCTAGCTAGACCTTCGTGCATCGGCACGGAAAATAACACGACCACAAACACAAGCACGAAACACACACAGGGTTTGTGTTAGACACACACAGACTACTTATTTATTACTTGACTGAATAACCTTCGCAAATAACTGTGATGAAAACAATATAAACTGACTGTTACAATTTTATTATTCTCCTAATATTGTATGTTTGTTAATCAGTAGATTTGGATGAAACTTGGCACACAGGGACAGACCTCAAGCCCTGATAGCACGATATCGTACCACTTTCGGTCCGTACCGTCAAGCGCTGCTGGTACCATACCGTACCATCCGTTTGCGAAGTAAAACCACTATTATTACACCTAAATATAGTGCTAACACACACACACAAACACATATATACACGCAAACAGATAAATTTAATATTCCCGTCGATAGATATTACCTAACGTCAGAAGGCTTTTTTTTATGGATGGGAAATCATCAAATGACTTCTCACGCTCTGGGTGGAGTGGCAGGGCGTGTCAGACTTTTACTGACTAAAATCCACCCGTGTTCCTTCAGTTGCCTATGCCAGGGCCACAGTATCTCTTTCGAACAACCCGCGACTCCAGCGGCGGCACCCGCAACCCCAGCGGCAAGGTCCGGGGCTTGAGAGGCACATTATAGTTATTTATGCAACTGACGTATAATAAGGGGTATTAAAACACGAATGTGGGTTTATCACACGAGGCGAAGCCGAGTGTGATAATAGTATCACATGTGTGTTTTAATACCTAATTATGGACAGTTGCATACAAGACTTTATCTACATCCATGTTATCAATCCTCTATAAAAGGTTCTGAAACAGTTTTTTGCAATACTAATACTCGTATCAAACATTGCGGCCGGCGTCATAGTATACGACGTGAATTCGAATAAGTTCTTTTTTTAAATTACGGCGCTGCTGTTGTAGTGAAACGCGCGTGCATTACAATGTTCTTTTTTTGAAAACGAGTTGCTTTATGAAATTCAGTACAACATTAAAGCACCCGTTTGGCTGCTATTATGGTTACCATGGTTACTATAACACTGTCTGTTTTAATGTTGGCAATAAGCTAACTGTTTCAGAAACTTTTATGGAGAATTTATAGCATGGGTGTAGATAAAATACTTTTTTTTCCTGTGCGTGAATACGTTTTAGAAGTATGACCAAGATGGGTGAACAAGTGAAAACGCGGAAACAGCTTCACACTATAATCACATTATCACACTAATATTTTAAAGGCGAAAGTTTGTGAGCGTGTGTGTGTATTTGTATCTTTGTTACTTCTTCACGCTCAAACGGCTGAACTGAAAATTGGTATGTAGATAGCTTATACCCGGGATTAACACATAGGAGTAGCCTATGTGTTAATCCCGGATTGATTTGATCCTGGTCTACGCGGGTAAAACTGCGGGGCGCAGCTAGTATTATAATAATTTCCTAATTGTTCTTGCACGTACTGGACATTGTAGGAAGTATTGTGAGAAAATCGCCATTATTTTAACAAAATGCAGGAATAACGTACAGGCAATTAACTAAACGAATTACTCCACTAGATCAACTCACAACTCCTAACTGAATTGCAAGCATCCAATTAAAAATGAGCACTAATTATACGCGAGCTGGAGCCGAAGCATTACTGAATTACATTTTAATTTTATAACTAAATTTTTCAGTGTTTTGCTAGGCAAATGCAGTTTTATTTTAGAGCATACTCTAAAATAAAACTGCACAAAACAAGCAGAGATATAACATACTACACCACAACATACTACACACACTACTATACTACATACTAGCCGTTGCCCGCGGCTTCACCCGCGTGAATGTCGGAAATTATACCACGGGAACCTTCTACCAGGATGAAAAGTATCCTATATCCTAATCCAGATTATAAACTATTTGAATACCAAATTTCATCCAAATCCGTTCAGCCGTTTTTGCGTGATTGAGTAACAAACATCCAAACATACAAACTTTCACATTTATAATATTAGTAGGATTATGTCACTGCTTTTTTTTTAACCACGTAAAGCTATTTGGTCCCGACTGTAATTTTCGAAGATCTTTGGCAGTTGACCTACGGGTAGTCAGAAGCCAGAAAGTCTGACAACCAGAGTTTTACCAAGGGGTATCGTGTTACCCAGTTACTGGGTTGTGGAGAACAGATGGGTAGCCGCTTCATTTAAAAGTACTGGTATTCAGCTGTAGCTGGTTAGACTGGAAGATTAAACTACGCTTGCCGCGGTTGGTCCGTGGATGGGTGACCATCTTTACAAACAGAGACCAAGTGCTTCTGTCATTTGTGGATCTTTAACACGATTATACGATACCTCTTGGTAAGACTGGTTGTCAGACTTTAGGGCTTCACCCGTAACGACTGTCAAAGATCCACGAATGACAGCCGGGGCCAAGGGCTTGACGTGCTTACCGGGGCAGGGAGAAGTCTCGGTATACAGGGTTATTGGTAAAACACCAGCAACCTCTTAAGGGGTCATTGTACTCATCATTATGAACAACTTTTACTATGGGACCAAACCTGAAATCGCGAAAAAAAAATCAGCTGTTCAGTACATTTCTCTACATCCTCGTCAAAATGTAGGAAGCAGCAGATTTTTTTTTCGCGATTTCAGATTTGGTCCCATAGTAAAAGTTGTTCATAATGATGAGTACAATGACCTATTAAGTAAGAGGTTGCTGGTGTTTTACCAATAACCCTGTATAAAGATAGTCACCCATCACTGACCAACCCCGGCAAGCGTAGCTTAACCTGATAGATCGACCCGTGCGCCTGTTATTACTTAGCCACGAGCTCCTCGTGATTCCTAAATCTGTCATATAACTATAAATACTTACTAACTTTTATGTCGAATAAATAATAAATAAATGTCCCCCTCTGCATTTGCAAAAACTCTCTAATCAAAGTTTCACACCTCATAAAAATAGCACATTGAAACTCCAGAAATCCGAAAGCCTTTCGTACCTTACTTCACTGCGGGGTCAAGTGCAAGTACCCCTGTCTCCAGTCTGATGACCCCAACGGCTCAGTAACGATCATACCGTCTCTTTCTAACTTAAACGAACTCCACATCCCCATCTCTGTCTCGTGTCAACTTGACAGTACACACTTTGGTCTGAATGGGCACAATCGCAGATTTTTTAAAACTTTTTTGTTTCTTTTCGTGTTCTCGTTATGTTTGGGTCCGTCTGTGGTATTTAAGAGGTGATAAAACACTTTTTATGTAACCAATATGGTGTTATGCGGGTGAATGAGGTTGGATGCGAACTTGGGGGTATTTTTGAGGTCAAACCGGTCGCTGGCACATGGGTCGTTTACATGATGGCCCATTTTTGTCACACTGCCTATGGATTTAACTGCTGCTGGCAAGATATGGGGCAAATTAATAAAATTGCCTACATCGTCAGTTGGTGCTAGTGCCAAAATGAATTGGTCTTATTACAAAACGAGGTGTTTCTTCTGTCATGGTTTAAACCATCGAGCTTAGTCTGGTACTAAGTTGTCAGTTTTGGAAAACTGACATCTTAATGTGTCGGAATAAAGTTCAAAATCATGGTTTAAACCTGGGTTTGAAGATTAACCTCGTTCTGTAATAAGGCGGAATGAGTCCAAGCTCAGATGAACAAAAAAAAAAGAAGATGGAGCGCCGCGAACATCGAAAGTGAAGCTACCTTTTTATCTAAGGGTTGTCATTTGTTAAATTGTTTCGCAAAAATTTGAGAAACAATTTTAAATCGTGTTATGGCAATCCTCGCACTTTATGTCACTGCGTTCGTTCGTTGAGGTTTATCACTCAAAGTAACCTAAAACTCATAGTTTATTTAATAAAATAACAGTGTTATTTCAAGTACTTACAAGTGAAAAGTGATTTCGTGAGTCTTTTTATGTGATTTGCTATTGTTTTTAAAAGTTTTCACTACACAGGAAGGTATATTATATTTTTTTAACTATATTATTTAGACGACGACTCGTCACGTACTAAGAGCGGTAAGCATGGTTTTAGTTGTACGTGTGTGCGTGAGCGTGTATTTTACTTGAAAGAGCACGGTTTTGTGGCTTTTTTTTAGATGTTTGCGACGCTCCATCTTCCTTTTTTTGTTGATCTGAGAAGTCCGAGAGATAATTAATTTTAAGCTACATTAAAATAACTACCTGTCAAATAGCTGACTTGTAAATGAGCAGCTTCTGCTACGTACGTGGTAACAGAAATCAAGTCGCTTTTTAATACCAAAATGGCATAAATACATACAGCATAATCCAATGTTACAAATTATTACGTCGGCGTCACTCCCTTTTATAAACAAAGTCATTTCCCGCTTCGCTACAGGAATTAGAGGGCCAGGTTAGCAATTGCACAGGCAAGGTACAGAAGTACCGATCCGGACCAGAATAATGACCGAATATTTTTGAAAAAATATCCATATTTCAGTAGTACACTAGGCAAGCAATTTTGACTCCCTTTTGTCTCGTGTTGGCACGAGGTACCAAAACTAATATTATTTTCCCTCGCAGGCCTGCTGCTTGAATGTCCAGGCTTCAATAAGTAGCCTCACTGGCTTTATGAAAAAAACGTTAAGAAAACCGGTCAAGAGCGAGTTGGACTCGCGCACCGAGAGTTCCGTTCCGATTTCTGAAAAAGTGTGCTAATTAGAGACATCCTTTTATTTTTCCTGTAATCTGTGGCTTTACACGCTGTTCCTCATGCCTCTATAGATCTTTACATAAACTTCTATCACAAATAATTTCAGATTTTTCTTGTTGCAAACTTCGGAGATAAGGAACGGTATTTTTTACATTTTTCATCAAAAGTCGAAAACTATGCGGCCTAAAAAAAAATAAAAAGATGTTTGAGAATGAATGTGCAAACAGAGCTCTTTCATATGATACCGTACATGCCCTAGTAGCCCTCTTTGATTTTTTAAGACCTGAGGGACCTAAAAACTATTAAGTACCTACTATTGTGATTAAATAATGAATTGACGCAAAAAATAAAAAAAAACTTTCTGACAGCGGACATTCAAGTGCTTTTTCCTTTCCGCAAAGATTATAGTGATATTTTAGAAGCATGAAAATCCAAACATCAGAATTGTAGAAAGATACAACTACTGGCCGCAAATTCGCTTTGCTCCACTTTATTTATTTCAATGGCAATCAATCTGCCTAGCCTTTTCCCAAATATGTTGGGGTCGGCTTCCAATCTAACCGGATGCAGCTGAATACCAGTATTTTACATAGAGCGACTGCCTATCTGACCTCCACAACCCAGTAACTGGGTAATACGATACCCCTTGGTAAGACTGGTTGTCAGACTTTCGGTCTTCTGACGACCCGGAACGACTGTCAAAGATCCACGAATGACAGCCGGGACCAACGGCTTAACGTGCTTTCCGAGGCACGGCGGAGTCTCGGTATGTAAAGGATGGTCACCCATCCACGGACCAACCCCGGCAAGTGTGGCTTAACCGGACGGATCGACCAGTGAGGCTGTTATTACTTAGCCACGAGCTCCTCAGCGAATACGTAAGGCACAGTCCATTCTTTAAGTCTATGGTGCAGAGTCTTCTTTGTCGTTTCCATTGTGTTAAGTATCTCAATTTGTTTTTGTTCCAAATAAAAACCTTTTTATTTTTTTTACTTTACTTTAATTATTTTCTGCTATATGCATTGATTAAACCTTCTGACCTTTTTTCCTGCACCTATACTGTTCTACATCGAGTATTAGATATTCGCTATAGCGTGGAAACTTTTAGCTTACACGCGAAACTTGCGTCATGCCAAACACCTTGGGGGCAGGTTTCACTGCTATCCGTTAAACTGATATTTTGATCGAAAGTTCTATTTTTAACAGGGTTTTGGAATTTAAACTGCTTCTGGTTGAAAGTGGTTTGTCTGCAATTATTTGATGGATAAAGACTAATCTGTCTATACTAATAATAAAGCTTAACCCTCTTACAAATAAACATGGAATAAAGTTATACCAGGAATAACAAAGGAATAACCATACATTTTCATAGGTTTAAATTTGGAATAACTTTATTGTGTTTATTTGTAAGAGGGTAAGAGTTTTTGTTTTGTTTGTTTGAACGCGCTAATCTCTGGAACTATTGCATTTGATAGACCTATTCTTGAGGAACGATGTAGGCTATTTAACATCACGCTATGACGCTCAGAACCTGAGAAAAAAGAAGAAAAAAAAATAGAAAGAACGCTAAAGTGAAAACGAAGTAACGGGGTGGGTCAGGGGAATAAGAATTTTCAAGCGAATGAAGTCGCGGGCAGAAGCTAGCAGTGAATAATTATATGAAAAAGATTGTTTTATTTCATTATTCCATATTTTGGTAACTTTAAACGTTATATTTTAAACCTCATAAAGTATATACCTAATAGTGCTATAGGAAGATGTTGGCGTCATTACTGGCTCATACATTTAACAAAACTGACACACGATGGGTAAATACTTTTCTGTCATGGAGATGGATGGATGACATTATTGCTATCGTGGACAGAACCTGGATGAGGCTGGCACAGGAGCGTGGAGGTTGGTGCAAGCAGAGAACGGGCTTTGTGCAGCAGTGGGTGGAGTCAGGCTGTAGATGATGATGATGATGATGAAATAGTTCTAAATACACACACACATACACACCCCCCCTCACACATCCACACACACCCACAAACATACACACACACACTTAAATCACAATTATGTATGTTCAGTCTAGATTTATTTTATTTTATCTTAAATGTAACTGTACCTAGAGTTTAAGTTAACTTCATGACATACTTTTGTTAATTAATCTAAATAAATATGTGCATATATAAGTATTGGGGAGCCTGGTGACCCGTAACACAGGTATTTTATGTCTATTTTGAGCACCAATGTCTCACAAATGTTAACACTATTTTTAAATTAAGCACTTTCTGTCCAAAACAACAATTGTGAAGAGAAATTAATAAATAAATAAAATAAAATTAGTTTTAACTCTAACTCTCACTAGACTCTATTTTCATACCTAGTCTAATTTTAACTGTCTGCATAATCACTCAATGAAGTCGCCATGTTCTCATTACTAAATTGATACAATATTACGTTTCCTCCACGAATAAACTACAGTTAACTAATCCCCAATTTAACGGCCCGCGGTGTGACCCCCCATATTTTAGTTGTAGCCCATCCATCAAAGCGAGGGGAAATGTTTTGCCGAATGCTTTCCTTCCTGAGCTGGTATCAGAGTGCTGGTAATAACCGGTGCTAATATCCTACGATTGTATTGTACAACTTGCAAAAATTGTTAGCTTTTAGGTAGAGCGAAATAAAGGCTCTATTCTGTTGTGAAGCTTTAGACAACTATTCAAAAAAAATTATCGAAAAAATGTGAGGATATTTTTTTGATAGGCTCGTATTAATCAAACATCAAATAATTCCCGTTGATAAATAATAAGGGGTCTTTCAACAAGGACGGAGGAGAGGAGCTCGTGGCTAAGTAATAACAGCCGCACGGGTCGATCCGTCAGGTTAAGCTACGCTTGCCGGGGTTGGTCAGTGGATGGGTGACCATCTTTACATATCGAGATTCCTCCGTGCCTCGGAAAGCACGTTAAGCCGTTGGTCCCGGCTGTTATTCGTGGATCTTTGACAGTCGTTACGGGTCGTCAGAAGCCCGAAAGTCTGACAACCAGTCTTACCAAGGGGTATCGTATTACCCAGTTACTGGGTTGTGGAGGTCAGATAGGCAGTCGCTCCATGTAAAATACTGGTATTCAGCTGCATCCGGTTAGACTGGAAGCCGACCCCAACATAGTTGGGAAAAGGCTAGGCAGATTGATTTTTTTCAACAAGGACGGGTCGATGTTGAAATTAAATAAAACAAGCTGTATGTGAGATATTAAAGAAATTATTTTTTTATTTGAAAGACCCATTTATGCCATTATTTATGAAATATGACATCGTTTAAATGTCCCACCGCGGCTTCGAACGGTGGCACGGATCCGAGAAGTCCAATTTTCAATTACTCTACTGCATAGATCCGGCTGAATCTGAGCGATGGCCTGCGTAATGTTGACTTTCAGGGCATCGGTTGATTGCGAATTATTGGCATAGACCTGCGACTTGAGAAAACCCCTCAAGAAAAAGTCTAGCGGGGTCAAATCGCACGATCTTGGTGGTCAATTCACGTCACCAATAAATTGTTGATCATTGATCTGTAGCGCTCGCCGTTGACATTAATGGCCTCGCCATCATCGTTTTCGAAGAAGTACGGACCAATGACGCCGCCTGTCATATTTCATAAATAATGGCATAAATGGGGCTTTCAAATTAAAATATAATTTCTTTAATATCTCACATGTATGTGAGATATTAAAGAAATTATTGTTGTTGTTTTATTTACACTTGTTTTATTTAATTTCAACATCGACCCGTCCTTGTTGAAAGACCCTTTATAATGATAAATTTAAAATGATCTAACAATATTAAGGGATCATCAACTCAGCTTGTCGCAGTCCACCTGGACATAGGCCTCTCCAAGGCTGCGCCATATTAATGGATATTATACTCTAATGTAATAAATTATCCTAATATTGCCCTAATATTAAATTATCTTAAATTGCCCTAATATTAAATTATCTTAAATTGCCCTAATATTTAAATCACAACTGTCATATTCTTTTGCAGTTTTATGAAATTAATAACAAATCGACGTAGTGTATCAATTTGGTAAACATTTAATTTGGTAAACATTTAATTTCCCAGGTCCTATCTATAATTACTAAGAGTCGCTTGTTGTAAGACTGCTAGTGGCTTTTATACACCTCACTATACTGCATATGTACTAATCTACAGAGTATTTAATATTTTTAACTCAGACAGCCCAGTCGTAATATTATTACCTACCATTTATGATATTTAAGGTGAGTACAGTCGTCGACCCGTAGTCCCATACAGTCGTCGCACGGACCTACTAGCGAATATTTCTAAATTAGTAGCTTCTTGTAAAAAAACATTATTATTTTAAAACAAAAAACCGGCCTAGTGCGTGTCGGACAACGCACAATGAAGGGTTCCGTAGTTAGGATGAAATTATCCCAAGAACAAATTTAACACTATAGTTGAAAAACATGTTGTCCCATACATTCCAACAGTAAATGTAAGTTTGTACTCACAATATTGAGAGATTTACCATGTTATTTTAAGACCACAAACTTCTTATAGGTTTTCCTGTAATCTACAGGTATACAACTATTTTTAATTTTTTTTTTAAATTTTAGATTGTAGTTTCGGAGATAGGGGGGGGGGGGAATGGTCAATTTTCGTCTATTTTCTTAAATAACTTTAAAACTGTTTACTTTCCAACTATAAAAAAAATATATATTTGAGATCCTGATAGTAAGCCCTTTCATTTGATATAGCACACGGTACATTTTGAAAAACTCTTTTTTTAAATTTTCTTATTTGCCCCCTAAAAGTGACCCCCATATTCAAAATTCATTTATTTACTTTAGCAGTACGTGTTTGGGTCACAGAAATACATATGTGTACCAAATTTCAACTTAATCGGTCCATTAGATTCGGAGGAAATTGCCTGTGACAGACGGACAGACAGACAGACAGACAGACGAGTGATCCTATAAGGGTTCCAATTTTTCCTTTTGAGGTACTTACGTGATATACCAATATTATCGTCTCTAAGCCGTGAAAATATCACTTGTAGTAAAGCAGTAGCGAATTTAAAGTGAAAACAATCTCATTGAATTACTTATTTTTGCATGGTCTTTAATGTTGTTTAAAATTTTCAAATGCTCGTTGTTTTGAAGTATTATTAAACTAAACATATCAAAGTTTCACATATAATATTTTTTTCAGAAATTTTCTATAGGCTCATTTAAAAGGATTAGGCTCTCAAAAACGACCATTTTACGAATATAAGTATGTACTTGCCTTAAATGGGAAGATGGGATAATAACAATGAAGACTTTATAAGGTCTGTTATAATTTATTCATTTATTTTTTTCTTCTTTTTTAATTTCTTTGTCTTACGACATAATTATACAGGAACATTCAATAGCTCAACCAACTACAGAAAGACACCACATTTCAGGTGTAGGTAATACCTTATAACCTGTGCTTCTACCTACACTGTATATAAATGGCGTGAATAATCGACGTAGTTAGGAACATTTAGCGAATACTGTGGCCACTTCAATGTAGGCGATGCAGGCAATTGGTCAAATTGACCTCTATAATGAGATCTGTGACCATTGTACCAACGCTTACACAAATGCAATGAAAATTATTGGATACAGTGAACAAATGTTTAAAAGTACCTAAATATTAGGGCTCTTTGTGAAGTGGTTTGTCCAAAAAAGTGCTTCCACTATAAATATAAGGTCCCATTAAAATAGATGGACAAATTTTCACAGCGTGTTCCTGTTCCCATAACCCATAAATACAACTTTCACTATGAGACTAACTCTAAAATCGCGAAAAAAAATCAGCTGTTCAGTACAATAATTTTTATCATGTAGGAATTTTTTTTGCGCGGTTTGGTCTCATAGTAAAAGTTGTTCATATTCATGGATAGAACACCCCGTGAAAATTTGTCCATCTATTTTAATGGGACCTTATATTTATAGTGGAAGTACTTTCTTTTTTTTTTTTTTGTGAAAAAAATATTTTAATTTAATTATTAAGTAACTTTGTTACGATATAAAATAGGGGGTACCTATTGCACCTAACGAAAGACTAACAATTAAAAATATCCTGCATTAATGTCAAGCCTTTTTGGTATTAATTAAGTAACATTATTTGGGTATATTTTATTAAACGTAAATTTGTTAAATTAAATACAAAAATAAACGTAAAAAATCTAACAAAAGTGGGTGTCCATGAGGCATGGTGCCAACAACACTGGCTGCATTTCCGCGTTGAATAGCAATAGCTATTCTCTGTGCGAGAAATGAGAAAATGTACTTTCTTGGACAAACTTTTCCACAAACAGCTGTAATATTTAGGTACTAAATATTTATTCACTGTATCCAATCATTTTCATATCATTTGTGGAAACTGTTTGTGTACCCACAATTTCTTCTATTTCTGGAAGTTACTTCGTGTGTTGTACGTCAATTTATTACAAAACTAAAATACACTATTTTAAATTCACAATTCAGAATGGACGTCACAACTAAATCTCTCTAATCCCACAGAACTGACAGTGCCGCCGAAAACTACCAGTTTAAATGACAAGCTAATCCTTGAATACGCCTCGTTTCTGTAAATATGACACGACCTCGATATTGATACTATACAGGGTGGCCGGAACATTGACGTCCAAAAATAAAATTTCGGTCCCTCGTATCGTGGGGTATTCGAATCACCCCCATGTATGTTCCGCGACTTTTCATAGTTTTCGAGTTATGAATTTTTTTCTGAATGTTTGAAAATTTTCGACCTGACCAACCTAAAAAAATTCTAAAAAAAAAAGTAGAGGGTTTTATCGAGTTTCTTTTTTTGCAACTGAATTTTCATAAGTAGTACTTTTATGCATAAAATAATCAGCTTCGTAACTGTGATGAAAGTTATGAAAATGTTGATCTAAAGTGAAAAATTTACGTTCGGTAAATTATGACTCAAATTTTCAACTTTAAATTAAAAATCTTAACAGGTGACTTCATAATTCCTAAGTAGGCTTCAAGAATGCGCCAGACTCTCAGCTTTCATAATCATAAAAAAATG
Organism: Cosmia trapezina; assembly: GCA_905163495.3. Lineage (NCBI taxonomy): Eukaryota > Metazoa > Arthropoda > Insecta > Lepidoptera > Noctuidae > Cosmia > Cosmia trapezina. Next base: position 15,745,853 of record LR991044.1, read on the forward strand.
AAGTACTTAATAGGGCTACTTTGTTTAAAATCGGCCTTCAAAGACAGCGAGGTGGAAAAATTCTTAAAATTACCCATCTGAGTAATTATTTTTTTTTGGCTATTTTCTCGTTCCTAAGGTTAATTAATGATAAGAATACTGAAAACTAACCAACAAATAGTTTCAGAGTTGGGTAAGAAAAGTTTTACGTAAAAAGTAGTTTTGAATAAAACACAGATGATAATGTGAAAAAAGTACTTAATTTATTTTTAACATTTACAAAAGGTTTTCAAAGTGGCCACCACCAGCATACACATTCTACACCTACGTAAGAAATTGTCTGGCAATCGTCTAAAAGCGTCTCTGTTCTCTCTCACAACACGTTCAGCTTCTGCAATCAACTGCCTCAGCTCTTGTTCACTTGAACAGTCTCGGGCGTATGCTATTTCCTTGTAATAGCCCCAAATAAAGAAATCGATGGGGTTGAGATCAGGTGAGCGTGGAGGCCACCTAATTGGTCCGCTGCGTCCGATCCATCTGTTGGGGTATGTTTCATCTAAGTAATTTCGGACCTGGGTTGCATAGTGACACGGGGCGCCGTCATTTTGCAACACCATGGTTCGTCTGAGTTCGAGATTCACATCTGCCAGCAACAATGGAAGTTCATTTTCCAAAAAGTTTTTGTATGTTTCTCCATCAAGTCTGGACGGCAGTTCAAACGGACCAATTAGTTCGCCATTGAGGATACCAGACCACAAGTTAACGCTGAAGCGATGTTGAAATGTCGAAGCTCTCACTTCGAGTGGATTTTCATTCGCCCACGTGTGTTAATTATGAATATTGAATATTCCGGATCGCTCAAATCGTGACTCATCTGACCATAAAACTTTATTGAAAAATCCAGGATCCTCTTGCTCTTTTCGTAACATGGTTTGGCAAAAATCAACGCGCAATTGGTGATCTGTAGGCAGTAAAGCTTGGACTCGTCGGATGTGGAACGCGTGGTATTCTTCATCGTGAAGAATGTCTTGGATAGAAGTCCTTGGGATGTTCAGAGCACGAGCCATACGTAGACGGATTTCGCTGAACTTCTTCCAGCACCATTTCTCTGCGATCCGGGTTATCTCTAGGGATTCCTTCATGACTGCCGCGTCGACCAGGAATGCGGCCTGCCATCAAAGTGTTGTGCGTGTTAATAAAAACACGATGGTCGGGATATCGCTCAGGTTGCGGCCCACCACGACGTTGAAGTTGTTCGCGATACAGTCGCGCTGCTTCATGGCCTTTTCCTTGTGCAACTCCATAAAAATAATGCATTTCTGCATATTCACTTAACGTGTAACTCATTTTTTACACTTCCACGTAAAAAAAGTCCAAATCAGAATGCAAAACACAGTTCAATAAACGAGCAAAGTAGTCAAACAAGTAGGCAGCGGAGTCCGTGGGCAAAGCGAGTGTGGTAAAGACAAAATGGCGACACGCGTATAGCAGTAAACACAATGTGAGTACGACTGAGGTACTTGTTTTGCGTTGGCTTCGGTTGCGCGCCTTGCGTGAGAGAGATAGCAATAATTTGGTCTCTTTTCCTCTCGGTCCATTGTAATTGCAGGTAAAAGAGTTGCACCCTCGTTTACAACCCATAGTCCACGAGAACGGATCGCGCAAAATTCATTAAACTAACATTTAAAAAAATCTCCGTGTTTAAATCTTAGCTTTCCTGCAGTCATTTTTGGTTAGCAAACTAAATAACCTTAGGAGCGAGAATATGGAAAAAAAAAATTATTAATCAGATAGCTAATTTTAAGAGTTTTCCACCTCGCAGTCTTTGAAGGCCGATTAAGGCCAAAGTTAGCCCCATTAAGTCCTACGTTTTTTAATGATTATGAAAGCTGAGAGTCGGGCGCATTCTTGAAGCCTACTTGAGAACCATGAAGTCACCTGTTTAGATTTTTAATTTGAAGTTGAAAATTTAAGTCATAATTTACCGAACGTAAATTTTTCACTTTAGATCAACATTTTCATAACTTTCATCACAGTTACGAAGCTGATTATTTTATGCATAAAAGTACTACTTAAGAAAATTCAGTTGCAAAAAAAGAAACTCGATAAAACCCTCTACTTTTTTTTTAGAATTTTTTTAGGTTGGTCAGGTCGAAAATTTTCAAACATTCAGAAAAAAATTCATAACTCGAAAACTATGAAAAGTCGCGGAACATACATGGGGGTGATTCGAATACCCCACGATACGAGGGACCGAAATTTTATTTTTGGACGTCAATGTTCCGGCCACCCTGTAGAAAGAACCAGAAGGTTTCAAAATTAAATAAGTATCCAAATTCTGACAGTGAAATGAACTCGGGAAAGTCATCTTCTGCCTAGCCTTTTCCCAACTATATTGAGGTCGGTTTCCAGTCTAACCAGATGCAGCTGAATACCAGTGTTTTACATGGACCGACGGGCAGTCGGTCCATGTAAAACACTGGTATCCAGTAATTGGGTTGAGGAGGTTAGATAGGCAGTCGGCGACTGCCTATCCAACCTCCTCAACCCAATTACTGGTTAATACGATACCCGTGGTAAGACTAGTTGCCAGACTTTCGGGCTTCTGACGACCCGTATCGACTGTCAAAGATCCACGAATGACAGCCGAGACCAACGGCTTAACGTGCTTTCCGAGGCACGAAGGGGTCTTGGTATGTAAAGAGGTCATCCATCCACGGACCAACCGTGGCAAGCGTAGCTTAACCTGATCGACCTCCCCTCTGGATAGTGTAATATTACACAGTATACTTAAGAGACGTGGGTTTTTCGTGATTGTTTTATTTTTAAATTCAAAGTACAATTGTTTTTCGGTAAAGTACATACTAGATCGTTGTGTTTTATAATACAAAATAATTATGTTTTACTGTCGTGTATCATATTTTGATCAAGATACAACCTGACATGGACCTGCAAATTGCATAAAACGCACGGAAATATGAATTTCCCGGGCTACCACAGCGCATCCTCCTTAAGTAAATGAAAACAAAGCAAGTCATTAAGGGAGAAAAAAAGAAAGAATATGGCAAACACAAAAAAACACAACACTTTATTCTCTAGAATAAATTGACAAACATGAACTATAGAATAAAAAAAAAAAAATAAAGACACCAATTTATACAACATAAAGAAATAAAATGCAAAAACTGCATAAGTAAAAATCTTTAAAAAGAATTGTTTATTTTTAGCATATTCTGTTCTTGTTAATCCATCTTTTAGTATATACTTCCTTAAGCTTAAGACCCACAATATCATGAATTCGCGCCAATCAATTTTGTTGACATCGAAATCGAAAATTTCTCGATCACTTTCGGATAGACTTTCGTATAGAGCTTCAGTGTTTTTGTCGACAAAGTCAAAATTATTGCAGGTGAAAAAAGACAACGATGTCATCAATTTGTAGGTTTTGGTGTAAAGTTTCACGAATCTAAAAATGCAAAAGGAATTGTTGGGAAAAGCATTACATGAAAAAAGGTATTATCGCGTGTAGCAAAAAAAAAACCGTAAAATCCCAGCCAGAATCCCCATTTTTTTCATAGAGGCGAGGCACGCACTGCTTTGAAAAACTTACTTGAGTGCCTCAAATATCTGCTTTAATTATTTATCAATCCAGCTAAGAGAAGTTACTCTTACCGTCGCTTTTTTCCAATAAGTAAGCAGACTCCATCTATGAAATACGCAGGTATCTGATGCAGGAACCAAGTGTGGATCCAGAACATTACAGGGTTACTTGTTTTCCAATGGAGGCTGTATGCCACAGCCATCGGCAGTGGGTAGTTCGTAACCATGTCATCCCTCAATATACGTAAGACCTTTCCTGTGAATAATATAATAATATAATAAATCTGTCTCTGTAGTAAATCGCGCGCACCTATGTTGATGTCACATTCCTTCAAATTTTTGTTCTAGCTAGGGTATCTAAGGTAGGTCTCACTATATTTTGTAAGGTATTCACCTTTTTGAGAGCAGTGGTGACGAAATAAATTGGAAGAGGAAAAACCTTACCCAAGACCGTAGAGTTTCTCGTTGAGGTCACGGTATATATCTTCGCATTAATCTTGCCAGCAGCCCTTCTCTTAGCAGTAGCCCATCCCGCAGCTATGGTCGCGTTATTGACATAGTCAACGGGAACGAAATCCGCGCAAACTTTGTCATTAACTAAAATTGTATGCATCAAACCCATGATGACGCCTAGTAGCAGCTGAAAATGAGTTTTAGTTTATTATTTTAATATAATGGAAGTCAATATAATACCAACAAAAATTAACAAGTTTTGAGACGAAATCCGAGGCAATTTCTTCTTTATTGAATAGCACTGTAGATGTTACCTATGGCATAAGCAAAACCAGCCTATCCACCATGCTGGAATTCTCACGTTTTGCTGCATCTTCTTGAGAGCAGTGGTGATAAATTAAGTCACACAAAGTAAAGTTCCTGCCTAGGCTTGAAGTCACAACCATGATCCCCAATCAATCAATCTGCCTAGCCTTTTCCCAACTACTTTGGGGTTAGCTTCCAGTCTAACCGGATGCAGCTGAATACCAGTATTTTACATGGAGCGACTGCCTAACTGACCTCCACAACCCAGTAACTGGGTAATACGATACCCCTTGGTAAGACTGGTTGTCAGACTTTCGGGCTTCAGATGACCCGTAACGGCTGTCAAATATCCACAAATGACAGCCGTGACGAACGGCCTAGCGTGCTTTCCGAGGCACGGAGGAGTCTCGGTATGTAAAGATGGTCACCCATCCACTGACCAACACCGGCAAGCGTAGCTTGACCTGATAGATCGGCCCGTGCGGCTGTTATTACTTAGCCACGAGCTCCTCACAGCCATGATCCCCATGGACGTAAGTGAAAAGTTTTTATATCACCTGATTTGAAAATGATGTCTAAATTCTAAAAAAAAACAGCCCATGCTTTTGATCTCTTAGTTAGACAGTCATTATTGCTACTAGATACCACGCTATACTTACACCAGAGGCCCCATATATAGTGGATACATCAATCCATCCTGGCTGTGGTTCTCGTGCAGAATGTATTACTGTAATAGAAAAACCGACAAGTAAAAGTAATATAAAGATAAGTAGACTGTCGGATGAACCACTCATTGGGTCCCATTGGATGGTTTAGTGATAGCGACACCGCGGTAAACCATGACGAATATGGAGGGATGAACTCGACTCTTACCAAAAGTATTGGCCCACAATTGCAGAGGACAGAAGTTTAAATAAATAGAGCCTGACAGTGGGACGACACAGGCTAAATATACAGATTAAAAATATTAAATTTAAAGTTTGGATTACCGATGGCAGGTCTAACAACGCAAATGGGGAGGTCATCGCTCATGGTTCTCACCATCTCCTCGGCTATAGCCTTTGAGAACGAATAGTTGTTTGGCCAGTTTTTGATCAGTCTGAAAACAAAATGAAATGTCAGTGAAATACCCCTTTTGATAAACAAGAGTTGGAAAAAAATTCTACACTCAAAATTTACCACTCTTGTTGTGCAGTTAGACGGGCGCATATTTAAAGTCCGGTGTCATTTTGTTGTTTGTGCATTATCGCCATGAGAAAAAGGCGTGAGTTTTATGTATTAATCATGTGGTAAAGCTCAATAAATCTTTGCCCCACTTCGATCCCGGAAGGCCTCACTCAAAAATCGCGCTGTGGTCCATTAGACCTATTTTGCTGTATAGTAACTAAATAATACTACAGATTACATAATAGTACAAGTACAGATGACTCTCTCCGCAAAATCATTTAAATACAAAGCGATTCTTGCTACAACAAAATAAAGTACAATTCAGGTCGCACAGTGTTAATTACCTACAGTTATATTCACCTAGAAGTTGCCTCTCTTTCTATCGCGTAGCTCTTATACCTTCTGACTCATTAGGGTTGTCTTCTTTTACGACGCGGCGCGTGAGCGAGTATCGAACTAACGTGCGAGCCGGCCGGTGCGCGGCAGCCCACACTGAATTAGCGTCGACAAGTCGAACCCGCCACGTACTTGTATCTTCATAACTAAAATACCTAAAAGCGCGGAGTGCGCCTGACCTGGTAATACCCCTCACCCGGGTGTTATATCGTCCAGTCTCGACTCTTCGACTGACTCAGCTAGTTGGATCAAGGTCTCTGGTTCCACAGGACTATGGTAGAAGTCTTCTGACACTTCCATGTTGACCCGGTTGGAGCAAGCGTGGGAGAACGCTGTTGATACATGAACGTAGGATCTATGGAAAAAAAAATACTATTGATATTTGACTGACTTGAAGTAAGTTTATTGCTATCTCCTCCTGGGTAACAGGAGCCTAGATAGCTAAAAAAATGAAACCAATGTCGAAAATTGATTCTTCATGAGTATCTTTTTAAATATCCATAAATGTGCCATTTTTATCTGTCAAGTAATACGCGAAATATTTTTCGGCCAACCTGGAGAAAGTAAGCAAGAGTGAGTGAGAGAGTGACTATTGAAATTATTAAAAAAAAAAAATGTTTCTATATTTTATTTAACACTTTCCGGGACAGACCGCCTCTTTACGTTATGTATCGACATAACGTAAAGAGGCGGTCTGTCCCGGAAAGTGTGGTCATGACAAAGAAGGTCATGGTGTTTGTAATATCGTTACGTGACAGTACGGCTAAGGGCGGTGAACTTTATTTCATGTAATTTGGCAAACCGTCGATAGCCGTTGCTTGCCCATAGTATTTCTAAGAAGCACATGATCTAGTGTCACATCACTCGACTTCATTTGTTCGTGGGTGTCACGGCAAACTCTTTTCGAGTCATTTTTCAACACACACATACGCAGTGCTTATGCACCAAAACAACACATGCACACCGCCGACAGGCGTAGACTGAGCCATACAAGTACAATGATGTTGATATTTAGTGTCACGGCGTACGCGGCGCCGGCGTGTCGAATGAGGTAGTACGGCTGTAGACGGTATGACAAAATGTATGGGATTTTGAAGAGTCATATCATTACATTTGCAAATAGTCAAGTGTCCTGGAACGTGTTAAAAAGTAGATTTTTACAAGCTCGTTTTGACGATGACATCGTTCTAATAGCAAAGACGCTTGAACAGTTAGACCAGGGAGCTAAAACGGCCACTTTGGCAGAATCATAATAGGATAATAGGTATTCAATCTGCCTAGCCTTTTCCCAACTATGTTGGGGTCGGCTTCTACTAGGATAATAGGTATTATGAATCATATTTGAAATTGTTAAACGGTCATAAACTGACAATTCATAATTTATCTGCGTACAATTCATAGCAGCAATTCATTTATTTGACAGTTTTGTGTGGAGATTCGGATAAATAAATAAATAAATAAAATAAATAAATAAATATCCTTGGACATTTCACACAACGCCATCTAGTCCCAAGCTAAGCAACCTAATGCTTGTGTTATGGTAACGAGATGGCTGATAAACTACTAATATACAATTTTTTTTGTAAATACATACATATTATAGATAGAAAAACACCCAGACTCGGAACAAATACTTGTAGGTCGTACAAATATTTGTTCCGTGCGGGAATCGAACCCGCGACATGCGGAATCGAAATCCCAACAGGATTAAAACTGAAGTTATCCGGAAAAGAACCGGAGTTACCGACATAGCCTGCAGAGTAAGCAAGCTGAAGTGGCAGTGGGCTGGCCATGTTTGTCGAAGGATCGATGGCCGGTGTGGAGCAGACGAGTGTGTGTTGTGTCGCAGCCTGGGAGGCCTATGTCCAGCAGTGGACTGCGATGGGTTGAGTTGATTGATTGATTAAAATGAGCTGTTAAATGTGAATACTCACTTGAGGTTTTTGCAAGCTTTGCCTAGTAGTAGAGCTTCTCTGGTACCTCGAATGTTGATCATGATGGTCATACGGAGCAGGGTGTCGAACCTTGTCGTCGCTGCCATATGGAATATTATATTCACCTGTCGTACAAAATTGAGAAAAAATAATCTTATACTTATACATAATGCATTATTTATTTGTATGGCAAAATATGGCGAAATGTATCATCGCACAAGAATATTTTTATTAATATTTTGACGGCTGCAAGACATGGTGACTGTGATGGATGAATCATATTATATAAGATAAAAGGGATTTAAAAGACGAAGGTCATGGTGTTTGTAAGAGAAGAGGATAAATCGGTGTGTAATATGAAAATAAATGATAAAAGTGTAGAGCAAGTAAGTGGTATATTCGGGGAGTCTGTTTACAAGGATGGAAAGATTAATGAAGATGAGGAAAGGAGAGTAAATGCGGGAAATAAAGTGAATGAATGATGCTATACATTCGATTATGACTAACCAGTTGACGTCCAAAAAGCATAATATAAGCGTAGGTACAGTACACAATTGTGAACAGCCATGCACAATGGTGCTGGTACCTATGTTTATGCATGGAAGTGAATGTTGGGTGTGGCAAAAGAAGCATGAAAATAGAATAAACGCTGAGAATGTGGCGGCATCTACATCGCCACATACGAACTACGCATCACAATGACATGACGTCACGAAATCCTGAATCGCGCAATTAGAGTTTACTACACGACTAGCATATATACAACGTCCCAACATCAACCGTCGGTTAGTAGCCAACCAGACGCAACACCCGTCTGGTCGGAGGATCCTCCCTGTTCAATGGAGTATGAGTGAACTTTACACCCTGTTCCTCATGCCTCTACACTGGTGACACGGAGTATGAACGTCAGCGCAGCCTTCGTGCAACTCCTTCAGCGTGACGTCATCAGCGTCACTTCCTCAAGCTTTTGAGCGGCGAGTCACACATCCAGCCAGCACCCACGGCTTCAACGGGTATCCTGACCACCAGCATGCAGCGGACGCGCATTCCTGGTCATCACCTTCAGCCTCAACCTCAACCCAGCGCTGTACACTCCGACTCACTGGAGCATAACGCAGCGCCACCCCGACTCACTGGGGTATCACTGCAGACAGTTCCGACTCACCGTGAACTATGCGGCACCCGGTCCCGACTCACTGGAACCACAACTGGTACTGGCAAGCATCAAAAGATACACGACTCAGCCCACTATCGACCTCCGGTCTCCGGAGGGGGGTGATGTGGCGGCATCTACATCGCCACATTTGAACTTTGCTGGTACCTATATTTATGCATGGAAGTGAAAGTTGGGTGTGGCAAAAGAAGCATGAAAATAGAATAAACGCTGAGGATGTGGCGGCATCTACATCGCCACATACGAACTACGCATCATAATGACATGACGTCACGAAATCCTGAATCGCGCAATTAGAGTTTACCACGCGATTAGCATATATACAACGTCCAAACATCAACCGTCGGGCAGTAGCCCACCAGACACGACACCCGTCTGGTCGGAGGATCCTCCCTTTTCTATGGAGGATGAGTGAACTTTACACCCTGTTCCTCATGCCTCTATAAGGAAACGCGTTCCTTGCGAAACATGTGTGGTGTGACTATGAATAGGCTGAGGAATGATGAGATAGGGAAACGGTGCGGTTTTAAATAAGGTATAGTAACAAAAATTTAAAACATTATCCTTAGATGGTTTGGTCATGTTGAGAGGATGAATAAAAGGCGACTAACAATAGGTATCTTATCTTATTATATAAGGCAGATGTGAGTGGAAACGCCGGGAGGGGACGCTCTAGAAAGACCTAAAGACCTTTCAATTAACAGTCTTGAAAATAAACCTGATCTGCGAGAGTGTTCCAGTCTTCATCGCTCATGCCGAGTCTAAGATCACCTACATCTCCTGCTACTGGTATGATCTTGTCTGCGAAGTCTGGTTGCTGCTCTCGGATTTTGGCGAATACCTGAGTTTAAAACATAAATCATGCCAAAATATCTTTGGTTTATTGAAGGTGGATAAACAAAAATCCCCCATCTCCCTCTCGCAGAGCAGGCTTGTGTCCCAGCAGTGGGAACACTATAAGCTGATTATATTTATGCTAATCACAAATATTTCAGTTAATCCCTTCAGCTGTTGCCCTGTCTTAACAACCTGAACTATTATAAAATATTACCTTACAACAATCCTTAGCCTTCAGACTACTGAGTAAAATTCTCATTTACACAACACTCGGGAGTGTGAGTAGTTTATGTCCTGCACCGTAATTGCGTAACACATTATCAATCGGAGTTGGTTTCATTTTGACAGTTCAACAACATTCATTGCGTTATTTACGTTGCCGAGCAGACTTTTTTGATGAAGCAATGAATAAGCAATTTGTTTCAAAATGATTCAAACTCCGATTGATAATGTGTTACGCAATTATGGTGCTGGTCATTTACTCCGTTGGTTTTCTCAGTTATGTTACAAGATAACATGACCAACAAATTCATTTAAAATAGACTTACGGGTTCTTGTAACAGTGCATTTAACCTCTCTTCTATACCTGTGCCTTTCTTGGCTCTCAGCAGTACAAATACTTTTGATATTTTCGTGGCTCTGAAATGAAATAAAATATAAATTACACACTCAATTCCACAAAGTTTTCTTTCCTGTTCCTGGTACAGACGCCAGCAGGTCAAGCCACCCGAAACTGTCTGTTCGCACATGCAGCGAAATTAGGTTAGTTCAAATAGTAACTCGACAAATGTTCAGAGTTGTTCTTAAGCTCGATAGATGGCGTTGGCGTCGAATTAGATCTCGCTATCGTTTGTTTACCGGCGTTTACCTTAGCAAGATTGAAGATTTTGATTTGTGTGAGCCTTTGAAATTTGTGACAGTATTAATATACGCTATATACCGATTATAGTGCTGTATTATTTACTCCTCGCCAGTATACGGACCCTCTGCATTATACATGAAAATGATCCTTGCTATTTATGGGAAGAAAACAACTCTGAACTAGAGATGGGTAGCACACTCTTTGAAAATGAGGATCGTGCGAGGCACTCTTTTTACAAAGTGTGCTAGCACACTGTGCTACCACGAATGAGGCGAGGCCGCGAGGCTGCGGTGGCCTGTGAGCACGTAGGTGCTGTGAGTGTGTAAGTGAGTCGCGAGACTCGCCGCGTGAGTCGCGAGTCGGCAAGTGTGGTGTGTACTGTGTGTTGTGAGACAACGCGACACAGCACACACGCGGTAGAGTAGGCACACACTGTTACTAACACAGCTCGCACGAGTGCGAGTGAAGATGAGGGAAAGAGAAATAAGAATGGTTACTGTGAAGTGGTCAAACGAAAGCAAAATGCGGCAATTAAACTTAGACCTTAACTCCTTTGCTTAGAATCGTAAATATTATACGTACACACGGCTACACATCAAGCTGTACTTTCCAGTTTAAACTGACCTCTCATCGTAAGGAAATCCTATACAATGTGAGATCAGCTTATACTGATCGTACAAAATGATCTGTGTAGCTAATCTGTGGTGTGTGCTAGCACATCAAAATAAAAAGAGTGAGTGACTCTTTTTATCCAAGTGAGTAGCTACAACTGTGCTAGCACATGTGCTGAGTTACCCAACACTACTCTGAACATTTGTCGAGTTACTATTTGAACTAACCTAATTTCGCTGCATGTGCGAACACTGTCAAATTTTCCCAATCATCCTTGAACCTAATGCTTTAGCGATAAAGATGAAAATCTATCAAAGAAATTTGACAGCTTGTAGTAGCTTGATGTGCTGGCGTCTGTACAAATTCCAGCTTTATTTTTATACTCTATTTTGCCCGCAGCTTCGCGCACTTGAAAGTCGGAAAATATCCCACGGGAACGTACTACCGGGATAAAGATACCCTATGTCCTATTTATTTATTTATTCATTTAAAACATAAGTACAATAAGTCCCAATCCAGTTCATGGTCTACCCATGTGTCAAATTTCATGCTAATCCGTTCAGCTGTTTTAGCGTGAAAGCGTAACAAACAAACAAATAAGCTCACTTTAGCATTTATAATATACTACCTACGCCCCACGGTTTCACCCGCATAGACCGAGATAAAAGTAGCCTATTTGTTAATCCAGGGTAGAAGCTATCTACGTACCAAATTTCATGCAAATTAGTTCAGCAGCTAGAGAGTGAAGAAGTAACAAACGCACAAACACAATCACAAACTTTCGCCTTATAATATTAGTGTGAAGGAAAATGCACTAAGTCTCAATCCTTGAATTTCGCATTGTGATGGGCTCATCCTTAATTTATCTACTATCCTCACCTGAGGAGTTTTTCAATGAGCTGCTTGCCGAGGATGCCGGAGCCATCCGTCACGAACACCGCGGCGCCGCAGTAGAACTGCTGCACTGCTGAGTCTCCTCCACTTAAGTACTATCCTCACCTGAGGAGTTTCTCAATGAGCTGCTTGCCGAGGATGCCGGAGCCATCCGTCACGAACACCGCGGCGCCGCAGTAGAACTGCTGCACTGCTGAGTCTCCTCCACTTAAGTACTGTCCTCACCTGAGGAGTTTCTCAATGAGCTGCTTGCCGAGGATGCCGGAGCCATCCGTCACGAACACCGCGGCGCCGCAGTAGAACTGCTGCACTGCTGAGTCTCCTCCACTTAAGTACTATCCTCACCTGAGGAGTTTCTCAATGAGCTGCTTGCCGAGGATGCCGGAGCCATCCGTCACGAACACCGCGGCGCCGCAGTAGAACTGCTGCACTGCTGAGTCTCCTCCACTTAAGTACTGTCCTCATCTGAGGAGTTTCTCAATGAGCTGCTTGCCGAGGATGCCGGAGCCATCCGTCACGAACACCGCGGCGCCGCAGTAGAACTGCTGCACTGCTGAGTCTCCTCCACTTAAGTACTGTCCTCACCTGAGGAGTTTCTCAATGAGCTGCTTGCCGAGGATGCCGGAGCCATCCGTCACGAACACCGCGGCGCCGCAGTAGAACTGCTGCACTGCTGAGTCTCCTCCACTTAAGTACTGTCCTCATCTGAGGAGTTTCTCAATGAGCTGCTTGCCGAGGAAGCCGGAGCCGCCCGTCACGAGCACCGCGGCGCCGCAGTAGAACTGCTGCACTGCTGAGTCTCCTCCACTTAAGTACTATCCTCACCTGAGGAGTTTCTCAATGAGCTGCTTGCCGAGGAAGCCGGAGCCGCCCGTCACGAGCACCGCGGCGCCGCAGTAGAACTGCTGCACTGCTGAGTCTCCGCGTTCTGTCACTGCGTCCATCGACTTGTTACGGGACATCATGGCTGCCATGAACACCTGAGCCGGATCCATTGCTTCCGACTGTTCCATGGCTAAAAAAAACCAGAGAGAGAAAATTTCGACCAGAACCAACATAAATACCCAATATTCACAAAGTTTCTGATTCTTGGTTTTCATCAGAAGTGCTACCGCCATTACTATTTCTGGCAGCAGGTAGCGTTGATCTGTTCCAGTTTGAAGGGTTTTGGATTTCGGCATCGCACTAGCGATACCTCAGGTGTCCATAGACGGTGATGACCACCCATCTGATGGGCTGCCCATCGCACTGTTATAATTTTTCAAGATTCTCCCAAAAAATCCCCCTTCATTAGGGTCCATTACTTCTCGCGGTACATGACGATTCTTTGCCATATTTTATCAGGAATTTAAAAAAATTGACTGAATAACCTTGTCAATTTAATTCGTCATCATCATCTGCCTAGCCTTTTCCAAACTGTGTGAGGTCGGCTTCCAGCTTCAGTCCAAGGCGATGCAGCTGAATACCAGTATTTTATATGGAGGGACTGTAATATGTTTCCCCTTGGTAAGACTGTTTGACAGACTTTTGGGCTTCTGACGACCCGTAACGACTGTCAAAGATCCACCAATGACAGCCGGGGCCAACAGCATAACGTGTTTTCCTAGGCACGGTCTTGGTATGTAAAGATGGCCACCTATCCATGGACCAACAGCAGCAAGCGTAGCTTAACCTGATCGATCTACCCGTGTTGCTGTTATTACTTAGCCACAAGTCCCTTAATGTTATTTAATTCAACTTACCGATATTGAACGATCTACTTCAGGTCAGCCGTCAGCGCAAGCGCTCTAATCAACAGTAAGACTCAGAATGTATAGGTAGCGTATGACTTTGTGATTATATGAATAATGTCATGTTTGTTTTTATACAGGGTGTTTGGCGCATGGACCGACACAATTTTTCCAGGGATTTGGGGGGTCATTAGCTAGGTTTTACCCATACACCCTTTGTCCCAAATGTCACGGTTAATTACATATGATTTTTTTTTTTAAAAAGAAAAAAATGCCCAAAATGTTTCCTTTAATTCGAAATAACTTTTTTGTTTGTGGGTGTGGTGGCACAAAACAAATCTTGTTGCATTCTCCAAAATCTTTTAAATCTAAAAACATCTTTGTTTGATACAACTGGTTTCAAGAAAATTCCTTACAAGCTTCCAAAGTTACATTTTTTTATTTATCGAATGAAATTTTACAACTTCTAAATTCATTATAAAAAAAACCAAAAGCCATTTTGAACTTAGCTTTATTTCAAAAAGTTCTTTAGTTGATACCCTTTCTAACGGTATGCTACATGTCATAGAAATTATTCATTATGTAGTCAAAATACTAGTTAAGAGAGTCAGGGTTAAGAAAAGACTTTTTAAGGTTATTTTGTTTTTATTAAACTAAAGTTATAAAAAAGGAGGCAAAACACCGGGAGAGGTGGAAAGTAATGGGGGAAGCCTTTACCCAGCAGTGGGACAGAATAGGCTAGTAAAAAAAAAATTTATAAATCTTGTTCAAATTGACCTCCTCCATTTCGTATGCATGCACGACATCTGTTTCTTATTTCAACTGTCGTTGTACGTAGTCGCATTTCTTCTTTCATAGTTTGGAACGCGCCGGTTATTCGTTCAATCAGAACTTCTCTAGTGGGCACTTCTGTCTGGTAAACCAATTCTTTTGCACGTCCCCAGACGTAAAAATCCAGAGGCGTCAGGTCTGGGGACCGTGCGGGCCAAGGAATAGGGCCGCGTTCCAAACTATGAAAGAAGAAATGCGACTACGTACAACGACAGTTGAAATAAGAAACAGATGTCGTGCATGCATACGAAATGGAGGAGGTCAATTTGAACAAGATTTATAACTTTTTTTTTTTACTAGCCTATTCTGTCCCACTGCTGGGTAAAGGCTTCCCCCTTTACTTTCCACCTCTCCCGGTGTTTTGCCTCCTTTTTTATAACTTTAGTTTAATAAAAACAAAATAACATAAAAAGGCTTTTCTTAACCCTGACTCTCTTAACTAGTATTTTGACTACATAATGAATAATTTCTATGACATGTAGCATACCGTTAGAAAGGGTATCAACTAAAGAACTTTTTGAAATAAAGCTAAGTTCAAAATGGCTTTTGGTTTTTTTTTAATTGAATTTAGAAGTTGTAAAATTTCATTCGATAAATAAAAAAATGTAACTTTGGAAGCTTGTAAGGAAGTTTCTTGAAACCCGTTGTATCAAACAAAGATGTTTTTAGATTTCAAAGATTTTGGAGAATGCAACAAAATTTGTTTTGTGCCACTACACCCACAAACAAAAAAGTTATTTCGAATTAAAGGAAACATTTTGGGCATTTTTTTCTTTTTTAAAAAAAAAATCATATGTAACCAACCGTGACATTTGGGACAAAGGGTGTATGGGTAAAACCTAGCTAATGACCCCCCAAATCCCTGGAAAAATTGTGTCGGTCCATGCGCCAAACACCCTGTATACATAATACATGCATTGCATATGTAATTCAGAAAGAAATTATTTGTAAGAGCGGTTTCGCACTACGTCCGATCAGAATCCGATCCGAACCCGTAAAAATACGGTCCGGAGTAGTCGTAGAACTATTTCTATGGTAGTTTACGCACTAGATCCGGCTTCCGTAAACCGATTTCTTTCCGTTATCCGTGAATCTCCGGAGAAGATTATTGACGGACCGAAAAAGCCATAGTAGGTATTATTTGTATGAACGCTCGCGCACTGCGTCCGAGCAAAGAGGCAGCGGGGCGGCAGGGTATGTGGCCGGGGGGCGCGGCTGTCATCCAGTTTAGTTCCTTATTATTGGACTAGTGCGTAAGCAATATCCGAATTCAATAATAAAAATTTTAGATTAAATTAATTAATAATATGTTACCATAGCTTTTACTTAGAATAAGTTATTTTTGCATGTATAACTAAGTCCTCTTCCTTCAAACTGTTCTTTTGCTGTGCCCGACAGGGTCCACGATTGTTACTACAAATGTTTACTTACCACCTTTTTTTTTTTTTTTTTTTTTGAGGGTGGGAAATCATCAAATAACTTCTCCCGCTCTGCGGGAGGGCGTGTCAGACTTTTACTGACTAAAACCCACCCGTGTTCCTTCAGTTGCCTATGCCAGGGCCGCGGTAACCCTTTCAGACAACCCGCGACCCCAGCGGCGTCGGCCCTATTGGGCCCCGTCACTTGCTGACATCTCTTTGAGGCGCGCGTGGAACACGACGCGCCGTCGACTCGGGCCTGGTCCTTACCGGACGGCGAGCTACCCGCTGCTCACCGTCCGCAGGCCCGCGCCTACGGTGGCCGGAAATCGCCCCGCGATTCCCGCCGCCCAGGGCGTCTCCTGCGGCGACTGAGGGCGTGAGGCTGCCTCTCCCTCACGCGTTCCGCCTCCTCCTTCGCGAGCATCACTGCTTCGCAGAAGGAGGTGACGGCCTCCCATGCACTCTCGCTCCGCATCATGGCCTGGACCAGGCTCGGACGCGAGAGATCGCCGCCGCCGATCGCCTCCGTGAGAACACGGCGGTGCTCTGCCCAAGCCGGGCAGACCTCCACTGTATGCTCCACCGTGTCCTCCGGGCGATCTACACAATGGAAACACCCGGGCGTTTCCTCCCGCCTTATGCGAAACAGGAACCTCCCGAAACAACCGTGTCCGGTGAGGACCTGCGTCAGGCGGAAGGTGAGGACGCCGTGGCGCCTCTCTAACCACTCCTCAAAGAGGGGACTTATCGCCGCTATTGTGGCGTGCCCAGCGCTGGGTTGCGACAGTCGCGCTCTCCATGCCGCCATGAGATCCCGCCGGACCATGAGATCCCGCCGGATTACTTACCACCTAAGAATATACATTGTGGAATGCAATAAATAATTGAGTACTGAGTATTGAGTATTGAATTCGGTCCGAGATGTCTAGATCCGTATTTTCACGGGTTCGGATCGGATTCGGATCAGAAGTAGTGCGAAACCGCTCTAAGTAGGTAGGTAGTAGGTATGTAAGTACGTGTTGATGTTTTTTTTTCTTAAATATTTTTTGGCTCGAAAGATGTCAAACGGACGGAGTTAATATCAATGTAAGAGCAAAGTGAAGAAATCCATTTGCCATGATTTCCAAATATTACTAAGATTTGTAGTCATTTTATATAGGTACTAAAATATAAAATTGAAAGTATGGTTTGCGTCAAGTGATTATTGTATCTGTGTAGTCAGAATTTTTTAAAGTATCTCATTTGCCAGTTACCGTAAAAGTACTGGTTTTAACGTGTGAACGTGGAATGAAACAAAAATTAACATTCAATGGAGTGTATCGTCTGATATCAACTTAATCACGTGGTTGGGCACGTCCGTCGGTGCTGTGATCACAATGATCTAAACTTCTGTTTGAAAATTTATTTGTGCCTTACTAGGCCACTTTTACCTATCTATGTATTTATTTAAATAAATAAAAAGAGAAGTCCTGACTGATTGACTGACTGACTGACTGTCTCATCAACGCCCAGCCCAACCTCTTGAACCTAGAAAGCTGAAATTTTGCACAGAGGTTCCCTTTATAATGTAGACAGGGAATAAGGAAGGAACTCCCGGTAGTATGTTCCCGTGGGATATTTTCCGACATCCACGCGGGTGAAGCCGCGGGCAAAAGCTAGTATCTTAATAAATACAGTACCTGTAGTAGAGTCAGGTTAAAATCGAAAGGTAAACCAGTATTAATTGATTTAAAAATAAGTAATTATTTGAAATTATAATTATTTGCATTGTTTCTATGGAAATTAAAAATAAATTAGTACTCCATTTTCGAAATTAGGGGCATTATACTGAATTATACTATTTGGCATTTTGTGCTCCATCAAAATTATATTTTTATTTTTTTTTCATTGCATTACCTATACCGATTGAACACGTCTATCGCCAGACATTGTTTTATGAGTTTCTTTTTAGTAGCAGGCTGGATTTTTGCGCTGTCTATGGCAAATTTATGGACTCGCCTCTTATTACCTACATGATAAACAAAGAAACCTGCTTAAATGTACTATACCTACCCTCCCCCCCCCTACACCTCTGCCCGACACGTCGGGGAATAAATACAGGCGTGATGCAATGCAACTCTAAGGCTGCCTGTCCACCGGAGCGGAGTGAGGCTGCGGAGCGGAGAAACGGAGAAATATTAACCAATAGAATCTTAAGTCCACTCCACTCCGCCGTCCGCTCGCGCTCCTATTGGTTAATATTTCTCCGTTTCTCCGCTCCGCAGCCTAGCTCCGCTCCGGTGGACAGGCAGCCTTAGTTGTCGCCTCCATATACACGGTGCAAGTTTCTGGAACGTTCAAGAGCAATAATTGCATGCCATAAAGCATGTTCAATTTTATTGCCTTTCAAGAATTGCATGCAAGTGTTTAGATGCGTGCGATTTCCATAAAATGACATACAATAATTGAATCTTGTCCTTTAGTTCATGAAAAGCTTTTTTTTTAAAAGGTTTTTTTAAGGACAACTCAATAGACAGTTATAATGTAATCGAAAATAAAATTTCATTTTAAATTTTATTAATTAGATCCTCGCTGATTCAGGTACCTACCTAATTATTGTGAGTTGATCTACTAATGTAAAATTACCAATGTTATTCCTGTATTTTGCTAAAATAATGGAAATTTAGAGTACGTAAACTTTATGTTTAATGTCTGGAAATCAGAAAAGTTTCAACGAGACTCTTTTTAGGAATGTACTATCGACATAACGGATGCCTTTACACCTTACACCTATACATTTGGGTCAAGTACCTAAATATTGAAGTTTTATACGGGACAGCTGATATTTTTTTTCTCGATTACGATGTTGGTCCCTTGGAGAAAGTTGTTCAGTTTTATGGTCCCGCACCCTTTAATGTGACCACACCTTTCTAACCTATTAGTTACCTATCGAGAAAGCATTCCGGTAGGGCTTATAATAACCCTTCGATATCCTTATCGCAGCCCCTGCTCTACTTCTTCTCAGGCAAGGTCTCTGTAGCCCCATGAAACATGAGGCTCCAGGGGCAGAGTGAATCTTTGGGTTCATTCGAGTAATCGAGTCTTGTCAAAACACGTTGG
Organism: Cosmia trapezina; assembly: GCA_905163495.3. Lineage (NCBI taxonomy): Eukaryota > Metazoa > Arthropoda > Insecta > Lepidoptera > Noctuidae > Cosmia > Cosmia trapezina. The sequence continues at coordinate 15,765,148 of LR991044.1, forward strand.
GGTCGGAGCATTTCATTCATTCATTCATTCAAACTAACCTATGTTACCTGCCGAGATATCAAAAAAATATCAAATTGGGGACTTTAACTCTCTATTAAACCAATGAATTCTATCAGCCAACTAAAACGCGGCGGTACACAACAGAAGATAAACCAATCAGAGGCAATCTAAAAGCAATTGATCTATTAGCGCCAACACTTTAGATTAGGAATAGACGAAGATGGACCTAATTGTTATTTAAAAATCTGCGAGGTTAAGCTGCACTGACCGGGGTCAAATCTTGGATGAGTCGTTCTTTTTCACATAACATCGAGGTTGTATGCCACTGGTGGCCTGGTGGTCATAGTTATAATTATTTTCGGCCTTGTTCCACGTATTGCTGAGTATAAGACTCCTCCTTCTTTTGTGTTGGTCAAAACTTTTTTACAAAAAAATACAACCGACTTTCAAAAACAACACTACAAAGTGAAAAATAACTTTAATTTCGGACGTCTCGTTAAATGTATTTTCGTTTTTTGCCACCGACTTCCGAAATTAAAGTTATTTTTCACTTTGTAACATCACACAGTTTTAGGAAATCGGTTGTATTTTTTTTTTGTATAGAAAATTTATTTTTTACTTTTAAGTTGTGGTACTTACCCACACAAATTCTAATACCACCTGCAAAAGAAACTAGAACATCATCCACATAAAAAGTGGGGAAATAATACGTATTATTGAAGCTAACTCAAAAACGACCAAAGCAAAGTTAATATTTTTTTTAGGGGAAGAACTTTGAGACGTATTCTCTCGAATGAAATTTTTTTTTCAAATCGGGCGACTCTGTAAAAAGTTATGCGTACATAAAAAAAAATACGTGTCGAAATGAGAACCTCCTCCTTTTTTAGCGTCGTTTAAAAATAGCAGGTGTTATTGAAATCATTGGCATTCTTCCAGAGGGTGAAAGTACCTAGGCATGTACTAACGAGATTATGTTGTATTTATAAAATAGCGAAAAATCAAGTCTCCTATTTAGAGTAGGACTCTCTGCTGCCGACAACTCATCAGAACGAAGAAAAAAAGAGTCACGCGCCGCCCGGTCTAGTCCTTGATATGCAATAGTCTATGTAGCCCCATGAAATACGAGGCTACAGGGGCTAGTGTAAATCTTTGGGTTCGTTCGAGTTATCGAGTCTGGCACAAACCACGCTGGCTTCGGTGCACTTCATTCATTCATTCATTCATAATTTCTAAGGACACGGGACAGTACCTTCATAGAATTGGTTGTACTTTTACCAAATCTTACCATAACTTGGTAACCACACGCTGTGTACTAAATTAAGTTTCCAACGCGCAAAATTCATAATTGACACGCAGAGGCACAGACAGAAGTAATCGCTAGACAAACACGTAATTTAATTACCAAAATATAACAATAAACAATACCTCCTGATTGTTGCCAACAAAATTAATGATTTCCATCAAAACATCACGATATTGTAAACGCAACCATAACGTAATGAGGCAAGGTTTAATTTCCCATGTGTTCGAATTTAATCTACAGTCGATTGGAAGACAATAGCAAGTAGACTAGTCTGTCCGTCTGTCCGTTCATTAAGCACGCAATCTCAACTCGAAAACAACTTTGACGAATTAATATTCGTCAAAATTGTCGGGTTTCTTGATTACTGCCGAACGGTGTAGGGTGACCAAGCTATTCTGTTAGCTGGGATAGTTTGTGGTTTTGGTAGATAGATTTACGATATATTTTTTTAATTACAGCATGTTTTTATTTTGAAATAAATACCAGTGTAAAAAACCGGCCAAGTGCGTGTCGGACCACGCACAATGAAGAGTTCCGTAGTTGAAAATATTTTATCGCAAAAAGAAACTTAACATTGCAATCCCAAAAAAAATTGTGTGTCCTTTTCGGACTTTTTCCTTTACTTGTGCTGTGAGACCTTGCTTTTTGACAAATTGTATTATTCTAGGTCTACGGGAAGTACCTACCCTATATAAACTCCTTTGCAAAAAAAACGGGCACCTTACAGTCATTGGCTTTTCTATGGATAATGTAAATATTTTTAGTATGTTATTAGCATAAATGACTAGAAATTTCTTATTATCATTGAGAATATAGTTTTTAACCCTTCAATCCTGGAATCGGTGTTTTAGTCAATGTAAACAGAGAGTCGAGTTAAAATGGGGTATAATTAAATTAAGACTACGAGTATTTTTATGGTATTTTAATTTAAAAAAGACATTACAAAATAAAAATTAATAACGAGTATGACCTCCCCTTGCAGCGATTACGGCATGTAATCGTCTTGGCATGCTTTCCACCAGGCTTTTGATGATGCCCTGTGGAATGTGTTCTCACTCAGCCGAAATCACACATTTAAGCTCCTTGATGTTTTGTGGAAGGCGTTGGACAAATCGTACTCGCCTTTTTAGAAGGTCCCAGACATGCTCAATGGGGTTAAGGTCGGGGCTCCGCGCTAGCCAATCCAGACGACGAATACCGACCTCTTGCATATAAGCATCTACGTCGCCAGAACGGTGGTCCCGAGCATTATCGTCCATGTAAATGGCATCTTCACCAATTACAGTCATTGCGGGCTGTGCAAGTTGACAAATTATTCCTGTTATATACCTTTGCGCATTTAGTGACCCATTTTCAATGAACACTATGTAGGTACAATAGCTGGAAGTTACGCCCGCCCAAAACATAACGGACCTTCCACCATAAGGGGTGATTTCTTCAAAACTCACGTCGGCATAGCGTCCCCTGGTCTTCGTAACACTCGCTGACGTCGGTCCTCACCATTTAGACAAATTTGAGCCTCATCGGAAAAGAGTACGCTACTCCAGTTACCTAGTGTCCAAGATAGACAATTTCTAGTGAACCTCAGTCGAGCAATCCGGTGCTCACGGAGTAACTTGGGGGCCCGCGCTGGTCGTCGACTGCGTATATCAACGGCTAAAAGCCTCCTCCTCACTGTCCATAGGCTAATCTGTGCTCCACGTACCTCTTCAAGGTTTCTTTTGAGGTCTATGTAACTGCATTTGCGGTTCCTCAGCGCCTGAGTCACTAAAAAGCGGTCGTCTCGTGGTTTCGTGCAACATTTTCTCCCAGAACCTTGCCTTCTTTGAACGGAGCCTGTCTCTTGGTATCGAGTCCAAGTTCTTTGGACGGTTGAACGACTCACGCTTAACCGCTGTGACCCGTAATATAGGCTACAACCAACTTCCAGCAGCGCTATAATTTTACTAGCTCTTAGTGCTTTTTCTGCCATTACAATCGACACAAAGATATCTGTTTTAAGTCGCAATAAGGCAGGATTATGCGACAAACATAAATTATTCTAATAAAAATAACGAGAAATTAGTTTTAATTGCCAGATAACCTTTTAACCGCAAACCTGCGAATAGTGAGTAAAAAGTCATCAACTGAAAAAGGCATTATTATTTTTAAAAACAACAGTTTCGAATTTTAAATTAACTTTTTTTTCATACCCAGACTCTTTATTAAGTGCCAGTAACATAGTTTGGCTATTAAAACCTCTTTAGAACTAAATGATTACCAATAATGTTGAAAAATCCAAACCGCCCGTTTTTTTTGCAAAGGAGTGTAGGTTTTGATGTGCCTACTTGCGAGTATCAAAATATGTCGCATAAATGGCCGTATGGACCGTATTTTTATAGCGTTGACATAGAAGCTCCCTAGCACGCGCGCGCTCTCTTCTCTCTCTCTCTCTCTATAGCGTTGACCTACGAATTTGTTGTTATTTCCTACTTGATACCTCCACGTGTTCCTGAGAAAAAGGGTCTTGACAGACTGATGGACAGACATACACTTGTTACTTCTTACCTATTCCTGTTTGTTATTTGCGGCATAAAAGCTACAAAATATGAAAAAGTTTAATAATTTAAATAACTCATCATCTGCCTGCCTTTTCGCAACTATTTTGGGGTCAGCTTACAGTCTAACCGGATACAGCTGAATACCAGTATTTTACATGAAGCGACTGCCTATCTGACGTCCACAACCCAGTTACTGGGTAATACGATAAACCCTTGGTAAGACTGGTTGTCAGACTTTCGGGCTTTTGACAACCCGTAACAACTGTCAAAGATCCACGAATGACAGCCGGGACCAACGGCTTAACGTGCTTTGAGGCACGAAGGGGTCTCGGTATGTGAAGATAGTCACCCATCGACGCACCAACCGCGGCAAGCGTAGCTTAACCTGATCGGTCGACCTGTGCTGCTGTTGTTACTTAGCCACGAGCCCATCTCCAATAATTTAAATACTCCATTAATTTTACAATCCATTAATTTTATAAATCTCCATTAATTTTACTAAGACTTTTGTGCTTGTGAATGTCATTGTGTTCTTATGAACTTATTGTGTAATGTTTATAGATTATTAATAACTAAACTCAGTGTCAAATGTTTGTAAAGGTAAGTTAGCCTAAGAACTTGTTATTTTTATGGTTGTACACAATTAGAATAAGATCTTATTGTATGCACTTTGTAAAAATTATGTTAATTAAAGACTTTTAAAAATCAAAATCAATCAATCAATAATTTAAATAACTAAGGTTTTCAAATTAAGAGAGAAACCGTTTCTACTAGGTACGTTACGAATTTCAGAAAATGATAATAATACTTTTAAACAGAAATTAGCGCCATTTGGAGTCAACATGAAATTACCTCATTAGAAAGACTACCTTTCTCAGTTCCCCTTTACTTAATTAAATGTAAATGGCATTTTTAAAATGTACTTATCCTCATTCATAACAATTAGCATTAAGTAATTACTAGTAATGTGTGGAGGAATTTATAATGAAGACTAGCTATGCCCCGCGGTTATACACGCGTAGACCGGGTTAAAAAGTAGCCTATGTGCAGGGTATAAGCTATTTACATACCAAATTTCATCCAAATCGGTCTCGCCGTTTGAGCGTGACGAAGTAACAAACATACAAATACACACACTCACAAACTTTCGCCTTTGGCGAAATGCTCGCGAATGGCGAGTGGCGACTTTTATGATGGCGGCATAAGGGCGAGCGCGCACTGCGGTGCGTTTCCGGTAGTTCTGCCGCACTGGGCGGGGCCTACAGTAACAAAACGCATGACCGCAGTGCGCGCACTTCAAAGACTTTCCATACTTCACAGATTATGCGGTAGAAAAACGCACCGCAATGCGCGCTCGCCCTAAAACGTCTGGGAACTAGTGTTCCCAAGGGCACTTTAGTTAGCGGATAATGAATTACAAAGACACGTCGTCGTCGGGTTGTTATCAGTAAAATTAAACATTTATGTAAGTATGTCTAGTTTTAGCAATAACATTTAACAACCCGTCTCAAATGCCCGCCTGACAAAGGAATTCGTCACTGAGGTACCTTGGATTGGACTTGGAAGGACCTATTCGCAAACATACTAGGTACCTAAATAAAAAAAACCAGGGCACTCACAATAACACGAAAATTCCGCGGTTGATTTGTTCATTGGGGTACCTCTCAGCATACATCCTCAGAGCACGTGCACCATCATAATTATACTCAGCATAAATGAGCACCATGTTCACATACTCCTGAGCACTGAACTGATAACGCGGCATTTATCACACAAGAATGACGCAAGATGTTGCAATGCGAAAATAATGCACGTCTGGTCAGCGCGTGATATTAGTTCCAACCTCTTTATACTTATACTTACTTTACTCTTTGGTTCCGACTAAAATTATGTGGACAAGGACATCCGGGGGCAGGGGGCGGGGCTAGCCACATCAGATCGCCGCACGCGCGGCCCGTCATTCATAAATAGGTATTGCGAAGTTGCCGTCCTTCAAGTAAGCGTGTACAGAGTGTTTCTTTTATGTATCAATTTAACATTTTTAGTGAATATTTTAATATTAAAAAAAGAAAAAACATTTTGTTTTCGAATGGTAATATTTTTTTTAGCATGTATGGATGCTATACTATTGCGGGTTAACGGGAACGCCCTCTGTTAGTTAACATACTGTATGTGCAGAAAATGTAACTAGAACAAAATTACTAAAACCATAACTAATTACTATTTATTTCTAATTTTAGAAATAATACCACGGATAGACAGATTTAACAACAGTATATTGTAGCTAAGCGATTCAAAGTACAATAGCAATTAGCAAACATGGCGGATTGAACGAACGGGGAATGTGAAGTTATTAGGTTGGCTAAAGGCCAAGGTAATGTTTATATTCTTCCAACATCCTCCCTTAAACATAACCCCATCTTGGTTGAACAGTATGCCAGCTTTGAGTGCGACGTTGCTTTGGTTAGAGCATCTGCAACCATCATGTCCGTTTGTAGGTAGCGAACATCAATGGCCCCTCCAATTACTTTATCACGTACAAAATGATGCCTCACATCTATATGTTTGGTCCTAGAATGATAAAAATTTACAAATAAAAAAAAATTGAATTGATTCTAGTCGCCCCTTCCAAATGGTAATTTCTTTACCATTTGGAAGGGGCGACTAGAATCAATTCAATTTTTTTTTATTTGTAAATTTTTACGTTCCAAAGTGCCTTTCATGTGTCTATTTAAACTAAATGATTTAACTTTGACTTCTACGACGGCTGATAAAGATGTATGGAAGAAAAAGACTAGCTGTGATGACCACACATGAAGAGGATGAGTCGCGCTTGAGTTATAAAAACTACACAATAGAAATAAACATTGTTTATTTGTACTAAGGTTCCGTAAAATTAAGCATAAATACATGGTTTAACTACTTACAGACTAGATTACACTACATAACCAGTGACACCCAAACTAATGGTATCAAAATAAGTCCAACAATTTCCATTGACATAAAGTTTGATGATAATAAAGGCGACAATTCAAAATCAAAGCAATAGATTTACAGCAGGTTTAAAAGTCAGATACAGAATATAGTGGGTGTCTTGAACACAGTAGGTATAGATACGCATTGTGAAGAGATCTTCGTCTTCTGTAATCTAAAAATTTACAATCAAAATTTCTTAAGATTTTATACCTATTTATTATTTACACTTTATTTTATATTTACACAAACTACAAGTTGTATAAAAAATATAAGAGGCATCAATATATTCATCCAAATTTCTGGCAATGGTTTACCATGCTCGCACTATAATGGAATGCAAAAAATCGTGTCGAAACATCAAAAATAAGAGAAGTAGTACATGTTACCTAAGGCACAACAATAGTCAATATGTAACACAATTTACTATCACTATAATTAATTATTACACACAAATAATATGCACAAAAAAACCGTATACATCGATCATCCTATCCAGTTGAGACACCTGCGCGATCGACGTTGATCAAGACGTCACGCGTCGATCGTGTGGGTGTTACAACGCCCTGAGAGCTATAGAAAAGTATGGGTTATATCAAACTAATGAACTTTGCTGAGCTGATGATGATAATGTTTATTAGCTATTTATTCTCATGGCGTTACTGACAAACAACACAACAATAATAATCACGACATGGTCTTTTCAAACGATTTTTATAGTATTCATACCATAATGCACGGTTACTCTTTACTAAAGGAAAAAATAATGAAAGAACAATGACATGTAGACAAAATATAATACCTCGTATTAATTCTGAAAGTGCAAATAAATCCCATATTACAAATGTCAACGCGAAGGCGTTACTGAAAACAAAAAAAGCTGTCGCAGTACATAAACGACTCAAATTTTCTTTTGCTTTAACTTTTTTAGTAACTGCACGCCCGTTTGTAACTTTACAGGGAAACAGAGAAGATAAAAGTTTGATAAAAATGATGATGTTTGTTATCGCAGGCAAAATGATGCATGTCATTAATAAGCAAATGCCGACTATAGTAAGTAGTACGTCGTCGTCGTTATTATATTCTTCTGCTATTTTAACAAAGCTTATAATTAAGATAAAAATGCCCAAAACTATCAGAGGCAGGCCCCAGGCAAAGAGGAAGCTTTTAAGATATTTTCTTGTAATATCTTTACGGAAAACTTTTACTAGATCAACGTAAAACATATAACACATAACCACCAACCAATTGTTATACACTATCGCTAGAAACATAGTGAAAAACTTGTATAAAAACATGGATTCACCGTGAGCGTGTCGGTTGCAGTGAGTAAAAGTAAGTGTTACAACTATTAGACGTAATATATTCACAAACATTGCACTGAGATACACGTAGTTGTTAAAATTACGAAACTTTCTAATTAGACACCACGAAGTCACTCCGTATATGAACGTAGACAGACAGAAGGCGTACAGAATAGAGTGTACGATCAAATAAACGTGAGCGTTATCGACGTAAGGATCACACGCTGTAGAGTTGAGGTTACTGGAGTATATAACACCCATTACGACTGTTAAATGTGCTGCGGACACTCAGATATTGCAATAATTTTCTATGATCGCACTCATGAAAACAAGAATGTAAGTGGCTGACACAGGTGTGACTCCCAACACATTCGGTGAAATAATAAAAGTTTCAGATTGAACATTAGAACAGATAAACGTGACTAACCAGATTTTGGGCACTTGACTCGATTAATCGATTCCGTTAACCTGCGTTATCAGCCGAGTTTGTAATTGAGTTTGCGGTCAATAATAACCTATGATAACACAGGGAATCGCATCCATTGCTTGATTTAAATTTGTTATTGCAAAAAATGAGCTCGAAACATCGATGTATGTCAAAGTATGGTTTAAGTTTGACAATTGTATATGATATACACCTGTATATCATATACAATTGTCAATTGTTGTTGTTGTGTTGTGTTGTTGTTGTGTGGCGTGTTTTTTTTTCATCAGATTGTTCCGCCTTTACACCTGTAAAGGCGGAACAATCTGATGAAAAAAAACAATTGTTCAAATGATATCGTTGACGGAATAAATTAGAAACTTTTTCAATATTTACGTAATACAAATATGTAATTACCAAATGCTTTCACATAGTTATGAAGTATTTTAACACAAAAGACATAATAAAGTGAAGTCATTATACAGCACCCTAATTGCTTAACACATTATGAATCGGAGTTGGTTTCATTTTGACAGTTCAACAACATTCGTTGCGTTATTTACGTTGCCGAGCAGATAAATCTTTCGAACATAATATATGAAGCAATGGATTAGCAATTTATTTCAAAATGATTCAAACTCCGATTCATAATGTGTTACGCAATTAAGGTCTTTATAAGAATAATTATTTAATTCCTGCACAACATATTTAGACTAAAAATACAACTAATTATTTATTCTAATTCCTACTAACAACAAACATAATATATACAAAAATAGGTCCTTAAATCTGCCCTTAAAACAAGTATTTAGTGCTGGTCTAAAATCCACAAGATCGATTAATCGATGATGTCTACATCTTCGATTATAGACCGAAGTACGTGATCCGTTAATGCTCATAAAATTGATCAAGGCGTTGCCGCGTTGGTTTATGAATACTAGATCACTAGTTTCGTTGATTGTAGTTCGACGTGTTTTGCAACTTCCTTTCATCGATCAATCTATATTAAGACACCATCGATCGATGTTTATAAAAAGTCGATCATATGGGTGTAACGTAAAACACCCGAAAAGTATCCTGAGACAATCTTGAATTACTTTACCAGGTAATCTTAGTCTGACAAAAACACAAAAATAATCAAGACATGGTCCTTTTCACTCGATTGTTGTAATACTCATGCCATAATACCCGGTTACTCTTTACTAAAGGAATAAATAACGCAAGGGCTACTACTTGCAAGCAAAATGAAACTGCTCGTATTATGGTTGAAACTTTCCATGACCAAAAATCCCATGCAAGCATCGTCAGAACAAATATGTTGCCTAACAAAAACATAGCCGTCGCTGTACATAAACGGCTCAAGATTTGTTTTCTTCTTTCTTTTTTAGGAACAATTGCACAAGCGTTTTTATCTTTACAAGAAAACAAAGCACACACAAGTTTGATGTAAAGGACCAAGTTGATAGAGGCAGGTAATACGTTACACGTTATCAAAAGATAAACGCTGACAAAAACCATCAGTATTCCGAATTCTGCTAGGTCAATAAAAACCAAAATCAATCCACAAATAGTTAATGATATGAGAGGCAAGCCCCAAGCAAAAAGGGAGCTTTTAAGATACCTCCTTTTGATATCACTATCAAACACTTTAACAATATCAACGTAAAACATATAACACATCACTACCAACCAATAGTTATACACAGTAGTCAAAAAAAAGAATACAAAAATAAAAAAATACATGAATCGACCAAGCACAGCAACATTTATGTCATCGTTTATTATAGAAACCGTCATAATGGCTAAACGTAATATATTCACTAGCAGTGCACTGAGATACACGTAGTTGTTGAAATTACGAAACTTCCTGATGAGGCACCACGATGTCACCCCATATATGAACGTGGCAATGGTCATCGTGCACTGAACATAGTGTGTGATTATAGTGACAATTTGTGTTGGGTCGTGGTAATCACTTTCACTTAGTATAGTGGATTCAACGCTGGTGTCACGATCAGCCATGTCGAGTGTCAAAAGCTATGCTGACACTCAGATACTGTAGATATTTTCCATTACTGTGCACTTGTAGACAAAAATAACCGTAAATGACAGGTGTGACTTCAAACACTGTCGTCAAAACTTTAAAATTTTTTGATCGAACATTGCTTGAACAGCGACAGGAACCAACTAATGTGATTAGAGCAGATTTTGGCCACTTGACTAATCGTTTCTGTTTATCTTTCGCTATCACTACAGGGAATGTTATTGAGCTAATAGTCAGCAAGAGGCAATAATACTTGACACCACATTTTTTAACACGTCATTGCAAAAAAAAACTTTATAGGTCGATGATGTGTGAAAACATGGTTCGCTTTTGACAGCGTTTTAGAGATGTTTTTGTAAAGGTGGAAAATTCTGACGAAAATAAATGATTCATCTAGCAAAATCGCATGCCTAGTTCTAATCCAACGTGGCAATGCTTTTAGCATTTTGAAAACGTTTATACGTAAACATTTATGATCAATAATTTGTTGGCTCTAGGTCTATCTACGTTTAGAGATCTACGTTTATCTTGTGGTGTAAAACACCCTTCTAGTTACAGGATATCGATGTTACTGTCAAACTAATGAACTTTGTTGGTATTATTTAACATTGTTTGTTATTAGTGTACAGGAGGACACTGCAGTCTTACTCTTGATATATAAGAATAAGGAAATATCGTCAACAAATAACACCATTTGTGGTTTTTTTTTAAAAATAAATGGGTTAGATCATTAACATTATATTAAAGACACAATATCGAGCCCTGTGGGATACCCATTTTTACTTTAGACTGAGTAAATTGACACTATTTATTTGAACTTGCTGTTGTCTATCATTTAAATAAGATTTTACTAAAATAAACGCAAGTTTAGCTAGTCTGTAATGCTCATGTTTCAAGAGTAAGATATCGTGATTTACGCAGTGAAATGCCTTGAGGAGATCACAAAAGATTCCCGTGGCATATTAGGCCTCCTACCACGCTGTAAATGTATTTTATTAAGGTGACACCGGCGTCAGTCGTACAACGTCCTTTGATGAACTATATTGCTGATCGTATAAAATCTGGTTGGTGTTAAAATGATTAAGCATTTGATTCAGCATTATATTTTCGAACAGTTTCTCAACCTCATCAAAAAACACAGGAGAGAGTTACTTTTTGATGTTTCTATAACCCTCTTTCAGCAGTTTGGCTGACCCAACGAAGTTGGCCGTTGTCTGCGTACATTATGTGCGGGCGTTCCACGCCTCGCGAATATTCTTTGAAAGGCCGCAATAAATGCTTCTGTGCTTTTTTTTTTTGTGGATGGGAAATCATCAAATGACTTCTCCCGCTCTGGGTGGAGCGGAAGGGCGTGTCAGACTTTTACTGACTAAAACCCACCCGTGTTCCTTCAGTTGTCTATTCCAGGGTCACGGTATCTCTTTCAAACAACTCGCGACCCCAGCGGAAAATGCTTCTGTGCTAAGTTCTGAATCTAATTCGATATGTATGGCTTTTGTAGCCATAGAAAAGAAATTAGTGATGTAAGCTTTGAGGTCTTTTGTGGGCTTTTGACCAATTCAGATACTGGTATAAAATTGTTGGTGTCATTACTATCCCTAAATTTAAAAAGTTATATTACCTTACTGTATTTCATTAGATACGGGAAGACTCCTTGATCCACACACAAATTAAATATAAAAGGTATGGCGCATAGTCTCGATTATGGATGTACAAACTTTGACAGACATTCCCCATAGATCTTCGGTCAATTTCACTTTGATTTGCCGAAAAACTTTTATAACTATCATAATATGTTTAAATTTAAATTCAACCGACCAGCCCAGAACGTTTGCTCTTAATAAATCAAATAAGACATCGGGTGATGAATTTAAAACTTCTTTTGGTTTAGATGGTATATTAGATATTTTTAAGTTAGAGCAAGGCACCTTAGAGAATTCATGTCATGAATGTCTCTAATGTGTAATCATGTTCCGTATTTTTTCCTATTCGTTTTAGTATCTAAAACTTTCCAAACTGTTCTTATTTTTAGGGTTCCGTACCTCAAAAGGAAAAAATGGAACCCTTATAGGATCACTTCGTTGTCCGTCTGTCTGTCTGTCTGTCTGTCTGTCTGTCTTCCTGTCTGTCTGTCTGTCTGTCTGTCTGTCTGTCCGTCTGTCTGTCTGTCAAGACGATTAATATCAATTACGTAAGTCTATAATCCCTTGTCCAAAAAGTCCAAAAATTGATAATTTGTAATTTTATCACATAAAAAAATACTTTCAAGTATGTCATCTGTCAAGGCCCTTTTTCTCAGGAACGCGTGGAGGTATCAAGTTGAAATTAATACCAAATACGTAAATTTATGGGCTCTTAGAGCTCTAAACAATCAAGCTTCTAAATCAACGCAATAAAAAATACGGCCATTTATGCGACATATTTTGATACTCGCAAGTAAATCAAAACCTATAGGGTACTTCTCGTTGACCTAGAACCATGAAATTTGGCAAAAAGTAAGGTCTTACGGCACAAGTAATGGAAAAAGTCAGAAAATTGGTAATTTATAATTTTATCACATAAAAAGTACTTTCAAGTATGTCATTTGTCAAGGGCCTTTTTCTCAGGAACGCGTGGAGGTATCAAGTTGAAATTAATATTAAATACGTAAGTCCATTTCGCATGGGGTCGCGACATTATGCTGAGCGGTGGCCGTTTTGCGTAGATGTGACGCATATTTTCCCCCATATTGCATTTAAATACTTATTATATTTTATTGTAATTTGTGTCATGTTTACCGCAAATAAACATTTTTTCTTTCTTTCTTTCTTTTTTTTCTTTTAAGTCTATGGTCCCTTAGAGATCTAAAAAAATCAAGCTTCTAAATCAACGCAATAAAAAATACAGCCATTTATGCGACATATTTTGATACTCGCAAGTAAATCAAAACCTATAGGGTACTTCCCGTTGACATAGAATCATGAAATTTTTTAAGAAGCAAGGTCTCACAGCACCAATAAAGGAAAAAGTCCGAAAATTGATTATTTGTAGTTTTATCACAAAAAAAAAATAGCTTTTAGTTTTTTTTTCTGGCAAAATGTGGGTGTATAGGTACACCTCTGCCCAAGCCTTCGGGGAAACAAGGCGTGATGTTACTTTTATGAATAGTTTTTTGCGAATACAAACTTAAATATACAGTTGGACAATTGTCCGTGACGTATATGTGTATGGGAGAACATGTTTTTCAACACAATGTTAAGTTTGTCTTTGGGATAAATTCTTTTCAACTACGGAACCCAATGAGGGTTCCGTGGTCCGACACGCACTTGGCTGGTTTTTTCTGTTGATTTGAAGTTGTTGCTAATGTTTAGCTTTCTCGCAGGTATTTCTAAAAAAATTGGAATTAATAGCAACACGCTTGTTGAAAGGCGGGTTCATGCCGTGCACCTATCCGCCCTTTGTTGAAAAAGCCCGCCGGCTCAAATACCCACCCGGGAATGCTGACGGGCTTGTTCGCGGCATGCTCGCCGGCCGTGCCGCCGGCATTGTGTGTAAGAGCCTTAAGGCTATATGCAGGCCATACGGCTCGAACTTAGTTAATTGCCCAAAATAGTTAGTTGCCCAATCACTAAATATAAAATTAGGACAAATATTTTTTTTATTTTTTTTCATAACTAGCTTTTTTTTTACTAAGAAAGCTAGTTTTGAAAAAAAAAACGCGTAGTTGACTGTTGAAATGGATGTGTGGAGTGACAAAATCTAACTAAAGTAAGATATGAGTATATTAGAAGAAGTTTGAAAGTGACGCCAGTTACAGAATAGTTGATTGGGAATCATTTGTATTGGTGATGGTTATGAGGAGAAATTAAGCGCATGTAACTAAGAGATGAATACTTATTAAGTTAATGGATGGAGAGGAAGAGGAAGACCAAAGTAACGACGGATCGATTTTGTAAAATATGATATGGGGCTGCCCAAGGGCTGGATTAGATGATGAGGGTCTGGAAGAAGAAGTCGTACTGCAAAAGGACAGGAGGATGATAAGTCGCACTCGTGTTTTAAATAAAAACTTCGCAGAAGAAATAAACATTGTTTATTTGTACAAAGGATTCGTAAAATTAAGCATAAGAAACATACATGTTTATCTACTTATTACAACTAGATTACTGTAGGTACATAATATGGCCAGTGAAACCCAAACTAGATAGTGAAACATAAAGTTTGATGATAATAAAGGCGACAATTCAAAATCAAAGCAATTAATTTACAGTAGCGTTAAAAATCGGATACAGAAGGCAGTAGTCTAGAACACAGTACCTATTCGTTTCGAGGATTTTTTTTCTGTAATCTAAATATACAATCACAATTACTTAAGATTCTAGATAACTAGCATATGCGTAGCATAATCACTCTTTATCGTTTTTTCACTGCTGGGAAAAAGGCCTCCTCTCTATGAAAGGGATTGGTAGATATCACACGTCTTCGAATTAATGTGAATATACAATACTGATGTCAATATACAATACTAATGTCAATATACAAAATTTATGTCAAGGACAACAATACAGGTATTTTATTAGCATGTCAACATTCTGCCATTAGATTTTTGTCTGTTATGAATTCCGAAATAATACTTTGTTGACCAGTAAGGAATTTAGCCGTTTATTTAATAAGTTCACGTTCAATTCTTTGATTCACCGTGGTATGTGGTTAAATATGACTGGCACCATGCAAGATAAACTTTTATACATTAATGTGGGACCTTCTTACTCATAAGTTATTGCTATTCCGTCGACTTTGGTTATTAATGTCAGACATTTTTTTTTAGTTTGATCTTAACAAATACAGCAACCTCAATTACTTTGGGATGGAGTAAATATTTTAAATTTAATCAATAATGGTTTACATGTATTTGTATGTGTACCTGTAATCCAAACATTGTCCGGATACACTTTTACTGCGCTTTAAAGATTATTACCCTAAAAATGACGTTTATCAAGAATTCGACCATTGGGTGTTATACCTTACACGCTAAGGTAAAACACCCGTAGAGTAATTCAAGATTGTCATTACTGTTATACTTATGAACTTGGCCAACGTTGATAGCAGGTAATCTTAGTCTATTTGACAAACAACACAAAAATAATCAAGGCATGGTGCTTTTCAATCGATTGTTGTAATACTCATGCCATAATACCCGGTTACTCTTTACTAAAGGAATAAATAACGAAAGGGCTACTACTTGCAAGCAAAATGAAACTGCTCGTACTATGGTTGAAACTTTACATGACCAAAAATCCCATGCAAGCATCGTCAACATAAATATGTTGCCTAACACAAACATAGCCGTCGCTGTACATAAACGGCTCAAGATTTGTTTTCTTCTTTCTTTTTTAGAAAGAGTTGCACAAGCGTTTTTATCTTTACAAGGAAACAAAGCACACACAAGTTTGATATAAATGACCAAGTTGATAGACGCAGGTAACACGTTACACGAGATCAAAAGGCAAGCTTGGGCAAAAACCATAACGATTCTATCTTCATTACCTAATTCAGCTAGGTCAATAAACACAAAAATCAATACACAAATAATTAATGATATAAAAGGCAAGCCCCAAGCAAAGAGGGTGCTTTTAAGATACCTTTTTTTGATATCACTTTCAAACACTTTTACTATATCAACGTAAAACATATAACACATCACTATCAACCAATAGTTATACACAGTAGTCAAAAAAATGAATAAAAAAATCAAAAAATACATGAATCGACCAAGCACAGCAACATTTATGTCATCATTTATTAAAGGAACCGTCACAATGGCTAAACGTAATATATTCACTAGCAGTGCACTGAGATACACGTAGTTGTTGAAATTACGAAACTGCCTGATGAGATACCACGATGTCATACCGTATATGAACGTGGCAAGGGTCATCGTGCACTGAACATAGTGTGTGATTATAGTGACAATTTGTGTTGGATCGTGGTCATCACTTTCATTCGCTATAGTGGATTCTACGCTGGTGTCACGATCAGCCATATTGAGTTTCAAAAGCTATGCTGACACTCAGATACGGGAGACATTTTGCATTATTGTAAACTTGTAAATAAAAAGAACAGGAGTGACTCCAAACACTGTCGTCAAAACAATAAAACTATTTGACCAAACATTGCTTCAACAGCGACAGGAACAAACTAATTTGATTAGATCAGATTTTGGGTACTTGACTAATCGTATAAGTTTATCTTGTGTTATCGGTACAGGGCATATTATTGAACTCGTAGTCATAAAAAAAAAGGAAAAAAAAAACATAGTTCGCGTTTGTCAGTTACGTTCCAGAGATGTACTTGTAAAGGCATAAAATTCTGACGAAAATAAATGATTCACTTAACGAAATCGAATGTCTAAATCTTAACACAACGTGGCAATGCTTTCAGCATTTTGGAAACGTTTGTACTTGAACATATATGACCTATACTGCCACGCAATTTATAAACGGAGTAAGTAACAGAAAAAAAAGGATCTTTGATTCTTATTAAAATCATTTCGCGATCACAAATAAATGATTAATTAAATTTTGACTAAACCTGTTACTGCGTTAATAAATTGCACGGCAGTATAATTAGTGGGCTTTGTAACAATCATTCTGGAGCTGTTACACCTACGAGATCTAAGTTTATCAAGACGCTCATCTTGTGGTGTAAAACATCCTTAGAGTTACTGGATATCGATATTACAGTCAAACTGATGAACTTTATTGATATTGTTTAACATTGTTTGTTGTTATTAGTATACAGGAGGACGCTGCAGTCTTAGTCTTGTTATCATCGACCAATCTATTGTTATTCTCTTGACATCAACAATCAAGTCAAGAAAACGACATGGCCCTATTTAATCGACTTTTATAATATTCGTGCCATACAACCCGGTTACTCTTTACTGAAGGAATAAATAACGCAAGGGCTATTATTTGTATGCTTAATGAAAAAGCGCGTATTAAATCTGAAAGTTCAAGCAAATCCCATATTAGAAATGTCAAGACGAATACGTTGCTTAAAACAAACATAGCTGTCGCTGTACATAAACGACTCAAGTTTTCTTTCCTTCTTTCTTTTTTAGTAATCGCACACTCACTCATTTTTTTACAAGGAAACAAAGAACAAACAAGTTTCATAAAAATGATCAAGTTCATAATGAAAGGCAAAATGTTACATGTGATATCAGCACAGATTCTGACAAAATTAAGAAATAATAGTTCTCCAGCACCTTCTTCTGCAAATTCCATGAAGAATAAAATCAACCTACAAATGAGCACTGCTATTAGAGGCACACCCCAGGCAAAGAGAGTACCAATGAGATACTTCCTATTAATATCACTATCGAACACTTTTACAATATCAACGTAAAACATATAACACATCACCACCAACCAATAGTTATAAACCGTTGATAAAAATATAAAGATGTAACAATATAATGTACTAATTTGGACCACCAGAGCAATATAGACGTCGGAAAAAATTAACGGAATTGACACAACGGTTAGTCGTAATATATTTACTAGGATCGCACTGAGATACACGTAGTTATTGAAATTACGGAACTTCCTGATGAGGTACCACGATGCCACTCCGTATATGAACGAAACCAGAGATATGGCACACTGGACATAGTGTGAGATCCCATAGCAATAGATTGATGGGTCAAAATCATCACTATCATTCACTCTAGAATGTGAATCGCAGCTTTCGTTATCACCCATGTTGAGATCTATTAATTATGCCGATACTCAGACACTGTAGTCATTTTTATATTAATGTAAACTTGAACACTGAAATATATGCAGGCAAAGTCAACTCACTCGAAATAAAGTTTTCGGATCGAACATTACTTCAACAGGAACTGAAACATACTAATGTAATGAAAGCAAATTTAGAGCTAAGTGCCCTTTTGCGTTAATCATGATGATTTTCGATTTTGTTAAACTTTCCTTATCTTGTACTGTTTATAATGGCCGTGGCGTGGGAGTGTTAGGTTCGACATCCATTGCTGCTTCAATCCATTGCATGCTTTTCGTGATCAGAGGGCTGGTTCTTTCCTTGGCCAAAGAATTAGCAGTGCCATTCAACGTGGCCATGCTGCCAGTCTTCTGGGCACTTTTCCTGTCGACAGAGAATGTGGACGAATTTTTTGATGCCCTATGATGATTTCCGCTCTTTTTTATACAGGGTGTAAGGGACAGCCCTCCGCAAACTAACAGGGTGTATTCAGCTCCTCATTTTGAATCATATTCCACCGGAAATTTTCTCAGGAAAATTTTCATTTTTTTTTTCAGTTACATTTTCATTATTTCAATGTAAAATTGCATTGTGTGTTCGCAGCACTCCATTTATGTAAAAAAGAACTGAAAAAAAAACAGCAAAAAAAAAAAACCAGCAACGGATGTTGAAATACTCTAACCAACGACGCGTGAAATCAGCTGTTCACTTTCTGTCTAGCTACAGAGTTCATCGAACTCACCGCATACCTATTACCTACCCCTCCCAACCAGTAGTAGATGCTCCGATTTGTGCACAAAAACACAAACAAATCAGGTTTATTGGATTCCCTTAGCGTTCCTGAAAAAATTTCATGTACCGGTCATCTTAGTATGACATACAGAATTCACCCTATCAGTTTGCGGAGGGCTGTCCCTTACACCCTGTATACTTGTACATAGGTATTATTTTTTTTGAAGATGTTAGATTTTAAATTATGTAAATAAAATAAATGATAAGGAGTCAATACTGATAATTGTCGTAAAATTGAATGTAAAAACAAAATAAACAAATGGTCGTTGACAGGTTACTTAGTCGAAGCTACGCTCGGATTTATAATCAAGTAATTACTTGAGTAATTACTTGCTAATAGTAATTTCTTAATGAAGTCATTACTTGAGGGTAGAATTCTTAAGTAAAGAAAATGGTGACTATTACTTGGCTAAGAATTCAAAGCTTTGCCAGTTCTAACTTCAAGCAATTACTAAAGTATAGAATGAAAATCATTACTAGAGCAATTACTTTCACTGAAGTAATTACTTTTACTTGTCCGTCTGTAAATACGAGTGTTAAGATATAGAAAAGTAGCCAGGTTTTGTTTATTAAACTCCTGGGGCTTGCTTGCAGTGTGTGAGTGAAGCGAACGGAAGCTACTCGGAGATAATGATACAATTAATGCTTGGTAGTTCTTAATGTTATTGTTTCTACATAAACATAGTATAATATTTATATTTAATTTTCTATGAACATGATTAATTATTCAATATATTATATATTTATGAATTACTGTATGTACAATAAATGTAGACATACACACGCACACTCGCACACACATACACTCACCCCCACCATCAATCACTCGCAAATGTACCCCGTTGACAACCTTTACTATGTGATATAATGGGGAGCCTGGAGTTCTAAAATACAGTCCTGGGCTTAGTTTAGACTCCAGATCTCACACAAATTGCAAAATTTTGTCAAAATACCTGTCAACATAATATTACTAGTATAAGAATGTGATTTGTAGAGATAAATAAACATATTTTTATTTTTTATAACTTTACTTAATAAAAGTTTAAATACATTTCAGTAAGCTTACAAGGCCTTAAATTATGATATCAGTGACAAAAGTAAAAAAAGTTTAACTTATTTAAAAAAAAAAAAAACAAAAAGAAAGTGAATATAAATAACTAAAAACAGAAATATATACATGAAAATTAACACCACTTTACAGTATTACAGTACTTACCTACTTAAAGTTTTAAAGAATGCTACAGAAAAGTATTATGATTATTGTTCTTAAAAAGTCCATACACAGATCCCTGTATTTAAACTACATAGTTAAAATTTAAGGGTGATAGTGATAATAATTAAAGATTATACCCATCCATACGATTGACGTATATCGATCACAGATAATAATATAAGTCAAATATTTTTATTAAAAAGATCAATTGACTGTCTTAAGATGAGTTTCATATGTAACAATAAATCGATCCATTTGAGTTAACACTTACATCTAAAAGATCACGTTGACCAAAGTAGCGATTCAACATTAATCGATGTTACTGATAAACTTTTCTTAGGACGCGGACGATCAGACAGGGCAATGTTGTTGCTCATCCTCTTGACGTTACTGACAAATAACAAAACAAATAATTATCATTATGACTTGATCCTTTTCAACCGATTCTTATAATACTTGTGCCATAATGTCCGGTTACTCTTTACTAAAGGAAAAAATAACGCAAGGATAACTATTTGTAAGCAAAATGTTAGAGCACGTATTAAGAGAGAAAATGTAAGAAACTCCCATATAAGCATCATCAACACAAATATGTTGCTTAACAAAAACATAGCCGTAGCTGTACATAAACGACTCAAGATTTGTTTTCTTCTTTCTTTTTTAGAAACAGTTGCACAAGCGCTGTTATTTTTACAAGGAAACAAAGAAAACACAAGTTTGATAAAAAGGGCCAAGTTGATGACTGCAGGTAAAACGCTGCATGTGATAAAAATGCAAAAATCTACAAAAATTACAACAAACTCTTCCTTATCATCTTCTTGTCCTAGTTCCATGAACGTTAGAATCAATTTAGCAATGAGCAATACTATCGAAGGCACTCCCCAGGCAAAGAGGAAGCTTTTAAGATATCTTCTTTTGATGTCTCCGTTAAATACTTTTACAATATCAACGTAAAACATATAACACATGACCACCAACCAGTAGTTGAACACCGTCGATAGAAACATATAGATAAAAAAATGCAAGTCCCAGTATCGAATGAAAACTGCAATGTACACGCAATTAATTAAAGGAAGCGATACAACAGTTAAACGCATTAAATTCACTAGGATTACATTGAGATACACGTAGTTGTTGAAATTGCGAAACTTCTTAATGAGGCACCAAGATGCCACTCCGTATATGAACGATAACAGAGTTATGGCGAGCTGAACATAGTGTCCAATCACATAGTAGTAGATATACCTGTCACTCACTGTATCACTCACTGAAGAAATAGGTTCGTTGCTTTCGTTGTCAGCCATGACGAGCTTCAATTAACTCGATATAGCTATTGTTTTACAATTGAACACAAAAATGAAGGCGACAGATATGAAATGTCGTAACCCAACAGTCGATAACAAAGAAAGTTTTGGACTGAACTTTCCTTTGTCAGGAACCGAAATAAACTAATGTGATGAAGCTAAATTTTCGGCACTTAGGATGATTATCGATTTTGTATCGTTTCCCTTATCTTTGACTGCTCGTAATGGTGTAGGTGGTGGTGGTGTTGGTACTTAGTCACTAAAAGCCTTTTAAGTTGCGGCATACATTGCTTCACCTAATTAATTTTTAGTGCAAAAAAATTGCTTTATATCGATGCACGTAAAAATATGTTCACATTTGTCAATTTATTGTTCAACATTATGCATATTTAATTTAAATGTAATATAAACGTAACCTAAAAATAACAAAATTAAATCTATATTAATAAAAAGAGAAGTCCTGATTGACTGACTGATTGACCGACTCATCAACACCCAAGCCAAACCCTAGGAATAAGGAAGGATTTCCCGGTAGCACGTTCCTGTGGGATATTTCCCGACATACACGCGGGCGAAGCCGCGGGCAAAAGCTAGTTCTAACATAACTAGAACTATTCACAAATTAAATCATGGCGTCGAAAAAATCATTCACATCACTGTCGACTGGTAATCTATTCTAGTCTGGAGTTTTTTTTTTTGTTATTATTGTGTTATTATTTATGGAAATAAGTGATTTTATTTCATCTTCTAAAGAAATCAAAGGCAAAATTTTGCATATTAGCAGGCATATTTTCTAATCAAGACATATCCTACAACATACACACGCATGGTCATCCTAACAGACCAACCTGATTGGTTCGTGCCACGATCGCTTAGCGGCTTCTAATTTAATAGACCATGCGTGACAAGAAGCCTATGGGCATCCCGTGGTGTAATCACTGTCATGTCATAGTGAAATGTTAAAAATAACATAGGAGGAGTGGCTAGGGTGAAAATAGAATCGTCACTCATACTTTGTAATACATATTAAGTTTGCCCTGTGTGACTGCTTAGAAATCACACTAATATTTTAAAGGCCGAAAGTTTGTGGGGGTTTGGGGGGGTGTGTGTTTGTGTGTGTGTATGATTGTTACTTCTTCACGCTCAAACGGCTGGACCGATTTAGATGAAATTTGGTATGTAGATAGCTTATACCCTGTATTAACACATAGGCTATTTTTTATCGCGCTATACGTGGGTGAAAGCTAGTTATTATTTAAATAAATAAAAAGAGTCCTGACTGACTCATCTACGCCCAGTCCAAACCCTTGGACCTAGAAAGTTGAAATTTTGAACAGAGGTTAACTTTATAATGTAGACAAGGAATAAGGAAGGATTGATTTGATTGATTTCCGGTAGTACGTTCCCGTGGGATATTTTCCGACATCCACACGGGCGAAGCCGCTGGCAAAAGCTATTTATTTATTTATTTCAATTGGTCTTACGTAATATAATATAATGATCTTTATTACATAATATAATGATCTATATTACATAAGGAAGTGGTTACAATTAATGTGAAGTCCCTGACACTTGTACTAGGTGGTTAACCTGTGTTACAAGAGCCAGTGCCCTCTCCCGGGAGGAAATACTATTGAAAACTTATGCAATAAGCTTAACAATGAAAAATAAAAAGACTAAAATAATACAACTTAAATAAATAAATGAAAATTGTTTAGAATGAGCCTGTAGTGGTGATTGTGTGTGTGCGTGTAATGTGTGTGGTGTGTGTGTGTGGGGGTGTGTGTGGGTGTGTGCTTGAAGTATGTGTGTGTGTGTGTATATGTAAATTGAATTGGAAGTACAGGAAAAAATTACTGGGATCGCGAGTAAAGGATGAAGTTGAGTGCCTCTCATTGGCTAGAATTGATATTACGAAAGAGTTTTTAGAATTTGCTCTGTTTCGTCGTAATTGAGGGACAGTAACCGTAAACGTCTTACAGCTATATTTCATATTTTACATAGCAAAAGTTAAAATGTGTGAATATGTGTTATAGATCACCCACACGATCGACGTCGATCGATGGCATATCACTATGTACACCAAACCGATATATTTACAATTTGGTCGGTCGTCGTCGCCTTATTGCCGATTTATCGATGAAAATATTCAGACTTTTTACATAATAATTGTGTACTTTAAGTTAGATGGTTTTGACGACGATCTTGCCCTATTATTATCGATTTATCGATTTGGTAATTGATCGATATACTAGCACAAGGTAGATCTATTGTCATTCCACTTGTTTTACAAGCCACAATCATCGATTATTCTGTGGGCCTACGAGATCGATGTTTGAACCATTGATTGAGGTGTAAATAACCAAATAAAGCGAAAGATTTTTGTAGGTATCTAAAATTATTTGTTATGAAGAATGATTGAATGAATAAATACGAAAATAATGTGTATTAATATGTATTTGAATGGTCGTTTGACTAATAGAAATCCTAAACAGTTAGAAAGTGACAACGGACATCATTCGCACTTAAAAGTTAACAAAATAAATAAAACAAAATCTCATTCTTCACTTCTAAACAAATAAGCGACAATAATTTGTTTTAAAAACATGTCACCTAACAAATTGTTGAAGTTAAGTTGACAGCTGTCATTCATCATGGCGTTTTTGGCGGGAACGCGGCAGCCAATCAGGGGCGGCGAGTGATCGCGTTCGGAAGCTACGGTTAAGGATGACATGTTGGAATGTTGGCTGAATGAATTGGTGGCTACGGTAAAAAGAGAGGGTGTTAAAATTGAGGAGATTAATTATTAATATTCGAAACCTTTTTGATGTGATTTTTTTGGCCTAAATTTAGTATCAAAAGACCTTTTTTATTTATTTATTTATTTTGTATCTCCAATAAAAGATGTACACAATAAATGACACATAATTAAATACAGGGCAACATCAGGTATTAAGTATGTGACGAAATCATACACCTCAATAGCAGTATTGAATACAATTTATTCACTTAATTCCAAAACACATGGTTATTAACAATCACTTATCACAGTTATCACTTATCATCATGAATTTAATAAAAGTAGCACGGATCCGTCAGATATGCTTACAGGTCAAAGCCTAGAAAAGACTGACCCTGTGAACTCTGTCCTAGCAAATCAGTTGCCAACTGAAGGATCCCCACTTTAAACGGAAGTGAACACTCAGCCGGCTAACGACCAAAGCAAAGCAAACAGTACACACGATCACTTGACTAACTTAAATAATTTCATGACTTATGATTAGCCTTACGATTATTATAAATAAACTTTTAAAACTTAAACAATAATTATTTACTAACGAAATTTATTATTAGATTTTTTTATTAGTAAAGAAATATACTTTAATAATAGTATTCTACAAATGAATACCTAAACGGATGTATAAAGTTCGTGCAATAACTAGCGCCATCTGTCGCTTGTGGAAAAAAGTCTTATTCGTAATTATTATTTTAAAAATCATTACAAGTAGGTGTACTCCTTCACTTACAGGAGACCACAGCATGCACAATAATGTTAACAACTAAGCTAACAAAATTAAAGTATTAATATTATAAAAAAAATAATAATAATCAATTTATTTTCAGGCATTGTGCATACACATACATTTCACCCATAGTAACTACATGTCATAAATAAGCATTAAGTTTTATATATTATTATGTATTTAGTAAAAGTTATTTTTATTAAGTTAAATTAGGTTTAATTGGCTATTTAAAAACTTTTCTTGAAAGTTAAAAAAAAAGGAAATATAACATTTAGAGATACTTAAATTAAATATATTTTAATTAATTTTAAAACACATGAGTTGTTATTTTTCCTACATTACATGTAGCTGGATCACAAGCATCTTACTCCAATCTACCTCCTTAAAAAAATGGCAAAAAAAAAATTGTTTCTTTTTTTCCTGCCGGTGTGTATCAGGTATGGCCGAAAAACGTTCCATCGTTCCTATCTCAAATATTTGAACTTTAAAGACACATTCAACCCTAACCATTCCCAAAAATAGTTATTTTATACTCCTTGGAAACGACAAAGCCTATTAGAATTTATTCGGGTTACTTTCATGTGAGCGCCGTGGTAAGTAGATAAAAGTGTCATGGCGGATGCCACCGGAAAATATACTGACAATTTTATTTTTCAGAATTTTTCTTTTGAAGCTTTTTTGCAGATGGTTGATTTTACATATTATTTTGTGACCTATACTAGTTAAAACTTTGCCCGAAAGTCTGACAACCAGTCTTACCAAGGGGTATCGTATTACCCAGTTACTGGGTTGTGGAGGTCAGATAGGTAGTCGCTCCATGTAAAATACTGGTATTCAGCTGCATCCGGTTAGACTGGAAGCCGACCCCAACGTAGTTGGGAAAAGGCTAGGCAGATTGATTGATTGATTGATTGACTAGTTAAAACTTTGTGTTTAAGTTCGGGTCTGCGGAACAATTGCATAACACACTATCAATCGGAATAGGTTTCATTTTGACAGTTCAACAATATTCATTGCGTTATTTACGTTGCCGAGCAGACAAATGTTTCGAACATTTATGAAGAAATGGATTAGCAATTGGCTTCAAAATGATTCAGATTTCGATTGATAGTGTGTTATGCAATTAGGGTGCTGGTGGCTAACCAGGTGAGGGGCTCGAATTTGCCTTAAGATGGCTGTTGCGTTTTGTCACCTCTCACTCCCACGGGACCAAATTTTTCAGAATATGAAATTAATGTAAAGAGGCTTTTTTGATAACTATTAAAACCATATTTTTACTGTGGCATTTATTTAATTCATCTCTAAAACAGAATACTTTTTGAACTGAGTTTATTAGTTAGCACAATATAAATGTGTTTTAATAAGTAAGTACCTATTAAATTAACATTATTTACTACTCCTTTGATAACATTTTTCAAAAAAGTATGTTTTCATTTAAAATTCTTAAAAAGTTGGTTCCGTGTGAGCGAGAGAGGTAACAAAACGCGCCAGCCCTCTTAATCAGTAGCACTCCGGATACACCTTTGTTTACCTCATCGGGTAATACAGGAGTGATTATTGTGTTAACAGCTGTTTTTTTATTATGACCGTTAAGCTTTTGAGCCTAATATTCTACACTTTGCAGCACATCCCGTAAACGTCACAGGTTACGCCCAGATTTTCCCCGAATTGAAAAAAATAACTGCAAAACCTCTTCCGTTTACACCAAAAACTGCCAACCCTATCATTTATGGTTTCTACCACCAACTTATAAATACCATCAAAATAATTTCTGTTCTTATCCTTAAGGACATAAGGTTCAAAATCCGTCGTTTCTATACATTTCACGAGTAATGTTATTCAGGCATTCTTTTGGTTTAATTATCGTTAATGACGATCACGTTGGGAGTTCCGTTTTTTTGTTCCGCTTGTCAACGACGAATATG
Source organism: Cosmia trapezina (assembly GCA_905163495.3). Lineage (NCBI taxonomy): Eukaryota > Metazoa > Arthropoda > Insecta > Lepidoptera > Noctuidae > Cosmia > Cosmia trapezina. Next base: position 15,792,255 of record LR991044.1, read on the forward strand.
ATTGATGGAGCCAAGTCCCAGTTCCACTCATATTTACTTGGTTTTGATCTAAATATGTTTGTTAGCAAGAATATGTCGTTTTTTATGGGTTTTTACGTAAAAAAGTGATGGATTTGTTGCAATTTTTTATTGGGTGAATTTACAGTTCTTTTTTTTTTTAGATATTTTTGTCAAATATTGAGACACATTGATGATATCTATTGTTGCTTGACTCTGGAAACTTACGTCGTTTTGTGAATGGTTTATAGCTTAATAATAATACTAGCATTCGAACATTTACATGCTCTTTAAAAAGGTTTCGTAGCCTTTTGTATGATACACTTGAACCCTTGGACTAATAAATTGTTTGTTGTTGTTTTTAAAATACTTTTTTTTTGTTTCTTATAATATTATATTAGTGTAACTGTCATGCATGAACAATTCACCTCCTAGTGACTGTAAGGTTTTATTTATTAATGGTAATCTGAACAGTACTGTGGGCTACATTATTACATTTTTTTGTTTGTAATATTGTATAGTGTTTGTTGTTCCTATTTAATAAGACAAAATAAAAATAAAATACTCTACCAATTTCATGACTTTCCCAAACATAATAAGTAATCGTAAACAATGTCTGAAAAATACAGAAAAACCCACGCAAATGATATACAAAAGTATTTTGGTCGAAATTAGAATCGACGATCCAATTATCTCTTAGTGCATATTTTCCTCAATTATCTTGTTTCCATAACAGATTTCTCAATTATAGTAAATTGTCAAGGCTACATTCAATCAGCAAAACTTAATAAAATCTGTCACCTTCATACATATAATACAATAACAGATAACACAGACACCCACATATCATATTATATCTGTAATTATAAAACAAAACTTTTCGTACTTGTATCGAAAGAGTCTGTATACAGCGTGCTGCTGAAATAGCGACATTAATTTGACACACGTATACGGTTCCGCATGCAACCGGCTTTGTAGTTTACAGAAATGATTAGAAACACAAGATGTTATTTGTATACCCTGCTATAAGTACTACTCCCGACCGTGCTAGAGTGAATGTATAGGGTAAATTTTGTTAAGGAAATAATCAATTAAACAAGTCTGTGATGACCAGACTGTGTCTAGGTAACCCGATGAGTTTTATATACAACGTGTAACGTTAAATGCGCAAAACCTCTTAAGGGGTCATTGTACTCATCATTATGAACAACTTTTACTATGGGACCAAACCTGAAATCTCGAAAAAAAAATCAGCTGTTCAGTACATATGTTCGCATAATTCGTCAAATTGTACTGAACAGCTGATTTTTTTTTCGCGATTTAATGTTTGGTCCCATAGTAAAAGTTGTTCATAACGATGAGTACAATGACCCCTTAAGAGGTTTTGCGCATTTGACGTTACACGGTGTATATACTAGCGGCACCCCGCCGTTTCACCTGCATAGACTGGGATAAAAAGTAGCATATGTGTCAATCCAGGGTATAAGCTATCTACATACTAAATTTCATCCAAATCGGTCCAGCCATTTGAGCTTAAAAAAGTAACAAACAGACACACACACACTAACAAACTTTCGCCTTTATAATATTAGTGTGATTTTAATTTCATCTAACGTTATTATTTTTTATTGATTTGTTTACAATTTTCTAAACAGCGTCTTGGAGCAATCTGTAGCACAGAGATGAAATTAAACGAACGAGAAAAAATAAGGTCACGCCATTCGAGTTTTTTTCTGGGAGTTTATTAAAATTGTTACCACTGTGTGCCAAAAATTCATTCATGAAGCTACTCACCAGCTGGGTCAGAACAATAGACAAATGATGAACAAAAACAGGTCTTGGTCAACGGCCTTTTACCAACTGGCATGGAACAATAGCTTCATGAATGAGTCCTTTGCATAGAGTGATCCTTATTTTGGATATTATTTTATTACTTAGTTGGTTTGAAATTTAACTTTTTTTGATTTACGAATTATCTTATCTTATTATAATGTTTATGATTACTGGCTACTAGCCCCACCTGTGTGCTGAATTAATGTCGCCACTGTGGCGGCACGTTATAAAGGATTTTTTTTTCACGAATCGGTTTTACGAACGAAAACCCGTGCGGCTGTTAATACTTAGCCACGTGCCCCTATACTTCTATAGCTAGCACTGTCGTAATATTAACACCCGGGTCTTACGAATTCATAAAATCGATACAAAATTAATGCAATAACGCGACTAACGTGTGGCTGCTGCAATAACAATGACAATGATAAAACAATAACAATTGTTACAGCAATCGTAAAATATAAAGTTATGCGGCATAGACTTATAAAAAAAGGAGGACTCCGTGCCACGCATATCGAAAGTGAAGCACAGTAAGTATGCCGGGACCGTTTGTACAAACACGCTTCACGCACACATTTACATCATACTATGCCGACCGGCCGCCATTACGTGACACGAGCGACGGCGTCTTTGCAGGTACTCATATCACGCACACATAGATCGGTACGGTGCTTCACTTTCGATATGCGTGGCGCGGAGTCCTCCTTTTTTTATAAGTCTATGTTATGCGGTTACTGTTTCGAAGATTTGGGCTTCCCCTTTATTGACAGGTATTTTGGGAATTTTTTTTATTATTTTACTTTTGGGAGAAATTGGAGAAAGTACCTACTTCTTAACTGATATTATACAACGTGTAACGTTGAATGCGCAAAACCTCTTAAGGGGTCATTGTACTCATTATTATGAACAACTTTTAGTATGGGACCGAACCTGAAATCGCGAAAAAAAATCAGCTGTTCAGTACATTTTGACGAATTATGCGAACAGAACGGTACTGAACAGCTGATTTTTTTTCGCGATTTCAGTTTTGGTCCCATAGTAAAAGTTGTTCATAATGATGAGTACAATGACCCCTTAAGAGGTTTTACGCATTTAACGTTACACGTTGTATACACAAAATTGTTGTTGTGTTGTATTGTATTGTATTGATGTTGTGAGTATGTAAGGATCTTAGCAATTGGCGTTTTGTAGTTTCTGCCTACCCTCATGGGATAAAGGCGCGTATTTAAGTACCTGTATAATTAAGTGTTTATATATTTGTTTGTATTATGTAGAAAATCTCTGGAAGTTATGGACCAATTAAAAATTATTTCACTGATAAAAAGCTACACTAATTGTCAAGGTCAGAATATGTGCATCAAAAATACTGTTTGAACATTAAAATTTGCATGTCTAAATAAATTAAACTTAACGTCAGGTCGACGGCGCGCGGGGTCCCATTTCTATCTCCCGAACCTCGGGGAGCCCAATAATTACAATTTGTACAAGTTTTGATACTCAATTAGTTTACTAGTAGAGCAATAATAAGTTTATTAAATTCAAAATTCAAAATATCTTTATTGTGGGCATATGTTAGTTACGGGAGTGATACGTGAGTTCGAATGACGTTTTTGCGAAGGTGGTATCGAAGTCCGATGTTGAGTTAATTTGTCTTTCTTTCCTTTTTAGGGTTCCGTACCTCAAAAGGAAAAAACGGAACCCTTATAGGATCACTCGTGTGTCTGTCTGTCTGTCTGTCCGTCTGTCACAGCCAATTTGCTCCGAATCTTATGGACCGATTAAGTTCAAATTTGGTACACATATGGATTTCTGTGACCCAAACACGTACAGCTAAAGTAAATATATGAATTTTGAATATGAGAGACACTTTTAGGGGGTAAATAAGAAAATTAAAAAAAAAAAGTTTTGTAAACTGTACCGTGTGACATATCAAATGAAAGGGCTTACTGCGAGCATCTCAAATATATTTTTTTTATAATTTTAAAATATATTGTTTTAAAGTTATTTAAGAAAATTGACGAAAATTGACCATTCCCCCCCCCTTATCTCCGAAACTACTGAGCCTAAAATTTTGAAAAAAATATAGAAAATAGTTCTATATCTGTAGATTACAGGAAAACCTATAAGAAGTCTGTGGTCTTAAAATAACATGGTAAATCTATATATATAAAAAAATCAAAGTCCTGACTGAGTCACTGACTAATATACCAACGCACAGCCCAAACCAATGGACCTAGAAACTTGAAATTTTGCACATAGATACCTTATATAGTGTGAACATCCACTAAGGAAGGATTTTTGGAAATTCCATCCCTAAGGGCGTAAAATAGTGGATGAAAGTGTGTATGAAAAATCCTATCCCTTGAGTTAATAGACTTGAAACTTAGCACGAATATTCATCTAAGTAAATTATAAAGTTTATCATTTTTAGTTTTCCTAAACTACCCCCTAAGGAGGGATTGGTGGTGTCAGTCTGTATGGAGGAACTTTAACACGCGGTCCGATTAACTCAAAACTCAGTTTTTATACTTGAGACCAACAGTTAAGACTAACGTGTATCAGGGTTTTCCAAAAATCTACCCCTAAGGGGTGAAAAGTTAATTTTATAGCGGAGGATTTTATGGGGGGCTTGATTAACTCTAAAATTGGTGTAAATAATGTTTGAGTCAAGTTATGGAAACATACCAGACGATTTTTGAAATTCTTTATCTGTGTTCGTGAAAACAGATGAAAAATCTTATTAATTTGGTTAATGAACTTGAAACTTAGCACAAATACTTGCCTAAGTAAGTAATAATGTTTGTCATTATTAGTTTTTCAAAACTACGCCTCAAATGAGGTTTAGGGATGTTAAAGTTTGTATAGAAGAATGTTAAAGCGCAGTCCGGTTAAAGAAATGGTACTTTGAGTCAAGTTAGGAAACTTGCCAAACGAATTTTCTAGGTTAAATGCTCTAAGATTTTCACCGATTTTGACGGCATATAGCTGATGTTTTAAGGAGTAACTTAGGCTATTTTTATTTTAGAAAAATAATTAGGGTTCCGCGCAAGAAAATTAAAATCCATGTAATCAGACAACCACGTACAGTCCAGTACAAACTTACTAAGCCTCCGCTGTCTATTGCGGCTATAACAACAAATAATAAAAATAAAGCAAATAAACTTTTCATTTTGAAAAAAAATAAAAATTTTAATCTAGCATGTGGGGTGTCATCGTCTAGAACTCATTGAGTAGAGTACAAACATATTTTCTTTTTATCTTTTAAAATTAAAAAATAGGGGGCCGCAAAAGTTGTAAATTTTAGACCATTTTTGTACGAGCTCTAGCCAATGACGTATTATAGATAGACGCGTCATACACGAACATCAGTGCTTTCAAAAACAGCGTAAGCCATGATGTACCAACATACCAGTATATACTGGCCGCAAAGAAAAGGAAAGACGCATGCCGATACCTGTTGTAAGATAGAGATGAATATACTTATTTAATTACGTCACTAGCTGCTGCATGTTCACTGGCGCGCGTGCGTGACTGATATCACGCCGGGCAATTACCCTTCATTTAATTTCCCATTTTTGAGCCCGGGCAACGCATCTAAAGGTAATATATCATTGGCTCTAGCGCAACAATTCAACAAATTAGGAATTTGAAACTTCTTTATACCATGTAGGTACCATGAATACTGTATTTAATCAACAATACTGAAAACGGCGATTCATAAGGTATTTTGTTTAAACATGGGTGATTTTCTGCAACTGCAAAAAATAACCTTGTAATTCACAGTATCATTATACAATAAGTAAAAATTTATCTTTGCGATTGTTAAACATATAATATGGTACGGAACCCTTCGTGCGCGAGTCTGACTCGCACTTGACCGGTTTTTTTTTTCCAAACCAAATCAAAAGACCATGCTCTCTGTGTCTCGTCTCATTGGGGTCGTGAGTTTGATTACCAGACAAATTAACTCAACATCGGACTTCGATACCATGACTTCCGAACTGGTGTACTGCTCGCAAAATTTTTCGAAATGGCGACCTTCGCGATAATGTCATTCAATATAGCGGTTTTCGATGTAATGAGTTTTCGAACTGGCGTACCACTCGCAAAATTTTTCAAAATGGCGACCTTCGCAAAAACGTCATTCGAACTCGTATCACTACCGTTAGTTACAGGTCTTAACAATAAATTAAAGTTCCAATATGTCCTGCATAATAGGCATACAATAACTAAGTACTAGCATTAAATTTAAAATTATTTACAAAATACCGTGAAATTAATACATGGTCAACAATCCAATCAATAATTCAAGAAATCTTGGATCGCGGATTGTCCGAAGGGGTTACCGCGGCCCTGGCATAGGCAACTGAAGGAACACGGGTGGGTTTTAGTCAGTAAAAGTCTGACACGCCCTTCCGCTCCACCCAGAGCAGGAGAAGTTATTTGATGATTTCCCACCCTCAAAAAAAAAAAAAAAAAAAAAAAAAAGGTTATGAAGTTCCGAATGTCACTAAGTATTTTGTTGTATATTTTTGATGCATTGATGCGAGATGCGCATTTGTATTTTTGATGAACAGTTAGTATTTTTTTTTTAATATAGAATCGCTTAGAATGTGCGTCGCATGCGCCTTTCTAGTCTATTCATACATCCATGATTATCACCATAGTAAATCACATAACGGTAGCTCAACTTGATATAAAGTTCGGCACATATTCCACGCATAGCTATTTCGCTACGGATGCCATCGTTTCTATGGTTCAATTACGGCAGTAGACCATATCGGTATGGTAAAATTGAGTGATAACATCTGTCGTGCATATTATCCTATTACAATCAGACTAGGTACAATTATATTGATGGAGTACCTTTCATATCTTTTTAGGGTTCCGTACCAAAATGGTACAGAAACTGCTGGGGAGTTTGTTGCGCTACTTCTTCCCAGCTAAAGCACTAGAAAGTGGTGAAGGGCGGGCGTTTTGTGGGGACTGTCTTATGTAATTTTGACGTTCAAAAAGTGCTGTTTCTCAGCCTAATTTGACTTTTGATTTTGGTAAAAACGAACCCTTATGGTGCGACTCAGTCTCGTCTCTCTCTCTCTGTCACAGCTGGATATCTCAAAAACTACTAATGCTATCAACTTGAAATTTGGAACTGTTTTAGATGACATTTGCCCCCCACTATTTTGCAAATAAGAAAGAAATTAAACATTTTTTTTTTTCAACAGGGACTTAAAAATTCGAAGTAGGGCTCTAGGGCATGTGAGATATTATATGGAAGAACGCTGTTTGCACATTCTCAAACATTTTTTAAATTTTTTTTAGGCCGCGTAGTTTTCGACTTTTGATGAAATATGTAAAAAAAAATACTGTTCCCCCCTTATCTCCGAAGTTTGCATAGAGAAAAATCTTAAATTATTCTATGTGATAAAAGATTAATAATAATAATAATAATAATGTTTATTTTTCCAAAAGAATACATAGATATAGGTTGAGCACAGTGGTAGATAAACTAAAATTATAAGGCTACAAAAATCTATATAAACAAAATAATAAACCCTGTCTCTTAAGGCCCAGGTTCCAAGATTGGTTTAGCTCGGTGTGTAAGTGAAATGGCGTTATGGCTGTCTAGTTTGACGCACGAGATAGAAGATTCTCACGCGCACCGGAATTATGTCGTAAAAATGCAAATAAAATCGTATAAAATTAGAAATTAACTATTTAATAAAAAGTAATCCATCACTGGATGCAGTTTGGAATTTGACATTTCATGGTATATTTTTAATTATAATTATAATTGTTAATGAAGGGATAAACTGCTTTTAAAGATTATTAGGAGGTATGTTTAGAGATTTTTTTGGTGCATTAAAATATGTATAATTATGTTTTGGCTTCCATCACTGTATGCGAAAAAGACTTGAAAATATTATATTTTTTTTACATGTCAAAATTATTTACGGTTTATGAGATACACTGCTTTAAAAAACCACCTTTTTGATCGTTTTCAGGAAATCTGGGCCTTAAACTAGGAGGCCTGTATCTTAAGAGACAGTGTTCGGCCAGATGGTTGCGTAAATTAAGTTGTACCCTTTATGAGTGAAATTGTGTCGATCTATCTATCTAACATTACAATATAATAGACAACATTATATTTTGTAAATTAAATTAAACATTACATGTGAACACTTCCTGCAGTTGTGATTAAATTAAATGTGTTGTGTGTGTGTGTGTGTGTGTGTGTGTGTGTATGTGTGTGTGTGGGTAAAGGGTGTATGGTGTGTGCATTGTTGTATGTATATATGTATATGTTATATAATAATATTATGTAGATATTTGTGTTCTTGTTGTTCTTATGTTATTAGTGATATGTCATAATGTTATAATGTTAAGCGATGTAAGTTAATAGAGATTCTGTTTTAGCATAGTCCTGCTGAAAGAGCCATTCTGTAATTATGGATTTAACTTTAAATTTATTTAAGTTTATTACGTCGAGTTCCTTCTGTATTTTTTTAAATAAGTGAAAGCTTAGAACATAGTATTGGTGTCTTGCAAACGAGGTTTTGTGTTGTGCACCGGGGGTAACATATGTTCGCTTTCTTGGATCAGATGGAGGCAAGCAGCCATGTGTTCTGAGCACAGACCGAAGGACATAGAGCTGTCGAACCGTCAGGACTTGACAGTCAGCGTATAATTGCGTTGTAGGGTACCTATAGGGCTTCTTCATCATGACTTTAAGTACAGCCCTTTGGGCCCTCTCTACTCTCAAGAAATAAGTCTTTGCTGCTCCACCCCATACTGTTATGCAATATCCCACTATCCATAGATTACAGGAAAAATAAAACGATGTCTCTAAATAGCACACTTTTTCAGAAATCGGAACAGAACCATCGGTGCGCGAGACCGACTCGCTCTTGACTGATTTATTTGTAATTAAAACAGCACACACACACACACACTTTCAATCACAATCCGAAAGATTTGGAAGGAAATTGCTAATACATTGCTTCATCAATCAATCTGCCTAGCCTTTTCCCAACTATGTTGGGGTCGGCTTCCAGTCTAACCGGATGCAAACGAATACCAGTATTTTACATGGAGCGACTGCCTGTCTGACCTCAACAGCCCAGTGACTGGGTAATACGATACCCTTTAGTAAGAATGGTTGTACTGGTTGACCAGTAACGACTGACAAAGATCCACGAATGACAGCTGGGACCAACGGCTTCTTATTTTTTATTCCTGGTTGCTAGTAACCGTCTACCGCGATATCCATAAGGTATCTATCTATGGACCGTGACAGTCATATTATTTTCAAAAACCGGCCAAGTGCGCGCCGGACCATACACAATGAAGGGTTCCGTTGTTGAAAATAATTTATCCCAAAAACAAAAAAAAAAAAAAAATGTACCTACCTATGCGATAAAATTACTAATTCACAATTTTAAGAATTTTCCCTTTACTTGTGCTGTGAGACTTTGCTTCATGCCTTCTAATTGTAGCTCAACGGGAAGTACCTACTATATAGGTTTTTCATTTACTTCCGAGTGTCAAAATACTCGTATGTCGCATAAATGGCCGTATTTTTTTACTGTGTTAACTTAGAAACTTGATTTTTTTAAAGCTTAGAGGGGCCATAGACTTGCATAGTTGATATTAATTTCAACTTGATACCTCCACTCGTTCCTGGGAAAAAGGGCCTTGACAGACTGACAGACAGACAGACATACAGACAGACAGACGGAAAACGAAGTCATCCTATAAGTGTACGAAAACCTAAAAATGGACCTCTAATGAAACTACTTGGTATCCCTGCGATAGAAGACCATGAAAAAACTAAGGAAATAAACCACCACCATATCCGTAAAATAATAAATAAAAAAAAAAAAAAAAAAAATCTTTTATTTACAGACTACATAGGCCCACATTGTGTTAGTGTCTAAATTATCTTATAAACTATGTTAGTATACCTATACCTACTTAGAACATTGATAATACCACAGACAGTTTCATCAAGCCCCATGTAATACATGAAGCTTGATAAACCTATCCATGGTAGGCCCATCCAGCCTTTCAGCAAACATCCTCAGGATACTGTTGGTGCTTCCTCCCACTCTGCGAGTCATCGACGCCACCTTTTTACGCATTATTGCAAAATAGTCGTCAGTGTGTGCATCGGCGAACATACCTGACGCACTACAATAGGGTGGAAGCCTCAACAGCACCCTAAAGGTATTATTATATTGTACTCGCAGGGCATTGTTTGCTTTTTGGGTATGATTAGCCCAAAGGCTGCTGGTGTAAAATGTTTGGCAGTAAGCCTTGAATAGTGTAATTTTTACCGGTACTGAGCAACCAGCAAACCTTCGAGCCACCATATTTCCCCTTACAGCCAATGCCCTGCGCTCCCTCTCCATGTCTGAGTCGTCTTTCAGGTCTTCGGTAACAATGTGGCCCAGATATTTAAACTGGGTTACTCTCTGCAAAAGTGAACCGCACAGCGTTACCGGAGGGATATATGATGGACTTTTACTTCTACCTCTAAACACCAACAGCTCACTTTTCTTGGGATTGTACTTTAACCCATACAGCTCAGCATACCCCTCACAAATAGAAAGCAACTTTCTCATTCCACAGATGGATGGGCTCAGCAACACCATGTCATCTGCGTAACTCAAGTTATTTAAACTAACTCCATCTATGTGGCATCCGACATGTGTGTTGCTGAGCTCAACCAGTAATTCGTTAACATAAATGTTAAAAAGCCTTGGGGAGGTCAGACCCCCCTGTCTGACACCACATTCTAGTTTGTAGGGGTCAGACAGCGCGTTTGACCATTTTACAAAGTTTCTCTGCTTATCATACCACATAGATAACGTGGACACCAACGAAGCAGGTACGCCCGCCTCTCGAAGCTTTCCCCACATGACATTATAGGAAACCCGGTCGAATGCTTTTGACAGGTCCAGGAAACAAGCATACACTGGTGTATGTCTATCTGTATAATACTTGACAGTATGCTTCAACGCAAAAATGGCACTCTCAGTCGACAACCCAGCACGAAAACCAAACTGTGAGTCGTGTAACTGGGTATATTTACCGAGGTGGGCGTCAAGCACACTGTCAAGTACTTTGGCTATAACAGTCGCCAGTGAGATAGGTCTATAGTTACCCTTGTCTGCTATGTCTCCTGTCCTGTCCTTCACAATAGGTATGACTACTGTATCCAGTAGCTCTTGTGGTAAGTGAGAATGTCCCAAGCAAAGATTGAAGAACATAGTTAACACTCGCGGCAGATGTACACCAGCGTTTTGAAGATGCTCGATGCTGAGCCCATCGTGACCAGGAGATTTACCCCTCTTCATACCTTTAATAATAGATTTTATCTCTTTACATGAAAATCTAAAGGGTGATCCTGAACGACAGTGCTCAGCATCGATCCTCCTCGCCACGGTCTCGAGAGGTGAACTCATTTTAAAGTGTTCTTTGAAAATATTCGCTATTTCAGTGCAGTCATTCCTACCCTCCACGCTAGCCGAAACGCTTGGGGTATTATTATTCAGTTTTTTAGTACCTTTCCAAAATGACGTGAAACTTTTTTTTGAATGTAATGAGGCTAGAATGTCCATTTCAATTTTGTCTTGGTTTTTAATACACCATTTTAATTTTGATTTAAATACTTTCTGCGTTAATTTCATATCTTCAAAAATAGGCCCGATACTAGGTTGACCATGCCACATCCAAACTTTAAACTTAATCTTTGCTTGGGTGTGAGCTTCTTTTACATGTTTGTTCCAGCCCTTTATACATTTATTTTTTCCTATAATGCCCCTAGATGTCCTACTACTACTGGCAGCCTCACTTAATACACATACAATTTTGCTATACATTTCATCCAACAGAATTTTATGGTCGAGCTTATCACAATATTTATCCGCACACCGTGTAAAGTTTTCAGGAAAGTCTAAGCTCTTTAATTTATTATTACACTGCAACCAGTAATTATTTATTTCTTCTGAGCTTCTGTCACCCCAACGTATACCGTTACATAATTTTTTAACAAATGTTTTTTCTCTAATTATATTAATATCACATTCCAATTTCAATGGAAAGTGATCTGACCAGAAAGAGTCATAAATCACCTCAATGTTTACTATTGTTTTGGACGCCGACCGTGTTACAAGACAGTGGTCTAGCCAACGTTTACACCCATGTGAGTCACTAATAAATGTAAAAGTAGGCGACAATACGCCGAGACAATTGACATCCGCACATAATAATTCTTGCTCGTTACAAAAATCAAGAAGTTCAATAAAAAATGACTCACCTGGGTGCGCGTTAAAGTCCCCTAGTACAAACACTGATTCCATCATATTACTTTGTATCATTGAGTACATTTCACTGAGACATTCTGTAAAGTCTAACAAATTCTCACTACAGTCCGTTGGCATATACATGTTAACTACCATAAAAGATCGGTTGTTAACCACTACTTTGACTGCACAGATCCTATTATTATTACTTTTCACTACCGACACGTGATTGAAAGCACTTTTTCGCCACAGTATGGCGACACCACCGTATGGTCTACCTTTGCAAATACCAGCAGACGTGTCTATTGAAGACTTCGCAGTGTAGCTGAATTCTTGATCTATGTTTTCGAGAAAGTGTAAATCATGTGGATATAACCAAGTTTCCTGTAACAAGACTATATCAGCCGTCCTGCACAGTGAGCGCACACAGTTCACCGATCTCTTCACATTTTTACAATTAAATGTTATTATGTTCATTTTCGAATCACTATCCATTAAGTCTTGGTTTTTATTTCATTACTCTGAGAAACACTCATGTCCTCTTCTTTTCTCCTTTTGAAATGTATAAAACGTCGAAATGTGATGCCATCGGGCCACATCTTGTCATCCAGAAACGTTTCAAGCTTGTTTTTGTTTACAAGTAATTTAAATGCATTATAAGGCCTCTCTTTCTTCATTGTTATTTTCTCCAGTGTAACTACTTCCGAAGTTTTATTTTTTATATACAGACAGATATCGTTTTCTGCGGTTTCCTTGTTTACGTTAGAAATAAACAAAGGAATTTTTACTTCAGCTGCTTTAAACTTTTCAGATAAGTCCGTGGTCGCTTTCCCAGTTTTACCAACAAACCGATTTCTAGCCCTTCTTTTTTGGACTGTTATCCATTCCTCGTTTGGTTCATTAAGCATTTTCCATTCACCTTTTCTCACAATGTCCGCCATGGTGGGCTGTTTTGTTTCAGCTGTCACTGCATGACACACAGCTGATTCGGGCACCTTCGGGCAAAACTCATTTTCTAAAAGAGTCCAGTTAATCAGTGCAGACGCACTCAGCTTATCTGTCTCCACCTGTGCGCGAGTGAGAGAGCGATACTTTGGTGACTCAGAGCGTTCGATGCTCGAATGTCTCGTCGTCACGTTGACACCGGCCGCCGGCGATAAACCGATAGGGCCGCTATCCAACACATACCCTCCTCTTTTTCTTGTGTTAATATTGCATGTTAAAAACGATGCAGCGGGCCTGCATGGTTCCAATTCCAATTTCAGCTCATCCAATTGATTCAATGTTACGTATCTGTCTTTTATATCATTAATTTCTGTACGCATAATCAGCAAGTCTTTTAACAATTTAGTGACATCGACATGGTCGAACGTAACGGGCGGTAATTTTTGCAAGTCACGCGCCACAAAAATCGGCATAAGGTCCGGTTCAGTTACTTTGAAAACACATATCATATCTTCTAGGTTTCTCTGTTTTTTCCCCTCTTTACGCCTGGATACTTTCTTCTGTTTACCGTTCAAAGAATTAAACAGTAAATCTTTAGCATATTCTACCTCCTCCTCAGAAAAAGCAGATGCGCAAATCTTAATTAAACTCTCGTTATCCATCACTGAGATCTTATTTTGAATAAATGATAAAAGCTCACATATTACTAAATTACAATTCACACATTTTAGCGTATTCACAGGTATCGTCGCGGAAGTTGCCATATTCGAACCGCTCGCGAGCGCGGACGCCGGACGACTCCAATAATATTAATATTACATTCATTAGGAAACATCAAGAAATTCAGATCTTACTACGAACCAATTCAATATCATTTTCAATTGATTCAGTAATTGACACCAAAGCTTGATTGAAACCAACTATACCCAAGGACAGCCTTCCCAAAGCACATTTCCCGACCACCAGACCCTTATAATAATATACTCTACTAATTAATAGTGTCCCCCTCTACAAGGTAAACATAAGTCTCTGGAGGGGGAAGGGGGAGGGTTGAAACATTAATCATCCTCAGACGACGTTGGAGACATACTTGTTTACGAGCAAAGAGTGCCAAAGGATGGGCTGATAATTTTGCCAAGAATTTTTGGAAGTTCGAAAGTTGTGACACTTTAAATCGCTTTTGATAATGGCTTTGACGTTAAATGTGGTGATGGAGTTTGATGGATCATTTAATTTTGTATCTGTTAACTGCTGAATATTTTCTAGGTACGAAGTGTAGTTGTGTAGAAGTGAAAACTTGAAAAAAGGGTAATAAAGTAATAGAGATGATGCCTAAATTTTTTTGTCCGTCTTTTAGATTATTAAAAAATATTGGACACGTATTTTTCTTTTTTTTACGTAATCAAAAGATTACGGCGATACATTGAGTTAAAATATTGCATGACGTCACGCGTAGCTAGATTTTATACTTAGAACTAAGTGACGTAGATAGATATTAAAGTTGGGGAGTGGGTCCCCAACTTTAATACGTGTTAATAATATCTAAGTATTTTTTTATTAATATGATAAGGCAAAAAACACCTGTCTAATATTTCTTTATTACGTATCTGACTGAGGGACTAAATATATTTTTTTTTTACTCAGGCATCATCCCTGTTGTACTCATTATTATGAAACATTTTTACTATGGGAGCTGTTCCCTAGATTTTGTCGAGTTATGCGAACATAAACGTACGGAGCAGCTGTTTTTTTCGCGGTTCGAAGAAAACACAAATAACAGCTCCATACATTTGGTCGCCTAATTAAAATTTTTAGGTTTTCAGTTATTTCAACTGCACTTTGTATGTATCTGCAAAACGACCAAGTAACTTCGATAAAAGAGTTAAATGAAATAAAATTAACTTTTAATTGCAAGAATTGTAGTAATTACACATGGTGAGGTTTTTAAAAGTTTCTAAAACAATTCGCTAAAACTAGCATGCGAACTAATTTAATACATTGGTTAAATAAATAAAGCTAATAAAATTAAAACATAGATCATAGTTATTAAATTAAGAATAATAATGTCAATCATTTCTCAAATTTTATAAAAAAATAATAATTTAATTGTTAAAATGTCGGTGTCACTCTTTACGAATACCAGAATATAATGATTGTTCTATAAGCCATTTGAATAACGCTGCCGCTGTTTATACGATTTTGGTAATTTATTATTATATCCATATAATCATTGGAAAGCAACTTCTGTGGCTTTTCATTTGAGGAATAATTAGTCTATCAGGATATCTAGTGTTAAACGTAACAGTGTCTCCAAGGCGTTGAAATAGTTCGGAGTGCATTTTAACAAATAGCATTCAAATATGTACATACCGGTAACATTTAATATTTTTATCATCATGTCGCATCTTTGCGAGAAAAACGTGCTATCTCGAAAGATTAAATTTTACAGGAACGTGTCACGTTTTTCTCGCAAAGAGGCGATGTTATAAACATGACTCTCTGTGCAGCAATATCACTAAACTTGTTTTTGATTTTTTAGTATGAAAATTGATCTACCTCTTTGGTCTGGTGGTTGCAAGTGCCACCACGCACACAGTGCATGCAGCACACAGTGCACGCAGTACACAGTGCTGAGCATGAGGTCCTGGGTTCGACTCCCAGGTCGGGCAAAGTGTTATTGGGTTTTTCCATCTGGAATTTCTCAGTAGTAGCTCGGAGTCTGGATTTGTGCTTCACATAATCAGCCTATAATGTTCTCACTGCTGGGACACAGAGCTCTCTGTAAGAGGGTTACCACCTAAGATTGCACCCAATCAAAGAGATTAAAGATAATAAAGAGAGGAGAAGAAATGTAAAACTGTTATCTCATGTCTCAGTGACGCCATCTAGCATAATATAGCAAAATTACATAATAGCCAAGTATGAACTGAATACCCGATACATTTTTAACGACTGCCTTTGATTTAGCAACCGTGAGATAGTTTGACATATCTAAGAAAATTATTTAATTTATCTCAATACTCGATAAAATATAAAATAATAACGAATATAAACCGTAGTTGAATCGAGTAATTTTATCACTACGAGGATTCGCCGTAT
The DNA here is from genome assembly GCA_905163495.3 of Cosmia trapezina. Classification (NCBI taxonomy): domain Eukaryota; kingdom Metazoa; phylum Arthropoda; class Insecta; order Lepidoptera; family Noctuidae; genus Cosmia; species Cosmia trapezina. The sequence goes on from LR991044.1 coordinate 15,808,436, forward strand.
TTTTCTTCGAAAATAATTTTCTTTTGGTGGACACGAATGTGACTTGACCTGCAGGCGTACCACACAAGACTGAGCGACTTTTGACCACTTGGACATAAGTATCGGATTACGATTTTGTTCGCTATGTCCCGTCTTTTGTTAAGTAATATTTAATGTCTTTGTACCCAATCTTCGACCAGTTAACTCATAATTACATACATTCACAAACTAGGTACACTTTAATCAACGCCACTTTATTCCACCTTCCCACTACTTAGTTAAACTAAGTTAAATTAAACTCTGACCTCCTAAAGCATTTTAACCATTATAATTGGCTTTAACAAATTAACTATGAATGATTCAACAGAACTAGGATAGGGGACATGCGTATTAAGGTGCCTATACAAGGGGTATTTTTAATTACCGTTAACCTTTTAAGGGGTCAGTGTACATACTAAAAGTTGTTCATAATGATGTCATTATGAATGATGTCATTCGTGGATCTTTGACAGTCGTTACGGGTCGTCAGAAGCCGGAACTCTGACAACCAGTCTTACCAAGGGGAATCGTATAACCCAGTAACTGGGTTATAGAGTAGTCGCTCCATGTAAAATACTGGTATTCAGCTGCATCCGGTTAGACTGGAAGCCAACCCCAACATAGTTGGGAAAAGGCTAGGCAGATTGATTGATTGAATGATGACATTATGAACATTACAACTTTTAGTATGGGACCAAACCTGAAATTGCTAAAAAAAATCGACTGTTCCCTATATAATTATGTTTGCATAACTTGTCAAAATGTAGGGAACAGCTGATTTTTTTTTTCGTGATTTTAGGTTTGGTCCCGTAGTAAAAGTTGTTCATGATGATTTTGCCCGATTTTTAACGATCGGTACTGTCGATCGAATGCTGTGTTGTGACACTAAATAAGATGTCCCTATTTAGTATTACAACTGACAATGGGACATTTTACCAAAAAAACCGGACAACTACGTATCGGACCACGCACAGTGAAGGGATCCGTGGTTGAAAAGAATTTATCCCAAAAACAAACTTAACTTTGCATACCAATATTTTTTTGTCATTAAATTACAAATTAACAATTTTCGGACTTTTCCCTTTACTTGTGCTATGACAACTTGCTTCTTGCCAAACATTCTAGTACAACGGGAAGTACCCCATAGGTTTTGATTTACTTGCGAGTATCAAAATATGTCGCATAAATAGCCGCATAGACTTATAAAAAAAGATGGACTCCGCGCCACGCATATCGAAAGTGAAGCACCGTACCGATCTATGTGTGCATGATTTGAGTACCTGCAAGTACGTCGTCGCTCGTGTCACGTAATGGCGGCCGGTCGGCATACTATGATGTAAATGTGTGCGTGAGGCGTGTTTGTACAAACGGTCCGGCATACTTACTGTGCTTCACTTTCGATATGCGTGGCGCGGAGTCCATCTTTTTTTATAAGTCTATGAATAGCCGTAATTTTATTGCGTTGACAAAAAAGCTTGAGTTATTTAGAATTCCAAGGGTCATAGACCTACGTATTATTTCAAATTGATACCTCTACGCGTTTTCGAGAAAAAGGGTCTTGGATTTAATTGATACATTTTTACGACAGGTGCTGTTTAATAAAGTGGATAATGTATGAAAAAAAATAAAATGTCGCTCGATTGACATTTTTTTTTTTTTATTAAATGGGCTCGCTTCTATTTCGGTTTTCTCGATTCTATCGATCGTTGCTGTCACCTGGTAATGATCGACAAATAAATATCAAGATAAAAATTGAGCACACATCCCATATTGATTTATCGACTGGTAGCGATGGACAAAAAGACCATGTCGATCGTCTGTTGCCTACACATTTACCTACTCGAATTTGTTTGATCACACGTCGAAAACCGAAAATCGAGCAAATCTATAGATGTGCATATGGATTGAGGGCCCGTTTTTTTAACCCTTGCGGAACGAAATAAGACTTATAGGGGATTTAGTTAAAAATAGTAAAAACTTAAAGCAAAGGTCCATAAATTTCTTAAACGTGAATTTTACGATTTTATGCAAACACTGATAAAGCTAAATAAATGTTTTTTTTTTGCTTTAGGCAACTAAAAAAAAGAAAATAAAATTGTAAATAGTAGGTACCTATATAATACTTTTAGCTGCAAATATTATGACTTTCCCACTGCGCTTTACAAAATGTACAGGTACTTACTATGAACATTATGGTCACCCTACAAATTTTTGTCATATAAAAAGTTAAAAATCAATCAATTTTCCGCAAAATTTCTAGTATTAGTTTACCCGGCATTCGCCCACGGCCTCGGTCCACGGCACAGAGAAGTTAATCAGGAAAATCCTAGCCTCCACACTGGTTAATTTTGATGTGCCTTGTTTTGCCGAGGCTATGGATGCCTGGAAACTCGCTTGCCCGAATTCAGATCCACCCGACAATCCATCTTCCCAGAGACGGTGGGATGAGCCGCTCTGCAGAGTAGTACAGAACAATTTACTGGACGTCTGCTACTACTGCGGAGCGTGCGCGTCTGCTGGCTGTGGTTAAGTGGGAGTCGGGTCTGTGGCTTCACGCACTACCGTCGTCGAACATAGGCACTTTGTTCGACGACACTACTTTCCGCCTCGCTGCTTCACTGCGACTAGGAGCTCCATGTTGTTCTCCTCATCGCTGTCACTGTGGTGAAGTTGTCAACAGCCTCGTACACCACGGCCTGTCTTGCAGCCGAAGTGCGGGTCGCTTAGCACGGCACGCGAACATCAATGACATCATCCGACGAGCCCTTGTCACCGTCGGCGTCTATAGGCACCTTTAATGACTCGGGTATCGAATCTAGGACCGTCACGCCTACGATGTGCCCACGCGGTTATCATGCGGTGTTTGTACTCGTAATGGTCAATAACATTAGTTGAACTCTTGCGTGTGCACACGATTTTATGCTAATGTTATTGTGTAAGGTCTACTTTGATCTACGTAAAATTCGCCGTGTATTTTGGAGTAGGTCAGCTTATCTTTTGGAGGTTCTTAGTAGATTATTCGGATAGGAACTATCTACCAGAAAAGTTGAGACACGGAATAGAAATATGTGAAATTGTGATCCAAATTAGTGGATCGTAGCAGGTGGCATTCTACAGTTTCTGCTTACCCCCCATGGGAAAAAGGCGTGACCACTCTGACCCACTCTGTCGCATCGCATCGCCTGCCCGCGCTATTATAAGTAATAACAAAGTTTTCACAGTGATCTTTCTTACTTTTTAGGGTTCCGTACCTCAAAAGGAAAAAACGGAACCCTTATAGGATCACTCGTGTGTCTGTCTGTCTGTCTGTCTGTCCGTCTGTCACAGCCAATTTGCTCCGAATCTAACGGAGCGATTAAGTTGAAATTCGGTACACACGTGGATTTCTGTGACCCAAACACATACGGTTAAAGTAAATAAATTAATTTTGAATATGGGGGTCACTTTTAGGGGGCAAATAAGAAAATTAAAAAAAAAAAAAATTCAAGCTGTACCGTGTGACATATCAAATGAAAGGGTTTACTATGAGGCTCTCAAATATATTTTTTTTATAATTTTAAAATAAACAGTTTTAAAGTTATTTAAGAAAATAGACGAAAATTGACCATCCCCCCCCCTTATCTCTGAAACTACCAAACCTAAAATTTTGAAAAAAATGCAGAACATAAATAAATAAATAAATATCCTTGGACATTTCACACAACGCCATCTAGTCCCAAGCTAAGCAACCTAATGCTTGTGTTATGGTAACGAGATGGCTGATAAACTACTTATATACATTTTTTTTTTTTTTTTTTGTAAATACATACATATTATAGATAGAAAAACACCCAGACTCGGAACAAATAGTTCTATACCTGTAGATTACAGGAAAACCTAAAAGAAGTTTGTGGTCTTAAAATAACATGGTAAATCTCTCAATATTGTGAGTGCCAACTTACATTTACTGTTGGAATGTATGGGAGAACATGTTTTTCAAGTATAATGTTAAGTTTGTTTTTGGGATAATTTCATCCCAACTACGGAACCCTTCATTGTGCGTAGTCCGACACGCACTTGACCGGATTTTTATATTTTTCCTCGGTTCCTAAGAGTCTTAGCGTGATATAGCCTACAACCTTCCTCAAGAATAGGGCTATCAATAATTTTTCAAATTCAGCTGGTAGTTCCAGAGATTATCGCGTTCATCCATACAAAAAAACAAAAAAAATTAACTCTTCAGCTGTATTATCAATATAGATAGAGATAGATAGATGTAGGATAGATTAGTATTTATTCATACTAATGAGTATGAGAAAATTTATAGATTTTTAGCATATAGCATAGATTTTTAGCATTCATTCATTTCAATTTTACCAATGTATTTGGTTATATGACTTTACAAGTTATTGCGTATGCGTAAAGATCATTTTCACCTAAAGCAGTAATAAACATTGGTGATGTTGAAGGCGCACTCAGTTCGGATCGTGATCGGTTTTACGAATTTTGCCGATGCTACATCTAAGTTGTGTCGTACTGTACCACAGATTAATACAGATGGGACACACAACATCATTCAAATAAAAAGCGACTCTTGCTACAACACAATAAAGCGCAATTCAGGACGCACAACCCTTATTACCTGCAGTTATATTCACCTACAAGTTGCCTCTCTTTCTATCGCGTAACTCTTATACCTTCTGACTTGTTAGGGTTGTCTTCTTTTACGACGCGGCGCGTGAGTGAGTATCGAACTAACGTGCGAGCCGGTCGGCGCGTGGCAGCCCACACTGCATTGACCCAGTGAGATGAGCTCGCCACGTACTTGTAGCTTTATACCTTAACAGGAAACGTGGGTGCTCTTTTCTCCATACAAAAAGATACAAACGCTCTCGCCTGTTTTCTTTCTGGTTAATGACCATAAAGCAATGATTTTTTACAGAAATATAAATATCAGCTACTTGTATGCCCCTATGTTTTCCTTTTTGATGATATATTATTTTTATAAGAACTAGAACCCTCAAAAAATGCTCAAAATTGCCTATTCAGACCGCTGTCAACAGACGCCTAGTCTACCAATTTAACAACTATTAACGAAAAAAAAACATAGGGGCATAGTATATATCCTTCTTAAGGCTCTTACAGACAGAGGCGATATCGCGGTCGCGACGCGATATTTCGATATTATATCCGTAGAAAAATATCGCGTCGCGACGCGATATCGCCTCTGTCTGTAAGAGCCTTTATTCAGTTTATGAAATATCTTTTAAATTGGTTCAATATTGGAGGAGGAAATAGGCGAGAGCCAAACCTCGAAATGTGACTTTTTACACAGGCTATTTAGTCGAATCTGCAGTTGTCCTTATCGCACGAATTCGAGGGTGGAGCGCTCGCAGAGCGACAGAAATACCTTCTTAAAATACCTAATTTTTCGCCCCCATTTCCTCTTAACCGCGGACTGTCCCATCTGTATTAATCTGTGACTGTACCCACCTGTACTGTGTCAATAAAGCGCCTCCTACACGATAGATTAATTCCGCGTAAAGCGCCACTCAGCGTATCACATACATTCTAGGAATTTATAATATATCTGCTAGGTAAATTACTAGCTCTATCTCTTTGAGATAAAGCGCTTAGCAGCGTTGAAACTATTTCCTTATTGAATGAAATAGGCCGCAATAGTACTTACTCATATTTTCATTGTAACGATTTTTTTTATTAAAAATGTAATTATCTTAAAGCATTTTGGGTAAAATTTTTGCCACAAGCACAATTACTATCACCCAAATATATTAATAAAGTAATTATTTTTGCTAAGCCGACGTTCTCATGGACGTAAAAATATCGCGGCGGGATTTTATCGCGCACTGGATGTTCAACTCTCGGTATTGAGCCGAGCTTCGAAAATCCAGTGCGCAAAAAAATCGACGCGATATTATTAGGTCCGTGCGAACGTCGCGTCGGTGCTAGGGCCAAGGTTCATGTGTGGACGCGCCCCATTAAGAATTGCACATGTAGAAAAACGTTTTTCGTGTTTCGTATATGCGAATGAAAAACGGGACCCTATAATAGGATCACTCTTGGGATAAATTCATCCGAACTACGGAACCCTTCTTTGTGAAAAAAAGAAAAAGTATTTATTGTAACCCGCACAGGACCATCACCAACTAAACTAAAAACATAAATGATAAAAGTTTAAAAACAAAATTATCTAAAAAAATAAAAATCAGAAAGTCTTGTACGAGGCGAGCTCCGCGCACATGACCGGTTTTTCAATAATAATAATTTCGCGCGATTCACCTGATGCTAAAGTAAAGTGGTCACCATCAAAATAATTATGAGCATCTGTATATCAAAGGCATCGAAGAAAGAAAGAAAAACGTTTATTTGGACACAGTTCGTGAAACACAAAACAACAAAAGAAAAAAAAAACCGGCCAAGTGCGTGTTGGACCACGCACAATGAAGGGTTCCGTAGCTGGGATGAATTGTAAGGTGTATTCTTTGTTGAAGATCCTAATAAAATAAAATAAAATTTATCCCAAGAACAACCTTAACATTGTAGTTGAAAAACATGTTCTCTCATACATTCCAACAGTAAATGTAAGTTGGTACTCATAATTTTAAGACCACAAGACTTCTTATAGATTTTCCTGTAATTTACAAGTAAAGAACTATTTTCTGTATTTTTTTCAAAATTTTAGGCTCAGTAGTTTTGGAGATAAGGGGGGAACGGTCAATTTTCGTCTATTTTATTAAATAACTTTAAAACTATTTATTTAAAATTATAAAAAAAATATAATTGAAACCTTCATTTGATAATGTCACATGGTACAGTTTGCAAAACTTTTTTTTAAATTTTCTTATTTGCCCCCTGAAAGTGACCCCCATATTCAAAATTCATTTATTTACTTTAGCTATACATGTTTGGGTCACAGAAATCCATATTTATACCAAATTTCAACTTAATCCGTCCATTAGATTCGGAGCAAATTGTCTGTGACAGACGGACAGACGGAACAGACAGACACAGGAGTGATCCTATCGGGGTTCCGTTTTTTCCTTTTGAGGTACGGAACCCTATAAACAATGTTAAAGAAAATAATGTTTTAACAACAATGCTATGGTGTGTTCCTCACGGCTCCGCCAAAAAGGTTCATTTCAGCAGATGATGTTCATTGATGCTAGACTAAACGTCTTAGGTCCGTATTACAGAAGGAAACTCAAGCACTGATCTTTGTTTAAATTAAGTTTAAAACTAGTTTCAACCAATTAAATGGCTTGAATCTAGTTTTAAGTCATGCTTGAGTATTGAGTGACGTTCTGTAATACGGACCTTAGTCCCTTGAGGAATCGCCCGCTTGGGCAGGGCAATGGCGTGACCTCGTCGTGGGGGTTGGTGCTGCGGATACTCTCTCGCTTCCGAACATGGTCGGAAGTGTAAAGTATATGTTTCGTACTTCTTCATTGTCAACAAAGTGCTCACTTTTCATTGCTTTCCACTTTTCATCCTCCAAATTTTTCCTTTCAGTTTTTCTAAACAGCTACTAACTATCGGTGCTAAGTTAACCGGGTCAGTTGGGTTCAACTGGTTGATCCACAGTATATGGGTCGGTCGACCCCACCCGCTTCCCGCCGCTCCCTCGTTTCCTACATAAGACTGTGGTTACAATGACTAACTTTTTTATGTGTAGTCTAAAAGGTTTTTTGTGCTATTATACTGGGAACTGCGTCATTCAAACCGGAAGCCTATTTGATGTTACCACTCTCTAAGCACGTCTGCACTCTTCATTTTCAAATTTCGGAGAGTGTAGGAGTAATATTGTTTTATGAATAACTAGCTTTTGCCCTCAGATTCGACCGCGTGGATGTCGGAAAACTATCCCACGGTAACGTACTACCGCACCGGGGAATCCTTCCTTATTCTTTGTCTACATTATAAAGGGAACCTCATCAGTCAGGACTCTTTTTATTTATACAAGGTGTAAAATAAATAACCCACAACCTCTTAAGGGGTCATTGTACTCATCATTATGAACAACTTTTACTATGGGACCAAACCTGAAATTGCGAAAAAAAAATCAGCTGTTCAGTACATTTTGACGAATTATGCGAACATAAATGTATTGAACAGCTGATTTTTTTTTCGCGATTCCGCGAAAATTTTTTTTTGTAATGTGTTTGTTTTTCGATGTCGAGTATGTGGACGAAGTTCTTGCAGTTAATTTTTTTACACCTAATATAGATTCTATCTTCGAATGGTCCTGCAAAATGTTTTTACAGTTAAACAGTACAGTAGGCAAATACAAATGGCATTCGCTTCGGAGCATTTTCGGAGCGATTTTCTACAATCGCTATCGACGCATCTTTACGGAGGTTATCGTTGGACGCTGTCGATTCGTTGACTTAAGATCACGTGACATTTCGATAGCTAATGTCAACCCTATACAATTTTTGGCTTTTCTACTAGCGTTATCGCTAATCGAATGTTACTTTGTCTAGGCCCGCAGAATTAGAAGTGCAGACTTGCAGAGTAGCCACTCCCGCGACCGGTCCCCCGCGTGACGTCTTTAGGATTGTCCTTGAGACTTTTTGTCGGCGCGCGACGGGCGCCTAGCCACTTATACATGGCTTGTACACAAAATATTCCTATGAACGGATAGGAAACTAATGACTGTTTCTTAAACTGGCCAGACTATGAATTTTGTTTTAGAACAATAGATGACTTAGTTTTTACTATGTACTACTTACATCTCTAGACATTGAAGTTCAAAAGTAAATAAGGATTCCGTTGACATCAAAATGTGAAGGAGCATCATGGTGCAAGCATTTTTTTCCTTTTATGTTAGTATCTACATTGGTAGTAACACACGTAGGTAACATTCCCCCAACGGGTGAAACAGAAGAGGTGGTGGTAAATCAACGAGCGAATAGATTTACTCCTCTGACAAGCGTGCACTATCTTGAGATAGTGGTTTTGAACCGCAAATCTGACCGTCAAATTGACTGTATTCATTGTAGCTATAATTCCTTTATTAGACATGAGAATTACCTACTTAGTAATTTACCTTTATTTATAATCTTTATAGGCTCTGCACAAACGGGCCACCGACCACAGCCACCGGTGGCTGGCGACAAGCTGTTTACATGATTTTAAACACGTTTTGTATGGAATCGCCGCACCACAACCACCCGCTCCACTTGCTACTTAAGGCGAGTAGTGCCAACTAGCGTCACCATTGAGAAAAAAATCATAAGTCTGGAGATATGGAACAATTTGAAATTTTATATGCTCACATTTTTAGTCAGATGAGATGAAATGGGTCCAGGGGACTCGGGGACATCCATCGCCCCCCATTCCACAGGTCCCGAGATGGTAGCGCGTAGTGTTCCACGCGCGCCTCTCTATGACGTAACGGGGGAGTTCAGCACCTCACTCCCTCCTATGGGACGTGGCCATCACAAGTCCGGGGCAGCGAAGTCACACTCGCACCCACAGCCCCCGACGCAGGTGTACGAGGGAAAACCGGGCTGGTTTTAGTCAGTAAGAGTCTGACAAACCCCTCTGCCCACCCCAGGGCGGAGAACATCCATGAGGATTTCCACCCCGACAAAAAAAAAATCAAAATGGTTAGCGGCTCTATTCGACTTAAAACGCCGACACTCTCCACTCGTGCCCAGCCGCTGCGCCCCCTCTCACCTTTTTCAAATTGTAGTGGCCATCGACCACCTTCGTTTGCGCGGTACCAAAGGACGTGGCGCGCGGCAGCCACCGGTAGCTGTGGTCGCTGGTCCGTTTGCGCGGAGCCTATGCTTGATTGCATCGAACAAAATCGTGATGTCGTGAGTATGCGTGGTCGTTGGTTATCGCGTATCAATCAATTGTGGGTAGAGATATTAATTTTCTTGAGTTATTAGAAATATTTAGTCAATCATGTAGTCTATTATAAATCCGTGGAGTTTCTTGCCCGTTCTTCTCCATAGAAACCTACTACGCTTTGGAATGGGCAACTAGCTTCATCTTTCTGACTGACCGACCCCTTGACAGTTCAAAAGTGCTTGTAATTGGTTTATCTATCTATTGGTACTTATAATAAATCTGTAGAGAGGTCAATTCTGTACATGATATATATTTTCAAAATAACTATCAGGGGGTAATTAGTGATCGATACTGATGCCAAAAATGCAATCAGTAAAATTTTTGTCTGTCTGTCTGTCTGTCTGTCTGTCTGTCTGTCTGTCTGTATGTTCCTTATAGAAACAAAAACTACTCGACGGATTTTAACGAAACTTGGTACAATTATTTTTCATACTCCTGGGGAGGTTATAGTATACTTTTCATCACGCTACAATCAATAGGAGCAGAGCAGTGAAGGGAAATGTTGAGAAAACGGGAGAAGTTGCTCCATTTTTTAAGCTTCTGTCGCGTGTGCAGCCTTAATTATTAAAGCTACATAGAAATCATTTATGACGGAAGTGTTCTACATAAAATTATCTAAAAAATATCCCACAACAGCATATGTCTATCTTTTATGGTTGACTCACAATAACACGTGTAACTCCCGATAGCTTAGCAGTCCAATACATTAACTTAAAAACATACAAGGAGTTACACGCTGACGGAGTCGCGGGCACAGCTATTAATAATAATATTCTGCGGTTCCTTATTGCGATATTTTTCAACAGTATTGTGGATTGACATATTATATTTCCGAAAGTTAATCTGTCTGTTACATCAAAACCACTGAACCGTGAGGAAGGACATAATGGTACTTTTTTACGAAAAACGACGGAAACGCGGACGAAGTCGCGGGCAAAAGCTAGTTTGAAATAAATGCTTTGAGTTTGAGTTTGAATTGAAGTCACTTTTCGTGTCTGTCTGACCGCATTGTTCTTCTGATAGCAACAGCTTTAGATGCAGTTTTCACCGTCTTTTTAGAGGATTTATTCCGGAAGGTTTATGTGTATAATACATAATATTAAACATAGCCGAATAGAGGGAAAGAGGCATTGCACTTGGCGAAGTAAGACTGGCAAATCTACGTTTTGCTGACAACATTGTATTCTTTTTATCCTCAGCCATTGAACTTGAAGGGATGCTCTAAGAACTTGTTAATGCAAGCCTTGAGGTTGTACTGAAGATGAATATTTCGAAAACCAAAGTTATGTGCAACAAAAAACCTGGAAGCATAAAAGTAGACAGGGAGACAATATGACATTTCCAGGAATATCTTTACTTGGGCCAAGTAGTCTCTTTCGAGGCGAGGCAAGATAAAGAAATCACAAGACGACCGGGAAACGCCTGGAAGATCTGCTGGGGTCTAGACAAAATCCCTTTTCTGTAAGAGTTCACGCCAACGGAAAGATCAAATAGTATGGAGTTGACAGCAGCAGTCATGTGACATCTGTGAAGCTAATGTCAACTCCATACAATTTGATCTTTCCGTTGGTGTTAACGCTTACAGAAAAGGGATTTTGTCTAGGCCCCCAGGCGAGGCAAGATAAAGAAATCACAAGACGAACGGAAAACGCCTGGAAGAGCTGCTGGTCCATGAAGGAACTATTCAAGGGTAAGTTGCTTATCGCACTGAAACCCAGGCTCATGGACTGTCATAACCTATGGTGCACAGACTTGGTCTTTCACTAACATCTTTGAAAAAGCAAAACATTTGTTTGAAAAAGTCATTTCCCCGACAACTTAAATAACGCAATGAATGTTATTGAACTGTCAAAATGACAGACATTGATATTTTAAGTACTTACTACGAAATTTACATTCAGATTTTTTTAAATGGAAATGACTTATCAATATTTAAAACCTTTTTAAACAAAACTTTATTTACCAGTACAAAGTCAACGTGTCAATTTCACCAGCTACAATGAAAGTGCTTCCGACCGTCAGTGAGCGCGCCTTAACGCATTATGGAACTAGGACCACTCCCAGGCCAACCCACGACACGCCATCAAACGACTTTTAATTATTTTCAGGCATCCATTATAATGGACGACTGACTAGACTTGATAGTAAAAGATAGAGTAGAAAATATAGAACGATTTGGCTTTTATATTTCTACTAGCTTTTGCCCGCGGCTTCGCCCGCGTGGATGTCGGAAAATATCTCATGGGAATGTTCATGTGGAAAACATAGGGCCGTCCGATATAACTGTGCAAACTCAAATCGCTACGATATATCGTTACCGTGTATAGTAGGCATAAAGCTACCAGTCGGCATGATTTTTTCCGACATCTTCAACAGTCGTCGTCATATTTCAGCCAATTTACACAAAACTATAATGAATTACCCTGAATCACTCCGTTCATTGGAGAAAACCGTATGAAAATCCGTTCGGTACTTTTTGACATTATCGCATTCAAACAAACAGACTTACGCGGCGGGGGGACTTTGTTAATTACTTAAAATGTATTATGCCAGTCACGCTCTAATAACAAATAACTTTTGTCCGAGTGTCCACTCGTTCAAATAATTTCCTCGTAAAAACGCCGAATGAAATAAAGACTAAATGTTACCTCAAGATTCGAACTATGACTACATTTCCAATCCCTTAAATCTCTTAAAAAGAGGTAGGTACACAAACATTTGTCAACCCCTATTGTACCCCCTCAAAAACGCTGTACCATATATTTCTTTATTTCCTACCAAAAGCATAAATTTCCCTTATATCACCCCTTGTACGATTATGTCTTAAGACAAAAAGTAGCTCATGTCGTTTCCCAGGATGCTATCTATAGCCTTGCCAAATTTTGTCGAAATCCGTGCAGTTTTGTAAATTTTAAAATCAATCCCTATTTTACCCCCTTAGATGATTTTTCAAAAACGTTGAACCGCATATTTCTTAATTTCCTACCAATAGAATAAATTTGTTATCCCTAACTTAAGAAATACTGGGTTTCCCTTACAAACTTTCATCTCCTATATCACCCCCTGTAGTATTGTTTTTGAAAGTATCCTATGTCCTTTCCCAGGATGCTATATAAAGCCTTGCCAAATTTTGTCGAAATCCGTGCAGTTTTGTAAATTTTAAAATCAACCCCTATTTTACCCCCTTAAGGGATGATTTTTCAAAAACGCTGAACCGCATATTTCTTTATTTCCTATCAAAAGCATACATTTTAATTTTCACATCCCTAACTTAAGAAACACTGAGTTTCCCATACAAACTTTCATCCCCTATATCACCCCCTGTAGGATTATTTTTTAAGACAAAAAATAGCCTATTTCCCACCCCAGGATGCTATATAAAGCCTTGCCAAATTTTATCGAAATCCGTGCAGTTTTGTAAATTTTAAAATCAACCCCTAGTTTACCCCCTTAGGGGATGATTTTTCAAAAACGCTAAACCGCATATTTCTTAATTTCCTACCAATAGCATAAATTTGTTATCCCTAACTTAAGAAATACTGGGTTTCCCTTATAAACTTTCATCCCCCATATCACCCCCTGTAGTATTATTTTTGAAAAAAATAGTATCCTATGTCCTTCCCCAGGATGCTATATAAAGCCTTGCCAAATTTTGTCGAAATCCGTGCAGTTTTGTAAATTTTAAAATCAACCCCTATTTTACCCCCTTAAGGGATGATTTTTCAAAAACGCTGAACCGCATATTTCTTTATTTCCTATCAAAAGCATACATTTTAATTTTCACATCCCTAACTTAAGAAACACTGAGTTTCCCATACAAACTTTCATCCCCTATATCACCTCCTGTAGGATTATTTTTTAAGACAAAAAATAGCCTATTTCCCACCCCAGGATGCTATATAAAGCCTTGCCAAATTTTATCGAAATCCGTGCAGTTTTGTAAATTTTAAAATCAACCCCTATTTTACCCCCTTAGGGGATGATTTTTCAAAAACGCTGAACCGCATATTTCTTTATTTCCTATCAAAAACATAAATTTTAATTTTCACATCCCTAACTTAAGAAATACTGAGTTTCCCATACAAACTTTCATCCCCTATATCACCCCCTGTAGGATTATTTTTGAAAAAAAAAAGTAGCCTATGTCCGTCCCCAGGATACCATCTATAGCCTTGCCAAATTTTATCGAAATCCGTTCAGTGGTTTAGGCGTGAAAAGGTAACAGACAGACAGACAGACAGACAGACAGACAGACAGACAGACAGACAGACAGACAGAGTTACTTTCAAATTTATAATATTAGTATGGATGACACCATCATAGAAATATAAAAGCCGATCAAGAGCGAGTCGGACTCGCGTACCATACCATCATAAGTAATTTTGTTGATGATTTCTGAAAAAGTGTGCTATTTAGAGACATGTTGTTTTTTTTTTCTGTAACTTTTACATAAACTTCTATCACTTGCAAAATGTTTATTTAAATGTAATGAAAGCATAACCTAAAAAAAAAAAACAAAATTATGTCCTAACTAAAACTTAAAAAAAAACTATAATATGGCGTCAAAAAATTCCTCCGCATCGCTATCGACTGGTAGAGTACCTACCTACCCAAGAGACTGACGGCATTGCCACGTTGCCACCTACAACAATTTCAGATTTTACTCTATGCAAACTTCGGAGATAAGGGGTGCTAAAATTCCATAACTTTTGTATTCTCTTACGTCTTCCAAGACGTAGATAATCACAAGTAACTACGGGTAATTCACAAATTCAAAGTTGCTCTTCTAAGAAAGGCTAACCACATTTTCACATACAACTCGACCAAGCTAAGTATGCACCTCGCTTTTTTGTATATTTCAATGTAACTATGTCTAATATAATGTTAAAAACAATAAAATGCAAAGTAAAATCTAACAAACATTTGTTTACTTTTTTAGTCATATCGAATCCTTTTTGCAGACGGTACCTAAGCGTCAGTGTGACGTAATAGAAGCGAGGTTCAAACTTAGCTTGGCCGAGCAGTACATATCAACAGACAGGTGTTTTTAGGGTTCCGTAGTCAACAAGGAACCCTAAAAACACCTGTCTGTTGATATGATAGTTTCGCTATGTCCGTCCGTCTGTCCGTCCGAGAGCTTAGTTCAGAGACTCTTAGTACTAGAAAGCTTATATAATTTGGCATGGATATACATATTCATCACGCCAACAAAGTGGTAAAATAAAATCATGAAAAAAAATTTTTTTAGGGTACCTTCTGTACACGTAAAGTGGGAACATTTCTTTTTTCGTCTGCTTCATGGTGTTGGGTATTGTTGGATGGGTCTTTCAATGTGAGAACTAGAATGGTTAAATAAATGATTCGTTTGATTACTATCAGTTTATTGAACAGCTTAACCTAGCTAATACCGACACTACAGACATCTTGTTAAGACGGGACAGGAACAGGAAGTGTAGAGCGTGGTTGACATTAGAACACAGTCACACAGATAATAAAATACTTCAACACTCCCTCTCAATTTTAAGTTACAATATTTTTTCTAACATTATTACAACTTCAAATTGCTACACGAAACAAAATCATATACAATTATATATTTTTAAGGCAACACAAAAGTGACAGTATCTTAACATTTGACATGAGTGACATTTCTAGTTTGACATTTCTACATAACCTCAAATATAATCAAAATAAACAAAGGCTAAAGTTCAATTAAACAAATTAGCACGAAAATAATTATGTTTTACATACAAGGGCTTTGTCATAATGTCCGATGTATTTTCACAAGAACTCACGTATTTCACTGTAATTAAATTTCGAGCAATAATGTCTTTTATGAAATGAAACTTTATGTCTATGTGTTTTGAATATCGCGTATTTTCACTGTTCATAATCATTTTTATAGCACTTTGATTGTCCACTTTTAGTTCAACACTGCACTGATCATTAAAGTCTTTTGCCAAACCATGAATAAACAGGAGTTCACTCGCACACATGGCTGCAGAAATATACTCAGCTTCGGCAGTACTAAGCGCAACAGACTGTTGCTTCTTGGAAGACCATGAGATCAAATTGCCTTGGTGATAGATGACCATACCACTGACACTTTTTCTGTCTGTCTTATCACCAGCCCAGTCTGCATCTGAAAAGGCTGAAAATAGAGAAAGATTGCTATTATCTTCTTTCTTCTTATGGTAAGTCAATTCCATATCTTTAGTTGCATTTAAATAATGCAATATTCTCTTTGCTGCAGTCCACAAGCTTCTTGTAGGCTTGTCAAGGTATCTACTCAAAAATGAAGTAGCAAAGGTAATATCCGGTCTGCTGATTGTTGCCAGGTAATTTAGGCATCCCATAAGCTCTCTGTATGGTACATTATTAATCTGTTCTTCTTTTTCAGGTGCTTGGAAGCCGCTCTCCATCGGTGTCTTTGATTCTCTGCAGTTCACCATATTAAACTTTGCAATTATATTTTCAATAAAACGCTTTTGTGATAACTTTATTGTGTTGTTATTTTGCTGTATCTCAATACCTAAAAAGTTACTTATTGTTCCCAAGTTTTTGGCTTTAAATTCTTCTTGCAATAGTTTAATCACATTATTTACTTCTTTTTCATTTCCCATCAACATTATATCGTCAACAAATAGTATAAGCCATATATTCTTGCCTGAGTAGAGACATATATCATTTTTGGATCTTGTCATATTTATTTTCTTGCAAAATGTATCAAATGTTTTATTCCAACATTTTGGCGATTCTTTTAGGCCATATAAAGCTTTATTAAGTCTTAAGACTGTTCCTTCCTTGTTATTTTGCACATTTACTCCCTCTGGAACTTTAATGTACACTTCTGTTTCTAATTTTCCATTTAGAAATGCTGTAGGTATATCTAATTGATTTATTTTCCAGTCATTGTTCACTGCTTGTGATAATCCCATTCTTATGGTAGTTAGTTTTGCCACAGGAGCATATACATAGTCTTCAATTGTTTGTTGGAATCCTCGGGCAACTAACCTCGCTTTTCTTGTTCCATCTGATTTGGTCTTAAAAATCCATTTTGTGTCTATTGTTTTACATCCTTTTAGTAGTTCTGTTTCTGACCATGTTTCTGGTTCTTCTAATGATTTTATTTCATTTATTACTGCAGTTTTCCATTCAATACTCTGTTCTATAGCTTCTTTGTATGTTACCGGGTCGCTTACGCTGGATAATAAGCAGTATGCTTCATAAGTCTCATAATCATTTAACCGCTGTGGTTTTCTCACTTCTCTTCCTGACTTAGTACATATATTTTGACTACTTTTGTCTTCTCTATTTTCGTGTTGTTCTATCTCTTCAACTTCTCCTGGGATTGTATCATCTAATATTTCTTCATTCAAATATTGTGGTTTCTTTTCTTCTGTATACTTTATATTTGTTTCATCAAATCTTACATCTCGCGATATTATTATCGAGTTTGTGTTGGGATCCCATACTTTATAACCATTTATAGCATATCCCACCATTCTAGCTGGAGTTGCTCTGCTTGATAGCTTATCTTGTTTAGGCATTATGTGTACCCAAGCTTTACTTCCAAAAATATTTATCATTTGCAGATTACATTCTTTCTTCATTTCCTTGGCTGGTACTTTGTCTTGTATAGATGAACATGGTGAGCGATTAATTAGGAATGTGGCTGTTAATACAGCATGTCCCCAGAGGTGTCTCGGCAGATTAGACTCATCCAACATTGTTCTTTCTTTGTCATAAATTGTTCTATTCATCCTTTCAGCTTTGCCGTTTTGTTGCGGACTGTATTTCTGGGTATACTCTATCCTAATTCCTTTGTTTGTGCAGAAATCTTTTAATGAGTTTGCCGTAAACTCACCACCATTATCACATCTGACTCTTTTGACTTTCACTTCCATTTGTCTTTCCATTTCCTTTATGTATGATATCAGCTTTCCTGTTGCTTCAGATTTATGCGTCAACAAATATGTCTGTGTGAAGTGACTGTGATCATCAATTATTGTTTGGAAATACCTATAGCCTTCTGTAGTTGGCACTCTAGTAGGACCTGCTATATCTGTATGTATCAATTCACCAATTTTACTTGATCTTGGTCTCTGTAGCCTTTTGAATGGCAATCTTGTTGCTTTATTTTTCATGCATGGCTCACATGGTTCTGTACTAAATGGTAATCCTAATATAGCCAATTTCTTTCTACACATATGACCAAATCTTTGATGCCATACATTAATGTTATCTTCTGTCAACTGACATGAATGCGCATCGTTTTCAATATTTATTTTTACATCAAATGTATATAGCTGTCCCTTTTTCACTCCATGATAGGTTTCATTGTGGTGCTTTATTAGTAATTTACCTTTTCTAAAAATTACTTCCATTTTTCTTTCTACTAATTTACTGACCGATAGCAAGTTAGTACTGAGACCAGGTACTATTACAGCTTCTATTTTAATCCTTTTATTATTGTGAGTGGCTACTAAAATTCCCTTCTGTGTAGCTGTAAGGGTCTGTCCATTTGCTATTTTTATATTTAACTTTTGTGGCAAGTTTTCTACATCTGTCATATACTTTGAGTACTGTTCTTGTACAAAATGTTGAGTGGCACCGGAGTCAACAATAAAAGAAATAGTGTTTGCCATGTCTTTGGCAGTTAGCGCCTGCTCCGACGCTATAAACATGCTCTCCTCTTGTGCAGGATGAGCTGCTTCTCCTCTGCCCCTGGGACTTCTGTAGCCCCGTCCCCGGCCTCTGCTCAACATCCGGCACTCATACGACTTGTGGCCCTTCTTCTTACATTTGTAGCAAATCACATGCGTGCTTCTGCTTACAAATGATGTTTCATCTTTTACATTCGATTCCTGGGACTTTCTTACTTCGTGGTCCAGCAATTTTGTCCGGACAAATTCTAGAGATAGGTCTGTGTTAACAGTTTCGATTGCAGTTATAACATTGTTATACTCCTCTCCAAGCCCCGTTAGAAGGTAACAGACTTTATCGCATTCTGCTATCTTTTCATCCGATACTTCTAATTCCCGAATCAGATTTTCGTATTTTGCAAAATATTCCTCCAAGCTGCCATCTTGCTTTAAAGTCAATAGTTTTCTTCGAAGAGTGATTTTTGATATCACACTTTTTCTTTGAAATGTGATTTTCAAGGAGTTCATCATTTCATTCGCCGTTGAACAATCTTTAACCAGGTTTAAATGCCTATCCGTTAGGCATTGCACTATTAAACTTCTTGCCTTCGCATCCAAGTTCTTCTTATTTTCTTCTATCTCTTTTGCCTCTGTTATCTCTTTTAGGCCTCTTTCATCTAATAAGCATTGTACTCTGAAGAGCCAATTTCCGAAAGATTCGGCTTTTAGCTGTGGAAAATTTATTATCTTTGCCGGCGTGGTCTCCATTGTGCTCTGAAAACGCGCTCGGTAAACCAAACTAAATACTCAACTATATTCCTAGCTCAACTAATAAGGCGTCTGGGCCCATAACCTGTGAGAACTAGAATGGTTAAATAAATGATTCGTTTGATTACTATCAGTTTATTGAACAGCTTAACCTAGCTAATACCGACACTACAGACATCTTGTTAAGACGGGACAGGAACAGGAAGTGTAGAGCGTGGTTGACATTAGAACACAGTCACACAGATAATAAAATACTTCAACATTCAAAAATATTGCGAGTTTGTGAAAACCATTTTTCGATTTAGGGATCCGTTTCTGAAATATTAAGCTTTAAAGTGATATTTTTTGTTAGAGTCAAGTGCCAGCTAAACGGTTAGTTTTGGATGGGTGAAAAAATTCACGGTAGTAGCACAGTATAAAATATGATTTTTAGACTGTGGTAGTAGTATATATAACGAAGTTAAAAGGAAAACTATCACAGCTAAGTAGGCTTTTCAAGTTTACGAGTAATAGTCATTTATTCATGAAACAACAAAGTGCTCTCTTCTTAGTCCGCATTATTGTGCAACTACGGAACCCTGTTACAGTGCGTGGCCCGACACGCACTTGGCCGGTTTTTTTTGCAATTAATTCGATGTCATCTTTATCATAGGCTTTTATTGACTACCATTGCCATTACAACTGATAAGACAAGGACAACAGAATCGATTAGCACACTAAGTGCTGAAAGTCTCGTCAAATCACATTAGTTTGTTACAGTTCCTGTTAATAGAGTGTGTCCTGCAACGATTGTGTTGTTAGTCACATCTTCTGTCATATTTTAGTTACCTAGTGTACAATTATGGGTAATGACTACAGTATCTGTGAATCAGCACAACGTTTAATGTTCATCTTGACTGGTAACGACACCAACGAACCTTGCTCTACAGTTAGTGTTAGAGATTGGGACCCAGAAAATATTCCCTGTAATACGGTCTTACACAATATCCTGTTTCCCACGACCCTGGCTACGTTCATATACGGAGTGACATCGTGGTGCCTCATCAGGAAGTTTCGCAATTTCAACAACTACATGTATCTCAGTGCAACCCTTGTGAATGTAATGCGTTTAATCATTTTATCGATTATTTTAAAAGATTGTGACAAAACTTTATCGACTTTTCAATTTACATTGCTTTATTTTTATGTTTTTATGTTCTTGTCGACGGTTTATAACTATTGGTTGGTAGTAACGTGTTATGTGTTTTATGTTAAAATTGTAAAAGTGTTTCATGGAGATGTGAAAAGGAAGTATCTTAAAAGCACCCTCTTTGCCTGGGGCTTCCCTTTTGTTGTATCGCTCATTTGTAGATTTATTTTACTCATTATTGAACTATCAGTAGACAGTGAAAATTTACAATTCATACGCAATATGTATATCTATGTTTGCATTATAGTCATATGCAACGTTATACCTGCTGTTGTTAATTTGATTATTTTTATACAATTTTTGTATTCTCTGTTTTTCTCTAAAGAAACAAATGCCAATGCGGTTTCTAAAAAAGAAAGATGGAAAGAAAAATGGCGCCGTTTATATACAGCGACATCTGTATTCTTTGTAAGCAACATATTCGTATTGTATATTGTTATTTGGGAAGGTTTTGATTTTTCTTTCAATGTACGTATCGTAACACTGTACATACAAATAATACCTGTTACTTTATTTATTCCTTTAATAAAGAGTAACCGGGCATTATGGTACGAATATTATAAGAATCGATTGTCAAGGAGAATGTCGTGATTATTTTTTAATGAACAGCACTTTTCCTTCTGTCTGTTAACATAAAGAATTCATATATTAAAATTTTCGGTCTAAATATATCTAGTGCAAAATGGACAAACGTGAAACACGTATCACACATCGACAGATAAAATAATTTTTTACTCTAACACAAATAAGTAATGCTTTAAATGCAATGTCAGCTTTATCATAGGCTTTTATTGACTACCAGTGCCATTACGTCTGATAAGACAAGGACAACAGAATCGATTAGCACACTAAGTGCTGAAAGTCTCGTCAAATCACATTAGTTTGTTACAGTTCCTGTTAATAGAGTGTGTCCTGCAACGATTGTGTTGTTAGTCACATCTATATCTGTCATATTTTAGTTACCTAGTGTACAATTATGGGTAATGACTACAGTATCTGTGAATCGGCACAACGTTTAATGTTCATCTTGACTGGTAACGACACCAACGAACCTTGCTCTACAGTCAGTGTTAGAAATCGGGAGCCAGTAATTATTGCCTGTAATACGGTCTTACACTATATTCTGTTCACCATGACCCTGACTACGTTCATATACGGAGTGACATCGTGGTGCCTCATCAGGAAGTTTCGCAATTTTAACAACTACGTGTATATCAGTGCAACCCTTGTGAATATAATGCGTTTAATCATTTTGACGATTATTTTTAAAGATTGTGACACAGCTTTACCCACCGTTAAATTTATAATGGTTTATTTTTATATTTTTATGTTCTTGACGACGGTGTATAATTATTGGTTGGTTGTAATGTGTTATGTGTTTTATGTTAAAATTGTAAAAGTTTTTCATGAAGATATGAAAAGGAAGTATCTTAAAAGCACCCTCTTTGCCTGGGGCTTCCCAGTTTTTGTATCGCTCATTTGTAGATTGATTTTACTCATTATTGAACTATCAGTTGACAGTGAAAATTTACAATTCATACGCAAAATATTCATCTATGTTTGCATTATAGTCATATGCAACGTTATACCTACTGTTGTTAATTTAATTATAGTTATACAATTTTTGTATTCTCTATTTTTTTCTAAAGAAAAAAATGCGAGTGCGGTTTCTAAACAAGAACGACGAAAAGAAAAATGGCGTCGTTTTTATACAGTGACGTCTATATTCTTTTTAAGCAACATATTTGTATTGCATTTTGTTATTTGGGATGGTTTTGATTTGTCTTACTATGTACGCATTGTAACAACGCACATACAAGTATTACCTGTCACGTTATTTATTCCTATAGTAAAGAGTAACCGGGTATTATGGTACGAATATTATAAGAATCGATTGTCAAGGAGAATGTCGTAATTAATTTGTAGTAGACAATATTGCCCTTCTGTCTTCTGTCTGCTAACTTAAAGATTTATTTATACATTAATATTTTCGGACTAACATAATTAAATCATGGTTTGAATACGATATCTGCTTTATCATAAGCTTTTATTGACTACCAGTACCATTACGACTGATAAAACAAGGAAAACAGGATCGATTACCACACTAAGTGCTGAAAGTCTCATGGAATCACATTAGTTTGTCTGTTCCTGTTGCACCTAGCACTTCTGCATCTATCTATAGATTTGTGATTTGAAGTGTGCCATAATGAGGAATGACTACAGTATCTTTGCATCAGCGCAATGTTTAATGCTCAACATGGCTGATAACGACACGGTCGTACCTTGCCATACAGAGACCATCCGTACGGCAGACCATCCATTCATCATGGTCTATATTGATATTTTACTTTATTATCATTTATTTAATACATATGGAATGCAATAAAGAATTGAGTATTGAGATTGTCTATAACCGGGTGCCATCAATTGTTCCCGGTTATCAGTCCTGCACTACATTCTGTTCGCCATGACCCTGGCCTCGTTCTTATATGGAGTGTCATCAGAAATTTTCGTATGTAACAACTATGTGTATCTCAGTGCAACCCTTGTGAATTTTATTTCGTTTAATCATTGTGTCGCTTATTTTAAGAGATTGCGAGAAAATTATATCGATTGTTAAATTTTTTAATATCTACTTTTAGATTTTAATTTTTGGGTGTACTGTGTATGACTATTGGTTAGTAGTCGTGTGTTATAATGTTTTATGTTAAAATTGTAAAAGTTTTTCACAGAGATATAAAAAGAAAACTATCTTAAAAGTAGTCTCTTTTTCTTGGGGCTTGCATTTTATAATAGTGCTCATTTGTAGATTGATTTTACTCATTATTGAACTAGTTGTAGAAGATAATATAGGAATGATACGTATGATTTTGAAATATGTGTGCATTTTAGTTACATGTAATGTATAAAACTATGTGTGTATTAAACAACACGCAACGCTTACTAAAAAACAAAGAAAGAAAGAAAAAGGGCGTTAATATTGGTTATCGACATCTATATTTTTTTAAGCAATGTTTTTGTTTTGACTTACGTTATGTTTAACAACTTTCTGTTTTCATACGAGCTATTACAATTAACTTTCAAGTATTAATTATGACGTTATTTATTCCTTTAGTAAAGAGTAACCGGGCATTGTGGTATGAATATTATAAGAATCGAAAAGCGAGGAGTATATCGTGATTATTCTTGTTGTTGTTATATTTTTTACAATACAATGAAGTCAACACATAGGAATAGTGAAGGTAGCTATGAATATCTAATGCCATTTTATTTTTAGAATATTTTACAATTTTACTTTTTAGTTCGCAATCCAGTAGGTTTATAGATGGTGACGCTAATTTAAATGTAAATGATTGTTAATAAACAATATTATTTGAAACCACATGTTTGTTTTAATTTGCCTGAATGTTTGCTCTGGTATTAAACACATTAGTTGTAACCAGTAGTATGCCAATGTGAAATACAAGTGAAATAAACTACATATAGTGAAAGTACCTGTTATATCTACGTAGAAACTAGAATCTGCATTAATTTCTAAATTTTTTAAAAGTCTTTTGGTCCAGATTTGAAACAAACAGAAAAAAAAATTAAAAACAGATATGAAATGAATACTGCCAATCTGCCTAGCCTTTTCCCAAATATGTTGGGGTAGGCTTACAGTCTAACCGAATGCAGCTGAATACCAGTATTTTATATGGTGCGACTGCCTATCTGACCCAGTCACTGTGAAATACGATACCCCTGGGTAAGACTGGTTGTCAAACTTTCAGGCTTCTGAAATTAAATTAATACCTACAATAAAAAAAAAGATAGTTACCTATCGGTAGACTGATGTTCTTTTATACTGTTTCCCATATTTTAGATATTAAATCCCTCTTGGAAACAAAAATGTCACGTAATTTTACTACCTAATTATATAACGTATACTATTTTACGTAATTTTAATAATTTCAGAATAAGGAAACTACTCAAGAGTGTCTCACGCTTGTCCAATTCCATATCATTAAGTACAGTAACAAAATACATATTTATATTTAGGCAACTATTCTGTTTACGACACTATTTCCTAGGACGAGTAAAAGCCAAACAATTTCTCTTTGAATATCATTCTGCGAAGTAATAACATTTCAGGTTTTCAGTACTGCAGTAAAAGCTCGTTTTGTTAAGCTTGTAGTGTGGCCGACAGTTTTATCAAGGCAATTAGTCTGTAAAAATAATTTTACATATATTATTACTTTTCGGTTATAGATAAAATATTTATCAGCATCATTCATCATCATCTGCCTAGCCTTTTCCCATCTGTGTTGAGGTCGGGTTCCAGTCTAACCGGATGCAGCTGAGTTCCGCTATCCAATACGATACCCCTTGGTAAGACTGGTTGTCAGACTTTCGGGCTTCTGACGACCCGTAACGACTGTCAAAGATCTACAAATGACAGCCGGGACCAACGGTTTAACGAGGGATATCCAAGACACAAGCTTGGTATTTTAAAATGGTCATTTATCAACCAAACTAACCGCGGAAAGCGTAGCTAGTAACGTGATCGATGATGAACCGTGCGGCTTTTGTAACTTAGCCACGAGCCCCCAAATTATAATAGTAGAGTGTGGAAGTAGTAGGGATTCCCATATTCTGGCGCATGAGAAGTGGGGGTGACCATGACTGGCCAATCGTAAAAAAAAAAAAAAAAAAAAAAAAAAAAAAAAAAGAAAAAAAAAAGGGTTTTGGGGTGCGCTGATTCCATTTCTGCGGTCCTTTTTCACGTCGCATGCTCCGTTGCAAAGATACACAAATCAATTAGGGTTCTAGCTCTGTTCAATTGGTTAATGAGGTACCCCTCGTTAGCGCTATTGTCACCTCACCTCCCACGGCTCATTATAAGTAATACCTCATCTTTACAATGATAATGGTAATGAGGCATGCTACTTGCTAATGAGGCAAAATGGTTTGTCTCATCCACAATACAATTACATTTCAGTCTTACTTCCTAAAATATCTATGAAACATTACATCTATTAACATATCATTGTAAATACTGTCGCTTGTAAATGATTTTAGAAAATTCAACATTGTATATCCATAAAACTTATGTAATAAATATTAGGTCTTTACCTATGAAATTGCCGTTCTGCAGTACTGGCCATTTCAAATCAAAATAATTTTTGTTTGGCTAAGAATTCTAATTTCAAATTTATTTTATTTTAAAAACATGGATTTTTTTTTCCAAAAGTAGTAATTTGTTTATTGATTAGTGTTACATTTTCATCGCATTTCAATCTTTGTCGTCATCATGGATACGTTAAAAATTCGAGTAATTATGGAATATGAGTACCGTCGTGGCAGCAACGCGGCACAAGCGGCACGCAACATCAACGACGTTTACGGAGCTAACACTACAAACCAACGCACCACCTGTTATTGGTTTTCTCGCTTCGTCCGAAGACTTTGGTCGACAATTACGAATTAAAGGCGATTGTGGAAGCTGATGATACACAATCTACGGCTGAATTAGCAGCAGCTTTCGACGTTAGCGTCAAAACAATATTGGTCCATTTGCGTCAAATTGGCAAGGTAAAAAAGCTTGACAAATGGGTGCCCCACGAACTCAATGATCGCCAGCGCGAAGTACGCGTCGAGACGTGCCTTGCACTGCTCAACAGACACACAAATGAAGGAATTTTGAACCGCATTGTTACCTGCGATGAAAAATGGATTCTGTTTGATAACCGCAAGCCCTCAGCAAGTTGGTTGGATCCTGGTTCAGCACCTAAACAATGCCCTAAACGAAAACTTACCCCTAGAAAAGTGATGGTCACTGTTTGGTGGTCTAGCGCCGGTGTGATTCATCACAGCTTCTTACCAAATGGGGTGAGCATTACTGCAGATGTGTACTGTGAAGAACTGAACACAATGATGGAGAAGCTGGCACATCTCCAACCAGCATTGGTCAATCGCTCGTCTCCGCTGCTCCTGCACGACAACGCGCGACCTCATACTGCACAGCAAACGGTCTCCAAGTTGCAAGAACTGGGGTTGGAAGCTCTCCGTCATCCGCCCTACTCACCAGACCTTGCGCCTACAGACTACTACTTTTTCCAGAATTTGGATAACTTCTTGGCGGGAAAAAAATTCAATACCCGAGAGGCAGTACAAAATGCCTTTGAAGAATTTGTTGCCTCCCGACCAGCTGATTTCTTTAAGAAGGGCATCAATAAACTGCCACTGCGTTGGCAAAGATGCATTGATTGCATGGGTGATTACTTCGATTAATACAAATAAAAAATACATGAAAAAAATTCGTTTAAATTTATTCATACAAAACGGCAATTTCATAGGTAAAGACCTATTACATCAAACAGTACTCGCCGCAAACTGATGTAAAATCGTTTTGGATTCTCTCCGTATTCCAGTCCCACCTTTTACAATTCCTTTTTAAAAATATTTGAGAATATCCTTTAGGTGCTCGTCCATAAGAATCGAAATATTGACCAACACCAGTCTCATCAACATATATGGCTACCCTATGCGACCCCGGCTTATCATCGGTATCCAAATTGCTTATCAAATCTTTTTCGAAGTACAACCGAAAAACAAAAAGAAAAAAGCACTATCTTCAACAGTGTCTCGAGCTGTAGCAGGAGGAGTGTCTTATATAACAACCAATACAGATGACGGGAACCAGTCAACGCACCTAATCAAAGTAGAAGTTTACGACATGAAAAAACTGGCGAAAATTCCAATAACGGAGCATTGGAAACATGCCAATTTACGGATAAAGTACTATGTCAAAGAAAACAACAGCAAAATATTCGACAACACCAACAAAGTAATATATAACATTACGAAAGAAATTGCCGAGAGTGATAATGTGAAAAAGTATTTTTTTAGTAATGACAAGTAGGGTAACAATTCACCTAATTGCTTAATGGATAAGTATTGTGTCTATTGGTAACTTAATGAACTATTTAGTGATCTTAATAAAACTTTTGTAAAGTCCAGGTAATCATTAACTTATTTAATGCATTGTAAGTAATCCTAACTATCTTTTTCCACCAACTCAATTGTATGGTTTAATATTATGATGATAAAATAAATGATGTAAAGTACCTGCATATGTTTTTCATTTATATATTTTACAATTTTTATGTAATATTTAATATACATATACAAGGTGAATCAGAGGGTAAATGAAAAATTAAGTATTTTTTTTACATAATATTTATTTCAAAACATTTTGTTAATACAATTTTCTCCTTATATCAAGATGCACTTTCTCTTAGTCTAACTACTATAGTCAACAGTAACATTTCTGTTTTTATCTATTTCAAGCAGGATTCGATGGATCATAATAAATTCTATTAATTTCTTCTAATACGGAGTCCATTTTTCCCAATCAACCTTCTTTCTTACTTTGGTAATCAACTTCTTATCACCACTACTCGGAGTTGAAAAATGCTCACCACCAACTTCTGGTATGAAGCTTAGGTTCCTTGCTTGAAGCTGATTTATATACTCACTTCTTTTTGGATTTCCAATGTAAGTTAGTGGTACTTTAATATCTTTTAATACTTGAGCAAATCTTTCCCATCCTATGGGATCACTTTTTTTTAATGGTCTCAGTGAGTCATTTACTAAGTCAACAATATTACTTCCAGGAATTTTTTCGTTATCAATTACTACTGTGCCTTCATCATCCCACTGTATTTTGTTTTTACTGGACCCAACTAAATTTAATAACAACTCACCTTTTTTAGTATAGGATTTTGGTATTATACTTAGAATTTCAGATGTTGAATACAGTGGATTTGTTTGAATGATGTCATCTTCTTGTCTAACTTCTTTATTCAAAGCTTCAGTAGCACTAGCAACTGCATTTTTGACGTCTATGTCTTTATTTTTATAACAAATCTTATATTTGTTTTTATCATCCATGGAAGTATCAGTATAAATTGGTAATTTGTAAGGTAGACGGTCCTCCTCAGTGAAGTGAAGATATCTTTGTAAAATTTGTAAATATAGCATCCATTTTGTTCGATCTTCTTCATTGCTACTCAGAATTTTTTGCATTTCCGTGTCTAATCGAGATAAATTACTGTTTACAGTATTTTCTTGTTTCAATTTTTCTATTAATGTAGGATCAATGAGTAACATTTTCTTTGCGTTTTCCATGTTAACTTCCTATAAGAGAACTAACTAATCCACTCAGAATTGAACCTAATATTATTGGTAAGAAAGCTCCTGCTTTTTGTATGATAATATTTTTTCTCAGTTTAGTCTTACACTTACGTACCAATTTTCGAAGTATATTTTTATGTTTATTTAATTTTTTCTTATCTTGTTCTTTGACAGGTACTTTTCCTTGTAGAACGTTATGAATACATTCACAAAAAACAATTTATTTCTTCTTCATTACATGATTTTAATAATGCTTTTTTGGTTTAAGTTTATGCAAGGCTTCTAACAAATTCTTATGCGTTATTAGTCTACGATGCATTGTTAGCAAATGATTTCTACTAAAGAAACTAAATTAGTTCCCAATTTAAATAATAAAAGTAAATATATCATTCACTACAGGAATCTGAAACAATGTATTGAAATGGGTATGACATTGATTAAAGTTCATAGAATATTAAAATTTCAACAGAGTTCATGGTTAAAAAAATACATAGACTTAAATACTAATTTGAGAACGTTAGCTACATCAGACTTCGAAAAAGACTTTTATAAGTTAATGAACAACTCTGTCTTCGGCAAGACAATGGAAAATATTGAGAAAAGAGTAAATGTAAAACTACTAACTCACTGGGATAATCGTGGCAAAGTTTTAAGTGCACAGGATTTAATAGCAAAACCAGAATTCCATAGTTTAACAATATTTTCGGAAAATTTAGTCGCGATTCAATTACGAAAAACAAAATTAATCTATGATAAACCAATTTATTTAGGATTTTGTATTTTAGATATGTCTAAAACCCTTATGTATGAATTTCATTATAACTATATGATTAAAAAATTTAATAATAAAATCAAGTTATTGTATACCGATACTGATAGTTTGATATACCAAATTTTTACAGACAATTTTTATGAAGATATAAAACCAGATTTACTTCACTATTTTGATACATAAGATTATCCAGTAAATAATATTTTCGGTTACCCAAATATAAATAAAAAAAAGTTAGGTTTTTTTAAAGACGAGAATAATGGTAAAATATTAAAAGAATTTGTAGGGTTACGATCAAAAATGTATGCCTTTGAAGTGGAAGACAAATTTATAGCTAAGGCAAAAGGTATTAACAAAAGTGTCACCAAAAAATGAATATGGAAAATTATAAATCATGCCTCTTTAATAAAAATATCCAATATTGTAGTATGCTTCGATTCAAATCATTAAAACATACAATTTTTACCCAAAAAATCAATAAAGCATGTTTGTCGTATAATGATACCAAACGATGTATTATGGATAACAATATTGATACATTGGCTTGGGGTCATTATAAATTACGGTAATTAGTAATAGGTAATAGCTATAAGTGTATCTTTAGTCTTTTGTCTATATTGTTATCCATAATACATCGTTTGATATCATTATACGACAAACATGCTTTATTGATTTTTTGGGTAAAAATTGTATGTTTTAATGATTTGAATCGAAGCATACTACAATATTGGATATTTTTATTAAAGAGGCATGATTTATAATTTTCCATATTCATTTTTTGGTGACACTTTTGTTAATACCTTTTGCCTTAGCTATAAATTTGTCTTCCACTTCAAAGGCATACATTTTTGATCGTAACCCTACAAATTCTTTTAATATTTTACCATTATTCTCGTCTTTAAAAAAACCTAACTTTTTTTTATTTATATTTGGGTAACCGAAAATATTATTTACTGGATAATCTTATGTATCAAAATAGTGAAGTAAATCTGGTTTTATATCTTCATAAAAATTGTCTGTAAAAATTTGGTATATCAAACTATCAGTATCGGTATACAATAACTTGATTTTATTATTAAATTTTTTAATCATATAGTTATAATGAAATTCATACATAAGGGTTTTAGACATATCTAAAATACAAAATCCTAAATAAATTGGTTTATCATAGATTAATTTTGTTTTTCGTAATTGAATCGCGACTAAATTTTCCGAAAATATTGTTAAACTATGGAATTCTGGTTTTGCTATTAAATCCTGTGCACTTAAAACTTTGCCACGATTATCCCAGTGAGTTAGTAGTTTTACATTTACTCTTTTCTCAATATTTTCCATTGTCTTGCCGAAGACAGAGTTGTTCATTAACTTATAAAAGTCTTTTTCGAAGTCTGATGTAGCTAACGTTCTCAAATTAGTATTTAAGTCTATGTATTTTTTTAACCATGAACTCTGTTGAAATTTTAATATTCTATGAACTTTAATCAATGTCATACCCATTTCAATACATTGTTTCAGATTCCTGTAGTGAATGATATATTAGGTCGTTACCTATGAAATTGCCGCTCTGCAGTACTGGCCATTTCAAATCAAAATAATTTTTGTTTGGCTAAGAATTCTAATTTCAAATTAATTTTATTTTAAAAACATGGATTTTTTTTTCCAAAAGTAGTCATTTGTTTATTGATTAGTGTTAAATTTTCATCGCATTTCAACCTTTTTCGTCATCATGGATACGTTAAAAATTCGAGTAATTATGGAATATGAGTACCGTCGTGGCAGCAACGCGGCACAAGCGGCACGCAACATCAACGACGTTTACGGAGCTAACACTACAAACCAACGCACCACCTGTTATTGGTTTGCTCGCTTCCGTTCTGGAAATTTCGACCTGAAAAATGAACCTCGCGGTCGTCCGAAGACTTTGGTCGACAATTACGAATTAAAGGCGATTGTGGAAGCTGATGATACACAATCTACGGCTGAATTAGCAGCAGCTTTCGACGTTAGCGTCAAAACAATATTGGTCCATTTGCGTCAAATTGGCAAGGTAAAAAAGCTTGACAAATGGGTGCCCCACGAACTCAATGATCGCCAGCGCGAAGTACGCGTCGAGACGTGCCTTGCACTGCTCAACAGACACACAAATGAAGGAATTTTGAACCGCATTGTTACCTGCGATGAATAATAGATTCTGTTTGATAACCGCAAGCGCTCAGCAAGTTGGTTGGATCCTGGTTCAGCACCTAAACAATGCCCTAAACGAAAACTTACCCCTAGAAAAGTGATGGTCACTGTTTGGTGGTCTAGCGCCGGTGTGATTCATCACAGCTTCTTACCAAACGGGGTGAGCATTACTGCAGATGTGTACTGTGAAGAACTGAACACAATGATGGAGAAGCTGGCACATCTCCAACCAGCATTGGTCAATCGCTCGTCTCCGCTGCTCCTGCACGACAACGCGCGACCTCATACTGCACAGCAGACGGTCTCCAAGTTGCAAGAACTGGGGTTGGAAGCTCTCCGTCATCCGCCCTACTCACCAGACCTTGCGCCTACAGACTACTACTTTTTCCAGAATTAGGATAACTTCTTGGCGGGAAAAAAATTCAATACCCGAGAGGCAGTACAAAATGCCTTTGAAGAATTTGTTGCCTCCCGACCAGCTGATTTCTTTAAGAAGGGCATCAATAAACTGCCACTGCGTTGGCAAAGATGCATTGATTGCATGGGTGATTACTTCGATTAATACAAATAAAAAATACATGAAAAAAAATTCGTTTAAATTTTTTCATACAAAACGGCAATTTCATAGGTAAAGACCTATTATTTACTTTTATTATTTAAATTGGGAACTAATTTAGTTTCTTTAGTAGAAATCATTTGCTAACAATGCATCGTAGACTAATAACGCATAAGAATTTGTTAGAAGCCTTGCATAAACTTAAACCAAAAAAGCATTATTAAAATCATGTAATGAAGAAGAAATAAATTGTTTTTGTGAATGTATTCATAACGTTCTACAAGGAAAAGTACCTGTCAAAGAACAAGATAAGAAAAAATTAAATAAACATAAAAATATGCTTCGAAAATTGGTACGTAAGTGTAAGACTAAACTGAGAAAAAATATTATCATACAAAAAGCAGGAGCTTTCTTACCAATAATATTAGGTTCAATTCTGAGTGGATTAGTTAGTTCTCTTATAGGAAGTTAACATGGAAAACGCAAAGAAAATGTTACTCATTGATCCTAGATTAATAGAAAAATTGAAACAAGAAAATACTGTAAACAGTAATTTATCTCGATTAGACACGGAAATGCAAAAAATTCTGAGTAGCAATGAAGAAGATCGAAAAAAATGGATGCTATATTTACAAATTTTACAAAGATATCTTCACTTCACTGAGGAGGACCGTCTACCTTACAAATTACCAATTTATACTGATACTTCCATGGATGATAAAAACAAATATAAGATTTGTTATAAAAATAAAGACATAGACGTCAAAAATGCAGTTGCTAGTGCTACTGAAGCTTTGAATAAAGAAGTTAGACAAGAAGATGACATCATTCAAACAAATCCACTGTATTCAACATCTGAAATTCTAAGTATAATACCAAAATCCTATACTAAAAAAGGTGAGTTGTTATTAAATTTAGTTGGGTCCAGTAAAAACAAAATACAGTGGGATGATGAAGGCACAGTAGTAATTGATAACGAAAAAATTCCTGGAAGTAATATTGTTGACTTAGTAAATGACTCACTGAGACCATTAAAAAAAAGTGATCCCATAGGATGGGAAAGATTTGCTCAAGTATTAAAAGATATTAAAGTACCACTAACTTACATTGGAAATCCAAAAAGAAGTGAGTATATAAATCAGCTTCAAGCAAGGAACCTAAGCTTCATACCAGAAGTTGGTGGTGAGCATTTTTCAACTCCGAGTAGTGGTGATAAGAAGTTGATTACCAAAGTAAGAAAGAAGGTTGATTGGGAAAAATGGACTCCGTATTAGAAGAAATTAATAGAATTTATTATGATCCATCGAATCCTGCTTGAAATAGATAAAAACAGAAATGTTACTGTTGACTATAGTAGTTAGACTAAGAGAAAGTGCATCTTGATATAAGGAGAAAATTGTATTAACAAAATGTTTTGAAATAAATATTATGTAAAAAAAATACTTAATTTTTCATTTACCCTCTGATTCACCTTGTATATGTATATTAAATATTACATAAAAATTGTAAAATATATAAATGAAAAACATATGCAGGTACTTTACATCATTTATTTTATCATCATAATATTAAACCATACAATTGAGTTGGTGGAAAAAGATAGTTAGGATTACTTACAATGCATTAAATAAGTTAATGATTACCTGGACTTTACAAAAGTTTTATTAAGATCACTAAATAGTTCATTAAGTTACCAATAGACACAATACTTATCCATTAAGCAATTAGGTGAATTGTTACCCTACTTGTCATTACTAAAAAAATACTTTTTCACATTATCACTCTCGGCAATTTCTTTCGTAATGTTATATATTACTTTGTTGGTGTTGTCGAATATTTTGCTGTTGTTTTCTTTGACATAGTACTTTATCCGTAAATTGGCATGTTTCCAATGCTCCGTTATTGGAATTTTCGCCAGTTTTTTCATGTCGTAAACTTCTACTTTGATTAGGTGCGTTGACTGGTTCCCGTCATCTGTATTGGTTGTTATATAAGACACTCCTCCTGCTACAGCTCGAGACACTGTTGAAGATAGTGCTTTTTTCTTTTTGTTTTTCGGTTGTACTTCGAAAAAGATTTGATAAGCAATTTGGATACCGATGATAAGCCGGGGTCGCATAGGGTAGCCATATATGTTGATGAGACTGGTGTTGGTCAATATTTCGATTCTTATGGACGAGCACCTAAAGGATATTCTCAAATATTTTTAAAAAGGAATTGTAAAAGGTGGGACTGGAATACGGAGAGAATCCAAAACGATTTTACATCAGTTTGCGGCGAGTACTGTTTGATGTAATAGGTCTTTACCTATGAAATTGCCGTTTTGTATGAATAAATTTAAACGAATTTTTTTCATGTATTTTTTATTTGTATTAATCGAAGTAATCACCCATGCAATCAATGCATCTTTGCCAACGCAGTGGCAGTTTATTGATGCCCTTCTTAAAGAAATCAGCTGGTCGGGAGGCAACAAATTCTTCAAAGGCATTTTGTACTGCCTCTCGGGTATTGAATTTTTTTCCCGCCAAGAAGTTATCCAAATTCTGGAAAAAGTAGTAGTCTGTAGGCGCAACCCAGGCAGCACACAAGTCATATAACTGGCCAACAATGTAACCTTATGCAAGGTTAAGCTTTATTACATATGTATAGAAGCTGTGTGTATTACGAAGTTCTGTATTAATTATTTTTTTTGCTATAATAATGCTATTAGCTGAGTAAGTTTTGTAATTTGCCGATTTTATTTCTTAAAACTGAATAATCATCATAAAAAGACCTGTTACTCAAGAGTTCGTGTAACCTTTTGTATAACATTGGTATAAAATTCCATTAGCAAGCATGATACTGGATAATTTATATTCTGTTCTCTTTTAGTCCTATTAAACACCACATTTTCATAGTTATTCAGCTGCTGTATAAAATAGGCGCTGTTTCTGTTATGAAGCATATAGTAACTTAAAAGAAATTAAGATAGCTGTTATAACTGCTTTATGCCACTTTAAGTACGAAATTACCGTCATGTGCAGCTAAGTGTGGTAACAACAATAGTAACAGATTTTTATGCAGAAGTTTGCTGGGTCATCACGAAAAGTAGACATTCTTCCATCAAGTTTACTAAGATATGTATGTGTGTATATGTTATGTACTAAAGTATGTAAGGTGTATAGGGTAGGTAATTAAACTAATCCTATGCTTCAGTAGATACAATTTACTTATATCTATGACTACTTTTATTGTTATTTATTTAGGTATTTCAAACAAACTTAAGTATACGTTTACAATCAGTTAATTAGGTAGTTCTTCGTGTTGTCGTCGCCAACAGTAATCAAGACTAATGTTTATTAATGTTAACTTTACGAATTGATAACATAATGATTAATAGTATGATACTTCAATACTTCTTAGATTTTACATTGCCAAATTGTTCCTAAACGATTGTAAGCCAAAAACTGGAATGAAGAGCTGTGTTTGGTAGATACTAAAACTCATCAGATATTATTTATATGATTAGATTATAGAACAAAAATACCTAACGACTTCATCGATAAGTATTTTTGTTAAAAAGCTTTTTTATATTGATTATTAAATAATTATCTGAATTTGATAAGAGCTAAAAAGAACAAATAGGTAATTTATCTATAGTGTGGGTTTTCATTACTATAAGACTGAATCCTAATTGTTTGATTTACAGTACGAATGTGTGTGATTATAGAAACGTTATAGAAAATATGTTGAGTGCAGACCTCTTTTAACCAGAGAACAACTGAATATGTGGACACGTAAGGTCTGTTAAGCAGACATAAGATGATAAGCCGCTGTGCAATCAGATTTTATTCAGAATGAGCGTCGCCATATCGAATAACATAACCTATTACAATTTTATGGAATTTTATACTCAAATACTCAATTTTAATAACGAAATCGGTATAATATTCTTATAAAAGTATTACAAGGTTATTTTTGAACCCATAAACTGCATAAAACATAAAAAATATTTCACACGTAAAAACAAACTATTAGACGAAATGTTGTTTATTTCTCCAAAACCCGGCTTATCAGGTAGCGCGTGAAAATTTTATACGAAATGTATATATAAATACACAGTAAAGTTGCATGCGCACCAACAAATTCCTTCTCTAAGCATAAATAAGGGTAAAATTTACTGACGATAGGCAATATAATTTGGCCATATTATATTTCAATGTCGCAGTTCACCAACAAACGCATACCGCGGGTGTTGGGATTTGTCAATTTCAATTTAATTTGATTAACTTCTTGATAATATCTGAAATAAGCTAAACGCTGTGTATCCTCTGAATATCTGAGGTTTGAGGGACTTAACCATAGTTCACTCACCATTCATTCATCATCTGGGTAACAGAGTTGTAATACTTGTACAAAAGAACAAAATGCTTTTATGCAGAAGATACTCAGCTTGTCGTACAATTATTCAAAACTTATTCATCTGTTACGTTGCTATTACACAGCTATTAGCAACATAATTTGTGCCCAAATTGCTTGAATAACGTCTGGGTAAGCGCCAAATCAGCTAATTACAGTAGTCTTATTCAGCAATTAGTTTCTATGACTGCTGTTAAACAAAACTTACTCAGAAGGTTTGTGCTGGCTGGGAAGGTCTGGTGAGTAGGGCGGATGACGGAGAGCTTCCAACCCCAGTTCTTGCAACTTGGAGACCGTTTGCTGTGCAGTATGAGGTCGCGCGTTGTCGTGCAGGAGCAGCGGAGACGAGCGATTGACCAATGCTGGTTGGAGATGTGCCAGCTTCTCCATCATTGTGTTCAGTTCTTCACAGTACACATCTGCAGTAATGCTCACCCCATTTGGTAAGAAGCTGTGATGAATCACACCGGCGCTAGACCACCAAACAGTGACCATCACTTTTCTAGGGGTAAGTTTTCGTTTAGGGCATTGTTTAGGTGCTGAACCAGGATCCAACCAACTTGCTGAGGGCTTGCGGTTATTAAACAGAATCCATTTTTCATCGCAGGTAACAATGCGGTTCAAAATTCCTTCATTTGTGTGTCTGTTGAGCAGTGCAAGGCACGTCTCGACGCGTACTTCGCGCTGGCGATCATTGAGTTCGTGGGGCACCCATTTGTCAAGCTTTTTTACCTTGCCAATTTGACGCAAATGGACCAATATTGTTTTGACGCTAACGTCGAAAGCTGCTGCTAATTCAGCCGTAGATTGTGTATCATCAGCTTCCACAATCGCCTTTAATTCGTAATTGTCGACCAAAGTCTTCGGACGACCGCGAGGTTCATTTTTCAGGTCGAAATTTCCAGAACGGAAGCGAGAAAACCAATAACAGGTGGTGCGTTGGTTTGTAGTGTTAGCTCCGTAAACGTCGTTGATGTTGCGTGCCGCTTGTGC
The DNA here is from genome assembly GCA_905163495.3 of Cosmia trapezina. Lineage (NCBI taxonomy): Eukaryota > Metazoa > Arthropoda > Insecta > Lepidoptera > Noctuidae > Cosmia > Cosmia trapezina. The sequence continues at coordinate 15,845,995 of LR991044.1, forward strand.
CGCGTTGCTGCCACGACGGTACTCATATTCCATAATTACTCGAATTTTTAACGTATCCATGATGACGACAAAGATTGAAATGCGATGAAAATGTAACACTAATCAATAAACAAATTACTACTTTTGGAAAAAAAAATCCATGTTTTTAAAATAAAATAAATTTGAAATTAGAATTCTTAGCCAAACAAAAATTATTTTGATTTGAAATGGCCAGTACTGCAGATCGGCAATTTCATAGGTAAAGACCTAATATTTATTACATAAGTTTTATGGATATACAATGTTGAATTTTCTAAAATCATTTACAAGCGACAGTATTTACAATGATATGTTAATAGATGTAATGTTTCATAGATATTTTAGGAAGTAAGACTGAAATGTAATTGTATTGTGGATGAGACAAACCATTTTGCCTCATTAGCAAGTAGCATGCCTCATTACCATTATCATTGTAAAGATGAGGTATTACTTATAATGAGCCGTGGGAGGTGAGGTGACAATAGCGCTAACGAGGGGTACCTCATTAACCAATTGAACAGAGCTAGAACCCTAATTGATTTGTGTATCTTTGCAACGGAGCATGCGACGTGAAAAAGGACCGCAGAAATGGAATCAGCGCACCCCAAAACCCTTTTTTTTTTTTTTTTTTTTTTTTTTTTTTAGGATTGGCCAGTCATGGTCACCCCCACTTCTCATGCGCCAGAATATGGGAATCCCTACTACTTGTGGAATAGAATATAATAATATAAATAGATCTAATCATTGATTTATACAATAAGGAAGATAGGTCATTCTCTAAGGTCACGTAAATATTATTGGACTAGAAACACTTACATGTAAACACACCCACATACAGTTACATTTCTCGATGTCATGCGTCATGTACTCAACAACCGAAGTAGAGAGACATATTACGCGGGCTGTAACGGGAACGAGATAGCAATAATTGTCACTGTTACGTACCCATAACAACTCGGAAACAAACTACAATGTTGGCCGAATGTTTACGATTATCAATGACATTGTATCTATCTCGTTCTCACAAACATGGCGACGCAAACATGAAATATTATTATATTTTTCAACAAATTAACATTTTTGGCTGTACTTACGAGTGAAAAGTAATGCCGTGGAACTTGTTTTTGGTTCTTGAACTATTTGTGCACATTTAGAAAATACAGGAAGGCATTGTTGGTGCTTATTTAGACGATTACGGTAATTTTACTTAACGTGGTAACACTTGACCTTAGTCACAATCGAACTGGCGTTTGTGTAGCACATATGTACATATGTGCTACACAAACGCCAGTTCGATTGTGACTAAGGTCAAGTAGTATGAACATATTATATGCGGTCCACGTCAAGGAGCATGAACCATATCTTCCTAATTTTATACATCAATGGATCTAATATATCTTTTATTTAATATTTTCTTCGGCAACGATCTGCCTCTATTAATAACAGCTGTTGCCGAAGAAATGTGAATTGGCAAACGCTGGGCTGCTAGCGATGGAGACACGATCTTGGAAGGGTAGCTGGTTGCAGCTAGAAGAGATTGACTACTAATTCTATAAAAGAACATATTATTTTCAAATTTTCGAGCCTGAAATTCATATTTAGAACGGCCTTGACCTCACCGTGTCAATCAGGAGTTAGGGCGGGTCAGGGCTATGTTAGGTCAAGGTCGAAACTAATTTTTAAAGTTTTCTGGAAGTAAAATCAAAGAATTTAAAATCCACACCTTATGCCTCATAAACACGATGCCGATGTAAAGAAAAGAAAGAAAAACTATTTGTGTTTAGGTTTCTGTAAGTTTCTTGGAAACAAATGACTTACGGTGAAATGCAGAAACGAACATTTAAAAATAATATGTTCTTTTAATACACTTGCGTGCAAAAAAATTGGCCCACCCCATGCTCTCTATTTGAGAGACGATAGCTCAAAGATATTAATGTATTTATTTTAATTATTTTATACTTTGTGAAGGTAGGTAAGATAAAGTTTATTTACACATACACATATGCTTTGATAAAAGCAATATTCTTGACAAAATCGACTCGATTCTTCTGATGTTCTCATCAATCACTTTTGTTTGAAAAAACTTTTTAACAAAAAAAAAACCGACTTCCAAAAATCACTACAAAGTGAAAAATAACTTTGATTTTGGAAGTCGGTGTCTTTCGTTTTTTATTTACTTTCTTTTTTTTTGCCACCGTGTTCCGAAATCAAAGTTATTTTTCACTTTGTAGTGATTTATGGAAGTCGGTTTTTTTTTTGTTAAAAAGTTTTTATTTCTCGCTTTTTAGTGGGTCTGTTTATAATTTGTATAAGTTACAATAGTCTAATGTCAATTGCTCATCACATGTTACAAAATATTGCTTTTCCCGATGCTGGGACGTTAATTGTTGAAGAGTTCTGCTGGTAAGAACCAGGAGAACTCCTCAACAACCACTCACCACACGCATTGTGTGACGAGCGGAAATTGCTTAGCAACCATATTAAAGTAATCGAATCGCAACCCGTGAAATATTTATCATTGAGTAGTTCCGGTAGCCATCTGTGGTCTTCATCATCAGTTCCACTTCACCAAGTGGTGCTTTCCGAGAGCAAATGCACGAGCTACTATAAAAAACGGACGCGACGGAGTTATGCGCGAACAAACATAAAAAAAAAAAATACAAACATCCGAATTGAGAACCTCCTCCTTTTTTAGAAGTCGGTTAAAAAACTGCGTGACTTTTTTTTGTCAGTGAAGTTGGTTGACATAAGCTTAACTTTGTTTATTACTCTTCGTTTATTGATCATTTGACTTGAATTTTTAACCAACTTGAAAAAGAGGAGGTTTTCCATTCGATCTATATGTTTTTAAATTTACGTTTTTCTCAAAAAGTAATGAATCAGTTTTGATATTTTTTTCACTTACGTAATCTACGTAAGTCAGGAAGGTTTTAGTACACAATATATTAGGTTATTGTTAATTAAACTTGTTAAATTTTCTCGTTTCATATCGAAGAGAATGGGGTGGATCGATTTTATTGCACGCAAGTGTAGAATTAGTAGTCATTCTCTTCTAGCTGCAACCAGCTACCCTTCCAAGATCGTGTCTCCATCGCTAGCAGCCCAGCGTTTGCCAATTCACATTTCTTTATGCTGTCACTTTCTTTTTGATACATAATATAAGGGATGGCATGAATTTAAAGTCTTTATTGAACTAAACATCGTGTCTGCAACGGGCTGTTTAAATCATTTAAAGTCAATAAAAAAATCAAAGACTCAAAGCTCTATAAGTAGGTTCGGATATACTTAAATCATAATGTCAATTACATTGTTCCCCCGATTGGATAGATTAGGTTATGAAGGGCTTCCAAACGTCGGCTCGATTGTGATAAATTACCACCCCAAGGGAGAAACGGGGGGATGGGGGTAACACTTCTTTTAAACGAGGTTATTTGTTGGTATCTGTGGTTGGAAGGGAATTGTAATATTTTTTTGGATTTGTGGTGATGACGAGCTATGAAGCTTCTGGCGTGGCTAAATATTAACAGCTGCACGGATCGATCGAAGGTTAAGCTACGCTTGTCGTGGTTGGTTCGTGGATGGTTGACCTACATACGAGACCACTCCGTGCCCTGGAAAGCACTTTAAGCCGTTGGTCTTGGCTGTCATTCGTAGATCATCTTTGGTAGGTAGTTAGAAGTGTAAAAGTGTGACAACCAGTCTTACCAAAGGGTATCATGTTACCCAGTAACTGAGGTGGAGGTCAGACAGGCACTCGCTCCATGTAAAGTACTCGTAGGGTCAGCTGCATCCGGTTAGACTGGAAGCTGTACCTAACATAGTTGGGAAAAGGCAGGCAGATTGATGATCAGCTACAAAGCGGGCTTATAATAAAGAGAAGTGGATTATGAAGAGTTTTAACATCTATAACATCATGAATTTAGTTCGTGTATCATATGAAATAGACACTAGCCTGTAAATAAAAATTACCATCAAAATTTTCAACATTGCCCTTGAAAAATTTTTTACAAAAAAAAACAACCGACTTCCAAAAAAAATAACTTTAATTTTGGAAGTCGGTGTCTTTGGCTCTGTATTTTAGTTTTTTGCCACCGACTTCCGAAATTAAAGTTATTTTTCACTTTGTAGCATTTTTTTTGAAGTCGGTTGTTTTTTTTTTGGAAAAATGTTTTTTTTTTCACTTTTTAGTGGGTCAGTTTATAATTTATCTAAGTTACAATAGCCTAATGTCAACTGCTCATCACCTTTCACAAAATATTGTTTTTGCCGATACACGCACGTTAATTGTTGAGGAGTTCTCCTAGTAAGGGACCAGGAGAACTAGAACTGATGGTGAAGTCATCATCAACCCCACTTCACGAGCATAAATTGCTTAGCAACCACATTGAAGTAATCAAATCGCAACCCAAGTGAAATACGTATTGTTGAGTAGTTCCGATGGCCATCTGTGGTCTTCCTCATCAGTTCCACTTCACCAAATGGTGCTTTCCGGGAAAAAATGCACTAGTTACTATAAGAAATACCCAAATCGCTGTAGGTGTGCCTATAAAATTTGAGGGTTTCCCTCGATTTCCATGGGATCCCGTCATCAGATTCTGACTTGGTGACAAAGGGTGTGCTCTCGAGGTGGTCACCTCGAGAGCACACCCTTTCAAACAAAAAAAGAATTTTTAAAATCGGTTCACAATTGACGGAGAAATCGGTGTACATACATAAAAAAATATACTGGGTGATTTTTTAATGACCAGCCAAATTTTCACAGGGTGTTCTACCCATGAATATGAACAACTTTCACTGTGGGACCAACTTTGAAATCACGAAAAAAAACCAGCGGTTTCCTACAAAAGTTCAATACCTACTCGATCAAAATGTATGAAACAGCTGATATTTTTTTTGCGATTTCAAAGTTGGTCCCATAGTGAAAGTTGTTCATATTCATGGGTAGAACACCCTGTAAAAATTTGGCTGGTCATTAAAAAATCACCCTGTATATATAGGTATTACTAGCTTCTGCCCGCGACTTCGTCCGCGTGAAATTTATTTTTTGCTCGACCCCCCCCCCCCCCCCGTCGCATTGCATTGCCTACCCGCGCTATTACTTCGTTTTCACTTAGCGTTCTTTCAGACTTTATTTCTTTTTACTTGGCACCTAAGGGTCCTAGAGTGATGTTAAATATTATGCCTTCTATAAGATTTGGGCTATCATTAATGCAAAAAGATTTTTTAAAGTCCGACTGGTAGGGTAGTTCCAGAGTTTAGCTCGTTCCTTCACCACATCCCCTTCCGCTACCTCTCCCTCCCCCTCTCACTCACTCTCACACACCCTTCATCACTTCCTATTCGCTCTCTCTCTCTCACCACCCCGTCCCCTCCCTCTCCCCCTCTCCTCCACCTCCGGCTCACTAATCCCTCCCCACCCCTCAGCCTTCACCATGTCTTCCGCCTCTCCTCACCAATTCCTGCCCTTTCTCCCTGCGTCCATCATCCTTCCCCTCACACTCCTCACTACCCCTCCCTTGCCCCTCCCCCTCTAACCCTTCCTCCGGGGTAGTTTTAAAAAACTAATAATGACAAACTTAGGCAAATATTTGTGCCAAGTTTCAAGTCAATTAAAACCAAATGATTAACATTTTTCATGTAAATTGTATTCCCTGTTTTCACCCCCACAGGGGTGGAATTTAAAAAAATGGTTTGAGATATTTCCATAGCTTGACTCAAAGATTATTTACACCAATTTTCGAGTTAATCAAGCCACGCAGTAAAATCCTCCCCTGTGAAATTGACTACCCCTTTTCACCCCGTTAGAGGTAGATTTTAGAAAAACCCTGACACACATTATTTTTAATTTTTGGTTTTAAGTATAAATACTGAGTTTTGAGTTAATCGGATTGCGCGTTAAAATTTTTCCATACAAACTTTGAGACCCCCCAATTCCCCTTTAGGGGGTAGTTTAGAAAAACAAAAAATCACAAAAATCATAATTTACTTAGATAAATATTCGTGCCAAGTTTCAAGTTTATTAACTCGAGGAATAAGATTTTTCATACAAACAATATCCCCCTTTTTACCCCCTTAAAGGTCGAATTTCCAAAAACCCTTTCTTAGCGGATGCCTAGGTCATAATAGCTACCTGTTTTCCAAATTTCAGCCCAATCCGTTCAGTGGTTTCAGCTGTGTGTTGATAGATCAGTCAGTCAGTCAGTAACGCTTTCCTTTTATAGATATAGATATACGCGACGAATTGATAACCTCCTCCTTTTTGTTTTATTGATAACCTCCTCCTTTTTGTTTTTGAAAAGTCGGTTAAAAAAGAGTATCCGAGGCTAAAGATAATTTTATAAATCCATCCAAGTGTTGGGTTTTGCCAGCGACAGCGATGGGATCGGTGGCAAAATCATAGAATCTGCTGAGACTGGTATTCGGGTGAACACAACCAAGACTAAATAGATATTATATTTAAGAGTGTCCAAATTAACGATAACACCTTTGACTTTTTTTTCTGGATGAGAAATCATCAAATGACTTCTTCCGCTCCCTCAGACTTTTACTAACTAAAACCCACCCGTGTTCCTTCAGTTGCCGGCGGGCCACGGTGTCTCTTTCGAACAACCCGAGACCCTGGCGGCATCGGCCCTATCGGACCCCATCATTGCTGACATCTCTTTGAAGCGCGCGTGGAACACAACGCGCCATCGACACGAGCCTGGTCCTTACCGGACGGCGAGCTACCCATTGCTCACCGTCCGATAACACCTTTGCCTGTGTTAGCGAATTCGTGTACCTTGACTCCTTAGTAACGGACAAAAACGATGTATCTTCTGAAATAAACAGGAGAATAATGGGAGCCAATAATGCTATTTCAGACTGATAAGGTACTTAAGTTATAATTAGTTACTCTTAGGAAGCATTAACCTTCTCCTCTATAAGATCGATAAGATCTTACTAAAACCAATACTGATATACGGCTCGGAATACTGGGTACTAAGCAAAAAAGACGAGAACTCTCTGTTATTATTCGAAGGGAAAATTCTCAGACGCATATTTGATACAGTCCTGGAAAGCGAGCAATGGCGAACGCGCCTAATGTAATTAATTAAAACCATCAAATTATAGGACGTGTTCGATGGGCAGGACATGTCGCATGAATGGACGAGACCAGAGCAACCAAAATTTTACTGGATAGTAAAACGGATGGCCGGAGAAGTCGACGGCAGCCCAAGCTCAGATGCTTGGATGGCGTAGTGTTGAAGAGAGGAATTGGAGAGAAAAAGCCGGAAATAGGTCACGGTGAAGAAATGTACTTGATCGGGCTTTGTCTGGTCACGTATAACATAGTATATCATGGCCTAAGGCCCCGCCGTGGCTTTAAAGCCTTAGATGATGTGATGATGATGATGGTGATCAAAATAAAAATAAATAATTTAGTAAAATAAGTTAATATTCAGTATGTAAAACTACATACAACAGACTTGACTTGACTCTTAAGCTAAATAAGCTAAATAGAGAATATTATAATTTCTACTCTTTATTATGTAGACCATAATACTAGAAATGAGAGAATATATAAATGTAGAAAATTACACACATCAACTGAACTAACTATCTCATTCAATAGAATTGGTTTCAAAGACGTTACTTCAGTAAAAAGATTATCATCAAAAAGAATTGGTAAAAGATTACCAATTTTTTTTTTCACGGCCACTTTTTACGATACCTGAGCTGCATAAGTAGTTCGTCAAACTTCGTATGCAGCTCGGGCTTCGTCGGACGACTGTATGATGTATATAGACTGTGGTTGAGGTAAGTACTCGTAGTGTTAGAGAGAGAGGAGATACAATTTATTGAAAAATAAAACTTAGCGGTTGCATATTAATTGCCAAAAACTACACGTAACCAGACAGAACATGTAGCACCAGCAGCTATCCACCGAGATCAAACGAATTGAAGATGTTTCAACCAGTACCGAACACTCGTAATCCAAATTCCCATGTCTCATGATTAAACATTATTTAATATGTTTTTAATTAGACAGGGTGTAAGTGTAAACAGTGGCAATATTTGAACGGGTCATTGTACTCATCATTATGGACAACTTTTACTATGGGAACAAACCTGTAATCGCGAAAAAAAAAACAGCTGTTCAGTACATTTATGTTCGCATAATTCGTCAAAATGTAGGGAACAGCTGATTTTTTTTCGAGAGTTTTTCATAATGATTAGTACAATGACCCCTTAAAATATTGCACACCCTGTATTGGCTGCATTTTAAACCTAATTGAATTGCGTTTCAGTATATTTTGACTAACCAATTTTATGCTCGATTCAAGGGTAGCTTTAAACAATATATGGTTTTTTTTAAGTTTGAATTTGGTTCCAGTCGACCTATTAAACATGTGATTAGGTTGAGTGATCCCGGTCCATTTCGAGTGGGTCCAGTTGACCAAAGACTCGACCACCATATATTGCCATAATTTTCCACACAACATTTTAATAAACTACGTGACCATCTGACTATTATAATCACTTACCTCGTCAAGCCGTCAGATAGTTAACAGGTCACAGATAAAGTAAACTATCGGGTAGAACGATCAGATAATGGAGTCTCCATGCCGGTGGATCGATGGTGTCAGTTTGTGTTATTGATTAGATAAGTACTGATTTAATTAAAAAAGTTTATACATAATAGGGGTTAAAGTATGAAATTGCCGTATTATTGTATTAGGTACTTCGAATTGACATACAACCTTCATGGTTTGAGATTTTTGAGTGAAACTTTTTTCACATGGTACCTATGAAGTTCTTCTTTTAAAAAATGTGCAACATTCGATTATTGACTTTCAGTTATTTTTTTTATTCAGCTTAGACAAGAAAGATGGCTGCTTCGAAAATTCGAGTTATTATTGAATACGAGTTCCGACGCGGCAGAAACAGCTCGCAATATCAATGTTGCGTTTGGAGAGGGGACTGCTAAAGAACGCACCGTGCGATTTTGGTTTAAACGCTTTCGTGATGGAAACAGACAGACAGACTGAGTGACACCATAAGAGTTCCTTTTTTACCATTTTGGTACGGAACCCTAAAAAGTCAATCAATCTGCCTAGCCTTTTCCCAACTATGTTAGGGTTGGCTTCCAGTCTAACCGGATGCAGCTGTCGGATCAATAAAAAACTCACAAATTCCTAAAAAAACTAAGAGAATTTTTGTTAAAGAAAAGCTACTACTCATTAAATGAATATTTAAGTGATATACTTATAAAGTCATAATTTTAGTAGTCAAAATTAAATATTATATTATATTTATTAATTATTACAAGATCTCCCAATAGATACCTATTTATATTCTATATTATAATTTATACCTACTATTAGTTTATCTTAGAAATTACCTACCTATTGTGTAATAATTATAATTTACAAGTACTTCCTCTCTCCTAACTCACTTATTTTGCTGTGCCCGACAGGGTCCATGTGATCTAATTTTAAGTTTTACCACCTAAGTACTACATGTGGAATGCAATAAAGTATTGAGTATTGAGTATTGAATACCAGCATTTTACATGGAGCGACTACCTATCTGACCTCCACAACCCAGTAACTGGGTAATACGATATGCCTTGGGAAGACTCGTTGTCAGACTATCAGGCTTCTGACGACCCGTAACGACTGTCAAAGATCCATGAGGGACAGCCGGGACCAACGGCTTTTCTTTCTTTTCAACGTGCTTTCCGAGGCACGGAGGAGTCTCGGTATGTACAGATGGTCACCCATCCACTGACCAACCCCGGCAAGCATAGCTTAACCTCATGGATCGACCCATGCGGCTGTTATTACCCAGCCACGAGCTCCTCTTTTATTTAAAAAAAAGTATTGACATTATATTTAATTAAAACTGTTTAGCAATATACTTAAATTCCACTCCGAATTTAATAAATAATTCTTATTTCTTTGTATTTGTATGTAAATTGCATGCAAAACAATGTAAATTGTTTTATGAACAAATAAAATGAATGAATGAACCCGTACTGGGCCCACGTGGTGGATTACGGCCCACTCCCTCTCACTTACACGAATATTATAGGCTGATTATGGTAGTTACTACCTAGGAAAATCTCTGGCTATCCCTTCTAGGATTATATGCATGATGTTATATAAAATTTTAACAGCCGCATTTTCGATGGTTGAAAATGCGGCTGTTCTGATCGTAAACGTTCGATTCTTAAATCGGAAAGTGCTTATAGAGGCATGAGGAACAGGGTGTAAAGTTCACTCATCCTTCATAGGATAGGGAGGATCCTCCGACGGGTGTTGTGTCTGGTGGGCAACTGCCCGAGACGATTGATGTCGCGACGTTATACAGGACAATTTTTTTATCACTTGCCAAATTTTCACAGGGTGTTCTACCCATGAATACGAACAACTTTTACTATGAGACCAAACCTGAAATCGCGAAAAAAAATCAGCTGCTACCTACATTTTGAAGAGTTTGGTGTAGATAAATGTACTGAACAGCTGATTTTTTTTTCGCGATTTCAGGTTTGGTCCCATAGTAAAAGTTGTTCGTATTCATGGGTAGAACACCCTGTGAAAATTTGGCAAGTGATAAAAAAATCGTCCTGTATAATAAATGCTAGTCGCACGGTAGTGTTGATTGCGCGATGCAGGATTTTGCGTGACGTCAGAGTGATGCGTAGTTCACATGTGGCGATGAAGATGCCGCCACATGCTATTGGGTTTTTCGAAAAGAAAATTCTCATTTTGCGCCTGCAATTTGGAGTTATTCGCTTTTTACAAAGATCTTTTTATTTCTAGCGCCAAATCTGTCATGCTACGTATGTTTGTAGTGTTTAATCTTAAGTTGTTCAATAACTGATACAGATTTCACTAGTCAAAGACACAAGCCACACACACACACGATAACTTCAACTAAAACCACAGATTAATATCTGTGCTAACATCGAATCTACAAGCAAAACATTACGTGTAGTCTGACACAGACAATCCAATATGGCGCTTGTCAGCTGTCTCTTGCAGTTTGCAGTCGACCCGTCATAGTAAGGGGACGTCACAGAGTACTTTTACTGGCGATTTACTGGGAACGTCTATCGTCATGTATCTTACAGATTACAAATAGAACATTTTGTACCCTATCTCAAGGAAATAGGTTAAAATCCTAATGTAATTAATGTTATCCCTTGAAATGTAGGTGCACTGGTACACCTCTTTTACCTGCCTTTCGTAGAATACATATTATGTGATAATGTTATGTATGTATACCTAACCTGGAATAAAAAAAAACATTACTTATACGTTTTTCATTAATTATGTAAAACAGAATAACTTTGCATGTTTGAAAAAAAAACCGGACAAGTGCGTGTCGGACCACACACAATGAAGGGTTCCGTAGTTAATATTATTTGTGCAACAAGAGAGCAAAGTTGTTTTTTGCTGCGAGTGTTGATTTTGAATCCCGAGTAAGCGAAGGATTATATAATTGAATCACGTATAGCGAGTGATTCTAGGTTAGAATCCTGAGCGCAACGAGGGATTCTAAGACACAAGATGCAAATATCTTTGGTCTCGTGTAACACATACAACTTCTCACCTCAGCAGCGAATTTAATAAAGCAAAATAATAGTGAAAACCGCACCAAAATCGGTCCAGTAGTTTCTGAGCTTATGAATAACATACAGATATCCAAACCATGATTTGTGTATGTATAAACAATATATACAAACTCAAACCATTTATTTCAAATAAACAAATTACAGGCACTTTTGAATTGTCAAGGGGTCGGTCAGTCAGAAAGATGAAGCTAGTTGCCCATTCCAAAGCGTAGTAGGTCCCTATGGAGAAGAACGGGCAAGAAACTCCACGGACACTCTTTTAAATCAAATATTTTTTACAAAATATTGGTTACATCGTTCATATTGAAAATAATGAAAAAAAAAAATGTGAGAACAATGTAGAAAGACGTGCACGTTAAAAGCGTCCGTAATAAAAAAGTTAAAAACAATGAAATTAAAAATTTGCAGTGGTAGCTAAGAGACGACCACTCCCAACTGACGGCGCCTGTTCACGAAAATGACGCCTGGATCAGCACCAATTAGCTCAACCATTTTGAAGGGAACTTAATGATCCAACACACACGCCAGCGACCAGCGACCAGCGAGACATTTGAGTGAGCATGACATAGTCAGTGAAAGACGTACCCAGTAAATGGTAGCTTTATATTAGCTACATAGTGCTCACACATGTGCTATGCAATTATACAATACTAGCTTCTGCTCGCGACTTCGTCCGCGTAAAATTTCTTGTCGCGCTCGGCTTCTAGGGGCCCTAGCGTGATGTTAAATAGCCTATATCCTTCCGCATCACCTGCCCGCGCTATTACTCCGCGCTCGGCTTCTAGGGGCCCTAGCGTGATATCAAATTGCCTATATCCTTCCGCATCGCCTGCCCGCGCTATTACTCCGCGCTCGGCTTCTAGGGGCCCTAGCGTGATGTTAAATAGCCTATATCCTTCCGCATCGCCTGCCCGCGCTATTACTCCGCGCTCGGCTTCTAGGGGCCCTAGCGTGATGTTAAATAGCCTATATCCTTCCGCATCGCCTGCCCGCGCTATTACTTCGCACTCGGCTGCTAGCGGCCCTAGCGTGATGTTAAATATCCTATATCCTTCCGCATCGCTTGCCCGCGCTATTACTTCGCGCTCGGCTTGTAAGGGCCCTAGCGTGATGTTAAATATCCTATATCCTTCCGCATCGCCAGCTCGCGCTATTACTCCGCGCTCGGCCCCTAGCGTGATGTTAAATTGCCAATATCCTTCCGCATCGCCTGCCCGCGCTATTACTCCGCGCTCGGCTTCTAGGGGCCCTAGCGTGATGTTAAACAGCCTATATCCTTCCGCATCACCTGCCCGCGCTATTACTCCGCGCTCGGCTTCTAGGGGCCCTAGCGTGATGTTAAATAGCCTATATCCTTCCGCATCGCTTGCCCGCGCTATTACTTCGCGCTTGGCTTGTAAGGGCCCTAGCGTGATGTTAAATATCCTATATCCTTCCGCATCGCCAGCCCGCGCTATTACTTCGCGCTCGGCTTCTAAGGGCCCTAGCGTGATGTTAAATAGCCTATATCTTTCTGCATCGCCTGCCCGCGCTATTACTTCGCGCTCGGCTCCTAAGGGCCCTAGCAAGATGTTAAATAGCCTATAGCCCTCTTCAAGAAGTTGGTTGTAAAATGCAAAAAGATTTTTTTCAAATCCGACTGGGGTAGTTCCAGAGATAGCGCGTTCAAACAAAATTACAAAAAAAACAAACTCTTCCGTTGTATTCCACCGACATTATTGAAATAATAAATCTCGCAATTCAGAAAAATTACTTATTTGCACAACGCCATCTATAGTTAAAATTGATAAAACGTCCGCACTAAACATGTTTGCTCAAGAGCGAGCGGTATGAATTAAAGTTATTTAGCGTTTTAGTAATTTTATATTATTTCCGAAACTGTACGACCAATTGCCATACTGTAAAGGCCAAATCTTATCTCCATGATGTCCTTGTGATCATAAAATAACTTATTTTGATAAGGATTAATGTGTTGTTGTTTAAATAATCATCCAAACGTAAGTATGCCTAAAAAATACTTTTTTAAAACAATAAAAGATGTATAAAAGGTAAAATATAAAAGATAGAAATATGGTGTAGCGGACTTTTTTGTAGAATTATTTAAGACGGACCAGACTGCCATACATTGTTTTCAATTTTAAATAACCGTTTAGGCAGCGCATGCAAAAAAGTCTGTTTAAAGACGTATTTCTTTCCGACTTGTTAGACAAAAATTGTGATTGCTCGGCTAATATGCATGATATAAATATAATTTATAGCCTATAGCACTCAGGAAAAATGTAGCTTTCTACCAGTGAAAAAATTTTTAGAATTGGATCATTAGTTTCGGAGATTACGCCCTACATACAAACTTACAAACATACAAACTTACAAACATACAAACTTACAAACTTACAAACAAATTTTACCTCATTATAATATTAGTATACCGTTTAGGCAGCGCATGCAAAAAAGTCTGTTTAAAGACGTATTTCTTTCCGACTTGTTAGACAAAAATTGTGATAGCTCGGCTAATATGCATGATATAAATATTATTTATAGCCTATAGCACTCAGGAAAAATGTACCTTTCTACGGGTGAAAAAATTTTTAGAATTGGATCATTAGTTTCGGAGATTACCCCCTACATACAAACTTACAAATAAATTTTACCTCTTTATAATATTAGTATAGACTAAGAGATTGAATTTAAATAATACAAAGAAAATTTTCTCTCTTCTTAATCTTCAGCAGCTCCAACAATATTTTCGAATGCTAATCAATTAGTTTAAGCGTCCTTGTGGAACAGTACCAGCATTTAGACGAGCATTTTTGTCAGTTTAGTAATCTCCCAACTTATAATATGCCTGGCTGCATAGTATGTGTGTTTTAAACAGTACCCCATGAAGGATGACTTGACTCATCAGGTAGTTCTTCGAGGGCCCTCAAAACGCGGTCACACGGTCTTAATTCCTAACCAATTAAATATTCGGTCTTAGGACCAAATACAGATTGCTCTTTATTTATATATGTGTATAAATTCAGCAATAAACATCTTAAATTATTTATAATTTTCATTTAAAAAAATATCTAATGTCGAAAACGGGAGCAAAATCGGTGTTCTCCGCGCGTCACACTCTGTTCGCGCTCACGGCAAACTTTAATAACTTTTGTATTCAACTCATAAGCATATAATGTAATACATCAAATTAATTGTCTTTAACTATGCATTTTAATGACCAAAGAACAAAAAAATTATCTCTTAAGTTACAATAGTTAATAGGCATTATGTCTCTGTCACACGATTTTGCTAGTTTCGCGAGCGCGCAACAAAACCGCACCTATCTTCCAAGAGGAGCAACTTTTCGCTACATGTTTTAGCTGCACGTACGCTCAGTAGTGTCCCGGCATCAGTGGGGGAGACACACACATTAATTGCTTCTAAACAAAAAAAATACGAGATAACTTAACCTTTGAATATTTCCAAGTAGCCTTGCTCAAGAAACTTTCATGCGCAAATTTTGAAGGATAATGATTATAATTTTTCAACTCATTTTGAAAGAAGGAATAATATAGATCTTCGAGATTATTCCCAAGTACTTTTTTCATTAATTTACCCATAAGTTTAATAGTAATGCTCAAAAATGTGAGATTTTCGTTACTTTCGTGGCACAACTTTCGTGGTTATTTGTCCACGCAGCGCACCATCAAAGTTATATATCTCCACTAAATAATGACTTCAGATTTTTTGTGACGCCGCTGATGCATTTACTCGATTGTCGCGAAGTCGCGAACCTCAAAAGAAAGATGTTATGTGTTTGTGCATACAAGAAAAAAATTGAAGCACATGTATATGTGCTTAATTTTTTTTTTTCTAACGACTCGTACGTGTTTCTGTTTCTATGTTTTCTCGTAGCCAATTTAACAGTTTTCTCCACCCCAACCTGTGCTGTTTAGCCAATAGGCTAATTGACAGTAAAAAAAATACCTTCTAAATTTTATTATGTAGAGTGGTTGTCAGCTAAAAGTATCAAAATTCAACTTAGATAAAAGTAATATGTAAACTACTACTAGCAGCTGGCAAAAAATGATGTGTTTTATGATTGTAAACATTTCAATTCAAAAGCACACATTATCGGTCAGCAGCTACAATAGTATAGTACAATACGTAATAATAATAATAATTATTATAATGTTGTAAATTTTCAACAAGTAATATCGTCACGAATCTGGAAAATGACCCAAGAGCTAGATTGACCCGACGCTATACCGAACACATCCCGGACGACAACTTGTAGGAGATTAAGATGGCTCTGAAGCAGCTCAAAAACAACAAGGCGCCGGGTGATGACGGAGTTACGGCCGAACACTTGAGGGCCCGAAGAAAATCCGTTCTTAAGACCCTCCAGAGGCTGTTTAATTCCGTCATAGTCGAGGGCAAAACGCCACAGGCATGGAACAGAGGTGTGGTGGTACTATTCTTTAAGAAGGGTGATTGCTCTTCTTAAGAATTACAGGCTCGTCTGACCGTCTCACTTCTGAGCCATGTCAGCTGTTTTCAAGAGTCATCAGGAACCATCACGCACGCAGGTCTGACGACTTTCAGCCTCCCGAACAATCTGGATTCCGTAAAGGCACCGTAGACCACATAAATACGCTCCGGCAGGTTATACAGAAATTGAAGCCTGCCTCTCTGCTTAGCGTTTGTAGACTACGAGAAAGCCTTCGATTCGATCAAGACATGGGGTGTACTGCAGTCTCTTCAACGGTACCAGATCGTTTATCGGTACATTGAAGTGCTGAAGTGCCTGTATGAAAACGCCACTATGTCAGTCTGACTCCAGGACTGGACCTCGAAACTAATCCTTCTGCAGAAAAGGCTGAGACAGAGAGACGCTATCTCTCCGAAACTGTTCACCGCTGCACTGGAGGATGTCTTCATGGTTCTGGTCTGGAAAGGGATAGGCATCAACATCAATGGCGAGTACATCACTCACCTTCGGTTTGCCGACGGTATAGTAGTCATGGCTGAGACTTTGGAGGAGCTCAGTACTGTTCGATGACCTCAGTAGAGCTTCCGAAAGCGCCGGTCTAAAATGAAAATGGATAAGACAAAGGTGTAAAAAATGCCCATGTAGCACCTACTCTCGTGAAAATCGGAGACACTACTCTTGAAGTTGTGGACGAGTATGTTTATCTAGGACAAACTATCTAGTTAGGTAGGTCCAACTTCGAGAAAGAGATCAATCGTCGCATCTGACTCGGCTGGGCAGTGTTCAGGAAGCTTCGCAATATCGTCTCGTCTCACATCTTTCAACTCTCGGACGTTGTGCGTGTAACTGCTACTTGTTGGTGCTCCACTAAAGTATTAGAAATCAGTGCTTAAACTTGTCAAAAGTGCTATTGAAAGTGTTCTCCTGTTAGAAGGTGATAATTGACAAAACTTGTGACAATAATCTGGAGTTTTTGTGTATAGTTTTAGAAAAATACACCAAATTAACTTGAAAATAATCCGACCTACCGTCAGTCATTTAATATCTGTGCGTTGTGATTTGACGCGTAAGCGCCCCGTATTACCCGGCGCTTACGACGTTCTTCTCGCGAACTCGCCGACACGCCGACTCTGTATTCTCTTGGGCCCTTATTAGTGTGCACTTTTTATTGCCTTTATTACTGAGCTGATTTTGTGAACTGGCTGAATTAAGCGGAGAAGTATAACACATACGACTGCATACACATATTTAATAAATTATTAAAGGACATGGCGACTTCAATGCAATCGTGGGGTTGTTGTACCAGTGATCTTTGTTATTTGGAGGACAGCAAAGAATATATAAAATGCATGAAATGCAAAAGGCCATTTCATTTCGTCTGTCTATCTATACCGGAAATCTCTTCTGAGTCGGAAGATTACTGCAAATGGAGTTGTTCAGGCTGCACGGCTGTCATTGCAAACGTTTCGAAGACCGCTACCCCGAACCGGAATGTCTCAACTACAAGAGGAAGCAAAAGGCCTGCATTGAACTTGCCACCTCAGGCTGCAGCTATTACTATGGAAGATGTGCGTACCATAGTCCAAGAGGTTATTAAAACTGAGTTCACTTCCATGCTTCAACAACTCAACAGCACCATACTCAGCGTTATTAACAGGGAACTTGCACCTATTAAACATGAAATCAGTGAGTTGACTGCATCATTATCCTTTCACGTGAATGAATTCGAAGAGTACCAATCAGAACATAAATTACTAGAAAAAAAGGTGAAGGACTTAACTGAACAAAATTCTAATCTAAAAATATTAATGACGGATCAAAGTCTACGTATAAACTACTTGGAACAACAGACTCGTTCAAAAAATCTCGAAATTCAATGCCTGCCTGAAAACAAACAGGAGAATCTTTACACTATTGTTAAGCAGCTGGGATCTGTGGTGGGATGCAACCTGAGTGACAATGATGTTCATCATAGTACACGTGTTGCCAAACAGCAAGCCGCTAATACCCGTCCTCGATCTGTCGTTGTTCAGCTCGCCTCCCCAAAAATTCGTGACACGCTCCTGGCGTCAGTTATAAATCACAATAAAGATAAGAAGGTTAACTCAGAGAAACTCAACACAGCAGATCTGGGTTTTGCTGGCGATAAAAAGCCGGTGTTCGTGCTTGAACATCTTTCACCTGCTAATAAAGCGCTACATGCAGCCACTAGACAAAAGGCAAAGGACAAGGGATACAAATTTGTCTGGGTGAGAAACAGCAGGATTTTTGTTAGGAAAACTACCGAAGACGAACATATTTTGATAAAGAATTTGGATTCCTTAAATAAGTTAGTTTAGTTTTAAAAAGAGGCTCTTTTTCTTTTAGTAGTTTATAAGATGCATGCTCCTGTGAAATTTATAATATTCGTAATTCGATAACTTAAATGTATACTATCAGAACTGCAGAGGATTGCGAACAAAAACCCATATGATATTCCGCAATGTTTGTATTAATAACTATGATGTTATAATTTTTTCGGAAACCTGGCTTAACAATTCTATTCGGAGCAGTGAGCTATTCGATGACAGATATACGGTCCATAGGAGAGATAGAGAAACCAGTCAATTAGCTGGTAAAGAGGGTGGGGGAGTTTTAATAGCCGCCAAAAAGAAATTCAATCCTAAACGTGCTGAGCATTTTGAGAGTGGATGTGAGGATCTCTGGGTTACGTTGGACCTTCCTCTCAATAAATGTTTTCGTCGAATAGCTTTCTGCGCTGTGTACTTGCCGCCGCCAGTAAGCCTCTCTCACTTGGAAAATTTCTTAGATAATTGTAACGCTGTTTTTGAACAACTTAATGAATCATGTATAAGTATCATAGGTGACTTCAATTTAGGGTGCGTAGATTGGAATTTTGACAGAAATCTGAATAAAAGCCTCAAATTACCTAATACCTGTGAAGCTTTATTGGACTTCACATAATTATGTTAATAAGCTCAATCAAAGAAATAACGTTTATAATACCTCCTCTCGCATACTAGATCTTGTATTAACTGATCATCCACTATGTAATGTAAGTCAAAGTATTAGCTCCTTATGTAATATCGATCAGTATCATCCACCCCTAGATATAAATATGTGTCTTAAAAAAGAAGCGAAACTTCCATATAATATTACAAATGAGTTACGTAACTTCCGTAAAACAAGCTATGGACCGATTAAAAAATACCTAAAAGAACAGGACTGGGAGGAATTATTTGAAGGTCAACATGACGTTAATGATATGGTACAAGTTTTTTATGACATCATCAATGGTGCCATTCAAAGATTTATTCATATTAAAAAACACAAAAACAGTAAGTATCCTCCGTGGTTTAGCAAAACTCTAATTAAAATATTAAACACAAAAAATAAGATTAGGAAACGTTACAATACTTACCAAAACCCGTTGGACAAAATTGAGTTAAAAATAATTAGTAAACGCAGTGATGCACTTGCTACGATTTGCTATAATAATTATTTAAAAAATCTGGAAGACACTCTTACCAATAACCCTAAATCATTTTGGACCTATGTAAAAACTAAAAGGGGCGGATCCAGCTCGTATCCTTTATCTATGACGGATGGCACAGCGACATCATCAGATGGTGCGGAGATATGTGAGTTTTTTTGCTTCTTACTTTTCTTCTGTATACAGCCCTGCTGTAAACGATTGCAGTACCGACAAAACAACAAATATTAATAATATTCAAGAAAGTAGCATGTCTTTAAACAACCCAGTTATTGACAGTGAAGCCTTATACAAAAAACTAAAAAGTTTAGACTGCGACAAAGGTGCTGGTCCAGATGACATACCACCAATATTCATACATGAGTGTGCAAATGAGCTGGTCACGCCTCTGTTGCTTATTTTTAATAAATCTTTGTCTAGTGGAGTCTTCCCTTCAAAATGGAAGGAAGCAAAGGTCGTCCCCATCCATAAATCCGACAATGAGGACTTAGTTTCGAACTATAGACCCATTTCAATTTTATCAACCTTATGTAAAATCTTTGAGTCTATGATCTGTCCTCACATTCAAAATCATCTTAAAATTTACTTAAGTGAGGAACAACATGGCTTCGTAGAATCTCGATCCACAAACACCAACCTGACACTTTTTACCGAGTTATTGACGGCAGCAATTGATTCTGGTCATCAAGCTAATGTCATTTATACAGATTTCAGCAAAGCGTTCGATCGAGTCTCGCATCGAATTCTTATTGACAAATTAAGAACTTATGGTATCGCTGGATCTTTACTCTCATGGTTGAGTTCGTATCTTGAGAACAGAACTTTCTTTGTAGTAGTCAATGGCTTTCGATCAACAGTTAGATACATATCCTCGGGCGTGCCACAAGGATCTCATTTAGGGCCGGTTTTATTTAACTTTTTTATTAATGATATTCCTAACTGCTTTCGCCACTGTAAAATTTTTATGTTTGCCGATGACTTAAAATTCGTCAAAATAGTTAAATGTAAGCATGACGCCTCTGAATTACAAAGCGATTTGGATGAACTGGTGATATGGTGCCAAATAAACCAGATGCTCCTAAATCCTAGCAAATGTTACCATATAAAATTTATTAGGAAACATCATCTCATTGACCAGGATTATTATATTGATGGAGAAAAAATAAAGGAATTAGATACAATAAAAGACCTTGGTGTTATATTTGATCAGAAATTAACTTTTATCCCTCACATAGATAATATAGTGAAAAAGTCTTCCAAAATGCTGGGTTTTATTATCAAAAACACAAAACAATTTAAAAACTGTAGAACAAAAATTATTCTTTATAATTGTTTAAGTCGTAGCATCCTAGAGTATTGTAGCGTGGTCTGGCGGCCACACTATGCTACTCACTCATTGCGTCTTGAGCGTGTACAAAAACGTTTTCTGGGGCACCTGGCCTATGCTAGCGGTTTGTCCAAGAAAATACGTTCATATAGTGATAGGCTCAAACATTTTAATATGGTTTCTCTTGACAAACGTCGACGACTGAATGACGCGATGTTTGTGTGCAAAGTTATGGCCCATAAAATCGACTGTCCACAAATATTAAAAAAATTTAACTTCCGTGCCCCCTCCAGAATTCCTCGCAATCCTATAACGCCACTTTGCCCTCCGCAGAGAAGAACGGTTCTGGGTGCTAATTCTCCCTACGCGAGATTTTGCAGGGTTGTGAACGATTGCAGTGATCGGATCGACCTCCATTTTGGCAGTTTAGGCAAATTGAAGGCCAGTTTTTTTAGATACCTCCCCGAAAATTGATTTTCTTAGCCCTAGGTACATTGTCTTACTGGGTGGATGAATTTAGGCTACATATTACTTTTTTTGTTTTACGTAGTTTTATTTAATTTCGATTGTTTTAGTTTGTTTTAATTTTGTTTTAAATTACTTATTTTAACTTGCTCTTTTGGTTCTATTTTTTTTTTTTTGTTTTGATTTTGTAAGTTACAACGTTTTTTGTGCATGCAGTGTTTACCTGTAAGTGATTGTTACACTTTATCTGTTTTGTTGCTTCCGTTAATTTGCTTGTACCAGTGTATATAATTGTTGGTAAACCAAATAAATAAATAAATAAATAAATAAATAAATATCGCAGTATCTCAAGACGAAAGTCTTTGACCCAGTATGTGTTGCCAGTGATGACCTGCGGCAGTGAAACGTAGTCGCGTACCGGAATCCGCTGGATGCGGGAAGCACAGAACCGTTCGAAGTGGCGGTGCTTAGGTCCTAGGGTAGGTAGGTAGGGTAGGGTAGGGTGCCTATGTCCAGCAATAGAATAGAATAGAATAGAATAGAATATTTATTCATAAGTTCACATTAATTAATTAAATTACATAAAAGTTACATCATTGCAATGAACGTCTTTCGGCTGAAATGATGATGATGATGATGACGATGATGATAATGTAAATTTTACAGTTTAATTACCGGGACAAAATCCAAGTAATTAACTAACCCAACCTAATTACCTAATACCTACCAACCTAAACCCAACCACCAACCAACCTAATTACCAACCTAATTTACTAATAAGTAATAAAATGCTTATCTCAAAACACAATGTTGATCTCAAATACAAGTAAATTCATAAATAATAAGTATTTAATTTTATAAACTTCAATCCACAGGAAATTTAAGAAAAAATAAGGATTTAAAACTGTATTTTGCTTGTAGCAAATGTGTTTGTAACTTTTGTGGCGTCTTTCGTAACTTTCGTGGGAACCAAAATTTCAAAATAGAATATCTTTGTTGTTTGTGCTCCGATTTACATATAATAAAAATTGCACTTATATTTTTACAGCGTCTTAAATGCATGTCCATTGATTTGAAGTTTACTCTAAAAAAAAAATTCGCCACGAAAGCTACGCGGAGAATACTTTTTGGAGAACTACTCTCTACTTTAGCCAGTCTGAAATCTGGTTGAACTAGATGGTCCTATTTCTAGTCCAATAATTGTGTCTTTCACCTCTTTTACCGAAAAGATTTAGATTTTTCCATACGTACATGATGTTTTCGTAGATATATTGACAAGGTACCGGCATGATGTTAATATCTTTAAACAGTTCCCTTAAATAATCGCGCCTGCGGAGGCCATCTATTGCTCTGATGGCTCTTTTCTGCAGAATAAAAAAGACTCTATATCTGCAGCCCGTCCACACCCCCGACACAATACTACACCACACACCCCACCACACACTACCGACATAATACTATGAAAGTAACTGAAATAAACTAGCCTCGCGGTATCTACATCAGTAAATTGACGGATTTTTCTCACAGCATATGCTGCTGAACTTAGCCGTCCTGCAAGAGATGTTAAATGAGGACCCCATTGCAGCGGGAGTGATTATATAGGTTCGAATGACGTTTTTGCGAAGGTCGCCATTTCGAAAAATTTTGCGAGTGGTACGCCAGTTTGAAAACTCATTATATCGAAAACCGCTATATCGAATGACGTTATCGCGAAGGTCGCCATTTCGAAAAAATTTGCGAGCAGTACGCCAGTTCGGAAGTCGGTATCCGATGTCGATTTCGATATCGAAGTCCGATGTTGAGTTAATTGGTCTTTCTTTTTTTTTCCCAAACCAAATCAAAAGACCATGCTCTCTGTGTCTCGTCTCATTTGGGTCGTGAGTTAGATTCCCAGACAAATTAACTCAACATCGGATTTCGATACCATGACTTTCGAACTGGCGTACTGCTCGCAATTTTTTTTCGAAATGGCGACCTTCGCGATAACGTCATTCGATATAGCGGTTTTCGATTTAATGAGTTTTCGAACTCATTCTCATTCACTCGAGGTAAAGGGTCTTGACAGACTAACATACTTGAAAATATTTTTTTATGTGATAAAATTAAAAATTAATAATTTTCGGACTTTTCCCATTACTTGTGCTATAAAACCTTGCTTCTTGCCAAATTTTATGATTCTAGGTCAACGGGAAGTACCTTAAAGGTTTTGATTTACTTGCGAGTATTGAAATATGTCGCATTTTGAAACTATTATCTTCTATGATAAAAAACGCATTTTCGCGAAATTGTCGTTGACGATAAGTAGGCAGGGCTTGAAGTCATAAGTAACATCAAGATCTAGTCTAGACACTACTCCCAAAGTCAAATATTTTTAGATTTTCCACATTGTCATGATTGTTCTAAAAATCTTTTTATCTTTTTTACTATTGCAACTTTTTCCAATACTTCAATACTATTTTGTAATTTTATTCACATAACTAGCTGTTGCCCGCGGCTTCGCCCGCGTGGGGGTCGTTAATTCCCATGTATTATTATCTATCTTCTATCTATCTACATATATAAATAAAAAGTCCTGACTGACTGACTGATTGACTGACTCTTCAACGCCCGGCCCAAACCCTTGGACCTAGAAAGCTGAAATTTTGCACAGAGGTTTCCTTTATAATGTAGACAAGGAATAAGGAAGGATTTTTGGAAATTCCATCCCTAAGGGGGTCAAATAGGGGATAAAAGTTTGTATGAAAAATCTTATTCCATAAGTTAATAGACTTAAACTAGAAACTTGGCACGAAAACTTATCTGATCCATACTATCCATACTAATATTATAAATTCGAAAGTAACCCTGTCTGTCTGTCTGTCCATACTAATATTATAAATTTGAAAGAGGCTAGCCCTGGCAATTCAGCGCGGAAACGCTGCAAGTGTCATGAGCTCCTTTGCGTCGGGAACGTCTAGGGACTGTGGACTTCTATTGACGTAAAGTTTTTTGTAAACTGGTTTTATGTATTTGACATGATTTGTAATATTTGCTCAATTAAATAGCTTACTATATATTACTTAAAAAAAAAATTTATATATATTTAATATTTAATATTAATATTATAAATTTGAAAGTAACTCTGTCTGTCTGTCTATCTATCTGTCTGTCTGTCTGTCTGTCTGTTACCTTTTCACGCCTAAACCTCTGAACGGATTTTGATAAAATTTGTCACGGCTGTAGATGGTATCCCAGGGAAGGACATAGGCTATTTTTTGTCTCAAAATAACCCAAGGGGGGTGGTATAAGGGATGAAAGTTTGTATGGGAAACCTAGCATTTCATAATTAGGCATATGAAAATTCAAATGCATGCTTTTGGTAGGAAATAATGAAATATTTGGCTCAGCGTTTTTGGAAAATCATCCCCAAAGGGGGTAAAATAGGGGTTATTTTAAAATCCACAAAACTGCTCGGATATTGATACAATTTGGCAAGGCTATAGATTGCATCCTGGGAATGGACATAGCCTACTTTTTGTTTTGAACAATTATTTTAGGGGGGGTGATGTAGGGGATGAAAGTTTGTAAGGGAAACCCAGCATTTCTTAAGTTACGGCTGTGAAAATTCAAATATATGCTTTTGGTAGGAAATAAAGAAATTTGTGGTCCAGCATTGTTGAAAAATCATCCCCGTAAGGGGGTAAAATAGGGGATGATTTTAAAATTCACAAAACTGCACGGATATCCATAAAATTTGGCAAGACTATAGATTGCATTCTGGGGAAGGACATAGTCTAATTTTTGACTTTAAAAAATATCCTACAGGGGTGATGTAGGGGATGAAAGTTTGTAAGGGAAAGCCAGCATTTCTTATGTTACGGCTATGAAAATTAAAATGCTTTTAGAGCATTCTGGGGAATGACATAGACTACTTTTTGTCTTAAAAAATAATCTACAGGGCGTGAAAGTTTTATGCGAAACCCAGCATTTTTTAAGTTGGGGATATGAAAATTCAAATTTATTTTTCGTATTGATGAAAAAATCATCCCCTAAGGGACTATCTAGGGGTTTATTTTAAAATTCACAAATTATATTAAAAGTTTTTTGTACCTCTTTTTAAAAGATTTAAGGGATTGGAAATGTATTCATAGTTCTGAGGCGCGGCATCTACATCGCCACATACGAACTACGCATCACAATGACATGACGTCACGCAATCCTGCACCGCGCAATTAGAGTTTACCACGCGACTAGCATATATACAACGTCCCGACATCAACCGTCGGGCAGTTGCCCACCAGACACAACAACCGTCTGGTCGGAGGATCCTCCCCTTTCAATAGAGGATGAGTGAACTTTACACCCTGTTCCTCATGCCTCTAAACTGGTGACCCCGAGCATGAACGTCAGCGCAGCCTTCGTGCAACTCCTTCAGCATGACGATGACGTCATCAGCACCATTTCCTCAAGCTTTCGAGCGACGAGTCACACAGCCAGTCAGCATCTACGGCTTCAACCTTCAGCCTCAACCTCAACCCAGCACTGTACACTACGACTCACTGGAGCATAACGCAGCGCCACCCCGACTCACTGGGGTATCACCGCAGACAGTTCCGACTCAACGTGAACTATGCGCCACCCGTTTCCGACTCACGGGAACCGCAACGGGCTCTGGCAAGCATCGCAAGATACACGACTCAGCCCACTATCAACCTCTGGTCTCCGGAGGGGAGTGATGTGTGATCTACATCGCCACATACGAACTACTCATCACAATGACATGACGTCACGCAATCCTGCATCGCGCAATTGAGAGTTTACCACGCGACTAGCATATATACAACGTCCCGACATCAACCGTCGGGCAGTTGCCCACCAGACATGACACCCGTCTGGTCAGAGAATCCTCCCTATTCTATGGAGGATGAGTGAACTTTACACCCTGTTCCTCATGCCTCTATAGTTCGTATCTTGAAGTAGGTAACATTTAGTCTTAATTTTTTTTTATTCCCAAGGAATAGGGAATAAAGAGGATTTAAATTTTTCGCTTTAAAGTTGCCATCAAAGGCATGCAAGTTGGTAATTTTCTGTTCGGTTATACATATATTCTGTTACTATTATTACGTCCAGCAATCATGTTATATGAATCCGCGCGTCGCTCCTCGGGTACTATACAGGTTGATTTTTTAATGACCAGCCAAATTTTCACAGGGTGTTCTACCCATGAATATGAACAACTTTCACTATGGGACCAACTCTGAAATCACGAAAAAAAAATCAGCTGTTTCATACATTTTGGTCGAGTAGGTATTGAACTTCTGTATGAAACAGCTGTTTTTTTTTTCGTGATATCAGAGTTGGTCCCATAGTGAAAGTTGTTCATATTCATGGGTAGAACAGCCTGTGAAAATTTGGCTGGTCATTAAAAAATCAACCTGTATAAGCAGTGCGAGAAGACATTGTTTACCTGGATTAACACATATGGTAGCTACTTTTAGTCCCAGCAGTACGTTCCCGTGGGATATTTTCCGACATCTACGCGGGCGAAGCCGCGGGCAAAAGCTAGTTAAATTATAAAACACAACACATTTTTGCTTAAATCCGTTATATATTTTGCTTACCAATGTGACCCCAATGTAACCCCGGTTTTTGTCTATCTTCTGTATGTAAATAAGTTTAATATGTTAATTAAACTTATTTATAAAAGTTCTGTATTTTTGTATTTCTTGTTAAAATATTAATTTATACACATTGTTAAATGCATAGATTTTCAGTAAGTATGCATTTGTTTATCGTAATGACATTGAACATACAGACTGAACTAGATGTACAGTGGGTTGCCAAATTATTAGAGACAGTCACATTTTTAGGGTTCCGTACCAAAATGATCTGTCCGTCTGTCACAGCTGGATAGCTCAAGAGCTACTAATGCTATCAACTTAAAATTTGGAACAGTTATAGATGATGTCTGCCCAAATAATTTGCAAATAAGAAAGAAATATTTTTGTTTACACATTTTCAAACATTTTTTTCCTTTTTTAGGCCGAATAGTTTTCGACTTTTGATGAAAAATGTAAAAAAAAATATCGTTCCCCACTTATCTCCTAAGTTTGTATGGAGAAAAATCTGAAATGATTCTATGTGATAGAAGTTTATGTAAAGACTAGCTTTTGCCCGCGGCTTCGCCCGCGTAGATGTCGGAAAATATCCCACGGGAACGTACTGCTGGGACTAAAAGTACCATATGTGTTAATCCAGGTAAACAATGTCTTCTCGCATTGCTTATATAGTACCCGAGGAGCGACGCGCGGATTGATATAACATGATTGTTGGACGTAATAATAGTAACAGAATATATAACCGAACAGAAAATTACCAACTTGCATGCCTTTGATGGCAAATAATAAAGCGAAAAATTTAAATCCTCTTTATTCCCTATCCCGTGGGAATAAAAAAAAATTAAGACTAAATGTTACCTACTTCAAGATACGAACTATAGAGGCATGAGGAACAGGGTGTAAAGTTCACTCATCCTTTATAGAATAGGGAGTATTATCCGACCAGATGGGTGTCGTGTCTGGTGGGCAATTGCCCAACGGTTGATGTCGGGACGTTGTATATATGCTAGTCGCGTGGTAAACTCTCAATTGCGCGATGCAGGATTGCGTGACGTCATGTCATTGTGATGCGTAGTTCGTATGTGGCGATGTAGATCACACATCACTCCCCTCCGGAGACCAGAGGTTGATAGTGGGCTGAGTCGTGTATCTTGCGATGCTTGCCAGAGCCCGTTGCGGTTCCCGTGAGTCGGAAACGGGTGGCGCATAGTTCACGTTGAGTCGGAACTGTCTGCGGTGATACCCCAGTGAGTCGGGGTGGCGCTGCGTTATGCTCCAGTGAGTCGTAGTGTACAGTGCTGGGTTGAGGTTGAGGCTGAAGGTTGAAGCCGTAGATGCTGACTGGCTGTGTGACTCGTCGCTCGAAAGCTTGAGGAAATGGTGCTGATGACGTCATCGTCATGCTGAAGGAGTTGCACGAAGGCTGCGCTGACGTTCATGCTCGGGGTCACCAGTTTAGAGGCATGAGGAACAGGGTGTAAAGTTCACTCATCCTCTATTGAAAAGGGAGGATCCTCCGACCAGACGGGTGTTGTGTCTGGTGGGCAACTGCCCAACGGTTGATGTCGGGACGTTGTATATATGCTAGTCGCGTGGTAAACTCTAATTGCGCGATGCAGGATTGTGTGACGTCATGTCATTGTGATGCGTAGTTTGTATGTGGCGATGTAGATGCCGCGCCACAGAACTATGACTACATTTCCAATCCCTTAAATCTTTTAAAAAGAGGTACACAAAACTTTTAATATAATTTGTGAATTTTAAAATAAACCCCTAGATAGTCCCTTAGGGGATGATTTTTTCATCAATACGAAAAATAAATTTGAATTTTCATATCCCCAACTTAAAAAATGCTGGGTTTCGCATAAAACTTTCACGCCCTGTAGATTATTTTTAAAGACAAAAAGTAGCCTATGTCATTCCCCAGGATGCTCTAAAAGCATTTTAATTTTCATAGCCGTAACATAATAAATGCTGGGTTTCCCTTACAAACTTTCATCCCCTACATCACCCCCTGTAGGATATTTTTTAAAGTCAAAAAGTAGACTATGTCCTTCCCCAGAATGCAATCTATAGTCTTGCCAAATTTTATGGATATCCGTGCAGTTTTGTGAATTTTAAAATCATCCCCTATTTTACCCCCTTACGGGGATGATTTTTCAACAATGCTGGACCACAAATTTCTTTATTTCCTACCAAAAGCATATATTTGAATTTTCACAGCCGTAACTTAAGAAATGCTGGGTTTCCCTTACAAACTTTCATCCCCTACATCACCCCCCCTAAAATAATTGTTCAAAACAAAAAGTAGGCTATGTCCATTCCCAGGATGCAATCTATAGCCTTGCCAAATTGTATCAATATCCGAGCAGTTTTGTGGATTTTAAAATAACCCCTATTTTACCCCCTTTGGGGATGATTTTCCAAAAACGCTGAGCCAAATATTTCATTATTTCCTACCAAAAGCATGCATTTGAATTTTCATATGCCTAATTATGAAATGCTAGGTTTCCCATACAAACTTTCATCCCTTATACCACCCCCCTTGGGTTATTTTGAGACAAAAAGTAGCCTATGTCCTTCCCTGGGATACCATCTACAGCCGTGACAAATTTTATCAAAATCCGTTCAGAGGTTTAGGCGTGAAAAGGTAACAGACAGACAGACAGACAGACAGATAGATAGACAGACAGACAGAGTTACTTACAAATTTATAATATTAATATTAAATATTAAATATATATAATTTTTTTTTTTAAGTAATATATAGTAAGCTATTTAATTGAGCAAATATTACAAATCATGTCAAATACATAAAACCAGTTTACAAAAAACTTTACGTCAATAGAAGTCCACAGTCCCTAGACGTTCCCGACGCAAAGGAGCTCATGACACTTGCAGCGTTTCCGCGCTGAATTGCCAGGGCTAGCCTCTGCACCAGGAAAGAACCAGAGCATGGGTCACCGCCCCTCTCTCTAAGTCGACGGCCGATCTCCGCCACAAATTTGATCGCGTCGGACCCCCAGCAACCAGTGGTTTCCACTGCCAGTGGGACAAAATAGTACTTTGGCTCTAAGGCCGCATATTTGGCTCGCTTTTTGAGAGCGGCTGATCCAGCCGCGGCACCGGGTGACCCGACAGTGCGAGGGAGATGGCTGGCGGCGAACGTGCTAACACACGTTGCGTCCCAAAGTAGGCACTTACCCTTTTGCCAGGGTACTAACGTCAGGCCATCCGGTCTTTTGCCATCCAAGCGACATAGACCCGGCGGCTCCAGGACACAAGGGATATTGGCGCCAACCAGCGCCCTCCGGACAATATCGTTGAGAGCATGGTGCCGCGGAAACCTCCCTGAGCAACGACAGCAACTTAACGCGTGGTGGCCGTTGGCCTCCACTCTGGACCCGCAGATGCATATATGTGGTTCACAGACATCGCAGCCCAGGCGGAGAGCTACCGCCACCTGCAAAGAGTCGCCGTCAAGTAAAGTGCCCAGGTGAGGTGAAGGAAGCGCTTGCAACCACGCTCCTGATTCTGACCGTGACACTGCCTTTAATCGCGCCAATTCAACCACCTCCGCCCGATCTATAAGGCCGGCCAGAACTGCCTTTGCTCCTACATCATCCCAAGAGCGCTGCACTTGAGGTTCTTTCGGGGTGATACTGCCAGGGCAATGGCCTGACCAGGCCGCCAGAGCGTCCGCTGCGAAAGGGATACTGACTTGTTCGCCATCAAGAGAAAGAATGCGAGCGACCAAGTCGGTAACCCCATGCGCAGACGCTAAGAAAGCCGGCAAGCCGACATCCTGTGCGCGACGAACCCCCAGACCTCCATGCCGGATCGGCAAAGCCGCTTGTGCCCATTGAGCTTCGTTCAGCGAAACGTTCAAAATACTCTCTATCGCCTCCTTAAGAGCTTCGTCGAAAGATGAGAGAGACTGTGGGAACCACTACGTCGGGGCAGTCCGCAAAAAGTATGTCAATTTCGGTACCGCGAAACACATGCGCAAAAGTATCAAAGCGACGTGGGCAGAAAGATCCTTGAGCATTTTGTGGGCGTCGAGAAGGTTACGCTTGCGATCCTCTAGAGCCTCAGGGACCGCAACAGGGAAGATTGGGGCACCCAAAAGACTGAAAGAAATAGGTGAAAGCATAGTGAGACCCGGAAGAAAGGAAGAAAAGTGCGAGAACCCTGGCTCAGCTTCAGGGCCACAGGGGAAAAACTCACATTTAGATGAGTTTACCTCGAGGCCCAGCTCCCTGAGACGAGGAGCCTTGTATCACAAGGGTGTCTTGTTCCACATCCTCAGGTTTGCCACCCAAGATACCGTCATCCAAGTACCACACGTTCAAGGGTGATTTTAAATCGTGGATTGACGCTTGGATGGCCAGGCTAAAAGTGAGCGGCCCAAGGGGGTCTCCCTGCTGAGCTCCAACCTTAGACTTGATCAAGGAATCACCATAGTAAAGATTGGAAGGTGCCTCGTACACTTGATGGAGAAACGGGTATAAGGATGGGGTCTTCCCCCTCACCTCTCTCAAGAGAACATCCCTTTCCAGGGTATTAAACGCATTCTTGAGATCAAGCTTCACAATGATGCAGTTTGCGTTTTTGGTCCCCGTCGCAAAAGCACGAGTGGCATGTATGGCAGCCTCGCACCCGAGGCGCGTACCGAAGCCTAGCTGATGAGGCTGTAAATATGCTGCCAACTCTTCCTTAACGGCTCGACATGCCAACTTAGCTGTCAGGCGCCGAAAGGTGCTACCAATGGCAATTGGCCTCAAACCCCCATCTTTCTTAGTGATAGCGCAAAGAGAAGCCCCGTACAAGTATGGGCATACCTCTCGATTTAATTGACCACTAAGCAAGAAATTGCACAACCTGCACAATGACTCCAGAAGGCGTTGGCCATTGTCGCACGCCGAACTGGACGTCAGTTCTTTTAGGTGCCCCGGTCTGATTCCATCTAGCCCTACAGCCGAACCACTGTAGAAGGAGCCAAGAGCCAGGGACACATCCTCGACGGTGACAGTCAGCGGTAAACATGACTGATCTGGGGGTTCTGGAAAGACAAGAGGACGAGACGGCGAGGGGTACTTCGATTTTAAAGCATCAAGAGTCTCAGGAGCAGATTGAGCTATGGTATCTTCAGACATTAACAGACGAACTGCTCCCCTTAGGTCCCCTTCATGCACCTTGGTTGTTATAAATAAAAAAAAATACAACATTAATTAAATAATTACTTTGTAGCAAAATCTCAGGAACAAATAGTTATTTCATATATCAATTAAATTAAAATCTCAGAAACAAATAGTTATTTCATATATCAATTAAATTCAAAATTAAGTTAATAAATAATTAGTTCCGACAGACAAAATTAATAAGTAAACAGGTATATAATTTGATTTTAAGTAATTTTAATTTTGACTTTATTTTATTTCAATTTTGATTTGATTTTATATAATTTTAATTTTGCCTTTATTTGATTTTAATTTAGAATTTAGTCGATAAATTAAATTAGTTAGGCTCGGTGAGCAGAAGAACTCACCTAGGCGCCCAATATCTATCAACAAATAAGTAATGCATGTTGTGCTTACCTATAAGAAATTGGTACACTAGTTTATAAGTATATTGAATGTATCACATATCTTTGTATTAGTGTATTCAATTGTTGGTGAGCCGAATAAAAAAAAAAAAAAAATAAAATAAATAAAATATATTATTGTTAATATATTTTATTTTTTTATTTACCAAAATGTCAAAATTCTAAAATGCAATAATAAAAAAAATTAACAATGTCATGTACTAAGAATTAAATAATGTCAAAAATAATAAAAGTCAACCCCTAATACTAAGTTTTTCACTTTTCGTAACGTACCCGACGACAGCAGGCAGGTCTTCAATTCATCTTCTAGTGTTGCAAAATGCGTTGACTGGAACATCGAGTAGATGACAGGTGACGTTTAAATCCAAACAAACAACGAAGTGACAGACCGTTCGTTCGGCGCCGGCGCAGTAGTGTGATTTTTTCCAAAAATGTTGGTGGAATAAAATTGTTTAGCTCCAAATAAGTGCCCAATGTGCGTGTGTGCGTGGTTTTTGAAAAATTCAACCACCAATTATGCCGAAGTATAATGGGACCAAGTTGAAAAATCGCCCTCCAAAAGTAAGTAAA
The DNA here is from genome assembly GCA_905163495.3 of Cosmia trapezina. Taxonomy (NCBI): domain Eukaryota; kingdom Metazoa; phylum Arthropoda; class Insecta; order Lepidoptera; family Noctuidae; genus Cosmia; species Cosmia trapezina. The sequence continues at coordinate 15,879,164 of LR991044.1, forward strand.
TACTTGCGTCACAGAGGTTATGTTGTTGGTCGCCGTCGACACTCGCAATTCTAAGCACTTTTATATGTAATTTCTAATAAAATTTTGACGAGCACTTTGTTTTGGGCCTTCCCTGGGCGGGGTTGCCAGCCCAAAAAAACATGTGTTAAATATATTAAATATTAATATTAAATATATTAAATATATGAAATATTAATATTAAATATTAAAGTATAGTATAGTATAGTATATATAGTATATAGTATGGATAGTATGGATGGATTACAGGAAAAATAAAACGATGTCTATATTTTGTCTACGAACTGTAGGATAAAAGAAAGTGCCAAACAGTCCACAGAAATCATGCCCAGGCGTATGGAAGCACTGATTGAGGCAAAAGGAAATATCATTATGTACTGATCACTAATAACTATTATGTAACATTTCTTTTCGATTGTTCTTATTTTACCTTGTTATTAATTGTTTTGTATAATGAATTAAAACTTTTATCATAAAAAAGGCGTTCAGTCATACTTACCTACTTCACAATGAATGAATGAATGAATGAATGAATGAAATGCACCGACCCCCGCGTGGTTGAACCAGACTCGATTACTCGAATGAACCCAAAGATTCACACTAGCCCCTGTTGCCTCATGTTACATGGTGCAACAGAGACCATTGCATATCAAGGATAGACCGGGGGGCGCGGTAATGGTAGGGAAGACATGCCCTTAGGATATGGATAAGGACTATACAGCTTATCCAGTATTCACCGTAAAATAAGCAATGGAATGGTGGAGAGACGGGTGATATAATTATGGATGGGCTCTTTTTAAGACGACGCCGCCATGTTGCTTCAAGTTCAGCTTCGCTGGTGAATCTTTTGGCATTTAAATTGCGTTTTCGACTCTTTTTCTGTGACTGCTATGCTGTATTAGGTAATCTGCCATTCTGATGAGTTGTCAGCAGCAGAATGTCCAGGACGCTGAAATAAGTAGAGTTTGTCTTTAATAATTCGGCAACCCACTGTAGATTTGACTTGACGACTGATATACTTAATTCATAAAACCCTCGTTTTGGTTTTTGCCGCAGTTGGATAGAAATGTTTAAATGTCGTATTTGATACTTCTGACGCATCATTCCTTTACTAAGCGTGGCTAAGCAAAGTTGTGGCAGCAAAATCTAGTGTTTTGTACCGAGTCGGTAAGTTGTGACTTTTAATTTGCTCATGTTTTAGCCGTAGATAGCTGGTGTTTCTTGTATATAATAGAATAGAATAGTTATTTATTTGCACAGAAAGTAGGTATAAGTTACAGATATTTAGTTTAAAAAGATCCTTATACTAACTACCTTAACTAAGACATGCAAACAGCTTACGCTATAATAATTACACACATTCAAGATATATTAATAACACATTCAATCAAATCAGTACAGGTTTACCATCTCAAGATGAAATTCAGCAAATAATTTGAAATAGGCAATACATAAGTCAAGTTTGATAAAATGGTATTATAGGGTCTAGTTCGAGGTCAATACAGTTAAAATGAAAAAAAAAAATATAAATGAATTAGTACAAGTCAGGAAAACAGAGATGTTATATTAATATCAATATATATTATTATCAATTTAAATTTGTATCGGTCAAAAATTCGCCAATTGAGTAATAACATTTATTAATTAATATTTATGTCAATTTCTTTTTCAAAACTGGAAGTGTATTAAATAAATAATAACTTTATTTCGGGTAGCATAGACCCAAAACCTTAACCTATAGTTATCACAGTCTTACGCCCGGTTTCTCGACGGCTATTCAAATCTAAAATTAACTAACCATGTGTAAAATCTCTTGTTAAGTCGAAAATGAGTTGCACGAACGTTGATTAAGTACTTTGATTTGAATCTTTGATCACTTGACACAACAATCAAATTAGTACAAAAATCTCTTGTTAATTCAGAATTTGGGTTTCTGAACAAACGATTAAGCTCGAATGTCATGTCAAGCCACTGTCAAATGTTGTGTTAGCTAATCTGTCGAGTTTGGGCGATTATCTTTGCGTTCCCTGTGATTTTCTGTTTTCTTTGGATATTTTTTAGTTATAATTAATAAAACAACTTCTGCACGGAGGCATGGAGGAGTCTCGTTATGTAAAGATGGTCACCCATCCACTCACCAACCCCGGCAAGCGTAGCTTAACCTGTTAGATCGACTCGTGCGGCTGTTATTACTTAGCCACGAGCTCCTCCTAAAAATCTAAAACCAAACAATAAAAATTCTATAGGTAGGTACTTTAACTGCGGTACATTTTTTTTTTTGATACCTACGTGTTGAGGTTTAGGGGTTTAAGGGTTTTATAAAGGGGGCCAAATTTTCATTATTTTTGCGATAGGACACACCGTTTTCGAGATATAAGGAAAAGAAAAAAAAAACCAAACATTCAAATTTTCAATAAAATGGCGCCTTGGTCAACTTGACATTCAATTGAACGAATTATTTGTCAAAATGAATGAAGAATACGATGTTGCCATACACATAATCTATTTTCTTTAATCAGTTGACATTGATCGTTGGTTAATTAATTTTGTCGTAATCGCCGATTCAGCAACCCAATTTGATTTGACTGGTCTGTTAATTTAACCAGTTTGTTAGTTGATTTTAGATTTGAATAGCCGTCGAGAAACCGGGCGTTACAGTCGTATTTATAGTCAAGTAAAAGTAATTACTTATGTAAAAGTAATTGCTCAAGCAATGATTTTCTTTCTATAGTTTAGTAATTGCTTGAAGTTAGAACTGTCAAAGCTTAGAATTCTTAGCCAAGCAATAGTCACCATTTTCTTTACTTAAGAATTCTACCCTCAAGTATGAAATTACTTAGTAGCAAGTAATTACTTTGATTATAAATACGAGCCTAAGAAGTCCGTTTTGACATGAGGGTGTCCCTCTTTGTCCCGCTATGTTTGTCTCTCTTTGGCATATAAAACGATATGGGCTGTCAAAACGGACTTCATAGGTTGCGTTGATTATAGTACATATTTTAATTTGCTATGACTCGCCACGCCTACACAAGACATGGCCCACTGATTTTGAAAGGGACAGTCAATACGTACATCTATTACGTTCAGAATAGCAGACAATCAATAAAACCAGCCCGTAATCTGCAAAATATGTATTTATTATTGCACGTCGTTGAATGTAGCCGAGTCTGCAGTATCTCTAGTTCCTATAAGAAAATTAGCTGCTGCCCACGACTTCATCCCCGTGAAATTTCTTACTACCCCGACCCACCGCGTCACATCGTATGGCAAGCCCATGCTGTTACTTCGTTTACCGTTTCTTTTCTTTTTTTCTCGGCTTCTAAAGCGTGATATTAAATAGCCTTTTTCCTATGTCTCTGTACCTAGCGATTGACCATGCCCTGCGTTTTAACGAATACATTAAATAATTAGATCTATATTTGTTCTATCGAAATATGCATAGTACGCAATTTGTTCCGTTTTAGTTTTTATAAAAAATGACTTCTTCTTTAACAGTTAGCCAGCGATGTACTTATAAATTACGTACTTAAAAAAAAAACAAAATCTAGATAGGCGATTAGTTCTACATTAACTCTAATTACTTATCTACTTTATACTTATAAAATTCATTACATTAAATTAAAAAAGACAACACAAAGAAGTAAACCTAGCGATGTATTTCTAAGTAAATGAATTTCTTTCGCTTATAATGTGACAGTTTTGTCCCCATTACACGCTGGCTAACTGTTAAAGAAGAAGTCATTTTTTATAAAAACTAAACCGGAACCAATGCATATTTCGATAGAACAAATATAGATCTAATTACTTAATGTATTCGTTAAAACGCAGGGCATGGTCAATCGCTAGGTACAGACACATCTTTTTCCTTCCTCAGGAATTGAGCTAACAAATGCAAAAATATTTTCAAATCTAACTGGTAGTTCCAGAGATTACCTACCCCCTACATACAAACAAATTTTCCCTCTCTATAATATGTATTAGTAAGAAATTATTTAGACCAGCCTTCCAGCTTCCAGGGGACAATTAACGTTGTTACCTATTTTATTATACAACAAACTGATTTATACATCTGTTACACTCTTCGTAAGGTCCAGTTGAAACCTATAACTGGCATTTTGCTGAACTGAGCCCATTTGGCGCAGAGGTACACGATATTTTTTTTAAATTTGATTTTTTTATTTATTTACTTTAAGGAGAACCAGCAGCTATAATAGATAGATAACAATTGAATATAAAACATAGAGCCAATCATATTGTGTCATCGTGTACACATACTTGTAACGTCCAAAAAAAAAAAACATATTTTGTTTATTTCCTTGTTTTGTTTTTCGAGGCTTTTTAGAAATCATGGAGAAAGTAGAAGCTATGGATCCGGCTCAGGTGTTCATGTGCGAAATGATGTCTCGTAACAAGTCAATGGACGCAGCGACAGAGCGCGGAGACTCAGCCGTGCAGCAGTTCTACTGCGGCGCCGCGGTGTTCGTGACGGGCGGCTCGGGCTTCCTCGGCAAGCAACTCATTGAGAAACTCCTCAGGTGAGGATAGCACTTAATTGGAGAAGACTCAGCAGTGCAGTAGTTCTTCTGCGGCACCGCGGTGCTCGTGACGGGTGGCTCCGGCTACCTCAGCAAGCAACTCTTAGGAATAAAACCCTAATTTAATTAGTGATAGAACCAATAATTTTCCCAATGATGGTCAACATACGATACGGTTACTAAAATGCCAGATAGCTAGAAAAACAGATCTTTTTCTACTCAATAAAAATCTTAACGTGGATCCGCAGTGGTAGCCCGCGAAATTCAAATTTTCTTCCTTTTTTGCAATTTGCAGGTCAGTGTTAGGTTGTATCTTGTTCTTGATCAAAATATGATTCGCGGCAAACACTAAATTTAACAATAAAGGAGACTGGGATCTGTGGGTCCAATTGTAATTATTAAGATGAGGTATGGTTTAAAAAAAGGGTTATATTTTTCTATTTCCAAATGCGAATTATGAACCCAATTTACCATCGGGAAAATGAGAAATCCAAAAATTAAGTTTAGGTCACGATAAAATGGAATATCGATTAAATTATAATCGATTAACGTGGAGTTCAAATTAGTCAAAAAAATGCTTTTAACAGATGAATAATTCAATTACAATAATTAAATCAATTAGAATTAACGTGTTAACAGTTTAAAAAAAAAATTACATAATAAGATAAATCTTAAAGTCAGTTCACGTTTACTAATCGATTATTGTGTATTTTTTAGCCTGTGCCATTATATAATAATATTGTTTTAAAAACCATTGAAAAAAAAAACAAACAAATAAACCAAACCATTCCAGTTTTGAGTGTGTGTCCCATATTTTTATTGAGATTTTCCTTGACCCCTGCTTTCTTTCTACGTACTTCCGATTTTGCTTCTTGTACGACCCTTACTACCACACCGGACACGGTACGGAGAACACCGCCTGAACGTTGGACTTGGACTTGTTATTTTGGATTCTACGACCGGCCTACCGATTGCATATTGGTTTGGCACCATGCATCGTTGTGTAAATTGTGGCAAAGCGACTAGATGCTGTAGTTTACGTGGTCGTCGAGCTTCAAACTTCAAAAATCAGCTGTTAGTATAGATTGTTACGTAACCTCACTTTTACTAAATCTCTTTTAACTCGGCTCTCAGACCGCCAACATCCGTAAAATGTTCAGTGATGGTTTTATAATATATAGTAGCTATCAATTGACACCAATTTCATCTTTTTACAACCCAGGCAAAACCGTGGCCCCAGATTCTATTGCAAGGTTTCCGTCTCCTTTACATAATTATAACCATAAGAGTCATCAAAACATATCTCTAGGGGCTGATTGTTCAATGGCTAGCTATTTTTTATTTGAAGAATAAATATGGCAGTTGGACAGCTTTTGTACAGAAAATATGTCGGGTTGGATCTAGAATCGTTTGGCAGGAGGAGGGGGGTGAATGGGGTGAAAGTTGGTTGGGGTTGGGTCCCTGATTATAATGCTACCACTCTCATTACAAGGTAATGCATATTTTTTGAGAAATTAATAAAAAATATTTCTAACCTCAAATCAGATAAACAGTGAAACGAAATGTCAAAATGGGCGATTGACAACCAAATTTGTATCAATATATTGTCTGTGGTGTAAAATGTCGTGTAAAATACGTGAAACGAAACGCAAAAAAGAAAAAAGTCAGTGTCATTCAACTTAGAAATTCTGCTTAGAAGGAAGTTAGTGTGCACCCCACTTTATAGTTAAAATAGGTCGAATCTGTCCCAAAACCGAATCGGGGCACCCCAACTTTACGTAGTCTTTTGGCTGGCATACTAGAGTGTATATAAAAACCCGGAGGCGCGGAGGGAGAGCAGCCCCCGCCCGCTGTAACAAAGGTTAGGCACCCATGCGAGCCGCAGCGGCTGAGGTTGGTCGCCGGAGGCGACCAGCAAACCGAAGCTGCGGAGGTGAGCATGGGTGCCTGTCCTTTGTTACGTAAGGGCGAAGGGGCTGCACTTCCCGCAGCGCCAGAGACGTTGCAGAAGCAACTTAAGTGTTTAGAGGTTAGATTACAATAATTAGTTTTTATTTTCAAGAATGGTGCTTACCTTTACATGGGAGTGGTGGGAGAGGGTGCGTTAGGGTACCCCCCACCACACCCCCCCACCCCTACTTCTGCCATACGATACTAAAAGTAACTTTAAAGTGTTTTGAGGTTAGGTTACAATAATTAGTTTTTCTCAAGAACGGTGCATTACCTTTTCATGGGAGTGGTGGGGGGGGCTCAGGGTACCCCCCTCCACCCCCCCACACCGCCCCCACCCCCTCCTCCTGCCAAACGATTCTAGATTTTAACCAGTTTTTTCGTATTTTATAGGTATAAAGTTGTAATAAAATCTCTTTGGCTCTACTGTTTGTATCTGGCTGGTTTTGATACCATAAAATAGATGACATTTTAGAAATGAAAAACAAAAAGTAAAAACGATTTCCCGCCATTTTTCAATTGTTTTTCTGCCCGCCAAAATGAGTGCATCTAACGAATAAATTCGACACATTTTGAAGTTTTATTACAAAAAAGGGAAAATGCAACACAAGTCACGAAATAAATTTGAGACGCTTATGGACTTAACGCATTGTCAGTAAGAGTAGCACAAAGCGTTTTCAGTCGGGGAATTTTGATGTCAAAGATGCAGCTCGCTCTGGTCGCCTCTTGTCACCCTGTTACGGATAAAGCCGATGCCATTTTTGGTAAAGTGGAGCAAGGTCGGTATATTAGTAGTTACAACACAGCTGAAGAGTTAGGGGTTGACCACAAAACAGTTTTGACCCATTTAGCAAATGACTCATAACTAAATAATAAACTATAAAAAAAAAATGTCTTGAATTTGTATATAAAATACGAAGGAACTTTTTCCCCGACCTAATATTAAATATTTAGTTGTTACTGTCGCGAATCATATTTTGATCAAAACTCAACCTGACTCTGACCTCCAAATTGCAAAAAACGCAAGAAAATTTGGATTTCGCGGGCTAAGAGGATATATCGAAGCGTGATTTAGCTCGGTGTTTAAGTGAAATGGCGTTATGGCTATCTACACGACACTGGCTATATCTGTTGACTCGAGAGATAGAAGACTCACGCGCACCAGAATTTAATTATGCGCTTCGTTCAAGTGTAGATTTATGACAAAATGTTATATTTAAATAAATTAAAACATACTGGGACACTGCTAGTTAGGTACTAATTTATTTTCATTTAATTTCAGAGCTACAAACATTTCAAAAGTATTTGTTTTACTAAGGCCAAAAAAGGGAATACACATCAACAAAAGGCTACAGGAAATGTTGCAGGATCCGGTTAGTGTTCTTTAAGAAACTTTAAATATTAAAATGATGGTTTTCTTCACCAATATATCATATCATAGCTGAAGTATGTATGTTGTTATTTAGGTATACGATATAATCAGGGAGCAGCAAAAAGACTTCGCAGACAAGATCATACCAGTAGCAGGAGATGTAGCTGAACTTAGACTCGGCATGAGCGATGAAGACTGGAACACTCTCGCAGATCAGGTTTGGTTCAAGTAATTACACTACCTGCAGTCGCTGACCCCAAAAATAAACTTAATATCATAATATTTCTAAAACTAGGCATTCTGAAGCCATCATAGTGCTTAGTGGTGATGATTTAGAACAAGTACTACATACTAAAAAGTCTGTCATGAGTGTTTGAGTGTGCAAAAAGCTAAAACTAGCTTTTGCCCGCGGTTTCGCCCGCGTGGATATTCCTTCCTTATTCCTAGTCTACATTATAAAGGGAACCTCTGTGCAAAATTTCAGCTTTCTAGGTCCAAGGGTTTGGGCTGGGCGTTGATGAGTCAGTCAATCAGTCAGGACTTCTCTTTTTTATTTATATAGATGAAGCAATTTTTAAACACTGCGACATGGGAGAACATTTTTATCTATAACATTTCTTCTTTAGTATCTTAAATATCTTCGAGACTGTAAAACTGATTCTAAACTTTTTTATCCAGCTGGTTTTATCAAGATACTTTTGGAAAGGACTAAACAACTTAGATATGTTTTTGTAACGCAGGTGCATATAATATTCCACTTGGCAGCCACGACTCGTTTTGACGAGCCCCTTCGAGTGGCTACCATGGTCAACCTCAGAGGGTCCAGAGAGGCTCTCAAGCTTGGCAAGGCTTGCATAAACCTCAAGTTAGTTAAGCGACTTTAAACTTTTTATACAGGATGGATTTTCTAGACGGCGTATTAAGGGCACCTTACCTAAACCATTGTAACACATAACATAACAACACACCCGCATTTCCCGAAGGGTTAAATGCAGATGTGTACTTAAATATAGACACCCACATTTTGCCATTTATGAGTTAAACCGTTTTTGCTACAGGAAAACGTTCTTAGGAGACTAAATTTAACTTTGTAAGTTTTCAATAATTTTGCCTAAATCTGTGAACGAATGTTATAGTCAGCTAGAACGACATGAATTTTCACGTTTAATATTTTTGATACCAATCGATATAGTTTTGTTTATGGATTATAAGAATCTTTTGGAATAACAGCGGATAAACTACTAGAAAATTTAAGAACAGGTTCAGATCGTTTTCCTACAGCTACGACTGTTAAGGCTCCTGCCCTTATTGCCCCGTCTCATTAATCCACCCTGTTTATTACATTTTATAATATTTATGTATATAGACGTGCATGATACGTGTAGTATGTTAATATTTGTTTTGTAAGTTTGTATATTCATTTTAGAAATGCTTATCATTAACACATTGATGATGCATCAGCAGTCATCAACGAAAGCACGTTTGTTCTTGTCTATGTCTATTTCTGATCACTGTTAAAGATTAAAATATTAACTGTAGGTAGTAAAAATTCAATGAAAATGCTTTTCCTCCAGATCTTACGTCCATGTTTCAACAGCATTCTCACACGCTTGCGACTTCCGGATCAACACAGAAGTTTTGGATGATTTCTATGACGTTCCTCTGGAACCGGAGACGATGATAAAACTAGCTGAGACAGTTGAAGAGTGGAGACTAAATGATTTAACACCTAGGTGAGAAGTTTAATATTACAATACTATCAGCATGTATTCTTCTTGCACTACTTCTCTATTAGTCGTCATATCAGTAGTCATCCTCTTTATACCCTTATCATCTTTCTCACAGTCCATGCATCGTTTCTTTGGTCCTTCCTTTAAAGCCATCCACATTCATACTTCAAATTTTCCTCATTTCATCACATCAGATGCCCATACCATGACAACCGATTACTACTATACAACTTTTCATTCACCGGTGCCACTTGCAGACTTTCGTTTAGTATATCCAGTGTCCAGTGTTAGTGTTCTTATTCTATCCATTCGCGAAACACAAGAAGCGGCAGGTGTAAATAAATAATTTCTGTATTCTCCACTTCTCTGTATCTAGTCTGAGGCTACCAGGACTAGTCTTGATCAAAGCAGTCCACTCATCTAGTCATCTCCATCTGGGTCAGCTGCGATATCACTTGCCATTTAGAGATATTAGGTCGTGAGCTTGACCGACGGTTGCTCGTCTAAAAAGTAACTGTATCCAGCCCATATCCATTTTAGCGGAGCAGCTTTTACAGACTTATATAATATTTTTCAGTTTAATCAAAACCTGGCCCAACACTTACACATTCACAAAGGCTGTTAGTGAAGAAATGGTGAGGAGTATGGGTGATGAGCTTCCTATTTGCATCGTAAGACCTGCAATCGGTAAGTAGTCTCCTAAGCAAATAATGTTTTTTTCTCATTTGTCAAGAATGGAAGGAAAACTGAAAAGAAATTTTCAAATAAAATAAAAGCCACTTTTCGAGCAAGTGTGCTCGAAAAGTGGCTTTTATTGCACCATTTTTAAATTCACAACGTGGTGTATCTTACTGGCGTGCTTTTTACTATCTTTTAAAGTATTTACGCTACAGATACTAGATATACTAGTCAGAAATGTGCATTTTTTTTGTTTCTTAACAAAGAACCTTTATGCCTTTCTATACTTTTTTTTTCATTTGATTGATCAATATTATACCTCCAGAAAAATACCTATTTTTGATTGTTTTTTGGACCTGTCAAAGGCGTTCGATCTTGTGTCCTACGAGGTACTACGGGGCAAATTGCAGAGTGAGACAACACTACCGAATGAAATTACATCCTTGTTTCGATGGTACTACAACCAGAGGAATAGCGTTAACTGGGCTGAGGCTCAATCGGATGTGTATGAGCTGGAGTACGGGGTGAGACAGGGGGGGTTAAGTTCACCCCGCCTCTTTAACTTATACATAAACCGGCTGATCGGTGAACTCAGCAGCACCAGAGTTGGACGTCATAGTGACGGCGTTTGTATGAATAATATTAGTTATGCCGATGATATGGTGAGCCCCTCGATTGGCGCTTTGAGGACGCTTGTGGCGATTTGTGAGTCCTATGCAGTGACCCATGGGCTCAAGTACAATGTCACGAAGAGCGAACTAATGATGTTTAAAGCGCGTGAAATAAATTATTCAGATATCGCCAGTGTCTCGCTCTGTGGCGCTTCTTTAATATAGGTGACTAAGTTTAAGTAAAACAATATAGATATAGAGAGGGAGCGTAGGTCGCTGGCCGTTCGATGTAACATGCTGGTTCGAAGATTTGCACGTTGTACTAATTAAGTTAAGGTAGCACTTTTTAAAGCTTTCTGAAAGTCTTTTTACACGTGCAGTCTTTGTACCAGTTTTTCGCAGAAGACATACCTACAGCGATCTGCGTGACCAATACAATAACGCATTCAGTATACTGTTGGGGCTGTCGTGGCGTTGTAGTGCGTCTGGTATGTTTGCGGAGGCGCACACAGATGATTTTTACGCCTTAATAAGAAAAAGGACCGCATCCATGGCCGGCCGGCTGCGCACCGCCACTAATAGTATCCTGAGTGTGTTTCGAGATCGATGAGACTCCCCTCTGCTGCGCCACTGGGTAAGAATCCACACCAGTTGAGGATGTATCCTTTATTATTATTATTTTTTATTAGAATTACTAACACTAGTCTTTGATTAATTTTGTCATACTAACACTATAGACTCATGTCTGAAATAAAGAATTTGAATTTGAAAATGTCGATGGTTAAAAAATATCCACGTTTAAACCATCACCGTTTTCGTTGGTAGAATATCACTTTGTCTAGGTACTCAGAAAAAGCACTTTTTAATTTTAAAAATTGTTTCAGTAATCTGTACTAAGCAAGAACCCCAGCCAGGGTGGCTCGACTTGTCCTGCGTTTACGGAGCAACTGGTGTAAGTATCCAGTGGTCGTCCAGGCCACGGTGCGGAGTGAGAGTGCACGGGAGGCCGTCACCTCCTTCTGCGAAGCAGTAATGCTCGCAAAGGAGGAGGCGGAACGCGTGAGGGAGAGACAACCTCACGCCCTCAGTCGCCGCAGGAGACGCCCTTGGGCGGCGGGAGTCGAGAGCCGATTCCCGGCCACCGTAGGCGCGGGCTTGGGGACGACGAGTAGTGGGTAGCTCACCGTCAGGTAAGGACCAGGCCCGGGTCGACAGCGCGTTGTCTTCCACGCGCGCCTCAAAGAGATGTCAGCAATGCTGGGGTCCAATAGGGCTGATGCCGCCGGGGTTGTGGGTTGTTCGAAAGAGATACCGTGGCCCTGGGATAGGCAACTGAAGGAACACGGGTGGGTTTTAGTCAGTAAAAGTCTGACACGCCCTTCCGCTCCACCCAGAGCGGGAGAAGTCATTTGATGATTTCCTATCCACAAAAAAAAAGGGTGGCTCGACATGTCCTGTGTTTACCGTTTAGACGGGGCCAATCCCCGAGACAATCCACTAAGCCAATCCAATAATAGCATCGTGTAAATAGAGACAGTCCACTGCATTGGATTATCCTCAAGCCATTTGATGAATTTGATGTCGTTCATTTATAATGGACCGGGTCCATTGAAAATGAACAATATCAAATTTGCTGGCGCCCATATAGGGTGTAAGGGACAGCCCTCCGCAAACTGATAGGGTGAATTCAGTATGTCATACTAAGATGACGGGTACATGAATTTTTTTCAGGAACGTCAAGGGAATCTAATAAATTTGTTTGTGTTTTTGTGCACAAATCGGAGCGTCTACTACTGGTTGGGAGGGGTAGGTAATAGGTATGCGGTGAGTTCGATGAACTCTGTAGCTAGACAGAAAGTGAACAGCTGATTTCACGCGTCGTTGGTTAGAGTATTTCAACATCCATTGCTGGTACTCCATTTATTGGTGCGAACACACAATGCAATTTTACATTGAAATAATGAAAATGTAACTGAAAAAAAAATTGAAAAAATTAAAATTTTCCCGAGAAAATTTCCAGTGGAATATGATTCAAAATGAGGAGCTGAATGCACCCTTTTAGTTTGCGGAGGGCTGTCCCTTACACCCTGTATATTCCCCCACCACTCTCACAGTGGATTGGCTTCGTGTGAACGCGTATTCCGTCCGAACGAGTTAGCCATTCCACTACTTGTTTTCAGTAGCCGGAAGCACGTGTTTTTTTTTAATTTAATTTATATTTTTTTAAAATTTAATTTAAGGTAACAATTTGAAATTATTATCAAATACGTAGATTTATAGTCCCTTGGAGTCCTATTCAATTCCATTCAAATTCTTTATTGCAATCCACAATGTACATATACAGGTGTAAAAATACATAAGAAGAAACAATTATGGACCCTGTCGGGCACAGCAAAATTATAAAAATAGGTAGGAGAGAGGAAAAGTCCTAAAAAAGTCAACCTTCTATGTCAACGAAATAAAAAAATATGGCCATTTATGTGACATATTTTGATACTCGCAAGTAAATCAAAACCTATGGGGTACTTCCCGTTGACCTAGAAACATGAAATTTTGCAAAAAGCAAGGTCTCATAGCACAAGTAAAGTGAAAAGTCCAAAAATTGTTAATTTGTCATTTTATCACATAAAAATAATTTTAAGTATGTCAGTCTGTCAAGACCCTTTTTCTCAGGAACGCGAGGAGGCATAAAATTTAAATTAATATCAAATACGTAAGTTAATGGTCCCTTAGAGTTCTAAAAAAATCAAGCTTCTATGTCAACGCAATAAAAAAATACAGCCGTTAATGCGACATATACTTGCAAGTAAATCAAAAGCTATGGGTTACTTCCCGTTGACCTAGAATAATGAAATTTAGCCAGAAGCAAGGTCTCACAGTACATATAAAGGGAAAAGTCTGAAAATTGTTAATTTGTAATTTTATCACATAATTTTTTTTTTTTTTGGGATTACAATGTTAAGTTTGGTTTTGGGACATTGACTTATATATTACTGCTTTGGGATCAATTCTTTTCAACTACGGGACCCTTCATTGTCCGACACGCACTTGGCTGGTTTTTTTTTGTACCACGTTTAAGGCAAATAAAGATTTATCTTATCATTTATTTCATGTCTTATGTAAAGGCTCTGACAGACAGAGGCGATATCGCGTCGCGCCGCGATATTGCGATATTATATCCGTAGAACAATTTCTATGGAATCGCGCGTGACCATACACACAGGAGTGATTATCGCCCCGCGACAGAGAGATATAATTATCACGTCACGTGATGCGTTAAGAGCGTCTAATACCTCAGCTCAAATTCATATTTTGCCCCCACTTCCCCGCGCCGGGTGTCACTCTATCCCACTCGCACCGTCAAACTGATTCAGTTAGGGTGAACTACGCTATTTATGGAATAGGTTTGGTAAACCTATAATATATATTATTTTATGAAATATTGCAAATCGATTTCAAAGTACTATTAGAATCGACGTCTTCTGGAAAGGTAAATGAAAATATTTTGAAAGTTTAGCTAGTTAATTTATAATTTAGCACACAACCCAACATCACGCCTTCCCCGAAGGGAATTTACAATTTAGCTTATTTACCAAGGTTGGTATCGTACGACAGACGTCCAACCAAAAGTATGCGCTTCAGCAATCATTGTCTATCTTCGAAAATAATGAACGCGCGATGATGAGAACTATTATAGAGCTGTTGCAACCACGGAAGTACTTGTCTATTTTGTACTACCATGGTTAAAAAATGAAAGATGAACACCTCTACACCCACCTAAAAATAAGGTGGACGTAAAAAATGCCTTTAATTGCATTGTCCGGTCAACCCTTCTGAACGAAGCATCCATCCATACTCCAGGCGCATATAATTATATTCGGCAATTATAGAGTTCCCATTCAAAATTATTCTACAACGACAAACAAATTTCATCAGAAGTAGGCGTTCAGCAGGGTGACCCTCTAGGACCAGCACTCTTTAGTTTAGGAATCCATCGCATTATATCTAATTTAAATTCTAAACTGAATGTCTGGTACCTGGACGACGGAACCTTGGGAGGTAAAGCTGACACGGTCAAAAATGATTTTATCAATATTATCAACAACTTTCGAAGCTTAAATTTGGATCTAAATTTAGGAAAATGTGAACTATATATATCTGACAAATTCAACCCTTGTGATCGAAAAATTCTTATTCAAAATTTTCAAGAAATCTCACCGGAAATAAAAATTCTTCAAATGGATTCACTTTACCTTCTAGGGGCTCCGTTACTCGAGGAGAGTGTTAGACCTCTTTTGGAAAAAAAATCAAGAATACTTTCGGAACACGTAAATAGATTGGGCTCATTAAATTCTCATATCGCATCCACAATTTTAAAATATTGCCTTTTTGTGCAAAAATTTACATATATTCTCAGAACATGCCCAATCTGGAAACATACGGACATATTAGAAAACTTGGATGCCACCCTCAAAAATGCTTTAGAAAAAATTCTAAATTTAAACCTCGAGGACAATTCCTGGACTCAAGCGACTTTACCTATTAGATCTGGTGGCATCGGAATAAGAAAAATTTCTAGTGTAGCTCTTCCGGCTTTCCTTTCGTCGGTGCACAGTGTAACAAACTTGTGTTCTCAAATTTTGAATACGCCAACACCTGAATTGCACTGTGCATCTGACGCAATAGAGGCGTGGAAAACTCTCTGCCCCAATGAAAACTTCCCGAAGGAACCAACGAGTCAAAAACTTTGGGATGTTCCATTGGTGCAGAGAGTCCACAAAAAGGAGAATGGCAGATGTCCATGTAATTTCAGTACCGCATAAAGACGTTGCGTATCGTAAAGTAAATATGTGCATTTTAATGCTTTAATTTAATATAAAAGAAAATGTAATCGTAGCATTTACGTAGGTGTTGGGAATAAAAATGTTGACGTCGACTTCTAACCTCAAAATATTAAACCTAAGTGGATTAATATTTTGAGGTTATTTTGAGGTAACCATTTTTTAATACAATAAGCACTGGTTTTAAAATCGGATGATGTCTATGATCGATTAACTATACTGATTTCTTTGTTGAATATGGCAACACGCATTGTATGAGTTGTTTTAATGCGTTTTGTTTTTGCATTACAATTATTTACGATTGCCTACGAATTAACTTTTAAGATTTATTTATTACCTCCAACAGCTATCAAAACATTTTAAATTGAAAAATATCAACAGTGCTTTGATCTGCAAATTGCAGTTAGTCTTCTTTTGACACGTTTAAAATTGACCCAGTTTGGTTCGGTACCCATTTTGCCAATCTCCTTTGGTTCAAAATTCTTTCAGTGACCAAGACCGCGCAAGACTTCTAGCTGTTTCTACATTTGAATCGGGACAGTGGCTACACGCCCTACCGTCTGTCAACCTCGGAACGCTGTTCGACGATGGAAGCTTCCGCATCGCCGTCGGTCTCCGACTGGGTGCTGCCATCGTCGAGCGTCATCGGTGTTCATGTGGCAGTGACGTCGACAGGAACGGACTTCATGGACTATACTGCCAACGCAGTGCTGGCAGATTTTCCCGCCACGGCTCCATTAACGACATCATAAAACGGACGCTTGCCACCATCAATGTTCCTTCTCTATTAGAACCTTTAGGGATGGTTCGTGATGATGGCAGGCGTCCGGATGGCCTGACGTTGATCCCCTGGGAGCGGGGAAGGGCTCTTGTTTGGGACGCTACATGTGTCGACACGTTAGCCCCTTCCCATCTCAGCGGATCGGTTTTAAGGGCCGGAGCCGCGGCGGAAGCCGCAGAAGAGGCCAAGCGACGCAAATATGTGACGCTTTCTAGCGACTACATAATATTTGTACCGCTTGGCTTCGAAACTTTTGGTCCTTGGGGTCCCAGTACAATAAAATTTTTCAAACAATTGTTTCCTCGTCTAGTCGACGCCGCTAGTGACAGGAGGGCTGGCTCATTTCTCACACAGAGAATAGCTATTGCTATTCAACGCGGAAATGCAGCCAGTGTTCTTGGTACCATGCCTCATGGACACCCACTTTTGTTAGATTTTTAAGGTTTAGTTTTAGTTTTGTATTTAATTTAACAAATTTACGTGTAATAAAATATTATGTCTTATTTAAAAATAAAAATGAAAAATAAAAAACCAAGTCTAAAGAATTTAAGGTCTAAAGAAATTCATTGTAAAACACTTTTTTACCGAGGTCACACTTGATTCAAAAAGATCAAAGTCGAACTGTTTGCATACCATAATAACCCTACTACCTCCTACTTATACGCACAACGTACGAATTTTGTCTGCAGTTAGTATTTGCAAATGGCACCCGTAATTTTGGATTGAACCTTTTGGACTTGCTTGGAACGTTGAAGTCGAAAGTTGACAAAATATCAGAACAATTTATGTTACTTCGAATCCAACAAAAACATACAGTCCGAGATCTCACGACATCAATGGTAAGAAATGATATTTTTTACAGAGAATGAGATAGTTATTGGACTGATACGGTACCCTTTCCATCTTTTTAAGGAGAATACGCCTTGACACCGTATCAAAGCCTTTTGCCAGGTCAACGCAAGGTTGGAAGGGACTGAAAAATTTTTCCAGAGCAGAATAGACCTGGTTATAAAATAATAATCCTTTCGAAAACCTTGGCAATGATTCAGAATTTGGATATCGGTCTATAAATAGTAATGTCTGTTTTGACTCTTTTCTTATGAACAGGCGTTATAAATGCCGATTTCTAAAGTTTGGGGATAACACAAACCTCTAAAGATTTTTTAAATAGAATTGAAATAGGAAATGTAATAGATGCAGCGCAACGTACGAGAAGCTTGGAAGGGATACTATCCGGGCCTGGCGCTTTCGATGTATCTAATTTACGAAGCAACTTGACTATGTCTTTAACGTTCACTGTGATACGACTGATATCGGACGACAGGTTTTCCTACAATTGTTTATTTTATTTGATAAATATTTTATTTTAATGTGCTATGTTGCGTAAATACAATAGTACGAAAGTACTATTAGTAGTGCTATTGTATAGAATCTAGTTCTTCTAACTGAACAGACAGCTGTGCTGCTGGGCAGTTTGTTGCGCTACTTCTTCTTCCCAGCTAAAGCACTAGGAAGTGGTGAAGGGTGGGTGTTTTGTGGGACTGTTTTATGTAATTTTGACGTTAGAAAAGTGCTTATTCTCAGCTTAATTTGAATAAATAACTTTTGATTTGTTCTCCCGTACATTGATATACGTCACGGTCAATTCTCCAATAGCAAATTTGTAATCGCAAAAAATATTTTTTTTATGTGATAAAAACTACAAATTAACGATTTTTGAACTTTTTCCTATATTTATGCTGTGAGATCTTACTTCTTCCCAAATTTTATGATTCTAGGTACATTTGTACCTGTAATTTTGTATGGTGTGCATAATAAAGAGTATTCTATCTATATGTCTAGGTCAACGGTATGTGGTATAGGTTTTGATTTACTTGCTAGTGTCAAAATTACGTAGACTTAGAAGCTTTATTTTTTTGAGCTTCAAGGGACTATATACCTACGTATTTGATATGAATTTCAACTTGATACCTCAACGCGTTCCTGAGAAAATGGGTCTTGACAGACAAGGGTAAGGATTCGGTTTTTTTCCTCCGGTACGGTCCCGTTACGGTTCCCCTAAAAACTCACGAATTTCCTAACAGTTGGCGAATGAAAAAGCTAGACCGAAAAAAGCGCAGTTACACTTTTTCGGTTTAGCTTCCAAGTGTGCATATTCATAATCATCATCATAGGTAGATCCTAGCCTGATCCTAAGCTTTGTTGGGGTATGCAGAGTATAACGTGCGATAAGGAACTATATTCCACAAGACTATCTTAACTACTCCTATTCTTAAAAAAATTATAAATATTCTAAATATTTATTTTTATTTTTTAAATACTAAGAGAGAATGAGAGTAATTCAAAGTTGTTGTTTCAGCTTATAGCGGGCTGTGGCTTAGGTTTGACGCACGCAGTCCTTATGCATATCGATCTTGACTACGGTCTCACGCCAGTAGATTACGTCAACAACGCCACCATAGCTGCGGCATACGAGACCGTTAGAGCGAGGGTTGCTGGAGAGAAGACAACCAAGATATATACTGTTTCTACAGCGAGAAACCCTGGAAGATGGAGTAAGTGCTTTAGCTAAACTCATGGCTTCTAGTATTGCAAGGCAAAGACGACTGATCATTTCTAGAATTTTGGCAGGTTTCTCTGCTTGTACTGATAACAACTTTAAAAATCATGTGTAACTTGAATTTTAAGTCATCATCATCAGCTAGCAGTGACTAGGAACGAGACAGACATCATGACGGATAAGAGGCACATATTTAGAGATGTCTCCGTGATCAGCAGTTTTAACACTGGAAGCGATCACAGGCTTGTCCGAGGCACTCTAAATATCAATTATCGAGCTAAAAGAATACGTATGATGAGGCCTACTCTCCGACCTACGCAGCTCCAGGCCACTTTAGGATCTGAAAGTTCCAACTGGAACTTCAAAATCGATTCGACCTACTGAAAACCACAGGTACTGTTCACGAGAAAGCTGACGAGATGGCCAAAGCACTACGTGACGTGTCCCGCAGACTTTTCACGTCGCATCGAAAAAGTAAGGTGTCCAAACTTTCCTCGGAGACTCTCGGACTTACGAGGAAAAGTCGAGAGTTGCCATCCACGCAGCTGTCTTCATCAGATAAGAAGGCCTTAACCACTCAAGCGTCGAATGCGCCCCACGTGTGCATAAGGAAAAACCTTTAAATCGTGGTATATAAGCTAATATCGCATATATATAAACTTAAAAAAACATCCGATGGAAAACCAATCATCATCAGTAGCTGTGCACCTATGGAGTTTGCAACTAACCCACCCTCCTCCCCCGCGTGTCAAATGCACTCCATGTGTGCATAAGGACAAAACTTTACATAGTAGGTATATAAGCATACAGGGTGTAAGGGACAGCCCTCCGCAAACTAACAGGGTGCATTCAGCTCCTCATTTTGAATCATATTCTACCGGAAATTTTCTCAGGAAAATTTTCATTTTTAAAATTTTTTTTTCAGTTACATTTTCATTATTTCAACGTAAAATTGCATTGTGTGTTCGCAGCACTCCATTTATGTAAAAAGAACTGCAAAAAAAAACAGCAAAAAAAAAAACAGCAATGGATGTTGAAATACTCTAACCAACGACGCGTGAAATCAGCTGTTCACTTTCTGTCTAGCTACAGAGTTCATCGAACTCACCGCATACCTATTACCTTCCCCTCCCAACCAGTAATAGACGTTCCGATTTGTGCACAAAAACACAAACAAATCAGGTTTATTGGATTCCCTTAACGTTCCTGAAAAAATTTCATATAAAGGTCATCTTAGTATGACATACTGAATTCACCCTATCAGTTTGCGGAGGGCTGTCCCTTACATCCTGTATATCACATATACAGGGTGAAATTTTAATCGTTTTTATCCTCTTAAGGGGTCATTGTACAACTTTTACTATGGGCCCAAACCTGAAATCGCGAAAAAAAAATCAGCTGTTCAGTACATTTATGTTCGCATAATTCGTCAAAATGTACTGAACAGCTGATTTTTTTTCGCGATTTCAGGTTTGGGCTCATAGTAAAAGTTGTTCATAATGATGAGTATAATGACCCCTTAAGAGGATAAAAACGATTAAAATTTCACCCTGTATATAAAAGTAAAAAAACATCATCCGATGGAAAACATATCCTCATCAGTCAGTCAGTCTAACCCCCCCCCCCCCCCCCCCCACCGCTGTGGTTTTGGGTCTAAAAATAGCCCATCAAACTCAGACACGTGAGGGGTTAAACCTAAAAATTAGAAAGCTGATGCGACACAACCTTCAGTGCTACAACACCCGCGAAATTAAGGTCGCGATGGAACAGAATCGGGAGTCAAAAGTGGAGTGGAGGTCGCTCAACAATTATTAGGGAGGTCCCATCTGACGAAACTAAGAACTGCGGATGGCAGAATCGTGACTTCAAAGTCACTCGAGTAGTACTCGAGGAAGTCGAGGATTTCTACGGACAGTTATACTCAACGCGGACGGTGAAACCAGCGGAACATAGTGCCGATGATCACCGAGCCGAATTAACGCGCCACTATACGGAGGACATCCCGGATGTTGACCTGTGAGAGATTAGGGTGGCTCTCGAGCAGCAGAAGAACAACAAAGCACCTGGTGATGACGGAAACGACAGAGCTCCTTAAAGCAGGCGGGGCTCCAGTCCTGACAGAGCTAGCGAGTCTCTTCAACTCCGTCATCCAAGAGGGTACAACTCCCGAGGCGTGGAGCTGAGGTGCGATGGTTCTGTTCTTTAAAAAAGATGACAAAACCTTGCTGAAAAATTATAGACCCATCTCACTTCTGAGCCACATCTACAAGCTGTTCTCGAGGGTCGTCACGAATCGTCTCGCCAGAAGACTTGACGAGTTTCAGCCACCAAAACAAGATGGTTTTCAAAAAGGCTTCAGTACCGTAGACCACATCCATACTGTTTGGCAAATTGTACAGAAGACCCGAGGAGTACAATCAACCGCTGTGTATGGCATTTGTGGACTACGAGAAAGCTTTCAACTCCATCTTGAAGTGTTGAGGTGTTGAGTCTGTATGACGCTGCCACGATGACTGTCCAGATCCAAGATCAGAAAACCAGCCCCATCCAACTGCTCAGAGGGGTGAGACAGGATGTGATATCCCCAAAAATGTTAACCATTGCGTTGGAGGACGTCTTCAAGACGCTGGACTGGACTGGACAGGTATCAACGTGAGCGGCGAGTACATCTTACATCTTCGCTTTGCCGATGACATCGTCATAATAGCAGAGACGCTTGAACAGTTAGACCAGATGCTGCACAGCCTAAATGGAGCCTCTCGGCGGGTTGGCCTCGGTATGATTTTAGACAAGACGAAAGTCATGTACAATTCACACGTCTTGCTGAGTCCAATCCATAACGAAGGGTCGCTTCTTGAAGTTGTGAAGGAGTATGTCTACCTAGGGCAAGTTATCCAGCTCGGTAGACACAACTTTAAGAAAGAAGCCTACAGAAGGATACAGTCGGGTTGGGCAGCGTTTGTAAAACTTCGTCAACTCTTTTCGTAACTTATCCCGCAATGTTTGAAGACTAAGGTTTTCAACCAGTGCGTCCTTCCAGTTATGACATACAGTGCTGAAACGTGGACACTGCCAGTCGGGCTGGTCCACAAATTCAAGGTCGGTCAGCGCGCTTTAGAGCGGGCTATGCTCAGAGTTTCTTTGAAGGATAAAATCAGGAATGAAGTTATCCGGATAAGAACCGGAGTAACCGACATAGCTTGTTGGCAGCCGGTGGAGCATTCGAGTCCTGGAGTGGAGACCGCGAATCGGTAAGCCTAGTGTGGGACGCCCCCCCCGGTTAGATGGACCGACGACCTGAAGAAAGTGGCTGGGACAGACTGGATGCGGAAGGCGGAGGACAGGCTGTTGTGGCGCAGCCTGGGAGAGGCCTATGTCCAGAAGTGGACTGCGATAGGCTGAGTTGATTGGTTGATTGATCATCAGCTTACAACATTTCACTGCTGGACAAAGGCTTGTCCAACCGCATGCCATTCAATTCCATCCTCGGCCACCAGCTGCTACCTGCGCCCCTGAGAAGATCGTGGCTCCACTTAGCTTGAGGGTCTCCTTGTGATTGCTGGTCTCTACTCAAGAACTCGTCATGTACCCAGCGGTTATTGGTTCTATGGCAAATATGGCCGACCCATTGGCACTTTAGTTTACTATGTCTGTGAGCTATGTGGGTAATTTTGGAGCACCTAGAAATTTTTAAATGATTATTATTATCTTTTTCATACAGGCCAACTTCTGCATACAATAGAAAATGAAGTAATACGTAATTACCCATCGCCAATGGCGGTTTGGTCTCCTTCCATGTTGTGGTGCAAGGACACCAGGCTCTTCTGGATTTATTCCTGGATCATGCACATGATACCAGCGTATATCGCGGATGGAGTCTGCATGCTTCTAAGAAAGGAGAGGAGGTAAAAGATGAATTTTATTTTAAATCAATCCACATAAATAGTTCTAAGCTGCCCAGTTTTTTAACACGCTTTTATTAGCTTCACCTTTATGTATGCTTGTATGTTGGTAAGTAACGGAATCTTTGGACTGAATTTTTACCCACTTTAAATGGTCAGATTAATTCGAAATTTTGCACACTTATCAGGGCCCGATGAAATACAATAATTTAATAACTTTGTACCATTATCCTGATCAGGATCATCAGGTTTAACGATTTCCTTACGGGGAAATAGCTGAGAAACGCCTACCATATCCAAGTTTAGGTTTCCAAAAGCAGATATAGGTATCAGCTAGTTTATATATGTACTGGCGTTTATGATCCTTTAAAACTAAAAAACACGCTTATATAGTAGATCGAACCATAAAATTAAAAATAATTAATAGTTAAAAATAAACTAAAAAACACTCTTTAATACCGTTAAACTGACTAACGAGAAAATTAATGCAAAAAACTGATTGTTTGTTGTGGTTGTTTGTTTGTTGATTAATTAATGTGCAATAAACTTTTTTTTTTTATATATTGTCATAGTAAAAAAAGCGTTGGGTGTTTTTTTTACAATGACATTAATTTTCTCGTTAACTCTTTAAACGTTGATTGACACCCAGGTGTGCACATAACAATAAAAAGTCTATTTTGGTTGGTAGTGGTGAAGGCATTACACGCGCTTTGTTTGTGTAGCGAATTTTCCGATTTTAGTGGTTTTTATTAGTGTTAACTTCAATCGAGATTATTCATTGTGTTTGTGTTTTAGTGTAAGGTTTGTTTTAACATTGATTTCGTTTATTTTTAAAAATTTTACCCGGCATCCAACATGAATTCCAAAAAACCCCCTGACCCTCCTGATCTCTTTGATCTCACTCCGGTGCTAACTGTTACTCTTCCTGACGGCAATGTGCAATCAGATAATATTATAGACTCCGATTCTACAAACAGGAAAAGATTTGCAACTACCCCCCTTGCTACTTTAATCAACCCTCCTAAGCAAGCCAAAAACACAATTGGAAGACAGATATATACGGTGAGAGATTACCCCCCATATATAGTTCACGCGTCTTTAAAAGATGGTCAGACCTCAGGTACTGTTCTGCACCCCGTCAAATTTGGTATGTTCCTGACACAGAATAATTTCAACAACATACTACTGGGCAGTGTCAAACGCTTAGGTAGAAACCGGGTTTCAGTAGAATTCAAGTCTCACCAGGATGCTAACAGTTTTTTAATCAGTCCCATTTTAGATAAAAACAATTTTGTTGCCTCAATCCCCCAATTTAACATCACTCGCTTAGGTCTTGTTAGAGACGTCCCCACTGAGTGGACTGAAGAAGAAGTCATAGAGAACATCAAGGTTCCCACTGGATGCGGCCCTGTAATTAAAGCTAGGAGAATGAACCGTAAGGTGGTTTCTCTGGGTGTAACCGAATGGAAGCCTACCCAAACAGTTGTTCTAACCTTTGACGGCCAAATTTTACCTAAACGTGTTTTTTGTTTTTATTCTGCTCTTTCCGTAGAGACATACATGTACCCAACTGTTCAATGTTTTAACTGTTGTCGGTATGGTCACACACGTTCAGTATGTCGCTCGAAACCTCGGTGCTTCAAATGTGGTCAAGACCACCCAGGAGAGGGTTGCCAAGTACCCCTTGATTGTGCCTTTTGTGTTTCCTGCTCTGGTAACCATTATGCCAATAATAAGGTTTGTCCTGAATTGGGCCGGCAGAAGGCCATAAAAGCTCTTATGGCAGAGAAGTCGGTCTCGTATGCGGAGGCAAACCAGGTCTTTCCTCCAGTTTCGAGATCATATGCTGAAGTCTCGAGAATATCCCAAAATTCTAATCCTGTAGCCAGTCCATCTCATTCTCCCAGTCCACTTCCCCAAAACCCAAAATCTTACCGTAAAACGGTCTTCCTTAAACAAAAATCCCACGCCCCACTTTCTCCTAGCTTTGATAAGCAGGCTCATAATGCCCTCACTCAAAACTACTCCTTCTCTCCTTCCCAAAACGGTTGCGCTTACCCTAGGGAAGGTGCAACCAGACCTAACAACTCGGAGAATATTCTGAATATTATATCCAGCATGCTATTGACTGTTTTAGCTAACCCGAATCAATCCCTACCTGACCACGTTGCCGACAAACTGACATCCATTGTTAATTATATCCACAATGCTCCACCCACTGACATTCCTTCAATGGAACGTGAGGAGTGTTTCTCCCAGGAAACCTGACCTACTCTTCCTAATTAATAAGTTCAAACCATCGATCTGCAGCATCGCTGAGACATGGCTTCGTTCTGAAAGTAATTTCGGAATTTCATGTTTCAGTGGTGTTCGCCAAGACAGACCAGATGGATATGGGGGATGTGCTTTGTTCATTAGTAACAAAGTACCATTCTCCCCGATTCCTCTACCCTTTGTTGGTGACAACATCAATGTTGTTGCTGTTAAGGCTGAGGATATAAATATATTTAGTTTTTATATTGCACACCCACAAATTGAAGATCTTAATACAATAAAAAGTTTGTTAAGTATTGTACAAGGTCCATTATTAATTATGGGTGATTTTAATGGCCATCATTATAGATGGGGATCTGAAATCTGTGACAACTTTGGTACAGGGCTAGTGGATATACTAGATGAACTTAACTTATGTGTAATTAATGATGGCAGTCCCACTCGTAGGTCTGCGCCAGGGCAGAACAGCAGCTGTGTTGATTTAACATTCTGTTCATCTAGTATAGCCAGCCTTTTTAATTGGAGTCGCTTGAATATGACTTATGGGAGTGATCACTATCCTATCATGGTTGAAATCCCTTCTAAAATTATCCCTGAAAAAAATTCCCCTCCTTTGTTAAAATACCAGCTGAACTCAGCTGATTGGGACCTCTACTCAAAAATAGTAGACTTACGTGTCTCTTCCCTTCCATCCATTAATCCGGAGTCTGCTCAGGAATGCTTTTCCTCATTTTCCAACACAATATCCTCTACAGCAGATGATGTCTTCCCTCCAAAAAAACCACCAACGGGCAAAATTCCATCCCCGCCATGGTGGGATAGGGACTGCTCTGCCGTGATCAGGGCCAGGAATGAGGCCGAAATGAATTTCAACTCTGACATGAACCTGGATAACATCATTACTTTTCAACATATTTTGGCTAAGTCCAAGAAATTACTCAAAAATAAGAAGAGAGAAGGTTGGCGGAAGTATTGTGACTCACTGGGTCCATCCACTCCAGCGTCAGCAGTGTGGCGTAAACTGAAATCTTTCAGAAGTAGTGTGAGGCCGACCGCCGGGTACATACTGTCTGCGGAACTGGGTAACCAGTTTTTTTCTAAGCTCGCTCCAGTTTATGTTCCTGGAGTGGATGAGTGTGCCGCTTCGGTCTCTCAGCTGACTTCAGATGACCCCCTGGATAGGCCATTTACTTTAGAGGAACTTAAATCGGTTCTCGCCCATGTAAAAGATTCTGCTCCTGGAGTGGATGGATTCCCTTACTCCTTCATTACTAAAGCTGGTGAAAAGACCCATAAATATTATCTGGACTTAGTCAATTATTGTTTTACTTCTGGCTATATTCCTCCTGATTGGAAGGTTCAAATCGTAATCCCTATATTAAAACCTGGTAAAGATCCTAGTGATCATTGTTCTTACAGGCCAATTGCTCTATCGTCCATACTTATTAAACTCTTAGAACATTTGATTAAAAACAGACTAGAATGGTTTGTAGAAAACAGGAAACTGCTACCAACGACTCAATTCGGCTTTAGGAAAGGTATGGGTACAGCTGATAGTGTGGGTACCCTCACATCAGAGATCCGGCTGGCCCTTAGTAGGAATGAGTCTGTGGTAGCCGTTTTCTTAGACATTTCTGCTGCCTATGATTCTGTCCTCCTACCAGTTCTCAGGCAGAAAATGCAAGAGCTGAGAATTCCGGCTAGGATTCGTCAAATCATTTGCAGTATTTTCGCTGATCGTAGTGTTCAACTCAGGATCCCCGGGGAAAGCTCTGAACCGAGGTCGGTTTGGAGAGGTCTACCTCAGGGATCCGTACTTAGTCCCCTTTTATATAATATCTATACCTCTGATCTTCCTTCTTGCCTAAATTTTAACTGTAAAGTACTTCAGTATGCTGACGATATTGCACTATTGGTCTGTGGCAGTTCTATTGAAGATGCCGCTCAATCCATTAATGTCTCTTTGTCCTCATTAAACCAATGACTCCTAGGTCACGGGTTATCTTTAAGTGCTCCAAAGAGCACCGCAGTTGTCTTTACTCGTAGACGCCTTATCCCGCAGGTTGACATTAGTATTGACGGTCAATCCATCCCCATTAAGGAGAAGGCCAGGTTTCTTGGGGTTACCCTGGACTACAAATTGTCGGGAGTGGCTCACATTGATAACACAGTCAAAAAATGTGAGCGCTCGGTTTCGGTCCTCAAGGCTTTGGCAGGCGTCTGGTGGGGAGCTCACCCATACACTTTAAAGCTTATATACAATGCGCTGGTCAGAAGCGTGTTAGATTATTGCAGTTACCTAATTGAGCCATGTAATAAGGAAGCTCTGCATAGACTAGATTCTGTCCAGGCCAAATGTTTGAGGATCGTAATTGGTGCCATGAAATCCTCCCCCATTAATGCTCTACAGGTTGAATGTGCAGAACCTCCCCTTAACCTTCGGAGACAATACTTAGCAGATCGTTTCTTGTCAAAAGTTTTCTCCCTTTCGTCCCATCCTTTACACCCCATTTTGGACCAAATCTACCTCTCTCTTAACATGTCTTCCTACTGGAATAATAAGAATATTCCATTGATGAATAGGTACGGAGAGCTTAAACACCTCTCCTCACCTGTTTGTCAATACCCTTCTCTTCCGGTCTTTTCTTCCGCTTATGAGGTGGTCCAGTTCAGGCCAAAGATCGTTTTGGGTCTTGGTATCTCCAAAACATCCCAGGACGTAAAAGGTGACTTCGATCGGGCCATCAAGAAGTACTGGGTGGGTTGGAATTTGTTTTATACGGACGCATCCAAATTGTCCTCAACAGGATGTACAGGAGTTTCAACATATTTTCAAAACTCAAAAATTGCTCTCTTATTCCAATGTCCACCAGAGGCCTCGGTATTCACAGGGGAATGCATCGGTATCCTAGAAGCCATCAATTTTATTTTAACCCATAATATTAAAAATTCGGTCATTTTCTCAGATTCTCGCAGCAGCATTCAAGCTTTAGCTCAAAACCAACTTAAATCTAAAATTCACAGTAAAATAATTTTCGATATACTGAATTTACTGTTTATTTGTTCAAACAACGGTTTAAACATCGAAATAGCTTGGGTTCCTAGTCACTCGGGTATATGTGGCAACGAGTGCGCCGACTCACTTGCTAAATTTGCTTCATCTAACCCGGTGGATCAGAAGCACTACATAATACAAAGTTACGACTTACGAACTGACACCAAAAACAAGTTGTACAACTCGTGGTCAGCAATGTGGCAGGTAAGTTCGAAACTTAAGGCGGCGTACTACGCCGCTATTCAACCCGACATCCAGCGGAAACCTTGGTTTTTTAAATGCCCCAAATTATCCAAGAGAACTGTTACATCCTTGTGTAGACTGAGACTTGGTCACTGCTGCAGTCCAGTATTCCTGAACAAGATCCATGTTCGTGACAATTCCTTGTGCGAATGCGGTCTTGACGATGGTACTCTGGACCATATCTTTTTTTCATGTCCTTTATATTCCCAATCCTTTGACTTGTACCGTAAGCTCTCCAAAATTAAAATCCCTCTTCCTACTAACTTCCATTCCCTCTTGACTAACTTTTCTCCTAAACTTGTCCAAGTTCTATCAAAGTTTTTAAAAGTAAATGAAATCAAAATGTAGTTTGGTGTGTAGTATTATTAACTTTGTAGATATAACTGTAGACTTGTGGTGTTAGATTTAGGTATATGTAGGAAAAAAAAAAAAAAAATAAAAAAAAAATCTGTTTACTAACAAAAATTGTCTCGTCCTTTCAG
Organism: Cosmia trapezina; assembly: GCA_905163495.3. NCBI lineage: Eukaryota > Metazoa > Arthropoda > Insecta > Lepidoptera > Noctuidae > Cosmia > Cosmia trapezina. Next base: position 15,908,196 of record LR991044.1, read on the forward strand.
CTGCTAACATAAAAATAGGTAACTACCACGAAGTGCAAAGTTCGACGGCTCAAGTCACTGCGTCGCCGCCGTCACCCTAAGCCGTCACCACTTGACGCTGGCAGAATAGTCGACATCGGCTCAGTTGCCAAAAAGGAAAAAAAAAAAAAAAAAAAAAAAGTCTATTTTGTCTGTTAATTGGCGTGCGACGGGTTAATCACTTTATTCTTACATTGAAAAATTTATATTTTACTTTTTGGTTCAGTGTAATGGTATAAAAGCGTGTTTTTTAGTTTTTAGAAATCAAATGTAATATGAAAAAATATGAGTTAAAATCTTAAAAAAAGACACACAAACACTCATCTTGAGTTTTGCAGGTCAAGTCAAGATGATAGAAAAGGTGCACACATGGTACAAAATCGTATGACACTTCACTTTCGTCTGATATTGACTTCCTCTTAGGGTTCATGGTGCTTTATGTACTAAACTTTTATTATTTTTTGCAGATTCGTGAAATTATTCAGCAAAATACTACGGATGGCGCTCAAGACTAGTTATTTTTCGTTAAACACCTGGAAATTTGTCGACAATAACACTGCCGATCTTTACGATTCCCTATCAACTGTAGATCGAGAAATTTTCGAATTTGACATGACCAAGATAGATTGGCGTGAGTATATGATCACTTGGTGCCTCGGTCTGAGAAAATATATATTCAAGGATGGACTGAATGGCACAGAACTTGCTAAAAAGAAACTGTTCGTTTTTCGGATTTTGACATACATTATTTTACCGGCATATTTATTTTTTTTGTTATTTATTTCTTTTTCTTGTATAAAGTTTTGTATTTTTTCATTTACTTATTTTAAGTTTTTGCTTTTAAATAAATGAACTGTGGTTTTTTATTTATAGTGCAACAGTATTTTTATTTTCCTTCACCGTTTTGATTTTTAGGGTTCCGTACCTCAAAAGGAAAAAACGGAACCCTTATAGGATCACTTCGTTGTCAGTCTGTCTGTCTGTCAGTATGTCAAGACCCTTTTTCTCAGAATCGCGTGGAGGTATCAAGTTGAAATTAATATCAAATCATCATCAGGGATCATGTCTATGATCCCTTAAAGTCCTAAAAAAATCAAGCTTCTAAGTCAACTTAATAAAAAAATACGACCATTATGCTACTATTATTACTAGATGGCGTTGTGTGAAATGTCCAAGGATATTTATTTATTTATTTATTATTTTGATACGCGCAAGTAAATCAAAACCTATAGAATACTTCCCGCTGACATAGAATCAAGAAATTTCTCAAGAAGCAAGATCTCACAGCACAAGTAAAGGAAAAAGTCCAAAAATTGTTAATTTATAATATAACATATAATTTTTTTTTTGGGATTACAATGTTAAGTTTATTTTTGGATAAATTCTTTTGAACTACGGAACCCTTCATTGTGCGTGGTCCGACACGCACTTGTTTTTTACCTGCTCACGTAACTCTTTGGTTCAATGTACCAGTATTGATGCAGAAAGCTTCGTAATGAGGTAATCAGGTTACTAGGGTGCCGGCAGTGTCCCATGCTATACGACCAAGTTGTAACTTCCTTTATGCGCTGGTTGTAACTTTGTGCGAGGAACCGGATATTTCTATTCTGTGGCTTTTTTAATGGTGATGGAAAATGACATGAATGACTGTTTTCTCTGAAAGGGTACACAGAAGGTGTGTAGTTGTTATAATTGTATAGTTAGACCCAGAGAATACCTTTGCAAAGGGGGTGACTAAAATGTTGAAAATAGGGAAATTGTTAAGCTTTATCGGTGACTAACTTTTGCCAGCCGCATCGCCCGCGTGGATGTCGGATATTATCCCACGGGATCCATACATTTTTCCGGGATAAAAAGTAGCCTATGTGCTATTCCAGACCAAATCGATCAGATTATCAGACCAGACTAGATCTATCTCAGTGCCAAATTACATCCAGATCCGTTTAGCCGTTCTGACGTGATTGAGTAACAAACATCCATCTCAATCTGCCTAGCCTTTTCCCAACTATGTTGGGGTCGGCTTCCAGTCTAACCGGATGCAGCTGAATACCAGTATTTTACATGGAGCGATTGCCTATCTGACCTCCACAACCCAGCAATTGGGTAATGCGATACCCCTTGGTAAGACTGGTTGTCAGACTTTCGGGCTTCTGACGACCCGTAACGACTGTCAAAGATCCACGAATGACAGCCGGGACCAACGGCTTAACGTGCTTTCCGAGGCACGGAGAAGTCTCGGTATGTAAAGATGGTCATCCATCTACGGACCAATCCCGGCAAGCATAGCTATAGACCATAACAACCTGAAATGATTATTATCAAGTTTCCAAAAGTACCCAGCCTAATCAAATAAGTCTCAATCACACCTCTTTGCACCCGAATAAAGAAAGAAAGTTAACTCGAATCTCGGAAGGTCAAAATTCAATTGACAGGTCGACTAACGCCCGAGATAAGTTCACAAAAGCCCGACTTTGGCCCGGCCCAATAACTTGTACAACACTAGCTATTGTGTTCCGTACACTGGCGTGTGAGGAAAAGGGTCTACGTTGTTTTTAGTTTCACTGAATTTTCTGAACTAGGAGATAGTTGAGGTGTTCTGATTGGCATTTGTTTAGAGTTTTCTTTGCTCTAGTATTGATTGGCGTGTACTCTAGACTCTAGCAGTACTCTAGTAGTAGTTGGATGTGTAAGTCAATCCCATCGAGTTCTCATAAAATATAAACTGAGGAAGAAAAGGAAAATGGTGAAAAGGAACCCTTATGGTGCGACTCAGTCTGTCTGTCTTGTTTGTCTGTCACAGCTGGATATCTTAAGAACTACTAATGCTATTAACTTGAAATTTGGAACAGCTTTACTTATAACACGTATTTTATGAAACTGGATATATTTTCTCAATCTAAGCAATCGTTTAAGAGGTCTCTTGATGTTTTATCAAGTTTAACCATTTCGTCATAGTCGCTTAGCAACACACAATTATTGTAGTACTTAGCAACTATTATTTTGTCTTTTTTTTTCTCTTTCATCACTTTTAACCTTTACTTAAAATGTGGACAATGGTGTGGGTTACATGTTTGCTCAATCTTAGTTTAAGTATTTTCTTGTATTTTGCAGCATGTAACTGTTTTTTGTCCCTAATAAATAAAATAAAATAAAAAAATAAAGCTTTAAATGACGTTTTCCAACTATTTTGCAAATAAGAAAGACATAAAAATATATTTTTTTTGCAACATCTGAAAGGAGGTCTTGAAAATTGGAAGTGCTGCTAGGGCATGTGGGGTATCATATGAAAGAACGCTGTTTACATATTCTCAAAAATTCTTTTTCTTTTTTTTAAGCCGCATAGTTTTCGACTTTTGATGAAAAATGTAAAAACAATACCGCTCCTTCCCTTATCTCCGAAGTTTGCATAGAGAAAAATCTGAAATTATTCTATGTAATAGAAGTTTATGTAAAGATTACAGGAAAAATAAAACGACGTCTCTAAATAACACACTTTTTCAGAAATCGGAACGAAACCCTCGGTGCGCGAGTCCGGTTTTTTATCTTAGCGTGTTGATGGCAATCTGCCCAGAATTATTGTCAGCAATATCCTACAGAATATTTAAATCCTGAACAGTCTGTATCTAAAATCAGGTGGGCAAGTTTAATAAACATCCTGAATAAATTTCCTCCGAAAACTTTGTCGTGTCTGCATCGGAAGTTAGCAGTGGCGACTGCCCAAACTTTATCCAACAATTTTCATCGAACATCGTCCAACCACGGGTTGGCTAAAATTAACGGATTACTAAAAGGATTAATTTAAAGAAAACCACACATTGCGTTTAATTAGTTGTTTATTTATTCATGGCATTAGGTAGGTATGATAAAAGTGGGATAGTTGCCCTAGGAGGATAGACGTCCCATAATTTAAATTGTGACTTGTGTAGACGTACTATCATCGCAGTTAAACCCGTCACAGACGTAGCTATAATATACCGAGGTAGAGCTGAGAGCGGCGGTACGTAGGCTGAGTGCCAAAAATACCGCCCCAGGACCCGACGGCTTACCTGGAAGAGCCTGGGTTCTGGCCTTTGGGGCTCTCGGGCCTCGACTAGGGGGGCTCCTAAGCGCATGCTTGGAGAGGGGCCAGTTCCCACTTCGTTGGAAGACGGGGAAACTGGTCCTCATTAAGAAGCCGGGGCGCCCTGCGGACTCTCCGTCCGCTTACCGACCCATCGTGCTGCTCGACGAGGTGGGCAAGCTCTTTGAAAGAGTTATTGCAGACCGCCTCGTCGGGTGGCTGGTGCAGGAGGGGCCGGATTTGGCGGAGAGCCAGTTTGGTTTCCGCAGGGGGCGCTCTACGGTGGACGCCATCATGCGCGTGCGAGCCCTCACGACGGGGGATGCGGTGGCCCGGGGTGGGGTCGTCTTGGTGGTGTCCCTAGACATCGCCAACGTCTTCAATACCCTGCCCTGGAGTTGCATCAGGGAGGCACTCCGGTATCACCGGATGCTCCTATGTCGAGTGGTCGATGGACCTACCTCTGTCGAGTGGTCGAGGCCTATCTGACGGACAGGGCCGTCATCTACCCCGGTCATCAAGGAGAGTGGAACCGGCGAGAGATGTCGTGCGGTGTCCCACAGGGATCGGTCCTGGGGTCGCATTTGTAGGACATCGGTTACGACTGGGTGCTGCGCGCCGACTTCCCTAGCGGCGTCAGCGTGGTATGTTACGCTGACGACACGCTGGTCCTGGCGCAGGGGAGGTCGCACCAGGCGGCGGCCGTATTAGTGACACGCGGGGTTGCGATAGTCGTGGAGAGGATCCGGCAGTTGGGACTCGAGGTGTCCCTGCACAAGTCCGAGGCCATGTGTTTTCATGGTCCTCAAAATGCGCCACCGTCGGGTTCCCAAATAACGGTAGGAAGGGTTCACATCGGAGTCGGGTCGACGATGAAGTACCTGGGACTCGTCCTCGACAGCCGGTGGAACTTCGTGGAGCATTTCCGACGTTTGGCTCCCAGACTGTAGCGGGCTGGGGCTGCCTTGAGGCGGCTCCTGCCCAATCTGGGGGGGTCCAAACGCCTCCTGCCGGAGGCCGCCCTTTACGGGGCACCGGTGTGGGCGCGTTCCCTAAGGCTGCGGCCAGCCCAACGGTTGAACGCGTCCCAGAGGGTCATGGCCATCCGGCTAGTCCGGGGATACCGCACGGTCTCCCGGGAGGCGGCGAGCCTCCTTGCCGGATTGCCGCCGTGGGATCTGGAGGCAAAGGTCCTCGCGCACGTGTGGGAGTGGCGCGAGGAGGCGAAATGACGGGGCGTAACTCCGCTGTCGCGAGAAATCACGGTACAGCGGACAGAGCTCCGGCGGGGTCTCATGGCGACATGGAGAGCGCGACTGCACGCCACAATTGCGGCGATAAGTCCCCTCTTTGAGGAGTGGTTAGAGCGGCGCCACGGCGTCCTCACCTTCCGCCTGACGCAGGTCCTCACTGGACACGGCTGTTTCGGGAGGTTCCTGTTTTGCATAAGGCGGGAGGAAACGCCCGGGTGTCACCATTGTGTGGATCGCCCGGAGGACACGGTGGAGCATACATTGGAGGTCTGCCCGGCTTGGGCAGAACACCGCCGTGTTCTCACGGAGGCGATCGGCGGCGGCGATCTCTCGCGTCCGAGCCTGGTTCAGGCCATGGTGCGGAGCGAGAGTGCATGGGAGGCCGTCACCTCCTTCTGCGAAGCAGTGATGCTCGCGAAGGAGGAGGCGGAACGCGTGAGGGAGAGGCAGCCTCACGCCCTCAGTCGCCGCAGGAGACGCCCTGGGCGGCGGGAATTGCGAGGCGATTTCCGGCCACCGTAGGCGCGGGCCTGCGGACGGTGAGTAGCAGGTAGCTCGCCGTCCGGTAAGGACCAGGCCCGAGTCGACGGCGCGTTGTGTTCCACGCGCGCCTCAAAGAGATGTCAGCAAATGATGGGGTCCAATAGAGCCGACGCCGCTGGGGTCGCGGGAAGTTTGAAGAAGATACCGCGGCCCTGGCATAGGCAACTGAAGGAACACGGGTGGGTTTTAGTCAGTAAAAGTCTGACACGCCCTTCCGCTCCACCCAGAGCGGGAGAAGTTATTTGATGATTTCCCACCCTCAAAAAAAAAAAAAAAAGCTATAATATAATATTAATATGCTGTGAATTTCTTAGTGTAATATAAATATATATTTAGCTACGTCTGAGGTCGCTCGAAGTTTACTAAGGAAAATGTATCGTAATATGTCTTGCTATGTCTTGCTATAATATACGTTTATATTATAGCTGCGTCTGTGACGGGCTTTAAGGGTGGTACTAGTGGCGGGGCGTGTTTATCACACTAATAATTTTATAAAGGCGAATTTTGTGTGTGTGTGTGTATGTTCGTTACCTATTTCTTCACGCTCAAACGCCTGGACCGATTTGAACGAAATTTTGTATGTAGATAGCTTATACAGGGTATTAACACTACTTTTTATCCCGGTTTACGCGCGTAAAACCGCGGGGCGCAGCTAGTTGCTTTCTACGCTACGTTTACAAGTCACAATTTGAATTATGGGGAGAGTCTATCCTCCTAGAGCAACCATCCCACTTTTACCGTAATTTAATTGATATGAAAAAAAAAATGTTTTACATTTTGCACGAAAGTAAGTGATTTGATGATTATTTTAAACATTATTTGCTTACATTAATTTATTGAAAGATAACTTGGGAAGAATTTTTTTTAAAGTTTGATTTAAACATAAGTTCTAGTAGAAGAGAATGGTCACTTTTCCACTGGTCGGGATGTCGCCGGCATTGTGCCGGCACCGATATCGGCCCGGCAGCCGGGAAAGCAAAAATGTATGAAATTATATGCCACGTTTTTACACTTGCCGGCGCCGGCATCGGCACGGCGATTATTCCCAGCGATGCCGGCGCCGATATCGGTCCCGGTCAGTGGAAAAACGTCCAATGTGCGATTTTATAATTTTTAACGAGACAGTATTATCATGGACGTCATTGTCCACGTCACGGCATCACAATAACACAAGGAAGTAAAACGTATGGAAATACAGGGTTATTTTAAATTGGCTAGCTAAACTCCGCAGACGCCATAGTTATCGTATATTTTAATTTTATGGTGTATATCTAAACACCATAAAATTAAAAAAAAATTCAAGATTTGATATTTTTTTTGGGAGGTGAATGACCGCTGTTAAGTGTTGTTACTTGAAGTATGCGTTGAGAAAAAATTGTTTTCTTATGTTTTATCGTGTTTAGATATCAATAGGTACCCATCACGTTTGTGAAGTTTACACAAAAAAAAAATATTTAAGGATGATGTGCAGTGGTAGCCCGCGAAATTCATTTTTTTTTAGGTTTTTTGTAATTTGCAGGTCCGTGTCAGGTTGTATCTTGATCAAAGTATGATACGCGGCAACAAAACATGTGAATTTATATAATTTTAACCATAAAAATCATCAATACATCTCTCTAAGTTAGATTTCGTGCAGATTCGTTAGATTTCCTTCGTTTGACGACTCTGCACGAAATCTAACTTAGAGAGATGTATTTATGATTTTTATGGGTAAAATTATGTAAATACATGTGTTTTGTTGCCGCGTATCACATTTTGATCAAGATACAACCTGACACGGACCTGCAAATTGCATAAAACCCAAAAAAAAAATTAATTTCGCGGGCTACACAGCGCAATCACCTTAAACTAATATTTTCGTTCGATGATCCCACGAAAATAATCATCAGGTTTTTTTTTCTATTAAAAAAATAGAAAACAGTAAATAATAGTAATAGTTCGTTTTTCTTGTTTTTTTGATAAGGTATCAATAGGTACTTACCGCAGCTGTGGAGTTTATCTAGCGAATTTAAAATAACCCTGTATATGAAAAAGCTTTTAAATTTCCGTATAAGATAACGTTATAACGTTCACGTATTTCCAAACATTTTACGGACGGACGTGGCCATCAGCGATATTTTCATCACTTAAAAAAAATTAAAAGCGCGCTTTTGAAAATAGAAAATGCAACCAAAAACATTTTCACCTTTAGGAGTAGTGAAAATCCAGCCAGTAGTTTCACGGATTAGCCTACATAGCAGAAGTAGAAATATTCTTCTTATAACGTAATCCCAACCTATTGCAAAACTTTGCTCTGCAAGTTCTGTTAATTACTGCGTTCAAACTGCTTTGAAAGAGGTTTCTATTACATAAGTAACGTTTACAAATTGCTTCAAAAGATGTTCAAAAAAAAAAAACTCAAAGCATTTATTTCAACTAAACCAAATACAGGCACTTTTGAATTTGCAAAGAGTCGGTCAGTAGGTAGGTAAGTCAGAAAGTTGAAGCTAGTTGCCCATCACAAAACGTAGATCTATGGAGAAGAACGGGCAAGAAACTCCACGGACACTCTTTTAAATCAAGATATGGTTACAAAATATTGGTTACATCATTCATGTTGAAATTATACATGTTCTCAAAGCAATTTACTTAAAATTTAAATCTTTTAAAAGTGGATATTCTTTGTCAGGTAATAATTATTACTGGAAACTGCACCCCAATTGCGTAACATCCTACTATCAATTGGAATCGTTTTCATTTTGACAGTTCAACAACATTCATTGCGTTATTTACGTTGTCGAGCAGATAAATTTTTCGAACATATGAAGCAATGGATAAGCAATTTGCTTCAAAATGATTCAAATTCCGATTGATTGAGTTACGCAATTAGGGTGCTGAGTATAGCTTTTTAGAATTAAGACGGCTTTTCACTTTGGGATATACGACATCTTGAGATGTAATATTTTATCGCTCGTCATACATCTTGTACGAGACCGTTCACTGTGTGTGTATAGTTGTATATTACATCCCATTCATAGTTAACTCAAGTTACATACCTTTAAAAGCCGCCTTGAGATGTACTACAGGTTTATTGGTAACATGTCGGCAACCCATTAATAGACCGAGAGGTGACAGGATTTTTCGTAACGATCATGGATACGGTTTTCCCTATTCCTTTACAGGGCGAACGGTCACGCAGCGGGCGCAGGTGTAGGGTGGGGGTACGACACCGGCCGGCGTGCACTTGAAAAATTCGCCTATTGTCCCGTTGTTTGATGTATTTTTTAGGCTTTCTCCAAAAATAAGCGTCTTGCATACACAACGATTGCTCTGAAAAACTACCACTGAGAGCTGGCAGACCAACTCGTTTCACCTGTGGAGACACCATACTTCGAATGGGTACTAAAACTGACCATTTCTCTTATCGTTTTATTTTTGCAACAATGTTGCTCGCATCATAGCTCTGAAATGCAACCAGTGAGAGCCAGCAGACCAACTTTTTTCATCTGCGGAGACGCCATACTTTGAATGTGTACCAAAACTGACCATTTCCCTGATCGTTTTTTTTTCGCAACAATGACGCCTCTTGTAAGCGCTATAACTCGAAGTTGCAACCACTCTGAGCAGGCAGACCGACGTCATTCACATTAGGGGACTACTCTACAACCCATCGAAGTAAATCTAACCGTATCCATGATCGTTACGAAAAATCCTGTGACCTCTTAGTCTATAAGGAGATAAAGGTGAGGTCATTTGCAACCAAATGACCCCTTCTGACTCTTATGTAAATGCCAACAATTTATTTTGCCCATGTGTAAATAAAGATTATTGTAAATATTCGTATGCCACTTTTAACAGCGGATGTGTCTTGGACATCTATGTATATAAAATTCAAAGTTCTGACTGACTGACTGACTGATATATCAACGCACAGTCCAAACCGCTGGACCAAGAGACTTGAAATTTTGCACATAGATACCTCATACAGTGTAGGCATCCACTACGAAAGGATTTTTGGAAATTCCATCCATAAGGGTGTCAAATAGGGGATGAAAGTTTGTATGAAAAATCTTATTCCTTGAGTTAATAGACTTGAAACTTCGCATGAATATTTATCTAAGTAAATTATAAAGTTTGTCATTTTTAGTTTTCCTAAACTACACCCTCAGAAGAATTTGGGGGCTGTTAAAGTTTATATGGAGGAATTTTATGGGGATTTTTTAGGAGGATTAACTCGAAACTCAGTATTTATACTTGAGATCAAAAATTAAGAATATCGTATATCAGGGTTTTTCAAAAATCTACCTCTAAAGGGGTGAAAAGGAGCACTTAGTCAATTTTACAGGGCAGGTTTTACTGCGGAGCTCGATTAACTCGAAAATTGGTTTATATAATCTTTCAGTCAAGCTACGGAAATATCCCATACTATTTTTTAGAATACCATCCCTGTGGGGTTGAAAACAGGGAATATAGTAAATATGAAAAATCTTATTAATTTGGTTAATTAACTTGACACTTGGCACAAATACTTGCCTAAGCAAGTAATAAAGTTTGTCATTAATAGTTTTTCCCCCAGAACGGGAGAGGAGGAGGGGGAGGGGGTGATGAGGAAGGAAAGGGGGAAGGGGAGGGTGTGTCGAGAAAGGAAAAAGGGAAGTGGAGAGAGGAAGAGGGGGAGGATGATGGAGGCAAGGGAGAGGGATACGAGAGCGTAGTGAGAAGGGAGAGTGTAGTGAAGTGTAGAGAAGGGAAGAGTTTGAGGGGAGGAGCTGGTGAGGGTAGAGGGGAAGGGTAAAGCGGTGAAGGGCATGTGAGAGGCGGTGAAAGGGGGAGGAGGATGGATAGGATGGGGGGTGCGAGGGGTGATGAGGTGGATCATGGGGATAGTGAGAGGGGTTGGAAGGGGAGGGTGAAAGACGAGGGAAGGGTATTCAAGGGAAGGAGTGAGATGGGGTTAGAGGTAGAGAAGGGGTGAGAGGGGTATTAGAGGGAGGGGTGAGAGGTAGGGTAAGAAGTTAGAAGGGGGTCAAGTGCCTTTACAACATAAAGTTGCTTTTTGTATAGCACTGATTCGTTGAAGAAACCCAGCCCGACAGAAATGACTGAAAAATAGAAAGTTGGAAACTCGGAACGGCACAAAAATAGGAGTAAACTCCAGTTGTGCCTCGGAACTGACACATACACTTTTTTTTGTTTGTTTGAACGTGCTAATCTCTGGAACTACCAGTCGGACTTTAATAATTATTTTTGCATTTGATAGGCCAATTCTTAAGGACGGCTTTAGGCATATTTAACATCACTCTAGAACTCTTAGGTGCAAAGCAAAAAGAAAAAAAAGTCAGAAATAACGCTAAGAAAACGAAGTAATAGCTCGGGTAGGCAATGCGATGCGACGGGGTGGGTCAGGGGGACGAAGTGGCGGGCAGACTATCTCAATATTTTTGTTCGTGTGGCATATTTTTCGATGTCCACGCGGGCGAAGCCGCGGGCAAAAGCTAGTAATTAATAAAATACTTGCAACTTTGTTGCTACCATATCCGACGAATAAATACATATTTGTCTTTGTCTGTGATATAAAATTTATGGTGTTGCGTTGGCATTTGAATATTATCCTTGCTTTTCCAGTCTCAAATAAAGCTAACCAAGTGTACAAGTTAGTAATAAGGTAGATCGTAATCAAAAATATTATAGCGACAACGTCTATTGAAAAAAAAAATATCTTCGCGTCCATCTTATTCTGTCCTGCACTGTAGGATAAAAGTGGAAAAACTCTCCCTTCCAATGACTACATCTCGTTCATTGTTATTTGTAGCAGTTAGTAGTTGTCGCCCTCCTTAACGCTGATTGAGTTCTATTACATCCATACTTTCATCTGTATCTTTATGAATATGAGGGTATTCAGGTAGATTTATTTATTATTGGGATATATTTGAGTTATAATGGGGAAAGGGATGATGACTGTGTTATATTTTAATGATTGTTTTTTTTTGACATTACCTTGAATCCGGAAGTTGGTTCGGTTGTGATTAAAACCATAAAATCATTCTAAAACCACCTTTAGATATTTCATTTTGGTATTATTTTATTACTGTTTGTTGGATAATGACATCTGTCACATTTACGAAGCTTGGAACTAATGTAGAAGTGGACTTGGAAAACTTGCCCTCAGTTTAGTAAAATCTTATTTAAATGATAGACAACAGCAAGTTCAAATAAATGGTGTCAATTCACTCTGTTTAAAAGTTAAAATGGGTGTTCCACAAGGCTCGATATTGGGTCCTTTCCTCTTTTTAGTGTATATTAATGATTTACTCCATTTATTAAAAAATCAACCACAAATGGTGCTATTTGCTGATGATACTTCATTAATTTTTAAGGTAGATAGACGTGCTACAAATTTTGACGACGTTAATAACGCCCTACTGCAGATCCAAAATTGGTTCACTGCTAATAATTTAGTATTAAACTAGCTGTGCCCGCGACTTCGTTCGCGTGCATGTCGGAAATCAATATATAATGTGTCGCTTAGATATGGTGTAGGTATCACTCCTCCAATAAAAATGAAGAATCTTGCGATCTTGTCTGGTGGGAACCGCTACCTGGGGTTCTCTACCACAGCCTTGCAGTTACTGCGGTTTATAATAGCGGGGTTTAACACGTATTCGGACTGCTGGAAACACAACGCGCCATTCCAAACTATCGTTTCGGAAAGAACGAATAGCGGGGTTTACACGTACCTACAGTTTGGACCCCGGATCTGTGGACTGCGTTCCAAACCGCGGATGGATCTGTGCGGTTTGGACTGCGCATCAAACTGTCTTTCGTTTATACCGTGAACATCCATGTTTATGGAGGCAAAACTTTTAAAAACGATCGAAGTCCATAATTAGTTGACTACGGATAGCCAGTATTTTTCTTTGATTTCTGTACCAAATCACAGTACGTATACCTACTGTAAGTTATTGAGGAGTTCAATTGTCTGATCTTCACCATCTCTGGAGAAAACTCTTTCAAACATAAGGTGTGTGACATACGGACGGACAGACGGACAGGACGTAATGATAAGACTTCCCTTTCTATGTACTATTTGGCTACGGAACCCTAAAAACAGAAGAATTGAAAACTTCTTTCTGTTTGAAGTCGGTTATAAAAATGCCTCAAATAATCTCGACCTCTAGAGAGAAATCCAGGTCCAGAGACCGGAATTCCAGGACAGCATCTATTTTATGACTGAAAAAGTGTCACTCTTCTGCGGAAAATCTTGACACCGCGATTCCGTCTATACAACATCAATCAGATACAGTGGTTAACTGGAAGCTCGCTCTGCAATAAATAAACTTACAAAGGTTTGATTTAAAAAAAAAGTGTGTTTGTCAGCTCTGACGACGACTGGCGTTTACTCCTTTTTTTTTGTGCCGTTCCGACTTTCTATTTTTCGGTCAAAAAGCAACATTAAGGTGTAAAGGCGCTCGTCACCCCCCCTCTCACCCAACCTCTCAACCCTCCTCCTCTACCTCTCCTCTCAACCATATCTTACCACGCCCTCCCTCTCCCCCTGTCACCCTCCCCTCTAATACCCCTCACCGCATCCCCTTCCCCATTCCTCCCCCTCACACCTCCTTACTGCTTCTCCCTCCCTCTCACCGCGTCCCCCTGCCCATACCCTCTCAAACCCTCTCCCTCACCTTCTCTGTGTATGAAAAGTTGATAGGATTATTATATCTGACATTGCATTCTTTTTCACTCAGAACACCACATCAGTTATTAGTATTAACTATCATCTTACAATTATATGCCCATTTTTAGGGTTCCATACCTCAAAAGAAAAAAAAACCGGTCAAGAGCGAGTCGGACTCGCGCACCGAGGGTTCCGTTTCGATTTCTGAAAAAGTGTCCTATTTAGAGACATCGTTTTATTTTTCCTGTTTTTTTTACATAAACTTCTATCACATAGAATAATTTCAGATTTTTCTCTTTGCAAACTTCGGAGATAAGGGGGGGGACGGTAGTTTTTTTACATTTTTCATCAAAAGTCGAAAACTATGCGGCCTAAAAAAAAAAATTTTTTTTTGAAAATGTGCAAACAGCGCTCTTTCATATTATACCCCACATGCCCTAGTAGCCCCACTATGAATTTTTAAGACCCCCTTTCAGTCCCTGTTGCAATAAAAATTAAAATATTTTTATTTCTTGCTTATTTGCAAAATATAGTTGGGTAAACGTCATCTAAAACTGTTCCAAATTTCAAGTTGATAGCATTAGTAGTTCTTGAGATATCCAGCTGTGACAGACAGACAGACAGACAGACAGACAGAAAGACAGACTGAGTCACACCATAAGGGTTCCTTTTATACCATTTTGGTACGGAACCCTAAAAACGGCACCCTCTGTCTGTCCGTCTGTCACAGCTAATTTGCTCCGAATCTATTGGACCCATTATGTTAAAATTTGGTACACATAATTACGAATGTCTGTGACCCAAACGCAGACAGGTAGGTAAAGTAAAATGGATTTTGAATATGGGGGTCACTTTTGTGGGGCAAATAAGAAAATTAAAATTAAAAGTTTTGCAAACTGTACCGTGTGACATATCAGATGAAACGGCTTAATTTTAATATGAGGGTCTCAAATACATATGTATATATTTTTTTTATAATTTTAAAATTATATTATTATTTAAGAAAATAGATGAAAATTTACCAATAAATTCCCTAATCTCCGAAACTACTGAGCCTAAAGTTTTGAAAAAAAAATACAGAAAATAGTTCTTTACTTGTAGATTACAGGAAAATCTATAAGAATAGTCTGTGGTCATAAAATAACATGGTAAATCTCTCAATATTGTGAGTACAAACTTACATTTACAGTTGGAATGTATGGGAGAATATGTTTTCCAACTACAATGTTAAGTTTGTTCTTGGGATAAATTCATCCCAACTCGGAACCCTTCATTGTGCGTGGTCCAACACGCACTTGGCCGGTTTTTTATATTTGAAATACTTTTAGCGTTACTAATCAACCACCAATAGAACCAATCTGCCTAGGCTTTTCCCAACTATGTTGGGGTCGGCTTCCAGTCTAACCGGATGCAGCTGAATACCTGTATTTTACATGAAGCGACTGCCTATCTGACCTCCACAACCCAGTTACTGGGTAATACGATACCCATTGGTAAGACTGGTTGTCAGACTTTCGGGCTTCTGACGACCCGTAACGACTGTCAAAGATCCACGAATAACAGCCGGGACCAACGGCTTAAAGTGCTTTCCGAGGCACGGAGGAGTCTCGGTATGTAAAGTTGCTCACCCATGCACTAACCAACTCCGGCAAGCGTAGCTTAACCTGCTGGATCGACCCATCAGGTTAACCACCCCTATAAAGCGATTTTTATTGTTAGTACCATTTGGTATCAATAGATGTCGTTACGTGTATGAAGACACGATAATGAAAAGTTCTTCTTGAACACTTTAAATTCATATATCTTTTGATAGACTGAAGCGATTGCGATGAAACAAAAACTAAGTAAAACTCTGAGTTACACACAATATTTGAGTATAAAATTTAACCACATTGGTTTTGTACTTTTGACGTGATACTTGCACAAAAATTTATGAACTCTCACAGACAAACAGACAAACAGACGAACAGACAAACAGACAAAAATGACAAAAATGGTAGAAATGGCATCTGTCGGTGATTCTTTAACACCCCAACAATTTTTTTTTAAATATTTGCAATGTACAGAAACGCCTCGTCTACAGATTTATTATATGTATAGATATAGATAGATGGGAAAAAAACTAAGTGCATCAGATTTTCTTTACCAAATGTCAAAAGTAGTGATTGTGAGATAGTATTGAATCAAGAGAAACTAGAATTAGTCGATAAAACCGTTTTCCTGGGGATTACGCTCGACTCAAGGCTACAATG
This sequence comes from Cosmia trapezina, assembly GCA_905163495.3. NCBI lineage: Eukaryota > Metazoa > Arthropoda > Insecta > Lepidoptera > Noctuidae > Cosmia > Cosmia trapezina. Next base: position 15,923,979 of record LR991044.1, read on the forward strand.
GGGTCCTCATTTAATATCACTTGCAGGACGGCTAAGTTCAGCAGCTTATGCTGTCAGAAAAATCCGTCAATTTACTGATGTAGATACCGCGAGGCTAGTCTATTTTAGTTACTTTCATAGTATCATGTCTTACGGTATTTTACTTTGGGGACGGGCTGCAGATATCGAGTCCATTTTTATTCTGCAGAAACGAGCCATCAGAGCCATATATAATCTTCGCAGGCGCGATTCTCTAAGGGAACTGTTTAAGGATATTAACATCATGACGGTACCTTGTCAATATATCTACGAAAACATCATGTAGGGTAGACCGGGTACAATAGTACCATTTTCGAAACATCGGTTGATTACACAAAGTTGACTGTTGCTTTTTGTTTTAAATATTATTATTTTACAGCCTTGGTTTATTATCTACCGAAGGAAACATCTAAAGTTGGCCTAGATTGAACCAAACTTGGTCAAAATTGACTTTGAATGAAATGATGGCTAGTGCTACAAATGACCTCTTTTCAGGGTTAATTGTACCAAAACTGCATTGTGTAATAAAACGCAAATAAAGGTATTAATCATATTTTTTCAGTCATTTATTTGCAGTCTTATGGGTTTATAATCATTCTTAAAAATTAGGAACAAAAAATCGTGAGATCGGTGTTTTAAATCAACACAAATGTAAAGTTATAACATTAACATAACAATTCTTCGCTTAGAACAAAAATAAAATAAGTTTTTATTAACATATAATTAACATTGGTTCACAAGTTGCACATTTGCTATTATCTAGCTTTATAACAATCATATAATAGAAATTATCAACAAAAATATTTTAGTATGGAGGTACAATTGACCCCTGGTACAATTGACCTCCATATAATATTAGGTATTTAAATAATAAAAAAAAAATGTTAGTCAGATTCGCAGTTGTGACAAACATAAATCGACTCCTGAGGTGTACATTCTTCGTGTGCCCATAATCGGCACTGAGCGCATTGAATCCATATTTCATTAGGGCGACTAGCGCTATATGGTTCCATACATACGACACAAAACCATTCATCTTCTTCTTCACTACTTTCAGAGTCATTTTTTGCAGTTTTCTTTTTCTGCCTGGAATCACATTTTTTATGCCTTCAGATTTTCCTGGGTCCTGTAGATTTTTTTAAATTTGTTTAGTTTTATTTCTTTTTTCAGCTTCCTCTGCTTCTTTTTGCTGGATTATACCCCATAGAAATAAATTCGCTAGGATTAGCTTCTCTTTTACGTTTATATCTTATCAGAGAAATATGACAAACGTTGAACATATTCGCAGCGGTGCGTATGCTACGCCCTTTTAAAATCTCATCATATGCCTGTTCATACAACAAAGTATCTCTTGACCCACGGTCCGTCTTTTTTATTCTATTTCGTGGCATCTAAAACAAGAACATGTCTAATAAGTAATTGTATATTTTAAGTACCTATTTATTTTTTTATTCCATTATTATTAGTATGGGGTTATTTCTACCATGGGGTCAATTGTACCGGTAATATTGACCCCGGCGATGTTGGTACAATTGCACCAAAGTAACTAATTTAGAAAAAACATCTAAAAGACACATAATTCTAAACTTATAGTTTCCGTATTTATTATAAATGAAAAGTCTATTAACCGTTTAATCTGGCAACAACAATTACTTATCGAAAAGGATCTGGTAGTACGAGTTACATTCAATCATATTTTACGTAAAAACTTACCGCGGCTAGCCGAAAATCAAAAATTCGCCACTCACACGTCCGTTTTCCAGCACGTGCGCCGGCGACTGAGGGGCGCCTCGGGACTCAAGTAGCGCGTGTGCTGGCGCACTCACACGTGGCAAAGTTTCGCTCAGTAGGAGAAATATCGATGATGGTACTATTGACCCGTGTTACTATTGTACCCGGTCTACCCTACGTAAGAAAAAAATTACATCTTTTTAATAAAAGAGGTGAAAGGCATAATTATAATACTAGAAATAAGGACCTATTAGCTCAACCAGGTTTCAGGCTGGCTAAAGTAGACTCATCGTTCATGGGGTACTGTTTAAAATGTTACAATAAAATACCTCCACACATACTTCAACTAAATGAGACGAAATTTAAAACTTGTATAAAACGCACACTATGCAGGCAGGCATATTATAAGTTGGGGGATTACATAAATGATAAAAATGCTTGGCTCCATGCTGGTCCTGCTCCACAACCTCAACTAATTAATTAACATTTGAACATACTGTTGGAACTGCTGAAGATTGTAAGAATAGCTTTGCATTGTGTAGACTCAATCACCATTGTATTGTATAATTGCTTAGCACATGTGAGTACTATGTACCTACTCTAAAGCTACCATTTACTGGGTATGTCTTTATTTGACTTGGATGTGCCCTGGCGGCTGAGAGTGTGTCATGCTCACTCTAATGCCTCGCTGATGGTGGCGCGTGTGTTGGATCATTTAACGAATCCATACGTCAGGTTCGTCAACGGGCGCTGTTGGTGGAGGCTGGTCATACCTTAGCTGCCACGGCTTATTTTAATTTTAATTTTGAATTGTTTTTTTTTTATTTTTTTAATACGGACGCTTTTAACGTTCATCGTTCTCACATGTATAATTTCAACATGAATGATGTAACCAATATTTTGTAACCATATTTTGATTTAAAAGAGTGTCCGTGGAGTTTCTTGCCCATTCTTCTCCATAGATCTACGTTTCGGAATGGGCAACTAGCTTCAACTTTCTGACTTACCTACTGACCGACTCTTTGACAACTCAAAAGTGCCTGTAATTGGTTTAATTGAAATAAATGCTTTGAGTTTTTTTTGAGTTTTGAAGTATCATTTTTAATTTGACTAGTTATTGTGTTTATAAAATATACCACTCTTAACTTGTAAAAATCGTATAGATGTTATTACTGTATATAATTACGTAATATTTAATAGTACTTGTACTATATTTTAGAATTTATATTATTATTTTAACAGAATAGGTAGGCTGTTTCAAACGATTAGTACAATTCTGTCGTTGATATTTTAGATGACGGTAGATATAAAAGACAGTTGTTTGTTCACGACTATAAAAGGGGGAGCTCCGAGTGTCAGAACAGAATTCTTGATCCAGAAGTCGACCAGAACGGAGCTCCGGCCTACAGATAAAAGTTAAGTAATTATGTTGCCAATAAGTTCAATTTCTATTTTCTATTTTTATTATGTTTGATTTCTACTGTTATTATGTTGTTCTGTATGTGTTATAAATATGGCTGGTATTGCCAGTGTGTCGAATTGAACAAAGGAATATTCATGTTCACCCAGAGCGGGAGATGACATTTGTTAATTTCCCATCCACAAAAAAAAAAGTGTATCAGAAAGGTATGTGTGGTGGTGGTGTCGCTGGTATGCCTCCCACAAGGTGGACCGATGACCTGGTGAAGGCCGCAGGAATCCACTGAATGCGAGAAACCGAAAACCGATCAAAGTGGCGATGCTTGGGGGAAGCCTATGTCCAGCAGTGGACTTTCAGCTGAAGTGATGATGATGAATCACCAAGCTTGGTGAACAGTTGGTGATAGCAGTTCTTAACTATGCTTCATACCCACGTTTCCACATCTAAAAGCTTATAACTTACTTAATTACTTTTTAAGCGAGGAAAGTCAGGGGGATACATCGATAACTTTGTGTTTTTAAAATTCCTATAAAACCAAATGTACATATTATGGTTAAATAATTTGGATGTTTCATATGTTATTTGACTGTATTGTCTACAACTTCTATACCTTGCAGCAGCTAATCAGTCGTCATCTTGATGCGTGCAAGGAGACAACATTAAATGCTACATTGACGCTGAACTCGTATATGATCTAGATCGTATGAGCGCACTCGGTCCGAGAGTACTCGTATAGTGAAAACCCGGCTTAACTGTAAAATGCTATCACTAAACGTTTTGCCAATCGATTATGACATTGATATTTAGATAGATCGTAGACGATGAGATGGTCGTAGATGATGCTTTCAGTCAGCTGCTAAGTCTACATAACAAAATAGATAGTTAAAAGTATCCTTTGAGTTAAGTACACAGTTTCTTCTTTGAGAAGATCAAGGGCCAGTATTTTAGATTCTAGTGCATAGAATAACTGTCCGTTTTGAAATTTATTTCGGAATAGATTTCAAAATAAGCATTCTAGAATACGGGAGGCCATGATTGAGGCAACTCAATGGTTGTGCCAGAGTGGTTCGAAATTCGAATCGAGTCGAGAAGACTTTAGCAATTAAACTTTTAGCTGTATGGTATGTAGAGAGCCTTATTTCATGCAACTTCCCCGAATTGGACCCTTCATTGTTGACTTACCCAACTTGAAATGACGCACGTCTTTCTATGATTTCATTCGTAAACATTGGGAAATAAGGTTTATGTAATTAATTATATCTTTTGGAAGCCGTAGTAATTTGGAATTCTCCCGTTTTCATTATTGTATACAGTAACAGTGACAACTTCGTGGTTTGAAGTTTATGATAAATGATAAATGATTTATTTTCTGTAAGTAGGTTTGTACTAAAACTTTTACACGTCAATCATATTTTTAAAAACTAGATGAGGTCTACTCTGAGAAGAAAGGCCGAAACAAACTCAGAGTTCACAGTCTCTTTTAAAGTCCAGACATAATAAAGGCTCCTTCAAACAGGCGCAACACGTGACGCGAATCGTGCGCGACACAAAGACACAAAGGCACCGCTAGTCGGATTCGTCGCAGAATCCCACACTCGCAAAATGACATAAGTATTTGAATTTCGCAAAATGTCACATTCTCAAATTGTCATATACTCTAAACGCCACATCGTAAAACGTCACATTAGCAAAATGCCATTTTCGCAAAATGCCTTTTCGCAAAATGCCATTTTCGCATAATCACACCGGGACACAGTGTCACCTCGGGACACAGTATTATTTTTTGTTAATTTGGACTTTAATATTCATTTATATATATTTCAGTTTTCATTTATAATTTATTGTATGTTAAAAAAAATGGATAAATAAAAAATGTGATTAAATACTGAAATAATTTTTGTATTATTTTTTATTCATAAATCATCGGCCTACTGCTAGACTTTTTGAGAATGTGTAATTTTGATAGTGTGGCATTTTGCTAGTGTGGCATTTTGAGAAAAGATATTTTGCAAACGTGTCATTTTGCTAGTGTGGCATTTTGCTAGTGTTGCATTTTGAGAAAAGATATTTTGCAAATGTGTCATTTTGCTAGTGTGGCATTTTGAGAAAAGATATTTTGCAAATGTGTCATTTTGCTAGTGTGGCATTTTGAGAAAAGATATTTTGCAAATGTGTCATTTTGCTAGTGGGGCATTTTGAGAAAAGATATTTAGCAAATGTGTCATTTTGCTAGTGTGGCATTTAGCTAGTGTGTCATATTGAGAAAAGACATTTTGCGAATGTGTTATTTTGCGTCATATCATTTTGTGAATGTGGCATTGTGCGCCCAATCCCGCTCGTCGTGCAACACACACACACACTGGACACTAGGACACTTAATTGGTTCTGCCGAGCAGAAGATGGCTCAATAGAGTTGGAGAACTTCTCATATCTATCGTGAATTACGTGAAGGCTCCTTCAAACAGGAGCGACACGCGATATAATCGCGCGCGACACAAAGGCATCGCATGTCGCGCGACAAGCGTTGCCTTTTTAGGGTTCCGTACCAAAATGGTAAAAAGGAACCCTTATGGTGTGTCTGTCTGTCTGTCACAGCTGGATATCTCAAGAACTACTAATGCTATCAACTTAAAATTTGGAACAGTTTTAGATGACGTTTGCTCAACTATTATTTGACAAAAATATAATTTAATGTATTGTGTTGCGTAAATTATTTTGCATAGGTACTATTGTATAGAATCTAGTTCTTTTAACTGAACAGACAGCTGTGCTGCTGGGGAGTTTGTTCCGCTACTTCTTCTTCCCAGCTAAAGCACTAGGAAGTGGTGAAGGGCGGGCGTTTTGTGGGGACTGTCTTACTGTAATTTCGACGTTCAAAAAGTGCTGATTCTCAGCCTAATTTGAATAAATGACTTTTGATTTTGATTTTGATTTTTGACTATTTTACAAATAAAAAAGAGACAAAAATACATATGTTTTTTTTGCAACAGGGGCTGAAAGGGGGTCTTAAAAATTCGAAGTGGGGTTATTAGGACGCTTGGGGTATCATAAGAAAGATCGCTGTTCGCAAATTCTCAAACATTTTTTTTCTTTTTTTTTAGGCCGCATAGTTTTCGACTTTTGATGAAAAATTTAAACAAAAATACCTTACCCCCCTTGTCTCCGAAGTCTGCATAGAGAAAAATCTGAAATTATGTATCTATGTGATAGAAGTTTATGTCTAGATTACGGGAAAAATAAAACGATGTCTCTAAATAGCACACTTTTTCAGGAATCATCAACAAAAATTACGTATAAATGATGGTAAGATGATGATAATTATTACCCTCGGTGCGCGAGTCCGACTCGCTCTTGACCGGTTTTTTTATATCGCGTGTCGCTCCTGTTTGTAGGATCCTTAATTGGCTAAGTATATAGATAGATGCCCAGAATTTAGGATTTCCCAGCACCAGATAGATAATGTTGAAAAAACCTGGCCAGCAATATAGTTTTCTACAAAAAAAAGTAACAAAAGATAAATCGAGATCTGATTAAATAACACTGCCAACAAAACATAACATTTTCCACATACCTAATCCTCGAATGTTTTTCTTATCATCGCACCCTAAAAGTACAAATCTTCGTCCTAAATCGCTATATGTTAAGATAAAAAACTTCCAACAATTCGTAAAAAACTTGTAACAGTAATAACGTAGTAAAACTTTTTACCCGCTCGATTGAACACGAAGATGCCTTACAATGGGTATCGATTTAAGATGGCCGCTTTCCCGCGCTTTCTTATGTCAAACGTAATACGTGCGTTCTTGCTGTGATAAATTTTTCGATGTTCTTTTTTTTTTGTTTTTACGGGTTCAAGTGTCGATGGAACTTTTTGGGCGTGTAAAGTGGGAAGTTGTCTGAGTGTAGTGCGTGGACTTGCCATTCTATCAGACATGTTGTAAAACAACGAATTTTTGTAGGAGCTTCTTGTTTGTAAGCAAGACTATTCTGAATCTGGGAATAAGAACTCATTTCCAGATCAACATATTTTTAAAGTAAAGCACAATCAATAAGAAAAATGGTCATAAGGGTTTTAAAACTCGTAATTATTTGTAATTTATTTCAGAAAATATAAAGAAAGTTACCGAAATCGAATTAGAAACAGCTAAGGCTATATCGCGCAGACTTCGGAACAGTAAAAGACAACAAATCTAGATGTTTTACAGTCGTAGAACACCCTCAGGCCCGATAAATTTATTGATGAAGAACGCACAAAGTTTAGGAAGAAATATTAGTCTTCTGGCTACAAATATCTCTGCGGAAGGACCAAAATGTTTTATTCAAACTTATTAATAGAATCTATGTGTAATATAAATGTCAGTTCTTAAAAGCAAATACCATTTATAATTACGAATACATTATGCTATGATATAGGATTGTGTGTCCATTACGATGTCTTCCCACGCAGCTGTGAAATGGCTGTGAATGTCAGCTAAAGGGAATGGATCACTGCTATGCAATGCTCACTGACTAGGTTTTATTGTTGTACTAGCTTTTTACCACGGCTTCGCTTGCGTGGATATCACATTTATACATTGTTTCCATTTAGCTGTACTATGCGGGCCAAATAATAATAGTACTGTCAATAATTATACCCAAATGTTTGCATGTCGCATTATTGTGACTAAGTGTTATGGATCTGTATAATTATTAATTTTAAGACCGAAATTTGTACCAACACTTAAAGCGAATAAATTGATTTGATTTGATTTGATTTGACGCCATTTTGTTCGACAATACTCACGAACTTCATGACCAAAGCGTACTAATTTGACAGCTATCGTGTGAAGTTGGAAGCAGGTGCGCTCCTATTCTTAATTGTCTCGCATTGTATTGGTTGACACGGCGGACGCCAGTAAAATTCCCAGTCGGCATGAGTTTTTCCGACATCTTCAAAATCATCGTAATGTTTGAGCCAGTTTACACAAAACCTACACTAAAACCTTTCTTATGAATCACTCCATTGATTAAAACTGTGTGAAAATCCGTTAGTAACTAGCTGCGAGCCGTGGTTTCACCCGCGTAAACCGCGATAAAAATTAGCCTATGTGTTAATCCAGGGTATAAGCTATCTACATATCAAATTTCATCCAAATCGGTCAAGCCGTTTGAGCGTGAAGTTGCAACAAACATACAAACATACAAACACACACACACTCACAAACTTTCGCCTTTATAATATTAGTATGATTAGATATTATATAGATGTGTTTGTGTATATATATGGAAGCAGTGATTCAAGTTCATTTGCCTTTAAAGGCATTAGAAATGTGGATGGAATAGACAATAATAGTCCAAGCTTGCGCTAGCAAAACTATCATCCGATAGTTTTGCTAGATGAAATCAGGTCGTGAACTGCCTCATTATAATATTATCTTTAGAGTTATGGCTATATTCACCAAGCTTGGCAAATCTAATAGTGATTTTGGAATATGAGAGGATGCTACTGCTTATTTACATTAAAGTAGTTGGAGCTTGTGGCTAGGTAGGTAAAAACTTTTTTACAAAAACAAAAACCGACTTCCAAAAAAAAAACACTACAAAGTGAAAAATAACTTTAATTTCGGAAGTCGGTGTCTTTGGATCTGTATTTTAGTTTTTTGCCACCGACTTCCGAAATTAAAGTTATTTTTCACTTTGTAGTGTTTTTTTTTTTGGAAGTCGGTTTTTGTTTTTGTAAAAAAGTTTTTATTTTTCACTTTTTAGTGGTTCAGTTTGTAATTTATCTAAGTTACAATAACGCAATGTCAACTGCTCATCACGTTTTACAAAATGTTGCTTTTCCCGATGCAGGGACGTTAATTGTTGAGGAGTTCTCCTAGTAAGAACCAGGAGAAATGGAGCTCATGGTGAAGTCACCATTACCATTATTTTGACGAGCATAAACCATATTAAAGTAATCGAATCGCAACCTGTTGTATACTTAGATATAATTGAGTATTTCCGATGGCCCTCTGTGGTCTTCATCATCAGTTCCAGTTCACCGAATGGTACTTTCCGAGAGTAAATGCACGAGTTACTATAAAAAATACCGAAATCGATATAGGTGTGCCCATAAAATTTGAGGGTTTCCCTCGATTTCCATGGGATCCCATCATCAGATCCTGATTTGATGATCATGGGACCACTTGGGAAGTATACCCTTTCGAACAAAAAAAGAAAAATCCAAATCGGTCTAGCCATTTTCGAGTAATCGGGGAACATACATAAAAAAAAAAATAAAAAAAAAAAAAAAAAAAAATATTCCGACGAATTGAGAACCTCCTCCTTTTGGAAGTCGGTTAAAAACAGCCGCACGGGTCGATCGAAAGTAAAGTTACGCTTGCCGCGGTAGGTTTGGGGATGGGTGACCATCCACTACACATCGCGACCCTTCGTGCCTCGGAAAGCACGTAAAGCCGCACAAAAGTCTGAAAACCAGTTTTAGCAAGGGGTATCGTGTTACTCCACGTGGGTTGTGGAGGTCAAATAGACTGGAAGCCGACCCCAACATATTTGGGAAAAGGATGGGCAGGTAGTTGCAGCAATGCCATTGTGGCGGCATCTGACGTCACGCAAAATCCTGCATCGCGCAATTAGAGTTTACCGCGTGACTAGCATATATACAACGTCCCGACATAAATCGTCGGGCCCACCAGAAACGACGCCCGTCTGATCGGAGGATCCTCCCTTTTCAATGGAGGATGAGTGAACTTTACACCCTGTTCCTCATGCCTCTATACCATCATAAACCAAATAAGGTAATCAAGATGAAAAACAATAGCAATACGTATTTTGTTTGGTATTTTGTAAATTAATCCAATTGAAATAAAAATATAAACATACAAACAGGTCAAACACATAATTCTCTTTTTTTGGCTTCGCCGTAGTTGGGTAATAAGGTATCATTTGTTTGTACCGAATAGAAGAGAGAAAAATATATCATAATATAGTAAGTCGATTCTTTTGACATTCCCGTTATGACATACGTGCTGAAACGTGGATACTTATAGTAGTGCTGGTCCACAAGTTCGCTCAGCACGCTATGGAGCGGGCTTTGCTCGGAGTTCCTCTGAAGGATGAAATTAGAAATGAAGTTATGGCGTTCTGGTGGAGCAGATGACTCCTGGTGTGGAGACCGCGTATCGGCAAGCGTAGTGTGGGACGCCCCGCAACTAGATGTCATCTAGTTGAGGGGCGACGACCTTAAAAAGGTGGCCGAGACAGACTGGATTCGGAAGGCGGAGGATAAGACGCAGGTGGTGCAGCATGGGAGAGGCTTTTGTCCAGCAATTGACTGCGGTAGGCTGAGTTGTTTGAGCAAATTCCCATTAAACATTTTTACTTATTCAACTCAAAATGTACGAAACATTTGCATTTAGTTCCAATGTGGAGTTTTAATGCCCTTAAGAACCCCACTCTATTCAGTACAGATAAAGTGGAGCAGCAAGGTTAAATTTTGAATGAAATAAACTAGCGCAATCCAACATTTACTCACAATTCTAAGGACTTAAGTGAATAAAAATGTCGAGATTTTTTTTGCTAAATGCTGTGACGTGACTTGATTTCCCAAAAGAATTATTCGCTTGCTGCATATTATGTTAAGAGGATATAGAGAAGCGTGGTTTGCCTCGGTGTGTAAGTGAAATGGCGTTATTATTATTTTTTTTGCAGTTTAATCTGCAATCAGGCGTAAGACTATAAGCAGATGGGTTAAGTGGATGTCGTTTAGGCGAAGAAAACAGTGTCTCGACTGCCTATTTAAAGATTCACATGCTCTCTTTTCAGCCTTTTAACCATTATGGATGGTTTTATTAGATCATTGGCCAAGGTATTTGGATGAACCGAGAGCCGGTCAGCATATTTCCTTTTGAATTTGTCAATTTCAGACTGAACAGTGGGGATGTTAAGATATTTGTGGATCTCGTCATTTCTGGAGAATGGCGTTATGGCTGTCTAGTTTGACGCGTAAGATAGAAGACTCACGCGCACCGGAATTTAAACGCGCTTCGTTTAAATGAAGATTTATGACAAAATGCTATACCTACTTGAATCAATTTTTAGTTTAGTAAGTTCTTAACAAATAAATAAAATAAAATAGCTTTATTGTGCAAGAACAATAAAGCTATTTTATTTTATTTATTTATTTAAGTTCTTAACATATTTAAATATCTTCGATTTAAATCAAATTTTACTGCACAATAAGGAACTGTATAAATATAAAATCTAAATATATAAAAGAAGAAACTGACTGACTGAGTCAGTCTCTGACTGAGTCAGTCTCTGACTGACATATCAACGCACAGCCCAAACCGCTGGGTCTAGAGATTCCAAATTTGGCACGTAGGTTTCTTATGAGGTCTAGGGGTGCACTAAGAAAGGATTTTTCAAAATTCACCCTCTAAGGCGGTGAAACGGGGGTCCAAAGTTTGTATGAAAAATCTTATTCCTTGAGTTAATAGACTTGAAACTTGGCACGAATATTTATATATTTAAATTATAAAGTTTGTAATTTTTAGTTTTCAGGAGTTCTAAGGAGGGATTGGGGGTGTCAAAGTTTGTACAAAGGAGTTTTAACGCGCGGTCCGATTAACTCAAAATTCAGTATTTACACTTGAAACCAAAAATGAAGAATAACATGTATTAGGGTTTTGCGAAAATCTACCCCTAAAGGAGTGAAACGGGGTAGTAATTTCACAGGGCAGGTTTTACTGCGGGGCTTGATTAACTCGAAAATTGGTGTAAATAATCTTTCAGTCAAGTTACGGAAATATCCCAAACGGTTTTTTAAAATTCCACCCCTGTGGGGGGTGAAACCAGGGAATTTAGTTTATATGGAAAATCTTATTCATTTGGTTAATTAACTTGAAACTTGGCACAAATACTTACCTAAGCAATAAAGTTTTTCCCCCAAAGGGAAGGTTAGAGAGAGAGGGGAAGGAGAGGGGAAAGGTGAGAGGGAAGGGGAGGGGGGTGGGGAGGGAAAGGGGAAAGGGTGAGGAGGGAATGGGAGACGGGGAGGGGGTGATGAGGGGGAGGGGTGGTGAGGAAGGAGAGGGGGAGGATTATGGAGGGAGTGGGAGAGAAATTTCACGCGGAGGAAGTCGCGGGCAGAAACTATGAGTTATAAATGCAACTCGGCCTGTTACCTTATCACGCCTTAACGGCTGAACGGATTTGGATGAAAGGGATAGAGATAGACCATTGACCTGGGTTAGCACATAGGATACTTTTTATTCCGGTAGTACGTTCCCGTGAGACAATTTCCGACATCCACGCGGGCGAAGCCGCTGGCAACAGCTAGTAGAAAATAAACGGTGCTACTTTGGACTTTTTTTCTATCGAAAAAATTAAGTCATCATGTTTTCGATTTTAGTATGAGGAGCTCGTGGCTAAGTAATAACAGCCGCACGGGTCGATCCGTCAGGTTAAGCTACGCTTGCCGGGGTTGGTCAGTGGATGGGTGACCATCTTAACATATCGAGATTCCTCCGTGCCTCGGAAAGCACGTTAAGCCGTTGGTCCCGGCTGTTATTCGTGGATCTTTGACAGTCGTTACGGGTCGTCAGAAGCCCGAAAGTCTGACAACCAGTCTTACCAAGGGGTATCGTATTACCCAGTTACTGGGTTGTGGAGGTCAGATAGGCAGTCGCTCCATGTAAAATACTGGTATTCAGCTGCATCCGGTTAGACTGGAAGCCGACCCCAACATAGTTGGGAAAAGGCTAGGCAGATTGATTGTTTTCGATTTTAGTATACAGCTGGTACATTGAGATTACTGCTGCGGCTGCCGTGGCGTTGTAGTGCCTCAGGGGTGTTTGCATTGATGGCCAGTTTTGCCGCCATTATTAGAATAAGATGTGCAACCCTGATATCGCGTATTTGCGGCAGCACCAACAGTATTCTCATGCCTCCACACTATCGTCAACGTCAATGCCCATAAACGCTTTAAACATCGCGGTAATTGTTCCGTTGTTTGACGCGATGAATTGAGTGGCCACACTTGAACTTTCACCAATGCTCATTGAATCCAAAACCCTCGTCAATCGGCAATGTGAATGCCGTTGTCAAATTATCGCCGTAGTGGCTACACCTACGGTTATCGCCCTTCAATACGATAATCAACGGCAATGTCCGTATAGTGTGGCATCAGCGTGTTGGCAGATCGGTGGGATTCCCCGATTTTGCGGAGGTGGATGTAGCTCCACGCTGAATTTTAATTTTAATTGTATATTAATCTATATCTGTACCTACTAACACTACTTAGATGTTAAGGGGATCCACGGTAGTAGCCGCGAAATTCAAATTTTCTTACGTTTTTTGTAATTTGCAGGTCAGATTCATTGTTATTTATTTATTTATTAGTTGTTTGTTGTTTGTTGTTGTTTGTTTATTTGTTTTAGTTTTTTTTTTTGTTTTTTTTTTTTACTTATATATAATTTATTTAAAAAATTCAAACATTCTGACAGTATCATCTTCCATTCAGTCACAAACACATCAAGATCTGTGTTTGAGTTCAGGAGAGCGTTAACAGCAGCTAATGTCCGAGGAGTAGGTGACTTGGAGCGTGCAGCAGTACGGCAACTTGGAACAGCCAGTAAGCGGCTAATCATGTTGTATGTTGATAAAAAATAGTACGCGGTTGTATCAAATATGTATTTACATAATTATAACCTTAAGATTCATCAATACCTACATCTCTCTAAGTCAGCTTTGTTCGTTTGATTTCGGAAACCATGATATTTTGGAACAAATCTAACTTAGAAAGATGTATTGATGACTTTTATGACCTTAACGAATACATGTCATATAAAGAAAACTGACATTAATATTGGTTTAATGATAATTAATTATTGTTACAATTTTACTCAACACTTGACATTATAATAGTATCAATGGTTATGACATTATGTATTATTATTACAATTTACAATTACTTATTTATTTTGACATTGTATTAAGCATTATCTATTGAGCTTTGACATGATTTTAATTCATAATTTGTTACGGACTTTTAATTAGCTGCTGATTATTATTATTTAATCAAAATTTAATTCAAATGGTTGTAATCTGTTTCTCTGCTTTTTCTTTTTGTATTTGTTGGTCCAATATGACTAATTTTGTACGCCATAAATGGCAAAACATGTAGCCTACCTAAAATAATATTATAAGACCTGTATAAGTACTCATGTTTCACAAAATAAATATTATCTTATCTTATCTTATCTTATGGTTAAAATTTCAAGAACTAACAAAACTTACAGAATATACAGAAAAACTAAAACTAAAATTATAAATTACTTAATACAATCTAATGTCACTATAAAATTAAAAAACGTTAAAATAATTATTAAATAGAAAATACAAATATTTTACAAAATTACCAATTTTCAAAAAACCCGCCCCTAACTGATCCTGGCGCAAAGGTGCCCATAACGCTTGCAGCATTGCCACGTTGGATGGCAATAGCCAACCTTTGCACCAAGAACGAGCCGGAGCGGGAGTCACCCGTTTTTTCACGGAGTTTGTCCCTATCTCACCAATGAGCTTCCTGGCCTCAGTTCCCCAACAACCCATGGTCTCAACTGCTATCGGCACAAAATGATAACGGGTCGCCAATGGAGCGTACTTTACCCTCTTTCTTTCGGCGGCGTCTTCCGCTGCTGCCGACGGCGAGAGGACCGTGCGACCAAGGTGGCTGGCAGCAACAGTGCTGACGCAAGTTGCGTCCCAAATTAGGCACTTGCCGTTCTTCCAAGGCACCAGGGTCAACCCATCTGGCCTCTTGCCGTCAGACCTGCTCAATCCCGGAGGCTCCAGCACGCAGGGGACATCTGCCGACACGAATGCCCTCCTCACAATATCATTGAGGGTATGGTGACGCGGGAACCTCCCCGAGCAACGACGACAACTCAAAGCATGATGGCCATCGGCCTCCACCGTGGAACCGCAGGTGCATCTGTGGGGTTCACACACCTTGCAGCCCAGGCGGAGGGCCACTGCCACACGCAAAGAGTCGTCATCAAGCAACGTGCCCAGGTGAGGCGAAGGAAGCGCGTGCAACCATGCCCCCGATTCCGGCTGCGATACAGCCCTGAGTCTGGCTAGATCAGCCCCCGAGGAACCTACCATCATCTGTTCCTGGATCAGCCTAGACGAGACGTCATCCCAAGCGCGCTGAACATGTGTTGCGTCAGGGCTTGCTGCACCCATGTTGAGGACAGACCAAGCTGACCCGGCATCCAACATAAAGGGTATGTTTGCCCCGTCACCATTGGAATCTAGAATGACAGTGACGAGGTCAGCCACCCCATGTGTCGACGCCAGGAAAGCCGGCAGGCCCACATCATGCACGCACCGCACCCCAAGCCCCCCGTGTCTGATAGGAAGAGCCGCCTGCCTCCACTGCGTATCATTAAAAGACACATTCAGGATCGACTCAACCGTTGATTTTAGAGCACAGTCAAAAGAACATACCTCCTCAGGACAAAGCCAAGTAGGGGCGGTCCGCAAGAGATATGTGATTTTGGGTAAGGCAAAAGACAAGCGCAATAACAAAATCGCAACGTGCGCAGAGAGATCCTTGAGACGTTCACGAGCATTGAGGAGAAGCTGTGTACGGGAGGAAATGGCTTCTGGCACTCCATCAAGAAAAATGGGAGATCCCAAAAGGGAGAAAGAGAGAGGAGAAAGTTCTTTGAGGCCAGGTAAAAGACAACCAAAGAGCGAGAAGTGTGAACGAGCACCAAAACCACAGGGGAAAAATTCGCACTTGGAGGGATTCACCTCCAGACCCAATTCCTTAAGTTGAGGAACAAGAACCTCTAGGTCCTGGCAAACATTTTTGGTTAAAATTATATAACATAAATTATTCAGTAAAGCCGCGTATCATATTTTTATCAACATACAACCTGGGGCCCTACCATCAACTTTTAAAATACTTGCCAAGTACAGGACAGGTCAACTTAGCAGGTTAACCTGTCAGGTTTTCTATTTGTACCATGAGCATTTCCGTCTGACCTGCAATGTATCGACTTCAGACCTGCTTTGTTATCGCTGGACGGTGCGCGATAATATAAACAAACGTTCTGAAATACTTCTTCGCAATGTTACCGGTTTTACGGTTTTAAAGAACTAGATAAAATTAATGTATTAACAGTTTATAATGATCAAGAGAATTCTAAAAAAACTATGTTTCGTAGCAAACAATCTTATTTAACACGATTATGACGTTGGAGACCCTTAGATACTTAAGAAAAGTAAGTGCCTACTTGAAAATCTTACCAAAGTTATTTTCGAACGACTAGCTTTAAGTTTAAGTATGAACTATGTAGGTACCAATATTGTCAAATCCACAAAAAATTACGAGTCTATTTTGTAAATTCAAGTGGGTTCCTTTTTTGTAAGTTTATAAGAAACTGTTTCTGTAAATAAATCTGAAATGCACACATTTGTATTGTGTCCGTTGTTGCGAGTGGTAAGAAAGTGCAGTTATTTGGTGATAATGACTTTCAGGAGAGTTTCATATGAATAATTGGAAACACTGTGGGATTTTATTTAAATAATCACAAGGACATTGCAATGGGCTACAATAAAAGTGATCAAGCTTGAGAAATGTCCCGCAGATTGTGGATAGAGGTGACGGAAAATTTGAATTCCATTGTTTGTGGTGTTATCAAGGATTTCAACCTAATTGCTAAGCAAGTTAGGGTCAATATCAGTATTTTACCTACATGAAATCACCCCTACCGCTAGATACCTAGGCTGGGCAGCTGTAAGTTGGTTTTATATTACCTTTTTTTTTTTTTTTTAACTCCTTCTGTTTAATGCAATCTGTCCTGGGACATTCAGCAATAGGTAGATAATGATTCTGAACTTGCTCGGTATGAAGCCACTGCTCCATCCGATCGATACTACAGCTCATTCTTGCTGGTTGTGAGTATTTATTTATTTATTTAAGGATTACCAACGAGATACATTACAATTAACTTCTACAGTAACAAACATGCGTAATAAATACGTTATCCTGTAATGCGTACTCAATTACAGGTAACCACAGCTTACAGTGAGTACTAGTGAGTAAGTCCTGAGGTGCCCTTCTTTTCAGTCTAGTGAAGGTGACTGGGTTTGACTGTTGATCAGCTTCATTGCCAATTGATTTGGGTGAACTTTTAATCTGGTGGAGTATGTGGTAATATTTGCTTTTATTTCCTCTTTGATAGTTTTAATCTTTAAATCCTTGTGAATTCTGTCATTTGTGACGTACCAGGGAGCATTTACTAACTGGCGTAGTGTTTTAGATTGAAACCTTTGAAGGATTTCGATGTTGGACTTCGCTGCAGTTCCCCAAAGCTGGATACCATAGCACCAGATAGGCTTGAGAATGCATTTGTATAAAAGTAGTTTGCTTTCCAGAGACATTTGGGACTTTTTATTGATCATCCAGTGTAAGCTACGGAGTTTTTGACCAAGGGCTTTGCGTTTGGTAAATATGTGGTGTCTCCATGTAAGGCGTCTGTCAAGGTGAATTCCAAGATATCGTGTGACCTCTGCTTGGGGTACTTCTATGTCATTTAAGGTAACAGGTGGACATGTTTGTTTGCGTGTGGTGAAAGTCACCTGGACCGACTTCGTTTCATTGGCTTTTATCTTCCAATCTTTAAGCCATTCGGAGATCAGCTTAAGGCTGTTTTGCAGTTTTGCAGAGGCCTCTCTCGGGCAGGCATCAGTAGGCAGTATGGCAGTATCATCGGCAAATATTACCTAATTATATTATCTTATCTAATTATATTAATTAATTATATTATCATTGCAAGGGTCAAGTACGAGTTCTTTAGTGAGCCTATACCGTTTGACAAACATTCCGTTCTGCAAGTCAAAAGGTTTTAACATGCTTCTCTAAACTTTCCTTTCGATTTTCGCGATTTGTTTCTCACTGTTTTTAACAGCATCATCCTCAAGAAACTCGAAAATTTCATCTTCGTCATACATCTAAAATAAACGGCAAAATATTGTTTTTTTTTTGTTGTCTTTAATTTTAATTAACGCCACAATAGTATTAAATTCACAAACTAACATGTACTTACGTTTTTTATTTTAAAATAAAGAAAACAGTTCAATAAAAGTTAGTTTTAAAAGCCTGCTTAATATGGCTGCAGGGCAGGTCAGTGTTCAAGTGCTCACATGTCAAAAAGGACTTGATGGTACAGCTTGTTGCAGGTCAGACCGCTGAGATGTTGTCACGTGACCACTGCCCGGCTTTAACCACGTGATCGCTGGCTCGTCTGTTATTTGACGCGTTCATGGTACAAAATAGCCCGACAATTCACTTTCCGTCGAAAATTGACCTGCTATAAGAGTTCATGGTAGGCCCCCTGATACCTGCAAATTGCAAACCCTACTACTAACCCAGAATAATAGTTATTCATGCAACTGACGTATAATAAGGGGTATTAAAACACGAATGTGGGTTTATCACACGAGGCGAAGCCGAGTGTGATAATAGTATCACATGAGTGTTTTAATACCTAATTATGTACAGTTGCATACAAGACTTTATCTACATCCATGTTATCAAACCTCTATAAAAGGTTCTGAAACAGTTTTTTGCAATACTAATACTCGTATCGAACATGGCGGCCGGCGTCATAGTATACGACGTGATTTCGAATAAGTTCTTTTTTTAAATTACGGCGCTGTTGTAGTGAAACGCGCGTGCATTACAATGTTCTTTTTTTGAAAACGAGTTGCATTATGAAATTAAGTACAACATTAAAGCACCCGTTTTTACCATGGCTACTATGACACTGGCTGTTTTAATGTTGGTAATAAGCTAACTGTTTCAGAAGCTTTTATAGAGAATTTATAGCATGGGTGTAGATAAAAGTATTCTATTCTATCCTGTTGAATGAAACAGTATAATAGGCACGTCTAACCCATAAACCAGTATCCAGTGCGATGATCCCAATTTTTCAACTAAGTAAAGTTTAGGACCAGTATATCATTTTCCATTTAACGTCATTGCGTAAACGTCAAACGTGAGTTACGAACGTCATGTGGCATTAAAATTATATTCCAATAAATCATGGTTGCGTTTTACGGATTTGGGTTTTGTGGTGCATGTAATAAGAGTTATGCGGGAGCGGGAAGGCGAATTTTTTTTTGAAGGATAAAATCAGAAATATAATTATCCGGAAAAGAACCGGAGTAACCGATATAGCTTGCAGAGTAAGCAAACTGAAGTGGCAGTGGGCTGGCCATGTTTGTCGAAAGACCGATGGCCGGTGGAGCAGACGAGTCCTGGAGTGGACCACGTATGCCCGCGACGCCCCCAGCTAGATGGACCGACGATCTTAAAAAGGATTTTTTCTATGTAAAACGGCAATTTCATAAGTAAGGATTCAAAGGACCTAATATTAAACTTGCAAATAATGAGAATAAACTTAATTGATAAGGAAAACCTAATTTTATCAACCATTTTACACTTACGTATTAACACCGCTTCCTCTTTAAACTTGCACATATTTTAAAAATAATCCTGTCAATGATTTTCTCTATGATATACGACAAACATCACTATTTCAAGTGATTTCAAGTCTTCTTTTTTAACTACGATATATTTTCACATTTTATGTCTTTCATTTTCACGGTTCCCGAAAGTATCGATACTAAGAAAGTCGAAAATCATGATCCTTAGACTGTTCCTAATTTGTATTTTGATGTGACCGTAAGTTTATTTCGTGAGTTTTTAATAGAAACTTTGCTATTCTATTAATAAACATTTTTATGCCTCACAATGTGTAGATTACATTTGTTCAGAAGACTGAGAAGTTTTCAAAACTTCCTCTCTCCTACTATTTTGTTATGCCCAACAGATTCCATATCATCATCTGCTTAGTCTCTTCCCAACTGTGTTGGGGTCGACTTCCAGTCTAACCCGATGCAGCTGAATACCAGTATTTTACCGACTGTAATGGAGAATTCGAAATTAAGAAAAAAGTTTTTAATTTTCTTAAGAAAATAGATATTCTATTATGTATTATAAGAATACATAAAAAGTAATCGCCGTGACATTTAAGATTTTAAAAAATTAGTAGTCAATCAAAAAAAAAAAAAACTTTAGTTGATAAAAAATTTGGTATTGAAACATGTGTTGTCAAAATCTAGCGTTAAAATCTAAAAGTTATATAAATGTAATTAGAGTTATAGGTTATTATAGATGTAAATGTAAAAATTTTTCAAAATATGTAGTAAAATAGAAGATGGCCGTAAAAGCTGTAACAAAAACGGAATAGAATTCGAATAAATAAATTTCAATGTAGTGTAACAGAATTTTCAAATTGATTAAAAAGAGCTCTGATGACTACTGTCGGAGGGACACTAGAAAAAAAAAATAAAACCAGTATCTTACATGGACTGCTTAAGACGTCCACAATCCAGCTACTAGGTAATACGATACCCCTTGGTAAGACGGCTCGTAACGACTGTCAAAGATCCACGAATGACAGCCAGGACTAACCGCCTAGCGTAGACAGAGAATTCTACTGTCTTCGCCGCCTAGCGTGCATCTGAGGCACGGGAGGGTATGTAAGGACGGTTACCCATCCACGGACCGGCCGCGGCAGCGGCTGTTATTACTTTTTACTAAATAAACTATTGAGTATTGCGACATAATTTTGTCGTAGCAAGCAAAAGATTTAAAGATTTCTTCATACATCTTTTCATTCGTCTAATACAATTTGGTGGCTATCCAAGATTTAAGTTTATGAGTCCATCGACTCAAAGGTTACTCCAATATTTTTTTTAAAACGTTTCCCAGAAATGTTTTACTGTCGGTAAGCGGTTGCAGAATGGAATCTAGGTTTATTTATTTTGTGGAAATTCTACATTAATAAAATAGTATTTAGAATTTATCTATGAAGTATTACGAGGTTTAAATTACGCCTAGGTATTTCGTTTTGACATAAAATTAATATTAAACTGTGATTTAACTATCTACACTAATTATTTTCATAACACTATTAAAATCAATCTGCAACCTAGCCTTTTCCCAACTATGTTGGGGTCGGCTTCCAGTCTAACCGGATGCAGCTGAATACCAGTATTTTACATGGAGCGACTGCCTATCTGAACACCATAACCCAGTAACTGGGTAATACAATACCCCTTGGTAAGACTGGTTGTCAGACTTTCGAGCTTCTGACGACCCGTAACGAACGACTGTCAAAGATACACGAATGACAGCTGGGACCAACGGCTTAACGTGCTTTCCGAAGCACGCAGGAGTCTCGGTATGTAAAGATGGTCACCCATCCACTGACCAACCCCGGAAAGCGTAGCTTAACCCGATGGATCGACCCGTGCGGCTGTTATTACTTAGGTGCACGCCAATACTGCATAAGATGAGGTTCGAACTGACGGCCTATCTGAATATAAGTGGTAATAGGTACTCCAGTAACTATAGCATTGGACTTGCGACCGACAGGTCGTGAGTTCGTTCCTCATCTTATGCAGTATTGGCGTGCACCTATTCCTAGAACAAGTACTTTTATCACAGCTGGAAGGGACAGCAGGAATTCTGGTAAGTATGGAATACAACCATACCGCAAAGCTACATAAATACAGGATGTATCGCCGGTGTCGTGGGTTATTTGAAAGAGATACCGTGGCCCTGGCATAGGGTGGGTTTTAGTCAGTAAAAGTCTGACACACCCTTCCGCTCCAGCCAGAGCGGGAGAAGTCATTTGATGATTTTCCATTCACAAAAAAAAGGTTTATCAGCAAAGTGTGGTAAAATTTAAGGGTGTGGTACAGACCATCAAACTGAACAAGTTTCTCCATGGGACCAACATCGTAATCGAAAAAAATTATCAGCTGTCCCATACATTTGGGTTGTTTAGGTAGGTACTATCGGCAAACCTTAAGCGTGCTGTTTAGAAAATATTTCTGGGGAGCGCTGCTAGTGGCAGACAACACCACTTCCTGGTTTCGCCTAGTTAGAGCCGATATGCATTTCAGTGCGTGTAAAAAAAAATAAAAACAAACAATAGCAACAAATCAAATAATAAAACAAATGTGCATCCTATTGATCAAAACGCATGCATGGGGCGATCGAGTCGTGAGCCAAGCTATGCGATTATCGCCTTAGAGGTAAGCATGCGGATGTTTGGCCGATAGTACTTACTCAATTAATTACCTAAACAATACTTATTCGACCGACTAAGAAAAAATAAAGCTTAATTTTTTCTCGATGATGTTGGTCCCATGGAGAAAGTTGTTCAGTTTGATGGCAAGGTAGGTAATGAATAAAGCACAAGCATAGTTACTTAATCTAGTTAGTGGGTGCCGTACTGTTCTCCCAGATAGGTAACAGTATAACCAGTGTTTAAGAGAAACAGAAAATGATGGTCTGTAGTACCACACCTTTCTGATACACCCTATAGATGAAGTTTTCTGTCATTCGGTCTTTATACCTCGTAAATATAGCATGGCGTTTTACCTTTTATTTTGGATAATATTCTGTTTCACTCAACAATACAGGATGTATGTAAACAGTGGCAATCTTTTAAGGGGTCATTTTACTCATTATTATGAACAACTTTTACTTTGGGACCAAACCTGAAATCGCGAAAAAAAATCTGCTGTTTATTTTCGCATAATTCGTCAAAATGTAGGGACAGCTGATTTTTTTGTTCCCGATTTCACGTTTGGTCCCATACTAAAAATTGGTCACTGTTTATAATATATAAACTCTTACACATTCTCGTACTATAGGCATATCTATTGCATGTCTACACAATTTCCAATAAAATGTTCGAAGGATTTCCTTCAAACACGGCGCTAACACCGGACGGCGAGGAAGGAACTAGAACAGATGATTGCAGCCAGGATAATGAGGAAGCCGACGACCCACGTAGGTACGTTAGCTTAGATCGCGGTGGGGTTAAGTAAACTGCTGATATCCCGAATACAACGCATATTGCATTCAACACAACTGTAAATACTTACTGAAAGGGAAAATATCTGCATTTTAAAATCCTCCTCAATGAATCGAATGGGAATGATAGTTATGAAAACAGGAGAAATACAGTTTCCTGGACTCGTAAAATATTCACAAAAACTTCAATTGTATCTAGAAATGCTTATCTCTATAGGGTCAAATTAAATTCCCCCAAATTAAATGTATTTTTTGAATACCAGCGGTTTATTGTTCCGTTTGGAGGTAATTTTGGAATTTTTTTATGAAATCCAGAAAATTTTATGGAATCGTGTTTTCGTCAAACATAGTAGTTAACATTAATCCTCAACTTTACCTTAGATTTATTTCAAAATGAATGCTGCAGTATTTTCGACTTAACGGAGGATCATGCTAAACCATTTGAGGTAGTATACAGGGTGTAAGGGACAGCCCTCCGCAAACTAACAGGGTGCAATTCAGCTCCTCATTTTGAATCATATTCCACCGGAAATTTTCTGAGGAAAATTTTCATTTTTTCAATTTTTTTTTCAGTTACATTTTCATTATTTCAATGTAAAATTGCATTGTGTGTTCGCAGCACTCCATTTATGTAAAAAAAACTGCAAAAAAAAAACCAGCAATGGATGTTGAAATACTCTAACCAACGACGCGTAAAATCAGCCTGTTCACTTTCTGTCTAGCTACAGAGTTCATCGAACTCACCGCATACCTATTACCTACCCGTCCCAATCAGTAATAGACGCTCCGATTTGTGCACAAAAACACAAACAAATCAGGTTTATTGGATTCTCTTAACGTTCCTGAAAAAAATTCATGTACCGGTCATCTTAGTATGACATACTGAATTAACCCTATCAGTTTGCGGAGGGCTGTCCCTTACACCCTGTATAGCCTCTTTCCCAAAACACTAAAAACCACAAAACATTTCACAATTACCAAAACTCTCTAATCTCCCGTCAGAGTATCGTAACGTGGCATCCACAATGGTGGTTCTTGACATTTATTCAAATGTTCCTCGAACCGTCTTCGTCCCGCATAATATATTCAATTAACTGAATAATAGATCAAATGTCTTCATTAATTATTAATGCCTTAATACTTGGCGATTATTGCCTTTGCTGTTTTTGGCAATTATAAATTAGGTTACTGTTTTAGACTGCTAAATAATGATAACTTTGTTTTATGTTTAGAAACTATTTAAGAGGATTATTATGCTCTTCAATAGTTTCTAAATAAATTAAAGATCAAAGCGTAGTTTGCTCGGTGTGCAAGTGAAATGACGTTATGGCTGTTTGACGCGCGAGATAGAAGACTCTCACGCGTACCGGAATTTAAACGCGCTTCGTTTAAATGTGCTATACTTAAATCAATTTTTAGCTTAACATATGTAAATACCATTGAATTAAAGCAAATTTTACAGCACATTAGGGAACTGTTTACGTATAATCGTATAAAACAGAAAAAAGACGGTGCTACTTTGTAGTTTTTTCTATGAAAAAAATTGAAGTAACCATGTTTCGGTTATACATCAGTAAACAATATAGTCAAATAACACATATGGAAAATCCAATCCCATTTTATAGATATTTGAAAGACACAAAATTAGCCATGTATCCTCTTAACTATTACGTAGGTACTTCTTACTGTATTTTATAGTTTAAAGTTCAAGTTCAAGTTATTTATTTAATAACAAAAATACATTTGAGTGTCGAATAAAAAAATAAAAAAATATTGGTACTTAATTATTAAAAAAATATTTTTACTGTGGCATTTATTTAACTCATCTCAAAAACGGAACATAATACTTATTGAGCTGAGTTTATTAGATGACTAGCTTTTGCCCGCGGCTTCGCCCGCGTGGATGTCGGAAAATATGTCACAGGAACAAAAATATTGAGATAGATTCTGCCCGCCACTTTGTCAGCGTGAAATTTCATGGTCCCCCGACCCACCCCATCGCATCGCATTGCCTGCCCGAGCTATTACTTCGTTTTCTTAGCGTTCTTTCTGACTTTTTTTTCTTTTTGCTCGGCACCTAAGAGTCCTACAGTGATGAATACGCCTATAGCCTTCCTTAAGAATTGGTCTATCAAAGGCTAAGACAACTACATATTAAAGTGCGACTGGAAGTTTCAGAGATTAGCATGTTCAAACAAACAAAAAAAATAGTGTGTGTGTCAGCTCCGACGCACGACTAGAGTTTACTCCTGTTTTTTGTGCCGTTCCGAGTTTCTTACTTTCTATTTTTCAGTCATTTCTGTCAGGCTGGGTTTCTTCAACGAATCATTGCTATACAAAAAGCAACTTTAAGGTGTAAAGGCACTCGTCCTTCCCCCTCCCTCTCATCCCTCCCTCTAATACTACTCTTATTACTCCTCTCCCTCTAAACGCCTCTCAACCCTCCCCTTCCCTCTCACCCCACCCCCTCTCACCCGCCCTCTCACCCCCTCACCCGCTCCTGCCCCTCTCCCTATCACTCCCCTCACCACATCGCCTTCCCGCTAAGCTACCCCTCCCCTTTCACCCCCTCTCACACCCCCTTCACAGCTTTCCCCTCCCCAACTCCTCCCCTCACCCTCTCCATTCCCTCTCCCTATCACTCTCCTCACCACATCGCCTTCCCGCTTACCTACCCCTACCCTTTCACCCCCTCTCATACCCCCTTCACAGCTTTACCCTCCCCCTTTACCCTCACCAGCTCCTCCCCTCAACCTCTTCCCTTCTCCACACTTCAGTACACCCTCCCCCTCACTACGCCCTCCTATGCATCTCCCCCCCCTCCATCATCCTCATCCTCTCCCTCCTCGCCACCCCGCCACTCCCTCTCTCTCCACACCCTCGCCTTCCCCTTTCCCTTCTCACCACCCCCCCCGCTTACCACTTTCCCTCCTCACTACCCCCTCCCCTTTCCTCTCCTACTCTACCCTTCTCTCTGGGGGAAAAACGACAAACTTTATTACTTGCTTAGGCAAGTATTTGTGCCAAGTTTCAAGTCAATTAACCAAATGAATAAGATTTTTCATATTGACTATATTCCCTATTTTCACACCCACAGGGATGGAATTTTAAAAAATAGTTTGTGATATTTCCGTAGCTTGACTGAAAGATTATTACACCAATTTTTGAGTTAATCGAGCTCCGCAGTAAAACCTGCACTTTAAAATTGACTACCCCTTTTCACCCCTTTAGGGGTAGATTTTCGAAAAACCCTTATATACGATACTCTTCATTTTTGATCTCAAGTATAAATACTGGGTTTCGAGTTAATCGGACCGCGCGTTAAAATTCCTCCATATAAACTTTGACACCCCCCCATCCCTTCTGAGGGGGTAGTTTAGGAAAACTAAAAATGACAAACTTTATAATTTACTTAAATAAATATTCATGCGAAGTTTCAAGTCAATTAACTCAAGGAATAAGATTTTTCATACAAACTTTTATCCCCCATTTGACACCCTTAGGGATGGAATTTCCAAAAATCCTTTCTTAGTGGATGCCTACACCGTATAAGGTGTCTATGTGCAAAATTTCAAGTCTCTAGGTCTAGCGGTTTGGGCTGTGCGTTGATATATCAGTCAGTCAGTCAGTCAGTCAGTCAGTCAGGACTTTGAATTTTATATATATAGATAATGCAATAATGTGTTTTTAATAATTACCCATTACTTAGTAATAATAATTAAATAATAAATAAATAAATCAATTTATTGACACACACAAGTTACAAATTATACAAACAAGAAAACAAAAAAACAGTGAGCATAGTTGGAACAAAACTAGAAGAAGCCGTGGGCCCCAAACTAGGCATAGCCTGTATCTTGGTGGCCCAATATAGACAGTAAAGGCAGATTGAATTTATGACTGTTCAGCGTGATACAGCACTACAATATACAAGAAACAGTTAAATTTGAAAATTATAAATAAACAATAAAAATAATAATAATATCAATCTAGCAGTCAATAAAATGAACATTAAACAAAAAAATCAAAGAGAAGAAAAACATGCGTAATTCAAAAAAAAAAAAAAATCAAATTATTCAAATTAAAATTATCAGTAAGCATGATTGCAATCAAATAAAAGTCAAAAATCATTCAGAAATAAAATAAGAATTAACAATCAATAAAATTAATATTCAAAACAAAAGAACCAAAATAAAATTAAAGATAAGATCAACATGCGAAATTATAAACATCATCAAACATGATGGTATCATGATGGTATTATGGCATAGTATGTATTCGAGAGTGTGCGTGCGTGTGAGTGTGTGCATGTGGGCGTGTGTGTGTGCATGTGTGTGAGTGTGTGTTTGTTAGACAGTATAAAACAGGACAGGGGCAGGGAAAGGTCTTGACTGTATGAGTGTCGTTTGAGTGCTAGTTACTTTAAGGGGCATAAGAGATTTTCTGTCTCATCATAGGTCAGGTCCTGAAGCCATGTCTTTATAATAATCTTGGCTTCGAGTATATTACCAGGGATCTTTAGTGTGGATTTATTGACTGTGTTAAAGAC
This sequence comes from Cosmia trapezina, assembly GCA_905163495.3. Lineage (NCBI taxonomy): Eukaryota > Metazoa > Arthropoda > Insecta > Lepidoptera > Noctuidae > Cosmia > Cosmia trapezina. The sequence goes on from LR991044.1 coordinate 15,951,651, forward strand.
TCGAATAGGCAGAAAGAGTGAAAATCGTGTAGCAAAAACCGTTCTAACTCTTGGTATTGGTAGTCTATCAGCTCCTATCCTACCTCTTTGGATGTATGTGAATCGACTCCCGGAAGCAGCAATCAGTTTAAGAAGGGACTTCTGTATATAAAGCTGTCGGACACGCAAGACGCCTGCTTCTTTGTATAGTTTGTCTGTTGGGTAACGGCGCGGTTTTCCAAGGAAAACTTTAAGAACAGCCCGTTGAGCACGTTCGAGTTCAAGCAAATAGGACTTGGCCGCGCTACCCCAGACGCCTACACAGTACTGCAGCAGCGATTGACAAAGTGCTAGATAAACTTTTCTGCATATGTCCTTCACTTTAATTATTAGTTCGCCAATTGCATTTTTCAAAAATGCATCTTAAAAAGGTCCGAGTGAGCGACAGAGGGGACAAAATGCGACAGCCCCCTTAAGGCGAGTAGTGCGGCCAACTAGCGCCATCATTGAGAAAGAAATCATAAGTCTGGAGATATGGAACATTTTGAAACTTCCTGTGCTCACATTTTCTGTCAGATAAGATAAGTCAGGTGAGGGTAAAAAAGTCACGTTCTTTGGCGTTAACTTCTAAGGTTTTGAATCTAAGAGGTTTAGTGTTGATTTTTATGATACAACTAGCTTTTTCCCGCGGCTTTGCCCGCATGGATGTCGGAAAATATCCCACGGGAACGTACTACCGGGAATTCCTTCCTTATTCCTTGTCTACATTACAAAGAGAACCTCTGTGCAAAATTTCATTTTATTTATTTATTTAAGCTTTTTTATTTATTTATTTAAGCTTCTAGCTTTAGCTTTTTAGCTTTCTAGGTCCAAGGGTCTGGGCTGGGTGTTAATGAGTCAGTCAATCAGTCAGTCAGTCAGAACTTCTCTTTTTATTTAGAGACAAATTTATTCTACCTCATCCGACTAAAAATTTGAGCCTAAAAAAAATTCCAAAATGTTCTATATCTCCAGACTTATGATTTTTTTCTCAATGGTGTAATACTCGCCTTAAATGCATATTGTTGCCAACTGGCCGTGAACTTCTTATCTTCTCGATTTTCAATAGGAGAGCTTACCCATTAAAAACGGTTTACGTGAAATTGCCTACAACTTTTGAAAGTACCATTAAGGTATTACAAATTGTCACGATTGGTTACGATCGGTAGTTACATTTCTGATGGGAATCTTATCGATTAAGTAATCAGTGAACCATTCTGTTTACTTACCTACTCCATACATTAATAGAATACGTGATATAGGTAGGTATGTATAATGGTATATTCAAAATTATCTGATGAATGTGTTCACAAACCCTCTTCAGGCACAGTATAATAATTATACAGTAGTTTATCTTCATAGAAAAGGGCAGAAATTACTCGCTCCGAAATCTGTCAGTGCCAGTACGCAACAGTTCGAGCGCGCGGCAGTTACACACGGACGGACGCGTATTTATCGACCCTTACTACTACTACTGCTTTACTTACTTACTTTGTTTGAGTTTGATAAGAGTGAGCGAAGCGAGCTCGAAATTTTAACCACACTTCCCGAAAATGTTAGGTTTTCATACAGAAATAGGAAATACTTTGTTGATTTATATTTATATATATAAGAGCATTACACGAATATAAGTTAAATTTTTCTTTTGAACATTTGTACGGAGATAGATATCTCTTCTTCTCTTTGTTTGAGAATGAGAAATAAACTAGCGGTAGCGAGCTCGAGCGAAGCGAGCTCAAAAATTTTAACATCCCGCCCCGGATAGGTAAGGTAGCATACATAAATCGGAGTTACTTTGTCGACTTAAGCAGGAAAGTCTGAGAAAAAAGAAAATGTAGGATACAAGAGTGAGCGTAGCGAGCTCCAAAGTTTTTGCGCCGTATGTTTATTTTTAGCATACGTAGGGCGGTGTTCCACCAACTACATATGAATGAATGAATGAATGCATTTATTTGTTAGAATATTGTACAAAGCTGTTATGTGGAGTATTATGATCATAATATTCTGCCGTTTCCGGCGTACAAATAATAAATTATAGTTTGTTAAATTATGGGTCATCATTACATTAAATCAAATTATTAATCATTAGAATAATTACAACTTTTATGAATAAATTGAACAATTAAAGTAAAGTAAAAGAGATTAATTATATAAGTCAAAATTCAATGTAGTCAAGGAGATAAAATATGATTTTTAGACAAAAATGTACAAATGTTTAGATAAGTTTATTTACATACTGCCTCTTACTTCCTGTACCTACATATTTTGGCCTTGTTTGGGCCTCTACTCGAGATTGGGGGGTCCCCCAAGACAGGGAGCCCGGGGCAATTGCACCTGCCGCCCCCCTTAGTCCGCCAGTGGTGGTCTTTTCTCATTCCCTCTCCGTATAAGCTGCGATAATATGTCTACTGTATTATTGTTACAACAAAAGAACGAATGACGTAACAATCAATTGAGGGGACAACTGATTGAAATGACTTACATAACTCACTAAGACCATTGGTACCAACCTGTTGTCTGCGATCGTTAATAGTCTACGTCAGAGCTCTATCTGACCTAGAGAAAAGCTGACGCATCTTTGCCGTAGAGCTTGTTTCATACAACTCTTGAAAATGTGATATTTTCAGGTTTTTTAATACATTAAATAAATATAAATAAATAAATAAATTCTTTATTGGCATAAAAAAGGTGCACAAGTAAATTAAAGCCCTGACTCCTGCGCTAGGTAACAACACCTGTGTTACAGGAGCCAGTACATTATTTTTGTTCTTTCCTTTTGGCGAAACCAACGACAAACGCTCTGGTGATTTTTTTTTACCTTCCCACTACTGGGCAAAATCCTCTCCCAAGTCCTTCCATGAACTGTCGTGTCTTAGTAAAAAATAAAAATAATAAAAGTATACTTTTATCCTTTTCTATGGAAAATCAAAGAAAGTTACTCTCTAGGTCCAAGGGTTTGGGCTGAGCGTTGATGAGTCAGTCAGTCAGGACTTCTCTTTTTATTAAATATAAGGTACTAGCTTTTTACCGCGGCTTCGCCCGCTTGGTTGGAAATAATCCCACAGAAACGTATATTATCGTAACGCGCACGCCAGTAACTCTAGCCAGTAACACTCCCAGTCGGCATGATTTTTCACTGTTAAAAATGTCGGAAAAAATGTATTTACGAAAAACCTTTAATGATTTGTACACCTAAACCTTCCTCATGAGTCCGTCCATTGGTGAAAACCGTATGAAAAGTTCAGTAGTTTTTGAGATCATATCATCGATCAACAGTAGTATTGTAGTGATGAATGCAGATTAGGTCCTTTGTTATCGATGAAATCAAGGGCAATCTTCATTAGGCATGACAGTTGAAGGACCTAAATGATCAACAACTCCTAATTGCTATTTACATACAGGTAAAAATTATCGTTAACTACATTCATATCGAAAAAAATATACATAATTATATACAAAATATATATAGCTAAAAGATTTACCTAATGGCTAGGTAATGCAATACCGGGGGACCGGGATCCCGGAATACCGAAATTCCACGTGCATTATGCGGGACTAATCCCGATCGAAAATACAGTAGGATCCCGTGGGCCTGCCAGAAACGAAGTTTAACGGAGAAACGTGTTAATCACCAGTCTTGCCAATCTGGAGGCAGATACAACAGCATCACCAGCAGCACCATTGTCTCAAGATGGACTCGAACTGACCTTCACCAGTATGAAAAGTTCTGGATCTGGTACAACACTCCAGCCTGGATCTGAAAATAGCAATGTTGAGGTATTGATAAAGAAGGAGATGAATTATTTCAAGTCGGGTGGATTAAAAGGCATAATATCTTTAGTTCATGTTTAATTTATTAATGACGATTGTTCCTACTAGCGTAGAAGCAGAACGTGCCTGCCGGCTACCTAGTCTGTAAGGTTAGGAGCCGTTTTGCTGACGAAACAATTAATTCTTTAACTTATTTGCGCAGTTATTTTCAAAACAATATTTTATATTCTTGTGTTTTCTTGAGATGTATAAGTTACTTAATGTCTAAAAATATTAAAAAATATTTGAGAAGTGTAGTGTCCACCCTGCGGGATCCCGCAAATACCTGAATACCGCGGGATTAAGAAAGGTCAGTCCCGTAAATACCGGGATTGAAAATATTATCTTGCGGGATTGTATTACTTACCTACTAATGGCTAAGCTTAATAATCCACATTTTATTATTATTATTATCTTCAGGAAAATCCGATGGATTTTACCTGAAGAGCTTTTGTGGATTAAGGTTCTTATTATATTCATTTAATATGATTGCCTTGGAGATACATATTATTATAATAATCTGGTTTCGTCTATCCGACTCGAAGGACTAATAAAATTATAATAATTTTCTTAGGTAGGAATTATATCCCTAGAATAATAATTTATGTTACTAGAAGTAAACAGGAATAATTATTAAACCTAGTACTCAAAACCACACTAAAGCCAAAATTTACTTTAAAAGTCATATCAAGTGTTTTATTATTCATTATGATGTCATCACTGATACACAACAGAAACGAAGAAAATTTTTTCCGACAACCATGACCACTTGGAAAAGTGTGTTGATGATAATGTTTTGAAACAGCTTTAAGACGACTAATTCTACGAATTCAGTGTGTATAAAATGAAGACAACCCTTAACATGGCAACCATACTATTAACAAATACACTGAGAAACAGATGTTATGGATTTATTATGCATCTTCACGAGCAAGACGTAGTTCCGGTCTGTGAGATAAAACAGAGTAGGTACACAGACACACTAGACAGACTACAGATATACTTTTCAGATATTTTTTCAGTCACGTCAATGTATCTATAGAGATCGTAAGATTCACAGCTCACAAAATAATGAACAAGAATCAGAAAGATTCCAAGTGAAACAAAAGAGGAAACAATTCGAAAATCAAATCACAAGAAACATTTTCGAAAACAGAACCTCAACGCAACCTGCACGCGAAGCCCTTATTTATGACGTGCCAGTCCTATACAAACTTGCGTAGCAAAAGCCATTTCTAACGCCGGAAGGACAGATAAGACAATTCTAATCGATTCGCGGAAAACTTAACACAACCAGTAACGTGATACTACGCAGTAAGCCCATAGAGCTTCGTAGCATTCCATAGCACTCCTGAAATTGATTAAATAGGTAGTGCATTTTTCCAGTGGCGGAAGCAAGGCGCGGTCGCGGGGGGGAGGGGCGCGGCTGGGACTGGGGACGCGGGGCAACATGGCGCCGGCATTACGTCACTTTCACAGTCGTACGTTTGGAAATTAGATCAGTATACTGCAAGCCGCCCTCCGCGCGGTCGTATAGACACGCACCCATTTTTTTTATCTCGAAAACGCGTTTGGACGTATACATACCGTTTAGTGCCTTTTTAGTTATGTGAACGACTTTTTTGTTTTTTTCTTTTCATTGCACTTTTGCGGAAGGACCCCGGATCGGAACGTAAGTTTTTTCACTTGTAGTACAGTGATCGATTAAAAGCTCTCAAGCTTTTGCGGCTGACAAGCGGGAAGTTTTCGTTTAGGATTTTTTATGCGAGCGTCGAATTACGCCGATATTGAGTTTGCGTTTTTTTTTTTCGCTAAATGTAAATGATATTTTATCGTTGTATTTGGAGCAATCGCTGTCACATTGGTGCTAGCTTGAGATTTATTGAGATGCACTTTTTGTTAAGTATAAAATCTTAGATTTTTTGTAAGTTATGGTTCGAATGAAATTTTATAGCGCTTTGTGCTTGCGGTTGCGTGAATTTAATGGTGATTTTATTTACGCTGTGGGAATCTACAGATGATTTGTTCGAATGAAGTCACTTGGAGTTTGAATTTATTGTTTAAAGATTTAATATTGGTAATATTTTTAATTTTTATTTTTAAACCTCCATTATTCACGAAAGCTTTTAATTATATTTGAGATATTCCATAAATTAGAAAAAAGCTTTTATAATATTTACAATGGTAATGTAAACGCACCGTAATTTTAAAAATAAAAATTGTTCTCGCATCCTTTTCCGTTTTTCTGCGAAAGAAAAACATTTTTATGAATGACTCTGAATGGGGTGGTCGCATTCTAAAAATTGCGGCAAATTACTTCTGCCGCGAGGAACATTTGTCATAGCACGAAGAAGGTCTCTGTACACTTTTATTTTGTAGCGATTTCATTTGACAGATACTACGATTTCATCGCCATTGTTACGTTTCTTTAGTTGAAAGAAAATCCATTATTCGGGCCTCTTGTATTGTAAAGCCACATCGTATAAGATAAGCTGAGGATTTATTTTTAATCTTCTTATGAACTATGCTAGCTACGAGTACCACGGTGACGGTTTTCGGTTTTTCGGTTTTCAGTGTACGGTTTTCATTTTCTATTCTTCCTAATTGGATTAGAGTTGTCTGATATACCTAAGGTTCAAGGCATGGGAATTTTCGTTACGTATGTCTATTTGTTGGATTTCAATTTAAAGCTTTTAACATTTTCGGAAAATAATTATCTAATTAAAACAATCCAGTTACCTAGCTAATTCGTTCAGCGAAAAATTATGAAATATCTCACAAACCTCCAACATCAAATTACTCCGTTCCCCACATATTTAACGACCCAAACTTTTCACACGCGAACTCGAAAATACCCCAAATTCCAAAATTAAATTTCAAACTTCTAAATTGAAATCGAATTTCAAGTTTCAACCGTCATTTATCATCAACGTTCACGTCTGGAACGCATTTTGAATTGAATAAAGAACAACAGAAGAGCGGTCGGCGAGGTCATAGCACGTCCAGTTAGCGCTGAGCCTTGCCGTGTGCTGTACTTGTCTGACTTTTGATTGTTAGTGGGAGGTGGGGTGGGTCAAGATAGGCTGGTGGTTTGTACAACGTTGGTCATTGTGGGTGTTCAAGCGACCTACATAGTTTAATTATTGCTGGGATGCGACCAGCAGGCGCCGTAGAGGCCTCCAAGTGGGCGAGAGGTACTATCGAGCAGACACGGACGTACGTTTAGGTAATTGTAATTATCGTGGAAGGCTGTTGATCCTTGCAAAGATCCCTTATGAAGACGTATCTACAGATGGGGTACTCGATAATTTTAATTAGGTACATGTTCATAGAAAAAATTGTAATTAAAGATTTCTGGGAACTGATATTGGCTATTAATACTTCTAAAACATATTCCAACTTCGATTTCGGAAAAGCCTTTTGAAATATAAGATAATTTTAAAAACCTGCCATGGCCGGTCAGACATCCAGAACTTTATATTTCCAGCAACTAAGATTAACTTTAAAAAAAACTCGGCAGCAATAAATGAAAAAGAATTTTAAAATAATATAATAAAGAGCGTTTATCGTGCAAGTAAATAAAAGCCAAAATTTAATTATAAATGAAGCCGGAAAATTCATTTGTATTAAATCGTAAAAGTTTTACATTTTTACTCAGCGAAGAGGAAAGCATAAAGTTGAGCCCAAAATTAAATAAGGGAACAATATTTCGGAATCTTTCATTTTTGTGCTGACTTCAAAAAAGCTACGATCGCACTGCGGATAAGAAAATAACAAATAAGGTGGTTTTAGTTCAATTATAAATGAAGAAGAAAAAGCTGATACTGCAATTGTAACAAACCATCAGAAAATCGATAAAGCTATAGTTTTAAGAAAACAGTTGGAGCAATAATTATTTACTATCTACAACAGACAATGATCACATAATCTAAAATTTCAAATATAGTTTAATAAAATTTCACGTAGTCTATACCGTCCGTTTTTCTCTATGCGTTCACAATGGGTATTCTTGCTCAATTCTCATTAAACCTTGAAGCACTCTTTACATTTAGATAACTTTAATTTGCACTAACTATTATCTAAACGTCTTTGTAATCCTCGCTTACTTTTATTCATAAAAGGATTGGACTAGAGTTTTCATTTGTTACGTCTTCTGAATAAATTTTATTTACTTAATACTCAATATTTACACTCGTACACTCGTCTCTTTTTTATACTCGTAGCGTATCTTTTTCTAAACCTCTATACATTATTTTATTTTCGCATCTTAAAACTGTTAATAGAAGTTCAACTTCTGAATTAGTCTTTCCATTTTGACCTACATAATTCTCGGGCTTTTCGGTCAAGGTCAAATTTTTAAGACTCTACAATTGCTTTATATTTGAAACCATCAATTTCCTCCTCAAAATTAAGTGTACCGTCAGCATTATTGGTTATTTTTCGTTCATCCACATTTATCCCGAAATTTTCTTTACAAATTTTAACACTTATCCTACCTAGTAGCCAGTCCTACCCTAGCGTTGGCAGAGGAGGAAGGTAATCAATCGTGAGCTCGTGTGGTAAATGGCACTCGATCTGTCCATGTCGATATAGTTAATGTTCTGAGTAACAGGTGGCTCCATCTATTGGTATTCCATTTAAGTAGAGGACCCTACTTTTTCTACGAGGTGACAGGATGAATTTGAAACTTTTGATAGGGTTGTCTAGGTTGACTTTCTGACTGAAGACACCGTTTTTTATAAAGCACCATAGTTTGAAATAGTTTACGATCTGCTTCAAATAAGGTGCCACAGAACTGAGAACTATGCTTTCTTATCCTGTAGGTATTATAGTAATTAACTATGAAACACTTTGCAACCCAAGCCCACACTATCCATTAACAAAGTAGGGACAGTAAATTAGTAGGCCGGTACATAACTTAAGTAAACCACATAAATATATTTAGGATACAGTGTACCTTTTCTTCGCTGGGAACAGTACATTAAGCTCTTGGGTGTACTGATAACAACATACAATGCAAGGATGTAGTAGATATACAGGGAATCTTTTAAAAAATATTTTACCAGACCAAGGACGGTTGGAATGACTAGTGGTGGTTGGTAGATATACATAGATTAAATTATAATTGAATGATAATCTACTGACTTGTGACCTAAAGGCTAATAGACAATCGATGAGGTAATGAAGTTAGATAGACCATATTTTTAGACAGTGATCTAATAAATAATTTAACCAAGACTAATAAGACTGCATATAGTGTCTAATGTTAAGATGCTATATATAGTAGAGAATTAGCTATTAATCCAAAAGAGCTATCCCATGAGTGTCGTAAAAGAAGATTAAAGGAATTAACATCAAGAGGATGGCCACTAACTATCCTAAAGATAATATGTAATGGCAATTCCAACTAAGACAACATGGTAATAACATCCTGTAGGACATTTGCATAATATAGTATATATTCAAGTATTTAGAGTTGTGATGATAATGATATTGATGACAATTATATTGACAACGATAACCTTTCTTATAATAGGAAATGTCAACCTTCATCAGTAAACGTCACATAACAGAGGCAATACAAAAACAAAAGATAACCAACCACTAATACTGACAACAAAGAAAATGTTCTGAACACAAAACAGGAAAAACGAAAAACAACCAAAACTGTATTCTTTATTCGAACCGAACAAGTGGGTCAGTAATTAGCATTAGTCGCCATTTTAGGTGTCCACAAAGGTGGGGCGAAGTAGGTTAACCATAAACCGCCATGACTAAACGAAGATTTATAAGCCGCAGTCTATATTTTAAGACAAAGGCAATTTGTTCAAGGTTTACTCGAAAAAGTTTCAATATTACTTTTGGTTTTGTGTTTGAGTTAGTTTAATAGAACAGAGACAATTTATTTGGATTGTCAGCCGTTTTCTTATTGATTTATTTATGGGGCTGATTAAATTTCAGATCAGGTGAAGATTAGATGAAGCTTATATTCTATAGTCTTTGCGGCACTGTTTTAGTATTATAATGTTCATGCTAAAATGTCGCACTGCAGTATTGTATATGGCTCTTTTTTACAAAAACCAACACGCCACGATGTGGCTATGTTTATCATGCTTAATGTTGACTCCTTTGATTTTTGTCAGTGTTTTCTTTGGTCACCTAGAAGCACATGAGTTTGGTACAGAAGTTATTCATTATCACCATCTATTATGAGTATGACTTACTTGACTTAATATCCTATATTCTCTAGATGAGGCAAAGACCGTCCGACGCCCGCCTGTAAAAAATACAGTCGCCAACCAGGCAAGCCAGTCAGCTGTGATATCCATGACCTTATAGTGACCTCAGTCAATCCATTTTGGTTTTATACTCATTTTATTTTATTTAGATGGTTATCCTGCATCTGCCGCAGTGCATGTTTCGTTTTCAGTAATGGGATGGGTTAAATTCGAGAGGGTTGAAATTTTTGCACCTTGCCAAGCCATGTGGCTTTGCGGCCGGCGCGGTGCCACCTTTTATAAAATAAATGGAGTTATTCGCATCTGGTTGGGAATATTGCGAATATTAGTCAGTGGGAATTGTTTTTGAGGAACGTTTTCATGTTGTTTTTAATATTTTTTCATTTAATAATTTTGTTATGATTTGCAGCAACTAAGTAAATCTGTGGTTGCTGGATAAAGCTCTTTTTTTTCTTTTTTTTTTTACTAGCCATAATTGTCCCACTGCTGGGCAAAGGCCTCCTTTTAAGCTCTTTTTAAGACAGCATTTTTTTTATTTGTATTTTGAAAGCTTAACTCATATTTAGTCAGTTTGTAGTCATTTTTAACTTCAAAAAAAAAAACTATCGAAGCGTTTTTAAATCTAAATATTTTTTCACAACCAATCATTTTCAAAACTTACAAGAATACATAAACCTAAAAAAAAATCTATTTCAAACAACCACCATAAAAAATATATTACCACACACAATTACCAAGAGCTTGTGCAACCGTCTGTACATGCGCGGGCGCAGGCCGCGTGAGTCAGCACGCGCGTGTCCTGTTTATCTTGCACATCTGCTGCGATCGCCGGGTTCCGTAGAGCTACGAGCCGTACATATTGATACGAATAGTCGAATTGATGAGCCGTTTTATATCGATGTTTGAAGAATTAATTGATTTGGATTTTGGAGCTTCTATGAAAATATTTGAACTTTACTGTCAGCATGTTTTGTGCAAACAGTAATTAGACTGTCCGCCGTTAATTGCCATCGCCTTCATTGACATTTTAAATGTTAGCCGTTGTCTATGTTGCACCAACTTCAAACCGCCTCTGGCGCCAATTTGTGTGTTGAACTTGATGATTATTTTTTTATCACGTCTTGTTTGATTTTGATGCAAAAAGCTTATTTTTTCCTGTTGAAATTTCAAGTGAACGTGAAGAACTTTGATCATTGAATTAGTCTCGATTATCAAACGAATATCTGAGACATTCGTCTCACATAGTTCTAAGTCCATTTGACTTACCATTCAAGACTCGAGATATTTCTGATCGGGTTGCAATTATTTTTTTTAGAAAAGAGCGTAAGGCTTCTGGATCCATTATAGTATTTAAGAACACTAATAAAGAATTGACCTTAGGTACGGAAAAATCACATCACATCACACTAATATTATAAAGGCGAAAGTTTGTGAGTGTGTGTGTGTGTGTGTATGTTTGTTACTTCTTCACGCTCAACACTAATATTATAAAGGCGAAAGTTTGTGAGTGTGTGTGTGTGTGTTTGTATGTTTGTTACTTCTTCACGCTCAACACTAATATTATAAAGGCGAAAGTTTGTGTGTGTGTGTGTGTGTGTGTGTATGTTTGTTACTTCTTCACGCTCAACACTAATATTATAAAGGCGAAAGTTTGTGAGTGTGTGTGTGTGTGTTTGTTTGTTACTTCTTCACGCTCAACACTAATATAATAAAGGCGAAAGTTTGTGAGTGTGTATGCGTGTGTGTATGTTTGTTACTTCTTCACGCTCAACACTAATATTATAAAGGCGAAAGTTTGTGAGTGTGTGTGTGTGTGTGTGTATGTTTGTTACTTCTTCACGCTCAAACGGCTGAACCGATTTGGATGAAATTTGTCAACCGCGGGGCACAGCTAGTAATACAATAATATACGGTTCTAGATCAATGGAAATGAAGAAGAGTCGACCCTTAGAATCAATACTGAAGAATATATAGCTGATGGTAAACTAATCAATGAACCAGTGAGGAAGTAACAAACATTGGCATTCAAGAAATACAGTTATAAATAAATAAATAAATATAAATAAACATCCTTGGACATTTCACACAACGCTATCTAGTCCCAAGCTAAGCAACCTTGTGTTATGGTAACGAGATGGCTGATAAACTACTTATATACATTTTTTTTTGTAAGTACATACATATTATAGATAGAAAAACACCCAGACAGTTGAATAAAGATTAACAACTAGTGTTGGAACATGAAGGGAAATTTATAGAATTTAGTGAAATAATAGTCATGACATGTATAGCAATAATAATTGAGCAAGATGATAATTTATAGTACAACGATTGTCGATTTAATTGGTAGCGATTGTAATTGAGTAATCGATTTGCTATGGAACGATGAGATTCCGTGTGATAGTAATGTGTAATTATGGGTTACTGTTAGACGATTAGTCAAATGCTATAAGCCTCTTAAGGCGCAGATTTCCTGAAAACGATCAAAAATGTGTTTTTTTAAAGCTGTGTATCTCATAAACCGTAAATAATTTTGACATGTAAAAAATATGATATTTTCAAGTCCTTTTCGCATACAGTGATGGAAGCCAAAACATAATTAAGAATCAAACGAACTTACCTAGTGAAGTTTGATTCCAATTATGCGAGGGTCTCAACCGAAGACGATTACAAATTTACTTGCAGCAGTACATGATAATGTGCCGTCTTTATCACACTTTTAGATACACATAAAAAAAAATAAAAAGTAAGGAAACAAAACTATGACGTAGTGTCCTGTCTCGCTCCCACTCCCGGCACACGGCGCGGTGCTGTGGCTACCGCGCTTTATTCATTAATTTTAGAGAAAGCTTCTAGCTGTTTACATATTTTTGTCTTTTCTTTTTTGTCTGTAGGGGTTCTCGTAGGGTTGGGTGGGATTGTAATCGTCTTCGGTTGAGACCCTCGCATAATTGGAATCAAACTTCACTAGGTAAGTTCGTTTGATTCTTAATTATACTTCGGGTCTCAACCGAAGACGATTACAAATTTACTTGCAGATGTTTAGAGTAAGTATCATCACAAAAAAGGGAAAGCAAACATTTCAATAGGTATTGTGATTCCTTTTACTAATCATTCAGGTTATCACAATAATTAAATATCTAAATATTCTTCTACTGATTAATCAGATTTCAATTGCTTGCTACATCCAGTGACATTTATCCTATTTTTTACAAAAACAGTAATTTCGATAGATTTACATGATTATACTTAACTTTAGTTTCTGCTTCTGGAGTAATAAAAAGGCTCATGCCCTATTACATGATAAAATGTTAGTGTACTATAGGTACGCCTCTGCCAAGCCCTTCGGGGAGACCCAGGCGTGATGTTATGATAATATGTTGTGTCTCAGTACAGGTAATTAAAGATCATTCAATATGAATAACTTCTCTGATTTATTATTTTAAGAAGACATTAGAAGTATTATTTTAGTGGTATTACTCCAACCTGTGGCCTTCCGTACCACTTGCAGGTTTACACCCAGTCTATGGGTGGCTGACGTGGAGATGTGATGAGTACTGTGGGCTCCGAATATCAATATGTCAATGCCGCTATCTTCTAAAACTTTTTTACTCAGTAAGCTAGTGTTTGCGAAAATAGGTAAGTACCTATGAGGTGTGGGTGTGGTGGGTTTTATGAGGTCTTCGAAGGCTAATGAACAGGTGGTCGTTTAATTGATTGTGACGTAAGGATGCAGTTTTATCAATACTTATAAGCATGAACAGCAGTAGCTGGAAATATGCATCAATTTTTGCGAATAAAGGGTAGATTCTGATTAGTGGTTGGAAGGTTCCAGGTCTCGAGGTTTTAAATAAGTCATATATTTTAATTACAATCATATTATCACTGTAGGTACTCATATTTTTTAATTTAATTAAATAGTGTCTACATCTTTTGCGCAGAAGCTATTGCTAATAGAGAAATAGTGACAAACATTCAAGTGTTACACCTATCCGTCTACGTATACTAACTGGTTATAATGCCGACCGGAGGAAAACCATAGAAGGAAAGGTCTTTCCAGTTGAAGGTGAAAGCATCTACATTTCAGAATGCGGATCGAGTTTTCATGAGGCGTATCTTAGACATTGATAGTTTTGTGAGCTAGCAAATAGGTCAAAATTGGGTACATCCAATTTATTTGTGATTTCCAAGAATGCATACTCAGCTAGCTCCCATTATGTATCCACATTAATTTTACGTGATTCCCAATAAGCAATAATATTATCCATAGGTACCAAACAAATATATGAATTTTCCTAAGTTCAAAGAAGTCCAAATATTCCAGGCTATTTCAATTAATTGGATGTGTTGTATACCCCTGTTCGATCCATGTAGCTGATCGTCGTTATGTTATCGATTCTCAACCGTAGCTATAATGCAATTTCGAAGTTTAGAAGCGAATATTTTTAAACAATCCAATTCCTGTGTGAACCTTTATTACCGCAAGCTGTGAGTAACTGATGCATCGCTATATATTTCTACACAATAATAATTATTACGAGTACAAAATCTGAGTTTTTAATATTATTTATCCATCAATGAAAGTCTTGTTACAATGAATTTGACAGTGTCATTATCCTGTTATAGTCGTTACAGTTACCCAGAGCTAGAAATTTTCCCTTTCAAATAATTTTGTATAATTCATCCGTAACCGATGGCAAGGCATGTAGACGTCAGTAGGCCTATGAATTCAGCAAAGTACCGGATTGAATACTTATTTAAATTTAAAAATTCTATAATTTTGTCTAAAATATACGATGTTTTTTCTCTTCAGGAAGATAAATAGTGATATCTCCTAGCCTAACCTTTTCCCAACATGTTGGGGTAGGCTTCCAGTCTAACCGGATGCAGCTGAATATCAGTATTTTACAAGGAACGACTTCCTATCTGACCTCACAACCCAGTTACTGGTTAATATTATACCCCTTGGTAAGACTGGTTGTCAGACTTTTGGGCTTCTAACTACCTACCCGTAACGACTGTCAACCATCTGCGAATGACAGCCGATACCAACGGCTTAACGTGCTTTCCGAGGCACGAAGGGGTCTCGGTATATCGGATGGTCACCCATCCACGAACCAATCGCATGAAGCATAGCTGAATCTTTGATCGACCCGTGCCGCTGTTATTATTTAGCCAGCACGAGTTCCTTTCTACGGTATTGAAAATAAATCCTAAAAAATCACATTTTGGCGTTACTTGAATTCTATTACAAAACCTAAATATTGTAAAAGATTCTGTGTCATGTTAATATTGTAGAACCGTTCATCATAATGATTGTCCAATTTATAGAAAATCATCTAAGAAATTCGTAACTGAAATCAAACCTCTACCTTGTAGATACTGTAGAACAGATTTTAACAGTTTGGTAAACACAAATGGGTACCTACATAGAACAAAGGTGAGATGTGATCTCAATTCAAAACATAATTTCTTCCTTTCATGAGTACCTATTTATAGGTACTTCTTAAAAAGTAGGCGTCTTTTAAATCTAAAGTTGCCATGAAATTATTTTTATCTAATAACCATAATGCTGTTCTGTTGAGGTCTCTATGGTTCCAAATAAAGCGATGTATGCCGTTAGCTTTTGGTAATGTAAATAATATGGGTGACATAAATTGTCCCTCGCCGGGCTCACAGGTTGTTGTAACTTTGATTTTAATAATCCTGTGATACAATTATCTATAGTAAAATCTTGCATTTCGACATCGATTTACGGAAATATCGGGGAGGAATAGGTTCAACGGTATACCTACTACGTATAGTCTCGTATCCAAGATAATAGGTAATATAGGATCACTGGTAATACGACAGCAATTATGAAAAAAGTATTTCACTCTACAAGCGAGTGCTACCTTGGCTAATGATGTCAGCGTCCCCTGGTCCTATGGCACGCCGAGGTGGTCGTCGTCTGGCGGTACGAGTCTGGGTGGTGATCTCGCGGTGCTGCTGCTGGCCTCCGTAGGGCGGTGTTCCAACGCGGCTGGCCGGCTGCTGCTCGCGGAACCCCCCTCGCGTTTAAAGCCTCTCTTGGGTTGTGTTGTTGGAGGCTTATACGGAGCACGCTGAGTAGTCTTCGTCTCCAGACCAGATTTAGAAATCGCTTTTGCTGATTTGAGATGTTCAGAAAGGTTGGAACCGAATAAGTATTGATCGATCTTTGTGCTCTTCACAATTTCTCGAGTCTCCTTATTCAAATTGTTAGTTACGGCGTATCGCCTCGACTGTGACACTGTAATTACAGTCACATGGTAGTCGTCCAGAATGTCATGGTTTTAGAATTTCCTGTGCTTGTGGGAGCGTGTCTTTACAAGCGAACAAAGCCCGAATAAGGACTATACTTCTTCAGTTTTCACTGCCTCAGTGGCCACCAAAGTTATCGCTTCCTCGCAGCAGGCGGTACAATCGGTTTCGAGAGTGCCAGTGCGTCCTGTACATACATAATATGATTCCCTGAAATTGACTTGCTGTAAATGAGCATCGTCGTAGGAATTTAGTGTCTACGAACCTCAACGCGATTTACGCGGAGCAAGACAGTTAAGATCTCAACATGATTCACATGGAGGTTAGATAAATCTGTGTTACCTCAACACGATATACGTGGAGACAGGAGTAAAAGTTATATATGATTCCCTCAAATTGACTTCCTTGCTCGGGATTTCTTCACCTGTAAATGAGCATCGTCGTAGGAATTTAATGTCTACGAACCTCAACGCGATTTACGCGGAGCAAGACAATTAGGATCTCAACATGATTCACATGGAGGTTAGATAAATCTGTGTTACCTCAACACGATATACGTGGAGACAGGAGTAAAAGTTATATATGATTTCCTCAAATTGACTTCCTTGCTCGGGATTTCTTCACCTGTAAATGAGCATCGTCGTAGGAATTTAATGTCTACGAACCTCAACGCGATTTACGCGGAGCAAGACAATTAGGATCTCAACATGATTCACATGGAGGTAAGATAAATCTGTGTTACCTCAACACGATATACGTGGAGACAGGAGTAAAAATTATATATGATTCCCTCAAATTCACTTCCTTGCTCGGGGATTTCTTCACCTGTAAATGAGCATCGTCGTCGTAGGAATTTAATGTCTACGAAGCTCAACGCGATTTACGCGGAGCAAGACATTTAGGATCTCAACATGATTCACATGGAGGTTAGATAAATCTGTGTTACCTCAACACGATATACGTGGAGACGGGTTTATATTAATTACCATTTCATTATAATCATAATAATAACACAATAATAATAATAGCGTCATAATAATTCTGCAAGGCTACCGACGACTGATCTTGGTTTCCATTCCCAGGTCGGGCATTTTCTTTTTCCATCGGGAATCTGAGTAGGTACCTATACTACACAGTTCTGCCTGCCCCTTTAGGGAATACAGGCCTAATAATAACATCATAATAAATTATACCTTTTCCCATAAGTTATTAAATGAGGGTACACCGACAAGATTCATTATAAAAATGCGTTGAAGGAAAGTAGAACTAAGCAGTAACACCAGTAACACTAATGAATACTAATGATTAATAATATATAACTAGGCAAATAAATACCTTGTTCGTCCAGACATCCAACATCATTTTGCTCCTTCATAGCCATATACTTTCAAAATAAGAACGTTCCGAAGATGACGAATTAGTTCATCCGTATCTTTGCAGTGTACGCCCGAGTTTTTGAACCCTTTTCCGCAAACTACGATAATAATCATCACTACCTATCCTTAGATCGCGAACGCTTTCGTTTTCTCATTTTAAACTTTAATGTTCTTATAACAAACTAAAAAAAATATAATAAACTGTGTATAAGATAATGATTTTAAGCAGTGTGACTCCGACAACACAAAAACACGTAATGAATAAAGCGCGGTAGCCACAGCACCGCGCCGTGTGCCGGGAGTGGGAGCGAGACAGGACACTACGTCATAGTTTTGTTTCCTTACTTTTTATTTTTTTTTATGTGTATCTAAAAGTGTGATAAAGACGGCACATTATCATGTACTGCTGCAAGTAAATTTGTAATCGTCTTCGGTTGAGACCCGAAGTATAATTAAACGTACTTTAATGCACCAAAAAAATCTTTAAACATACCTCCTAAAAATCTTTAAAAGCTGTTTATCCCTTCATTAGCAATTATAATTAAAAATATACCATGAAATGTCAAATTCCAAACTGCATCCAGTGATGGATTACTTTTTATTAAATAGTTAACTTCTAATTTTATACGATTTTATTTGCACTTTTTCGACACAATTCCGGTGCGCGTGAGAATCGTCTATCTCGTGCGTAAAACTAGACAGCCATAACGCCATTGCACTTACACACTGAGCTAAACCAAGCTTGGAACCAGGGCCTTAAATATTGCCGAATAGTTACCGCAGTTGCTTCGCTAGTTAACAAAGTTTTAAAAGAAATTGTAAATTTGGAAATGATTCCCGAAAAGCGACATCGATTATAATTTGAGTCAGAGAAGGAATACGATAAGGGCCGGTTTCTTGATCCGTAGTTAACTCAAACAATGGTTAAACATAGTAACTAACTAATGGCTGAATTTTGCCTCTGTTCAAAATTTCAGCTTTCTAGGTTCAAGGGTTTGGTCTGGGCGTTGGTGAGTCAGTCAGTCAGTCAGGACTTCTCTTTTTATTTACATATATGACAAAAATCGATTCAGTAAACAATTCGAAAGAAACTACTTGTTCATAATGTGCATTGAATTCAGTTACATTGTATAAAAATTTTTTTTCTACCAAAGTGGAGAGAAGATCAATTCTCGTACTTATAAAACGTTCAAATTCAAGTCGCAATCTCATCTCAGCAACAATCAATGTCAAAAATGTGAGGAAATTAGAAGCTTTTTTGACAGATTGCGACTGAGATTAGAATGAATTACGAGAATGGCCCCTCTGATTTATCAGTTGTTTTGTTACATTCTAAACACAAAAATACAACCAGCAATAATATCGGTTACAACAATAGTCAAATCAAAGTCACTTTCAAGTTTGACATTTACGATTTGTATTCAAAAGCTGACACTACGATTTCTGACGATCATATCATCATAAATATTATGCGATCAAACAACTTTCTAGTTCGACGAATTTTAACTGGCCCTTAGAATATGCGCACACATTAATGTCAAAAGAGTTTTCTTTGTTGAAGTTAGAACACCTTTGCCTTAGTAACAAAAAAAATATTTTTATTCAATAGTTTAAGATAAATCCTTGATCCTTAATGAAACTGTTTTGTTTTGCGTGTGCGCCCCACCTTACTTTTCATATACATCTTACTTTTCATAAAGTTAATTATAGTCTGACTAAAAATAAAAACATTCCTGACTCTGACCTACTCACAGCCTTACAGTGAGATCACTTTATCTTAAGGCGTGGTGTTATCTCAATAATCCCAAAAATTGGTTTTTTGAATTGTCGAGTATGACGTAAAGCAATGTAACTATCCGACGCAAAAGGGTTTAAAGAGAAATGTTAACCGAATAGAATAGTAAAAAATAGTTTGATATTCCCAATAAAAAATTTGGAAGTTGCTCCACAAAAATAAACTTTGACGTTAAACATCTCTGTATTTTCAGCGTTATCGACATTAATTTTTTTAAGAATTTAATAGAATTAGCATTTTTTTTTATATTACCTATTTAATTTATTGTGTATTATTCTGTATAATCTAAAGAAAACCCGGAAAATAAATGCACATTCGCAACTTAGTCACATCTCGGCAACACAAATATTGTTTTCAATTTTCAACCTTATTTCAAGCCAGCTAATGGTACAACAATAGATTACGCGGTTGTGTGCCGTTGAAAATCGTAGTCAGTCCGCGTCTTAATATTTTCTTTTTAAACCTTAACACCATCAAAAGCACCCTTTCACATCCTTCATAATTCCCCTGCCCTCATCCCAATTTATTTGAAGTCGGCGTAGCACATCTTTTTCTTTCTTACTTCTCTATTAGCTGACATCCCAAAATTCACTTCCTTCTCAGCAGTGCGATTCTGTAACCATCTCACCGTGAAAACTTAGGTGAAGTGAGCGTGGAGTGAGCTGCCAATAGTGTCAATCCCTAGCAAAAACAAACTCACTTCACCATAGTTTTCACGGTGAGATTTTTACAGAATCGACCGGCAGCTATATCGAGTGCAGTGATCTAGTTGACGTAATAAGGACTCCATTGGTCGGTTCCGATCTATACTTCTTGATCATTCGTTTCGCGGATGATTAATTATTATTATTTTTATTTTTAGGGTTCCGTACCTCAAAAGGAAAAAAACGGAACCCTTATAGGATCACTCGTGTGTCTGTCTGTCTGTCCGTCTGTCACAGCCAATTTGCTCCGAATCTAATGGACCGATTAAGTTGAAATTTGGTACACATATGGATTTCTGTGACCCAAATACGCACAGCTATAGTAAATAAATGAATTTTGTATATGGGGGTCACTTTTAGGGGGCAAACTAGATAATTTAAAAAAAAAGTTTTGCAAACTGTACCGTGTGACATATCAAATGAAAGGGCTTACTATAAAGGTCTCAAATACATTTTTTTAATAATTTTAAAATAAATAGTTTTAGAGTTATTTAAGAAAATAGACGAAAATTGACCATTCCCCCCCCCCCCCCTTATCCCCAAAACCTACAATTTTGAAAAAATACAGAAAATAGGTCTATACCTGTAGATTACAGGAAAACCTATAAGAAGTTTCTGGTCTTAAAATAACATGGTAAATCTCTCAATATTGTGAGTACAAACTTACATTTACTGTTGGAATGTATGGGAGAACATGTTTTTCAACTATAATGTTAAGTTTGTTCTTGGGGTAATTTCATACTAACTACGGAACCCTACATTGTGCGTAGTCCGACACGCACTTGTCCGGTTTTTTTTTTTTTTAATTTCAGTGCGCTCATTATTATATTTTTTTTTGTTCTTTCCCTGTTTACTATTTGTTAAATATTGAGGAGACGGTTGTATCCCTCTTTGTTTTGTTGTATACAAATAAAATTTTACTGCTATAATGTCAACTGCTCACCCAGTAGGTGATAGTAAGAAAATGCTGTATTTACCTATAATTGTTTGTTACATTTGGTTCTATATTTTCTGTTGTATCCTGTAATTTAGTGTATACGAACGTTGGTAAATCTAAATAAATAAATAAATATCATCTTCCAAAGAATCCATCCATCTTTTATCATCATCATCCCTCTCATTCACAAAAATAACCCCAAAAGTCAACATAACAAGCAAGAAACAACTACAACTAATGACACAGCGTTCTAATCATGCACTTATGCGGGCTCGCTCAATACAGGGGGTGGTGGAGGCTGGCGGGGGCAGGGGGGGCGGCCTTATCACTCAGCTGATAATCACAGGCCCCTAAACCAGACACTTCATGTGTTGACGTAAGCGTAGGGTGGCGATGTGTTCAGACAGTCCTGATTAGAAAAATGGTGGTGTTTGTATGGCTTTTGATCTGTGGGTGGTTGGCAATTGTGGTAATTGTTAGGACGACAACTGGGACGACCACATTGATGACGACTTTGGATGAAGTTTATAGTCTATTCATTAGGGTTCCGTACCAAAATGGTAAAAAGGAACCCTTATGGTGCGACTCAGTCTGTGTGTCTGTCTATCTGTCACAGCTGGATATCTCAAGAACTACTAGAAAATACCACTACCCTTATCTCCGAAGTTTGCAAAGAGAAAAATCTGAAATTATTTTAAGTGATAGAAGTTTATGTAAATTATCATCAAGTTTTACGGGACTTTATTTTCACAACCAGTAACCCTACAGTACTTATTTTTGAAATTCTATAACTGTTTAAAACTGGTGTTCAAATGTTCAAATCTGGCCTCGTGACGCAAGAAGCAGAGCAGCAAAGATGATTACTGCAATGCAATGTCTGAAAGCACTCGGTAGTGTGTTTAAGCCAAATTCTAGATCTCATTTTTATCTGATAAAAAACAAAACCCTCACTAAAGCCCAATCAATTTTAGTTAACAAAATAAAAGGAAAAAAAAAATACATTGTCCATGAACCTTCAAAAACATGGTAACAATAAAAGCTGTAATTTTATACCATCGCCTGTAAGAGGCGAGTGATTGCCATACATACATAAACGTAATAGTATGTACATATATATATAATATGTATGTACAGCGATATTGTATTGATTTATTCCAAGCCTTACAGCAACTTACAGTACTGGCCGATAATATTATGACATATCGAGCTTACTGTACTGTCAACTGCACGTCAATGGTACAGTAGTACCCAACTGATAAGGCGCGTCGTGAATCTTCGTTTGCACAGAAAAGAAAGTATGGCCCCGAAGATTAACGAGAATGCTTAAAACTTACAATCAACCTTAGATCACTACTATAAGGTTCATAATACACTGCAGCTGTTAGTTCCGTCTCACTCGCAAGTATGGCGGCTGTCAAGCGGCGCGCGTTAACATGGTGGCATCTGCCGCCCATTAGCGGTACAGGAAAAAGCGTGGAGCACGCCGATTGGTCAATAGCATTTCCCGCGCTTTGAAAAATCATCTTCTGCGCAGGTACATCGATAAGCCATATTAGTTGGGTACTACTGTAACACTTGCAATATGAAAACCGACGAAATCAAACACGCTGTCATTGTCAAATTGTTACCTTGCGGGGTCCCGGCTGTCATTCGTAGATCTTTGACAGTCGTTACGTGTCGTCTGAAGCTCGAAAGTCTGACAACCAGTCTTACCTAGGGGTATCGTATTGCCCGTACAACTGCGTTGTGAACAGTCGCTTCATGTAAAATAATAATAATAAAATAAATTTATTGATACTAAAAACCTTCGTTACAATACATAAAGGTAACAAAAACAATTGATTGTAAAAAGGTGTCTGGAATGGTGGAAACCCTGCCTCCTAAACTAGGGGAAAATATTCATATGCATCCAGTCAGACTGGAAGCTGACCCCAACATAGTTGGGAAAAGGCTAGGCAGATGATGATGATGATGATGTACCTATGTAAAGCGATATTGTATTGGATTTTTGCAAGCTTTCCAGTATCAGGCGATAATATCACACATCGAGCGGAGCGGACCTATATACGACAACCGAACGAAATAAAAGACGCTAGCAATGTCAAATTGTTACTTACCCTTTTTTTTTTCTTTTTTTTTTTGTGGATGGGAAATCATCAAATGACTTCCCCCGCTCTGGGCGGAGCGGAAGGGCGTGTCAGACTTTTACTGACTGAAACCCACCCGTGTTCCTTCAGTTGCCTGTGCCAGGGCCACGGTACCTCTTTCGAACAACCCGCGACCCCGGCGGCAAATTGTAACCCACGTGAAATCTGGACTGTAGTAAATTGTTGGTTTAGTTTATGATCAATTTGAAA
The DNA here is from genome assembly GCA_905163495.3 of Cosmia trapezina. Taxonomy (NCBI): domain Eukaryota; kingdom Metazoa; phylum Arthropoda; class Insecta; order Lepidoptera; family Noctuidae; genus Cosmia; species Cosmia trapezina. Next base: position 15,975,169 of record LR991044.1, read on the forward strand.
TAGCCAATTTGCTTTGGGCAGGGGTGATGTTCGTTCCATCTCTGATATTTGGCCTGCAGATAGAGGAAATGCTTTATAGAAAAAAATAAAAACTGGAAATTATAAAACAATATCGAGAACGGGTTTTATAATCAACATTGTAGGCCAGAAGGATAATGTGTACAAATCGCGAAAACTTAAAAAGTTTAAATCTAGAAATTGTTTCTGGAAAACATGACTTGCTGGCAAAACTCATCTGACTCGAGCAAGTCGCACCGTCAATCATATTCAGGTCGAAATTGATGTATTTACATGTCACTGGGGTTAATTCGCTACTATTATTTAGATTATGTTATAAACAATGACTTTTAGATAAATTTTTACTTTAATTTTAATTTTGGATGTGTGACTTGGCTATCACATTAAGTTAAGACCTGCATTATGCGGGACTATATAATCCCGATCGAAAATTCAGTAGGATCCCGTGGGCCTGCCAGGGTTACGGAGAAACGAAGTTTATCGTGTTAATCGCCTGTCTCGCCAATCTGGAGGCAGATGCAACAGCGTCATCAGCAGTACTGCAGTACCATTGTCATTCGAGATGGACTCGAACTGACCCTCCCCAGTATGAAAAATTCTGGATCAGGTGGTCTACTCCCTAAGTACGAAGCCCGTAGTTTCGGCCTTCTTTACGGGCGTTTCCTACTCCGTATTACCTACGGATGGATGATTGGTTCGGGGCCCGACGAAGTATGAATGACAACATGATTTGACAGTTGTCCCGATGTGTTTTTGCCCGTCCGAAAAAATTTACTTTTACACTTGTTTTGATGGATCTTAATGTCAGACGGACGGACTGACGGACGGACGGACGGACGGACGGACGGAGTTAGGGAGTAGACCACCTGGTACAACACCCAAGTCCCAAGATACGGCAATAACGATCTTGAGGTTTTGATAAAGAAGGACATGAATTATTTCGATTCGGGTGTATTTTATTTATTTATTTATTTAAATGCCTTAAAACTACAATTACAGGTCTTAACCTAATATCGCATTCGGTCGCAATAATATTTTCGTCACATTTTTTCAGTCCTCACACTAAGCTTTGGAATCCAGAACGGCTATGTAATAATAGTTCCTAGATTTTTTTAAACATTGGCTATAAAATTAACTTGAAAAAAGCCGGAAGTACGCTAGAAAAAAAACCCTTATTTTAAACAAATCAATTCTCAGAGGCCTATGTCCAGCAGTGGGCTGCAACAGGATTGATTAATATATTGGAAATTCTGAGAACACAACCAGTAACCCTATTGTTCTTATAATTAAATTAATTATTGGTTTCCATGCCAACAAATTGATTAAGAGTCGAGTCAAGACTATCGATAATGCACGGGGTTATCGGTTACATAGAAATAATGGGCAGGTTCACTTCCTGGCGGTAATTAGGTACATTATTAACCTACTTTCAATGTAAAAATACGAGGAGCTCGTGTCGAGTAACAATAGCCGCAAGGGTCGACCAACCAGGTTAAGCTACGCTTAACGGGGTTGGTCAGTGGATGGGTGACCATCTTTACACACCGAGACTCCTCCGTGCCTCGGAAAGCACGTTAAGCCGTTGGTCCCGGCTGTCATTCGTGGATCTTTGACAGTCGTTACGGGTCGTCAGAAGCCCGAAAGTCTGACAACCAGTCTTACCAAGGGGTATCGTATTACCCAGTTACTGGGTTGTGGAGGTCAGACAGGCAGTCGCTCCATGTAAAATACTGGTATTCAGCTGCATCCGGTTAGACTGGAAGCCGACCCCAACATAGTTGGGAAAAGGCTAGGCAGATTGATTGTAGGCCAGAAGGATAATGTGTACAAATCGCGAAAACTTAAAAAGTTTAAAACTAGAAATTGTTTCTGGAAAACATGAAGTATACTTATACTTGCTGGCAAAACCCATCTGACTCGAGCAAGTAGCACCGTCAATCATATTCAGGTCGAAATTGATGTATTTACATGTCACTGGGGTTAATTCGCTACTATTATTTAGATTATGTTATAAACAATGACTTTTAGATAAATTTTTACTTTAATTTTAATTTTGGATGTGTGACTTGGCTATCGCATTAAGTTAAGACCTGCATTATGCGGGACTATATAATCCCGATCGAAAATTCAGTAGGATCCCGTGGGCCTGCCAGGGTTACGGAGAAACGAAGTTTATCGTGTTAATCGCCTGTCTCGCCAATCTGGAGGCAGATGCAACAGCGTCATCAGCAGTACTGCAGTACCATTGTCATTCGAGATGGACTCGAACTGACCCTCCCCAGTATGAAAAATTCTGGATCAGGTGGTCTACTCCCTAAGTACGAAGCCCGTAGTTTCGGCCTTCTTTACGGGCGTTTCCTACTCCGTATTACCTACGGATGGATGATTGGTTCGGGGCCCGACGAAGTATGAATGACAACATGATTTGACAGTTGTCCCGATGTGTTTTTGCCCGTCCGAAAAAATTTACTTTTACACTTGTTTTGATGGATCTTAATGTCAGACGGACGGACTGACGGACGGACGGACGGACGGACGGAGTTAGGGAGTAGACCACCTGGTACAACACCCAAGTCCCAAGATACGGCAATAACGATCTTGAGGTTTTGATAAAGAAGGACATGAATTATTTCGATTCGGGTGTATTTTATTTATTTATTTATTTAAATGCCTTAAAACTACAATTACAGGTCTTAACCTAATATCGCATTCGGTCGCAATAATATTTTCGTCACATTTTTTCAGTCCTCACACTAAGCTTTGGAATCCAGAACGGCTATGTAATAATAGTTCCTAGATTTTTTTAAACATTGGCTATAAAATTAACTTGAAAAAAGCCGGAAGTACGCTAGAAAAAAAACCCTTATTTTAAACAAATCAATTCTCAGAGGCCTATGTCCAGCAGTGGGCTGCAATAGGATTGATTGATATATTGGAAATTCTGAGAACACAACCAGTAACCCTATTGTTCTTATAATTAAATTAATTATTGGTTTCCATGCCAACAAATTGATTAAGAGTCGAGTCAAGACTGTCGATAATGCACGGGGTTATCGGTTACATAGAAATAATGGGCAGGTTCACTTCCTGGCGGTAATTAGGTACATTATTAACCTACTTTCAATGTAAAAATACGAGGAGCTCGTGTCGAGTAATAATAGCCGCAAGGGTCGACCAACCAGGTTAAGCTACGCTTGCGGCGATGTGATGTTTGACCATCTTTACATACCGACACCCCTCCGTGCCTCGGAAAGCACGTTAAGCCGTTGGTCCCGGCTGTCATTCGTGGATCTTTGAAGGTCGTTACGGGTCGTCAGAAGCCCGAAAGTTTGACAACCATTCTTACCAAGGGTTATCGTATTACCCAGTTACTGGGTTGTGGAGGTCAGATAGGCAGTCGCTCCATGTAAAATACTGGTATTCAGCTGAATCCGGTTAGACTGGAAGCCGACCCCAACATGTTGGGAAAAGGTTGATGTACTTACGTCTGTATGAGAGGCGTTGCATTAACTACTGGTCCAATTCAATTAAATCTGCCTAGCCTTTTCCCAACTATGTTGGGGTCGGTTTCCAGTCTAACCGGATGCAGCTGAATACCAGTATTTTACATGGAGCGACTGCCTATCTGACCTCCACAACCCAGTACTGGGTAATACGATACCCCATGGTAAGACTGGTTGTCAGACTTTCTGGCTTCTGACGACCCGTAACGACTGTCAAAGATCCACGATTGACAGCCGGGACCAACGGCTACGCGCTTTCCGAGGCACGGAGGAGTCTCGGTATGTAAAGATGGTCACCCATCCACGGACCAACCCCGGCAAGCGTAGCTTAACCTGATGGATCGACCTGTGCGGCTGTTATTACTTAGCCACGAGCTCCTCCTGGTCCAATTCAATTACAAAACGAAAATAATTAAGTACGTACTTTTTTTATCGCCAAACAATGTCGCAAATTGGTCGCTAGAGAGTAAACGATTTAATTTCAGCATGAAACCAGTTAGATACAAACATAATTAGGTGTCGGAGCTTGGAGCATTTAGATAAGTGTATTTACTTGTGATACTGGGACAAAAACCAACATATTTTCATTTAGATAACAAGGTGATTGTCGGTATTGTGTGGGTTGGTGAGAGTTACTAGTGAAATGGTTACTTGTATTGTTAGACTTTTTACGTAAAAGGGGGGCTCGTAGCTGAGTAATAACAGCAGCACGGGTCGTTACGCTTGCAGAGGTCATTCGTAGATCTTTGACAGTTGTTACGGGTTATCAGAAGCCCGTAAGTCTGATTAAACCAGTCTTACCAAGGGGTATCGTGTAAATCGTGTTATACAAAACCTAACTGGGTCAGATTGGCAGTAGCTCCATGTAAAATACTGGTATTCAGCTGCATCCGGTTAGGCTGGACGCCGACCGCACTATAGTTGGGAAAGGCTAGGCAGGCTGTTTTTGTTATCAATCAATCTGCCTAGCCTTTTCCCAACTATGTTGGCGTCGGCTTCTAGTCTAACAGCATGCAGCTGAATACCAGTATTTTACATGTAGTGACTGCATATCTGACCACAATCCAGTTACTTGGTAACATGATAACCCTTGGTAAGACTGGTTGTCAGACTTTTGGGCTTCTAACTCCCGTAACGACTGTCAGATCTACGAATGACAGCCGGGACCAACGGCTTCACGTGCTTTCCGAGGCACGAAGTGGTCTCGATATGTAGGTAATGGATGTCACCGACTGCCTATCTGACCTCCAAAACCCAGTTACTGGGTACCTAACATGATACCCCTTGGTAAGACTGGTTGTCAGACTTTTGGGCTTCTAACTACCCGTAACAACTGTCAGATCTACGAATGACAGTGGTCTCGATATGTAGGTAAGATTTAACCATGAGCCCCAATGTTTCAGTAGCTGAAAAGAAAAATGAAAAAAAAATCATTCTTTAATGTCACTTTTGTCTTTCCTTAACAGGAAACCACAAATACAAAAGTTTACGGTTTCCTTAATTCCCTGAATAATATTCAAATGAATCAGAAAACTAAATTCGGTGAAATGCTAAATATATTACGGACGAGAATACATTCGTCAAGTAAAAATAGTTTCTAAAAGTTTTAACGAAATACCGCGAACGATTCCACTTCAGTCCTTATATTTTTATTTTTGGTTGACTCACTAAATTAGGTACCTACCCAATTATTATAAAATAATAATAATAATGAAAATTAATGAACTATTATTAAAAAGTGTGTTCCGCGGAGCCTAAGGGTTCCGCGAAATTATTTATCAAATACAACTATCAGTCAATATACCGAACTATAGAGCAGAGCAATCTATCTACCTTCTATCTATCTTCTATCTATCTATATAAATAAAAAGAGAAGTCCTGACTGACTGACTGACTGACTCATCAACGCCCAGCCCAAACCCTTGAACCTAGAAAGCAGGAATTTTGCACAGAGGTTCCCTTTGTAATGTAAACAAGGAATAAGGAAGGAATTCCCGGTAGCACGTTCCCGTGGGATATTTTCCGATATCCACGCGGTCGAAGCCGCGGGCAAAAGCTAGTTCTTAATAAAATTGTGAATCATTTGTATTCTTCTCATTAATAGTTAAAGTACTTATATAATGTTTTTTAATAAAAATTTTGTTCTTATTTGAATTGCACTGTCTTTGATTTGTAATAATTTGCTTGTGGCGGCATCTACATCGCCACACATACGAACTACGCATCACAATGACATGACGCCACAAAAATCTTGCATCGCGAAATTAGAGTTTACCGTGCCACTAGCATAATAATATTATGCTAGTGGCACGGTAAACTCTAATTTCGCGATGCAAGATTTTTATTATAATAACGTCCCGACATAAACCGTCGGGCAGTTGCCAACCAGGGGCCCTACTCCCTAAGTCCGTCCGTTTACCCGTCCGTCTGACTTAACGATCCATCAAAACAAGTGTAAAAGTTAAATTTTTCGGACGGGCAAAAACACATCGGGAGTAGGGACAACTGTCGTATCGTGTTGCCATTCATACTTCGTTCGGGCCCCGAACCAATCATACGTCCGTAGGTGATACGGAGTAGGAAACGCCCGTAACGAAGGCCGAAACTACGGACTTCGTGCTTAGGGAGTAGACCCCCAGACACGACACCCGTCTGGTCGGAGGATCATCCCTTTTCAATGGAGGATGAGTGAACTTTACACCCTGTTGCTCATGCCTCCATACATTCATATCTTTCACGACAGCCATTGCAATAAACTGCAATACCATTATTGTAATTAACTACAACACGATATCTGTCACCGTACTGTACACACATGACATTACAAAAAAACATACATGCGTCATTATGAATGATGAAGTCTTCATTCATGATGTTCCTAGTTACACAATGTTGGTGTGCGTTGCGAGATTTTCCCACGACTGGGCAGTATAGTTGGCGACCAAGTTGCGAGATCGGCATAATAGTCATAGACCACCCACATACGAGAGCCAAGTCAGTAAAGATAGTTTTGTACCAGCTATTCGAAAACGATCTAACACATAATCATAACATTACGGCTGTAATCCTTGAAGTGTAGGCAGAGGTGTTATTTATACGTGTTCCCGCAATTACGACATTAACTAAAGACACAGGTAGTGCTAGTGGCCAGTAATCATAAAAAGATAAAATAATTAATAAATTGAAAAAAAAAATCCAAACAAACTAAATAATAACTAAAATTAGGATCACTCTATGCAAAGGACTCATTCATAAAGCTATTTTCTATGTCAGCTGTTAAGGTCTTTGTCTTTGAACCTTTTTATTTCTTTCTCGTTCGTTTGAATTTCTTCTCTGCGCTACAAGTTGCTCTAAGATGCTATTTTAGAAAATTAAAGTTGAATGAAATTAAAATATCTTTACAAAACGAAGACGCGGAACCAAATACGCGTGTCAATTTAATGTCGTCCAAGCAGCGGCACGTTGTATAGTGCCTACCCCCACAATTCGCCAGTAATAGGGGGCGAGCCTATTGCCATCAACTGGGCATTAATCCAGACTCCGGGCTGCTTCTGAGGAATTCCAGATGGAAAAACCCAATAACACTTTGCACGGCCTGGGAATAGAACCCAGGACTTCATGCAACGATATAGTACTCTGAAAATATGGTACCTGAAACTCCTACATCGCAAACATCATCCTGTCATCTGTCAAACAGGTATGAATGACAGAGATGATAATGCTTTGTTGCCACTTTTAAAAATTCGTTGTGCCATAAATACAGTATGGAACTGAAACATGTTTAATAAATTAAACTATAAGTAATACTGATCCACAGAAGTATAGCAAAATATAGTATCAAATTAAAAACCATAAATAAAAAAGTAAATTTTTCAAACGAAATAAATTCAGTAAAAGAAATCACTCTGTTTAGACAACCTCTCTGTTTAGACACTCTGTTTAGACTCTACTTTTTGACCTAATTACTGCACCGATTTCGTTTATTTTTTGTATATCGTCAGCATAGGCGATATCAAGTATCTGGTAGAATTTATTGCACATATGTGAGCTCCATACCATGTACAGGGTTATTTTAAATGGGTTGTTTCTATGCTCGGACTTTTAATTACCTGCACTAAAATGACACTTCTTAAGCGTCATTTCGTTAAAAAATGTTCCCATTTGATAGCGAAGTGACAGCAGAAGTGTCATTTCACTGCAGCTAATTAAAAGTCCGACCATAGAGATCCACGATTCTATTGTTCTTCTTTGTTTTTAAATCTATGAATTCCTAACGGGTCTACAAGATTTTTCCAAAGTACAGTCAGTAAAAACAATAGGTAAATAATATGTCTTGAATTCATGCAAGCCTATTTGTAGTACTTTTTGTAAATTACAATACTAGCTTTTGCCAGCGGCTTCGCCTGCGTGGAGGTCGCAAAAATTAATCCAAAAATAATGCTGGGATAGAACATATCCCATGTGTCAATCCAGATTATTAACTATCTGTGTGCCAAACATCCAAATCCTATAAGTGGGATAACACTTATGATTAAAATACTATCTTGAATTCATACGAGCCTAGTACTGTTTGTTAATTAATACTAGCTTATAAAAAGTATCCCATCTGTCTATCCATGTGCCTTTCATCCAAATCCGTTCAGCCATTTTATGGTGAAAGCGTAACAAACAAACTCACTTTCGCATTTATAATATTAGTTAGGATTAGAATTAAGTATCCGTATTTCAAATCTTGTTGGCCCAAAACTTCACCACTACCACGGCATCGGAGGTGGCAGCGCAGAGGTCACAGAGGACAGGATAGGAGGTGCCTGTCCAGTATGGTTTTGTAACCCACAATTCCCACCCTTCTGCCGTGCACCTATTCCTTTGGAAGTTATATCATAGATTAACACAGATGGGACACTCCGCAAAATCATTTAAATAAAATGCAACTCTTGCTACGACACAATAAAGTGCAATTCAGGTCGCACAACGCTTATTACCTACAGTTATATTCAACTACAAGCTGCCTCTCTTTCTATCGCGTAACTCTTATACCTTCTGACCTACTGAATTAGCCCCGTGGACGGGGCCCGCCGCGTACTTGTAGCTTCATACCCAAACTGCGGAGTGTCCCATCTGTATTAATCTGTGGTTATACTCGATTCCACCTTGATCAATAAAAAGTTTATTTACCTACCAAACTGCTGACGCCATTGGCTTTAAAATAGGCTAAATAAATAACGCTGAACGATACTGGGCCAATAGGCGTGCCTTCATTGTCTGGCTAATACCGGCGTGAACCAGATTCAACTAGATTTATCCAGATTTCAGATAAGTACGTGCCACGTAGAGTAATCTGCTCGATTTTTCAGTGTTTGCGAAATTTACAGAAGTGAAATGGGGTTAACTGGATTTGAGTTTAGAATTGGAAAATGGGAGAGTGGGGATAAAAGGTTGCATTTATATTTTTTTGGAATATTTTTGTAAAGTTTATTTACAAAGTACTTGAAATCAAAATGTATCGTTAAAAAGCGAGACAAAAATTCTGTTCATTTTATAATCGTTGCATCCATTTTCAGGTAGCTCTAATTGTCGATTCTCTGTAATGCGATATTGTTGAAATTATTTGAATGGAAGCTGGTTTAAAATGCTAATGGAGTTAATTGAGCGATCCAATTGACGTAGCGGTTAATGGTTAAACGTTGGGTTTTGTACAAACAATATTGAACAGTCCTCGGTTCGATTTCCGCAAAGCACAATTAGTCAATAATATTGGTATTATAAGCTTTATAGAAGTGTGAGTGTAATATAACAATAAAAATTAAAATATAACTTGCTTTATAAATTATTTTATTATTTAATTTAAATAGCGATCCTTTTTTTTTTTTTTTTTTTTTTTTTTTTTTTTTTTTTTTTTGAGGGTGGGAAATCATCAAATAACTTCTCCCGCTCTGGGTGGAGCGGGAGGGCGTGTCAGACTTTTACTGACTAAAACCCACCCGTGTTCCTTCAGTTGCCTATGCCAGGGCCGCGGTAACCCTTTCAGACAACCCGCGACCCCAGCGGCGTCGGCCCTATTGGGCCCCGTCACTTGCTGACATCTCTTTGAGGCGCGCGTGGAACACAACGCGCCGTCGACTCGGGCCTGGTCCTTACCGGACGGCGAGCTACCCGCTGCTCACCGTCCGCAGGCCCGCGCCTACGGTGGCCGGAAATCGCCCCGCGATTCCCGCCGCCCAGGGCGTCTCCTGCGGCGACTGAGGGCGTGAGGCTGCCTCTCCCTCACGCGTTCCGCCTCCTCCTTCGCGAGCATCACTGCTTCGCAGAAGGAGGTGACGGCCTCCCATGCACTCTCGCTCCGAACCATGGCCTGGACCAGGCTCGGACGCGAGAGATCGCCGCCGCCGATCGCCTCCGTGAGAACACGGCGGTGCTCTGCCCAAGCCGGGCAGACCTCCACTGTATGCTCCACCGTGTCCTCCGGGCGATCCACACAATGGAAACACCCGGGCGTTTCCTCCCGCCTTATTCGAAACAGGAACCTCCCGAAACAACCGTGTCCGGTGAGGACCTGCGTCAGGCGGAAGGTGAGGACGCCGTGGCGCCTCTCTAACCACTCCTCAAAGAGGGGACTTATCGCCGCTATTGTGGCGTGCCCAGCGCTGGGTTGCGACAGTCTCGCTCTCCATGCCGCCATGAGATCCCGCCGGAGCTCTGTCCGCTGTACCGTGATTTCTCGCGGCAGCGGAGTTACGCCCCGGCGTTTCGCCTCCTCGCGCCACTCCCACACGTGCGCGAGGACCTTTGCCTCCAGATCCCACGGCGGCAATCCGGCAAGGAGGCTCGCCGCCTCCCGGGAGACCGTGCGGTATCCCCGGACTAGCCGGATGGCCATGACCCTCTGGGACGCGTTCAACCTGCCGGCTGGTCCCAGCCTTAGGGAACGCGCCCACACCGGTGCTCCGTAAAGGGCCATGGACCGCACGACCCCCGCGTAGAGCCTCCAAATAGCGATCCTTATCTTGATATTGCAATAAGTAGAGGTATATTTGAGTCTGTTATACTGAATGCGATTGGTTGAATGAACATGTTGACACCTATCTGATATATTATGACGACACGGTTGGCGCAGTGGTTGAGCGATTGACTGCTGCGCAGCATGTCGCGGGTTCGATTCCCGCACGGAACAAATATTTGTACGACCTACAAGTATTTGTTCCGAGTCTGGGTGTTTTTCTATCTATAATATGTATGTATTTACAAAAAAAAATGTATATAAGTAGTTTATCAGCCGTCTCGTTACCATAACACAAGCATTAGGTTGCTTAGCTTGGGACTAGATGGCGTTGTGTGAAATGTCCAAGGATATTTATCTACTGCGCTCCATTGCTCGTTGGCAGGCCTTGAGTTTGCACTTCTGGATGTATGACACCATCAGTCACAAAGAGTATTTAACCACAAGACATTAATTCCTTCATGGACCAATAGCTCTTCCAGACATTTTTCGTTCGTCTTTTGACTTCTTTAGAATAGAATACTTGCTTAGTGCAAGTAAAGGTATTCCTGGACATGTTGCATTGTCTCCCCGTCTACTTTTAACTACGTTTTTATGTGTTTCTTTGCACATAAATTATTATAGGTGATCCTAAGCCTAATATATATCGGACACTAGTCCGCGTAAATAACAATAAATCTTATTTCCCCCGACCCAACCCGTTCATCGTATCATCTGCCGGTGCCCACACCATCAATTCGAAGTCGCTTAGCGTTCTTTCTGACTTTTTTCTTTTTGCACGGCTCCTAAAGGTCATAGCGTGATGTTAGCCTATAGCATTTCTGAAGAACTGGGCTATCAAGTGCAAAAAGAATCCGATTGGTGGTTCCAGGGATTAGCGCGTTCAAAAAAACAAAAAAACAAACTCTTCAGCTTTAATAGTAGTATAGATTTAGGACAAAGACAGATCTAATAATAAACAATGTTTAAGTTACTTTATTTGATACTAATGATTATTTTTAATTGTTACAGATGGTTCCAATAAAGCAGAAAGCGGTTCATTACTGTAAGTATCTTCAACTTTAATTGTGTTACTAATAGATCATTATTGTGGAATGAAATTAAATCTAGTTTCAACGAACCGTCTAACTTATTTCAGATACGGTATTTTGGGATTTACCTTAAAGTTTAATTTTATATGACAGGTAGGTATCATAGATATATGGATACAGGATTTTTTTGTAAGCTACACAAAGCATTAAAAAGTGCCCAAAGGGTGTGATAGTTGACGCCATTTAGAGAATTTTGAGCCGTACTTTGAAGTATGTTTTTTTTTAATTTTCAACTGCATTTTTTTAAATAACCCTATTTCTGAAAGTTAATTGTCAAAAGTGCCTCAGTTAAAATTGATATGTTAAATATGGACATTTTGGAGGTCCCATTTTTTTTTATTTTGATAAATCTTGAAAAAACTGAAAATGGATTATTTAAAAAATAACTACAAGCAAAAAAAAAATTAAAAATATATTTCAACTATCAACAACTATCACACACAGCTTTCAAACACCCTGTATTTCTATGATAGGTACAGACCGGTACATTTTATGATGTTAACATAGGATATTATAAAGTAAAATAAAAATTATTTACAAAGCTTTTATTGTAGACGTACTTAAATAAATATCTATCTATCTGTTTGTTTGATAGATCTAACTGAATAAAACGAACTAACTGACATTGATTTCGATCGGATACAAACTGAAATCCCTCGTTTGGAAGAATTTTGAAGATTCGAATTTTCAAGTTCCAAATTTCATGTTTAGTCAGTGCATTGACTGTGAGTTAATCAGTTAGTCAGTCACAAAACTGTTCTATGATTGCCTGAAATATTTAAAATATGTTACCACCAGGAGCTTTATCATAATTCATAAGCCGTCAATATACCGGATCTGTCTCCACGATTTCTCGATCAGCATCAGCTATAACCTTTAGGTCATTGTCTCTCTCAGCCCAAGCTCTGCTATACTTTCTAATTTATTACATTCGTGAAATATCTCGCTCTAGTGTTTCAACCTTAGTGTATCAATATCGAAAAGAGCACCGATTTAGTTGGTAGTTGGTATATTATGCAATTTGTTGTCACGAAGTTTGAACTAATATTTTATACCTTCACTTACGAATACCTTTCACAGTCAAGTGATGGATATAAGACTCTTCCCATTCGCTCTATAGAACGCTGTTCTGTTCTTAGTCTACCTTATCCATCCTTACTTTTAAATCATTGCCAATATCATAATCATTAGTTACTAGATAAGAATACAAATAATCTACAAAAAATCCAAAGCTTGTATAGCACTACGTATTTTTGTATGCTTACTTTTCCTTTCCTAAGTGACTAGGTACACAAGGAATAAAAAACACGTCAAAATAATAATGAAATATTCACCAATACTTGAAATACTTGAAATTCAAACGCATGTAGCGTCTGCAGCATAGCATATCTAAAGCAGAACGAATCTATTGTTCAAACCAGAGCGCGTCCGCTATGCGACGCGCCATCGCCAGTTTATTTTCTTTGTCTATTTCATACTTCTAACATTTTCCTCCTCACTACCTTGCTATATATCCTCTTCTACCATCTCCAAGGCCTCGTGTATCCCTGTATGATGTCGCAACGATTCATCCTCTTAATCCTACTAATCCTGCTGATAAATCTAGCAGGCATTTACGACGTCACCTCACGTGGCTTGCTTGTCCTCCTTATCATGTTCAAACATTTAGTATCTATGTAAAATTTTGTGGAGCATTAAACTGAAGAGTTACGATCTTTCGGAGTTGAATGTCCTTTTTGATGTGATGCTTGAATAACGTCTGTGCGTGTGTAAATTTGGTTTGTAAAGAATGGGCTGACTAGAGCTTGTGGTACCTAGACTTAGTAAATGCTAGTTAAACTGTAAGAAGGCGAATATATACTAATGCAATTCAAAACAGTAGCAAACAACTTATTTCGAAAACGACAGAATAAATGTTGCTACAAAATGTATTAAGTAATAACAACAAGGAGGTCGTTTAAATATTAAGTTTACCATCTTAAAAGGAAGCAGTGTCACAAAGTCATTTTCAACCCCTTAAATAAATAAATTTCTCGTACAAATCCTCAGGAAAAGCTCTATCAACCAAATATCCTCCAAGAATTAGTCCGTCCCCAATTAAATATCATTATGACATCAGCATGGTGGCTTCCTTGTCAAGAAAAGGCCTACTGTTCAACGCAAAATTTAATTTTCCTTTCAAAACAACTCCTTTAAATTCTTAATAGTACAGCCATAAGGCCTAAATTTAAATTTGTAATAACTATTTGGACCGTAAAAGAATTTTGGTGAAGATGTAGGCCACGCAGGGACCAATTTTGGTTGGCCTCTAAAACTTCTTTGTGTAGCCTCATTTTTAATGCGTGTAGCTGCACGAAGAGCGGTGGGGCGGGTCTGGGTATGTTGGACATCTACTGATTTATTTTTTCTTTGTTTGCTGAGGACAATGTTGACATGTCTTTTTTTTTAAATTTCGGTCTGGTGTTAGAATAATTTCTGTCTGGCCAGTGACTTATGGCTTTTGTTATGTTATGGAGCAACACGTGTTGCCTGACATGTAATGAATGTGTTTTTTTGTTTCCTATGTTTCACTATTCATTAGTTTTGAGCGAGATTTTGTATCTTGTCGTCATCGTGTGGAATTTATGATGGTTACAAGATTGTTATTAAATGGCACTCTATTGATTGTGGTAGGTATAATTATCTATGATTCATGATGCGAGTTATGACAATTGTTTTGTCTAGAAACTATTAACAATTATTCGGTTTCGAGCTTGAGAATGAGTAATGTAAGTACCAGTTAGTTTAATGGAATTAATTGTAGCCTGTGAATTTTCTGCTGAACAATTTGCAATACGAATTACATGATTGCTTTTCATTTATGTGTTTCCAGCAATATGCAGCTGTATTGGTATAACGTTCAATCTGCCTAGCCTTTTCCCAACTATGTTGGGGTCGGCTTCCAGTCTAACCGGATGCAGCTGAATACCAGTATTTTACATGGAGCGACTGCCTGTCTGACCTCCACAACCCAGTAACTGGGTAATACGATACCCCTTGGTAAGACTGGTTGTTAGACTTACGGGCTTCTGACGACCCGTAAAGACTGTCAAAGATTCACGAATAACAGCCGGGACCAACGGCTTAACGTGCTTTCCGAGGCACGGAGGAATCTCGTTATGTAAAGATGGTCACCCATCCACGGACCAACCCAGGCAAGCGTAACTTAACCTGACGGATCGACCCGTGCGGCTGTTATTACTTAGCCACGAGCTCCTCTCCTCCTGTATTCGTATAACGTTACAAAACTGAAATTATATTAGTTTCACACAAAAATCCTTAAGAAACTTCAAGCACTTAATAAAATTCCTACATTAAATTATTTTTCCCATCCCTTTAATTTCCTACAACGACAACGAACACGTTTTACTTCGCACAGGTGGAAATGAGAAATTCCATTTGTTTTATCTTAACGAAATCTGTATTAAGGCTCTTACAGACAGAGGCGATATCGCGGTCGCGACGCGATATTTCGATATTATATCCGTAGAAAAATATCGCGTCGCGACGCGATATCGCCTCTGTCTGTAAGAGCCTTTATTCGGATCAGCGGAACGCGAGCAAAATTTTTATTCGTATAAAATTGAATAAATAATTATTTTTGCGGTTGTTCCAATTTCCCCGCGTTCACCCTAAGTTACTGAAATTGTTTTATTATTCTGTACATGAATTACTTACGAAAATAAAGATGTGCTTATGACAGATTGGTTTGAAAATGAACACAGAGTTAGATGACTTGGTCGCTGTGGAAGACTTTTGGAAAGATCTGTGCACATTTATTATTATTAAGTACTACTAACATTAATAATAATAATGTATTTATTTTAATTATAATAATAAAAAAAAAAAATTATATATTATTTATTAATAATACATATAATAATAATATATTGTTTAATTGTATTTTATTAATTATTATTACTTATAATAAAACCATGTGTCAAAATGGCACGTTTTAAAACACGAAACAGAGTCACAGCGCTTTCATTTCTTTCTCAAGTTATTTGGGACCTCCGTGGATTTACTATGTAACTAGCACTTCCTGTGCGGCTTCGCCCGCGTGGATGTCGGAAAATATCCCACGGGAACGTGCTACCGGGAAACCCTTCCTTATTCCTTGTCTACATTATAAAGGGAACCTCTGTGCAAAATTTCAGCTTTCTAGGTTCAAGGGTTTGGTTAGGCTGGGCGTTGATGAGTCAGTCAGTCAGTTAGAATTTTTCCTTTTATATTTTAAAGATATAGGTACGGACTATAAATATACATATACCTATTTGGGTACCTCATGATTATTATTTTTAAATCAATGACGTCTTTAAGTGTGTTGTAGGTACCATATTTTCTGTCTGTTTTGTAGCTGTGAGATTGAATATACATTACGAAAAGGGGTCACTTTGCGATTTTTTCTATCCAGCAAAGTGAATCTAATCGTGTTAATAAAAGCGATTGCATGTCATTCACATTAGGTACTTATGTCGAAAAATTAGTAAAACAATACATAGACACAAAGATAAAGCTCTACAAAACATGTACAGACAACAGCACATTAGGTACCAAACTATCAAATTTCTCCAAATGATATTACACCTTAAAATGCTAGTGGTTAAGCTCAAAATCTAATGAGAAAATTTGACAGTTTGTGGTAACTTGACCTGTTGCTGTGTGTGCCTAATATAACTTCAATTTAGGTAGATATAATACTGTCACACTGACAACATAGGATGGATCCCCAATCCATTCGCCAAGAGTAACCATTACTCAGCATTCAGGAATAATCAAGATAGTATCCTTAAAGTAACTAAAAAAAAAGTGAAAGTGAGTTTGTTTGTTACACTTTTACCCTAAAATGGCTAAACAGATTTTGATGAAATTGACATGTAAGTAGCTCTGGATCTGGAGAAGGACATAGAGGCTACTTTTCTTCCTGGATCGCAGACGAAGCCGCGTGCAACAGCTAGGTAGTATTTTTTAAACAGACAGCTCTTAGAATTAATATTCTGTAGACTTCGTATTTATCGGATAAAAGATCATAGTGATGATAACATATTCGTCGCAAGCGCAACCCCCTTATATGGCACTATAAGATAATCTCGAGGAAAGTGTGTACAACCTACTATATTGTTTAGAAAACTATACCCCTTTATTTATTTAAAACATAATAGTTGCTTACGACCAAATCACTTATATTTTAGTAGCTAAAACTATGAATAGGAAAAAAAATACAACAAAAAACTTATACTAACTTACGATACTATTTACTTAGAAACAAAATAGATATTTACAAATTTGTTACGGCTTATCACGGCTTTAGGGAATACTGGCTTGATACTATGTTATAAATACAAGTATTACTACGTGATTCATACTGTAGAAAACGTATATTATTATACTCATCAATCGGCCTCATCCTTCATTTGAACCTCTACTGTACTTACATCTATATAATGCTCTGTACCTTTAAAGACTCCATTCACGACAAACAACCCATTCTTCAACTCTTCTTCAATGCATTTACACTCCAACAACGTTAACACAACCTTTACACCACACACATAAAGTCTACATTCAAATGCTTACAACTTCACAAGCAGCAAACCTAATATTGTTACGACGCAAATCGATTTACGTTCGGAAAATTGTTAAATAAATCGTATATGTCCGATATAAGGTTGAGTTTTGAATGTGTTTAAGTTCATGGGGTGCATAATGGGTTATTGAAAGGACACGTGCAGCTCGGCCCAGATGCGTTGAGATACATATGCAAATACCCTTTGTTGTATACGCCATTGCGTCACCATAACGGTATATGATTATAGCCCCGAGTTTATAATTTTGTACCAAATTTGGTGCTATTTCCATGGCTTTCGGCTATTCTTGGTAGAATGGGTGGAAGGGTTATTTCACGCTGGTATTATAGTAATGAGCTTAAAATTTGGGTTCAGGTTCTTGATTAACTATATTTAGAATGGTGTACCTACATATTTTTAAAAGGCAGCAGGATCGATCGATCAGAGGGGCACTTCCCGTATTTTTATCAACGTTCGCAATCTCATGTCTCAAAAAAATTCAAAATTAAAAAAAAAATTGTATAGCAAATGCTATACATTTTTTTTTTTTAATTTTGAATTTTTTTCCTACCTTACCTACATTTTTGACATTTGATTTTCGCTGGTATGATATTGTGACTTGAATTTGAACGGTGTTAGGTACGAGAATTGGCCTTCGGTTCAGTTGGTACGTAGATGGCTGACTATATTTACCTACCAAGACCCTTCCGTGCCTCGGAAAGCACGTTAAGCCGTTGGTCCCGGCCGTCATTTGTGGATCTTTGACAGTCGTTACGGGTCGTCAGAAGCCCGAAAGTCTGACAAACCAAGGGTTATCGTATTACCCAGTAACTGAGATGTGGAGGTCAGATAAGCAGTCGCTCCATGTAAAATACTGATACAAGTATTCAACTGCACCCGGTTTGACTGGAAGCCTACCCCAACGTATTTGGGAAAAGGCTATAGGCAGCTGATGACGTATTTTTAAAAAGTAAATTTCTAATGAAGCGCTCACATATGTCCAATTTAGTTCATTAACGATTAACTAGCGATAACTTATGAAACGCAATCTTGTTTGAGTAAGATAACGTGAGAATTTGTGAAGTTTTTGACAGTAATTTATTTCGACTTTGCCCAGCGGATTTTTTTTTTATTTTTTTTTATTAGCCTACATTGTGTCATATGCTGGGCAAAGGCCTCTTCAAAAAATTCTAAGTAGGGAAAAACCAGCGGAAAAAATTCTAAGTAGGGAAATACCAGCGGAAAAAATTCTAAGTAGGGAAAAACCAGCGGAAAAAAATTCTAAGGAGGGAAAAACCAGCGGAAAAAACATTCTAAGTAGGGAAAAACGCTCGACTCGAGAATTGAACCTTCACTAACGACTGTATACAAAAGAAAAATCATTGATTTTCTTCTTTACTACTCCACAAACAAACTAAAAAAACAATTAATTCTTCCGTCTGACTACATTTTTAAAACACTTCAAACGCTCGCTTTTAATTGTAAAATAAACATTTATGTTACAAAACTGAAACAATGAAACATTTGGTGCGAAACACTTCACAATTGTAACACTCGTTAGAGAAATTTTACAATTTATTTTTGGATATACTCCTCTGTTTAAAATTGTTTTAAAATACGAGGAAACTGGTTGGAGCCATGTGTTTTAACAATTATTTTAAAATATGAGTAAAAGTTGGAATATTTTTGTACTAAGTAACAGTCTATTTTGGTACTTGGATAGCAGTCAGAACTGTAGATTCTATATACATATATTATATACATTGTAGTCAACTTACTAATAGAAAAATTAAAAGGCTAATAACTGGGGTCAGGGTAGAATAGAATTATGGACTCGCCTTGTTAGCACATTCTTTTGACGATAACAAGCAGGAATCAAGCATCATTTATTTTCTCATAGAGACAGCATTATTAGAACTTATGAGTTATTATTACAAAACAAGATTTATCTTTCGGACCAAGATTTTAGCATCGGGCTATTTTTTAATTATGAACGTTATTCTGACAACGTTAACGATCTAAATACAAAAAAAAACGGTTAAGAGCAAGTCGGACATTGTTTTATTTTTTCTGTGATCTTTACATTAACTTCTATCACTTAAAATAATTTTAGATTTTTTCTCAATGCAAACTTCGGAGATAAAAATAATAATAATCTAAACTTTATTAAATTTTAGGTATTAGACATAACAAGAGACATGGAGATAGTTGTAAAAGTACAATACTGTGGCGCAGCTATCAATGCCCAACACAAAATACAAGGAAGACATTGTTGTTCCAGATTTTCACATATACAGGGTGTCCGGTAAAGAATGGATAACCTTGGAATAGCATATTACAGACATGATGGCCGTTCTTAAAAAAATACAAAAAAAAAATATCCCCACTAGTAGGTACACACGGCTACACATCAAGCTATACATTTCTAGTTTAGACTGACCTCTCATTGTAAGGAAATCCTATACAATGCGAGATCAGCTTATACTGAAAATTTGATCTGTTGTCGTGCGTACATTATGATTTTTTGGAGTCTCCAAAAAAATTTTTTTTAAAATTTTTTTTTAAATTTTTTTTTTGTAATTTTTTAAGAACGGCCATCATGTCTGTAATATGCTATTCCAAGGTTATCCATTCTTTATATGAAGTATGTATATGAAGTCACACCCTGTATATGAAGTCTTAATAAATGACACAGCCATAGATGAGAGCTATTTTGTCATATATTATGAGACAGTGGATTAACCCGAGCCCATTAAAAATAAAAAAGTAAGGTGTTCTCACCATTATTCCTCAATTGAACTATGACCAAATAAAAAAACCGGTCAAGAGCGAGTCGGACTCACGCACCCAGGGTTCCGTTCCGATTCCTGAAAAAGCGTGCTATTTAGAGACATCGTTTTATTTTTCCTGTAATCTTTACATAAACTTCTATCACATAGAATAATTTCAGATTTTTCTCTTTGCAAACTTCGGAGATAAGGGGGGGGGGGAACGGTATTTTTTTTTACATTTTTCATCAAAAGTCGAAAACTGTGCGGCCTAAAAAAAAATAAAAAAATGTTTGAGAATGTGCAAACAGTGCTCTTTCATATGATACCCCACATGCCCTAGTAGACCCACTTTGAATTTTTAAGACCCCCTTTCAGTCCCTGTTGCAAAAAAAAATCATATATTTTTATTTCTTTCTTATTTGCAAAGTAGTTGGGTAAACGTCATTTAAAATTGTTCCAAATTTCAAGTTGATAGCATTAGTAGTTCTTGAGATATCCAGCTGTGACAGACAGACAGACAGACAGACAGACGGACGGACAGACAGACAGACAGACAGACTGAGTCACACCATAAGGGTTCCTTTTTTACCATTTTGGTACGGAACCCTAAAAACCAACATATCACACGCCCGTATCCCCGAAGGACGGTAAACTGTCTTAGAAAGTTAGATCCCGCAACGGACTTAATCCGAAAATACGAGGAGTACAGGAAAAAGAGTACACTGTATAGAAAAAGTATATAACATTATGTAAGGCTTGGTCTCAAGAGGGTTGAAAAGAGAAATATTGAGGTAACACCAATAAATTGAAGGTGCCATGTGAAGATACCGGTCGATATTCAATAGAATCTTGATATTAAATGTAAATAACTACTGCAAAACAGACTTCTAAAATTAAAATTGTAAACAGCCAAACGGAATATTACCTTAATCACCGAATTTGGCAGACAGCTATGTGATAATAACCAACAACATTAGAAATCAGAATAACACTGAAGCTACTCATTCTCTTGAAATATTGCCTTTCCTAGATCGTTTATGTCATTTTCAACACCTTGGGTGTGCAGATAGATCAGATAGATTGTCTTTTTTTGGTAGCCTAATTTTCATCCCACTGTTTCTTTCCATTCACCACTTACAAGGGATTTTTATCCCACTGATCCTTTCCATTGGGTTTTCCATCCCACTGTTCCTTTCCATTCACCACTTTCAAGGGTTTTTCATTCCTCTGTTCCTTTCCATTCCCATTTTCAAAGGATTTTCATCCCACTGTTGTTGTTCTGTTATTAAGGGTACCTCCTTGAAAATGTGAAAGGCACAGTGGACTCAGGAAAGTTTCAACTGCAATCGATTTTATAGCATTTCGTATTTCTACAACGTCTTTCTAGAGAATTAACTCAAACTTTTCGGTAACTGTCAATCCAATATCTTTTCCATCATCGCTGTCGCTGATAGAATGTCACTTTATATATTTTATTTTTTTATTTATTTATTAGGTACACCAACAGCAGTACACATATTGAAATTAAACAAGTAAAAAATATTTAAAATACTGGTATGTATGCCTATTACAGGTATACACAGCATTCACCACAAAACAACAATCTATCTAGACCCTCTTAGCTGGTTTTCACTCGGATATCGAATGGTATAGACAACTAAAGCCAAGTTTCCAAGCAACACAGTGATTCAGGTCACCAACGTGCCCAATAACCCACCCTTCGCAAAATAGACAAGTAAAATAATACGAAAAGCCTTGAAAAGACAATTTATTTTGACTCAATAGAAGATTATCCAAGAATTAATAACGACTGGAGGATTACCTATACAATTTGCTTTGCAAGCTCTTTGCTACGTAATTATTTTATCCGCTATATAAATATGGAAGCATATTTTCTACCTGGATTCCTTTTATGATCAGACTAAGGCGAAAGCGCCAGGATAGGCCACGAAATTCAAATTTTCCTTCGTTTTTTGCAATTTCTTCAGTATCAGGTTTTATGTTGATCTGAATATGATTTGCTAACGTAACAAATCAGAATTGTAATCATTAAAATCATCAATATAACTCTCTAATTTCATATTATATTGAGTGACTATTTCATGGTATCTTGACATTTGAGGATTATACTAAATTAAGAAGTTGTATTACTGATTCTAATGATTATAATTCTGTAAATACATATTTGTTTCCTGTCGCAAATCATACTTTAATCAATGTACAGTGACACTGAGCTACAAATTGCAAAAATCGTAAAAAAAAAATGAATTTCGTGGGCTATCTTAGCACTTCCCCCGGCGAGTAGTGCTGCCATCTAGCGCCACCATTGAGAAAAAAGTCTGAGAAAAGAGACATGGAACATTTTGAAATTTCCTATGCTCACATTTAACGTTTTTAGCGTTAACTGCTAAGGCTTCAAACCTAGGAGGTTCCGAGTTGATTTTTTTGATTTAAAACATTCTACCTCATCTGACTAAAAATGTGAGCATAGGAAATTTCAAAATTCTGATGCGTGTGTGTGGAAATATTTATTCTGTCCAGTTGATTGTATTAAGGGTGTAGGTGTAAACAGTGGCAATATTTTAAAGGGTCATTGTACTCATCATTATGAACAACTTTTACAATGGGACCAAATTTGAAATCGCGAAAAAAAAAACCGCTATTCAGTACTTTATGTAGGTACATATTTCGTCAGAACAGCGGATTTTTTCGCGATTTCAGGTTTGGTGCCATAGTTAAAGTTGTTTAATATGATGAGAACAATGCATGACCCCTTAAAAGATTGCCACTGTCTTACACCTAAATTAGTTAAAGAAAATTTGTAGTGTTAAATACTGTGCGATGGTACGGAAGTTACGGAACCCATTATGTGCGAGTCCAACTCGCACTTGGCCACTTTTTCATACCTATTTCTATCCCCATACGGTTCTTTTATATTTCCATTCAATTTTAACTCACGTATGCCATTTGAAAAGCTTCTTTTCTTTACACATGCAACATTTGAATATCAATGAAAGACACGTATCAGGTTTTTTATGTGTAAAAGGTCCTTAAACTCAGTAGTACTGTTGGGCTGGTTTTAAAAAGAATTGATGTGTTCTTTAGTATGTAGGGTCTGATGACCTCGTCGTGATGGAATTTGGTAGAGAGTCGATCAGGTCAAGCTACCCGCTTGCCGCTGTTGGTTCGTGGTAATACGATACCCCTTGGTAAGACTAGTTGTCACTTTCGGGCTTCTGACAGCTCGTAACGACTGTCAAAGTTCCACGAATGACAGCCGGGACCAACGGCTTAAAGTGGTTTCCGAGGCACGGAGAAGTCTCGTTATGTAAGATGGTCACCCATCCACGGACAACCCCGGCAAGCGTAGCTTAACCTGATGGATAGAACCGTGCGGCTGTTATTACTCAGCCACGAGCTCCAAAGAAATACATCAAAAATATACATTAATTTCATGCGTAACAATATTATTATAGAGGCTTATTGCAACGTCAAATTAGAAATTAGGCCCCGTATAGAACCTTTTTGGGCCACGAAACGGACGGACAAAGAATCGATATTTTAGGAAATTACATAACATATCACGCTTATTTTCCACGAAGGGTTCGGCACAGGTGTACGTATTATACATAGTGTTTTTTTTTTATATCCCATAACTCTAGGGTATTAATGAGACCATCATTATGAACAACTTTTACTTTGGGAGCGAACCCAAAATCGCGAAAAAAAATCAGCTGCTCTCCTAGAGTTATGGGATATCAAAAAAAACACGCTGTATAGTGCAACCAATAGTTCGCCACTTATGTTTAACTCCCAGGTAATAGGGGATGAGTCTATTAATAAAATAAAAATAAAATAAAAATAAAAATAAAATAAAAATAAAATAAAATAAAAACTTTTTATTTCAGACTCAAACAAAATCCATAGAATGTTAGTACAGTAAAACTTTTGAAACTAGTGTTAGTAGATTAAAACAATTAAAAAAAATAAAAATAAAATTACATACTCATCTCCTAATGTGGGTATGAACCCAGTGCTGGGTGTAACGCGTATCCAGCCTATCCGCAATAACAGCTAGGATGCTGTTGGTTCTGGCGCGCAACCTACCACTACTGCCATCAACCGGGCACAAATTCAAACTCCAGGCTGCTACCTACTGAGAAATTCCGGAATTAAACATAATTATCATACTTTTTTTATTTTTTTTTTATTAGCCCACATTGTGTCCCACTGCTGGGAAAAAGCCCCTTTTTCCTTCCAAACGTCCATGTCTTCTGCGATCTCTGGCCATGTTGGCCCTGCAAACCTTATCAGATCGTCACACCACCTTTGTCGTGGCCTGCCTCGACGGAGATGTCATCAGGCGTGCAGTGAGTGACGATCGCTTGTGAGCAGCTTAGTTGAGAGTGGAGCGCCTTGTTTAACACCTTTTTCTATGTTGAAATTGCATACTTATTCACTCCAAAATCCGCCCTAAAGTGTTCGGTTCTTACAAATGATTTTTTCCAAAGCAAGTGAGTTAAGCTTCTCAAAGAGGATTGTCCGACACCTAAAACCGAAACTCGTTTTCCAGATTTTTGCCGACAATAGCACTAAGTTCTTTATGGAGCTTCACATAAGTACGGTTTGACTAGGATGATTTCCGGATTGGGTCTAACTCATTTAAACCCGATCATATAATAGTTCTACTGTCAAAATCTGATTACCACAAAATAAATCTCGGGTCTCTCTCTCTCTCTGTAGTCGGTTCCTCATGTCTGAGGATCGTAGTCAGCTTCGGATTTGCAGGGGGCCTACTCCCTAAGTCCGTCCGTCTTTCCGTCCGTCCGTTTATCCGTCCGTCTGACATTACGATCCATTAAAACAAGTGTAAAAGTTAAATTTTTCGGACGGGCAACAACACATCGGGAGTAGGGACAACTGGCAAATCATGTTGTCATTCATACTTCGTTCGGGCCCCGAACCAATCATCCATCCGTAGGTGATACGGAGTAAGAAACGCCCGTAACGAAGGCCGAAACTACGGGCCTCGTGCTTAGGGAGTAGGCCCCCTGGAGCGGATGATCCGCCTCCACCGGTTTCTGTCCAACGCATCCCTTGCCACCGTGTAGAGTTTAGAGGACGATGATTCCTTCACCTGATCGGTCCATCGTGTTGGTGAACGACAGCGCGATCGTTTGCCTTCGGTATTCCCAACCACAATCAGTTTTTCCAAGCTTTAATATGGTCGACAAGCGGGTTTTTATTTGAAGCTGGGTTAAGATCATTGCATTAGTGCGTTTGGCACTGTATTCTCAACATTCTTCTCCAGCACCACATCTCAAATGAATCAATCCTTTGTCTTTCTCGGGCCAAAAGCTCGGGTAGTTGTCAAGTATTTCGTTGTTAAAAAACATTTAGCAAAGACAAGATCGTTACTTTCTGTTACTGAGTGAAAAGATGGTCGCGTTTCTGTTACATTTTGACACCCTTGAGGCCCTGACACTCACAATGTCGCATGCTACCATATACAGAATTTGTGACCTCCCAATATTGGCACTTTTCGCGTGACATAAGTACGATGATTGCCCTCATCTAACGATTTAAATCTTTGGACCCAATTGGCCCATTAAAATCGCTTATTTCTTGGCCACACGGTATGGGTTTATAATACCCATTCCAACGTATCTTATTGAGATTAGTTATAATATAAAATTTACATAGACCTACATTATAAAACCGTTTATAATATTTGTATAACGTATTAAATTAAAGATTATATCGCCCTGCGGCGTCGCTAGAGGCTTTGGGATATTTTGTCATATCGTTGATTGAAAAGTAAAGTTATGACAGTAGAAGTTTTCGTGAAAAGTTCTTCACGGAAAGTAATTATTTCCGTTTATGCTTTTATATTTCAAAAGACGGTTTCGTTTTGACGGGAACGATTGTTGATTAAGTTACACAGGGTTAAATTAACTTAGCTAGCGAGACTCCGCTGACGTGATGGGTGTATCTAAACCGCATTGTAGATGAAATATCACTTTAAAAAATCAGTTTTTTTTTTGTGTAAACTTCACAGATGTCATGGGTAGCGGTAGCCTTCCTCGATAAATGGACTATCTAACACTAAAATAATGTTTCAATTCGAACCAGCAGTTCCTGAGATTAGCGCGTTCAACCAAACAAACAAACTCTTCAACTTAATAATATTAATAGGTACAGACATCGATAGGTCAGCTTTATCTATATAAATAAAAAAAGAGTCCTGACTGACTGACTGATTGACTGACTCATCAACGCCCGGCCCAAACCCTAGAAAACTGAAATTTTGCACAGAAGTTCCCTTTATAATGACAAGGAATAAGGAAGGAATTCCCGGTAGTACGTTCCCGTGGGATATTTTCCGACATCCACGCGGGCGAAGCCGCGGGCAAAAGCTAGTTATTAGTATAAATATCGATAGGTTCAGTCACAGCGCGGCAGCACCAACCGTGCTATCACATATCACAAGAAATAAATAATGACTACAGTTTCCTTACTGATAAGACGATCTAGTATTAATTTAGTCAGTCCTCAGAACCAAACCCTTCATTAGAGAACTTTACCGTTAGTTACTCCTACAGCCTCCCTTCACTTTCTGTGGCACATCTTGATAAGGAATCATTATGCACCATATATTTCGTAAGTTGTAGCGAGCTTCTCGTTTCAGTCTTAATTAAAATAAGTTATACTCCATTTACAATAAGACTAAACATTTAAACAAACCTTTTTTACCCGACTGCCGCGAAGCCCAAAAGGAGGGTTATGTATTTGACCTGTATGTAAGTATGTATGTATGTATGAATGTATGTATGTCCGTTTCTTTGTTCCCTCGTAACTCCTAAACGAATGAACGGATTTGGATAAATTATACGTCTTTAGATTTGTCTTGGTGGCGCGAGTGTCACTGGCTACATTAACATCAAAAATAAACTAAAATGGCGGATTCCGGGTGACATATTGTGGAGTTCGAATTTTTTTTGTCTTCTAATACCATCAAGTGGGATATCAAAATGAAGGGTTTTAAAAGGTGATTACAAAAATATATACAACTTGTATGATTAAAAGTATTCGAAGTGACAAATCGAATTTTGATAAAAAGAAATTGCTTTGAGCAGAGTTTGGACCTCGAAGGCTTGGCTATTTGTGCACTTATCCAAAAAAGCTTTTAAATAACCTTCATGGTCAAAACTCTTTGCAAGAACTAAATCGTCTGCGATATCTTTCACATTTGTAAACTAAAAAGCTGGAAATAAAAAAGTACTTAATTAAAAAAACTAAAAAACCCGACTGCAGTAAAAAACTGAAAAGCTAGAAACAAGCCCATTTTAAATTTAATAAAAGTTGGAAGCAGGCGGGACCCGTTTGAGTTTGAAAATATAAAAATGGAATGGGTCGCGCCTGCTTCCAACTTTTATTAAATTTAAAATGGGCTTGTTTCTAGCTTTTCAGTTTTTTACTGCAGTCGGGTTTTTTAGTTTTTTTAATTAAGTACTTTTTTTATTATAGTCCGTTCAACCGATTTTGACATCTATAATTGCATTGGTGGCATGACAAAGGGTAGCTGCAGTAAACAGTTGGTATTATAACCACTTTTTTTAAATGAAACTTTGCATAGGTACTAAGTAAACTAACTGTGGCGGCATCTACATCGCCACATGTGAACTACGCATCGCACTGACGTCACGCAAAATCGTGCATCGCGCAGTCAGAGTTTACCGCGCGACAATATAACGTGCCGACATCAATCCTCGCGGGCAGTAACCCACCAGACACAACACCCATCTGGTCGGAGGATTCTCCCTTTTCCATGGAGGATGAGTGAACTTTACACCCTGTTCCTCATAACTATAAAGCAGGTCTTATGTTTTTTATTTTTTTATTACCATTATGTTCACCGCAGTAGTTACCTAAACTATTGGCGCTCAGCACTGCACTGCAGAAGACGCCCTGGGCAGCGGGAATCGAGAGCCGATTCCCGGCAACCGTTGGCGCGGGCTTGCGGACGGCGAGTAGCGGGTAGCTCGCCGTCCGGTAAGGACCAAGCCAGGCCAGGGGGCCTACTCCCTCAGTCCGTCCGTCTTTCCGTCCGTCTGTTTATCCGTCCGTCTGACATTACGATCCATTAAAACAAGTGTAAAAGTTAAATTTTTCGGATGGGCAACAACACATCGGGAGTAGGGACAACTGGCAAATCATGTTGTCATTCATACTTCGTTCGAGCCCCGAACCAATCATCCATCCGTAGGTGTTACGGAGTAAGAAACGCCCGTAACGGAGGTCGAAACTACGGGCTTCGTGCTTAGGGAGTAGACCCCTGGCCCGGAACGACGGTGCGTTGTGTTCCACGTGCGCCTCAAAGAGATGTCAGCAAAAAGATGGGGTCCGATAGGGTCGCCGCCGCGGTCGCGGGTTGTTCGAAAGCGATACCGTGGCCCTGGCACAGGCAACTGAAGGAACACGGGTGGGGTTTAGTCAGTAAAAGTCTGACACGCCCTTCCGCTCCACCCAGAGCGGGAGAAGTCATTTGATGATTTCTCATCCACAAAAAAAAAAAGAGCACTGCACTATCTCGCTCTCACTCAGTCCGCGAGCGGTATCGTGCGAGCGAGATAAAAAGCTGAGGTAGTATGAGGCTGTTAAGTAGAAGATATTATAAAGTAAGAAGCATTCGGAATATTTCCATGGCTACTTTAAAAATAATTAGCCAAGTCCCTACCCAGTAGTAACATGATATTGCCCTAAGCGGTGATTGGGTTGCCAGCCCGATAAACTGCTATAATCAAAATAATTGCTCCTACCACAGGCTCGGAGCAAACACATATAAAATATAGCAACATTATCATAATGGGATAAAATTAATCCATTAACGTAATTAATGATAGAGTCGAAGATGTGTAGGTACTTTAGATCATGTTTTTATTTGTATGTTATTAAAGGGCTTACATTGTTATTTTTTATTAAGGCGAAAGCGCCAGGGTAGCCCGCGAAATTCAAAATTTCTTACGTTTTTTGCAATTTGTAGGTCAGTGTGAGCTTGTACGTTGAATAAAATATGATTCGCGGCCGTAGCTAATATGGCTTTACAGAATTATAATCATTAGAATCAGAAATACAACTCCATAAGTTAGCATTTACCTCAAACCTCATGATTTCATGAAATCGCTAGATTTGAGGTAAATGCTAACTTATGGAGTAGTATTGCTGATTCTAATGATTATAATTCTGTAAAGCCATATTAGCTACGGCCGCGAATCATATTTTAATCAACAAGCTCACACTGACCTACAAATTGCAAAAAACGTAAGAAATTTTGAATTTCGAGGGCTACCCTGGCGCATCAACCTTAAAAGCGTAAAATCTATTTCTAAGATAAAAAAAAAATTAAGCTTAAGTCTACTGCTGACCTAAGAAGAACATAATACATAGAAATACTGATTACATTTAGCGATCATTGGAAGGCTTACATTGGGTCGATCATCAGGTTAAGCTACGCTTGCTTGCCGCGGTCGGTCCGTAGATGGGTGACCATCTTTACATACTGAGTGCCTCGGAAAGCACGTTTAGTCGTTAGTCCCTGTTGTCATTCATGGATCTTTGACAGTCGTTACGGGTCGTCAAAAACCCGAAAGACAGACAACCAGTCTTACCAAGGGGTATCGTGTTACCCAGTAAATGGGTGGTCGAGGTCGGATTGGCAGTCGCTCCTTGTAAAATACAGGTATTCAGCTGCATCCGGTTAGACTGGAAGCCGACCCCAACATAGTTGGGAAAAGGCTAGGCAGATTGATTGATTGGAAGGCTTACTTTGCCTGTCCACATTGACATGATAATTGTTCGCAAGCTAGTTTATTTTAGCTACGATTGATATTATGATCACGGCGCGCGCGGATTCCGGGAGGGGAGGAGTATAAAACAAAGTCGCTTCCCGCCGTCTGTCCCTCTGTTACGCTAATACGCTTAGATCTTGGAAACTACGCAAACGATTTTAATGCGCTTTTCATCAATACATAGAGTAATTCAAGAGGAAGATTTATACTTATAGTTTAATATTGTTTTTTTGTTAATTTGTTGAATTATGACGATGATTGTTGAAGATGTCGGAAAAATCAAGCCGTCTGGCAGCTTGAGGAGTAGATAATTTTAAAACAGTCACCTTCTAGAATGACCCACCCTAATTGCATAACACACTAAATCGAATCACTAATCGGAGTTGGTTTAATTTTGTCAGTTCATCAACATTCATTTCAATACACTACCTCGAAAACTGGTTCATATCGCACTACGATTAGGTTCACAATGCAATGTATGTCGCACGCGTGCGATTTTTCATTTTCCACGCCCGTGTGCGGGAATAAAAATTGCCACAGATAACTTATATACTTAGTCCAAATTGGTTCAATGCCTCTATTCACAACTCTCTATTCGGAAGTGAATGTTTTTTTTAATCTCGGCAAAGAGGTATGCGTCTTTACGGCGTTATTATTTTTTGAATATTTAAATAATGTTTATAAATAGAATATCATCAAAAACTATGATTATTACAATAAAAAAACGTTTATGAACAAATTAACATTTATTTGTGTTCTAAACTCGAAAATATTTGAATTTTCTATTTTTCATATTAGGCTGTTCATGGGCTTTATACCTTTGCTTCTCCTTCAACCTGGCGAAAGCAAAGTGCGGAAAAAAAAGGAAAATTTAAATCATAGTTTCTAATTCATGACAAAAATATTTTCCGTTATTTTATTTTATTTCTTCAAAAGTGAATTGAAAAACATCGTTTGAGACTCGTGGACATTTGTTATTGCAGTTCTCGGCTCAAAAACAACCTCGCCTACGGCTCGGGTGTTAATTCCGCCTCGAATGCAATAACAAACGTTCTCCACTTGTATCAAAATGTACTATTGTGTTATTTACGTTGCCGAACAGACAAATTTTTCGAACATAATTATGAAGCAATGGATTAGCAACTTGTTTCAAAATGATTCAAACTCCGATTGATAATGTGTTACGCAATTAGGGTGCAGGTAAAGTACTTTAATAAACTTATCGTCTATTTTAGCAACCTATATTTAGTCTAAAGTTACTTTTAAAGGCTCTTACAGACAGAGGCGATATCGCGGTCGCGACGCGATATTTCGATATTATATCCGTACAAAAATATCGCGTCGCGACGCGATATCGCCTCTGTCTGTAAGAGCCTTAAATCCACACTTCGTTACCCAATCACGAATTTACCAGAAACAGTTACAGCAATGCCAGAGTATCGATCGTCGACAATTATTCTCGTTCAAAATGGATCGACCAATACCAGTACAATACAGATGGTACTAATACAGTGGAGCACGGAATTTACTAATTAATTGATTAACGGGTTCGTTCAGTGTTTAAGTGTTAATTTACTGTAACTACAGCTTGGTGTTTTCACAGTTCTATAACATTTTCGAAACTATTGAAGTTTTCTTCTTTTATATGTTCGTGCACGACAAACATTTTTGTGAGTTTATTTTTCGTTTAATTAAGTTAGTTAACTAAACTAATACTAAAAAATAGTAATTGTAATGGTTAATTTTGGTTCACATTTTGCCAAAATTTAACCATTACTTTAATATTTTGGACTATTTTTTGAGTTAACTATGTAGTTATCAATTAACCGGCCTTAGGGTAGAAAAAGGGAGTTTATTTTCTTTCAAAAACTGCACCCAATAATACGTAAAACTAAATATAATCACATCACATACTTCCTTCCTTATTCATGCAAAGCTTCGAAAGCTCATGTATGAGTTTCCAATTCATAACTACGCGCCTATTTTGAGCCGTGACGTACCGTTTGACGTGCTACAATGGAAACTTATAACTATTGCTACTGCTTGTGAGTCAGCGCCTAATATTGACGGGTTATTGAGCTTAAGATGTAAGCGGGAGCGGTTTGGGACTTCCGGTGATCAGTTGAGAAGAGAAAATTATTAGTAAATTTGAACAAAATATGGGTATTGAAATAGTTATAGTCCGTGTTAAGGCCTGTCGTACTTTATGGATCGGAATGCTGGGCAGTGAAGAAGACGGATAAAAAATATTGCATAAAGGCGTAGATGAGAATGTTGAGATGGATGTGTGGCGTGAGGAGCATGGATAAAGTAAGAAATGAGTATTTATGAGGAAGTTTGAAAGTGGTGCCAGTGAAAGAAAAGTTGAAAGGAAATCGTTTGGCTTGGTATGGGCATGTGGTGAGGAGGTACGAAACGCATGTGACTAAAAGAGTGATGAATATACATGTTGATGGATGGAGAGGCAGAGGCCAAATAAAACATGGGATAAGGGCAGGAAAATTAAAATGAGGGTTAAATCAGTAAGAACTCAGCATAGGTAATCCAACATTCTCCTCACATAGAGGAGGATCCTCTGTGAGGATTTCCATAACATAAAAATATGTAAAATGTGCTTTACGTTTGCTTTATACCTAATTATTTTAAAATAACATAATTATGCCAGTATAGGAGACGTAAACTATGCAAAAAATGGTGTCACGTCAATTTCACAAGTGTCTTCAAGAGAAAAACTAGCTTCACCACGGTTTTGTAGGGCCGAGAAGCAAAAAAATCTTGATTTCGATTCCAATCCGTTGCATTAAATTAGTGAATTAACTATCTATATCTATTGATATCATGTCCTTTTGAAAATAAGGTATTTATATCTAAAATCTAAGGCATGAATTTCATTCCAGAGAAATGTAATGAATCCGAATTTAATATCGTACAAAATTAAGCAACAAATTGAAAATGACATAAAGTCAATACTTGGTTTACACATAATTGAATACATGTCTCGTTCTCCGGAAATTTTAAGCGCGAAAACGTGACGCTGTGCGAATATCAAATTCATAATATTATATTAACGAAAATTGTGCATTTATTTTGTTATTTTATTCATCAAGCATGGTTAGATGATAGGTTTATAGAGGAGCTCGTGGCTAAGTAATAACAGCCACACGGGTCGATCCAACAGGTTAAACTACGCTTGCCGGGGTTGGTCAGTGGATGGGTGACCATCTTTACATACCGAGATTCCTCCGTGCCTCGGAAAGCACGGTTGGTCTCGGCTGTTATTCGTGGATCTTTGACAGTCGTTACGGGTCGTCATGAAGCCCGAAAGTCTGACAACCAGTCTTACCAAGGGGGTATCGTACAAAGTAACTGGGTTGTGGAGGTCAGATAGGCAGTCGCTCCATGTAAAATACTGGTATTTAGCTGCATCCGGTTAGACTGGAAGCCGACCCCAACATAGTTGGGAAAAGGCTAGGCAGATTGATTTTGGTTAGATGATAGGGTAGGTGGTACAACCCCATTTCATTTAAGTATCATTATTGATTGTGGAGGCCGAAATGAAATTACATTGTTTATTTTGTAAATAGGATATTGGAATCACTTTTACAAGTCATATTAAAAATTAAATAAGCTAGATGGAGTCGGCATTTCCTATCTAACTACCCCTGAGAAGAAATGGGGAAACAGACTCCAGGGTCAAAGTCTCTTTCAAAGTCTTGGTCAGATAAATAATCTTGATCAGATCATGTGCCGTTGGAGCTCTAAGTATAATTATAAATATGTAGATTTTGAGGTCCAGGGATCTTCATACATAAAAGGGTTAATCCTTGTTATTATTTTAAACGTAACGTTATATTGCCGTGTACGCTTACGGCATGAATGACGTCACAGTCGCCATAGATAACAATGTTAGTTATGACAAGTTTAAACATAAAACCTTGAGTTTAAATCTATCTATTTCTCAACTGTTTCTATACTAATAATAAAGCTAAAGAGTTTATTTCTTTGTATGTTTGAACGCGCAAATTTCTGGAACTATCAGTCGTATTTCAAAAATTCTTATTGCATTTGATAGCCTAATTCTTAAGGAACTTATGGAACATCACGCTAGGGCCTTTAGGAGCCGAGCAAAAATAAAAAAGGCAAAAAGAACGCTAAGCGAAAACGAAGTATTAGCGCGGACAGGCGATACGATGCGACGCGAACGGGTGAGTCAGGGGAACAAGAATTTTCACGTGGATGAAGTCGCAGGCAGAAGTTATTTGTAAATATGGGGGTACACCCTTAGAAGGTACCTATAGATCTATTTCTGGTTGTTGAGTGACGTCTCTGAGTGTGGAAATTGTGACTACATTGTTGTATTGGGTTCCCACCTGTAAAAACAAATGTAAGTGGAAATAGTGAATAAATAAATAAATAAAATTTAACAGAACTTTAAAAAAAACTCTAATCTCTTATAACTTAAACCGCACACCAACCAAAGTTATTTTAACAAGAGTTGATTGTTTTACTGGTTGCGCACGGTCCAGGGTTTGAGTCCCGACCGAGAATGGAATGATTGTTCATTTTCAGTCGTTGAAACAATAATGGCTCACTTTTTAATCACAGTTGAACTATTGGGTTATGGGGTTACTTGTATTGTTTCTATTGTTAGTAACTTGTAATTTAATATTTGTATAGATTGTTTGTAATAGAATTTCTCAGTAGCAGCCTCCAGTCTGGATTTGTGTCCGGTTGATGGCATTAGGTTCGCCTCATATTACATGCGACTTAAGGCGACGGTAACTGACTTTTAATGATATACTTTTGATGTTTTTTTTTTTTTATGACTTTTGATGACTTTTTATGGTGACTGAATATCATGTATAAAAGAGTTGTGTTAATGTTCTGGAAAAAAAAAATGTTAAATTATAGCATTTTCTTAATAACTTTATATGTCAATATTTTAGATATGTTTATATTACCTACATAATGTAATTCATTTGTATAGTTATGTCTAACGCGGATATGAAACTGAGAATCAAGCAAAAACTATTAAGAGTATTGTTAGGAAACCTTCACCATTTTAAAGATAATCTAATTGTTCATCTTTTTATCCGACTTCTGAAAAAAGGAGTTTTTTTTTTTTTGTTTTTTTTTTATGTATGTTCGGGCATAACTTCGTCGTCTATAGACGGATTTGCAAAATTCTTTTTTGTTTGAAAGGGTATACTCTCGAGGTGGTCCCATTGTCACCAAGTCAGAATCTGATGAGGGGATCCCATGGAAATCGAGAGAAATCCTCAAATTTTATAGGCACACCTGTAGCGAATTGGGTAACTCGTGCAGTTGCTCTCAGAAAGCATCATTTGGTGAAGTGGAACTGATGATGAAGACCACAGATGGCTATCGGAACTACAATTATACCTAAGTATTTCACGGCTTGCGATTCGATTAATTTAATATGGTTGCTAAGTAGTTTAATTTATGCTCATCAAAATGCATAATGGTGATGATGACTTCACCATGGAGCTCCAGTTCTCCTGGTTCTTACTAGGAAAACTCCTCAACAATTAACGTCCCTGCATCGAGAACGTGAAAAATAACTTTAATTTTGGAAGTCGGTGTCTTTGGATCTGTGTTATTTTTCACTTTGTAGTGTTTTTTTTGGAAGTCGGTTGTTTTTTTTTATAAAAAAGTTTTTTAGTATAAGTACGTGTTTTAAATAATACCGTTTTTTTATGTATATATGTTTAATAAATGAATAATGCGTCTAAATGGGTCGCAAGTTCTCATACGGAACGTCGAAGGAATGTATGAATGAATGATCTTTTTATATTTGTTAGAAATAGGTTTTACACACATCCACACACTCATTCACACACCACACTATACACCATGCTACCCCCATTCTAATCTAAAACAGAATCCGCCTTATTACAAAACAAGGTTCATCTTCAAACCAAGGTTTAAACCACGGACCTTTTTTTGAATTTCGAACTTTATTCCGACACATCCAGTTGTCAGTTTTGTATTTTTATGACAGCTAGGTTCTTATTACAAAAACTGGCTCGATGGTTTAAACCATGACAGAAGAAAAACCTCGTTTTGTACTATCACCGAATATGTTTTAGAATTATTTTTTTAATTTATTTTTTGTACACTAAGTTTTTGCCATATTTTTTTAAAATATTTTTCAATACACTTCCTCGAAAACTGGTTCATATCGCACTACGATTAGGTTCACAATGCAATGTATGTCGCACGCGTGCGATTTTTCACTTTCCCACCCGTGTGCGGGAATGAAAATTGTCACAGATAACTTATACCTATACTTAGTCCAAATTGGTTCAATGCATGTTCAATGCCTCTATTCACAACTCTCTATTCGGAGGTGAATGTTTTTTTTTAATCTCGGCAAAGAGATATTCGTCTTTAAAGCATTAATATTTTTTGAATAATTAAATAATGTTTCTATATAGAATATTATCAAAAACCATGATTATTACAATAAAAAAAAACGTTTATGAACAAATTAACATTTATTTGTCTTCTAAACTCAAAAATATTTGAATTTTCCATTTTTCATATTATGCTGTTCATCGGCTTTATACCTTTGCTTCTCTTTCAACCTGGCGAAAGCAAAGCGCGGAAAAAAAGAAAATTTAAATCATACTTTCCTATTAATCCATGACAAAAATATTTTCCGTTATTTTATTTTATTTCTTCAAAAGTGTATTGAAAAACGTCGTTTGATACACGTGGACATTTAGTATTGCAGTTCTCGGCTCAAAAACAACCTCGCCTACGGCTTGGGTGTTAATTCCGCCTCGAATGCAATAACAAACGTTCTCCACTTGTATCAAAATGTAGGTATTATTATTTAAAGTTTCTTTTAAGTGTGTATTTAAAATTAATTATAAATTGTACGTAGTCTGTCCGTACTGATCCATGTAACTGGAGAAACCTCGACCCCTGTCCTACAGTATGTCCTAGTTCAGGGGTCTCGACCCCTCATTGATGTAACGATACTGAAGTTTGGAAATTTACTATTACTACTAAAAGTGCAAATAAAATCGTATAAAATTAGAAATTAACTATTTAATAAAAAGTAATCCATCACTGGATGCAGTTTGGAATTTGACATTTCATGGTATATTTTTAATTATAATTTTAATTGCTAATGAAAGGATAAACAGCTTTTCATTTTCAAGTCCTTTTCGCTCTGTATGCGAAAAGGACTTGAAAATATCATATTTTTTTTACATGTCAAAATTATTTACGGTTTATGAGATACACAGCTTTAAAAAACCACCTTTTTCAGGAAATCTGCGCCTTAATCTAAAGTCACACTATGTTCTACGTTCAGTTCTTGCGGGTTAGGCTGTATTTAATGTGTTATAGTCAATTTGCTGCTGATTTTATCCCTCGGTTATAGATGAAAAAAAAAAAATGAAAAAAGAAAAGTTGTTTATTTTCAGAACAAACAAAATGCACACTAAAAAAAAGACACATCATGTAAGCCAAAAACCTCGTATTCAACACATCCAAATTAAAAGTTCGAGTTGTTCATAATGAAGAGTTCAATGACCTCTTTTCAGGCGTCAGGTTGTGTCAATTACTAATTACACCTGGTACAAAAGGTGTGTGGCCTATTTTTGGCAAAAACCAAAGGATTACTCAATTACAAAGGTAGTAAAATTTCCCAAAAAGCCAGAACCACCGAAAGCTTGCCAGGAATTTAATTTGATTCCAATAAAAATTCCATTTAAGTAATTAATCTGGCTAGCTTAGTCAGTAAAGTGGTTTTTAAGTTATTCTCTTGGCGGACAAAAACTGTCAAAAATTCAGCGAAGCTCGGGTTTTTACGTAATTAATTCAATTTCTGCTTTTATTTTCTCTCTCTCTCGTAAAATTTAGTATGAAAATCTGTGTATTGAGGGTATCAAAATGTAGTGAAGCCGTTGTAGGATTTTTTTAGTGCAGTCAAATACTGTGGTATTGGTATCGGTTTTCTCAGTTTAGGCGAAAGATACTGATTTGGTACCGATCTTTTTTAGGGTTCCGTACCTCAAAAGGAAAAAAACGGAACCCTTATAGGATCACTTGTTTGTCTGTCTGTCTGTCTGTCAGTCTGTCAAGACCGTTTTTCTCAGGAACGCGTGGAGGTATCAAGTTGAAATTAATATCAAATACGTAAGTTTGTGGTCTCTTGAAGTCCTAAAAAACTCAAGCTTCTAAGTCAATGGAATGAAAACATACGGCCATTTATGCGACATGTTTCGATACTCGCAAGTAAAGGCTCTTACAGACAGAGGCGATATCGCGTCGCGACGCGATATTTTTCTACGGATATAATATCGAAATATCGCGTCGCGACCGCGATATCGCCTCTGTCTGTAAGAGCCTTAAATCAAAACCTATAGGGTACTTCCCGATGACCTAGAATAATGAAAATTGGTAAGAAGCAAGGTCTTCTAGCACAAGTAAAGGAAAAAGTCCGAAAATTGTGAATTTGTAATTTTTTCACATGAAAAAAAATTTTTTGGGATCCAATGTTAAGTTTGTTTTTGAGATAAATTCTTTTCAACTACGGAACCCTTCATTGTGCGTAGTCCAACACGCACTTGGTCGGTTTTTTTGGTTTATTATCGGTTTTCATCATGATCATCAACATGTCTGCCAAAATACTTTTACTGCTGCCCATAGGGTCTCTCCCAAGATCGTATTGGTAATCTAAAGGTAGATACAGTCCACGAGGCGTAAGCTGAGCTATGCATTTGTGTGTGATCACCAAAATAGTACGAGAGCCTATGACCAAAATTTTTGTCTTATGTTTTACGTAAGAGAGGAGCTCGTGACTAAGTAATAACAGCCGCATGGGTCGATTTATCAGGTTAAGCTACGCTTGCCGGGGTTGGTCCGTGGATGGTTGACCATCTTTACATACTGAGACTCCTCCGTGCCTCGAAAAGCACGTTAAGCCGTTGGTCCTGGCTGTCATTCGTGGATCTTTGACAGTCATTACGGGTCGTCAGAAGCCCGAAAGTCTGACAACCAGTCTTACCAAGGGGTATCGTATTACCCAGTTACTGGGTTGTGGAGGTCAGATAGGCAGTCGTTCCATGTAAAATACTGGTATTCAGCTGCATTCGGTTAGACTGGAAGCCGACCCCAACATAGTTGGGAAAAGGCTAGGCAGATTGATTTGTTTTACGTAAGAGAAAATCTTCAATCGTCTTATCATTTTACGTTTTACAACGATGCGACATGGTTTTGGTCATGGCCTCTCGTACTAAAAGAATTCGGTTGCCAAAAAGCAGTATAAACCGGTTTTAAACCAAGCAAAGGACGAATCGCGCTCAATGCCCGACGTCACACCTACACTATCTAAGTGTACCCACACAGATGCAAAGCTCAGCTTAAACCTTGCGGACTGTACTTACGTTCATTTCAATGAGCTTATATCCCACACAATTCTGTAAAAATAATTAAAATGTAGGCGTTTGGTGTTTTGCAATAGAAATAGATTCCGAGAAAAAAATAGCCCATATCAATATCTTCACTGCTGCTCTTCGATAAATATTAGTGTAGGTAGTAATGGTACTTCGCTAGGTAATCCTGATATTTAAGTACTGTTTCAAAACCAATACCTACCTAAAAAAGACAAGACAAGACAAAACCACAAAATACTAAAACTTCTAATTATAAATAAATCACAATCAATCAACAAGAACAAAATAAAAAAAGAGCGCAAATAATTTTTCTACATTTAGCTTGAATTGGAGTTAAAAATATTGTTTCCAACTCGCAACAAGGCAGTGCCAAAAGTTTTCGGGATGACCTTTTTCGACCGGGTTCCTGAAAACGTGAAACCGGTCTAAAAAGGTTTCAAGAAAACCCCTCGATGAAAATGTCAAAGTTTCATTCCCAAAAAATCTTTTATTTTCGGAACAATTGCGAGTTATTTCTTTTGTTTTTATTTAAAAATCACGTTTTTGGGACAGCTTTCTGTAACTTTTCGTAGGAAAAACGGTTTGGTAAATTAAAAATAAATTTTTATCGTTTGGATTCCCAGAAATGTGAATTTTAAGAGATGCTAAGTAATTGGCCATATTATTTGACACCTTATCAATGTTTGATGATGTTTGACTAATGCATTATCATTTTCAATACAGATCTTGTCAAAATAACCACAGTTATCAGAGGCATTTTTCATGTTATTGTTATCAATAAACATAAAGGTTCCTGCTCTTCCTGTCAGTGGATGTTATAGCAAGTCTAAAATTTTACTATAAAACTTTTTTAATTTCAGCTGTGTTAGAGGAAATTTACTGAAATAAGTACTGAAAACATTTAAGTACCAGATTTAGTTACAGTTAAAGTGCAAATAAACAGTAAATCGAGAGTGCATTTAATAAAGTCGTGACATAGCAAATTGCTAAATAAAACCGTGCAAACGAATGTCCCAATCTATTTACGTAAAAGGCGAAAAGCTGTCCCTGTCGCATCCAATATTTAAAAAGGGGTACAGATTGACGCGGCCGCGATAAAAACGCGGTATAAAAATAAAATGGGGCACCTCCAATTTGTGAGGTCTAATTTTTTTCTACCCATTTTCTACCTACCTTGATAAATCAGGGCGTATCGCGATTGCAACCCCGCCCGGCCGCACCCTCGACCGACGATATAAACAGTTCCAACATCTACCTATTTTCTTCGACATTTGTTTAACGGGGCGCGCCACCCATATAACTGTATTGCGCACTATAATCGGTCAATCTGTCGCATTATTACCCTGCCCGAACTGCCCTTAGCCTGCTCAAATAAGTTACAAAAGCGATAAAGACAAGAAATGACCTTAAAATAAACAGATGATCGCCAAACGAGGTGCGGTGTCCACCTGCAATAAACCAGTGTGTACATAGCCGACGCGCCCTTTCTCTAATGAGGACACTTTATGGGGCGAGCTAGCATTTAGTTTTTATTACGTGTGCGCGCGCAACCCTTGTCGCTGGTTTATAAAGAGGGACATGGGACGAACACGCTCAGTTGTCCACGTGACGACGTCGTGCGCGGTCGTCTTCGTATACTTCGTTAACTTAATATTGTGTTAATTTGTTTCGATCGTGTTATGTTAAATGAGTGACTCAGTTGTGAGTCGGACTCGCCCACACCCGATAATTGGACGCCAGCCTAGAACACGAATTAACGAGTTCTTTTAGTTTTTTTTGTAAACATTTGATTGGAGTGAAATTTTAGGAAACAATTAGTATGTTAGATGTGAACTATAAACAAAGCGTTTCCGGTCTAATTTAAACAAAAAAAAAATCAAATCAACTTTCATAAAAATCAAGACGAAAAATTTTCGTTTACGTTTAAAACTTTGTCGAATAAATCTAAAGAACAGTTCTCTTCATAAAATATTATTCCAACTAACTTAAACTCTAAACTTTATTCGACTAGGTATACTGAAGTAAGCGATTCCAAAGTTTAACTTGGAGAAGGCGTATTCAAAACAGTTCTTAAACTTAAATACAACTTCAGGAATAAACGCTTACGCGCAATTTATCACACAGAATTCCAATTTCAGGATGATTTATAGCACTGAAAATCTGGCATATTCTGGATAAAGGTGCTTACACATAGAAGTCAGGTTTCTTGCTTATCGGTAAATCTTACTAAGCAAAATCGGTCTATCTGTACTTCCTTGGACAACCGGGGTAGGTGTCGTAGGACACGTTGGAACGAAGTTCCTTTCGCTTTTAATACAGAGTCATCTAGTATGTTACTTGGAACCGGACTCCAGAATTCTTTATCCATGCACCCTATTCTGTTTACAACACCTAGGGTCCAAACCAAGGACCTCATGGTGTGCGTTATTATTACTAGTTCTGTGCATAATTACTAGTTGTTGCCCGTGACTTCATCTACGTGTATTTTGTATTACATAATTTCTTAAAATACAGAATATATAGGATGAAAAGCAGCCCTTGTCCTGGTCCCAGGCTTGTCATTTGTCTTTCATAAAGATTGGTTTAGTGGTTTAGGCGTGAAAATATAACTGACAGACAGACTGAGTTATTTTCGCAATTATAATTTTTAGTATGGTATAGATACGCTATACGGTAAGATAAGGATAAAACCGAAAACACACATTGTAAAAACTTGAATTATTGTTTCCAGTCCAGTATTTTTTTTTTTTTGGCAAATCGCAAGAAAAACTACGAATATTATCAGATGTAGCTGTTTGTGAGGTACATTTACACGTTAACGCCTACAGCATTTCATACAAATTTTCAAGTAATTTTTTTTCGAAATGAATGAACCGAGTTTAATGAAACTTCATACGTATAAGCAAGATACATAGGTCTCAAAAGTTAGTTAAGAACATTTTCGAAATGTCTAATTTAAAAGAAGATAATTGGAAATCTCTGTTTCTATGGAATAATTAAAATCGGATGCATTTAGCTGCAACACTATTTTTCAAAAATGTTCTTAACTAACTTTTTAGACCTATGTATCCTGCTTATACGTATGAAGTTTCATTAAAATCGGTTCATTCATTTTGAAAAACAAGGACTTCAAATTTTGTATGAAATGCCGGTCGGCGTTAACGCTCTTAAATAAAATCTATCTAATTAAAAACATTCATGCTGTATTTAAAACTAGCCATATTGAAAGTTCTCTTATCACCATTCGTAATGTTTTATTCAGATAAAACCCCTTTAATTTCCGCACTCATGGCTAAGCAATAACAGCCGCACGAATCGATCGATCAGGTCAAGCTATGCTTGCCGCTGTTGGTCCGTGGATGGGTGACCATTTTTCCGTGCCTTAGAAAGCACGTTAAGTGGTCCCGGCTGTCATTTGTGGATCTTTCACAG
Organism: Cosmia trapezina; assembly: GCA_905163495.3. Taxonomy (NCBI): domain Eukaryota; kingdom Metazoa; phylum Arthropoda; class Insecta; order Lepidoptera; family Noctuidae; genus Cosmia; species Cosmia trapezina. The sequence continues at coordinate 16,017,869 of LR991044.1, forward strand.
TCGTTAGAAGAAGAAAGAAAGAAAGAAAGAAAAACTATTTATTCCCGCGAAAAATGACGCACATACATTTGTTTTTTACACAAACCTAAAAAATAAAAACAATTGGGTAGCTAAATTTAAACATAAAAAGAAAAACAACAAAACGTTACGGGTTATCAGGAGCCCGAAAGTCTGAAAACCAGTCTTACCAAGGGGTATCGTAATACCAAGTTACTGGATTTTGGAGGTTAGATATAGGCAGTCGCTCCATGTAACATACTGGTATTCAGCTGCGTCCGGTTAGACTGGAAGTCGACCCCAACTTAGGAAGTTTTTTTATTGAAATTTTCGGAGTAGCAATAAGGATATTGGTAACTTTCTGGTTGGCCTTTGAAGTGGGCAATACCCAAAAAATGTTCTGACGTTAAATTTACGTCACGAAAAACCAGATAAAAAACGTTTTTTACTTTTATAGTTAACCTACTTTAAATAATTAGGTATCTATGTATTTTTATCCGTTTCCTTCCTGTCGAAGAAACTTTGAACTATGAATTGTTTTACTGTTATATTGAATTAATATTGTCGCCTTCATCTCAGAATCTTCAGCAATAACATTATTGCCAACTATCTACCGGATGACTTTTTTTACCGTCTTAAAAAAAAAATAGGCTAATAATAAGTGAACGGAGTAGAAGCCTATAGCATACCTAATTTTTTTTTTTTGATAGCTTTGACAGAAATTTATATAAGTATCAATAAATACTACAAAAGAAAACTTTTCATACTAGAACAATAAAAGTATTTTTTAACGATTTTTTTTTCTGCATACGAATAGTGTTCTTTTTTTGTGCATACGAATTGAATTTCGTTTTTTTTTTCTATTGTGTGAAAAAGAGGTATGCCGTAGGTACTCCGTTCACCTATTATAGCCTATTTTTATCAAGACGGTAAAAAGTTACAGTATCCTACTTAATAATTATAAAACCCAAATCCGTTGCGTCCCGTGCGTGCGTTGCGGCTGGCGCGTGCCAAAGGACGCTCACCTTTAAATTGTTTTTTTTGAACCAATTTACATACATGATGGCATTAATCATTTACATTAGCTACAAAAATAAACATCACATATAATAGTTATTTCTACTTATACGCTTGTCCCCCAATAGTTTTCCTCTTTTTAAAGAGTTGTTCCTTATTAATTAACACAACTATTTCCCATTAAACGACAAAAGATTCGAGATATTTTATCAGTTTCCTTAAATATTTTCCTTCCTTTTAATTATAATATCAATGACTTCATTCACGTTAAGGCTCCCGCTAACAGACGCGGCGCGACTCAAGAAGAACAATTTCTATGAAAACTTCATGAAAATTGTTCTACCAGAATCGTGTCGCACCGTCGTCGTCGCGTCGCGGGTGTCTGATGGAGCCTTTACCGTCACACGTGCTTAGAACGATCCTTTTATTACAAATTGTTAGGGTTCTGTACCAAAATGGTAAAAAGGAACCCTTATGGTGTGACTCAGTCTGTCTGTCTGACTATCACAGCTGGATATCTCAAGACCTACACTAATGCTAGCAACTTGAAATGTGAAACAGTTTTAGATGACGTTTGCCCAGCAATTTTGCAAATAAGAAAGAATTAAAATTATGTATATATATTTTTTTTGCAACAAGGACAGAAAGGGGCTCTTAAAAATTCAAAGTGGGGCTACTAGGGCATGCGGGTTATCACATGAAAGAGCGCTGTTTGCACATTCTCAAAAAAAAAAAAAAAATTTTTTTAGGCCGCATAGTTTTCGACTTTTGATGAAAAATGTTTAAAAAAATACCGTTTCCCCTCCCCCGTATCTCCGAAGTTGGCATAGAAAAAAATCTGAAATTATCTGTGTGATAGAAGTTTATGTAAAGATTAGAGGAAAAACAAAACGATGTCTCTAAATAGCACACTTTTTCAGAAATCACCAACAAAAATTAAATATAAATGATTGTACGGAACCCTCGGTGCGCGAGTTAGACTCCTACCCAGCAATAATGAATGATAATAAAATAAGACTATAACTACTACAAATAACAAATTCTATGCTAAATAGCGTCCAATTTTAATAAATTCAACCTAACAAGTGTAAACTTGTACACTCATCATAACTGGAGTGATGAAATGAGAAAAAAATTGAAATATCATCGTGTGACGTTGCGTTCGTGACTCGTGACGAAATCACTGTGGAAACAGCAGACACTGATAAAGGTATTTATTTATATGTTTTCTTTATATTATGGCGGCATCTATATCGCCTCATGACATGACGTCACGCAATCCTGCATCGCGCAATTAGAGTTTACCACGCGACTAGCATATATACAACGTCCCGACATCAACCGCCGGGGCAGTTGACCAGACACAACACCCGTCTGGTCAGAGGATCCTCCCTTTTCAATAGAGAATGAGTGAACTTTACACCCTGTTCCAGTTCAGTCAAAGCAAAGCAAATATGCTAAACATATTTTAGAGGCATGACTCTAAAATATGTTTAGCATATTTGCTTTGACTTTGAATAGGCCTATGCTATGATGATTCTATCTGAACAGATAGCTGGTGCTATTTCAGAGTTGTGCCACTTCTTCTTCCCAGCTAAAGCACTAAGAAGTGGTGAAGGGCGGACGTTTTTGGGGGACTGTCCTATGCAATGATATTGAACCTCTAGACGTTGTCATGATTACAGTGTGAAGTGTAGAAGTGAGACACATATGTATGAAATTAGTAGGAAAATTGAGACAAAGCATCGTATTTTCTGTCTCTTACGGCGTGCCGTATTTTTGCTTGGCGAACTTTTGAATGATAACCAAAACAAAGTGCTTTCACTGAAAAAAATATCTTGCGTCGATTAATTTAACTTTTTTGGACAGTTTTTGCATTTTGCGTATGTATTGACATGGGTTTCAGTCGAAAATATGGAAGATTTCTTACGTTAAACTTCATTTCTCATACCTCATAAGTACTCATAACCTAGAAAAAGTATTATATTGTCTCATGACCGGCCACGCGGTGGCTCGATCTAGACGTCTATTATCTAAGGTCCTATGTAATTTTGACTTTCAAAAAATGCTGATTCTCCGCCTAATTTGACAGTACTTTTTGGTGGTAACTGTAAAATGAGATACTTTTAAACTTCTTGAATACACATATTCAAAATCATTTGAGAAAAATCACATGCTTTCAACTTTATATTTAAAATTTAAAATCAACTAAATTTATTGTTATTTGGAAATCATTACATTTGGCAATGCGACACTGTGTTCTCGCACACACAACAGTGATAATTTTTAAATAAATCATGACATTCTTGTGTTAGATCACTGGTTAAAATATTAGTTTATTTCACTGTAACTAGAGTATCACCCTTATGCTTAACTTTAATAATATGACTTTTGATTTTGATTGTGATACGATTGATGATATTACCTAAAAATTATACGAATGGGTCCGTCACAGGTCGTAGCTTAGATTATATAATTACAGTGTAATTATATACTGGGTGATTTTTTAATGACCAGCCAAATTTTCACAGGGTGTTCTACCCATGAATATGAACAACTTTCACTATGGGACCAACTTTGAAATCACGAAAAAAAAACCAGCGGTTTCCTACAAAAGTTCAATACCTACTCGATCAAAATGTATGAAACAGCTGATATTTTTTTTGCGATTTCAAAGTTGGTCCCATAGTGAAAGTTGTTCATATTCATGGGTAGAACACCCTGTGAAAATTTGGCTGGTCATTAAAAAATCACCCTGTATATACTCTAAGGGTCGTAGGCTTCTGTTCTATATTGTTCAGATTAGTAGAAATATGCTTCAAATGGTTTAAAAGTACTTAATAGGAGCAATGACCCTAAAAGACCTATTTTTAATTGAGTTCAATAAACCTGCTGATAATTTAATTACTCTGGTGTTAGTCACTTTTTGTCCTCATTTTTCTTACTTTGTTTTTCTACATGTCTTAGTTAACGCTTCTAGTGAAACAGTATTATTAATATGTATTTTCTATAAAGTGGTAATGACTTCACCTTTGTGATATTTAATAATCCTTCCTGATTCTTGTAGTAATTTATAATACCTACATATTTTGCTTTTCCTTAGCTTATGAGGGCTGTCGCATTTTGTCACCTCCAAATGAAAAGATGCATTTTTGAAAAATGTAATCAATTAAAGGACTAGTAAATAATGTTAATTTAATAGGTACCTACGTATTAAAACACATTTATATTGTGTTATCTAATAAACTCAGTTAAAAAAGTATTATCTTTTTTTGAGATGAGTTAAATAAATGCCACAGTGAAAATGTGTTTTTAGTAATTACCTATTAAATTAACATTACTAATAAATTAATTTTCCTGACTGTACATCATTCTCATGTGCTAACAAAAGAGTAAAAAATCACGAAGCTATAAAAAATACGTCTTTAAACGTTTTTTCGTCCTGAAAAATCCCGGAAGTCGCATCCCTCGCATGAAAAAAAAGTAAGTGGCTGTTAAACACGGATGGCCGAGTCGGAATTACGGGCCTTTTAAATTGATTTCAGATATTTAATTGAGCGAAAAGATTCTGAAACCTTCCACCCCGTAGTTTCGGTAATATTTCCTGTGTGTATACAGGAGGAAATTGAATTCATTGGCATCTTTTGAAGGGGTCATTGTACTCATCATTATGAACAACTTTTACTATGGGACCAAACCTGAAATCGCAAAAAAAAAAATCGGCTGCTCCCTTCTTATTTTCGCATAGGTAACTCGTCAAAATATAGGGAACAGCAGATTTTTTCGTGATTTCAGGTTTGGTCCCATAGTAAAAGTAGTTCATACTGATGATGAGTACTTACAATGACCCCTTAAAAGGATGCCCCTGAATTCAATTTCATCTTATAAATAATTACGTTCTTGACATTATTAGGGACTCGTTTTTGACAGCTGTTTATGATAACGTTTGAACTATAGAGAGAAATCTATGACAAGATAATAATTGGTTTCATGAAAAGGACAGTGTGTTTTAGTGTAGGTTTTCTAAAAACGCGATAAGATAGATTTAATTTTGGTTTTGGTGATGCGAGTCCAGCAGAAAACGATGAAATCATAAGGAAAGATGCGATACGGTATTAGCTCTATACATATACTTAGCATCACTAGGTATTAGTCATCACATTGATTGATGAAGGAAGTGATAACGCAAATTAATGCTGATTGTTAAAAAACATTTGAAAAAAGGACTAAGTGTGCAGGGAGTGTGTGATGATTAAATCAAGCGCTTGCTGAATTAGATCTTTTAAACCTGAGATATTTTATTAATAAAAGCTTTAACCCCTCAAGTGTCTGAGTTTGGCTGATTTTAGACCCATAACCCCAGCGAATGGGAAGGGTTGGGGGTTAGTTCCGAACACCATAGGTTCACAATTACTGATAATGATATGTTTTCCATCGGATGATGGTTTTTTACGTTTATATATACGTGATCTAAGCTTATATACCTATTATGTAAAGTTTTGCCCTTTTGCACACTTGGGGTGCATTTGACACGCGGGGGGGGAGGGGAGGTTAGCTGCGAACTCCATAAGTTCACAACTAATGATTTGATTGGTTTTCCATCGGATGATGTTTTTTTACATTTATATATATGTGATATAAGCTTATGTACCGAACAAAAAAAGGGTTTTTCTTATGCACACATGGGGTGCATTCGACACTTGAGGGGTTAAATAAGGTACCCACTCTATAAGGAAAATGTATATTATGCCGTAAATTGGTTTTCATAAGCTATATTTAGACGTATATAAATCTCTTGAGAACAATTTCGCATGTAAGAAAGGACTGTTGTGAGACAAAATTGTAATTTATTGAAATATATTCAAATATTAGAGAAAAGCCTAATAAGTCTTTGATACTTAATAATTTAATACACAATATATTAACATGGTTAACCATAAAATAGTTTTCCAAAACCAAATGAAGACTACAAAAAGTTGCCAAACATTTCACACAGTGTAAAATAAAGACAGTAGGTACAATGGAAACGCATTCACAAGTGATATAATTATATACTAGAAAACTGTTTTCAAAAACCCCCTATGACACGAGAGCAAAAACCGAATGAGAGTATCAAAATCGCTGTGTACACATAGCGTCTCATCAACCTATATTTTTCCAGTATAAGCTGATCTGGCATTGTATAGGCTTTCCATACACTAAGAGGTCTGCTAATACTGGGATGTACAGCTAGCTGTGACGTCGTGTGGTACCTATTTTCGAGACTGAATGACGTCAGCTCCCTCGGGAATCCATCGCGGCTTAGAGTGGAATCCAAATGGAATCCTATAGACTTTTACTGGTATATTATCTACCGCCTCTAGGGACTGTGGTATGTTAAATCTAAAATTGGTAAAGGATGTGGGAAATGGCTTATTTTTCGACCTGTGGTTGGGCGAAATGTTTTTGGGAATTGTGTGGTTTAGAATTTTTAAGCTTTAGATTTTTATTTTTTGGCATGTTATTTTTAAAACATTCCTGTTTTTTCTTGTTGAATATCCAAAATGATGTATTTCTTCCGAATGCGTTTTTCTTAACAGTAAGCAAAAACGGATTAGAAGAATTTATGGCTAAAAATTCAATATACCAACCTTTCCAAACTAAATCTTTCGACAATGTGATCTTGCTTTCGAGTATCGACAATACTATTTCATTCCGATTCTGGTTTCAGATGTATAAAATGAAAACTCAACAAAATATCTATATCATTTTCTTTATAAACCCGATACGCTTGCATAACATAGAAAAGCTTACTCATGCTCGCATATCATGTCTCTAAACTTGACTTTATTGCACCTTCAAATCCTTTGCAAGATAAACAACAGCGCTCTCAAAACGATCTAGAATTTTACTCTCCTTACCTTTCGGTACTTGTCTTTTTATTTTTAAAGCTGAGCCAGAAAGTAATGGTTATGATTGCAGGAGAGCAGAAAGCATGAATGTTTTCGTGTTCCGTTGAAAATTCTGCTGTAATTTTGATAAAAGTAGAATTGAAATATTCATTTGTACAAAATGTTGGGTGTACATAAACTTTTAGCATTGTTGTGAGTCCTTGTCAAATATATTCTTTCTCATAACATGTCACGCTTGTAATACCTGAAGATCCTTGTAATTAGTTATGCAGAGGTGCCAGTTGTTTAAGTCCCATTTAATAAGGGGCTATAGGGCGATACTATTGACATCAAGCGGGCTCATTCAGAATTTAAAAAATAGTTTGCATAAAGTATACATATTTCAAACTTTTCAAGTAGTATTTATCTATATATTTTTTTCTAAGACTGGTTGAAATTATTGCAACACATCCCTGGACAATCCCAGAGGTGTCAAGGAGCGTTACTGCAGAACTAGCCAGAACTACTCCTAATGGAGACCCAATCTCCTTAGTCGTCCCGAGAGAGCAATCGCGATTAATTTGCGGACACCACTATCGGGATCGTCTGGTCGATGTTACACTTCTAAGTTATTGTCATTTCTATTACTATCATTAGTAAGTTCGTCTTTAGTTTCATTAAGTGCTTTGTCTACATGTCTCGCAACTATATTATAATACAAATGTTGCATTATTTTCCAGTGCCACACGGTTATAAGTAAACATTTTGTATCATTAATGGTGTAATCGCTTGTCTTTTTACTACTCGTTCTGCTAGCATAACTCTCTTATCCATTAGTCATTTATTTTTGACAACTTACAAAACTTCACTTCCTAGTTTTTAAGTTCCGAAGCGTTAATTGTCACCTACGTACCTTACCTACCTCTAACAATATCATTGATTTCTATAGCATATAAATATTTTATTAATAAAACTGAACGCTGGTTCAAAATCAATTTCAGAATGTAAACCCTAAAATATATTTTGTATTCAAACTCGCTCGTTTATGCAATATATTCCGTATTCTTTCGTATAAATCGTACGTCTCTCTTACATTGCTATTCGTTCAAACCCCATTTTATTGTTCCGTTCTACTCTTGTATTGTTTCAAAAGCTTTTTTTTTAAACGAGGTCACGTGCCTCTGGGATTACAATTCAAAGATTTGTGGTTGAAGAGGATTGTAATTAACAGGGGAGTATATTGTTTTATTGTGAGGTAATGAAAAAGAAATGTGTGGGTTTCAAGGAGAATTGATGGCAAGTTATTACTTCTGTTTCCTCTGCTGGGACACACACAGGCCTCTTCTTTGTGAGAGAGTGCGGATTAGTAGATTTTAAAGCTAGCTCATTCCATATAGCTAGGTATAAAAAAGGTGTGTATCTTGATAGAACTAAGTTCTTAACTTATTTACCTTTTCATCTTTTTTTTGGTTTTTAAGAACCTTAATCTTATTACTATTAAGCTGGATAATCCTGCTAACAGTGGATTCACTGTAACACTTGGAAGTGCTTCGGATTTGGGCTCACAATCTTTTAATTACCTACGGGTATCAACGTCTTTCAGCTATTTTTTGTCTATTACTTAATTACTTCCTATTTTATCATTATCATCGTCCACTTTTATTAACCAATGTACGTAGGTATATAGGCTTGATTTCTTTTTCTTTAGCTAGCTATTATTGTACTATGAAAAGGTTGTTTTTCTCTACTATTTCATCATTTTGTTTGTTGGTAAAACCTCGAATCGAAACCATTCAATCACTATGACTTGCACAGTTTCCGATCCGGCCGAAACCTTAATGCTCTAACAATGTACCCTTAATATTACTAACAAAGTTACTTTGTTCATATAATTATATCAATTCTCTGACAGTCATGTGTCAATTTACAACGCGTCTTGTTAACACAGTTACGTTAGTAACATTATTAACTAAAATGGTTTCAAGTGAGTCACTTGAAAGAATTTGGAGTGTTTCCGCCATTTTAATATTTGGTCATTAAGTTCATTAGGTCTGTACTAGATGAGTAGAATGAGGGTGGTCGAGCCGTTCTGTTCAAAAGGTCAACGACATTGTATTTTGGAGCTCTAAAAGGTCGCCTATGTTAAGAAGGGATCGCTCATTTTTTGTAAACGATGTCTGACATATTACTCACATTTTTATTATCATCATTCTCTTGAATTTTGTGTACTGTTCTCGAAGTTTTACCATCATTCTTTTAAATATCGGTACTGTTTACATAATCAAGTTTAATGTTAGTACCTCACCCTTTTCTTAAAGCGACATCTGCCGACATTATACATGACCAACGCATCGTCATCCAACAGCTAACAAATTTAACAGACGTTTCAGCCAATCAGACTCTCATGTAAAAGATTACTACCCAGAAACATACTGCTATTCTAGTTACTATAAACACATCTATTTTAGAATCCGTCTGTGTTTGATCAGAGTCGATATCAAAGGTTTGGAGCAACTGCTGTCTGCCAGCATGGCGTGTCAATTAAAAAAGATTTTTTTAGCTGGCAAGGTTGTCTGGAAGATTTAGTGTTGCCAGTAACATTCCAGGTGAATTTTGGTGAGGTTGATATTGAGAATTTGGAAGAGGAATCTGCTGGTTGTGTAACCGGAATAACGTACTTAGGATTTAGACTATCGGTGTTAGGAATGTTAATTTAATTGTCTGATATTGCAGAGTCATCTCGATACGAATTTCATCATAGAAGGAAAATGAGGCTTAAAATGTTTCTCATAAAAAAAGCTTATTTCTCAGGCATGAATCAGCAAACTTTAATGTCAATGAACACATTATAATAATACTAGCTTTTGACCGCGGCTTCGACCGCGTGGAGGTTGGAAACTATACCACGAGAAAATATACTAGTGGGATAAAAAAAAGTCCTAAGTACCAAGTATCTTATGTCCTAACTCAGGTCATGGTCAACTTGTGTGCCAAATTTCATCAAAAACCGTTCAGCCTTTAAGGTGTTAAGAGGTAACAAACAGACAGACAGGCTGCGAACTAACGCCACCATTAAAAAAATAATAAGTCTGGGCCGTTTTTGCCGTTAACTGCTAGGCTTCGAACCTAGGAGGTTTAGTCTTGATTTTCTTGATACAAAAAATTCTACCTCATCTGACTAAAAATATGAGCATAGGAAATTCCAAAATGTTCCATATTTCCAGACTTGTGATTTTTTCCGCAATAGTAGGGCTAGTTGGCAGCACTACTCGCCCGGTATGAATTAGTATGTATGAATGTGACGTCTTCTAAACCATTAGGTACTTCTTCTTCATCTGCTTTAGCCTTTTCCCAAATATGAAGTTCCCAACTGTTGAAATCGGCTTCCAGTCTAACCGGTTGCAGCTGAATACCAGTATTTTATACAGTTACTGGGTAATACGACACCCCTTGGTAGGACTGGTTGGCAGACTTTCTGGCTTCTGACGACCCGTAACGACTGTCAAAGATAAACGAACAGTCGGGACCAACGGCTTAACGTGCTATCCGGGGCCCGGAGAGATCTTCGTATGACGTATGTGAAGATGGTCACCCATCCACGAACCGACCGCGGCAAGCGCAGCTTAACCTGGTCGATCGACCCGTGCGGCGGTTATTACTTAGCCACAAGCCCGCCATTGCTTCTGTGTATTACGAAATATTGCGAAATACCACACATTTACCGCGTGGTAACCATTTAACCTATATAGCTGTATGCGGGTCAATTTATGAATGGAGTTCCTGACTCAACTTTGTAGGTAGTACGTCAGTGACAAAAGCAGTATAAACTGGCCTCATATTCTATTGAAACTGCGCTAGGTCGAATGTGCGAATTTTTTTACAATTTTAGGGTTCCGTATGTCCGAATGAAAAAATGGAACCCTTATTTATAGAATCACTCGTGACTCGTGTGCCTGTCTGTCTGTCTGTCTGTCACAGATAATTTGCTCCGAATCTAATGGAATGGACCGATTAGGTTAAAAAGTACACATATGAATTTCTGTTCACAAATGAATTTTGAATATGGAGATCACATTTGAGGGAAAAAATAGAAATAAAAAAAAAGTTTTGCAAACTGTACCGTATGACATATCAAATGAAGTAACTTGTTATGAATAAAAAAAAGAAAAAAGAAAAAAAAGAAAGAAAATAAAAAAAGGAAAGAAAAGAAAGAAATAATAAAAAAAGAAGAATAGATGTTCATACATGAATAAACTGACGCCTTCTTCCCATGGGGGTAGGCAGAAACTACAGAATGGTCTATGATCTTATTTGTCTTAATCTAGTTAATTTAGCTGATAACGTTAAAGATATGTCGGTATATACTGCAGATGGTGATAGAATTGAAATAGAAGAAAGGATTAAATAATGAGAATAAAATATTGGGCTAGCAAGAAAATTATTTGACACTGCATAAAAAGCAAATTACGAGGAGTACAAATCACAAATTCTTACTTATTTAAAGTCACTCAAAAAATGGGACACTAAATTAATTCGTAAAATTACCAAAACTATACAAAATGATCTTCAATCACTTCCCTTTCTCACAAACGCATCTATTCATACAGGCCCTGATAATTATATACAGATGAAGGCATTTGATAATGACATCATATTGTACATACCATAGTCATAATCTTTGTGGTATGATGCGTCTTGGATGCGTCATAAGCAGAAAGGCACGTCTCCAACGTCCTTGAACAGCTGATTCATAATCTTATGCTCCACAATTTTCCATTTCACATCTATCTTCGACCACTCTCGTATCAGCTCGATATGACAACAACCCAGTTGGTAACACGATACCCCTTGGTGAAGACTATCTTGCTTAAATTATCTATCTATCTTCTTCTATCTATATAAATAAAAAGAGAAGTCCTGACTGACTGATTGACTGACTCATCAACGCCCAGCCCAAACCCTTGGACCTAGAATGCTGAAATTTTTCACAGAGGTTCCCTTTATAATGTAGACAAGGAATAAGGAAGGAATTCCCGGGTGCAGGTTCCCTTGGGATATTTTCCGACATCCACGCGGGCGAAGCCGCAGGCAAAAGCTAGCCAATGATACTGATGAAATGTTTTCTTTTTTGCAGGTATAATGATACAATATGGGATTGCTACTATGTTGAAGATTTTGTAAGTCATAACAGATTTTCCTTATAGGCATTTAAATGATTTACTGTGAAGTAACTGTTTTTTTATTTTTGCTACATCATCATGATTTACATTTTTTTGAGCAATTTTTAACAGAATAGTTCTTTGACTGTTGTTTTTAGGGTTCCGTACCAAAATGGTAAAAAGGAACCCTTATGGTGTGACTCAGTCTGTCTGTCTGTCACAACTGGATATCTCAAGAACTGCTAATGCTATCAACTTGAAATTTGGAACAGTTTTGGATGACGTTTGCCCAACTATTTTGCAAATAAGAAAGAATTAAAAATATATATTGTTTTTTTTGCAACAGGGACTAAAAGGCGGTCTTAAGAAATCGAAGTGGGGCTACTAGGGCATGATGTGGGGTATCTTATGGAAAGAACGCTGTTTGCACATTCTCAAACATTTTCCTATTTTCCACTTTTGATAAAAATGTAAAAAATACCGTTCCCTTATCTCCAAAGTTTACATAGGAAAGATCTGAAATTATTTGATATGTGATAGAAGTTTACTTATGTTAAGATTACAGGAAAAATAAAACGATGTCTCATACATAATAGCACACTTTTTCAGAAATCGAACGGAACCCTCGGTGCGCGAGTCCGACTCGCTCTTGACCGATCTTGTGTATGTGTGCTTTATGGGTGTAATCTATGGGTGTGATATTATGTTTAATTAATAGAATTTGGGTGATAATTTTCTATGAATAATAATTGTTTTACATCTACAGTGTATTAGATTCTATTGTAGTCGTTTTATTTCTCTTTCGTTTTTTTTTAATTTTTTAAATGATGATGACAAAAAGTCGCCGTGAGCGAGGGGCCTATAGTGTTCGTTAGGGCCGTCGCCCACGGCGACTTTTTGTAGCGATGCTGTCGCGCGTTTACGAAATGCGCGACTGCATCGCTACTAACGCGCGTTAGTCGCATTTGCAACGCGCTACAGAAGCGATGCCAACGCGCTACTAACGCGCTACAGTATCGCGACTGTATCGATGCAAACGCGCGACCGTGTCGGACGACATCGGGGAGAGAACAGAGGGAGGGTGGCGCGTGAGTGGAGAACCGAGCTTTTGTTGCCTACGCTTCGGCTGCTTACGTAAAAGCAGCACCAAAGACAACGTGACGAATGTTGCCTCAACGGAGTCCATCTTGCAACTGTATTGCATCGCGACAGAAGCGCACCAGTATCGCGAATCTGGGCCCGTGGGCGAAGGCACACAGCTAGCGACCGCTTCGCGACTGTATCGATGCAGACGCGCGACAGCATCGCTACAAAAAGTCGCCGTGAGCGAGGTCCCCAAATCTCGTTAGTTTTAATTATTTATGTGGCCGCTAGGGGCGCTGTACAATATTTCATATAAATCAATCATGGAGACGCTATAGCGACTTTTGGTTGTGTAAACTCATGGTAGAGGCACTGGCAACATACACTGGTCATCAAAAAAATCGGCCCACCTGCGTTTTTACCGCACATCACGTTTTTCTTAGGCAAAACCAAACAAAATGTTCTAGTACTGAAATGTTTTATTTAACTTGTTTATTTACACCAATTTAATCACAATTTAAACTTCAAAATGTTTTTTTTTAAAGAATTTTGATTTAAAAATCAAAATCCATAATTTTACACCATTTTTTGATTAATTTTAAAAACGCTGTAGTTTTTTTGCCATAAGTGTTATGTACACAATTGTTTCAAATTAATATTGCGTATTCCCTCCTCTTGCTCGAATGACGGCCTGCATTCGCCGTTTTAACGACCTTATCAAGATTTTGATAGTCTCTTGAGGGATTCGGGACCATTCTTCCGAAATGGCGGTTTCCAGGTCTCCTAATGTTGTCGGGGCTGGATTACGGGCTCTAACCTTTTGTTTTAGGGTGTCCCACATATGCTCTATTGGGTTAAGATCGGGGCTTCTTGCTGGCCAGGACATAACCCGAATGCCGACCTCTTCAAGGTAATCGGTGGTGATGTGCGCTACGTGTGGTCGTGCATTATCATGCATTAATTCAAAGTTCTCACCAATATAGCCGGCATATGGCACCACATGATCTTCTAAGATCTCTGTGATGTAGCGTGCGGCAGTTAAAGCACCTCTTCGTATGAAAACCAGCTCCGTGCGTCCAGTCAAAGATATCCCAGCCCAAAACATTACAGGGCCCCCACCTAACTGACAGTTTCTCTTATGCAACACCGAGTATAACGTTCACCTGGCCTTCGCATCACATTACGGCGTCCATCAAATCCGTATAAAGTCATTCGACTCTCATCACTAAAAAGAACTGGCTCCCATTGACCTATAGTCCAGTTGATGTGATTACGGGCAAATTGAAGTCTGGCTTGTTGATGAGCTGTGGTCAATTGTGGTCCTGTTGCAGGCTTGTGTGGTCTTAAATTTTGCTCACGAAGTCTTCTTCTTACAGCACTATCACTTATAGCCACACCCCGAACTTCACGTAAGCGTCGCTGGAGATCAACACCCGACTGATGTCGATTTCGTAGAGCTGATACCACTATAAAGCGATCATCCCTTTGAGATGTCACCCTATGCCTTCCAGATCCAGATCTTCTTCGATACTGCCCAGTTTCCAGGAACCTTTGGTAAACTCGCCGCACTGCAGAACGGCTCAGTTGTAACCTCCTGGCCACGACACGTTGACTTAAGCCATGTTGGAGCAAAGCCACCACTTGGGCCGCCTCAGCCTCAGTAGTGTCCATTATTTTTAAGTAAAGTAATCAAATCTACAGCCTCGGTAAATAAACTTAACGTTATTAACAAGAAATCCCTACAAAAGTCTGTTTCGGACTGAAAGAACAGTTCGAATTTGTTTCGACGTAAAACCACCAAATCAGCACTCGACAGTATTAGTATAAAAAATTGTTAAGTACCTTCAAGTGCAATAAGATTTACGACAAACAAGATGTCAAACATCATATCCGACCCTCAAAATAAAAAACAAACGTGTTAAACAGCTTATCTGTGAAACAATCGATAAATATTAAACAAAAAGTGGGTGGGTCGATTTTTTTGATGACCAGTGTATTAGTGTGGCTCATTTATAGATCCTCGATAACATAAACCAGAGCCTTAAATACTTTCACAGTTTGTAATACTAATAAAATATAAAAACTAAATAATAACTCGATAGCCGTCTGCGCAGAATCACTCGACGGATGGAAACTTTGAGTTTATGCCAAAAAATATTAATCTTACGTTCCCGAAATACACTTTAATGTGAGATCGATCTTACGGGTAACTGCCACAAGTGAATTAAACGTTGAATCTTGTTACTGCGTGGTTTTTATAAGAGTCTGTGGTATATTATGGTACTGGTTTTACTACCTCAAATAGCTTAGCATGATCCTCCGTTATGTCGAAAATACTGCAGCATTCATTTTGAAATAAATATATGGTAAAGTTGAGGATTAATGTTAAGTACTATGTTTGACGAAAACACGATTCCATAAAATTTTCTCGGTAGAAAAAAATCCAAAGTTATCTCCAAACCGAACGCTCTATACCTAAACCTATTTTAGTTATTAGAAGTGCTTTAGGCGTCGAAAGAAATTGACAAAACACTTCTAAAAATAGGTTTATAAAGTGTTTTAGTTTTTTATGAATAAGGGGCTTAGTCCTTAACCTCTTCAGGATCATGATCCAGATAGAAAAATGCAAGATTTTCAGTGAACTCCTCCTAATCCTTAGGCAAAAATATATCAAGGCTATATTTAAGGCCCATCGTCCACGACACGATGCTACTTAAAGGGATATATCGATAAATTTTGTGTTTTTAAAATTCCTATAAAACCAAATGTATATGGTTAAATCCTTTGGATTGTCCATATCCGATACCGAAACATGATCGCTTACTTGAAATTTTTTCGACAGAAAAAAAATCCGTCTATCTTCTGTTTTATACGATTACACGTACACACTTCCTTACTGTGCAGTAAAATTTGCTTTAAATCGAAGGTATTTAAATATGTTAAGAACTTACTAAGCCAAAAATTGATTTATTTATAGCATTTAGTCATAAATCTACATTTAAACGAAGCGCGTTTAGTTCCGGTGCGCGTGAGAGTCTTCTATCAAACTAGACAGCCATAACGCCATTTCACTTACACACCGAGCTAAACCACGCCTCGATGTATACTCTTAAAAGTAACGTGTTACAAACTCAAATCATCAATGAGTAGCAGGAATGTCACTGCTGCACACGTATTTCAATGGTGGTCCGTGTACACGACACGACTTACTAACGCGTAATTTGTGATTGGTTGCGTCGTTACGGACTGCCATTGAATACTAGTAGATATCTTTTACTATAAAACTGCTCGCCCTGCATTGCTTGTTGCATACATTTTTCAAATGTTTGTAAAGAAATTTTAGTGGAGGGGCTTGAAGATTTATTTTATTTTTATTACCTACTAGCTTTTGCCCGCGGCTTCTCGGCGGAAATTATCCCACGGGAACGTATAACCGGCATAAAAAGTAGCCTATGTGTTAATCCAGGGTATAAGCTATCTACATACCAAATTTCATCCAAATCGGTCGAGCCATTTGAGCGTGAAGAAGTAACAAACACACGCACACACACTCACAAACTTTCGCCTTTATAATATTAGTGTGATTTTGAAAAGTATCTATTACGGTTCAAAAGATATAGCCCAGGGGGCCTACTCCCTTAGTCCGTCCGTCTTTCCGTCCGTCCGTTCATCGGCCTGTCTGACATTACGATCCATCAAAACAAGTGTAAAAGTTATTTTTTTCGGACGGGCAAACACACATCGGGAGTAGGGACAACCGGCAAATCATGTTGTGATTCATACATCGTTCGGGCCCCGAACCAATCATCCATCCGTAGGTGATACGGAGTAGGAAATGCCCGTAACGAAGGCCGAAACTACGGACTTCGTGCTTAGGGAGTAGGCCCCCTGTGTCAGACGGACGGACGGACGATCGGACGGACGTACGGACAGCCCTGTTGGCACCCTTTGGATACGGGACCCTAAAAATCATCCTATTTCAGAAGAGATTTATGGATTGAAATTAATTATTGCAGAGAAGAGAATAGTTTCAAGACTAAATAATTACTAGTTAAAACAATTACGTCTAGGGTAGGAGCTGACTTTTTTATTGCAACGAAGGTGCCACACAGTATTGCACTCAAAATTATGAACAACTTTTACTATGGAACTAAACCTGAAATCGTAAAAAAAAACAGCTGTTCCATATATTTCTGTTCGCATAACTCGCCAAAATGTGATTTTTCACATAAAAAGTTGTTTGTACATAATAATGAGGTCAAAACTGTCGCGGCTACTCCCTAGCCAATAAAAAAGCAGCGTGTATAATGAATGATAGTTATTATCTAAATAACAAAATTACAAAATCACAATCGACTTTTGTCGCTGACTGTCACAAATGCATATTGTGCAGTCCAAAGCTCGCCGACACAACATATGGCACGTATCCGTCAGACGATCGTGTAAGCGTTGCGCGTGCGCAGGTTTACGCACATCACATGGCGACGGTTATTACGTGTGATTGATTAAGATTTTCATTGGTGTTGTTAACCCTTACGTTTAGTGCAGCATTTATTTATTTATTGGGTGTAAATGGTGAGGTGGTACAAGTGGTACTTACGGCCCTTACCTTAACTGCGTAAGACAATATCATTCGGAATCATTTTGACAGTTCAACAACATTCATTGCGTTATTTACGTTGTCAAGCCGAAATTTTTTTCGAACATATGAAGCAATGGATTAGCAATTTGCTTCAAAATGATTCAGATTGATAATAGTGATCGTGTGTTACGCAATTAGGGTGATGAACGCATACCATGACAGATCGTAGAAAGATTTCTACGACACTTTTTGACGACACGGTTGGCGCAGTGGTTGAGCGATTGACTGCTGCGCAGCATGTCGCGGGTTCGATTCCCGCACGGAACAAATATTTGTACGACCTACAAGTATTTGTTCCGAGTCTGGGTGTTTTTCTATCTATAATATGTATGTATTTACAAAAAAAAAATGTATATATGTAGTTTATCAGCCATCTCGTTACCATAATACAAGCATTAGGTTGCTTAGCTTGGGACTAGATGGAGTAGTGTGAAATGTCCAAGGATATTTATTTATTTATTTCTACGATGTGATGTCAAAAATATAGAAATGTCACTTCGTCTTCGTAAAATAGAGATAAAAGCGTGTATTTTGACAGCCCAACAACATTCATTGGATTATTTCAAACCTAAGAAGTTATGGATTAGGAGTTTTCTTCGGATTGTGATTGAAAGCGTATTAGGCAATTGGGATGCTAGTCATGACGCGTGATGCTCTGCCTAGTTGCCTACCACCTATCTTAAGGCGACGTTAGGCGACTTTTAGTGATTTTAAAATGAAAATCACGTCGAAACGAGTAGTGTTAATGATATGGAAATAACATATTATGTTAAATAAGAGCATTTTCTTAATAATTTAATAAGTGAATACTTTAGATTATGTTTATCTTACATACTCGTAGTGTAATTAATTTGTAAAATTAAAAAAAACATATTTTATGAAACTTTTACCATTTAAAAGATTACCTACTTATCTTTTAGTATATGTGTTTTATTAGAATACCTTTTTTATGTGTAATAAATTAATAATGCATCTAATTTGGGACAGTGCTCCTTGATGGGCGAGTCTTATTACTGGGTGGATGTACAACGCGTTGCATGAGTAACCTAACCACTCAAGGCCGCTAGCACTTATCTTCGTCTTAACTACCTAAGTTTGGTTAGATAGGACATCATACTACAGGGTAAAATTGAATAGATGCGACAAAATTTAAGGGGGTGTTATACGCATCAATATGAACAACTTTTACTATGGGACCAAACCTGAAATCGCGAAAAAAAAATCAGCTGTTCAGTACATTTAATGTTCGCATAATTCGTCAAAATGTACTGAACAGCTGATTTTTTTTTCGCGATTTCATGTTTGGTCCCATAGTAAAAGTTGTTCATATTGATGCGTAGAACACCCCCTTAAATTTTGTCGCATCTATTCAATTTCACCCTGTATACATTCGTGTATCCGCTTACACTCATCTGCATCATAAATAAGGTGAAAAAGGTCTTGTTAGAATAAACCCACAAGCTTCACTTTGTATCGTTATTATTATTACTTCAGCAGTACAAAATAATGCAGGCCAAAGTTTTATACTGCGTCAACTGTGTTTCAAAAACTTTAGTTATTGTAAGAAAATTACTTTATTTTGCAGTAGGTAATTGGTTTTCGCCTACCACCAGTCAGGTACAAATGCGCTAATCTATTCAAAGTGTGCCAATACTCCTGTAATTTTACCTTAAATCGTACTACCCCTGCAATGCATAACTGCTACTTAAAATAATTCTGCTTACTGTAAGTTTGACTTGGAACAAATTTGCAAAAATAAGTAGGTTGAAATGTTGGCAACCCGCCAGTAATCGGTTGTGTTAACCTATTTTTTTTTAAACTTTCAAGGAATCAGAATATCAGATTTTATAACCGAAGAAGGCCAAAATTGGCTGGCTTCCAGAATATTGATTACGATATTATAATAAACTGTGTTCTATAGATTTTTTTACGAACGATACTTCTGTTCGGTTCGGTAGAAATACTAAAATATAATAGCTGGGAACGAAATATCGAGAGGACTTGGTCTACAAAACTTTTTTTTTTCTACAAAGAGATGTAGATATATATTTAGTAAGAAAGAGTACCTATTTCTGTACTTATTCGCTTTGTTTTTCCGCTTCTTATTTCAAAGTAGATTGCCTCTTTTGAATCATCTTAACACTACGCACGCGCCCTAATTTTCTTATGTTTTACTCGCGTGGGGTGAATATTAAGACCATTTTCATTTACCTCTTTTTAGGTAGGTATAGTAAAATATATACATACAGGGTTATTTTTAAAACACCAGTAACCTCTTAAGGGGTCATTGTACTCATCATTATGAACAACTTTTACTATGGGACCAAACCTGAAATCGCGAAAAAAAATCAGCTGTTCAGTATATTTATCTACATCAAACTCGTCGAAATGTACTGAACAGCTGATTTTTTTTTCGCGATTTCAGGTTTGGTCCCGTAGTATAAGTTGTTCATAATGATGAGTACAATGACCCCTTAAGAGGTTACAGGTGTTTTAAAAATAACCCTGTATATATATATATAGCGAGAAGTCCTGACTGACTGACTCATCAACGCCCAGCCCAAACCATTGGACCTAGAAAGCTGAAATACACAGAGGTTCCCTTTATAATGTAGACAAGGAATAAGGAAGGATTTACCGATAGCAAAAGCTAGTATTTAATGAAATGCGTTTAAATATTGTTTGGTATTTATTTGTTACTATAAATATTATGGCACTTTTACATTTTAATTGAATAAACAGGAGGAAAAACCTAATGAAAACTAAGTCTTCAGATATTTTCACTGATATACGGGCCTATATGACCACAACCGACACAAAAACACAAAAATTCAGCTCACATCCAACTCCACAAATTCCAACAAGCAGCACAAATTATAACAATCTACGAACAGAAACACATGACTCACTGTCTAGTTCAGGCAACTCGTAAATTGTCTATTAACCTAATTTTTACCATTGACCGTAACACGTAATGGAAGCGCTAAACGAAGCTATAAAGACTACTGCTATGTGCCTGCTGAGTTTGATTAATTATAATAGAAATAGACCACTCCCTGTCTATCCTATACCTACGAAAGACTTGATGTTTTCAAGACACGATCAACTAATAGGTGAACAAGGCTCTGGCGCAAAACGTCTCTTTCGCATAATGTCGCTTTCTTATAATGTCGCTTTCGCAGAATGACTCCTTCTCAAAAGGTCGATGCTATAGAATATCTCTTTCGCAAAATGTCGCATAACTTAGAAAAAAAATTAGCCAAGTTTAAAAAAAAAATCTTTTTCAAATTTACAACTTCTTAAATGTTTACAAGTTTTACAACATATAAGCTATGTTTGGAGTTTCCTAATGCGACATTTTGCGAAAGAGATATTCTGCGAAAGAGGCATCGACCTTTTGAGAAGGAGTCATTCTACGAAAGCGACATTATGCGAAAGAGACGTTTTGCGCCTGAGCCGAACAGATTACAGATATCCCTAGAAAAGTATGTGCTTCGGAAATGATCGTCTATTTTCGAAAATATGAACAAGCGATGATGCGACAGTATAGGTACAGAGCTGTTAAAACCATAAAATTACTTGCCTATTTTGTATTATCCTGATTACAAAATTATACAGGGCGACAGAGAAATTCGACCTATTCCTTAAAAGAGAGAGGTCATTAATCTGTCACTCGAAAGTTTTGAACAGTTTTTTTTTTGGAATTGCAAAGTTCCTATTAACACCCCTAAACATACTCGTATTAACAACCCTATGCAATTCCAAAAAAACACACAATGAAGGGTTCCATTATTTGGTATGAATTTATCCCAAGAACAAACTTAACATTGTAGTTGAAAACATGTTCTCCCATACATTCCAATTGTAAATGTAAGTTTGTACTCACATTATTGAGAGATTTACCATGTTATTTTATGACCACACACTTCTTAAAGGTTTTCCCGTAATCTACAGGTAAAGAACTATTTTCAGTATTTTTTTCAAAATTCTAGACTCAGTAGTTTCGGAGATAAGGTTAAATTTTCGTATATTTTCTTAATAACTTTAAAACAAATTAACTATAAAAAAATATATATTTGAGACCCTCACAGTTAGCTCTTTCATTTGATATGTCACACGGTACAGTTTGCAAAACTTTTTTTTTTTTCAAAATTTTCTTATTTGCCCCCCAAAAGTGACCCCAGTATTCAAAATTCATTTATTTACTTTACCCGTCCATTTTTGAGTCATAGAAGTTCATATGTGTACCAAAGTTTTAACTTAATCAGTCCATTAGATTCGGACCAAATTGGCTGTGACAGACTGACAGACTGATACACGAGTGATCCTATAAGGGTTTCGTTTTTCCTTTTGAGGTACGGAACCCTAAAAAACAATTAAAATACATTCTAAGGAACTTACCAATTAAGTAAACGAAGATATATTGATCTTAGTAATAAGTGCTCAAATTGTAAAGATCTAGGTCAAAGCAATTAATATAGAAAAGTGGGCCATTTTTTATTGCCAGAGACTGTAATAGTAGCTAATTACTAGGCAGTTCATTTACAAGGTATTTTCTATTAACTTTGCAAAGTACGAAGTCGATATGAACCATAAAAAAAATTAAGACAGTAAATCACCATTTTCTAGTGTCCTGAATTTTTGGTTTCCCCTAGGTCAATAATTTCGAAACTAGTTTAAGCTAAAGTAGGTAAGTATCAAATAAGTTTGAAGTACACAGAACGAGCTTAAACATTTTTTTTTTCTTAATTGTTTGGACCATCTTTACATACCAAGAGCCCTCCGTGCCTCGGAAAGCATGCTAAGCCGTTGGTCCCGGCTGTCATTCGTGGATCTTTGACGGTTATCAATAAAAAAATCGGCTGTTTCATATTCAAATGCAATACCTACGCGGCAAATTTTTTTTTTTTTTTTTTTTAATTTTTTTTTTTAAATAATCGACCAAAAAATATTAGGTACTCACACGGAGTTATGTACTGGATCCAGGGTATAGGGTGACAGGGACATCGATAGGTAAATAACGGGTTGGATCGGGGCAACAAAAATTTCACGCGGAGGAAGTCACGGTCTGAAACTAGTTCTTTAGAAAGCAAGTTTTACAAAATATCCATTCGACCCTACCTTTTAAAAAAAAATCATTCAAAACCTACTCCAATACAACAACAAACCGCAAAACACTAATTTCCCTTTTTTATTTTTATAAGCATCAAAACTTCACAACATAAAAAATAACCAACAATACAACATAAAACCACCAATAAAAAAAAATCCACACTCCCCATATCGATACCAATCCATTAATTATAACTATCAACAAATTAAAGATAGAAAACGGCTGCACATTTTGCGATAACCATCAGCCGAATGGATATAGCTTTAAGTGAATGAGGGGATACTGGCTAATTCAATTATGTGTAGTGCCACCACTTTGTCTGTGGTCACGCGAGCCGCGGGTGTGGTGGTATTAACCTAAATGAACCATAGACACATAGGTACTTATAGTAATGGTGTCTATACTGTCTATGGGAGCGTGTAGGAAAGTTCCAACAGAATTCGCGTGTTCTGTCCAAACGTGAGTTGTTTTAGTAGTTCGGTAAATTGTTGGTATATTTTTTGGTAAGTTAAATAGTGGTCATTTGCATTCCAGGATAATTTAAATGTAGTTACTAGTACTAGTCGCATAGCTTTGAAAATTATCCACAGAAATTAAAAGGACTAGAATTTTTCATACAGAAAAGATTGATTTCCTCGCTTCCTCACTGTATCTTGGTGATTTCAGACCTCTAGGTTTCCTTGCGACAATTTTATATTCAATAGGTATTGAAAAATGCTTGTGGCTTAGTAATATCTACTTCCCACGGTTGGTCTGTGGATGGGTGACTATCTTTGCATACCAAGATTACTTCCGTGCTTCAGAAAGCACGTTAAAGCCGTTGGTCCCGGCTGTCATTCGTGGATCTTTGACAGTCGTTACGGGTCGTCAGAAGCCCGAAAGTCTGACAACCAGCCTTACCAAGGGGTATCGTATTACTCAGTAACTGGATACCGGAAGTCAGAAAGCAGTCGCTCCATGTAAAATACTGGTATTCAGCTGCATCTGGTTAGACTGGAAGCCACACCAACACAGTTAGGAAAAGGCTAGGCAGATGATGAGGTATAGAAAAATAAAATATGTGTAATTGTGCTAGTTCTTAGAGTTCTTAGACCCATGCATCTTAGGGTGAAAATGTCGGCTTCAACAAGTCATTAAGTGACAATCAAGTTAATCTCCGATTCAATAAAATATTAGTTATAATAAATATGACTTCTATTTAACTTGAAAGCCAATAAAACTGTCATAAAACAGATACATCATAATTATTTCTTCTCAATTTCTCAAAAAACTTCACCATCTAACTTCGCATAACTTCCGAAGTTTCTCGACTCAATTTCAAGTTGTCCTCGCTACAGCAAAGTGCCATATTTCCCATGTTTTTGTTGAAATATTCCTGTTTTCAGCAACAGGTTGGGAGGTTGAAAATTTGGAAGTAAAGTCGACCGTCCAACACTGTATAGGATGTGCATTGAGAGGTTTGCCAGCAGACAATAACATGATCGAAAAAAGGCAGCCAACCCCAACATGATTCAGCGAGTCTAGATACCGAAAGGATTTTGCCGATCGACACGAGTCGAATGAAAGCCGAATATGACGTGTAGACTGCACATGTTTCGAGTTGGCTTAGCTGTTCAACAAATGATGTCGAATCGAATCTACCAACCCGAATAAACTGTAACACACCTTCGTTGCGCGGTTCATTGGTTTTCCATCCACGCATTCGTGGGTAACGTAGCCGTGTGTCGTAGTCATAGACACAGAGAATAGGACTGAGCGTTAAGCTCACAAAACTGACTACTCTCTAGAAAGAGACAAAGTGAATTTGCCGGCAATGCTTAGAGACAACTACAGGGGGCTTACTATGAGCTGTTATAGCAGGGTAGAAGTTAAACGTTAGAGAGAGTGACGGTGCTATAGGTCGTATATAGCTCCGTTTCTCTCTCTCACTGGAAACGTGCAACTTTTGCCCTGCTATAAGAGCTCATTCATAGTAAGCACCTAGGCCGCAAATTCGCTTTGTCTCTCTCGTATACTTTTCGGTCTGTATTCACTTTACAACTCAATTCGGAACGCTCAGTCCATTCTCTGTCTATGGTCGCAGTGGGCAATCTCACCTACATTTTTATACAAAGCGAAGCTGTACACGTTCGTAGCTTAGCTGTAGGAAGCTGTGGAGCGGTGCCTCAGCCATTTTCCTTTGATAAATGATGTGTCAGAGCAACGTACAACGGTTCGTGTGTTTTAGTGTTCATTTTTGCCTTTAAATTGTGTTGTTTCTGTGTGTTTTACGTTTTTTGAGAGGTTCTGGTGATTGTGTTACTATTTTATGATGTGTGTCTCTTCTCTCTTCTGGTCTATATTAGTGTCTGAACTGTAAATTAGCAGTTTTCCTTATCTCTTAGCCCCGATCCATGTAATAATTATCATTTCTTAATAATCCATTTTTGCTAAATGTAGCTCTTTTTTATTTTTTTTAAACAGGCGTCAAGGGTTTGAGCTGAAAACCAGCGCTTATCAACCCTCTAACCCTAAGCATAATGCTGACGCTTAAACCATTTGCTTTCGGTATTATAGTTTTGTACTACTAGCTGTAATACTGGAGACATTAGACGTTTATTCTATTCTCTTCTATTCTATTCTATTCTATCCATTTGCTAATAAAATATTATTTTTAGCTATTGCTTTGCTGATTGATGAGTATGGCTTTATAAAAGTTGATAGCATTAGTAGTTCTTGAAATATCCAGCTGTAACAAACGGACAGGCAGACAGACTGAGTCGCGCCGTAAGGGTTCCTTTTTACCATTTTGGTACGGAACCCTAAAAACTAATAATACAATACATTACTGATACCGAGTTTTCTAGAAATTCACATTAAACACACACGCTTTCCTCGTAAACAATTTACAAAGGAGGATAAAATATGATTTAAAATAAACGTCTGTATGTTTACGACTGAATGTTGGCAGATATAGATATTTACGTTGGCAACACTACGGATTGATCTCGATCTCATTATTGGTTTGGGCAACCCTGGTTATTTGTGGCGGGAAATTTACTATTGTATTTGAGCTGCGGTTTATAATAAAATTGGGTGGAATAGGTGGGCATTTGGGTTTACTGTTTGATTAATGCTCGTTCCGCCATTTATAACTTTATAGAAAATGAAAGAAATATGTCTTTTCTAGGTTCAAATGTACAGCAGTTGGGTTAGTCAAGTCAAGAGGTACCTACGAGGCTATAGGAATCAATGCTGCACCTACCTAAGTACCTAATTAAAGTCCAAATCAATTTTGTATTGAGCCTCTCTGTGGTGTAAATAAAAATAAACCAGCTAAGAGCGAGTCGGACTCCGTTCCAATTCCTGAAAAAATGTGTTATTTAGAAACATTAGTTTAATTTTTCCTGTAATATTTACATAAACTATTATCACATAGAATAATTTCAGATTTTTCTCTTTGCAAACTTCGGAGATCAGAGGGGCAATTCCCGTAATTTTAAAAACGTTCGCAATATCATCTCAAGACTCAATCTGTCAAAAATTGTATAGCGTTTAATACAATTTTTGACAGATTGAGTCTTGAGATGATATTGCGAACGCTGTTAAAATTACGGGAATTGCACCTCTGATGGCCAATTCTCGTACCTAAAAACGTTCACGATCTCGTGCC
The DNA here is from genome assembly GCA_905163495.3 of Cosmia trapezina. Classification (NCBI taxonomy): domain Eukaryota; kingdom Metazoa; phylum Arthropoda; class Insecta; order Lepidoptera; family Noctuidae; genus Cosmia; species Cosmia trapezina. Next base: position 16,044,402 of record LR991044.1, read on the forward strand.
AGCGTCAATCAAATGTCAAAAATATAGGTAAACGCTATACAATTTTTGACAGATTGAGACTGAGATGAGATTGCGAACGTTGTTAAAAATACGAGAATTGCCCCTCAGGGGTTACAACGGTATTTTTTTTTATTTTTCATCAAAAGTCGAAAACTATGCGGTCTAAAGAAAAGAAAAAAAGTGTTTGAGAATGTGCAAATATCGCTCTTTCATAATGATACCCCACATAAGCACAGCTGCTTCAAATCTAACTGGATGCAGCTGAATACCAGTATTTTATATGGAGCGACTGCATGTCTGACCTCCACAACCCAGTAATTGGGTAATACGATATCCCTTGGTTATACTGGTACTGGTTGTCTTTCGGGCTTCTGACGACCCGGAACAACTGTCTAAGACCCACGAATGACAGCCGGGACCAACGGCTAAACGTGCTTTCCGAGGCACGGAGGAGTCTCGGTATGTAAAGATGGTCACCCATCCACGGACCAATCCCGCCAAACATAGCTTAATCTGACGGATCGACCCGTGCGGCTGTTATTACTTAGTCACGAACATAAACATAACTAATATAAAAAACAATATTCTGTCTCAAAAACTATTCTTCAACGCAAAATATTTTCAACAAAAGTTCCCACAAAAACTACAATATCTTTTTAAACATAAAAGATTGATCGCTATCCAATAGCTATTAGTAGATAATATACATTACAATACCTATACATTATAATTAGGTGAACTATGAGCTATCCAATTACATTCTTGGGGCAAACGGGGGGGCCACCAAAAGGTATGGGCGGGCAATCGATTTTTTCATTCGCGTGTAAGCTATGAAGTTATATTTCCATGACGCATGTTATATCGCGGTGGAGAGCAGTGGTGGCCCAGTGGCAACGACCCGACTTACGAGTTGTAGATCGTAGGTTCGAATCCAGGCAGGCGCTTTACTTTGTGTAAATTTTCATCACCACTGCTCTTAAAACGGTGAAGGAAATCATCGTGAGGAAACGGGCATGTCCAAGAACCAACAATTCGAAGATATGTGACATCATAATAACACAAGCATTAGGTTGCTTAGCTTGGGACTAGATGGCGTTGTGTGAAATGTCCAAGGATATTTATTTTTTTATTATTTTATTTATCGTCCAACCCGGGCCCGCGTGGTGGATTACGGCCCACTCCCTCTCGAAGAGGGGAGGCCTGTGTCCCAGCAGTGGGAACGTTAAAAGCTGATTATGTGTGTTATAGGTAGAAAGTTTAAAGTTATACAACATGTCATTTTGCATCCCCGTCAAATTTCAGGGTGTGATACAGAACATCAAACCGAACAACTTTCTCCATGGGACCAACGTCGTAATCGCGAAAAAAATTTCAACCATCCCATAGAAAACTTCGATACCTATTCGACGCAAATGGAATATATAATGAATCTGAGGTAGGTAGTCATCTATATCTATAAAAGGAAAGCGTTACTGACTGACTGACTGACTGACTGATCTATCAACACACAGCTGAAACCACTGAACGGATTGGGCTGAAATTTGCAACACAGGTAGCTATTATGACCTAGGCATCCGCTAAGAAAGGGTTTTTGGAAATTCGACCTTTAAGGGGGTAAAAAGGGGGGATATTGTTTGTATGAAAAATCTTATTCCTTGAGTTGAAACTTGAAACTTGACACAAATATTTATGTAAGTAAATTATGATTTTTGTGATTTTTTGTTTTTCTAAACTACCCCCTAAAGGGGAACTGGGGGGTCTCAAAGTTTGTATGGAAAAATTTTAACGCGCAATCCGATTAACTCAAAACTCAGTATTTATACTTAAAACCAAAAATAAAGAATAATGTGTGTCAGGGTTTTTCGAAAATCTACCTGTAACGGGGTGAAAACGGGTAGTCAATTTCACTGGGGAGGATTTTACTGCGTGGCTTGATTAACTCGAAAATTGGTGTAAATAATCTTTGAGTCAAGCTATGGAAATATCTCAAACCATTTTTTTTAATTCCACCCCCTGTGGGGGTGAAAACAGGGAACACAATTTACATGGAAAATGTTATTCATTTGGTTTTAATTGACTTGAAACTTGGCACAAATATTTGCCTAAGTTTGTCATTATTAGTTTTTTAAAACTACCCCGGAGGGAGGGTTAGAGGGGGAGGGGCAAGGGAGGGGTGGTGAGGAGTGTGAGGGGGAGGATGATGGACGCAGGGAGAAAGTGCAGGAATTGGTGAGGAGAGGAGGAAGACATGGTAAGGCTGAGGGGTGGGGAGGGGTTGGTGAGCCGGAGGTGGAGGAGAAGGAGAGAGGGAGGGGACGGGGTGGTGAGAGAGAGAGAGTGAAGGGCATGTGGTGAAGGAACGAGCTAAACTCTGGAACTACCCTACCAGTCGGACTATAAAAAATCTTTTTGCATTAATGCTAGCCCAAATCTTATAGAAGGCATATTTAACATCACTCTAGGACCCTTAGGTGCCGAGCAAAAAGAAAAAAAGTCTGAAAGAACGCTAAGTGAAAACGAAGTAATCGCGCGGGTAGGCAATGCGATGCGACGGGGTGGGTCGAGCAAAAAATAAATTTCACGCGGACGAAGTCGCGGGCAGAAGCTAGTCTAAATATATAAAAGGAGAAACTGACTGACTGACATATCAACGCACAGACCAAACCGCTGGGTCTAGAGAGTCCAAATTTGGCACGTAGGTTCCTTATGAGGTCTAGGGGTGCACTAAGAAAGGATTTTTCTAAATTCACCCCCTGACGGGGTGAAAATGGGGTCCACAGTTTGTATGGAAAATCTTATTCCTTATATTTGAGTTAATAGACTTGAAACGTCCATGCGGACGAAGCCGCGGGAAAAGCTAGTTATAAATAAGCATGCTGCATGATACAGACGCAGATCTAAGCCAGTGGCCTTGAGTTGTTAGCTTGCGTGTTCTGTGCTGAGCTCACGCAACGCGTCGTGCGTCCAGCCAGTAATAGGACTCGCCCATCAAGGAGCGCTGTCCCAAATTAGAATCATTATTAATTTATTATACATAAAACAAAAGGTATTAAATTAAAACCTATATGTATACTAAAAAAAAATAGTTAAATTATCTTTAAAATGGTGAAGGTTACATGAAAATACGCTTAATAGTTTTGTATCCGCGTTAAGGCTCTTACAGACAGAGGCGATATCGCGTCGCGACGCGATATTTTTCTACGGATATAATATCGAAATATCGCGTCGCGACCGCGATATCGCCTCTGTCTGTAAGAGCCTTTAGACATTAGTTTACAAACTAATTACATTATGTAATATAAACATTATCTAAAATGTTCACAAGTTAAGTTATTAAGAAAATGTTCCTATTTTACCTACATATATTTTTCCCAAATCATTAACACTATTCGTTTAGATTCTTCAGTTTAAAAAACAACACGTGTAGGTACGCACGGCTACAGATCAAGCTATACATTTCCAGTATAAGCTGATCTCGCATTGTATAGGATTTCCTTACAGTGAGAGGTCAGCGTAAACTGGAAATGTATAGCTTGATGTGTAGCTGTGCTGTGATGCACTAGTAAAGACAGGCACACAAGAAGAAAAATATAAAAACAATCAGGAAGTATTAGCCTGGTTTTATGTTTTTCTTCTTGGAAGAAGACAATTTCTGATATCAGTGGTTGTAATTTATCTAATAGTATTTTTTTGTGGACGAAAATAATCATTAATTTCGTGGTGAGATCAGTAAAAGTCAACATGAATACGAATTCAAGACTCTTTTGACACACCTCGTGTCGTGTGTCCTATAATACGGCCACCGTATCAAACTCAAACATAATAACATACAAACTAACCTAAATGTATACGTCGCTGCGGGCGCCCCACGCAACTAGTGTCCATACTTTAACAACCGGGCAGCCATTATTTTGAAACTAACACAAATAATACAGCCATTCTAACTAAGCCAATCTATATCAGCGATTGTTTGTTCGCAATAAACTTGTGTTCGTTCATGTCGCGTTTCCGAACGCGCGTAATTGACAGATGTCAAAAGTGTCGAAGTGACGTTTACGCCATTTTTACTGTCAGTAATAATGATGTAGATTTTTTTTGTTGATAGTGTCGTGTTTGATGTGTGTTTTGTTTCTGTTTGTTTTGTAACTGTTCAGATAGATTTTATTGGTTTTGGTTTACAAGTTAGAAAAAATCATAACTTAATTATTTCTACAGGAGTATAGATTGATATGAAGGTAAGTACCTACCTCCTAAGTTTAAAATTGGGAATAATTATTATTTGCCGATAAGTTTTTAAAAAAAATGTCTAAAACATTAATTAAAAAAAAAATAGTGTTAGGTACTTAGACATTTTGTTAAAAAATCTTATTCAAAACTATTGTTTTAATTAACAGCTTCTCACAAATTGTCTTTCGCTATTAAAATAAAAACTAACAAGCGAATGGTATTTATAATAACAGGCCTTAATATTTTATTTGACTATCAATTACAAAAGAAATATAATACTCGTACACAAGACGACCTCAACGCCCAGACCAGTCTACCTTCAAAATAAAATGACTCACGCAGAGAACGAAAACTAGATCTATTACAATATCTTATCAAATCAATCATTTATTATTGAATGATTGGCGCCTAGACAGATCTATTATTAATAATAAGAAGTAGGTTGTAATTAGTCTCGCATAAGCGATAATTAAAATGTTCGATGCGGCAACATTTTGTCGTTCATTTTTTAGGACTTAATTTGTTACTAACAAATTATTCTTCTGAAATTTTTGAGGCGCCATTTTATTTCTAGGTTTTTGGTTTTAGAGCCTATAATACCGCAAGTTCCTCCGTTATGTCGGAAATAGTACATTATTATTTTTTAAATAAATTGGTATATAAAGTTGAGGATTAATGTTAAGTATTATGTTTGACGAAAACACGACTAAGGCTCGTATTTATAATCGAAGTAGGTAATTACTTGAGTAATTACTTGCTACGAAGTAATTTCTTACTTGAGAGTAGAATTCTTAACTAAAGAAAATGGTGACTATTACTTGGCTAAGAATTCTAAGCTTTGACAGTTCTAACTTCAAGAAATTACTAAACTATAGAATGCAAATCATTCCTTGAGCAAGTACTACTTTTACTGAAGTAATTACTTTTACTTGACTATAAATACGAGTGTAAGTAAGTACATAAGATTTTCTCGATAGAAAAAAAAATCCAAAGTTACCTCCAAACCGAACAATAAACCGCTGGTATTCAATACTTTAAATTAGATCATGAAACTTTGCATACTAACTGAAGTAACTTTACAGCAGTTCTTATGTTTTTTACTTTTTTTTCAAATTACCATTATTTTCATCGTAAAAAGCATTTAGGTACCTAAACTATCGGCGCCCAGCACCGCACTCAGTCTCGCTCTTCTGAGTAAGAGCGAGACTGAGTGCGGTCCACAATTTCTTTATTTTGATAGATGAAACTAGGTTGCAATAGTCAGAAAGCTCAACGTCGAATAGCTGTCAATTCATTGTTTCGATTTTTTTATCAATAATGCTATATTAAATTACGCTATGAAAATAATAATAAGAACCGCGTGATCGCGTAGGTACTGTACAAGCATGTATATTGAAAGAAGAAAGAAAATAAGAAAAAGAAGAATGCAAAAAATGTCACAGAAGAGCAGAATATTACAGAAGCAGAAGGAGTTAAAGAAGAGAGTATGGTACACTGATGGGCCTGAATTGTTGCTCGAACCTGTGTTTTAATCAAGGTGAGCAAACTTTCAGGTGTGTTAGTGCCTACTTATCTACGAGAGAAGAGAAGAAAAGATAACAGAAGATTTTTTGTGTATTTATGAAGTGTGTCTCTTTTTCGTTACAGGCAAAAATAATTCATTGTGTGTGTTATGTATTGTGCTGAGGTGTGTGTGGGTGTGTGTGGTTCATGGTAAGAAGGCGTGAGTTTAATGTAATTACGAAATAATAATTATGTTATATTTAATCGATGTTGACCTAATAATCATTATTTTTAAGTTGTGTGTGCCTAATTCGAAACAAGTATATACATAAAAAAAATTAAACAAGCTACATATTTATTAATCCAGATATCATCTAGGGCAGAGTCCTTGTCAAGACAAAACAAACGAGCCCAAACTCGATAGGGTTGCGTCGTTTTATTACTGAGTTCCCATGGCTTCGGGCTCCATCATCAGATCAGCTCCATGTCATAATAATATTGCATTGTCATCCGATTTACATATGCATGTAAAATTTCACCTCTGTTGATATAATTGATTTACTTACTTACAAAAATCAATCTTTAGTCGATTCTGCAATAATCGATATATCGTAGGTACTTATTATATAAATACTACCCACCATTATTATTACCTTACTTCATGTTTGAGCCTTGATAAAGACGGACGTATAACCTTCCTAGTGACTTATAATTGGCTAATAATAATCTATACATTTTAAAAAGCCAGTAACTCGTTTTATTGAAGTGTTAGAACCTAGATTTCCAACAGGTTATGGGACCAGGTTACGTTTTTACTGCAATATAAGTGGTTAAAATTTAAATAAAAAATACAGGCATTGTTAAGTGAAATGGACGTATAAAAAAATCCAAAAAGTGTTATCGTCGAGTAGGTGACGTCATACTCATAAAACATTTAACAATTTTTGATGATTTGATCATCGAATTGTTAGCCACCACGCCGCCGCCAAACCACGCCACGCGAGGTAGCACATTTGTTGCTCAACCTACCCCCATCTAATGATGGCGTGATAATTGCGATTGCAAATTTAACAGATGATAAGTTAATGCTAGCAGTCGTTAAACCAAGGCTTTTGGATCATGAAGTCAAGTTTAAAAATGAGTCCAGTGATACCAGTGTCAAAAGTTTTTCAATTTGAGCGGAAAATGGACAGGAATTTCGAAAAACAAAATTCGATAATTCTCAAAATAATAAAGGGCAAAATAATAAATAATAAATAGCTTCAACTAGGAAGTTAACAAGCAGAAGAATAAGTCTCAGTTCATGAAGTGTTATCACTGTGGCCGCAAGAAGCATGTCAAATGCAACTGCTTCTACTTCAAAAGAGCAGCAGCAACAGCAGCAGAAAATATGGAGAGGACAAGGACGGTCCAGGCAGTTGGAATCAGTGAACCATCCACGTCGAGCTATTTTTCTGGCTTTGCTTTTATGATGGCAGACTATCAAGCGGATCATGATGGAAGCAAAGTTACTTTCCTGTTGGATTCTGGAGCATCGGACCATATTATAAACAGGGAAGATCTTTTCATTAGTCACACCGTCTTGCAAACGCCATTAAAATTTCTATTGCTAAAATGGTGAATTTATTTCAGGGAACGATGTATGTGACCAGCAACATGGGCGTTCAAGAAGTTTTGGAGAACGTGTTCTACTATGCTGCGGTACCACCTGTTGTTCTTAACGAAAATGCAAGGAGCAGGGTTGACAGTCATTGTCGACGAGCGAGGAGCCCAAATACGTAAGGTTAATAAAACTATCATGCAAGGTATGTTGAAAAATAATTTAATTGCTGTAGACTTAATGGCATCTGTAAATAAGTGTCAATGTGTTTCTCAAGTGTGCAGTATGTACAAATTATGGCTTTGGTCATAATTAGTAAAAATTAATTCATCGAAATTTAAAAAAATAATAATAAAATTGTTGATGACACCAGCCAAATTGAAACTGTTATGCGAGCCTGGATGATAAATTGTGTGAGGCCCACGGAGGTGAGGCCTGTATAAATTGGAAACAAAGTCGATTTCCGTTCATATCAGGTCAAAAGTAATAGTCATGTTAAACAACTATTATTTATTGTGCACTCAGATATTTGTGGACTATTGTTACTGTTTATACCCCCAACTAACGACAAATAAAAAAAAACTACTTTGTACTTTTTGTTGATGAGTATACACACTAGGTACTTTGTTACGTACTGTTTAACCCACCTATAAATCAGACGTGTTTGCTGTTTTTTGATTCGTGGCTAAAAGCGAGGCTAAGTTTAATTTAAAATTAGTCAACTTATGCTGCGATAATGGTGGCGAATATCTATCGACTGAAATGAAAGGTTATTGTGTAGAGAGAGGGATATCATAACATTTAAAAATTCCGAGAATACCACAGTTGAATGGCGTTTCTGAACGTATGGTCGGAACCATTACATAATGGAAAAGCTCGTTTAAGCAGTGCTAAATTAGACAAAGTGTTTTGGGGCGATAGGTAGTACCAACTGCTGTTTATTTGATTATTTTGACCCCAATTAAAACTTTGAAAGTTTTCAAAAACACCATTCGAAATGTGACATGATACACAACCTCAAATTAAAAAAAAAATTTGAAGGTTGGTTCAACTGCTTACGTTCATAATAAAAGCAGTAAGACCAAGTTTGATGAAAAATCATGGAAAGGGATACTTGTGGGTTATGAACCAAACGCTATAAAGTTTGGAACCCAGAGTGCGAAAAATTACATAGTAGTCAGGGATATTATTGTTGATGAGACTGGATTTTTTAAATCCAGGTCAAGCCTCAAGTCTGAAGGGAATATTAAAAATTCTCACGGCAAAACTGATGATGTAATATCCAAATCAGTGCCGGTCAAGTCTCATAACTCTGACAGTTCTAAATCAGATACGTCTATGGACTAAATCTGTTGAGCACGAGTGTAAAATTCGCAAATTAAACCATGATAATTTAATTGAATCGTAGCACATAGTTGATAATATACTTTTTGATAACCCATCTTCACCAAAAGAAAACACAAATAAAATCCTGACCCGCGTATTTCCTATAATGAAGACGATGATGATGATTGCCATTTTGTGTGCTCAGTCTATTCTATGTAAAATAACAAATTCATTAGAAGAAATCAAAACAGATCTCAGTGAGAAAGTGCAATCAGGGACGAACTAAATTCTCTAAATAATACTTGGGCTTTAGTACCAAGAGCTGAAAATAAAAACATTGTCAATTTCTTGTAAATGGATATTTCGTATAAAACATGATGAATTTGGAAAACCTTTAAGATAAAAAAAAAAAATAAAAAAAACAACTTGTTGCAAGAGGTTTCAGTCAAGAATACCTCACGGACTATAATAAAACTTTGGCACCAGTAGCATGAGTAGCGATAGCAGTTTTAGATGTATCTTGCTTTTGTGAATCAATTTAATTTGCTAGTTCATCTTAGGGATGTCAAAACTGCCTTCTTAAATGACGAATTAAAGGAAGATATTTATATGAAAGTCCCTGAGGGTATCTCTGGTCCAGATAATTATGTGTGTAAATTAAATAAAGCACTTTACGGGCTGAAACAGGCAGCTAGGTGTTGGTTTGAAGTCTTTGAGAGATCACTTAAAGAAAAAGGTTTTCAAAATTCTTCATTCAAATATTTGCTAGACAATGGAGATATAATACATACCTAAGCATATAATTATGTCATTTTATTTAAAGGTGTTTTAACCTAATAGTATGTGCTGATATTGAAACAATTAATAATTTTAAAAGGTATTTAATGAGTAAATTCAAAATGACTTTTTTAGACAGATTAAAAAAAAAAAAAATTCTTGGTATAAAAAATTACAAGCATGTAATGAAATAACATTAGATCAAAGTGCATACAGTACGTGAAACAGTATTAAATAAATTTAATATGCACTATTGTAAACCTATCATAATCTATGAGGATAACAATGGCTGTTTAAGCATTGCAAATAATCCAACCAATCACAAAACATAGATATAAAGTATCATCTAGCTAAGGAACAGATTAAAAAAAAAAATGTAATAAAATAAAATTACATTCCAACAGTTCAGCAGTTGGCAGATGTTCTGACCCGCTATCACTTTTCAAGAGATGAGAAGTAAAATGGGCTTAGAATAAGATACTGATTTAATGTTTTGTGATTCTAAATAATAATATGATTTATGATTAATTTAATTATTACTAAGAATAATTTAATGAAATGGTTTGATTAAGGTTTTCTGGGTTTTCCTTAATCCTTGGCAGCAAATGTTGGACCATGAGATGTATTTCCCAGCAAACACTAGGAAGTGAATATGTTCCGGTCATTTAGGTATTACTTTGATTTATTTTGTTTGTATAATTAGGTAGATCAATTTTTGAGGGGGCGTGTTGATATAATTGATTTACTTACTTACAAAAATCAATCTTTAGTCGATTCTGCAATAATCGATATATCGTAGGTACTTATTATATAAATACTACCCACCATTATTATTACCTTACTTCATGTTTGAGCCTTGATAAAGACGGACGTATAACCTTCCTAGTGACTTATAATTGGCTAATAATAATCTATACATTTTAAAAAGCCAGTAACTCGTTTTATTGAAGTGTTAGAACCTAGATTTCCAACAACCTCAATTGGAAATCGGGAAGTGGGTCAAATTTAACTTGCAAGATTCGATCACAGACAGACACCGGGACAGGTGAAACTAAAAAAAAAATCGGGCAAGTGCGTGTCGTACCACGCACTATGAAGGGTTCCGTGTTAGGATGAATTTATCCCAAGAACAAACTTAACATAGTAGTTGAAATACATGTTCTCCCATACATTCCAACTGTAAATGTAAGTTTGTACTCACAATATTGAGAGATTTACCATGTTATTTTGAGACCACAGACTTCTTATAGGTTTTCCTGTATGTACAGATAAAGAACTATTTTCTGTATTTTTTTTCAAAATTTTAGGCTCAGTAGTTTCGGAGATAAGGGGGGTGGGAATTGTCAATTTTCGTCTATTTTCTTAAGTAACTTTAAAACCATTTATTTTAAAATTATAATAAAAATACATTTAAGACCCTCATAGTAAGCTCTTTCATTTAATATGTCACACGGTATAGATTGCAAAACTTTTTTTTTTTTTTTCTTATGTGCCCCCTAAAAGTGACCCCCATATTCAAAATTTAATTTGTTTACTTTACCCGTACGTATTTGGGTCATAAAAATCCATATGTGTACCAAATTTCAACTTAATCGGTCCATTACATTCGGAGCGAATTGGTTGTGACAGACGGACAGACAGACAGACACACGAGTGATCCTATAAGGGTTCTGCTTTTTCCTTTGAGGTACGGAAACCTAAAAATTTTAGAAAAAGCTTGTAATAAATGAAGAGTCCTCAAGGCCAGTGAAATTGAGCAAGACTGTTGAACAATCACCTATTTATTTTCTTCACAACAAAAAAAAAAACTTTTTCTTTACATTTTTCCCTAACAAACTGATTAAAACTTTAATGCATAACTTAAGCCCAAGATGAACGCTTGTAACGTAACTACTTCTCACAGAGAGCAACTAAGACCTCTTACTCACGGGCGATTTTTAAACGCGGCGTTTTTTTTTTTGCGCAGTGGATTTGCAACACTGCTTAGCGCCCAGAGTTGAAAATCCAACGGTGATGAACGGTGTATATTTTTGACGCACTGTGATGCCGTTTACATCGTGCACTGGATTTTCAACTCTAACTTGAGAATACAAATTCTCAATGTTTGGCTCAACACCTAGAGTTGAAAATCCAGCGCACGATGTAAAATCATCGCGTTAAGGCGCTACCCCTAGCAAAACTCAGAGGTTATAAACTCATTATTAAGAGAAATATTATAAACATTATTATTTGTTTGTATATTACTAATATTATAAATGCGAAAGTTTGGATGGCTGGATGTTTGTTACTGAATCACGCCAGAACGGCTAAACGGATCTGGATGAAATTTGGCAGAGAGATAGATTATACTCCGAGGGTTGGTATCAGAATGACTGGATCGCAAATTGACCACGTCGCTCTTGTCTAAATCTCAAAATACCTAAGTCGCAAAATGACTACATCGCAAAAAGTTCGAACCGTTGTGTAGGCACCTATACAGGGTTGATATCAGCCGACCCCAAATAGATTGGGATAAGGGCAGGAGAATGATGAGTACTTTTCCGTGGGATAACTTCCGACATCCACATTGGTGAAGCCGCTGGCAAGAGCTATAGTGCTAGTATAGATACATTTAAAATCACCTTGTAAAAAGTGATTATAATTATTGATTTTCTTTTGCTTAAGGTGACGTTCTATAAATTTATCAATTACACTAATGGAAACGTAATTAAAATGTAAAAATCTAAATAACTCACGTTTTATTATATTTCAGATCGCATAAGATCGCTTTTCTATTTTTATTAAAACAATTACAAAAATGTGAGAATTCTATGATAGCGGACAGAGCGGGTCAGAGCAACGGGACAGAGAAGAACCGAACGCTCAAGGTTGTTAGCTCGGGCAAGCGCCTTAAAACAGCGCCCGTGCGGACCTGGACTTAGTTCTCTCCAATGCTTTGTTGATTAAACCCCAAGAGGGCTTGTTATAAGTTTGAATTATACACTAGAAGTAGTCTTGTTATTGTTCCTGTTAGGGTGAAGGGTAATTAGTGGAGATTTATTTTTGATTGACCTATAGACCGTGTAGTGAAGTGTTCCAGTGTTTTTAATACTCTCGTAACGTAACACTGCGCATTTGTTTTTAGGGTTCCGTACCAAAAGGAACCCTTATGGTGCGACTCAGTCTGTCTGTCACAGCTGAATATCTACTAATGCTATCAACTTGAAATTTGGAACAGTTTTAGATGACGTTTACCCAACTTTCAAAAAAACAAAGCTGGAGAGTGATTATTCGGAATTTTCAAAGTACAGAGCTCGGATTAAAAAAATCAATAGAAATTGCACACAAAGAACACAAAAAAATGCAAAATCAATTTTCATAAGATCCAAAATACTTATTCTGGCAGTATATTAGATCCAAGAGAAGTAGGTTGAACAGGCAAATTATTATAAAAGATGGTTAACATCTTTCGGATGAGGAGTGTGCTCGACAATTTGCGTCATTTTTCGAGTCAGTGTATAATAAAGAATTGCCGCAGCTGGAGGCGCGGGCCGCGGGGGCGGAGGCGGAGGCGAGCGGTGCGCGAGTGCACATTGAGACCCCTCAGTCTTGAAGACGTAAGGGAAGCGCTCATAAAGCTCAAACCAAAGCGCTCATCAGGCCCCGATGGCATTCCAGCTTTCCTATTCCGAGACTGTGGCAGGGTGCTGGCGGAGCCCCTGCATCATATCTTTAATACTTGTTTAAAACAAGCAACGTTTCCGCCTAGGTGGAAAATCACGCGAGTGATTCCGGTTCCTATAAGTCAGGTTCGGATGTCAGTGGCTACAGACCGGGGGCAGTGTTGTTGACACCGGCAAAAGTGTTTGAGTCTGCCATCCAACGCTGCGTGCAAGCACAAGTGAGCGTACAGCTATCAGACGCGCAACACGGGTTCCGGCCGGCGCGCAGCACTGCCACTAATCTGCTTAACTTCATGGCGACGGTTGTGCCGGCCGTCGATGCTGGTGTGCAAAGGGGTGTACATCATAGTTGCGAAGTACATTACCGCGATGTACGTTACTGCGAAAGTTCATAACCGCGATATACGTTACTGCGAAAGTTTACTATCGCGACGTTCGTTGTTGCGAAAGTTCTTTACTGCTATGATTGCAGTTTCGATAACACGCTATTGCGACGTAGGTCATGTAGGAAGAATGCTGATACTGATGATAGTGGAAATATGTATTATATTGTTGGACATGACAATAAATTAACAAAACTTGTAAGCAACTATCTAAGTATATCGCACACAGCTACTTAATCTACATAAGTAACAAATAAAAACGTAATAGTTTTCTCTCTGCCGGCTACTGTTAAATTGATAGCAATCACATATAAAATATGCAAAATATTGCTCTGTTCATGCTCATGTTTATAATACTACTTATTTATCTTCCATTATATAAAATTACTATTATGAATTAGTTCTGAGTTAGTCTTAGTTAGTATATTGAAACAATTTTATGTAGTAGCATATTATTTTCTTGAATTAGTAGGCTCGTAAAAGTAGCTAGAGTGTTATTTGTGTTTAATAAATACTTTCTGACGGTAGTTTAAAATTTCAAATTTGAGGTTTTTCATAAATGTCATATCTCACAAATGTTTTTTTATTCTGAGGAAATACAAATTTTCGTCACATCCAACGCAAGATAATTCTTGTAAAAATGAATGTACACGAATTTTGTTTACCTACGTTGATTGTTATCTTTTGGTCCAATGAGGGATTTTCTTTTTAAGCTCTTCCCTAGTCGCTGGATAGATGTCGCTGAACTTGGTAAGTTACCGCAAGGAACGTAACCTAACATAACCTACGTCGGAAAAGCGTGTTATCGAAACTGCAATCATCGCAGTAAAGAACTTTCGCAACAACGAACGTCGCGATAGTAAACTTTCGCAGTAACGTACATCGCGATAATGAACTTTCGCAGTAACGTACATCGCGACAATGAACTTTCGCAGTAACGTACATCGCGGTAATGAACTTCGCAACTACGATGTACACCCAAGTAGACGCGGCATATTTTGATTTTAAAAAGGCGTTTGATACCGTCAACAATGATGTACTGCTAATGAAGCTGGCAAAAATTGGCTGCACTCCTCACGTACTACAATTCTTCGCCAGCTATTTGAAAGACCGACAGCAGTACCTACGTTGACTACAACGGGTTCGAATCTGAGCCATACTACACCAGGTCGGGCGTGAGCCAGGGCAGCAATTTGGGTCCTTTCGAATTTATTTTGAAGATAAATGACTTGCCAGACGTAGTCAAACATAGTTTATGTTTATTGTTTGCAGATGACCTTAAATTGCTGCTCGAGGTCAAGGGTGAGTCGGACTGTGAGAGATTGCAGGAAGACATAGATAGAGTTGTAGAGTGGAGCCATAAAAATAAACTCTAGTTCAACACAGCGAAATGCTCAGTGATGACATTTACGCGCGCGAGGACTGCCTTAGCCTACGAATACAAAGTAGAGGAAGAGCCGATGCAGCGAGTGTCTCAGGTACGAGATCTAGGAGAACTGCTAACCCCGTATCTAACTTTCCGGGATCATATAGTTAAGATTTGCAAGAAGGCGTACAGACACCTGGGTTTCGTGCTGAGACAGTCGCAGGGATTCACTAACGTTACTACGCTCAGGGTGCTGTATGACGCTTTGGTAAGGAGTCATTTGGAACACAGTGCGGTGATTTGGGCTCCTCATGAAGCGAAATACAATGTCATGCTGGAGCGAGTTCAGAATAAATTTACAAGACACTTGTATTTTAAACTTTATGGGGTTTACCCATTTTACCCGCTGATGTATCCTACACTGTTTGTACTAGGTA
The DNA here is from genome assembly GCA_905163495.3 of Cosmia trapezina. NCBI lineage: Eukaryota > Metazoa > Arthropoda > Insecta > Lepidoptera > Noctuidae > Cosmia > Cosmia trapezina. Next base: position 16,059,683 of record LR991044.1, read on the forward strand.
TGGTGGGGTACAACGAACTCAGAGTGCGCCGAGACTTCACACTTGCGGCGTATGCGCTAAAGCTTCTCCGTGGAGTAGCTTATAACCCAGGTGTGCTGTGTCACCTGAAGCTGTGTGTGCCAGACCGGTACGTGTGGAGGCGACGGCGGCCGCCACTGCTGGCCGTGCCTGCTGCTAAAACCAAACTGCTGTCAAAAACACCGCTCACCCGCACAATACGGGTACTAAACGAAGTGCATGAGAGAGTAGATATATTTTCGTGCAATCAGAGTGTATTCGCAAAAGTTTTGTTGAATTTTGTTAGTTATATTTAAATGTTAATATTCTGTGTTGAGTCTTATTTTATTTTTTAGGTTAATATTTTATAGCAATAATAAAAAATAAAAAAAAGTTTAGTTTGGTAGGTAATTCATATAATTCTGATAAGTTAGTACCTACATAATTATATAATTCTGTAGTCAGATGGTGTTTCTAATTGAGTTGTTGCTGAGTATTCTCAATGTTTAGATTTTTAAATGTTAGCCGTAAGTTTATTCTTCAGTTTATTTGTTTGTGTGCTTAGATTATAGAATGTGTGTTTGGAAACCACTATTGTATTGGGGTTATCCTGTAATGATAATGTGTAAGTTTAAATAAATAAATAAATAATAAATAAATATTTTGCAAAGAAAAAATAAGTAAAAATATTTTTTTTTTGCAGAAAGGGGGTCTTAAAAATTCAAAGTGGGGCTACTTGGGCATGTGGGGTATCATAGAAGTTTATGTAAATATTATAAGAAAAATAATACTATGTCTCAAAATAATAAGAGGTCGCCGGCAGGCGGTCATTCATAAAAAATAAGAGGTCGCCGGCAGGCGGTCATTCATAAAAACTGACAAAAACAGTTTTAATAAATGACCGCCTGCCGGCGGACTGCCGGCGGACTGTAAATGTGTGGGGGACCTTATAACTATCCGTTACTGGATTTAAGAACTAGTTTCTGCCTAAAGCTACGCCTACCAGCAATGACGCCTACAAATGTGTTTACTGTGTTTATGAATACGATAAGGCCGAAGATTTTAAAAATAAACCGTGTCCAAGATAAAAAAAAACCAGCCAAGTGCTTGTCGGACTAAAGGTTTTTACTAGACAATGAAGGGTTCCGTAGTTGAAAATAATTTATCCCAAAAACACACTTGACATTGAAATCCCAAAAAAAATTTTTTACAAAAATTACAAATTAGTTAACAATTTTCGGACTTTTTCCTTTACTTGTACTGTGAGACCCTGCTTCTTGCCAAATTACATGATTCATGTTTTGATTTACTTGCGAGTATCAAAATATGTCGCATAAATGGCCGTATTTTTTTATTGGGTTGATTTAGAAGCTTGATTTTTTTTAGAACTCCAAAGGATCATAAACCTACGTATTTTCAACTTGATACCTCCACGCGTTCCTGAGAAAAAGGGTCTTGACAGACAGACAGACAGACGGACAACGAAGTGATCCTATAAGGCTTCTGTTTTTTCCTTTTGAGGTACGGAACCCTAAAAAAGACACGTTAGGTATTACCTATATTGTGCAGCTTCACAAGTGTATTAAGTTTTTATTGTTCATCATCATCTTCCTGCCCTTATGCGATGTTACGTGGGGTTGGCGCAACACGTTTTCTTCTTCCATTCTCCCCTGTCAATCGTCACGCTATCATTCACTTCCTTCTCTTTCATGTCATTCCTCACACAATCCATCCATCTTTTCTCGGGCCTTCCTCTCCCTCTCCATCCATCAAGATGTATATTCATCACTCTTTTAGTCACATGCGTTTCGTCCCTCCTAATCACATGCCCATACCAAGCCAAACGATTTCCTGTCACTGTCGCCACTTTCAAACTTACTACTACTTACTTACTTACTTTTATCTTACTTCATCTATTCTTGTCAATCCACTCATCCATCTACACATTCTCATCTCCACTGCATGCAATCTTTGTTCATCCGTCTTCTTCACTGCCTAGCATTCCGATCCATAGAGCGTGACACGGATTTGTGAAAATGACCCTTGAACTCGAATCCCGGATCCAAGCAAGTTCAAGTTCTTCCAGTGACCTGTCGCCATTTCATCCATCCTGAGTTGATTATTAAGTTTCTATTGTTATTTATGAAAATAATACAAAATTAAGTTTTAAATAGGTAGCCTCAAGGGTGATGGGACCCACAAGTTTACAATGTGTCTCTAAAAGTGTAGGGAAAATTTAGGCAACACTTCACTTCACTTTTACAAAAATTACTACTTCATACTCGTAATATGAAAGTTGCAATAAGATTTCGCCAGCTTTCAACGTCACACTGTTAAACCCAATCTAATTATTTTTCAAAGTAACTCAAGTAATAAATTCGTCTGATACAGTTTTCCTTGCTAACAGAATTCTGTATATAATAATTTATTATGTAAAGCAAACAACAGATCTTTGTTCTGACTTCAATACACAGACGTTTCTGGTCCGCGCTCCAATATCCTAGATATGCCACTTATACAAAATACTTCAATGTACAATACTCATTTGTTATTCTGCAATGGAATAAATAAGACTTTGAATTTTCTAGCATATTTCTTAGTTGTTTGATAAAATAACATAGGATGCCATTATTATGCAGGATGAGAGTCACAACAGATGCAGTTAAAATCCTCTTTGGGAGTGAGAAATACCCTTAGGTTTGGTAAAAAGGCACTTTTAAACGTCAAAATTTACAAAAATATAGAATTGACTCTAGTCGCCCTTTCCAATAGGTAGTTTCGTATGGAGAAGAATGGGCAAGAAACTTCACTGTTACTCTTTTAAAATGTTTTACAATATTTTGTATACATTAATTATATAATTATACAGGGTGTAAGGGACAGCCCTCCGCAAACTGATGGGGTGAATTCAGTATGTCATACTAAGATGACCGGTACATGAAATTTTTTCAGGAACGTTAAGAGAATGCAATAAACCTGATTTGTTTGTGTTTTTGTGCACAAATCGGAGCATCTATTACTGGTTGGGAGGGGAAGGTATTAGGTATGCGGTGACTTCGATGAACTCTGTAGCTAGACAGAAAGTGAACAGATGATTTCACGCGTCGTTGGTTAGAGTATTTCAACATCCATTGCTGGTTTTTTTTTGTTGTTTTTTTTTAGTTTTTTTTTTACATAAATGGAGTGCAGCAAACTCACAATGCAATTTTACGTTGAAATAATGAAAATGTAACTGAATTTTTTTTTTTTTAAATGAAAATTTTCCTGAGAAAATTTCCGGTGGAATATGATTCAAAATGAGGAGCTGAATGCACCCTGTTAGTTTGCGGAGGGCTGTCCCTTACACCCTGTATGTGAATTCGATGCATGTAAAATACTGGTCTCCACTCCAGGACCCGTCTGCTCCACCGGCCATCGGTCCTTCGACAAACATGGCCAGCCCACTGCCACTTCAGTTTGCTTATTCTGTAAGCTATGTCGGTTACTCCGGTTCTTTTCCGGATAACTTCATTCCTGATTTTATCCTTCAAAGAAACCCCGAGCATAGCCCGCTCCATAGCGCGCTGAGCGATCTTGAATTTGTGGACCAGCCCGACTGTTAGTGTCCACGTTTCAGCACCGTATGTCATAACGGGCAGGACGCACTGGTTGAAAACCTTACCTTACCTTACGTACGCGTATCGGTAAGTGTAGTGTGGGACACCCCCCCGCTAGATGGACCGACGACCTGAAGAAAGTGGCTGGGACAGACTGGATGTGGAAGGCGGAGGACAGGGTGTTGTGGCGCAGCCTGGGAGATGCCTATGTCCAGCAGTGGCTGCGATAGGCTGAGTTGAAAATACTGGTATTCGGCTGCATCCGGTTAGACTGGAAGCCGACCCCAAACGTAGTTGGGAAAAGGCTAGACAGATTGAAAATGTGAATTCGATGCACGAATAAAATAATTATACCACAATAGGTAAAAATAATTAAAAATAAAGAAATTATGTAACATATAATATGGTGCTCACATTTTAGAAACATTGTAAAAATATATGATTTTCCTAAAATTTTATACAAGTAATAAGTCAGTGTGTCAGTTAAAGTAATCACAGAATGTAAAATTTGTACCTAAAAGAATTCTATTAATTTGATAATGATATAATAATTATTATATATAAATTATTAATATTAATTCTCAGAATATTTTCACCCACAATTATGAACTATACTATCCTACTTCTATTCTACTTTTCGTACAGAACATCAATGGTCCTTCTATTGATGTGCGTACACTTTTGGACCAGCAATTTCAAAGTTTCAGAAAATGTATACTTTTCTTTATCATAACCAACGTTTCCATGATGAAAAGTAGGCTTTATAAATAGTAATCAGCCTGGTTTCGAACTCACTCAACTCAGAGCGACACCACAAACCTTGATAAACCAATTTTATAACCTCAAAACGGTCCTCTATGCTAACCTAAAACAAAACAGTGCATCCATTATAATAGCCAAATCAGCGTTCATCCATATAGAGATAGCATGACCTGCCCCAGACCACACACAAAAATAAACAAAAATATATTATCAAGCCAAGTATTTTGCCTACTAACCATAATAATATAACCCAGAGAGTAATGTCCAATGATTTCATACTTGCTATACGAAACAAGGCGGCCGTGTTTCGTAAATGGATAGTTATAAAGATTATTATTCTGTGCGATGGTTTATGATGGCAGTTAAAATGGCATAGATTAAATGTTTTAGAAGATGCGATGTTTCGTTTAGATGGCCTTTACGAGGTAATGTTAAATAAAAGATATGATCTAAATTATCTGATGGCAAACAGCAGGCACTGTGTGAAAGATGATAAACAAAATGATGGCTACAAAAGGGATCGCTACCGAATGACTACTATACATTATAAATAAGATTTTTTTTCCAAAAAAAAAACAACCGACTTCCACTACAAACTGATTTTTTTTTTTTGCAAAAAAGTTTTTACTTTTCACTTTTTAGTTGTGGTATGGTACCTACCCCACACAAATTCGAATAAGTACCACTAGAACATCATCCACATAAAAAGTGGGAAAAATTACATGAGACCAACTTCGAGATATCCCCTCCCGAAAGAACAAGAATCTTGAAAAATTGCAAAAAACTCAAAAAAATTGAATTTCGCGGGCTACACAGCGCAATCACCTTAAATAACTACATCCTTTTTTGAAGTCGTTTAAAAATCTTGGCATCGTAAGCAGCATGCCGCGGGTTCGATTCCCGCACGGAACAAATATTTGTACGACCTACAAGTATTTGTTCCGAGTCTGGGTGTTTTTCTATCTATAATAATTATGTATGTATTTACAAAAAAAAATGTATATAAGTAGTTTATCAGCCATCTCGTTACCATAACACAAGCATTAGGTTGCTTAGCTTGGGACTAGATGGAGTAGTGTGAAATGTCCAAGGATATTTATTTATTTATTATTTACTAGCTTTTGCCCGCGGCTTCGCCCGCGTGGATGTCGGAAAATATCCCATGGGAACGTTCATGTGGAAAACATAGGGCATATCCCTAACTTAAGAAATGCTGGGTTTCCCATACAAACTTTCATCCCTTTTATCACCCCTTGTAGGATAATGTTTTAAGACAAAAAGTAGCCCATGTCCTTTCCCAGGATGCTATCTATAGCTTTGCCAAATTTTATCGAAATCCGTGCAGTTTTGTAAATTTTAAAATCAATCCCTATTTTACCCACTTAGGGGATGATTTTTAAAAAACGCTGACCCGCATATTTCTTAACTTCTTACCAATAGCATAAATTTGTTATCCCTAACTTAAGAAATACTGGGTTTCCCTTACAAACTTTCATCCCCTATGTCACCCCCCCGTAGTATTATTTTTGAAAAAAATAGTATCCTATGTCCTTTCCCAGGATGCTATATAAAGCCTTGCCAAATTTTGTCGAAATCCTTGCAGTTTTGTAAATTTTAAAATCAACCCCTATTTTAACCCCTTAGGGGATGATTTTTCAAAAACGCTGAACCGCATATTTCTTTATTTCCTATCAAAAGCATACATTTTAATTTTCACATCCCTAACTTAAGAAATACTGAGTTTCCCATACAAACTTTCATCCCCTATATCACCACCTGTAAGATTATTTTTTAAGACCAAAAGTAGCCTGTATCCTTCCCCAGGATGTTATATAAAGCCTTGCCAAATTTTATCGAAATCCGTGCAGTTTTGTAAATTTTAAAATCAACCCCTATTTTACCCCTTAGGGGATGATTTTTCAAAAATGCTGAATCGCATATTTCTTAATTTCCTACCAATAGCATAAATTTTTTATCCCTAACTTAGGAATACTGGGTTTCCTTACAAACTTTCATCCCCTATATCTCCCTTTGTACTTGTTTTTGAAAGTATCCTATGTCCTTTCCCAGGATGCTATATAAAGCCTTGCCAAATTTTGTCGAAATCCGTGCAGTTTTGTAAATTTTAAAATCAACCCCTATTTTACCCCTTAGGGGATGATTTTTCAAAAATGCTGAGTCGCATATTTCTTAATTTCCTACCAATAGCATAAATTTTTTATCCCTAACTTAGGAATACTGGGTTTCCTTACAAACTTTCATCCCTTATATCACACCCTGTAGTATTGTTTTTGAAAGTATTCTATGTCCTTTCCCAGGATGCTATATAAAGCCTTGCCAAATTTTGTCGAAATCCGTGCAGTTTTGTAAATTTTAAAATCAACCCCAATTTTACCCCCTTAGGATATGATTTTTCAAAAACGCTGAACCGCATATTTCTTTATTTCCTATCAGAAGCATACATTTTAATTTTCACATCCCTAACTTAAGAAATACTGAGTTTCCCATACAAACTTTCATGCCCTATATCACCCCCTGTAGGATTATTTTTTAAGACCAAAAGTAGCCTGTGTCCTTCCCCAGGATGTTATATAAAGCCTTGCCAAATTTTATCGAAATCCGTGCAGTTTTGTAAATTTTAAAATCAACCCCTATTTTACCCCTTAGGAGATGATTTTTCAAAAATGCTGAATCGCATATTTCTTAATTTCCTACCAATAGCATGATTTTTTTATCCCTAACTTAAGAAATACTGGGTTTCCTTACAAACTTTCATCCCCTATATCACCCCCTGTACTTGTTTTTGAAAGTATCCTATGTCCTTTCCCAGGATGCTATATAAAGCCTTGCCAAATTTTGTCGAAATCCTTGCAGTTTTGTAAATTTTAAAATCAACCCCTATTTTAACCACTTAGGGGATGATTTTACAAAAACGCTGAACCGCATATTTCTTTATTTCCTATCAAAAGCATACATTTTAATTTTCACATGCCTAACTTAAGAAATACTGAGTTTCCCATACAAACTTTCATCCCCTATATCACCCCCTGTAAGATTATTTTTTAAGACCAAAAGTAGCCTGTGTCCTTCCCCAGGATGTTATATAAAGCCTTGCCAAATTTTATCGAAATCCGTGCAGTTTTGTAAATTTTAAAATCAACCCCTATTTTACCCCTTAGGGGATGATTTTTCAAAAATGCTGAATAGCATATTTCTTAATTTCCTACCAATAGCATAATTTTTTTATCCCTAACTTAAGAAATACTGGGTTTCCTTACAAACTTTCATCCCCTATATCACACCCTGTAGTATTGTTTTTGAAATATCCTATGTCCTTTCCCAGGATGCTATATAAAGCCTTGCCAAATTTTGTCGAAATCCGTGCAGTTTTGTAAATTTTAAAATCAACCCCTATTTTACCCCCTTAGGGGATGATTTTTCAAAAACGCTGAACCGCATATTTCTTAATTTCCTACCAATAGCATAAATTTGTTATCCCTAACTTAAGGAATACTGGGTTTCCCTTACAAACTTTCATCCCCTATATCACCCCCTGTAGTATTATTTTTGAAAAAAATAGTATCCTATGGCCTTCCCCTGGATGCTTTATAAAGCCTTGCCAAATTGTGTCGAAATCCATGCAGTTTTGTAAATTTTAAAATCAACCCCTATTTTACCCCCTTAGGGGATGATTTTTCAAAAACGCTGAACCGCATATTTCTTTATTTCCTATCAAAAGCATACATTTTAATTTTCACATCCCTAACTTAAGAAATACTGAGTTTCCCATACAAACTTTCATCCCCTATATCACCCCCTGTAGGATTATTTTTGAAAAAAAAAGTAGCCTATGTCCGTCCCCAGGATACCATCTATAGCCTTGCCAAATTTTATCGAAATCCGTTCAGTGGTTTAGGCGTGAAAAGGTAACAGACAGACAGACAGACAGACAGACAGACAGACAGACAGACAGATAGACAGACAGACAGACAGACAGAGTTACTTTCGAATTTATAATATTAGTATGGATTCTGTAGTTTCCTCTACCCCCATTAAAAAAAGGCGTGAGTATGTATGTATGTTTATTATACTTGTATCCCAAACAGGTGCCGTACTATGACGTGAAAAAAGATCATGGATCCATCATGGATCCGTTGAGAAAAAGGACGGTGCTATAGGTCGTATATAGCTCCATCTCTCTCACACTGGAACCGTTCAACTTCTACCCTGCTATAAGAGCTCATAGTAAGCCCCCAGATTTGTAAAGAATACTCGTTTATCTTGACTGGTAAAACGTTTCTTATGCCCCGAAAACTCCCCAGGTTTATGCCATATGTGAAAGCGTCGCGATGGCCAGCAAGAAATATGACATACCTAACAGACAACTAGATTCATCCAATTTAACCCCAGAAATAATACTACAGTAAATGAAGGATAGACTCTTTACTATCTAATCCTTTTGTGCAAATGAGGGTTTTACACCTTTTTTATTATTTTTCCTGTCTTATTAAAAGAGGAGACCCAAGGGGGACATTCGAAAAAGAAAATTAAGGATGATTTCACCATTTTAACACTAAATTGGATTATTTTTGGATATTCAATAGCAATGGTACATGCAGCTTAGGGACTCATTATTAAGTAATTATCACATACACAAAATTGGTGTCATCATAAAGTTCTTAACAATCTCATAGGTTAGATGTTTTTCTCTCAAGTTGCTACTAAAGATATTTAGGGGAAGGACCTGGTACGTTGCTATAATCAGTATCAATCAATACCTGGGCGACCTGGGTGAAAATAGAGAAAACGAAACGATTTTCCCCGATACGAGACGTATTTTCGCCCCCTTAAACGCCTATATTGCGACTTTAATCGAAATCGTTAGAGCCTTTTTCGAGAACGTGATTACAAAATTAAATATATACAGGGTTATTGGTAAAACACCAACATCATTATGAACAACTTTTACTATGGGACCAAACGTGAAATCGCGAAAAAAAATCATCTGTTCAGTACCTACATCAATTATCTAAGTATATCAAACTCATCAAAATGTAGGGAGCGGCTGATTTTATTTCCGCGATTCCAGGTTTGGTCCCATAGTAAAAGTTGCTCATAATTATGAGTACAATGACCCCTTAAGAGGATGTTGGTGTTTTACCAATAACCCTATATACAACATTAGTTTTTAGGGTTCCGTACCTCAAAAGGAAAAAACGGAACCCTTATAGGATCACTCGTGTGTCTGTCTGTCTGTCTGTCCGTCTGTCACAGCCAATTTGCTCCGAATCTTATGGACCGATTAAGTTCAAATTTGGGACACATATGGATTTCTGTGACCCAAACACGTACAGCTAAAGTAAATATATGAATTTTGAATATGAGAGTCACTTTTAGGGGGAAAATAAGAAAATTAAAAAAAAAAGTTTTGTAAACTGTACCGTGTGATATACCAAATGAAAGGGCTTACTATGAGGGTCTCAAATATATTTTTTTTATAATTGTAAAATATATTGTTTTAAAGTTATTTAAGAAAATTGACGAAAATTGACCATTCCCCCCCCCCTTATCTCCGAAACTACTGAGCCTAAAATTTTGAAACAAATATAGAAAATAGTTCTATACCTGTAGATTACAGGAAAACCTATAAGAAGTCTGTGGTCTTAAAATAACATGGTAAATTATATATATAAAAAAATCAAAGTCCTGACTGAGTCACTGACTAATATATCAACGCACAGCCCAAACCAATGGACCTAGAGACTTGAAATTTTGCACATAGATACCTTATATAGTGTAAACATCCACTAAGGAAGGATTTTTGGAAATTCCATCCCTAAAGGGGTAAAATAGGGGATGAAAGTTTGTATGAAAAATCCTATCCCTTGAGTTAATAGACTTGAAACTTAGCACGAATATTCATCTAAGTAAATTATAAAGTTTATCATTTTTAGTTTTCCTAAACTACCCCCGAAGGAGGGATTGGGGGTGTCAAAGTTTGTATGGAAGAACTTTAACACGCGGTCCGATTAACTCAAAACTCAGTTTTTATACTTGACACCAAAAATTAAGACTAACGTGTATCAGGGTTTTCCAAAAATCTACCCCTAAGGGGTGAAAAGTTAATTTTATAGCGGAGGATTTTATTGGGGGCTTGATTAACTCTAAAATTGGTGTAAATAATGTTTGAGTCAAGTTATGGAAACATACCAGACGATTTTTGAAATTCTTTATTTGTGTTCGTGAAAACAGAGATACAGTTTATATGAAAAATCTTATTAATTTGGTTAATGAACTTGAAACTTAGCACAAATACTTGCATAAGTAATTAATAATGTTTGTCATTATTAGTTTTTCAAAACTACGCCTCAAATGAGGTTAGGGATGTTAAAGTTTGTATAGAATTTTAAAGCGCAGTCCGATTAAAAAAATGGTACTTTGAGTCAAGTTAGGAAACTTGCCAAATGAATTTTCACCGATTTTGACGACATATAGCTGATGTTTTAAGGAGTAACTTAGGCTATTTTTATTTTAGAAAAAAAATTAGGGTTCCGCGCAAGAAAATTAAAATCCATGAAATCAGACAACCACGTACAGTCAAGTACAAACTTACTAAGCCTCCGCTGTCTATTACGGCTATAACAACAAATAATAAAAATAAAGCAAAGTTAAAAATGTAAGGGGTCGATCCCCATACAATAAACTTTTCATTTTGAAAAAAAATAAAAATTTTAATCTAGCATGTGGGGTGTCATCGTCTAGAACTCATTGAGTAGAGTACAAACATATTTTTATTAAATCTTTTAAAATTAAGAAATAGGGGGCCGCAAAAGTTGTAAATTTTAGACCATTTTTGTACGAGCTCTAGCGCAACAATTCAACAAATTAGGAATTTGAAACTTCTTTATACCATGTAGGTACCATGAATACTGTATTTAATCAACAATACTGAAAACGGCGATTCATAAGGTAGTTTGTTTAAACATGGGTGATTTTCTGCAACTGCAAAAAATAACCTTGTAATTCACAGTATCATTATAAAATAAGTAAAAAGTTATCTTTGCGATTGTTAAACATATAATATGGTACGGAACCCTTCGTGCGCGAGTCCGACTCGCACTTGACCGGTTTTTTTGTTTATACTAAACCTCTTAAGTGGTCATTGTAGTCATCATTATGAACAAATTTTACTATGGGACCAGACCCGAAATCGCGAAAAAAAAAATCAGCTGTTGAGTACCTTTATTCTACACCAAACTCGTCAAAATGTACTGACCAGCTGATTTTTTTTCGCGATTTCAAGGTTGGTCCCATAGAAAAAAATGTTCAAAATGATGAGTACAATGACCCCTTAAGAGGTTTAGTGTTAATAAAAACTAATGTTGTATACAAAAATTGCTCATTTAATAGTATAGGATTTATCTCCTTGCAATATACGCCAAAGGAACATTTCTAAACTGCAAACTACCCCTTAACCCATTCCAAATTGTCTCCCCCATCCCCCCAATTTGACGACAATTCCCCAAACTACCTTATTAGCCCAACCCTTCTACCTGGTGACATAAAAATCAACAGCGCGAATATAGGGGACATCCCCAATCATCTACTAATAGGCAATATAAGAAATAATAAGACCTCTCTGGTTTATAGTCTGTGCCATTTTATGGTACTTTTGGAAGATATTTTTTTACCCTTTCGCACTCGTAAAGGGGTTGAAATGGCCCCATGAAATGCCTAGCTTTTTAATAACAGCCAGTTAGGGGCGGTTTCGAGGGTAGTTCTAGTTTAATAGCTTTGCATCTTGACGGGGCTATTGTATGGCTTTCTTATAGCTTGGTGGAGGTAAAAAACGTGCATGTATTGTGTCGATGGCTCATTTTAAATTCTTTGAACTTATATACGTACTATCGAAAGCCGTTGCGCCTCAACTTTTTCAAAACTTTTTCGGTTGCACGTTGAAATCGTAGTTTGCAACGACCTTTTTTAGTTAGACCAATGAATACGTCGCCTAAGAAGGATGACCCTAAAATAAACAATGTCTCTTTTCTTAACGCTTCGTAAAAAAAAAAAAATGGTTCTAACGTTTTTTTTATGATGTGCGTCGAAGCGCTATTGGTGGACGAAAACAATGCAGGCCACTAGCCACTGGCCCGTGCATACGAAAAGCACCCTTATGGGGGTGATGGACAAAAGTCGTTGACTGGACATACAATCACGCCTTCTTCCCATGGGGGTAGGTAGAAACTAAAGAACGCCACTTGCCACGATCGTTACATACTCCTTTTGCCTCGTTTACGTACATACATCTGGCACCTGACCTTTCTGAAGAACATCACCATTATGGTCACTATGTCTTGCTAGAGCGTCCCCTCCCGGCGGTTTCCACTCACATCTGCCTTGTAAATATCTCCTCTATTAGTTGCCTTTCATTCATCCTCTCAATATGACTACCATCTAAGCATACTCTTTTCAATTTTTCCTTGAACTTATGTTTACTAAACTAAAATTATTTTATATAAAAATACACCAAGGTACTCAAAACCGTACAATTTCAAGAAATCCCACTGCAATTAATTAATTCATACGTATCTATCGTACTGAAAAATAAAATGAAAACTCGATTGAAAATTCTCGGAAAACCAATACGATACGTTTAAAATAAAATGACGCTTCAATTAAAATTCATTTCTCTTTACATTCCCTTTTCATTTGCTTCCAAGAATTTTCAGTACTGAAAGTATTTTTTCAGTTAAAAGTTGTTGGGAGGTAGTGATGTAGTTTTCAGAATGAGATTTGTTTTTTAGGCGGAAACAGAGAAGTGTTATACATACTTAAGTTTAACGTGTATCCTGTGTGTTATTAACTGTGTGTGTGCCTGTGGCATCGTAGCTTCTAAACAATTGAAACGATTTAGTTTTTTTTTTTTTTTTTGGAAGGAGACATGATCGGGAGTGTTCTTAGCTATAATTCAAGAAAATCCATTCAGCCGTTTGAAGATTATCAGCTCTTTTCTAGTTGATGAATGGATTTGAGCATCTTTCACATCGAGATCGAGTCGAAAGATACCTATTCTATTACTTCAATGATAATTACCAGCACATGTGTGAGCACTATGTAGCTAATATACTTCCATATTATTGTAACATGCATTGTATTTCTTCTTCTTGCTAAATAAATTATTCTTATTCTTATTCTTATAATATAAAGCTACCTTTTACTGGGTTCGTCTGTCACTGACTTGAATGTGCCCTGGCGGTTAAACGTATTTCATGCTCACTCAAATGTCTCGCTGGTGGTGGCGTGTGTGTTGGATCATTAAGTTCCCTTCAAAATGGTTGAGCCGAATGGTGCTGATCCATGCGTCATGTTCGTGAACGAGCGTCGTCAGGTGGGACTGGTCGTCTCTTAACTGCCACGGCTTATTTTTAATTAAGTTGTTTTTAGTTTTTATCTTTTTCATTACGGGCGCTTTTAACGTGCACGTCTTTCTACATTGTTCTCACATGTATATTTTCAATATGAACGATGTAACCAATATTATGTAAAATATCTGATTTCAAAGGGTGTCCGTGGAGTTTCTTGCCCGTTCTTCTCCATAGGATCTACGCTTTGGAATGGGCAACTAGCTTCATTTTTCTGACTGACCGAGCCAAGACCGACTCCTTGACAATTCAAAAGTGCCTGTAATTGGTTTATTTGAAATAAATGCTTTGAGTTTGAGGTTGATTATTATAATAACATAGTAACCTTGAACTAATGCTGCAGCATCATCTGGAATTTGCAGGATACTCAACTTCCTCGCCAACTTACAGCAGAGGTACCGTGTTTGAACTTATTGTAATGGTAAAGTCAAACCCCGGTTGCATGTAAGCAATGTCCACCAACTGAGTTTTGTGACTTCTGATTGGTCGTTAAACTCCCACAGTAGCCTTTGTCTACGAAATTCACCAATTTAGTTTGAAACAACCAATCAGCGCGCTCGATGATGGATGCAGGTGATGGATTTTGGTGAAATTAGCAATATTTAGTTGTTTTTAAATATCAGACGCAAGGACTGCGCGTGACTGAATTCTCGTAAAAATGTCTTTGAATCTCCCGAGTTTCTGCGAGTAGGTACAGTCGTGAAAACCCAGAAGCGAACTCAGAAAATTAGTTTTGCCGCAAAATTAAACTGTTCTATGGATACGAGCGAGCATAAACTAGTAGTATATTTGTGTGGGCACTCTGACAGTTTTCATATACCTACATTATGGTACATAGCTATATCCACACCAACACAGTTATTATTTCTTGGCAAAATCTACAACGAATCGCGCGCATACAAATTCCTTACCTTCAGAGTTGCAACTTTTTCACACCTTTTTTTTTTAATGGGAACTCATCAATGACTTCTCCCACTCTGGCTGGAGCGGGAGGGCGTATCAGACTCTGACTAAAACCCACCCGTGTTACTTCAGTTGCCTGTGCCAGGGCCACGGTATCTGTTTGGAACATCCCGCGACCCTGGCAGTCGTCAGCCCCATCGGACCCCATCACTGCTGACATCTCTTTGAGGGGCGCGTAGAACACAACGCGCCGTTGACCCGGGCCTAGTCCTTACAGAACGGCGAGCTACCCATTGCTCGCCGCCCGCAAGCCCGCGCCTACGGTGGCCGGGAATCGGCTATCAATTCCCGACGTCCAGAGCGTCTCCTGCGCTGCGGTGACTAGGTGCGTGAGGGCGCAAAAGTTGCCTCTCCCTCACGCGTTCCGCCTCCTCCTTCGCGAGAATTACTGCTTCGCAGAAGGAAGTGACGGCTTCCTATGCACTCTTGCTCTGTACCATGGCCTGGACCAAGTTCGGACGCGAGAGGTCGCCACGCCGATCGCTTCCGAGAGGACACGGTCGTGCTCCGCCCAAGCCGGGCAGACCTCCACCGTACGCTTCACTGTGTCCTCCGGGTGATCCACACAATGGTGACACTTGGGCGTTTCCTCCCGTCTTATGCGAAACAGGAACCTCCCGAAACAATCGTGTCCGGTGAGGACCTGCGTCAGGCGAAAGGTGAGGACGCCGTGGCGCCTCTCCAACCACACCTCAGAGAGGGGACTTATCGCCGCAATTGTGGCGTGCCGTGCCATCACTTTCATGACTGCCGTCACTGCGTGCAGCTGTTATGTGGCGGCTACCGCTCTTTTATGAAACCGCGCTTTGAGAAGTGGTTGGAGAGGCGCCACGGCGTCCTCACCTTCCGCCTGACGCAGGTCCTCACCGGACATGGTTGTTTCGGGAGGTTTAGCTTTAACCTTGCGTGATGAGAATCCGATGATGATTTGAAAAATGTTTAACACAATTTGACATTTAAATTCAAATCTCTCATCCAGCCAACCTTCGAATCGTCGCCCTACCTAGCCTAAGGGCGTCACACCCTCTTACCGATTGTCAGACTCAAGAACACGTCAACCCAAACGGTCATCGGTAGATTTCCATATTAACCGTTAGCTAATATTGAAATCCTAAGTAAAGCATACTGCGCAAGCTAGTTACATAATCAGTCTGTTCGTCCGTCCCATTCAGCTCACGATCGCTGTCAGCCCGATGATGTCATAGTATTGTTAGCGACCTACCTACGTAGTATGTATGTCGTAGGATTTAGTATTTGTTCGAGCATTTTGGAAATGACTAATTGGATTATGAAATGAAATACTTTAATTGGCAATTTGGCATCGCCTCTTACGGTAACAGAATATTCCGTATCAACACAATTAAATATACGTAGGACATTCTAAAGGGCCTTAGTACACCTCCGACGCGAAAATAATGATGGGAAACCGCTAAACGAATTCCGCTGCGAAACATTATTGCATATGTCGCGATTCCAGCAGTGGCGGATTTGCCCTAAGGCCCAGTAGGCCCGGGTCTAGCGCGGCCAGATATTAGGAGCGGCCAATCTGACAAAAAAATCACTGATGGTAAGAAGAAAGAACTGAAAGTACCCAAATATTCTAAAGGCTCGCGCACATTATGGCGGGCCGCACTGCACCACATCGTATAACAATAATCTTCCTAAATCACTTTCTTACATCTAAACATACAGGGTTATTGGTTATTGACCAATATCTTAAAGGAACACTGTACTCATCATTATGAACAACAATTACTATGGGACCAAACCTGTAATCGCGAAAAAAATCAGTAACTATAGTAGATATTCGATAAAAGTTGGTAATAAAGCAAATTCATTAAGTAATCTATATGATGGGTGCTGAGAAAGGGGCGGCTGGTACTGAATACATGCCCCGGGTCGACGGCGCGTTGTGTTCCACGCGCGCCTCAAAGAGATGTCAGCAATGATGGGGTTCGATAGGGCAACTAAAGGAACACGGGTGGATTTTAGTCAGTAAAAGTCTGACACGCCCTTCCGCTCCACCCAGAGCGGGAGAAGTCATTTGATGACTTCCAATCCACAAAAAAAAAACCGGTCAAGAGCGAGTCGGACTCGCGCACCGAGGGTTCCGTTCCGATTCCTGAAAAAGTGTGCTATTTAGAGACATTGTTTTATTTTTCCTGTAATCTTTACATAAACTTCTATCACATAGAATAATTTCAGATTTTTATCTTTGCAAACTTCGGAGTTAAGCGGGGAACGGTATTTTTTTTTAATTTTTCATCAAAAGTCGAAAACTATGCGGTCTAAAAAAAAATTAAAAAATGTTTGAAAATGTGCAAGCAGCGTTCTTTCATATGAGGATATCATATGAAAGAACGCTGCTTGCACATTTTCAAACATTTTTTTTTTTTTAGACCGCACATGCCCTAGAAGCCCCACTTTGATTTTTTAAGACCCTCTTTCAGTCCCTGTTGCAAAAAAAAAAAAAATATTTTAATTTCTTTCTTATTTGTAAAATAGTTGGGTCAACGTCATATAAAACTATTCTAAATTTCAAATTGATAGCATTAGTAGTTCTTGAGATATCCAGCTGTGACAGGACAGACTGAGTGACACCATAAGGGTTCCTTTTTTACCATTTTGGTACGGAACCCTAAAAAGGTCGTGCAGTATTATTAGGTTCTTCCATCTGAAATTCCTCAGCAGCAGTCCGCAGTCTGCATTAGTGCCCGGTAGATGGCAATAGGCTCGCCCCCTATTACATGGGGCTCAAACATAAGTGGCGAAATGAGGGGGTACTAGGTATATGATCAAGTAACACTGTCCCAAATTAGACGCATTATTAATTTTATCTACACCCATGCTATAAATCCTCTATAAAAGTTTCTGAAACAGTTAGCTTATTGCCAACATTAAAACAGCCAGTGTCATAGTAACCATGGTAACCATAATAGCATCCAAACGGGTGTTTTAATGTTGTACTGAATTTCATAATGCAACTCGTTTTCAAAAAAAGAACATTGTAATGCGCGCGCGTTTCACTACAACAGCGCCATAGTTTAAAAAAAGAACTTATTCGAATTCACGTCGTATACTATGACGCCGGCCGCCATGTTCGATACTAGTATAGTATTGCAAAAAACTGTTTCAGAACCTTTTATAGAGGATTGATAACATGGATGTAGATAAAGTCTTGTATGCAACTGTACACAATTAGTTATTAAAACACTCATGTGATACTATTATCCCAACCCCAAACCCAAATTCGTGTTTTAATACCCATTATTATACGTCAGTTGCATAAATAACTATATTACACATAAAACAAAAGGTATTATATTAAAACACGTATGATAACGATAAATAATTAAGTTATCTTTAAAATGGTGAAGGTTTTATAAAAATACGCTTGATAGTTTTATGCGTGATTCTCAGTTTTTTATCCGCGTTAGAGATAACTTTACAAATTAATTACACTATGTATTATAGACATAATCTAAAATATTCACATATTAAGTTATTAAGAAAATGCTCTAATATAACATATATTTTTTCAAAATCATTAACATCACACGTTTAGACGTAATCTTCAGTTTAAAATCATTAGAAATTATATCGTCGCCTTAATTAAAGTAAAAAGTTAACAATTTACAAAACCAACGAAAAGAGAACATATATTATGTCCTATTTTTGGCTAAGAACGTTTCTCAAGCTCTCAAGGACCTAATTTCTCGAGCAGACATTTCACAAAACCGACTATTTTCCAATGAAACTGCAACGAAACACTTACCAATGAAACAATGAAACTAGAGTTAATAGTTTCTCTTTTACTGTCTAGATGCCTTTTGTTCAACTATAGTTATACCTACTGCAAAATGTATAACAATTTGTGATTTTAAAAATGAGGTGGAGTCATATGACTAGAGATAAAAAATGTCTGTTATGTGTTGCTACTTTCCAAACACAGATGGCACTATTTGTTGGGTAAAAATTCATTCTGCCTAGCCTTTTCCTAACTAATATGGTCGGCTTCCAGACTAACCGGATGCAGCTGAATACCAGTATTTTACATAGAGCCACTGCCTATCTGACCTCCACAACGCAGTGACTGGGTAAACGATACCCCTTGGTAAGATTGATTGTCAGACTTTCGGGCTTCTGACGACCCGTAACGACTGTCAAAGATACAAGAATGACAGCCGGACCAACGGCTTAACGTGCTTTCCGAGGCACGGAGGAGTTCCGGTATGTACCTAAAGACGGTCACCCATCCACGGACCATCCCGTCCTGCGTAGCGTCATTTCAGAGTGGACCAGCTATATCTACCGCAGGTGTGAAATTAAACCAGATTATTGTTACAGACTAAGCTTTTGCCAGCGGCTTCACCCGCGTGGATGTCGGAAAATATCCCACGGGAACGTACTACCGGGAATTCCTTCCTTATTCCTTGTCTACATTATAAAGGGAGCTTCTGTGCTAAATTTCAGCTTTCTACGTCCAAAGCTGGGCGTTTATGAGTCAGTCAATCAGTCAGTCAGGACTTCTCTTTTTATTTATTTAAATAGATGGATCAGCGTTCAAAACCGACCATTTTGCTTGCATGGATAAATAGTTACGATGTTTTAAAGAGGCGAGTACAGATTTACTGCTGCAGTCATAAGAGTTAATGGACTATTTAATGGTTAACCATCACCTCAGACTGAAATAACTTCTACATAAATCTACATAATTTTTGAAATAGTAATTAGAGTGCTGCAGTGCTCCTGGAGGAGCTCGTGGCTAAGTAATAACAGCCTCACGGGTCGATCCATCAGGTTAAGTTACGCTTGCCGGGGTTGGTCCGTGGATAGGTGCTGACCATCTTTACATACCGAGACTTCTCCGTGCCTGGGAAAGCACGTTAAGCCGTTGGTCCCGGCTGTCAATCGTGGATCTTTGACAGTCGTTACGGGTCGTCAGAAGCCCGAAAGTCTGACAACCAGTCTAACCAAGGGGTATCGTATTACCTAGTAATTGGGTCATGGAGGTCAGATAGGCAGTCGTTTCATATAAAATACTGGTATTCAGCTGCATCTAGTTAGACTGGAAGCTGACCCCAACATAGTTGGGAAAAGGCTAGGCAGATTGATTGAGTCTGAAATAACCCTTCGCGTAACACATTTTTAATCAACGCAGCCTAGTGGCTGTCAAAGATCCACGAATGACAGCCGGTACCAACGGCTTAACGTGCTTTCCGAGGCACGGAGGAGTCTCGGTATGTAAAGATGGTCACCCATCCACTGACCAACCCCGGCAAGCGCAGCCTAACCTGATGTATCGACCCGTGCGGCTGTTATTACTTAGCCACGACCTCCTCTTAGGGTTATTTCGGATTACTGACTTGATTAAATGATTGGCATTTAACATAATCCAGTGGTTTGGAGTTTGTTTCTCCTCTGGCAGCAGATTCCAGTGATCGTTGGATAGAAACAGTCAAATTTTATCTTCGATACAGAAAGATATTTGGATGCTTACTATCAATTTGAGAAATTAACATTTTTACTATAGGTAATCATGACATCTTTTTGTTGAGCCGTTTTTAGGGTTCCGTACCTCAAAAGGAAAAAAAACCGGTCAAGAGCGAGTTGGACCCGCGCACCGAGGGTTCCGTACCATAATTTATATGTAATTTTTGTTGATGATTTCTAAAAAACTATGCTACATCGTTTTATTTTTAAATCTATACATAAACTGCTACCACATAGAATAATTTCAGATTTTTCTCTATGCAAACTTCGGAGATAAGGGGGGGGGGACGGTATTTTTCGTCGAAAACTATGCGGCCTAAAAAAGAAAAGAAATATTTGAGAATGTACAAACAGCGTTCTTTCATATGATACCCCCACATGCTCTGGTAGCCCCACTTCGATTTTTTAAGACCCCCTTTCATTCCCTGTTGCAAAAAAGACATACATATTTTTATTTCCTTCTTATTTGCAAAATAGTTGGGCAAACGTCACCTAAAACTGTTCCAAATTTCAAGTTGATAGAATTAGTAGTTCTTGAGATATCCAGATGTGACAGACAGACAGACAGACTGAGTCACACCATAAGGGTTAAATATTATTAAATATTACTTAACAAAATCTCTTTGTTTTTTACCATTTTGGCACGGAACCCTAAAAACGGAACCCTTATAGGATCACTTCGTTGTCCGTCTGTCGATCTGTCAAGACCCTTTTTCGCAGGAACGCATGGAGGTATCAAGTTGAAATTAATACCAAATACGTAGCTCTATGGCCCCTTGAAGTTGTGAAAAAATCAAGCTTTTATGTCAAAGCATTAAAAATACACGGTCATTTTATTTATGCAACATTATTGATACTCGCAAAAAATCAAAACCTATAGGGAAATTCCCGTTGACCTGGAATCATGTTTGGCACGAAGCAAGGTCTCACAGCACAAGTTACAGAAAATAGTCTGAAAATTGTTAATTTGTAATTTTATCACATAACATTTTTTTTTGGATTACAATGTTTAGTCTGTTTTTGGGAAAAAAAAAGTCAACTGCGGAACCCTTCGGACTTAATATGTTAAATATCTTTAATATTTGCAAGACGGAAACGTTGAATTTAAAGTGACGCTAAATAAATTCTCTCTACCATGTAGTTACAATATATTGTAGAGATCATTAATTCAAGTTGTAATACCATACTTTCCAAAAATGCCACTCAAACAGCTATTGTACACGACTCGCAACCATTTACCAGTAAAGACACAGACAAATCGTGTCTCAACCATTAACCTCGTTGAGTGACATTTGACTAATTGTTAGATAACGTAAACTGTCACCCAGTGATCCAGAAAAGGCCAAATACGGCCAACTTGGACCGTATTGCGAAATTGAGAACTTATTACTCAAACTACTGTTGAACATGGACCCCTAAAGCCAGGTATAGACTTACGAAATGTAACATGCAATGTAACACGCAATGAAAGAATTCCCATAGTGTGGACCCCTTGCGCGCACGAACCGTGCACACTACGCGCACGAACAGAGCATTTCAACTCGTGCGCACCGCGATCCGCCATTTGTCGGTTTTTTCGCCGAACATAAAGGGACGCGCAGTGTGCACGGAGCGCAAATGTGGACGGGTTGTGTGTGTCTGTACTGCGGAACGTTCTCGGCAGATTGAGCTATGTTCGCCGCGCGCAACTGATGCGAGTAGGTACATGCTCGGTTCGTGCGCGCGCTGCGTCCACACTTATGAAATGTTCCTTTCATGTTACATTGCATGTCACGTTACAGTGGTCTGTACCCGCCTTAAGAATGTCCGCAGCAACGGATGCAGGGGTAAGTTATCTTGCCGCTGGGGTCGCGGATTGTCCGAAGGGGTTACCGCGGCCCTGGCATAGGCAACTGAAGGAACACGGGTGGGTTTTAGTCAGTAAAAGTCTGACACGCCCTTCCGCTCCACCCAGAGCGGGAGAAGTTATTTGATGATTTCCCACCCTCAAAAAAAAAAAAAAAAAAAAAAGGGGTAAGTTATCTTACCAATTTGTATGTGGGTGGTAAAATAGTAAATGGTTCTTCTGATGATGAACATTATAGATGATATCTGGCTAAAAAAAAGGAAATTCTATTTAGTCCGTCAGTCAGTTATTAAAAAAATATTGGACACATATTTTATGCTTTATCATATTAATTTTAAAAAAAACTTAGATAAACGCAATACTAAGATAAACGCAACGAATAAACGCATTAAAGTTGGAGAGTGAGGGCTCGCTACATCACAACTGTAATAAAGTACCTACGTATAAAATCTGACAAGGACTGACGTCATGCCACATTTTAAAGGTTCCTTCAAACAGGCGTGAATCGCGTCACACGCGACACAAAGGCGCTTCGCATCACGTGTCGCGTCTGTTTGTAGGAGCCTTAACTCAATGTATCGCCGATTCGCCGTAATCTTTTGATAACGTAAAAAAAGAAAAAATACGTGATCAATATTTTTTGTAGGTACTTAATCGTACACTACATGACAGACAAAAGAAAATTTTTAGTGATCATCCCTACTGTCAATACTTAGTCATGTTGACTGACCACTATCAGTAGCTTAGATAATATACATCTAGATCGAGCCACCGCGTGGCCGGTCATGAGACAGCAATATTAACACTGAAAGTACTTTGTTTGGCAACATTTTTAAATTTTGCCATGCAAAGTACTTTGTTTGGCAACATTTTTAAAGCCAAAATACGGCACGCCTTAAAGGACAGAAGATACGATGCTTTGTCTCAATTTTCCTAATTATTTCGTATATATGTGTCTCACTTCCACACTTCACACTGTAATCATGGCAACGACTAGATGTATAATGTCATTGATCAGTAGACAATTGTAATAGGAACAGCATGTGTTGACAAATAGGAGATGGAAGGTTGCTAGCAATGAAATTAAACATTTAGACGTTGCCATGATTACAGTGTGAAGTGTGGAAGTGAGACACATATATACGAAATTAGTAGGAAAATTGAGACAAAGCATCGTATCTTCTGTCTCTTACGGCGTGCCGTATTTCTGCTTGGCGAACTTACAAATGTTAGCCAAATAAAGTGCTTTCACTGTTACAAAATTTATCTTGCGTCGATTAATTTAACTTTTTGGACAGTTTTTGCATTGTGCGAATGTATTCACATGGGTTTCAGTACAAAATATGGAAGATTTGTTACGTTAAACCTCATTTCTAATACCACATAAACTAGAAAAAGTATGATAATGCTGTCTCATGACCGGCCACGCGGTGGCTTGATCTACAGTCAAACGTGACACCTGTCAGTTACATAATAACGAATAAGTATACGTGTGGCGGCATCTACTTCACCACATGCGAATTACGGTATCACACACTGCGTCACGTCACGCAAATCCTGCATCGCGCAAGCAAAGTTTACCACTTCCCGAGTTCCCGACGTCAATCGTCGGGCAGTAGCCCACCAGACACAACACCCATCTGGTCTCAGGATCTTCTCTTTTCTATGGAGGATGAGTGAACTTCACACCATGTTCCTCATTATATTTTGCGAACTTGATCCTTATTACAACTAGAAATAGTCCAACTGACATTAATGTCAGGAATGCATTATCTCAAAGGCCGGACTGTAATACTTAAAGCGCCGTTTACATGGGGCAAGTATCTGGAACGTTCAAGAGCAATAATTGCATGCCATAAAGCACGTTCAAGTTTTTTGACATTCAATAACTGCATGAAGTGTTTATACACGCGTGCGATTTCATAAAATGGCATGTGCAATAATTGAATTCAAGTTTTGCCATTCAATAAAATCGCATGCGACTTACACCAGGCAATAAAATTGACACGCGATTATTGCATACAAGTTTTGCCTAGACATGATATTTCATTAAATTTTAATGAACGCTTCTCAAGATATTTTTCAAGTTGTTCTTGATTTGATTTCTTGCCTCAAAATAGCAACAACGATTAAGTACACCCTCACTCACCGCACTCATATTTCAATGACAGCACGAATGTCAGATCATGCCAGAATTGAATGCGATTTTATTGTACGAGCAATTATTGTATGTACTGTGCGATTTTCTTGTACAAGCTTATACCAGTTTTCAAAGTTGCCCGTATCGTGCAACAATATTGTACATGTTGTTTAGACGGTGCCAGATATTTGCCTTTAAATTTTATGGTATGCCACAGGCAATAAACTGGCGCCGTGTAAATGGAACTTTATTCCACTTATTGCAACTTTTCATCAATGACTTCTCCCGCTCTGGGTGGAGCGGGAGGGTGTGTCCGACTTTTACTGACTAATACCCACCAGTGCTCCTTCAGTTGCCTGTACCACGCCACGGCCACGACCACGGCCATGGTATCTCTTTCGAACAACCAGCGACCCCGGCAGTCATCGACCCTATCGGACGCCATAACTGCTGACATCTCTTTGAGGCGCACATGAAACAAAACGCACCTTTATGACACCTTGATTAGTGAGCAATGACTTTCCTGTTCCTTGCTTGAATCATACTGGACCAGATTATTTTACATCCTGAGAATTGCGTTTAGTCAAATTGGTTGATTCATTTGCATGTAGCAGGAAAACAACATTCCCTTACCTGGGGGATTTACCAATCATAGGTAGCAGGTCAATATTAAAAGAAGTAAAGTGTCATTCGCTTTTGTATCAAGTTCGCACCAATGACTTGCCCTGCACATAACCTACCCTGCAAATAATTATGGGAGAACCCTGAAGTACAACTTCATTATCATCATTATTTCACCGAAAGACGTCCACTGCTGGACATAGGCCACCCCCAAGCACCGCCACTTCGACTGGATCTGTGTTTCCCGCATCCAGCGGATTTCTGCGGCCTTTTCAAGGTCATCGATCCACCTCGTGGGAAGCCTTCCAACGTTACGTCTTCCGCTATGCGGAATCTGTTCTGCGAGCAATGTGCCCTGCCCACTGACACTTAAGCTTGGTCATTCTTCGGGCTATGTCGGGTTACCTTGGTTCTCTTGCAGATCTCTTTATTTCTGTTTTGCATCCTGAGCAGTCAACTCCGTTAACATATTACGGACAAATATTACAATCAATCATCATCATCATCATCATCATCATAGGCGGCGTTGCTTCACGATCCACTGCGAGTAATAGGCCTCCTCTCTTTTGTACCATGCTTCTCTGATACGTGTGAGTCTCATCCAGGTCTTCCCCGCGATCTTCTGTTGGTCCTCTACCCACCTGGCCATTGGTCTACCAACGCTCCTTCTACCGTTTCTCGCCAATCTTCGCTTATATAGTTCGTAGCAATACTAAAGGCGAAGACCTGCCTTAGTGTGTGTGCGACCATGAACCAGCAACGGCCTAAAAGGTACCGTGTGCATTGACATTCATCTCAAATGTTAGTATCCATATATTTATAGATACCACAGGCTATTATGTCACACTCCTACGCAGCATGATCAAACAGCCTTATTTGGTTCATCACGACGCGACGCAAGCATGACGTATAAACTTGAACTTATGTTAGTAGTTTTAGTCTACGTCTTTGCTTGCGTGGGATTTGGGGCAGCAAATAGAAGCGAATAGCCCAATACTTAAGGCTAGGACTGATGTAGTGGAGGTCGTGAGTTTAGTTTCCAGCGTATGAACCCATTTACAACGACCGATTGTTATAAAGATCAAAAAAAGTATGGGGAATCTATAAACCGGCCAAGTGCGTGTCGGACCACGCACAATGAAGGGTTCCGTAGTTGAAAAGAATTTATCCCAAAAACAACCTTACATTGGATAACAAAAAAAAAAAAAACTATATAAATAAAAAGAGAAGTCCTGACTGACTGATTGACTGACTCATCAACGCCCAGCCCAAACCCTTGGACCTAGAAAGCTGAAATTTTACACAGAGATTCCCTTTATAACGTAGACAAGGAATAAGGAAGGAATTCCCGGTAGCAGGTTCCCTTGGGATATTTTCCGACATCGTCTTCGCCCGCGTGGATCTTGGAAAATATCCAAAAAGCTAGTATGTCATAAAATTACAAATTCACAATTTTCGGACTTTTTCCTTTACTTGTGCTGGGAGACCTTGCTTCTTGCCAAACATTATTCTAGGTCAACGGGAAGTACCCTATAGGTTTTGATTTGCTTGCGACAGTTGAGAGTATCAAAATGTGTCGCAAAATGGCCGTATTTTTTTATTGCGTTGACTTAGAAGCTTGAGTTTCTTAGGACTTCAAGAGACCATAGACCTACGTATTTTATATTATTTTCAACTTGATACCTATATGCGTTCTTCAGAAAAAGGGTCTTGACACACTGACAACTTTGAAAATATTTTTTTTATGTGATTGAATTACAAATTAAAAATTTTCAGACTTTTTCCTATAATTGTGTTGTGAGACCTTGCTTCTTGCCAAATTTCATGATTCTAGGACGACGGGTAAGTACCCTATAGGTTTTGATTTACTTACGAGTATCAAAAAATGTCGCATATGGCCGTATTTTTTATTGTTTTGACTTAGAAGTTTGATCTTTTTAGAACTCCAAGTGACTATAGACCTACGTATTTGATATTCATTTCAGCTGAATACCTTCACGCGTTCCTGAGAAAAACGGTCTTGACAGACTGACAGACAGACACACAGACAGACGGATAAACAAGTCATCCTATAAGGGTTCCGTTTTTTTCCTTTTGAGGTACGGAACCCTAAAACTTAAAAATAAATAATGAGAGGATAAAGCGAATAAAAAAATACTGTGATATGAGATAAAAAAAGTTTAAGTAACAACTGGGTGAGGCCGTATACGAAATTTTGCCGATTTCGCTGATTTGTGTGATTTTTCAGACGTAATTTTACAGTCAAAATACTGTATGTCTATAAGTTTAATGCACAACATAAGATCATTTCAATTATGATCTAATGAATGAGCTACTTTTTTATTTTGCGTCGATTTTATTATGCGAGAATTAAGTTGTTTTAAAAGATTTTTTATTGGCAAATGTTATTAATTTTTTGCATTTTTTTTTTCATGAAATGGATTGATTTTGAATTGAAATTTATTTTTGTTGTGTTAATTTTATGAGCGAGAGCTCTACGTAGCCGAAATCAAAAGCAATTCTTCGCTAATTTTCTCAAAAATTTTACTAATTTGAATAATTTTTTTACTCAAAAGTTTTATATGAAAGTCGTAGAAATTAATTCATACATTGTATAGACAACTTTTACAAGAACACATTGTAATGTTTAAATACCCTTTAGACATCAAAACGATTTGTAAATATATTATTATATTCTAAACCTCCGACAGCAAAAATTCACAAAACAGTCGCCGGTTTAGGTCGATTAACCAAAATTAAATAATAAAAATAAAAAAGTAGCTCATACATTAGATCATAATTAAAATGATCTTTCATGTTATGCATTAAAACTTATTATAACTGTAAAATCACGTCTGTAAAGCAAAGAGAATTAACTTGACAACACTTCCTAATCCACGGCTAGAGTACACCACAATTCAGTTCGTTAGGTTAGTTCTTATAACAACCAGACAGACTCTGTTCAGCATTAATATTAGTAGAAAATTGCTGCACGTGTAGAACCAAACATGGAGTACTAACTTATTCTATGTATGTAGGAGTTTGTCATCAGATATACATAAATCTACATATAAAACTTTGAAATCAGTCATAAAGTGTTAGCAATCAGAGTGCAAGGTGTGTGTTCAATAGTACCAGTCACAATAATAATTCCAGTGATAGTCGTGGGATACCTCTCCACTCCTCACAAGCACCTCAGGACATGTTGCCTCCTTGCCGCTACGACACTCTGTGCTAGCGACCGTTTTCGGGGTACCATTATTGCGTGTGCAAGTCATCCCCTGCCATTTTATCTGTGTATTGTATACAAAACATTAGTCAGGCAGGGGCCATAGTGTTTCCATAGTTCTAGGTAACCAGTCCACAGCCACCCAAACCCATAGCCCAATAAGTTTTATTTACATGTTCTGCAATAGTCCTGCACCGGCACAAGTGCACCCAAGGATAACCCCCGGGGTGTCCTTGGGTGCACTTGCATAGTGCATACAGGGATAATCGTCGGTTGGTGCCTCCTCCTAATTTAAAATTGTCTAAGGGGCCTCTGCGAGTTGGCTTCGGCCCCTCGTACGCCTTCCAAAGGTCCGGTACCCCTGGGTCCCGAGATATGTCAAATTCCAGTAAAGAAATAACTCCCATTGAAGCCCCTAAGGACTTAGGGGCTTCAATGGGAGTTATTTCTTTCCGTCCGTCCGTCCGTCCATCCGTCAGTCCGTCTTTCTGACATAACGATCCATCAAAACACGTGTAAAAGTTCAATTTTTCGGACGGGCAAAAACACATCGGGAGTAGGGACCACAGTCAAATCGTGTTGTCATTCATACTTCGTTTGGGCCCCGAACCAATCATCCATCCGTAGGTGATATGGAGTAGGAAATGTCCGTAACGAAGGCCGAGACTACGAGCTTCGTGCTTAGGAATTAGACCCCCAGGTACAAACTACAGAAAACCACATGCTACGATTCTAACATATTCCTTTTGCTACCTCCACGATCATGTGCACACACACATATCTAGGGATACTAATCGATAAACATCTAACATGGAAAATGCAAATTGATGCACTAGTGAAACGTATTAGAAAACTTTCGCACATATTCAAAAAGCTAAAGTCCGTAGCAAAACCTAAACTTATCCGTATTGTTTACTATACCTTGTGCCAGTCAATATTAAGCTACTGTGTATCAGTTTGGGGAGCATCCAACAAAACAAATCTGCTTGCGCTGGAACGAGCTCAACGAGCTATTCTGAAAATAGCTTACAAAAACCCTGGCGATATTCTACTGATGCCCTGTACTCAGAATGTAGCCTCCTCCGTGTGAGGCAGTTGTTTATTGTTTCAACACTGCTACGATTCCATAGGCATGCTAAAGAACTGGCCCGCCATTCATCCAGAACGTTAAAGTGGGATCGGCCATGAGTAAATTCTTCTTTTGCACGCAGATCTTTTGCATTTCTTGGGTCATATCTTTACTCAAAATTCTACTCCCACAATAGATCTATACTCACCTTAACATACACCAGCTGCAAAAATGCTATATTTAAATGGCTGCACCCCAAAAATTATGACGAAACGGAAGACCTTTTGCACGTACAGTCGTAATATTGACATACCTACTCACCAACCTACCCATTTTCACCACATACACCCAACACACCACACACACCCCACACATCACACACACCCCACTGATTGATTTTTGTCAAAATTTAATTTAATTTATTTAATTTTTAAAAAATGTTTGTTTTACTTGGGAAGAGACTGGACCCACGACACAGGGAATCCTAGTGTGGGGTCCAGAGAATTTGTAAAAATCTAACACCTAAGGACATTTGATTTGATATTGATATATTTATCTGATACTAGATTTCTTTTTTGTTAAATTATTGTACCGTGTTTTTTTTTCTGAACTGAATAAAGTTTTTATTTTTTTATTATTATTATAACACACTATGAATAAGTACCTATGTAAGTATTACGTACCTGACCTTTTTGAAGGACATCATCAATAATGTATGTCCTTCAAGGGATTCCTTTCCTTACGTTTTCACTAACATCCTTTTTATTAATCACCTTTCATTCAACCTCTCAAGCTCATGGCTAAGTAATAACAGCCGTACGGGTCGATCCATCAGGTTAAGCTTCGCTTGCAGGGGTTGATCCATGGATGGTATTTTTTTTACATTTTTCATCAAAAATCGAAAACGGCCTAAAAAAAATTTTTGGGAATGTGCAAACAACGCTCTTTCATTATGTTATCACTTCAAATTTTAAGACCCCCTTTTAGTCCCTATTTGTTTCGGTCGGCTGGGGCACGATCAGTACCCGCAGTCGTCCTGGGACAATCTCCCAACGTTGTTGACGTATGTTCCTTGCTTCTTGCTGGCGACACACGTCACCACGCACCCCTGAATGCGTATGGGTACGACAACCCAACTAGGACCTCGGGAGACTGGAGCGATGAAATGAAACGCAGAATTCTTGACTTGACTTGTCCTCAGATTTCGGCTCCTATTTTGAGTTGTTGCCTCTTCGGTGGCTGTGGTCGGACTGACGACTGTTTGAAAACTAGCCCGGCTTATATACCGCGTTTTCTTACCCTAGCGAGGTCCGCGATTTTTGAGCCCATTTTACAGTTAATTTTCCCTAAGCCGAAATCTTTGGAGCCTTTATTTTAATTAATTCTTAACATTTACCTTTTACAATTTTATCTTAAAACCTTGCTTATTTAGTCCTTAATTATTTACAATAATAATATTAGACCTATCTATCAATAATAAAAAAATCCTAGAACAAAAACATACAAAAAATGCAAGTTGGTGAATTCTCATTATACAAATTCCCTTATATCTTCTAAACTAGTTGACCGATTTACATGAACTAAAAAGAAAAACTAGTTTTATAACTAAATCTAACTTTTAAAATGAAAATTATCAAAATATATACATAAACAAAAAAGTATGTTTTCAAGTTACGTAATTATACTCTAGTACTAAACTTTATCACAAAATTCTCTTGCAATTTTAACTTTAATCAGTCTTATTAGATTAGAATATGTAATTATCATTAATTCCAAGTAGTTTAAACTAATTTATAATAAGAAAAAGACAATAAACAAATCTCTTTGAAATCTAACTAGAAATTTAGTTTGACTCGTAACTGTATCGAACTTGTGGCGGGGGCGGTACCCCCGCTACTTGCGCTTACGTGCACCAGATAGGGTCTCGTCGCCGACATTCTCCCCCTCGTGCGTCGCACCATCCTCTTGACTCGGCGATACTCCCGGCACCAACACCACCACTCTCGAACTGGGTCTTCTCAGCACTCCCCCTCGTGTCTCGACGTCGACGATCCTGGTCCGCCCATCTGGTCCTGGATACACCCGCTGGATTCTGCCGCGTGGCCAGGTGCATCTTGGTAGGCTGTGGTCGACGATCAGCACGATGTCTCCAACTTGCAGGTCGGTGGAGCTGCTTCTGCCCGTCGTTTTTCTTGGCAGGAGGGTGGGCAGGTATTCTCGCAGCCAACGTTGCCAGAAGTGATCGGCAAGTCGCTGCGTGGCCTTCCAGGTGTGCCTGCCCACTAACTCGTCGTCTTGGAAGCTCCCAATGCTTGTCGCGCCGCAGGATCGCCCGAGGAGGAAGTGATTTGGGGTAAGAGCTTCCTCCTCAAGGCAGTCGGAGAGGTGAGTGAGAGGCCTCGAGTTTACTATGTGCTCGGCCTCTAGGAGGAGGGTGTGGAGTACCTCCTCTCGTGGATGCTTCTCGTTGAGTGTGGCGTCTAGTGCGGTTTTTATGGATCGCACCAAACGCTCCCATGCGCCGCCCATGTTTGGCGCACCAGGAGGGATGAACTTCCACTGCACGCCGATCTTCTCTGCTTCTGTGATGAGGTCTTCTTGCTTCATTTCTTCTTTTAGTTCTTTGCTCGCGCCGACGAAATTGGTCCCGTTGTCAGTGTAGATTATCTTCGGCATTCCCCTTCTTGCGGCGAATCTTCTTAGTGCCATGATCATGCTGTCCGTGGAGAGTGAGGGAGTGAGCTCAATGTGCACAGCCCGTGTTGTTAGGCATGTGAATAGGGCTCCCCACCTTTTTTCATGGCGTCTTGCTACGGTGACAGTCATCGGGCCGAAATAGTCTATGCCAGTGCAAGTAAAAGGAGGGTTACTATGCATCAGCCGTTCAGCAGGTAAGTTGCCCGTTGGTAATTCTTGTGGTCTTGCTTTCTTCGTTTTGCACCACTGACATTGGTGCTGAACTGCCTTAATTGCTGACCGTAGTCCCAATACCCAGAAGCGTTGCCTTATTTCGTTCATAACTGTCGCGTGATTTGCGTGATTGAAGCGGCAGTGGAATTCTTCTATGATGAGTCGTGTTGTCTTGTCCTTGCTGTCGAGCACGACGGGTCGCTTGTAGTCTCTTGTTACGCCCTGTATCGCGTCGATTCTTCCCTTCAGTCGCAGGAACCCTTCTTCTAGTACCACGTCGAGTTTCTTCAACTTGCTGCTGCCTCCCAACTGTTTTCCTTGCTGTAGACACTTGATGTCTTCTCTGAAGCTTCTTTCTTGACTTCTTTTCAGCAGGAGAGTTTCAGCTTGTTCCAGTATGCTTGCGTCTATTGGTACGTAGTTCCTTTCTATTTTCTTCGAAGACTGCTGTCGCCCCTTTTCTATCTTCGTCTTCTTCCCTTTTGTTCTTCTCCAGGTGGGATCTTCTTTGCTGACGTTGACCTTTTCCTTTGGTCTGCAGAGTTGTATGAACTGCAGTACTCTTGCTGTGGCTCGCCAAAGTCTTTTCCACGACGAAAACCTCTCAGGATCTGGTGATGGATATGTAGAACTTGTTGTCGCCACGACGTCTGATGACTTTTCTTCGCCGGTGGTTTCTTTCTTGAACGTTCTTGCCGCAGGCCAGTGGATTTCTTCTCTTCTCAGAAAGTCTGGTCCGGTGTACCATCGGTGATTACAATCGAAGTCTTCTGGCACGTCGCGCGTCGCGTCATCAGCAGGGTTCTGTGCTGTAGGTACCCATCTCCAATCTTGAGGTTTGGTTAGATCTTCTATCTCTGCCAATCGATGAGCCACGAATGTCTTGAAGGTTCTCGGGTCTGTCTTGATCCAAGAAAGTACGATGCTGGAGTCTGTCCAAAATGTTTTCTTCTCCACCTTCAGATCCATTTCTTCTTCTACTGAATGCGCCAATCTGCTTCCTAGGAGGGCCGCTTGTAACTCGAGTCTCGGGATTGATACTGGCTTCAAAGGAGTGACTCTTACTTTAGCCGCCACCAGGCCGACGTGGTAAGTCCCATCTTGCTCTTCTGTCCTCCAATAGACTGTAGCTGCATACGCCGTCTCGCTTGCATCTGTGAAGGTGTGCAGCTCCCCCTCGGTGCGATGTGGTGCCAGGCATCGTGGAATCTGAAGATCTTGAAGTAATTTCATCTTCTTTAGGTAGGTTTTCCATGCTTCGTACTCCTTTTCTTCTATTTCTTCATCCCAACCGACGCCGCTTCTCCATATGTTTTGCAGCAGCTTCTTGCCTTGGACGAGAACTGGTGATGCCAACCCAAGTGGGTCGAAGGTTGACATTACGGCGCTGGTGACTTCTCTCTTCGTAGGCACCTGGAGTCCCCTGGCTATTTCTTCTGGCGTGTTCCGAAGGTTTGCCCTGAAGCCGATGGAGTCCCTTTCTGTGAACCAGCGTAGTCCCAATGTCTTCTCTTCTTTCTCGCCAAGGTCTACTTCTGTCTTGTCGATCGTTTCAGTCTTCATATCTTGCAGCAGCTCAGGTTGATTTGATGCCCATCCCCTGAGTTCGAAGCCCGCCTTCTTGTGTATGAAGTCTACCTGCGCTGTTACTCTTCTGAAGTCTTCTTCTGAATGAAAGCTGTGTAAGTAGTCGTCCATGTAATGGTTCAGCTCGACTGCTCGTACTGCCTCTGGATACTGTTCGATGTAGTCCGCTGCATTTCTGTTCTTCACGTAGATTGCTGTGCTCGGAGATGATGTTGCGCCGAAGATAACTGACGTCATCCTATACTTCTTCGGTGACACGTCGCGATGATCTCCGCGCCACAGGAACCTCACGCTATCCCTGTCTTCTGGTCTGATGCGAACTTGCAGGAACATTTCTTTTATATCGGCAGCCACGGCTAAAGGTCCTCGACGAAACCTGAGTAGAACGCCGAAGAGTGACTGCAGTAGATCTGGACCCGGTAGCAGAGCGTCGTTGAGGCTTCTTCCTTTTGACTTGGCTGCAGCGTCGAAGACGATCCTTATCTTCTTCTTTAATGGATGAACCACGGAGAAGTGAGGGAGGTACCATAACTTCTTGGAGTCTTCTTGTCCATCAGGTGCTTCTTCTGCATACTTGCTGTCGATTAGATGCTGGATTTGCTTGTTGTATTCCGCCTTCAACTGAGGATCCTTGTCTATCTTCCTCTCGATGTTGATCAATCGGTTCTTGGCAGATGTGTAGCTCTCTGGCATCTGTTCTTCTTCGTTCTTCCACAGAAGTCCAATTTCAAATCGACCATCTTCAAGTCTTCTGCAGGTCTTCTCCAGGATGGTGAGTGCTCTTCCTTCTGAGTCCGTAGTGGGTCTTCTAGGTTGCACCCCGAGTGCTTCGATTGCGAAGTGATCCTTGATGGCTTGATGCATTTCTTCTTCAGGCGTGCTGACATGTAGACATGTGTTCAGGAAGTGTACGGGTCTTGCGCCTCCGAAGTCTGACCCATGGAGCACCCAACCAAGTCCTGTTCTTGAAGCGACTGGTTCCCCTGGTTTCCCTCTTCTTACTTCTTGAGTCACGATCAGCTCCCAGTTGTCTTGACCGATGAGCAGCTGTGGTGACTCCCCTTCGTAATAAAGAGAGTCGGCGATCTTCTTTAAGTGTTGACACTCTTGTATTCTCTTCTTGTCTAGGAACTGTGGTGCAAGCTTCAACTCGTCGATAGTCCGGACTCTCTTCAGGGTCTTCTTGTCTTCTTGATGAACCCCTTTCACCGTAAGGTCCAGCTTCTGAGAGTTCTTCTTTTTAATCAGTCTTCCTCCCACTGTTTCTATGATGAGTTCTTCTTTGCTTCCTTGTGCGCCGACTTCTTCTGCAATCTTCTCATCCAGAAGTGATACTGTAGACCCTTCATCCATGAGGGCCAATATCTTCTTTGATCCTTTTGACCCAAAGACTTCTACTGGAACTATCTTCAGGTATGCTCTTGCGCTGTTGACTGCATTTACTGATGCTGTGATGCTTGCTACTTCTTGTGGTGTCTCCTTTTTGTCGTCTCCCGAGGTCCTTTCTTCTGACTGGACGTGCAGCAAATGATGATGCCACCTTTTGCATTCCTTGCATGGTGGTTTTCTGCAGCTCTCCTTCCTGTGCTTCCCTTGAAGACATTTGAAGCAGATGTGACTCTTCTTGACCATTGCCCACCGATCTTGAACTGACGCCTTCTGGAACTTCTGACATTCGACGAGATAGTGTTCACCCTCACATATAGGGCACGTCTTCTCTGAGTGTCTTGAATCCTTTTCTCTGAAGTCCTTTTCTTTGGCTGAATGCGTTGCTTGTCGATGAGTCCTCTTGAAGCCGCTCTTCTCTTCTGAAGTTGCGAAGGCTCCACACTTGTCTGCTTCTATGTTCAGGAACTTGGATACCAGCGTCAGGTTGGAGAACTCGCCTTCTT
Source organism: Cosmia trapezina (assembly GCA_905163495.3). Classification (NCBI taxonomy): domain Eukaryota; kingdom Metazoa; phylum Arthropoda; class Insecta; order Lepidoptera; family Noctuidae; genus Cosmia; species Cosmia trapezina. The sequence goes on from LR991044.1 coordinate 16,095,210, forward strand.
CTGATGCTGCAGTGAAGTCGTACCATCGGAACTTGAGAACCGTCGGCATCTTCTCTATTATTTGCTTCACCATTTCAGGTGAATGCAGGTACTGTGGTTTCTTCAATCCTTTTATTGCTGCTACGCTGTTGTTGATCTGGCTTGCGAAAACGCAAATGTCCCGTGGATTTTCTGATATCTTCGGTAATGTCTTCAGCTTGTCCAGTTCTGCCAGTACCAGCGCATCAGGTCTTCCATATCTTCTTCTGAGGGCCTGCATGACTTCCAACGGAGAAGCTTCGGAGTACAGCAGGCTCTTGATAGCTTCTCTTGCGTTGCCCTTCAGTGCTCTTCTTAGTCGAGCCATATTCTGGACTTCGTTGAACATCGGTGCTGTATCTTCGTAGACAACCTTGAACGCCAACCATTCGCTGCTGTTGCCGTCGAAGTAGGGTAACTCGTGGATGTACTTCGGCTGTGCTGCTGGTCCTCCTCTTGTGGTAAAGGCTTCTTTCAATGCTGACGCCAACGCTTGAATTTCGATTGTAGCCCCTTTCGTTGAAGAGTTCTCTTCAGGCTTCACCGTGTGTGGCTCTTCTGGAAGGAGATGACCTCGCTGCTGTGGTTGTTCCATGTTGCCATCTTCTAATACGGATGACTGGATCCAGTTCTGCACCTGTGCTGTTCTGTCTTCCTGGTCTTCGTCCACGGAGTCCTCATCTTCATATTGTGCCATCTCCAATCTGACACGGGCTAGCTTCGCCGCAGCCTGTGCTTGCTTCAGTTCCAGGCGTGCTACTTCTTCTCTGGCTTCCAGCTCGCGTCTTCTGGCTGAGGAGCTCGTAGTCTTCGTTGACCTGGCGCGACGACTGACCCCCTTCGGTTTTAGGGTCGTGTCTGTAGCACGAGGGCCCTCTTCCGGGTCATCTTCTGGGGTCTTCTTTGTCGTCTCCTTTCTTGCGGCATCTTCTTTCTTCTGTCCATTCTTCTCGGACGCCGCCGTGGTTGCAGTCTCGACCGTACTTTCCGTCGCCGTGGTCCCCTCTGTAGCCGTTGTACCCGAAGAAGTGTTCGTGCCCGTTGATGCTGTAGTTTCCGATGCCGCTGACGCTGTCGCTGACGTGACCCCTTTTGACCCTGATGCTTCCTTCGTCGCGTCCGCTACGGTAGGACGGGACGAGGGCCGTGAGGGGGCATCCTTCTGCGACCTGGTTACTCGACCCGGTTGCATTTTGCAGTCTTCTGAATCTTCTGATCTTCTGGGCTCTTCTGACTTCCTCTTCTTGCAGGGATCCCTGGTTCGAAGGACCAACTGTTTCGGTCGGCTGGGGCACGATCAGTACCCGCAGTCGTCCTGGGACAATCTCCCAACGTTGTTGACGTATGTTCCTTGCTTCTTGCTGGCGACACACGTCACCACGCACCCCTGAATGCGTATGGGTACGACAACCCAACTAGGACCTCGGGAGACTGGAGCGATGAAATGAAACGCAGAATTCTTGACTTGACTTGTCCTCAGATTTCGGCTCCTATTTTGAGTTGTTGCCTCTTCGGTGGCTGTGGTCGGACTGACGACTGTTTGAAAACTAGCCCGGCTTATATACCGCGTTTTCTTACCCTAGCGAGGTCCGCGATTTTTGAGCCCATTTTACAGTTAATTTTCCCTAAGCCGAAATCTTTGGAGCCTTTATTTTAATTAATTCTTAACATTTACCTTTTACAATTTTATCTTAAAACCTTGCTTATTTAGTCCTTAATTATTTACAATAATAATATTAGACCTATCTATCAATAATAAAAAAATCCTAGAACAAAAACATACAAAAAATGCAAGTTGGTGAATTCTCATTATACAAATTCCCTTATATCTTCTAAACTAGTTGACCGATTTACATGAACTAAAAAGAAAAACTAGTTTTATAACTAAATCTAACTTTTAAAATGAAAATTATCAAAATATATACATAAACAAAAAAGTATGTTTTCAAGTTACGTAATTATACTCTAGTACTAAACTTTATCACAAAATTCTCTTGCAATTTTAACTTTAATCAGTCTTATTAGATTAGAATATGTAATTATCATTAATTCCAAGTAGTTTAAACTAATTTATAATAAGAAAAAGACAATAAACAAATCTCTTTGAAATCTAACTAGAAATTTAGTTTGACTCGTAACTGTATCGAACTTGTGGCGGGGGCGGTACCCCCGCTACTTGCGCTTACGTGCACCAGATAGGGTCTCGTCGCCGACACTATTGCAAAAAAAAAACAAAGATTTTTATTTCTTTCTTATTTGCAAAATATTTGGCTAAACGTCATCTAAAACTGTTCCAAATTTCAAGTTGATAACATTCTTAGTTCTTGAGATATCCAACTGTGACAGACAGCACCATAAGTATTCCTTTTTACCATTTTGGTACGGAACCCTAAAAACCAAATAATACTTTGCCTGATCCGGGAATCGAACCAGGACCTCGCTCTTGCGACGATCAATAGATCAACGCAACGGGGATGTTTGCGACTTGTTTCCTCATATAAATTCAATGTGAGTCATCACCTAACTAAAATTTTTTTGAACATTATGCTTTTACCGACCGATCTTAAATTACCATCTAAGTTTAATAACTAATAATAGTTTAATAAACTTTGTACTGGATTAAAAACGTCAGTATCAAAGTCCGCTAAAGCAATGACCGATGATTGAGGAAAGCCTATGCTTAGCCGAGATGTTTTTTTTGCGAGTTCACCTGCCGTGACTACTCAACGCCTTTTAACTGTCTTCGAAAAATATACTACTTAATTTCTTGACAAGAATATTTTATATTGTTGTCAAGAAATTAAGTAGTATATTTTTTTACATTGTGTCCCACTTCTGGGCAAAGGCTTCCGTTTTCCTTCCAAACCTCCCTGTCTTGTGCGATCTCTGGCCATGTTGGCTGCAAACCTTATCAGATCGTCACACCACCTTCGCCGTGGCCTGCCTCGACGGCGATGTCCTCCCTCAGGCGTCCAGTGAGGGACGATCTTTGCATCTCTCTGGGTGCATTCGTGCGACGTGGCCAGCCCGCTCCCACTTCAACCTGGCTGTTTTTTCTCCAACATCTGCTACTTGAGTTATGGAGCGCAGGGTGGTGTTTCTAACTCGGTCTGTACGCTTGACGCCTATTGTGCTGCGCTCCATTGCCCGTTGGCAAATCTTGAGTTTGGACTTTTGTTGTTCAGTAAGTGACCAACCAAAGTAGTATAATAAAAATAAAAATAAAAATTATAAAATGAATCAAATGTCTAATCTGTGCCTGGTTTGCGCCAATACGCTCGCCCCCTATTACAAGGGGAAGTGTCGATGAACTAGACATCATTATTACGTTCGTAAATCGTTATTGACCTTTTTTGAATGATCTTTTAGTTATTTATGCAACTGACGTATAATAACTATGTAAGTTATGTACTAATTATGTACAGTTACATACAAGACTTTATCTACATCCATGTTAGCAATCCTCTATAAAAGGTTCTGAAACAGTTTTTTGCAATACTAATACTGGTATCGAACATGGCGGCCGGCGTCATAGTATACGACGTGAATTCGAATAAGTTCTTTTTTTAAATTACGGCGTTGTTGTAGTGAAACGCGCGTGCATTACAATGTTCTTTTTTTGAAAACGAGTTGCATTATGAAATTCAGTACAACATTAAGCACCCGTTTGGATGCTATTATGGTTACCATGGTTACTATGACACTGGCTGTTTTAATGTTGGCAATAAGCTAACTGTTTCAGAAACTTTTATAGAGAATTTATAGCATGGGTGTAGATAAAGTTTTTAAATAACCTATTGGAACTGTCGTTGTCGTGGCCGTATGCTTATAGATTTGCGAACTGTCCATTTATACAGCAAAAGTATTTTACAACTTGCAATTTGTTTTTCAGGGTTCCGTACCTGAAGGGTGCCAAACGAAACCCTATTACTAAGCCTTCGCTGTACGTCTGTCTGTCAGCAGGCTGTTTCTCGTGAACCGTAATAGTAAGTACCTACCTAGATAGTTGAAATTATCACAGTTTGTGTATTTCTATTAGCACTAAAATAAAATTTAAATTAATAATTTAATTTAACTTTACTTTACTTTTATTCCCGTGACCCAAGGGCTGGCCTTTACCTTGGCCAGAGGCTTAGCATTGCCATACAACGTGGCAATGCCGCCAGTCTCTTGGGTACTCTACCAGTCGACAGCGATGCGGAGGAATTTTTCGATTTTAGTTTTTTATTAATTTTAGTTAATTTAAGATATTATATTTTTTAACTTACTTTAAATAGTTACGTCATAGGTAGAACTTAAATTAAAAATTAAATGGTGTCCCCATACAAGAAACTTGTTTTTTTTTAAACAAAAGATATTTTTTAATACTGTTGTGTTAAATATTGCACGGTGGTACGGAATCATAGATATAATGTAAGAAAGTTTTATGTATGGAACTCTTCGTGTGTGAGTCCAACTCGCACTTGGCTGGTTTTTTTAAAGTAGGCGTAATATTTACATAGTCGTGATCTCGTCAATCGATTGAATCGAATCCGGTTAATTTACGTTAAAGGATCCGGATTTTTGTAGAGCCTGGGACTTGAGTTGTTACTAGGTAAGTAAGTACCTAACTGATAAGTACGGATTGGATTGTTTTTAGGGTTCCGTACCAAACTGTTAAAAAAGGAACCCTTATGGTGTGACTCAGTCTGTCTGTCTGTCTGTCTGTCACAGCTGGATATCTCAAGAACTACTAATGCTATCAACTTGAAATTTAGAATAGTTTTAGATGACGTTTATCCAACTATTTTGCAAATAATAAAGAAATAAAAATAATTATGTTTTTTTTTGCAACTGGGACTGAAAGGGGGTCTTAAAAATTTAAAGTGGGGCTACTAGGGCACGTGGGGTATCATATGAAAGAACGCTGTTTGCACATTCTCAAACTATTTTTTTTTTTTAGGTTGCATAGTTTTCGACTTTTGATGTAAAATGTAAAAAAAAATACCGTTCCCCCCCCCCCTTATCTCCGAAGTTTGCAAAGCGAAAAATCTGAAATTATTCTATGTGATAGAAGTTTATGTAAAGATTACAGGAAAAATAAAACCATGACTCTAAGTAGCACACTTTTTCAGAAATCGGAACGGAACCCTCGGTGCGCGAGTCCGACTCGCTATTGACCGGTTTTTTTCTCCTGCCCTTATCCCAATCTATTTGGGGTCTGCGCAACATTTCTCTTTTGTCCATACAACTCTATTAGTCGTCAATTATAGTCATCTGCTTTCTAGCCATGTCATCTTTCACACAGTCCATCCATCGTTTCTTTTGTTTTCCCCTCAAAACTTTTCTCAAGACATTTTCCTCATTCCTCCCGCATCGCAGCAGGCCTAACCATTGTTTTATATAATATATCTCTAGCAAAATAAGAAAGCACTACAGTAACTTTACTGACTCGGTACACGGCGGAAATGTATGTCTTAGTATATCTGGAAAAAAGACTGCCACGCTGCTGGAATGCTGTCGATCTCTCCAAGGATACTTGAAGCCCCCAAACAGAACAGCAGAGCCCCCAAATTGCCCCGATAGTCAGACCACATGGGGCGTAGTAGACCCATAAAAATAAAGACCACATAATGAGAGACCACACCGATTCCCGATCACCGATTATGAGGCGTTTGCTAAATGTAGGGCGAGAGTAAAATTTTTGATAAACTCTGCATATAAAAATTATAAAGACCGGATGCAGAGGGAGTTCCAGGAAAATCCAAAGGCCTTTTGGGCTTACGCCAACTCACAAAAATGCAGCAGAAGTCCACGCAAGATTTTAAAGGGTAATAAGGTACTAACGAGGGAGGAGTGTGCGACTGAGTTTGCGCAGTATTTTTGTTCCGTTTTTAGCCCTGAGATACCCAGGCTGGACGTGGAGGCGGCAGTGGAACAGGCTGGTGGTGAGAATGGAGCGGCTAGGGTTCACTTAGAACAACTAAAGCTCGATGAAGTACTTTACGCTCTGCAAAAGCTCAAGCCAAAAAAGTCAACGGGTCCTGATGGCATGCCCCCCTACATTTTCAAAGACTGCCGCCTAGTACTTTGTAGGCCTCTTCTCTACGTCTTTAATCAGTGCCTGGCGGAGGTCGTATTTCCAGAAAGATGGAAAACAACTAAGGTGGTTCCGGTGCCTAAAGGAAAGTCCGCATCGAACGTGGACCAATTCAGGCCGGTGGCTGTGCTTTCGACACCAGCTAAGGTACTAGAGGCTGCAGTACACAGGAGCATTCTCTCGCAGGTTAATGTACAGCTTTCAGATGAGCAACACGGTTTTAGACCCGCCAGAAGCACCACCAGTAACCTAATTAACTACATGAGTTACATTGTACCTGAAGTGGATGCTGGAGGACAGGCAGATGTAGCTTTCTTTGACTACAAAAAAGCTTTCGACCTGGTGGATAATGCCATACTGCTCACAAAAATGGCAGGTGTAGGGTTTACTCCCCAATTACTAACCTTTTTTGCCAGTTACATGCGTGACAGGCAGCAGTATGTAGAATATGCGGGGAGTAGGTCAGAAAATTATTTTACCAGGTCGGGAGTAAGTCAGGGCAGCAACCTCGGTCCGTTGGGATTCATATTAATGATAAATGACCTTCCCAAGGTTGTCAAGGATGCTCATTGCACTCTATTTGCAGATGATCTGAAATTGTATCTTGCGGTTAGGAACAGAGAAGATTGCCAAAAGTTACAACAAGATATAGATAGGGTGGTAGCTTGGAGTAAACATAATAGTTTACAATTTAACGTCTCGAAGTGCATGACTATGACTTTCAGCCGGGCACGCTCTCCAGTGACGTACCAATATCAAATTGATGGGGTACCAATAGTGAAAGTGTCAGAAGTCAGAGATCTAGGGGTCAACTTCTCCTCTAAACTAGAATTTCGAGAATACGTAACCAATATCTGTAAAAAAGCCTACAGAAATTTGGGATTCGTGCTTCGGGTAGCTAGGGGCTTTACTAATATCGAGGCAATTATGGCATTGTATAACTCTTTAGTGAGGAGCCAATTAAAGTTTAACGCAGTCATCTGGTCTCCACATGAAGCTAAATATAGTATCATGTTGGAGAGAGTGCAGAATAAATTTATTAGATATTTATATAAAAAGATTTACGGAGTATACCCACTTTACCCAAATAAGTATCCTACCTTATTCACTTTAGGTATGGTAGGGTACAATGAGTTAAAAGTTAGAAGGAATTTAGCACTAGTCTCATATATCTTTAAGGTACTGAGGGGAAAGATTCACAATCCAGGCGTGTTGCAGCAACTATGCATGTGTGTCCCGGACAGGTACGTGTGGCGGCGGCCGTGGCTGCTGGTGGTGCCGCGCGGCCGCACTAAGCTGGTGCATGAGGCACCGTTTACTCGCGCACTCCGTATTCTCAACCGTATAGCGGAAGACTTGGATTTATTTTGTTGTACTCTGGGTGGGTTCATAGTGAGAGCTCTCTATGAAATAAGTTATGGTCCTATTGTAACATAGATAATTGTTATGTATGTAGATTGTAGTAGCAAGAAGTACCTAGAAATATATTAGTTTGTAACCAACCATGTAGCGGTAGTTTAAAAATAATAGTTGTCTACATTATCGCATTAGGTGTTAAACCTGTAAAGATAATTGTATGGTGGGAAATAAATAAATAATTACCTATTTAGCAAATCAATCTGCCTAGTCTTTTTCCAACTATGTTGGGGTCGGCTTCCTTCTCCTCCCGTCTAACCGGATGCAGCTGAATATCAGTATTTTACATGGAGCGACTGCCTATCTGACCTCCACAACCCAGCAACTGGGTAATATGATAATACCCCTTGATAAGACTGGTTGTCAGACTTTAGGGCTTCTGAAGACCCGTAACGACTGTCAAAGATCCACGAATGACAGCCGGTACCAATGGTTTAACGTACTTTCCGAGGCACGGAGTAGTCTCGGTATGTAAAGATGGTCACCCATCCACGGAACAACCCCGGCAAGCGTAGCTGAACCTGATGGATCGACCCGTGTGGCTGTTATTACTTAGCCACCAGCTTCTCGATAATTACATTGTTAGCAGTGAGCATTGATTGGTGAAAACGATGTTGGAAATCATCGTAAGGAAATCAACATGTCCTAGAACCTAAAAAAAAATCTTAAAATTTCAAAAAATTGACTGCGTTGATATACACATGACATTAATTGAAATCGGTTTAAATTATTATGACATTCACCGACCCGTATTGAGCCCACGTAGGTAGTAGATGACGGTCCACTCCCTCTCACAGAAAGGAAAGTGTGTCCCAGCGCTGGGAACATGAAGCACTACCTGATTAATACGAGTACTATGCTGATTGATGAAAAGTGCACTGTTATGATTTCGTACCAAAATGATAAAAAGGAAACCTTATGGTAAGCGACTCAGTCTGTCTGACTGTCCGTCTGTCTCAGCTGGAAGAGCGAGTCGGACTCATGTAATTTTTGTTGATGATTTCTGAAAAACTGTGCTACATATTTAGTGACATCGTTTTATGTTTCCTGTAATCTCATAAACTTCTATCACATATAATAATTTCTGATTTTTTTCTATGCAAACTTCGGCGAAAAGGGGGGGGAACGGTATTTTAATGCCCTAATAACCCCACTTCGAATTTTTAAAACCCCCTTTCAGTCCCTGTTGCAAAAAAAACATATTATTATGTATTTTTGTTTCTTTTTTCTTTGCAAAATATTTGGGCAAATGTCATTTAAAACTGTTCCAAATTTCAAGTTCATAGCATTAGTAGTTCTTGAGATATTCAGCTGTGACAGACAGACTGAGTCGCACCATAAGAGTTCCTTTTTTACCATTTTGGTACGGAACCCTAATTATCAATAATTCTCAAAACACGTGTAGCCTGACAATTAATATTAATAATGATTTCTTAGTATAAACAGCGGTTTAACAAACGTTGGTACAATGAACTCGCTTTTAAAGTCATCTGATCAACCGTTTGAAAGCGCGTGGGTCCCTTGTTTCGCGGCACGGTTTTTCATATTACTATTTTATTCATTAGTACAAAAAAACCGGCCGAGTGCGTGTCGGTATACGCACAGTGAAGGGTTCCGTAGTTGGGATGAAATTATCCCAAGAACAAACTTAACATTATAGTTGAAAAACATGTTCTCCCATACATTCCAACAGTAAATGTAAGTTTGTACTCACAATATTGGGAGATTTACCATGTTATTTTAGGACCACAAGCTTCTTATAGGTTTTCCTGTAATCTACAGGTATAAAACTATTTTCTGTATTTTTTCAAAATTTTAGGCTCAGTGGTTTCGGAGATGAGGGGGGGAATGGTCAATTTTCGTCTATTTTCTTAAATAACTTTAAAAAGATTTATTTTAAAATTATAAAAAATATATATTTGAGACCCACATAGTAAGGCCTTTCATTTGATGTCACACAGTACTGTTTGCGAAACTTTTGTTAAAATTTTGTTATTTGCTCCCTAAAAGTGAACCTCATATTCAAAATTAATTTATTTACTTTAGCCGTACGTGTTTGGGTCACACAAATCCATATGTGTACCAAACTTCAACTTTATCGGTCCATTAGGTTCGGAGCAAATTGGCTGTGCCACAGGGACAGACAGACAGACAAACGAGTGATCTTATAAGGGTTTCGTTTTTTCCTTTTGAGGTACGGAACCCCAAAAAAGTTGCCAAAATATTTAATCAGTAATGTTTCTGATACTTAAACATATTAAAGAGTATTCTATATCTATCGATCTAATACTAGAAAGGTTTTGGTAGTTAAATAAAGGTAAACAATCTTGATGTGACTTTTTACACAAACACATATTACAAATAAACATAGGTTCCGTTTTGCATCCTTCGGGTACGGAACCCTAAAAAGAGGGTGTGTTCTTTTGACTACACAAAGAAGGTAAATCTGGACTAGAGCCGAGTATACTCGGTTCAGCGTCACTTCCGACTATACAACACTGATTATAGATAGTGCAATCTACGAAGACGCGCCCCACTATTCCTCCTAACCGTTGCAAATCGACAAAATGTATGGAGCAGCTGATTTCAAGGTTAGTCCCATAGAAAAAGTTGTTCAAAATGATGAGTACACTGACCCCTTTTCGGGTTTAAGGTAAACAAAAACTAATGTTGTATAGTTGATTAGTTAAAATTGTCGTGAGACAGTGGAGACAGTGACTATCAAGTCACGCCCGGGCAAGTCACCTTGATCGAGTGAACGCGGCACATCCGTAATCCTGCCACGAAATAGAGCAAACGATCCTCTTTATAGCTGCCTAAGCCAACCAACTGCAATGCACTGTTGAATTTTCAACGCTCGGCTCAGCGTATAGAGTTGAAAATCTAATAGTGCAATTTTAATGTTAAGCGTTCATTTAGGTGACTCCTTTAGTGAAAATGGGCATAAGTGCTTTTTTCTTGTGCCTAACGCATGCATGCGTAGGCGCACGCCGCGCCGTGTACATAACAGGACGGATAGAGGGGTAAGTAGTGTAGTGTGTATGTGTGTGTAGTAGTAGTGTGTGCTCTTTCTAATAACTAGTGTTCAAAGAGGGCTTATTCTCAACCTAATTTGAATGAATTTTGATTTTGAATAATAATAAAATACATCCCATGCCAATATCGGCTACAGTGTCTATTTCAGTTTCTGACGACTATCTAAGTTACTTCTCTTCCTAAACCAACCTCAGAAAACGAGGTGTCATAAAAGCAACCGAGAAAATAATTATCTAAGAAGACATTGAATGAATTAATGAAATGGACCGACCCCAGCGTGGTTTAACCAGACTCGATTAGGTACTCGAATGAACCCAAAGATTCAAGCTAGCCTCTGTAGCCTCAAGTTACATGGTGCAACAGAGACCATTGCATATCAAGGAGTAGACCGGGGGGCGCGGTAATGTTAGGGAAGACGTGCCCTTAGGATATGGAAGGATTATTATAGAGCCATACCGGATTTGCAGACATTGAAAAAAATTTTTAAAATAGTATTCAGTATAGTATTCATGGCAAGAGACCGGATGGTATGAGTTTGATTCCATGGAAGATGGGCCGGGTGCTGGTATGGGATGCAACCTGTTCAGACACGCTGGCCCCTTCCCATCTACATGGAACCAGCATCAGAGCTGGTGCGGCTTGTGAAGCGGCTGAAAAAGGTAAAGTATCAAAATACAGGGGTCTAGGCTCCGAATATGATTTTGTCCCATTCGGTGTCGAGACCCTTGGTCCGTGGGGTCCTACCGCTATAAGGCTTTTTAATGAAATTACGAAAAGGTTGGTCGACGTCACAGGAGACCGAAGAGCTGGCAGCTACCTCGGACAAAGAATTAGTCTAGCTATTCAAAGGGGGAACGCTGCCAGTATCTTCGGAACCTTGCCTAAAGGGACTCCTTTTAATAATATATTTTAGTTACTATGGTTTTTAGTTTTAGGTTCTTTTTTATTTTAGATTAGTTTATGGTATTTGTTATTATATTTGTTGTTTTAATTCTATTAGTGAAAAATATAAAATGATATAAATAGTTTTCTATATCGCAGTGTCAGCCAAAGTTCTCCTGAAAATTGCACTGAAACGCAATTAAATAAAACACCAATTTAAAATGCCAAAGTGGAAAAATCAACTCGAATCAAAGTGCCTACCAAAAAGTCACATAAATGGCTTTTTGAATCGTCCATCGTGCATGTTTCATGTAATGGGTACCCCACATAGCTAGGTACAGTAATACCCAAGTAATAAGGCGCGTCGTGAATCTTCGTTCGCACAGAAAAGAAAGTATGGCCCCGAAGATTAACGAGAATACTTAAAACTTACAATCAACCTTAGATCACTACTGTAAGGTTCATAATACAATGCAGCTGTTAGTTCCGTCTCACTCGCAAGTATGGCGGCTGTCAAGCGGCGCGCGCTAACATGGTGGCAGCTACCGTCCAATAGCGGTACAGGAAAAAGCGTGGAGAGTGCCGACTGGTCAATAGCATTTCCCGCACTTTGAATATTCATCTTCTGCGCAGGTACATCGATAAGCCATGTTAGTTGAGTACTACTGTACAACAGCGGAAATCGAATGGAATAACAGGTGCTGCCGTTCACAAGGACAGACGTTCATAATTTATCATTAGGCCTGTACAAATTCTCACGATTCTTTCTTGTATCGAGCTGTTGGCATGTTAGAAAATAACTTTACATTATTAATGAGGTTTGAAAACTTGGTTCTTGTTACTTGAATATTACGTTTTAAAAGGTTTCTGCCTTCCTTTGACTTGCTAAGGGACGTAGGTTAATTGGACCAGCGGGGCAATTTCATAACACACTATTAATTGGAATCGGTTTCATTTTGATAGTTCAACAACATTTATTGCGAGCAGAAAAAAATTTCGAACATATTCCATTGCATTATAGGATTAGCAATTTGCTTCAAAATTATTCAGATTTCGATTGATACCTAGTATATTCCGCAATTAGGGTGCTGATTGGAGGCAGGATTTTTCAAACTTGATATTAGACTGAAATGCAGAGCAATTTGCGTAACACACATAAAATGACAATTGATCGCAATATAATTTTAATTTGTTGACTATTTTTGTTTTCTAATTTTTTTGCAATTTCCTTTGGCAGCTTATTTAGAATGTTAGGAAGTCCAGGCTGTCTTACCATAATCATTAATTATTAATCTTTGGCAGCATAAACAACATACGTTTTTGTTTACACTAAACCCGAAAAGAAGTCATCATTGTACTCATCATGTTGAACAACTTTTACTATGGGACTAACTCTGAAATCGCGAAAAAAAAATCAGCAGTTCAGTACATTTATCTATACACCAAACTCGTCAAAATGGGAGGGAGCAGCTGTTTTTTTTTCGCGATTTCAGGTTTGGTCTCATAGTAAAAGTTGTTCATATTCATGGGTAGAACACCCTATGAAAATTTGTCCATCTGTTTTAATGAGACCTTGTATGCTAAGCAAGTACGACAGATTACGAACAAAGTTTGGTCTGGTTGTTATCTGCAGTTATATCAATAAGCATAAATCTCCTCCTATCGCCGCCTGTACTAGACATAGACACTATCTCAGTATCTAAGGTATCTAGCACCGATTATTAGCACACTGATAAACAGCCGCTGGTACAGCACAGTGACATAACGACATTGTCATGCCTCGCACGACACTCGCAGCGACAGCCAGCGAATGCGTGTGTTTACCTTGAGGTGGTACAGTTGGGTGCATTCTTATAGAGCTAGTATTGAATTGGTTATTAAGAGGAAATGTGGGTGCTCTTTTCTCCATACAAAAAGATACAAACGCTCTCGCCTGTTTTCTTTCTGGTTAATGACCCTAAAGCAATGATTTTTTACAGACCTATAAATATCAGTTACTTGTATGCCCTATGTTTTCCTTTTTGATGATATATTATTTTTATAAGAACTAGAACCCTCCAAAAATGCTCAAAATTGTCTATTCAGACCGCTGTCAACAGACGCCTAGTGTACCAATTTGACAACTATTAACGAAAAAAGAAAAACATAGGGGCATAGTATATATCCTTCTTATTCAGTTTAAATTGGGCCAATATTGGAAAAGAAAATAGGCGAGAGCCAAACCTCGAAATGTGACTTTTTACATAGGCTATTTAGTCGGATCTGCAGTTGTCTTTATCGCACGAATTCGAGGGCGGAGCGCTCGCAGAGCGACAGCAATACCTTCTGAAAATAGCTAATTTTCAAAAGTCTGACAATTAATTTGAATGAATGAAAAGCAAACATTGAACTATGTTTGCTTTAGTTCTGTTTAGTAAGACCACCGAATAATAATGTTACATTAGTATATCTTCATAGAAAACGCATTTCAAAATCTCAGTATATACCAGTAGGCAACAGTTTGAGCGCGCGGCAGTTGCGCACGGACAGACGCGTATTTATCTACCGAGCGGCCGTAGGTAATTAATTGAAGGTCACTGCCCAGATAAACTAATGCAGCTTTATTACTAAACCTAATTTAACTAACGAAAATTTCATATAGGAATTAGACCTACTGAAAATTTCATATAGGAATTAGAAGAACAATTTTTTTTATTTAATCGATCTATCATAACGTCCCAATTCACGGTTTTTCACAGGAGTTCGTTTCTCTACAGACCTTCAATTTAAAAAAAAAAACCATCACTTGACCTACCATGATGACTTTTCAAGATAGCAATCACTAAATTGAGGCCTATAAATGTAAAGTTATCTAATCGCCTTAAAGTCGTAAAATGAGCTAACTATGGCGTCATCTAGTTTAGTTAGTTGGAGACGCTTTGGTGTATTAATTTTACTAACAAATGCAGCTAAGTCCTTAGCAAATTCAGTTCAAAACCCGAACCAAGCAACCAATAAAAAAAACAGATTATTATTAATATTCTCACTCTCTACAAATCTGGTTTAAAATATATATAGAATATCCTTGCTGCCTTGACAAAAATATCAGTTTTTGTAGCTTCCTGAACTTTGGATTTAGCCGTCTTTGATTCTTTAAGCCTCACTTGCACACAGAGAATTTTCTTACTAGAAAAGTTCATCTAAAAGTGACAAACAAAGGAACCACGTTATAAGAAACTAAATGCAAGACTTCCCGCCATCGGCATCGATTCGATGTTATGCTTCGTTAATTTGACAGGCAGCGTATGAGAGTGGTAATTTGACAGTTGATATTTTTGAGTCTCGGGAGCACTCTCGGGAGTGTATGCTTAGTGAGAAAATAGTGTGTGTTTTAATAATTTAGTGCAGAATATTATGCAACGAGAATTGTAGTGGAGTTTAGATAGATTTAAATTTAACACTTTGAAGGACACTAACGAGATACAATAGAAGTTTTGTTGTTATTACTGATTTATAGCCGTATCGTGTCCTTCAAAGCGATAATTTTGTTATGGTTAGAATTTTTTTTCTTTAGAGAGATGGCAACTTGAGGTGAATAGATTAGTAATATAAGCCGGAAAATGTCAGTACTGATGAGCTTTTTAACCTAGCGTCTTTTACATCGCATAAAGTGAGTCGTTGAAATTAAGTTGTATTCCGTTTTGTTCAATGACCGCATTGAATAAAACGGAATTCGACGAAGAATGAGCCCGCAAAAAATCTGTATAAATAAAAAGAGATGTCCTGACTGACTGACTCATCAACGCCCAGCCTGAAATTTTATACAAAGGTTCCCTTTTAAATTATGTGGACAAGGAATAAGTAAGGATTTTTGTTCCCGTGGGATATTTTTCGACATCCACGCGGGCGAAGCCGCACGGGAAGTGCTAGTTATTAATAAAATGAAACAAGCAAATTACGCTTGTCTGGCTCCAAAGTTATTTTTATCAGGAAATCAATAAACCAGAATTAGTTCACTGATATAAATGTATCTGACTGTACAACAAATCCGTATTTGGTGTCAGGATTCAGGATGTGAATGAATTAAACACTAACTTATATCTTTAATTCATTTTTAGATAGTCTAGCATACCTGTAGTTTACATGGTAATTTGGCAATAGATACTATAATAGACATAATTTGTAACTTGGTATGCATCATAAGCAGTTAGTCTGGGTCTTCGAATACATAGATCCATTAGTTTGGTTTTGACTTACGAGTTGTATAGACTAAGAGGTCACAGGATTTTTCATAACGATCATGGATACGGTTAGATTTACTTCGATGGGTCGTAGAGTAGTCCACTAATGCGAATGACGTCGGTCTGCCTGCTCTTAGTGGTTGCAACTTCGAGTTATAGCGCTTACAAGAGGCGTCATTGTTGCGAAAAAAAAACGATCAGAGAAATGGTCAGTTTTGGTACACATTGAAAGTATGGCGTCTCCGCAGATGAAACAAGTTGGTCTGCCGGCTCTGAGTGGTTGCATTTCAGATCTATGATGCGCGCAATATTGTTGCGAAAAAAAAAACGATAAGAGAAATGGTCAGTTTTAGGACTAAAACTGACCATTTCTCTTATTGACACCTCTTGACACCTCTAGTCAAGAGGTGTCAATAAGAGAAATGGTCAGTTTTAGTTCCTATTCAAAGTATGGTGTCCTCCACAGGTGAAACGAGTTGGTCTGCCGGCTCTTAGTCGTTGTATTTCAGAGCATTGTTATACGCAAAGCGCTCAGTTATAGAAAAATTCAACTTAACGGTAATCAATAAAATAAAGAATGAAATCGAACAAATCCAATATTTAATAATTGACCATTTCTCTGATCGTTTTTTTTTCGCAACAATGACGCCTCTTGTAAGCGCTATAACTCGAAGTTGCAACCACTCAGAGCAGGCAGACCGACGTCATTCGCATTAGGGGACTACTCTACAACCCATCGAAGTAAATCTAACCGTATCCATGATCGTTATGAAAAATCCTGTCACCTCTCGGTCTAGTAGGTCGTAGGTTCGAAACCAGACAAGCGCTTTACTTTGTGTACATTATTTTTCATCACCACTGCTCTCAAAACGGTGAAGGAAAACGTCGTGAGGAAATGCATGTCCTACAACCAAAAATTCGAAGACATGTGACCTCTACCAAACCGCACTGGGCTCGCGTGGTGGATTACGGCCCACTCCCTCTCACCGAGAGGAGGCCTGTGTCCCAGCAGTGGGAACATTATAAGCTGATTATGCATAGTTTGGTTTGCCATTTGATTTAGATTTGTACACGTAAAGGTATGTTTTCTCCGGTAGATTTTAATGAAGTTTTCATAGAAATTGTTCTACCAGATTCGTGCCTGTCTGCGGAAGCCTTAACGCATAATCAGCCTATAACGTTCCAACTGCTGGAACACAGGCCTCCTCTCTTCGAGAGGTAGTGGGCTGTAGGTATAATCTACCACGCGGGCCCAGTGCGGGTTGGTAGATGTCACACGTCTTCAAAATTTTGGTTCTACGACATGCCGGTTTCCTCATGATGTTTTCCTTCACCGTTTTGAGAGCAGTGGTGATGAAATTATTTATAAAAAGTAAAACGCCTGCCTGGGTTCGAACCCATTACCTACAACTCGTAAGTCATGTCGTGGCCCGTTACCACTGGACCTCTAATAATTCTCACCTGGGCCACCACTGCACTGCTCTCCTGAATTTTTAGAAATGTAAATTCAATTACCTCTGTCAAAATTATTTTTTTACCACTTGGTTTTTAAATGGTGGGTGTTCCATACAACATTGGCTACTACTAATTAAAATTTGGCTTACCTGCGTCGCTGCTAACTAATGACGTTCATACGCAACTTACTTGTGGCTACGTAATAACAGCCGTACGGGTCGATCGATCAGGTTAAGCTACGCTTGCCGCGGTTGGTCCATGGATGGGTTACCATCTTTACATACGAAAACCCCTCCGTGCCGCGGAAAGCACGTTAAGCTGTTGATCCTTTCTGTCATTCGTGGATCTTTGACAGTCGTTACGGGTCACACTCCTTGTAAAACGTAAAAATCTCAGTCCAAAGTCTACCAGGCCAGGCCCTCGCTAAAGGCCACGATGTATAGCCTCCGTACAACACGTAAAAACGTAAATCACGTTTACGATTTGCGTTAATACTTAATTTGTTAATTTGCTTTCACATTGTAATGAATAGGGGGTAGAAAATCTTCCTTTTTTTTAAAAAAGGGTCCTACAAAGTCTTACTTTATATGGGCATTAAATTGCATTAAGCGTTGGATTTGCTAGACTTTCGAGGGTACAGTTCATGGCCTAGAACAGAGACATTCGTAGGAAAAAGGATGTTGACAGAACTGCTGGTAATCAGCTAGTTCTGGATTAAAGGTGAGTAAATAATCTTGAGTTGTAAGAGTATCTGGCATTTTAATAATTTCTCAAACCGTTACCAGATTAATTGGATAAATAAACAAAACACTAGCTAAAAAAAATGCAACAAGTAGGGGAGAAGGAGGTAAGACGGGTTAGCGGGTAAGATGGGGTACCCAGCGAAATTCACTGTTTCAACTGACTAATCACGCTCGTTCATGCATCGTTCGATGCCTGCCATGACACTTGCCAGTCGCCTGGCCATTAAGTGCACGCGTGTCGAAAAAATCTTAAAAAACTGTTTTACTGCAAATTGCTTATCATATTGTCTTCTGGTTTGACGCGTGACTGTGGTTTGATAAATAATGCTAGCTAGTGAGGTGTGGCTGTGACTGACGCTGAAACTAACCTATAATAAGGTAGACATTCTGTTTGCCTGAGATTGCCAACTGTTTTTTTTTTGATAGGGTAATGATTACTCCAGTATATTCCGCTTCCATTGAAGGGTGGATATCCACATTTTTTGAAGATGGTCACATAATAGCTATGCAGGAATGTAGGATGATGATGACGAAGCCATCCACGTCTGCGTGTTCTGCCAGTTCAAATAATCTTCTTTCTCTCTGATAATTCTCATCACCCCATCTTACCAGCACCATGGGGCAAGACGGGGCAAAACACCTTTTTCTTATTTACATTTTTTTTCTAAAATGGATAGCTATAGCCTAATGTCACCAAATATTAGAAGAGTATTAACTAGTAAAAAATAAACATGATTGTCTCACTGTGTATTTTTTTCTTTTATTGTCTTGCCACCCTCACCTTGAAGTCAACGCCATCTAGTTTACATTAGTCGAACTAGTCATTACAACTGAGTGCGAAAACTTCACATGCCTAAACTGGTACAGACGATAGCACATCAAGCTACTGTAATTTGTCTTTCTGTAATAGATTTTAATTTTTATCGCTAAAGGATTAGGTTCAAGGTTGATTGGGAAAATTTTACAGTTTCAAGCAAGTTGCTAACATGCCATTGTGACATTGACCAATCAGAGGTTTTTATGGCATATGGCATGCATTGTTTTTACGAATTAGAGGCATATAGGTATGTGTGTATTTTCGCCCTTACTGTCAAAATCAAATTACAATAATGTATGATGTAAAAATAAGAAACCGTTTCAAAAATTAGCGGAACAAATCTAAGACCTCCATTACCGATAAAAATAATAAAAACATCATAATCACCGCACCTTACAAACGCATTAGTGATGTTACCATGGGGTTGCTACCCCTCTGATATAATGCCTTAGTCATCTTTTACAATACATAATATAACTAAAGAGAGAATGATAGTTGTGGTTTGACGGAACGGTTGGCGCAGTTGCTGACGAATTGGCTTTTAAGCTAAGACGTATGGATTCGATTACTGCACGGAACAAAATAATAGGTCGGTCGGGTAAAAAGTTTTTTCGTAAGGTATACAGTTGTAGTAAAATCTCTTTGGCTGTACTGTCTGTACCTATCTGGCTGGTGTTGATACCGTTAAATAGATGACATTTAAAAAAGAAAAATTAAAAGTAAAAACGCACCCGCCATTTTTCAATTGTTTTTCAGTCCGCAAAATTACCTGCTGAGTCTAACGAATAAATTCGATACATTTTGAAGTTTAATTACAAAATAGGGAAAACTGGAATACAAATAGCCACGAAAAAAATTGTGACGTTGCGGACTTAACGCAGTGTCAGTAAGATTACCACAAAGTTGGTACAAGCGATTTCAGTCCGGGAATTTTGATGTCAAAAATGAAGCTCGCTCTAGTCGCCTCTGGTCGCCTTGTTCCAGATAACCACGAGCCCCTCGTTTATTCCTGTAAAAAATTGTATTTTCTTTCTTTCTTTTCTTTTCGTTCTTTCTTTAAGTATCAGTATCATCTCTCAAAGAAACTAGCAAATATTTGACGATTATTTTAAAATGGTTAGCCAAAAACTCCTCCGAACTCTCTACCCCTTCCACCATTACATCCTTCACCACTTCCAATAACCCCAAAACTCCTCAATACATCGGGCATCAATTCGCACAATATCGTCAATATCGACAATATCGCTTGAAAGCGAGCCGCGCCGGAACTCGCCACGCTAAAGTCTAATCGTGGAAAAGCAGGTACATATCGTGGCTAAAATAGACGCGCTTCCGTTGGGGTCTGGTGCAAGGTGTGTTAGAAGGCGATTTGGAGGACTGTGATTTTTGAAGTGAAAACTTCTTTAGGTGCCTTGAGCGATTTTTGGTTGGCGAAAATTTTATGAGTTCGCGTCACGCGTCACGCGAGTTGCTAATATAAGATGCAGTTTTACTTCTGTTGGCATTCGCCATGACTGACTATGTTTTTCTTTTTACAAGATCGTTCTCGAACTAACATTAATGTTCGATTTGTAGTTTTTTTTTTTTTCAAATATGTTTTATTACAATTTCTTTTGTAAAGTAGGTCTGTAGGAGTATAGAGATTTATTCATAATTTTTGAAATTATTGTTTTCTTTTAGCAAGCAGTTCGAATGTGAATGTAATAAAACTACCTATTTTTATCAGTTCCTCATAGTTTTATTTTTACGGTGTACTTTCAAAATAATAATTTGATTCCAACTTCCATGTTTTTAATAAGTATTGATTTTCTCTACGAATAACTAATAAGGATTATCTGCATCAAACTATAGAAGTATTTAAATAATTATAAGTAAAGTAAAAAGCACATCTCTATCTAAAATAATTGCGCTTGTTTCCGAATAAAATAGCAACGTTTTGCTACTTTTCTTGCCTAAAAGAATACACTTTGTGTCTAAACACACTATGCCGAAGTTACGCGACCGAAGTTTGACACGATTACGCCTGCAATGCTATTTGATTTACTGACGACACACTATGCCGAAATTACGTTGCGTTCTAGCGTACAGCCGAACTTCGGTCGGGCGTAAGTTCAGCGGCAATTCGGCGGCAACGTACACATTATACGCGACCGAAGTTCGGTTCGATTGCCGAAGAAGATCCGGGGCGGGGAGCAGCGGGAGGCAGGCACACAAAGTTGCGCAACTGAATTTCCGCTGCGTAAGTTCGGCACTTATGGTGTGTCATATCAGCCGAACACGTCGGAACGTAACATCAGCCGCGGAACTTCGGTCGCGTAACTTCGGCATAGTGTGTTTAGACACTTTAATATTCGTTGCGTAATATTCCAGAAAAAAAAACGGCTTTCTTTCGAAACACCCACACTTTTCTACAGTCGTAAACGCTAAAGTCCCCATTATTCCTGTGCAGTATACGAAAACAAACACATCAAAGCCGCCGCCTCTCCCACTTGGTACCACCACGGCTGCACCCACCACCAGACTAGGTGCGCCACAAACTGTATAATATAATTGATTAGCTCTAGGGTTCTCTTATTGTTAGGTTAGCTTAGTAATGAGGGCAGAGAGGACACTCGGCCATTGTGAAAAAATACGGATTATTTTTTAACATTATAAAACGTAGGGAATTTTTCGTTCCGTTGCTTATGTAAACTTTATTATTCCCTCTGGGTTTCAATATAGAAAGTACGTCATAATTTGGCGGCTTACGGCTAGGACTATGCTTTCAAACTGGAATACTTTTTTCATGCTTTTCTGTGATTATTTTGTTGTATAGTTGGGTACTGGTTGTAAGGATAAATATTATCGAATCAAAATTTGGTTTTATTGCCCCCCATAAAACCAGATTTCTACTTGGCTCTATAGAATACTTATCTTATTCAGAAGTAGACCCCTACTTCTCTACTAGTAGATATTAAAGTCAAGAAAATTATTTTAACATCGTTAAACCATTTAAAAAAATGTTAACGACATTCCAGACATTCCGAACCAAAAATAGGCATAGCATGTCGGTGATGCAATTCGGTAACGCTATCTTATAAGATTTCCCCCTCCAAAAATCACTCAAGCGCTTATAGAAGTTTTCACTTCAAAAAAACAAGATTACTTTTTAGTAGCAAATTCCTTATTAGAAAAGTACCTAATCTTTACTACGTACTAGCAACCTTATGATAAAATAAATATTTCCATTTCCCGCCAAACATCGACGCCATCTTTAGTTCTCAACCCGCTACCGCTTATCACTAACACCACTCTCGAGCTCCACCCAGCACGCGGTAAGGTGCGGCTTGCATACACTGTTACTAATGGATTGCCTTTTGTGTTGTTTATCATTGTTAGCTAGGTAGGTAGGTACCTACTGGTCGTGACGTCATCGGAAAGAAAATATCGCATCACGGTGGGTGTTTAAGCTGAAAGTGTCGGAGGCATATTAAGGCTTAAAAAAAAAACCGGTCAAGAGCGAGTCGGACTCGCGCACCGAGTGTTCCGTTCCGATTTCTGAAAAAGTGTACTGTTTAGAGACATCGTTTTATTTTTCCTGTAATCTTTACATAAACTTTTATCACATAGAATAATTTCAGATTTTTCGCTTCGCAAACTTCGGAGATAAGGGGAGGGGGGGGGGGGGAACAGTGTTTTTTTTTACATTTTTCATTAAAAGTCGAAAACTATGAGGCCTAAAAAAACAAAAAAAATGTATAAGAATGTGCAAACAGCGCTCTTTCATATGATACCCTACATGCCCTAGTAGCCCCACTTTCAATTTTTAAGTCCCCTTTCAGTCCCTGTTACAAAAAAAAAAAATAGAAATATTTTTATTTATTTTTTATTTGCAAAATTGTTGGGTAAGCGTCATCTAAAACCGTTCTAAATTTTAAGTTGATAGCATTAGTAGTTCTTGAGATATCCAGCTGTGACAGACAGACAGACAGACAGACTGAGTCACACCATACTTTTTACCATTTTGGTACGGAACCCTAAAAAAGATAACAACAAAAAATAAAAATTGTGAGAAATCAACATTCTGTTTATCTCTATAAATACATTTTAATACGATATAAATATGTATACATTGGATAATCTTCTTATAAATACTACTATTATATCTAACAAATTATAGAGGCACGAGAGATAGGGTGTAAAGTTCACTCATCCTCCATAGAAAAGGGAGGATCCTGCGACCAGACGGGCGTCGTGTCTGGTTGGCAACTGCCCGACGGTTGGTTTTTTTTTTTTTTTTTGTGATTGGCTTCTCGCAGTTGACCACGGGGGGTCGAGACTGTTTAACCGGACGTTCCTATGGCTGCTTTAAGCGAGAGCTTAAAGCCTCCGGCCAGGCTTAAAACTAGGGGTTTGAGCGACTCTGCACATCGCTGCGGTAATAGGGAGGACAGCCAGAGGGTTCAGGCTGGGTCATGACGCGATAACATCCAAGGTACGAGGTACGAGAATGATCGGTGGAGAAGGGGAGTTTAGTGGCGGGTTAGAGGCTACAGGCTCGGCTGCGCTACCGGCTGGCGCAGCCTCGCCGAGTAGAAGGGGGAGGTGGGCAATTCCGTTTTCGACCTCGACGGCGAGGTCGGAACGTAGGTCTTAATTTGCGTTTGCGGAGCGTACTGGTGGCCTTATTACTCTCCTGTAGGAGGGTGATAGGGTCATCAGGTTCGGAGAGAACATGTTTAGGACGGCGGGTCCTACTAATCCGGGAGGGAACATAATTTGCGGATTCGACCCCGACGGTTGGTGTCGGGACGTTGTATATATGCTAGTCGCGCGAAAAACTCTGATTGCGCGATGCAGGATTTTTGCGTGACGTCAGTGTGCTGCCTAGTTCGTATGTGGCGATGTAGATGCCGCCACAAAACTGATAACTTTACACTTTAAATGACAAAAACACTCTAAACTAAACCTATTAATAAAATTAAATATAATTTTAATTTAGTTAATAAATTTTAAGGTAATTGCGACTATCTAATGTAATTAAATACATAAAAACTTCCTCGAAAAAATAACATAGAAGTTAGAGACACGTCCCCGTTTATTAGTTAGTTTTAAAGTTACATAATTATTTTTTAAATTTATCTACTCTTGGTCTATGCTGTGCCGAACTTTACCCGTGTCCTATCCTCGAAAAATTTATGATAATTCGTTTATACTAGTTGTACCTGCAATCATCATCATCATCCACAGCCCGACTTCACCAGCTGCTGGGCATAGGCCGCTCTTTTCTTGTGCCAATAGGGATGATGCCTGGGTAAAAAAAAAGAAATTCTATTTAGTCCGTCAGTCAGATAATAAAAAAATATTAGACACGTATTTTTTGCTTTATCATATTAATAAAAAAATACTTAGCTATCACGCATTAAAGTTGGGGAGTGGGGGCTCGCTACATCACTTGTACGTATAAAACCTAGCTACGCGTGACGTCATGCCATATTTTAACTCAATGTATCGCCGTAATTTTTTGATTACGTAAAAAAAGAAAAAATATGTATCCAATATTTTTTAATAATCTCTATGACGGACAAAAAATAAATTTTTAGTCATCATCCCTATTCCCACACTACTGTGCCAGCTTCATCCAAGTTCTACTCGGGACGGTAACAATGTCCTCCGCTCATCTCGCCGCCGGATGACCGATACTTCATCTTCCAGTCCTTGGACGACACTCTTACTCCACCAGTCATCTCTGCGCCTTTCCAGGGCCCCAAGTCTGCTATTTTTTACATTCCAACACGATCCCATTGTCACTGCATTGTCATTTTGCTAAAAGTTCGTAATCTGCTAAATTCATAATTTCATACAATGTAGTGTCAGTGGTTGACCATTGGAAAGTCATAATGACGCCATTATGACGCCATTATATTAGTAGATTACCAAACTTGTCAAAATCAACAATTATGAAATCAATGAGAGACCATTCTGACACTATTGTAATAGCAGACTTGAGCCTGCCCAACTCCATTTTGATTCGTAACTCGTTTTCCGATATCGGAAAACTTCGTACGTCTTCGGATCTCGAAGTTTGGGCTTTATGCCAAGCAATGCTTCATGGCTCTCTATGTAACTCTCTGTTGTAATTTTACTTCTAAGGGGGAAGGAAATCCTAAAATTAACAAAACTTTTTTGTGTTGCAGATTGGACAGGTGTCTAGGTGACGACTTCCGGGAAGTTCCCGGTACGCTTCACGTCTGTCTTCCCGCCATTTCTCGTGACTCACAGTTGACATTAGTGACAGCTACCTGACATTTGTGTGTGTGAGACAGTGTTTACATATCTATTAAATAGATACACTACAGTGGCCATTACTCAACATGGGTAAGTATCCCAATGAGAAATTTATTAAAAAAAACTAGCTGCGCCCCGCGGTTTCACCCGCGTAGACCGGGATAAAAAGTAGCCTATGTGTTAATCCAGGGTATAAGCTATCTACATACCAAATCTCGTTAAAATCGGTTCAGCCGTTTGAGAGTGAAGAAGTAACAAACATACAAACACACAGACACACACACAAACTTTTGCCTTTAGTGCACATAGTGATGTGCACCACAATCACTATGTGTTGTGTGACCACAATCAATCACTATGTCAAATGAATTGGCTACAGCACCGCCTACATTTACAACAAACAGGGGATCAACCAATATTTTCAATATTATTCGTAAGTCACCTGTGACAACGTGAAAAGAAGTAGGTAAGTACTTTTTTTGCCAAAAACTACCCTCATAAACTAAATAGAATCTATCTTTACGCCCTAGATCAATTTCTAGGCCATAAAGATAGCTAAATCAGAAAATCAAAACCTATAAGTTCACACTTCGACCATATTGGATGACGTCATATCATTAATTTTACCGCCATTCGCATGCAACCGTTGCCTAGCAACCGGATAACAAGTCTTCATAACCGTGAAATAAATAGCAGTGGAACAAAACATCTCCATCGAAAAACACGCGTTTTAAAAAAAGAATCAGTTTTCAAAATAATAAAAAAATAGTTCGAAATTAGAATCGGTATTGCTTATCGAGTTTGTATATCGATATAAGAATCTGTTTGAAAGTGAAAGCTAACTGTTCATGACCTTCTGATGTATTGATTAAAGTTGTGCACTAAACCAGGTAAGTTTCTAGGCTTTAATGTAGTTATTAGCTTGTTATGTAATCTAGTACTCGTATGTGTTAGTACGGGTTGTTATAAACGGAAAATGTTTCTGATTTGATGTAAGTGCCTTCAGTATTTTCAGAAACATAATATACCGTAAATATCTAGAATAGAACAGAAATAAAATAAACAATAATTTTATTAATATACGTACGTAATAAAAATCTTAATTAGTCAAAAATATCGATCGATAGAAGATAGAAATGATGAAAATGTGAAAAAAATAAATACAAAACACACAATAATATTTAAAAAAAATATTGTACTGAGGAATATTGTTATCTTATTAGTATTATTTTCTTATGTTTATAATATTATTCTTGTATAATTTTGGAAAAATTAAACAATAAAAAAATAATTAATTTAATATGCACATGATTTGATTTAAAAGTATGCCCTATGTTAGTTTTAAAACAGTAGACCAGTTTTAAAAAACCGGACAAGTGCGTGTCGGACCACGCACAATGAAGGGTTCCTTAGTTGGGATGAATTTATCCCAAGAAAAAACTTAACATTGTAGTTGAAATACATGTTCTCCAACACATTCCAACTGTAAATGTAAGTTTGTACTCACAATATTGAGATATTTACCATGTTATTTTAAGACCACAGACTTCTTTTAGGTTTTCCTGTAATGTACAAGTAAAGAACTATTTTCTTTATTTTTTTTTCCAAATATTAGGCTCTGTAGTTTCGGAGATAAGGTATGAGATAAACTGTTTTAAAGTTATTTAAGAAAATAGACGAAAATTGACCATTCCCCCGGTCAATTTTCGTCTATTTTCTTAAATAACTTTAAAACAGTTTATTTTAAAATTATAATATATTTGAGACCCTCATAGCGCCCCCCCCCCCTTTCATTTGATATATTACACGGTACAGTGTGCAAAACTTCTTTTTGATTTTCTGATTTTCCCCCTAAAAGTGACCCCCATATTAATTTATTTAATTTCTTTACCCCTACGTGTGTGGGTTACAGAAATCCATATGTGTACAAAATTTCAACTTAATCGGTCCATTAGATTCGGAGCAAATTGGCTGTGACAGACGGACAGACAGACACGAGTGATCCTATAAGGGTTCCATTTTTCCTTTTGAGGTACAAAACCCTAAAAACTGAAAAAGGCTGCTGAAACCAATGACATTATACATCTAGACGTTGCCATGATTACAGTGTGAAGTGTGGAAGTGAGACACATATATACGAAATAATTAGGAAAATTGAGACAAAGCATCGTATCTTCTGTCCCTTACGGCGTGCCGTATTTTTGCTTTAAAAATCTTGCCAAACAAAGTACTTTCACTATTAATATTGCTGTCTCATGACCGGCCACGCGGTGGCTCGATCTAGATGTATATTATCTAAGACTGAAACAGTCTCCCGTGTTTTGTTTTTACAAAACAAAAGAAAAAGAAAGTAGTTCCGCCACTGAACTTCCTCGTTTCGTGCTTGGAACATAACATGTTCTGACATTGAAAGCTAACCCCCGCGGCTAATGTTCACGGTCGTGAGCTGGAAGTAGGAATGTATGAAGCTTTTAGATCTAAATATCGGCCTTTTATTGAAGACTAGTGACCTGCCCCTGCTTCGTACGGTTTTTACGACTTCAAAAAACATCAAGATTTCTTTAAACTTTCCAAAACAAATGTTCTAAATGATGGTGGAAAACCACATTAGATTTATCTAAATAAATAAAAATCAATTGCTGAATGGTATATTGTACGCGCGTCACTTCAGAACGGTTGCACCTATTTATTTGGCTAATTTAATTTTTGTTGTGTTTGTAATTGTCAGGAAAAGATTTGTATGAAAGAAAATTGGAAGATTCAGGAAAATTGAATGTGTATTTTCTAAGGGAATTTTGTATAAGCATCATGCTTAAGCATAATCAGCCTATAATGTTCCCACTGCTGGGACACAGGCCTCCTCTGGGTGAGAGGGAATGAGCCGTAATCCCACGCGGGTTGGTAGACGTCAGATGCCTTCGAATTTTTGGTTCTATAGGACATGCCGGTTTCCTCACGATGTAATAATTTACACAAAGTAAAACGCGGGTTCGAACCTATGACCTACAATCGTAAGTCGCGGTCGTTACCACGTTAGCTAGTGAGCCATGGAGCGCAGTATCCTGGGTCTTCGAATTTCAGAAAGCACAAATATGAATTGAAAAATTTTTTTCACAAAAAAAAAACAACCGACTCCCAAAAAAACACTACAAAGTGAAAAATAACTTTAATTTCGGAAGTCGGTGTCTTTGGTTTTTTATTTACTTTCGTTTTTTTTGCCACCGACTTCCGAAATTAAAGTTATTTTTCACTTTGTAGTGTTTTTTTGGGAGTCGGTTGTTTTTTTTTTTTTGTGAAAAAAAATTATTTTTCACTTTTTAGTGGTGCCTACCCCACACAAATCTGAACACCACTCTGCAAAATAAATTAGAGCATCATCCACATAGACTAAATGGGAAAAATACGTATTAAATTATTAAAGCTAACTCAAAAGCCACTCATCAGAACTTGAAAATATTTTTATGCGACCATCTCAGGAGTATACCATTTCAAATAAAAACTTTGCAAAAAGCAAATACGTCGCGCTTAGTCGTGTAAGAAGTTTGGTAGGCGTAGTTTTAGTTGACAGAGATAACGAGGCTGCGAAATCTGCCTTCTGACAATCAAGGCCACAAATAACATACAACTGAAGTACCTAGCGCAATTTGAATCATTTATAGCCAGAGTGCACATCATGACGATTCCAATAAGCCCAAACACGGCTAGGATACATTGTTTTATTACTGAGTTCCGATGCCTACCTTCCGGCTTCTTCATCAGATCGGTTCGATGGTACCATTTTCATCAGAACCATTTATTTAAAGCTTCGTCATAGTCGCTTAACTATTAATCGAGATATCTTATCGCCACCCGTGAAATACTTATCATCGTTGAGGAGTTCCCGTGGCTTTGTGTGGTCTTCTTCATCAGTTCCACTTCACCAGATGATACTTTCTGAATGCAAATGCCTGATTTGTTGATGAAAATACCAGAATAGGTATATGTATGCCTATAATATTTGAGGAGTTCCCTCGATTCCTCATGGATCCCATCATCAGAACTGGATTTTGACAAAAATGGAACCAATCTGGAAGTATACCCTTTCAAATAAAAAAGAATTTTCCGAATCGGTTCATAAATGACGGAGTACCAAGGTAACAAACATTCAATAAAAAAAAAAAATAATAAAAAAAAAAAAAACATACAACCGAATTGAGAACCTCCTCCTTTTTTTTAAGTCGATTAAAAAGTCACATTGGTACGTGACTACTTGCCTGGATTTGAACTCACAACCTCGTGCATGAGAGGAGAGGTCTTAACCCTAGACCATCATGACTTTCCTAGTTTATCTTGGACATTACTGACATCGGTGAAGGATAACATCGTAAGGAAACATAGCCTTATAGGTCATATAAGTCTGAAATCACCAACCCGTCTTGAGCAAGCGTGTGGCGGCATCTACATCGCCACATATGAACTACGCATCAATGACATGACGTCACGCAATCCTGCATCGCGCAATTAGAGTTTACCACGCGACTAGCATATATACAACGTCCCGACATCAACCGTGGGGCAGTAGCCCACCAGACACAACACCCGTCTGGTCGGAGGATCCTCCCTTTTCTATGGAGGATGAGTGAAC
This sequence comes from Cosmia trapezina, assembly GCA_905163495.3. Classification (NCBI taxonomy): domain Eukaryota; kingdom Metazoa; phylum Arthropoda; class Insecta; order Lepidoptera; family Noctuidae; genus Cosmia; species Cosmia trapezina. Next base: position 16,124,767 of record LR991044.1, read on the forward strand.
TTTACATCCTGTTCCTCATGCCTCTAAAAGCGTGCTGATCAATGCTCGTGCCTTCTCTGTATGAGAAGAGGCCCTTGCCCAGCTGTGGGACAGTTATAGGCTGGTATTATAAGGAACACAATATTGCGCGCCAAAATCAAGATCACGAACGTTATCCAGAAAGCCGCTAAGCTCAAGTGGGACTAGACCGGACATGTCTGCCGCATGTCAGATGACAAATGGGCTAAGAGAACCACCGATTGGGTCCCACTAAACGCGCGACGACCGAAAGGACTGGCCGACACTAACAAAAGACAGAATTTATCGACGAACTAGCTTTTACCAGTAGCTTCGCCCGCGTGGATGTCGGAAAATATCCCACGGGAACATACTACCGGGAAATCCTTCCTTATTCCTTGTCTACATTATAAAAGGAAACCTCTGAGCAAAATTTCAGCTTTCTAAGTCCAAAGGTTTGGGCTGGGCGTTGATGAGTCAGTCAATCAGTCAGTCAGTCAGGAGTTTTTGGAGTCGGCGAAGCCTGTCTTCTTCCATACTTCTTCCCCCCTTTCTAGCCATATCATCTTTCACACAGTTCATCCATCGTTTCCCACCCACATTCATACAATCTGTTCAATCTGTTTTTACTAATTATTGGGCCACCAAGATACAGGCTGTGCCTAGTTTGGGGCCCACGGCTATTTCTTATGTTGTATAACTTGTGTGTTTGTGTAAATAAATTATTCTTTTTTGACGACACGGTTGGCGCAGTGGTTGAGCGATTGACTGCTGCTCAGCATGTCGCGGGTTCGATTCCCGCACGGAACAAATATTTGTACGACCTACAAGTATTTGTTCCGAGTCTGGGTGTTTTTCTATCTATAATATGTATGTATTTACAAAAAAAAAATGTATATAAGTAGTTTATCAGCCATCTCGTTACCATAACACAAGCATTAGGTTGCTTAGCTTGGGACTAGATGGCGTTGTGTGAAATATCCAAGGATATTTATTATTTATTTATTTATTCTTATACTTACTCAAAATTTTCCTCATGACTTTTTCCAATAGAAACGGACGAAAATTCGATCACAAGATGGTTATAAGTATTAGTAGTATGTGTAAAAATGTTCTTATAAAAGTGTGCTTAGTAACTGAACAAAATTAGCTGAACACAGTAAATCTCTGTGCCCATAATATGATAAGAATGAGTAGTTTTTGATGGCTTCCCAGAGATACATAATGACATAGTGATAAAATGTTATAATCAAACTTTGATTATACACCCATGACTCATTTGTGACATCAGGATTATATGGTTTAAGATAAAATTGCGTAAAGCGTGAGTTGGATACAGACGTTTTAACATACGGTTTTAATAAATAATGATGTCCTTCCTGGCGTCAATTATTAAACGACATGCGCCTTTATTATACAAAAAGATTATGTTACCTTTGAGAAAATGCGTGCTAAAATCAACGTTCATCTGCCAAGATCAAGAGCCCTGCAAACCCAAGCAAGAAATCTTTTTTTAAATACGTCATCTGCCGAGCCTTTTCCGAACTATGTTGGAATCGGCTTCCAGTCTAACCGGATGCAGCTGAACACCAGTATTTTACATGGAGCGATTGCCTATCTGACCTTAGAATCCCGTTACTGGGTAACGCGACACCCCTTGGTAAGAGACAAATGACAGCCGGAACTAACTGCTTAACGTACTTTTCGAGGCACAGTAGGGAGGGGTCTTGATATGTAAAGAAGGTCACCCATCCACGGACCAAACGCGGCAAGCGTAGCTTAATCCCCGTGCAGCTGTTATTACTTAGCCACAAGCTTCTTTAACCACGTAAAGTATGAAATGGGTTGGGTTCTATTACAGCGCCTGAATATTCCTATCGCTATATTTTTCACTGACAAAATAAAAAAAAAACTTTTCAGGCACCAAAAGATCTTCTAATAGAAAGATATATCGATCTACAAACTCTCCTTAACAAGGACCGAACAAGGCCAACGGTAGCTAACTAAACGGGATGAAATTTAAAACATGTTCCAAATCGAAATGGGAGATTGTACCTACTCATTATTATGAACAACTTTTACTATGGGACCAAACCTGAAATCGCGACAAAAAAATCAGCTGTTCAATACATTTATCTACATCAAACTCGTCAAAATGTACTCAACAGCTGATTTTTTCGATTAGGAACATATTTTAAATTTCATCCCGTATAAGAATTACCACAAAACATTACCATATTCTTGTAACTCCTAAACGCAATACACATATGTTCAAAAACCTAATAAAAATTAAACGCGCCACATGAGAAGTAGTACAGGAAGTGAACACCGCGAAATACTAATTTGAAACTCGTAAAATAATTATGACTTTCTGTCGAGCGACGGTTTACGAGGACCGTCCGTCTATATCTGGTTAGTTATCGGTATTTTTAGGGTCCGAAAATTATAGACGAGAAATTGCAAACCAGTGCAATGACTGAAAGTTCTCTGTTTAATTACACTGTTATTATTGACGGTATAGGAGCTCGTGGCTAAGTTATAACAGCCGCACGGGTCGATCCATCAGGTTAAGCTACGCTTGCCGGGGTTGGTCCGTGGATGGGTGACCATCTTTACATATCGAGACTACTCCGTGCCTCGGAAAGCACGCCGGCTGCCATTTGTGGATCTTTGACCGTCGTTACGGGTCGTCAGAAGCCCGAAAGTCTGACAACCAGTCTTACCAAGGGGTATCGTCGTATTGCCCAGTTACTGGGGTGTGCTACTCCATGTAAAATACTGGTATTCAGCTGCATCCGGTTAGACTGGAAGGCGACCCCAACGTAGTTGGGAAAAGGCTAGGCAAATTGATTATTGACGGTAGATGCATAAGTTGTTTTTTTTTTTAATATTTGTATGCCAAGTCCATGGCGAGACATGTAATAGATCATAACACCAAGGTCCTGTTTCACCACCCACGATTAAATTCCTATTACTTCTTAAAACCTTTCCTCAATCTTACTTGGCAGATAATTTCATACAAATTCTGTTCCATTTTTGAATTTATTCGGTGAGTAGTGGCTATCCGGATATCGTGAAATAGGATAGGCCCTAATAGTAAGACAATTAATGTACCATGTTTTAATGCAACTAAAATATTCTATTCTTTAATAAGAAATGGAACTAATTAAGTTCTTTCACTTGTTTATTTCATGCCGTTCATTAATTACTCCTTCTCTTTCATCTATCTCGCCTTGACTTTCAAAAACACAATCAGCATGAACAAAATGAAAAACTGCACTAAAATAATAAAACCAAAGTCCAGCTCATCCATTACACGACTAACTTCAGGAAACTGGACATAAAACATAAAACTATACTTTGTTTTATTTACCACTTTGTGCCGGGAACATCTCCACGCTTGATCGGCTTTACGAGGGAGACAGAAATACTAGCGGACACCAGAGCATTCGGGACGGTTTTGTCATGTCATAGGTACATTGACAGTTTGTGTTTTGCTATTATTGCTAATGATATAAATATACTTTAAACTCGTATCTTATATCGGGAACATGAATAACTAAAGATGGAAACAGATCTATTGAGGATACAGTGGAAAATAGACCAGTAGATGAAAATGAGATTGAAGAAAAAGAAGATGAATTAGGTATTTAATTCGGAAACCATTATCTTGATACATTTTTAAAGGAACTTATGAGACAGAAACTGTCTGACGCTAAATCGCAAACACATTACGATATTTCAGAATTAAATTGCAATATTAAACATGCTTGAAGGAAAGATTGGTGACCGCAAGATTGGTTGCAGTATATTGAACCTAATACCTTGAAATAATGATAGTAGTACCATTTATTTCAGATGAAAAAGGGCCCATAGAAAAATACCTTAACCTAAACATAATTATTTTTATGATCAAAAACGTGTGTTAATAAATAAGGCTTAAGAAGTCTTCTACGTTAGTAGCACTTCACTTTGCACTAGCTTGATTTTGTGGTGTCCTGTGGATTTTTTTTTTTTGTGGATGCGAAATCATCAAATGACTTCTCCCGCTCTGGGTGGAGCGGAAGGGCGTGTCAGACTTTTACTGACTAAAACCCACACGCGTTCCTTCAGTTGCCTATGCCAGAGCCAACAACCCGCGAACCCAGCGGCGTCCTGTGAAACTTGTCCGCGGAAGCGACGGAACACCTCGTCCTGTGGCTAAAAGTCTTCTTCCATGACGAGGGGCAGGTAACAGTGCGGTACACGCACCACGAACGCCTTGAAGTTGACGTTGCGGCGCGACTCCAGTAACTGCACCCTCGGCGTGTACCTTTGTTATGGATGAAAATATTATGGTTACCGAAAATATTTAGGCATCATAAGGATTGACGGGACCTATGTTTTGTTTATAAATAGATGTGGTCATAAGAAAGGACTTCATAAAAAGCTTTATTACCAAAGTCGAAGGGGAAGTAGAAAGCCAAGAATACAGACTAACAAAACTTGACTGAGCTTTAGAGAGAGAGACAGATAGGACCCATGCTACAAGAGCATATATGAGGGTTCTGAAATGAAATTCACTAGGTGGCAGCATTGAGACGTCAGGCTCGGGCACCTGTTAAAAGTGACGAACGAATGAATGAATCTAATGATGAACGTCATCATATATTTTATATTCGAAATGGAAGATCTCTTGTGAAAAGTGGTGGTGTAAATTTTATATTCGAAATGGAAGATCTCTTGTGAAAGTGACGCCAAGTTGTGGTGTAAATTTTATATTCGAAATGGAAGATCTCTTGTGAAAGTGACGCCAAGTGGTGGTGTAAATTTTATATTCGAAATGGAAGATCTCTTGTGAAAGTGACGCCAAGTGGTGGTGTAAATTTTCTTCTTTTTTTTTACCAGCCATAATTGTCCCACAGCTGGGCAAAGGCCTCCATACTCTCTTCCCACCTCTCTCTGTCCAGAGCTGCCAAGTACCAATCTTTATTAAAGGAGTCCAACTCATCCCGCCATCGCCGTCTGGGCCTGCCGCGATGTCGTTTGCCATTAAGCGGGACCCACTGTGTCGTTACTTTGGTCCATTGATCGTATGATATGCGGCAGATGTGTCCAGCACAATTCCATTTAACCTTGGCAGCTTTCCGAGTGACGTCAGTTATTTTAGTCATGGAACGGATTGTTGTATTCTTACTAGTATTAATTTCAATCTATCCCCTTGACTAACCAGTCATTAGATAAAAACCGTTCCTGACCATGCTCAGGTTATCAGCGGGTCAGTAATGGCTTGCACATCAATGGCCACCGCTATCACTAAAGATAAGTTATCACTAACTGAATTAAATTGCCCGCGTGGGTGGAAATGCTAAATCTTTTTATTTATCTTTATCTTTGTTTATCGGATGGACAGGATGACTGGCGGATAATGTCATCAATCAATAAATAAAAAGAGAAGTCCTGACTGACTGACTCATCAACGCCCAGCCCAAACCCTTGGACCTAGAAAGCTGAAATTTTGCACAGAGGTTCCCTTTATAATGTAGACAGGAATAAGGAAGGATTTTTGATCCCGTGGGATATTTTCCGCCATCCACGCGGGTGAAGCCGCTCGGGAAGTGCTAGTTATCAATACAAATAGTAGCTTTGATGAACTTTTACCCCACCTTGTAAAAAGAAAAATCTTCATCAAAAACATAATTTCCACCATTTTGTATCGTACACCTACTTGCTACAGCAAACCTCAACAAATCTTGTTCGTGTGTCCCCAAACCCTATATCCATGGGGATGACCCCGTTCGGATTCCATTAGAACTATGCAAATCTCCCCCTTTGAAGATGACATCACGACTTTAGTAAACATGGGGTGTATTACGAAAGATATATAACCTGTTTGTGTGAGTGAGGTAGCATTTATTACTTTGTGTTAATCAAATAAAGTCAGGGGCTCGTGGCTAAATAATAACAGCCACACGGGTCGATCGAAGGTTAAACTAAGCTCCCACGGTCAGTTCGTGGATGGGTGACCATCCTTTACATACCGAGACACCTCGGAAAGCACGTTAAGGGCCCTCGCCCACGGCGACTTTTTGTAGCGATGCTGTCGCGCGTTTACGAAATGCGCGACTGCATCGCTCGCTACTAACGCGCGTTAGTCGCATTTGCAACGCGCTACAGAAGCGATGCCAACGCGCTACTAACGCGCTACAGTATCGCGACTGTATGGATGCAAACGCGCGACCGTGATGTCGGACGACATCGGGGAGAGAACAGAGGGAGGGTGGCGCGTGAGTGGAGAACAGAGCTTTCGTTGTCTACGCTTCGGCTGCTTACGTAAAAGCAGCACCAAAGACAACATGACTAATGTTGCCTCAACGGAGTCCATCTGGCAACTGTAGCGATCGCAGGTATTTTTGTGCCGTTACTGAATCGCGTTTGCATCGCGACAGAAGCGCACCAGTATCGCGTTTGCATCGCGACTGAATCTGGGCCCGTGGGCGAGGGCACACAGCTAGCGACCGCTTCGCGACTGTATCGATGTGGACGCGCGACAGCATCGCTACTGCATCGCTACAAAAAGTCGCCGTGAGCGAGGGCCCTAAGCCGTTGGTCCCGGCTGTCATCCGTAGATCTTTGACAGTCGTCACGGGTCGTCAGACGCTCAAAAGTCTGACAATCAGTCTTACCAAGGGGTATCGTGAGATAGGCAGTCGCTCCATTTAAATACTGGTATACAGCCACATCCGGTTAGACTGGAAGCCGACCCCAACATAATAATATGTAGTTGGGAAAAGGCTAGGCAGATTGATGTTTTGTTTTTAATCAAATGACCTATGTAAGTAGTACCTATGTAAGGAGTACCTATGGCAAATCAGTCCATAATTTAATATTTTTGGAAGCAACCACAAATTATTGGATAACGATAATAATTTAAGGATTAGGTACCCTCTAAATTGTATAATTTATTTAATTAATAATGCTGATAAAAAATAATAGTGTCCTTATCTTTTATTTCTTTTGGTCACGAAATACTGAGATTATTTACAGTATCTTACAGTAAATTATAAATATCGTGCTTTAAAAGGAGGTAGGTTGTATAATTTTGGGTTCCTCCTCTATAATTTTGTTGGCAGTCGTTGTTAAAGCACCACAGGTTCCGGTCGCATCCATTTTATTAGATATTTGTGTGAGTGAAAGATAAAGGTGCTTGTGGCTAAGTAATAACAGCCGCACGGGTCGATCCATCAGGTTAAGCTACGCTTGTCGGGGTTGGTCAGTGGATGGGTGACCATCTTTACATACCGAGACTCCTCCATGCCTCGGAAAGCACGTTAAACCGTTGCTCCCGGCTGTCATTCGTGGAACTTTGACAGTCGTTACGGGTCGTCAGAAGCCCGAAAGTCTGACAACTAGTCTTACTAAGGGGTATCGTATTACCCAGTTACTGGGTTGTGGAGGTCAGATAGGCAGTCGCTCCATGTAAAATACTGGTATTAAGCTGCATCCGGTTAGACTGGAAGCCAACCCCAACATAAATGGGAAAAGGCTAGGCAGATTGATTTAGCAACAGTTCGTGAAACACAGTAGACAAAAAAATTGTGACTTAATTTAATACAAAAACCTGTTTACTGACTGTTTGGTTGCAAACAGAATTTAACTAATACCTACTCGGTCATTAAACTTTTTTTTAAATTAAGAAATGAATACTTAATTATAATTCTTAATTCAAAACAATGTATAAGTAGTGTTTTGTTTCGTGATCTTTTTTCTGGAGTACTTACCTAATTCTGGAACGAAGAAAACTTTATCAAAATATATGTTCCATGCATTCAGATACCAGCTAGAGGAGCTCGTGGCTAAGTAATAACAGCCGCACGGGTCGATCCGTCAGGTTAAGCTACGCTTGCCGGGGTTGGTCAGTGGATGGGTGACCATCTTTACATATCGAGATTCCTCCGTGCCTCGGAAAGCACGTTAAGCCGTTGGTCCCGGCTGTTATTCGTGGATCTTTGACAGTCGTTACGGGTCGTCAGAAGCCCGAAAGTCTGACAACCAGTCTTACCAAGGGGTATCGTATTACCCAGTTACTGGGTTGTGGAGGTCAGATAGGCAGTCGCTCCATGTAAAATACTGGTATTCAGCTGCATCCGGTTAGACTGGAAGCCGACCCCAACATAGTTGGGAAAAGGCTAGGCAGATTGATTTTTGCATTCAGATACCAGCTACACGTGAACCATGGATGACCGCACGGTGGACCTGATCTTCGGCGGCTCCCTGAAGCTGCTGCCTCCAGTTAGCTCCAAGATTGTCAGGATCTTCACCAGTTCTACATTCACAGGTGAGAAGAATCTTATTTATTTATGGAAAAAGTGAGTATTCCTGCATTTGTAGGATGGAGGTTAAAACCGCATAAATTGGAAATAAGTCGTATCAACAGATTTTGCAGACGGAAGAATAGACAAAATGGCAGATAGTAGAAATATTTCTACGCATTCTACGCGTCTAAGCATGGCAATCTCTCATTTTGTCTATTCTTCCCGACCCGTTTCTATGGCGGTCATGCTAAGCGTGCTGGTGGTGATCCTCAGCATTGAGGGAAGGACGAAAAATAAGGATGGAAGTAGAATATTGTGTTCTTTGGCATAAACTACAGGTGGGATTTCCATAGTAAATTATTAAGGGAACACGTTACTTAATATTTTTATGATCTACGAATAGTTGTTTCAATTTTTGAATAATTTCTAAGCACCGCATCCCAAGATGCTACCACATAAAATTAAGTACCACGTACTTACGTATTCATGCATTGTGTTTCCAAACCTTAGCGCTCACGAGCGGCACGCGTCAACGGCAGCGGCAACTACAGCCGCCGACGCGTCAATAGTAGCCACCGACGGCTACTATTGACGCGTCGGCGGCTGCTATTGACGCATCGGTGGCTGCCGTCGAGAATGTGCCGCTCGTGTATTTGAGTACGGTGCTCAAATACACGAGCGGGACGTTGTCGATGACAGCCGTGGACGTGTCGGCGGCGGCCGCCGACGAGTGACAACGGCTGCAGTTGCCTCTGCCATTGACGCGTGCCGCTCGTGTATACAGAGCACTTAGTGATGTGTTGGAACCCTTAGCCACATGGATATCTACCCAAACTAACACTGCACTAATCGATGGTTTAGAACACTGAATAAAATACACTTCCCAAAATACATTTCCATTCTCGGTTCCCGGAATAGTTAACTCAATCCAGAATTTGCTGTTCCACAAACTGCTGAACAAAAGTCTAGGAACAAAACTAGAGACTGACCGAATTTCGTTTTCGGCCGAAACATCTATTTTATTCGTCGGCAGAAAAAACAATTAATAAGACTGTGCCGTATAAAATGTGCATATTGTACGTTCTGTTCTGTTACTAGGGGATCCAGGGCAAATCAATACATTCAATTCATTTATTCAGAAAAAATCGATAGCTGCAATAACTAAAATCACTGTGAAAATGCAGAGTTTTTTTAACCGACTTCACAGATGGGACACTCCGCAAAATCATTTTACACATCTACGACACAATAAAGTGCAATTCAGGTCGCTTAACGCTTATTACCTACAGTTATATCCACCTACAAGTTGCCTCTCTTTCTATCGCGTAACTTTTAGGTACACCTTCTGACTCGTTGTTGTTGGTTGTCTTCTTTTACGACGCGGCGCGTGAATGAGTATCGAACTAACGTGTGAGCCGGCCGGTGTGTGGCAGCCCACACTGAATTGACTCAGTGACATGAGCCCACCGCGTACTTGTAGCTTCATACATAAACTGCGGAGTGTCCCATGCCGACTTAAAAAGTTCGTCGGAATCTTTTTTTTTTTGTACGATCCCCGATTACTCGAAGACGGTAGGACCAATTTGTAAAATTCTTTTTTTGTTTGAAAGGGTATACTTTCTAGTTGATGCCATTGTCATCAGGTTAGGATCTGATGATGGGATCCTGAAGAAATCGACGGAAATCTTCAGGTATTATAGGCATACCTATACCGATTTGGGTATTTTTATAGTAAGCATTTGCTCTCGAAAAGCACCATTTGGTGAAGTGGAAATGACGATGAAGAACTACACAGTAATAAGTATTTCACGGGTTGCGATTCGATAATGGTTGACAAGCAAGTTATGCTCGTCACACTGCATCATGGTGAAGTGGAGCTGATGGTGACTTCATCATCAGCTCCAGTTCTCCTGGTACTTACCAGTAGAACTGCTCAACAATTAACGTCTCTGTATCGGAAAAACAATGTTTTGTAAAAGGTGATAAGCAGTTGACATTAGGCTATTGTAACATAGATAAATTATAAACGGGCCCACCAAAAAGTGAAAAATAAAAACTTTTTCCTTATAAAACTACCGACTTCGAAAAAAAAACAGTACAAAGTTAAAAATAACTTTAATTTCAGAAGTCAGTGGCAAAATACTAAAATACAGATCCAAAGACACCGACTTCCGAAATAAAAGTAATTTTTCAATTTGTAGTGTTTTTTTTGGAAGTCGGTTGTATTTTTTGAAAAAAAGTTTTTTTGCGCATGTAACGTTTGATTATTTTGACTTTGAGAAAAGTAAATATCGTGTGATTTCATTTTAAACGGTTACCTAATATAATGATTAAAAGATGGACAGTGCATTTCTTTTACTTTACAAACGACAAACCAAAATGTTTTCCTTTACAGTTTTCTACCGAAATTCAAATCAGGGCCAATTTTGCTCCCGTTTTCGGCCGAAAGAAAAACTAATTTTCAGTCTAAACATATTACCGAACCCGACATCTTAATATGTTACATACAGGGTGTTTTTGAAAACATGCGACAAAATTTAAGGGGGTGTTCTACGCATCAATATGAACAACTTTTACTATGGGACCAAACCTGAAATCGCGAAAAAAAATCAGCTGTTCAGTACATTTTGACGAATTATGCGAACAGAAATGTACTGAACAGCTGTTTTTTTTTCGCGATTTCAGGTTTTGGTCCCATAGTAAAAGTTGTTCATATTGATGCGTAGAACACCCCCTTAAATTTTGTCGCATGTTTTCAAAAACACCCTGTATTATTTATACTACAGTGAACGTTTGGAGCATGTTTGTTACTCAATCACGACAGAAGGGCTGAACGGATCTAGATAAAATTTGGCACCAAGATAGAATATAGTCTGGAATAGCGCTTAGGCTACTTTTCATCCCGCAAAAAATAACGGTGCCCGTGGGATAATTTCCGACATCCACGCGGGCGAAGCCACTGGCAAAAGCTTGTTGCTTTATAAATAAATATCTGTTTTTCGTTATAAGTCCAGTAAGAAGCTATTGCTACGCGTCGCCTGAAACTATTTCAGGCATTTATAGCAACTACAGGCATATTTAGAGCTCAAGCGGTAAAGGATGCCTCTTAAATCGTAAAGTTCGCTTTATTGGCTCTTTGTAATTTAGTTGCTTTAAATGTTTAAGTAGGTACAGTCAACGTCAAAAATATCGGGATGAACACATTATTCAAAATGATCGCAACAACTAAGAAAATTAAACTTTATCTCAATTGGATAAGTTCTTGTCAGAATGACAGTTGGCGTGTACTGTCTTCATTCTTTTTGACGACACGGTTGGCGCAGTGGTTGAGCGATTGACTGCTGCGCAGCATGTCGCGGGTTCGATTCCCGCACGGAACAAATATTTGTACGACCTACAATTTTTGTTCCGAGTCTGGGTGTTTTTCTATCTATAATATGTATGTATTTACAAAAAAAATGTATATAAGTAGTTTATCAGCCATCTCGTTACCATAACACAAGCATTAGGTTGCTTAGCTTGGGACTAGATGGCGCTGTGTGAAATGTCCAAGGATATTTATTTATTTATTTTATTTATTCTGAAACCTTCCTTGTGTCATTGAGTTAATATTTCATTTTAATAGTTGATTAGATCATTCTGAACAGTCTGTTCGTCCCGATATTATTGACACTATTAATTAGAGAGTTTATAAGACCGTTCATCTACGACAAAAATCATTATTTTTCATTATCATTATCATTTTTCATTATCATTATTCATTATCCTTGTGTCATTGAGATAATATTTCATTTTAATAGTTATTTAGATCATTTTGAACAGTCTGTTCTCTGTGACTCTGACTGTACTTACAAGAAATAGGGTATCCTATTAATCAAAGAGTTTATAAGCCCGTTCATCTACGACAAAAATCATTACTAACCCGTCGCACGCCAATTAGCAGACACTATAGATTTTCTATTGTTATCTGAACACCTGGGTGTGCAATCGACGTTTAAAGAGTTACCAATTAATTTAAAAAAAAAGTTATAAACTTGTGGTGGCAAGCGTTACTGCTGAACTCGAGGTCCTTCGTTCGATTACCAGGACGGGCAAAGTGTGATTGGATTTTCTCAGTAGCAGCGCGAAGTCTATATTTGTGCCCGGGTGAAGGCAATAGGTTCCCCTCTATTAAACGGGACTTAAAATAGCGAAAAATAGCTATTAGTACTGGGTAATGGTAGGGTACAACGGGACTTTGGGTATATTCCCGATGTCCACCACCCGTTTGGCCACCACTGGGGGACAGCGAAACAACTTGTAAAAATAATTCCCGCTGTCCACCACTTCATGGTTAAAATAGGTCGAATCTGTTCCAAAACCGAATCGGGGCACCCTGACTTTACGTAGTCTTTTGGCGGCTACCCCTAGAGTGTATATAAAAACCGGAGGCGCGAAGGGAGAGCAACCCCTGCCTGCTGCAACAAAGCGTAGGCACCCATGCGAGCCGGAGCTTCTGAGGCTGGTCGCCGGAGGCGACCAACACGCCGAAGCTGCGGAGGTGAGCATGGGTGCCTATCCTTTGTTACGCAAGAGCGAAGGGGTTGCACTTCCCGCAGCGCCGGAGACGTGTAGAAGCAACTTTAAAGTTTTTTGAAGTTAGTTCTGTCTCCCAGTGGTGGACAACGGGAATAATTTTTAAAAGTTGTTTCGCTGTCCCCCAGTGGTGGCCAAACAGGTGGTGGACATCGGGAATGAACGGGACTTTGCACTCGCAGCGTATGTAGTGCGCGCTACTGCGTGGCGGTGCGCATAACCCCGGAGTGCTGCGGCACCTGGAACTTTGCGTGCCTGACCGGTACGTGTGGAGGTGGCGACGCCCGCCCCTGCTTGCTGTGCCGGCAGCCAGAACAAACTTACTGGCGAGGACTCCTCTCACTAGAGCCATGCTTGTGGTGAACGAGGTTCACGAGAGCGTTCATGTATTGTGTTGCAACTTGAGTAAATTCGCAAAAGCTGCATTATATATAATATGTTATTTAGATGTAGGTTAAGGTTTAGGATAATATAAGTAGTATGTAATTTTATAGGATGTATATTAAGGATTTAGCATGTAAGGCCACTCTATCGCAGATCTATCTATAGAATGGTATTTATAGGTAAGAGATTTCCGTAAATAAATAAATAAATTACAGGTAAACTTCTACCTAACCCTTCGCGGAATACAGGCGTGGTATTATGTTATAGTGTTAGGAAAAAATACACTGTAGAAGCTTCCATAGCTAAAAATAGACAAGATTTGATATAGCTTTGGCTTCACCTGACCTACGTGAGTAAGTGCAATTTGAAACAACCCCTGCTGTATAGGGGAGCGGTGACGTCAATGACGCAGAGGATAGTCGGCTTTCTTTTTTACCCGACTACGGCAAAGCCAAAAGGAAGGGTTATGATTTTAGCAGTCTATGTATGTATGTTAGTAAGTATGTTTAGAAGTATGTATTTTTACCCGACTACGGCAAAACCAAAAGGAAGGGTTATGATTTTAGCAGTCTATGTATGTATGTATGTACGTAAGTATGTTTAGAAGTATGTATTTTTACCCGACTACGGCAAAACCAAAAGGAAGATTTATGATTTTAGCAGTCTACTTGTGTATGTATGTAGTATGTATGTATTTACGTGTGTTCCACCGTAGCGCCTAAATTACTGAACCGATTTTGATGAATGAGGTATCGATAGACTTGTAATAATGATCCGGGTGACATAGGCTGCATAAATTCTTCCTAAATTTAATATGGTGGACTTTACACGTAAACTTCTGACCTCGAAAAAATTAAATTGAGATAATCATGACATGTTTGGTATCAAAAGAAAGGTCTTGACGAGAACATTACAAATATGTACAAACCTATGTCATTATTGTTTAAGTAAATAAATATTTTGAACTTTTTAGATAAATTTTATTTTTCTGTAGTCGGCGGGTTACAGTTTTTTAAACTTTATTCTTGTTGTTTGGAGAATAGAATATAAACTACATGAAGTTAGTTTGTTTGTGTTATTTTTAGGATCCGTGCCTCTTAAGGAAAATCGGACCCTAATAGGATCTCTTTGTTGTCCGTCTGCCTGTCAGTCTAACAAGACCCTTTTTCCCAGTAACGCGTGGAAGTATCAAGTTGAAGTTTATCGAACGTTCCTTTGTAGTTCTAAAAAAACTTTTTTACAAAAACAAAAACCGACTTCCAAAAAAAACACTACAAAGTGAAAAATAACTTTAATTTCGGAAGTCGGTGTCTTTGGTTCTGTTTTTTAGTTTTTTGCCACCGACTTCCGAAATTAAAGTTATTTTTCACTTTGTAGTGTTTTTTTTGGAAGTCGGTTTTTGTTTTTGTAAAAAAGTTTTTATTTTTCACTTTTTAGTGGTTACGTTTGTAATTTATCTAAGTTACAATAACCCAATGTCAACTGCTCATCACGTTTTACAAAATGTTGCTTTTCCCGATGCAGGGACGTTAATTGTTGAGGAGTTCTCCTAGTAAGAACCAGGAGAAATGGAGCTCATGGTGAAGTCACCATTACCATTATTTTGACGAGCATAAACCATATTAAAGTAGTCGAATCGCAACCTAACCTGTTATATACTTAGATATAATTGAGTATTTCCGATGGCCCTCTGTGGTCTTCATCATCAGTTCCAGTTCACCGAATGGTACTTTCCGAGAGCAAATGCACGAGTTACTATAAAAAATACCGAAATCGATATAGGTGTGCCCATAAAATTTGAGGGTTTCCCTCGATTTCCATGGGATCCCATCATCAGATCCTGACTTGATGATCATGGGACCACTTGGGACGTATACTCTTTCGAACAAAAAAAGAAAAATCCAAATCGGTTTAGCCATTTTCGAGTAATCGGACGAATTGAGAACCTCCTCCTTTTGGAAGTCGGTTAAAAATTCAAGCTTCTCACTCAACGCAATAAAAAAAACACGGCCATTTATGCGACCTATTTTGATAGGTACTCGAATATAAATCAAAACCTAGGTAAGTACTTCCCGTTGACCTAGAATTATGAAATTTCGCAAGAAGCAAGGTCTCCCAGCACTAGTAAAGGAAAAAGTCCCTGTTAATTTGTAGTTTTATCATTTTCATTTTTAGGGTTCCGTACCAAAATGGTTATTCTTTTTTAACCGACTTCCAAAAGGAGGAGGTTCTCAATTCGTCGGAACCTTTTTTTTTATTTTTTATTTTTTTTATGTATGTTCCCCGATTACTCGAAAATGGCTAGACCAATTTGGATTTTTCTTTTTTTGTTCGAAAGGGTATACGTCCCAAGTGGTCCCATGATCATCAAGTCAGGATCTGATGATGGGATCCCATGGAAATCGAGGGAAACCCTCAAATTTTATGGGCACACCTATATCGATTTCGGTATTTTTTATAGTAACTAGTGCATTTGCTCTCGGAAAGTACCATTCGGTGAACTGGAACTGATGATGAAGACCACAGAGGGCCATCGGAACTACTCAATTATATCTAAGTATATAACAGGTTAGGTTGCGATTCGATTACTTTAATATGGTTTATGCTCGTCAAAATAATGGTAATGGTGACTTCACCATGAGCTCCATTTCTCCTGGTTCTTACTAGGAGAACTCCTCAACAATTAACGTCCCTGCATCGGGAAAAGCAACATTTTGTAAAACGTGATGAGCAGTTGACATTGGGTTATTGTAACTTAGATAAATTACAAACTGAACCACTAAAAAGTGAAAAATAAAAACTTTTTTACAAAAACAAAAACCGACTTCCAAAAAAAACACTACAAAGTGAAAAATAACTTTAATTTCGGAAGTCGGTGGCAAAAAACTAAAATACAGATCCAAAGACACCGACTTCCGAAATTAAAGTTATTTTTCACTTTGTATTGTTTTTTTTGGAAGTCGGTTTTTGTTTTTGTAAAAAAGTTTTTATTACCTACCATTATGGTGCGACTCAGACCAGTCTGTCTGTCTGTCTATCACAGCTGGATATCTCAAGAGCTACCAATGGTATCAACTTGAAATTTAGAACAGTTTTAGATGACGTTTGCCCAACTATTTTGCAAATAACAAAGAAATTTTTTTATTTTTTTTGAACAGGAACTGAAAGATTGTCTTAAAAATTCGAATTGAGGCTACTATGCATGTGGGGTATCATATGAAAGAACACTGTTTGCACATTTTCAAACATCTTTTTAATTTTTTTAGGCCGCATAGACAAAAATCTGAAATTATTCGACGTGATAGAAGTTTATATTTAGCTAGCTAATTTCAAATAACCATGCATAAGTAGAAGACGAATTTAGGACAACTTTTGAGTCCAAAAATACTTAGGCTTCCTAAGACCACAAATAGTACAGTCAGCGTCAAAAATATCGGGACGAACAGACTGTTCAATATGATTTCAACAACTAAGAAGATTAAACTTTATCTCAATTGAAAAAAAAATCTCAAAGTCCTTGTCAGAATGACAGTTGTCGTGTACTGTCGTCATTCTAAAACATTGCTTGTGTCATTGAGTTAATATTTCATTTTCATAGTTGTTTAAATCATTTTGAAGAGTCTGTTCGTCTCGATATTATTGACGCTGTTCGTCTGATAGTACTCGTAAATCATGAAAATCCACTTTGTAGGTAATACTAATACAAAATCTACAACAAAATCTTTTATCGAACCAAGTTGATCCTCCGCTTCAATTCGTGATCAAATGTAATTTCAAGCACCTCCCTCTAGTTGAGGTAGAGTGGAGGAGGGGTTCAAATGAACAACTTTTAATTAACGCCATATTATCAGATAGCAGTTAGTGATCGGTTTTGGAAAATTTAATTTAACTTGACCTACTTTCAACGGTGGTTTTAGAATGGTTCAATATTGCAGTGAGAAGTATTACTTATTACAAAGACGTATTACTCGATTGAGGACTTTTTTACATGACAAATTATGACTAAATTTAATTTTCTTTGACATTCTTAATAATTAATAATATAATTCAATTACTTTATTTTATGCGGCTCATGACATTTTTCAATTGCTTCATTTCTTTTATCCTAGACTTTATTAATTATGATAGTAAAAATAACCTGCTTACTAATATTATATTTGTATGCCGATTATTGGCCGAACATACAGATCAGCTAAAATGTATAAATAACACCTTTTTGTACTTATTTTCACAAATAAAGATTGATTTGATTTGATTTGATTTGAGAGTTTTGCTGCAGTGTCTTGAGGATTGAAGGGTGTGTTGTGGAGATTGATTTCTGGGTGAAACAAAAAATAATGATATCTTTTCTAAGTAACATAGTTTAGTAGTACCAGTAAATAAGTAAAAAAAAAAACAACCGAGTTCCAAAAAAAAACACTGCAAATTGAAAAATAACTTTAATTTTGGAAGTCGGTGACTTTACATTTGTATTTTAGTTTTTTGCCACCGACTTCCGAAATTATAGTTATTTTTCACTTTGTAGTGTTTTTTTTTTGAAGTCAGTTGTTTTTTTTTGTATTTTTTTTTCACTTTTCAGTAGGTCAGTTTGTAATTTATCTAAGTTACAATAGCCTAATGTCAACTGCTCATCACCTTTTTACAAAATATTGCTTTTCCCGATGCAGGGACGTAAATCGTTGAGGAGTTCTCCTAGCAAGAACCAGGAGAACTGCAACATACCATATGCATTGTGACGAGCATAAATTGCTTAGCAACCAAGAAAAATACTTAGGTATAATTGAGTAGTTCCGATGGCCATCTGTGATCTTCATCTTCAGCTCCACTTCATCAAATGGTGCTTTCCGAGAGCAAATGCACGATTACTATAAAAAATACCCAAATTGCTATAGGTGTGTCTATAAAATTTGAGGGTTTCCCTCGAAAAAAGCTTTAATAAAGATTGGTGATGTTGAAGGCGTACTCAGTTCGGATCGTGTTCGGTTTTACGAATTTTGCCGATGCTACATCTAAGTTGTGTCGTACTGTAAGCTTCTTAGCTTTATAAATACGCCTCCTTGTATAGGTAGGTGTACAATAGCGGCTGTAGCACAGGTAGACACAATACAAAGTGTACTGCATTACCCTAGTCGGGTTGTCACCGCCACTCGACTGCCGAGCGAATACTCAAAAGTTCCACGATGCAGGAGTACTGTGTGAATTGATTTATATCTGATCAGCTGTTTGGCTTAATGATTTTCGTTTTCATATTGATTCTAATAGTTTCTGTTGCCGAGTAGGGCCTTCAAATATAATTAAGATTTAATTCTACAGGGCATTTTTTAAGTACCCAAATTTTCACGGGATGTTCTACCCATGAATATGAACAACTTTCACTATGCGACTAACTCTGAAATCACGAATAAAATCGACTGTTTCATACGAAAGTTAGGTACCTACTTGACCAAAATGAAACTGCAGATTTTTTTTTCGTGATCACCTATTGAATGTTGTTCATATTCATGAATTTCACCCCGTTTTCATTTCATTTCACCCTGTGAAAATTTGGGTATTGATAAAAAAATTGTCCTGTATAGATAGATGGATAAAACATTTATTCAGTGCACACCAAAGACATAAATAGCACAACACACAAATGCACAATTAAATGTTATCAAATTACATTGAACATATACATTTAAAAAAAAAAAAAAAAAAACCCCCAGCGCAAAAAAGAAAAGCAAACATTTAAAAAGTCAAAAATAATATCTATCGTTGAGCCATCAAATTCGATTGAGTAGTAGGTTACGTACCTACCTATATAAATATTTTAATTACAGAAATTGATGGATGGCACGATAAGGTTTGCTCAGTGAAATGGCTTTACCTATAATTTCGCGGTGGGGTACCGCTTAATTAAGTCAGACCCTTCATTTGATTAGCTATCTACATGACGGTCTGACTGACTGACTCGTCAACGCACAGCCCCAACCCTTGAACCTAGAAAGCTGAAATTTTGCAAAGAGATTCCCTTTATAATGTAGACAAGGAATAAGGAAGGATTTCCCGATACCATCTTCCGACATACGTGGGCGAAGCCGCGGGCAAAAGCTAGTTTTCAGATAAAATGATAGTAAAAATATGGTAGGTAATAGAAATGAAATTGTATATAGTGTCTTTAAAAAGGGAGGAAGGACGTTTAATACCCTTGCGTCATATCTTCAGAAAAATATATTTGGCGGTCGCTCCATGTAAAATACTGGTATTCAGCTGCACCCGGTTAGACTGGAAGGATTAGGCGCACAATGCCACATTCGCAAAATGACATATTGCGATTTCGCAAAATGTCACATTCTCAAATTGTCATATTCTCAAAACGCCACATCGCAAAACGTCACATTGGCAAAATGCCATTATCGCAAAATGGCATTTTCGCAAAATGCCTTTTCGCAAAATGCCATTTTCGCATAATGTCAAAATGACAAAAAAAGAAAATTTTGAGAATGTGTAATTTTGATAGTGTGGCATTTTGAGAAAAGACATTTTGCGAATGTATCATTTTGCTAGTGTAGCATTTTGCTAGTGTGGCATATTGAGAAAAGACATTTTGGGAATGTGTCATTTTGCGTCAATATGTCATTTTACTAATGTGGCATTTTGCGCCTAATCCGACTGGAAGCCGACCCCAACATAGTTGGGAAAAGGCTAGGCATATGATGAAGATGGCTCATTAGACTGTATTAATTTTCAATAATTATAGCAAACATTTAGAAGCTCTCTATAACAGCATCAGTAATCACAGCGCTTAAAATCTCGCAGATCACTACCGAAATTGATGGTAACAAAACCCTAACTAATTCCTTCCGCTTTCATCATCTCCACACCAAATTCCAGAAACCCCATCTTTCCCAGTTCTCAGAACAATCATAAATATAAATTCCGCCGCAGTACTACCTCATCGTTTGCGAGAAACCGACCTAATTCCGTAACGGACTGCGTCAACAGACTGCATAGCACATAGCAGCCACACGACAGCGGAACGAGGCGTTGTTATTAACAAACGGTGTTACTTACTAAGTACCATTCGTAGGGAAACACGTTTAGTTATGGTTTTTGGGGCTTTTCAATGACATTTAGGGTTGTGTTCACCAACATTCAAACCGCTGGTTAGGTATTTTTGTTGGTTTATGTCAAATTTAGAAGGAAATTTGGCATTAACCAACTGTTTAACTACCTAATCGGCGGTTTGTATGTTAGTGAACACATACCTTAGTAAAGGTCGATTTAGACCAAACGAGCGAATGCTCATTCTATGCCCACTATACCAAATTCTTTTTGTGTAAACAGGGACGGAACATTCCTTCGTTGGTCTCTCCCTACTAAAATGTCAAATGATAAATGATAAATGATTTATTTTCTGTAAGTAGGTTTGTACAAACACTTTTACACGTCAATCACATTTTTTAAAACTAGATGAGGTCGACGTTTCCTATCTGACTACTCTGAGAAGAAAGGCCGAAACAAACTCAGAGGTCACAGTCTCTTTTAAAGTCCAGACATAATCTTGGTCAGATCATGTGAAGACCATGTAGATTGCTGTCTGAAATGGTCTTTGGAGGAAAGAACCACACAGATTGAGTGGACCTGTCCAGTCAGTGCACGCATTTGTCAGTAATCGTGCAGCTCAACTCAAAACTTAAGGAGCTTAACGATTCGACGAACAATACCAAAGAAAAGACATTTGGGTAGGCCGCATAAATTACTCAAACTGCCAGACTATGACTAAAACTGAGAAAAGGATAAAATAAATAAAAAACAATGATCCACGTAGTCTTCACATTCACAATAAATAAAAATAATATAAGTAATACTTTACAAAGTAAATATTCATGTTGTTGTATGTCAAGAATATCGACAAAAGAATGCTCTAGTCCTTGTTCTGCTTCCATGTTCGTTTAGGGCGAGCGCGCATTGCGGTGCGTTTTTCTACCACAAAATCTGTGAAGTATGGAATGTCTTTGAAGTGCGCGCACTGCGGTCATGCGTTTTGTTGTAGTGCGGCAGAACTACCGGAAACGCACCGCAATGCGCGCTCGCCCTTAGTCTAAATCCGCCTTAGGCTTCATTTACGGAGGCGCGGGGCGTCGCGCGTCGCGTTGTGCGGCGCGGCCCGCACTAAATTCAAACATAGGGCGTAGAGCATTTACTGAGAAGCGTTTAAGATTTCTTACACTTGACGGCCCGCAGCCCGCCCCGCGCACCGCGCCGCGCGACGCCTCGCGTCTCCGTAAATGAGAACTAAAGATGTATGTCATGTGGAACTAGATAAAGTGATGTAAGAAAAAGCAATATTTTTTTCAAAACCAATAAATAACACAAGGAAACAAACTTACTTAGACATTTTTTTTTTGTTGCATGGAATTTTATGGATGTTATTTACTAATTCGAGGAGCTCGTGGCTAAGTATTAACAGCCGCACGGGTCGATACATTAGGTTAAGTTACGCTTGCCGGGGTTGGTCAGTGGATGGGTGACCATCTTTACATACCGAGACTCCTCCGTGCCTCAGAAAGCACGCTAAGCGGTTGGTCCCGGCTGTCAATCATGAATCTCTGACAGTCGTTGCGGGTCGTCAGAAGCCCGAAAGTCTGACAACCAGTCTTACGAAGGGGTATCGTATTACCCAGTTCCTGGGTTGTGGAGTCGCTCCATGTAAAATACTGGTATTCAGCTGCATTCGGCTTAGTACGGAAGCCGACCCCAACAAAGTTGGGAAAAGGCTAGGCAGATAATTATAAACAGACTATGTACACAAACTCATAAACTGGTTATCGACTTATAATACACATAGATACATACATATTTACTATAATAATATACGTATACAATAAATTTCCGACTTCCAGATACCACAATGGAAAGGAACACACTGATGGCCAAATGTTACCCTCGCATCAAGGACTACTGCCGAGAGAAACATGGCTTGGAGTTTCAGGTAAGGACAACAAACTTATCATAACATCACGCCTTCCTCGAAGGGTTGGGCTGAGGTGTACCTACAGTACACCCCATGTCACCAGATATGTTTAAGCCCCATGTAATAGGGGGTGAGCCTGTTCCTATCAACCGGGTACAAATCCAGACTCCTCAGACTCAGAGTAATAAATTCGTCTGGCTTCACCATTAGCAAGAAAATGTGGATGATGTGGATCATCAACATTTTCTTGCTAATGGTGAAGCCAGACGAGCGTAATTTTTTGAGTTGTGAGTCGCGTAATTTCAGTCGCGTAAATTCTGCTACATTCGGTTTCATACAAAAATCCTGTTTTAAGTTTGCGGCGAGAGGGGGCGAATGAATTGACAGTCGCAGATCAGTCTTTCACTGTTGAGTGGATTCACGCAGTATTTTCTTCTATCATCATCTTCTGTACCTTCGCTATATGCTTCGTAAATACACACCGTTTTTAGGGTTCCGTACCTCAAAAGGAAAAAACGGAACCCTTATAGGAACACTTGTTTGTCCGTCTGTCAGTCTGTCAAGACCCTTTTTCTCAGGAACGCGTGGAGGTATCAAGTTGAATTTAATATCACATACGTAGGTTTGTGGCCCCTCGGAGTCCTAAAAAACTCAAGCTTCTAAGTCAATGCAATAAAAACATACGGCCATTTATGCGACATATTTTGATACTCGCAAGTAAATCAAAACCTATAGGGTACTTCCCGTTGTTCTAGAATCATGAAATTTGGCATGAAGCAAGGTCATACAACACAAATAAAGGAAAAAGTCCGAAAATTGTTAATTTGTATTTCTATCACATGAAAAAAATGTTCAAGTCTGTCAGTCTGTCAAGACCCTTTTTCTCAAGGACGCCTGGAGATATCAAGTTGAAATTTTTATTAAATAGGTAAGTCTATGATCCCTTAGAGTTCTAAAGAAATCAAGCTTATAAGTCAACGCAATAAAAAAATACAGCCATTTTGCTACACATTTTGATACTCGCAACTGTCGCAAGTAAATCAAAACCTATAGGGTACTTCCCGTTGACCTAGAATAATGAAATTTGGCAAGAAGCAAGGTCTCACAGAACAAGTAAAGGAAAAAGTCCGAAAATTGTGAATTTGTAATTTTATGACATAAAAAATTTTTTTTTGGGATCCAATGTTAAGTTTGTTTTTGGGATAAATTCTTTTCAACTACGGAACCCTTCATTGTGCGTGGTCCGACACGCACTTGGCCGGTTTTTATTGTATCTACTGCACTACACAAGCACCCAGAACAAGCGTTGAAAAGCAACTGAATAAATTACGCTCGTCTGGCGGCCCAACAGAATTTCTGCGACCGAAATTACGCGACTCACAACTCAAAAAATTACGCTCCTCTAGCTTCACTCTAACAAAACTCCGTATATAATTTATTATGTAAAGCAAACCACACATCTTTGTTCTGACTTCAATACATAGACGTATCTGGTCCGCGCTCCAATATGCTAGATATGCCACTTATACAAAATACTTCAATATACAATACTCATTTGTTATTCTGCAATGGAATAAATAAGACTTTGAATTTTCTATAGTATAGTTAAAATCTCGCTGCAGACTCGGTCATAAATCATTCGAGTGTTTCGCTCTCTTTCCCACTCACGGGCCTTATGGGCAGGCCACGCCCACACGTAGTCCTGTGCATTACTACAGTCGATGAGTGATATCGATAGTTTTATATATTTATAAATGGGTGATAGAAATAAATACACATTTTTTTTTTATTTTATTACCAAATTTACTACAAAGCGTGTTAAATATATAAACTAAAGAACGTATATATAAAACTAAAAATAGAAAATTAAAATTCTTCGTCTGAGTCATCGTCATCATCTGTTATCGATATGGCCTTGAGCGCGCGCAACTAGCGCACATCCCTCCTCCGATTATAATTTATGACCAAGTCTGCAGCGAGATTTTAACTATACTATAGCATATTTCTTAGTTGTTTGATAAAATAATATAGGATGTCACATTATGTGAGCAGAGCGGTGGCCCAGTGGTAACAGCTGCGACTTAGGAGTTGTAGGTCGTAGGTTCGGACCCTGACAGGCGCTTTACTTTGTGTTAATTATTTAATCACCACTGCTCTCAAAACGGTGAAGGAAAACATTGTGACGAAACCGGCATGTCCTAGAACCAAAAATTCGAAGATCATGTGACATCTACCAACCCGCACTGGGCCCGCGTGGTGGATAGCGGCCCACTCCCTCTCACAGAGAGGAGGCATGTGTCCCAGCAACTGATTATGCTATAGGTAAATCAGTTATTACCAAAGTGATCCACTTGGACCCCAAGGGAAGACCAGCAAGGGGTCTTAAAAATAAAATTGGGATGAATGAGAAGTTTAAGGAGGTCCACGAGAATGGGCTTCCATAAAACTTTCGTACGTTTCCATAACACGTACAGTTGTTTTACCTCATGAGTTTTCTTATGTTTTATCGTCTTTAAATATCGATATCCGTCACGTCTGTAAAGTTTACACAAAAAAAAACTGATATTTGAAGTGACTACAATAACTGCGGGAAAAAAAATAATTTGGTGATTTTTTTGTGGCGTCATCCCACAAAAAATCATATTGTTTTTTTTTTTGTTTATCATATTTAGATATCGATACCCATGTCTGTATAGTTTAGCTAGCCAATTTAAAATAACCCTGTACATGGTCACCAATCCATTTATCGACCCGTTTTACCATAGTTTTTCCCTGGTGTAGAATTCTGGATGATCTATGCAGTAGGTACCTCATAGATTAAGTGCCCCGCGCCTTCGTTCGCGTGGAAGTCGTAAGATACACAATATACTAAAATAATAGCCACATTTTAATAAAACTCCCACGTCCCCTAATCCGCCGCGTTGCATCGCTCGCCCGCGCTATTTGGTCACAATTTCATGGGTTTTCATTTTTTTGCACGGAACCCTAATTCTTTTTCTAAAATATAAGTAGCCTACATTACTCCTTATAACATCAGATATCTGCCAGTGAAAGACGTGCCAAAATTGGTCCAGCCGTTTTGGAGATTAGATGGAACAAACAGACAGACAGACAGAAAGTATCCTATGTCCGTCTCCTGGTTCTAAGCTACCTCCTTACCATTTTTCAGCCAAATCGGTTCAGCCGTTCTTGAGTTATAAATAGTGTAACTTACGACTTTCTTTTATATCTAGAGATTCCCGTTTTGTTTTCATCCATTTTTCATCCATTTTCATCCATCCAACTTTTCATCCATTTTCCAAAAATATTTTTTTAAATATTTTAATTCACACTCACTCACTTCACAATTCACTTCACAAGAATCACATACTTAAGTCTAATTCCCGAGAATAAAAACTTCCAATAGAAAATACAAAGATTTTCCACGAATATCATATCAAACGCTTAGTTTTTTAAGATACCTACTATAAAAATTGATGTCTTCCGTCGGTTCGTAGTTCAAATCTTTGGATTAAGGGCAAGCTTAAATTATTAAATCTCTGAGAATTTGTTTTATACATTTTTAACCGACGAAATAAGGAGGACGTCCTCAAGCATCGATATCCGTGTCCTCAAGTCAACACGTATATTTGTTTTTTTTTTATCTACGACCACTCACAACTTTTTACAGAGTAATTCGATTTGAAAAAAAATTGTTTTATTCGAGAGCGTATACCTCAAAGTTGGTCCAGATAAAGTTTAAGGCGCAGATTTCCTGAAAACGATCAAAAAAGTAGTTTTTTAAAGCTGTGTATCTCATAAACCGTGAATAATTTTGACATGTAAAAAAAAATGATATTTTCAAGTCCTTTTCGCATACACTGATGGAAGCCAAAACATAATTAAACATACTTTAATGCACCAAAAAAATCTTTAAACATACCTCCTAATAATCTTTAAAAGCTTCATTATCAATTATAATTATAATTCAAAATATACCATGAAATGTCAAATTCCAAACTGCATCCAGTGATGGATTGATTACTTTTTATTAAATAGTTAATTTCTAATTTTATACGATTTTATTTGCACTTTTACGACATAATTCCGGTGCGCGTGAGAGTCTTCTATCTCGTGCGTCAAACTGGACAGCCATAAAGCCATTTCACTTACACACCGAGCTAAACCACGCATGGAACCAGGGGGGCCTACTCCCTAAGTCCGTCCGTCTTTCCGTCCGTCCGTTCATCCGTCCGTCTGACATTACGATCCATCAAAACAAGTGTAAAAGTTAAATTTTTCGGACGGGCAAAAACACACCGGAAGTAGGGACAACTGGCAAATCATGTTGTCATTCATACTTCGTTCGGGCCCGAACCAATCATCCATCCGTAGGTGATACGGAGTAGGAAACGCCCGTAACGAAGACCGAAACTACGGGCTTCGTGCTTAGGGAGTAGGCCGCCCGGGCCTTAGTTGTTACTAAAATTACCCATTAGTCTCTTTAGTCTTTTAGCATGGAACATTTATTCCATTCTGTATCTGGAGAAGGGTGTTGTTAGCTGCGCTACAGTTTATACTTTTGCAGCTATCATCGTTCTACTTTTGTGCTTACCTACTTCTTGTGTTATTGTTCCAAAATATTTATTATTATTTTTTTTGTTGAGATCATTTTGAACAGTCTGTTTGTCCCGATATTTTTGACGCTGATTGTACTAATTTACCTTGAAAGAAAGTTAGTCTTGTTTTTGCTAAACGTTGATGAAAGGCGGTTTGTGATTCTGGGAGAAGTACTAATAGTAATTTTACTAAAAATTAATATCATCATCTGCCTAGCCTTTTTCCAACTTTTTTGGGGTTGCTTCCAGTCTAACCGGATGCAACTGAATACCAGTATTTTACATGGATCGACTACTGGGTAATTACGAAACCCCTTGGTAAGACTGGTTATCAGACTTTCGGACATCTAACGATGCGTAATGACTGTCAAAGATCCACGAATGACAGCCGGGACCTTACAGCTTAACGTGCTTTCCGAGGCACGGAGGAGTCTTGGTTTGTAAAGATGATCACCCATCTACAGACCAACCCCGGCAAGCGTAGCTTAACCTGATCCATTTCTGATCTGAGCCACTGCTTGTGGCGAAGTAATTAATAATAATAATGAATTGTTTGTTTGACAAAAAAGACGGTGTAACATTTTTCATTTGAAGCCCTAACTCCTGAGCTAGGTGGTACAGTCACATGCAGTATTATGTATACACTTAGCAAATTTTAAAAGTAATTTTCTCCTACTTTATTGATTGTAATATTATGATTTTACGAACTTAGTATTTTGGAACTATGAAATATTATTAAATAGAAATATTATTAATTTATTGGTATTATGAAATAGGTTTTATCTTACAACCACTCCATTCCACGAGAAAATCGCTTTGAAATTTGTAAAACGTTTACAAATTAGTGTCTTCACTCGTTTGTGGAAAATTAACAGTTAATAACTTTACACATGGGCAGTGCCAGAGGCACAAATCGTCACTGATTTAAGTAACGTAACTGATTCGAAGAAAATTTTACAGGGCAAGCTATTAATCCTTTTTTTTCAACTGTAGATATATCGGTCTCGATTTTTGCATTATCACGGGGAAAGAAAGAAAGACTAATATTTTATTTGGGACACGCATAGGAAGTATAGTTTAGAAGGAGCATATAAAAGTAACAAAGTAAAAAAAAATAATAAAAATTCAAACTAAAAAAAAAGACTTGTGCGAGGTAAAAAAGGATCTCTCCCATCTCAGCATAAAGCTGCGATATTTAAAAAATAAATACCGCAACGCTGATAATCTGACAGGGCCTACTGTGGGGACCATAAGGCATAGGTACAGATTCGCCGATTAGACAGATCGATTCGACTTGGAAAATGTATCAAATTACTATAGTTAGGTCAGCTATCGGCTCAGTCTAAAATGGCAGATACGTCAGTTAGTTAAATTACCGACGAAATGTGTGGCAGAAATGTATCCAAAGATAAAACTCTCCAAAATATACTATACAAAATTGCAAGTTTTAATACTAACATAATATCTCTGGATGTTATTACTATTGATATTGGTTGAGTCCGTTTTTTTATGTAAATATAAGGTATTGGGGTGGATCCCAAGGTATCGAGAGTGAGGTCAAGCCTTCTTGTACAAATTGAAAGGGCAAAAGGTGCGTTTCCTTATTTTTCATACGGTTTTTTTGTTGTGTTGGGAAAATGTTGATCATAAATGGGTGAATATTTGAAGATAGACATATTCAGGATTCGTAAAATAAGTTCAAATAATGCTTACAATTACAATTTATTGACATAGCAATTGAACTGCTATATAAGGTGTATCTATTCAAACATGAAGTCTTTGAAGGGGTCATTGTACTCATCATTATAAACAACTTTTACTATGAGACCAAACCTGAAATCGAAAAAAAATATCAACTGCTCCCTACATTTTAAGGAATTTGATATACTGGATAAATGTACTAAACAGCTGATTTTTTTTCGTGATTTCAGGTTTGGTCCCATAGTAAAAGTTGTTTATAATGATGAGTACAATGACCCCTTAAGAGAGTTCGTGTATTAATTGATACACCTATAAAGGTCTGAATCTAAAGCTGAAAATTTTCGTCAAACGATGATGAGAAGAGATCGGATAATCGAATGCTTAATTACCAAAAGTTAATTTTTGGTTAAGAAACTATGGAAGCGGTTTAAAAAAAACCGGCTGTTCCCTACATTTAAATGTAGGGAACAGCTGATTTTCTTTTCGCGATTTCAAGAGTGATAGTCCCATAATAAAAGTTGTTCATAATGATGAGTGGATGCCCATTAATTCAATTTCATGCTGTAGAGATAGATATCCCTAGGTATCTCATATATAGTGTTCGATAGTAAGTCAATGCCGTCGGAGCCAAGACTACGGCATCCTAAGGGAAATCACTTTCACGAAGTAAGTATATTATTATTGTCATAGAACAAAAGTGGATTCTGTTGTTTACATATTCGTAATAATATATTTATTTAGTGTTATCTTGAAGGCCTCGTGGCTAGGTAAC
Organism: Cosmia trapezina; assembly: GCA_905163495.3. NCBI lineage: Eukaryota > Metazoa > Arthropoda > Insecta > Lepidoptera > Noctuidae > Cosmia > Cosmia trapezina. The sequence goes on from LR991044.1 coordinate 16,154,044, forward strand.
AACAGCCGCATTAAGCTACGGCTTGCCGCGGTTGGTCCGTGATGGGTGACCATCTTTACATAATATACCGACTCCTCCACACCTCGGAAAGTCGTTGGTCCCGGCTGTCATTCGTGTATCTTTGACAGTCATTACGGGTCATCAGAAGCCCGAAAGTCTGATAACCAGTCTTACCAAGGTGTTCGTTTTACACAGTTACTTATTTGTGGAGGTCAGATAGGCAGTCGCTCCATGTAAAATACTGCTGTATCTGGATGATAAATGTTTAAATAGGAGTTACGTTAAATTAGCGATAAGGCTTCGTTCTGGCCACTTTCCATCGGCAAAGTTTGCCTTCTTAATGCGAAAGGCTACATCGCCTAATTGTGACACATGCAATAAAATTGAAGATGTGCAACATTTGCTGATGGAGAAAGGGAATCTTTGGCTAGGGAGTTTAATCTGAACATGTGGGATGTTGGACTTATTCAAAATATTTTGGCATACCCTAAATCAGAAAGAACTAAACGCATAATTTGTGGTTTAATGAAGAAATCTAGTCAGTGATTCTCTTTTCTATTTTCATAGTAGGTATATATGTATAGTGGTGGTGGTTAGTACTTAATGTAGTAAAATATAGTATAATTACAAGTGTATGTTTGTGTGTAAATAGAGTATAAGGTACAATGGGGTTGACGTATCCGTGTGGATAAAAACCCCTTATTAATAAACAATAAAAAAAAATAAAAAAAGCTGTATCCGGTTAGACTGGAAGCCGACCTCAACATAGTTGGAAGAAGGCTAGGCAGATTGATTTTGTCTTGAAGGCCTCGTAGAAGGATTTATTTATTACAGCTAATTCAGCCAGAGTTGTCGACTCAGCGCATCGATGGTTTATAAAACCAATATTCTAATACTAGCGTCTGCCCGCGAATTCGTCCGCATGGAATTTCTTATTTCCCCGACCCACCCCGTCGCATCCCGTCGCCTGCCCGCACTATTTACTTCGTTTTCGTTTAGCTTTCTGAGTTTTTTTCTTTTTGTTCGGCTTCTAAATGTCCTAGCGTCATGTCAAATATTAGTCTCCTCAAGAATTTGACTAACAAATGCAAAAAGATTTTTTCAAATCCGATTGGTAGTTCTAGACATTAGCGCGTTCAAACAAACAAACAAACGAACTCTTCAGCTTTATTATTACTTTAGAAATGAGCCGAACGCAAGCCACTAAAGACACAAAAAGATAAATTAAATATGGAATAATGGTGCACATAACAGAATTTCGAATAAAATCAGTAGGATTTTATGCGAACGAAGTCGCAAGCCACAGCTAATTGCTAGTTATTAAAAAAATAAATAAAGTTCTGGAAAATACTTAGAAAAATCAGATGCAATAGTTTATTTTTGTGTTTTTTATAAATATGTATGATAGTCTGTAAGGTATTTATGTTATGGGTCATAGTTACCCGAAATAAATGATATATTATTATTATTATCACATAATATTTTAAACTACAACCTACTGAACTTCTTTTACCTCAAATGTAATTAAACAACACATAAATTGCCACTCAATAAATCAGATTCTCGTGCTACGTATAAAATATTCATAATTGGTTTTAATCGATTATAAAATCGGCATCCAATAAATCGAGTGGCGTATCGATTTGGGAAATAATCGAGTCGGTCACCGTCGTCGCTTGGCTCATACATAATTCATAGTTTCCATGTATATTTAATGCATTTTCAGGGCTTTCCCGGCTGAGGTGTGAAACGACTTATGTGGTTATATTTTTTTTTAAATTGCTGACACGGTACTGCTTTCAATAATATTATTTTGCTGTCATATAAATATTACATACAATCTTTTATGTACTTATATTTTTTTTGTTTAAAAAAAATCAGGTACCAACGTAATAAAAAATGATAATGACAGGTAGGTACAAAAAAAAAAGAATGTGTTAATTTCCAACCAGGCCTTTCATACAATCATAAACACACTAAGTAATACTCCTTTTGCATCGTATAAAAAAAAAGAAATAAAATATTTTTAATCATTTATTTATACGTCTTCTACGCAATTATCCAATAAGATTTCTAATCATGTAGGTACTAACTTAAAAGTTTGCATAATAAGCTAGATTTCGAGCTGCCTAGAATCCAAGAATCCAATCCACAGGAAAATAAAACTAAGATACTACTTTTTTTTGGCCTAGCGTAGGATCCAGGGCTACACTTTGTTTATGCTCATTTTTTATGCCACTAAATTATTTATTTATATTACAAAGTGAGAAGCTGGCCTTAACTCAGTCTTTTGATGGACTTTCCAATAATAATCCTGGTACAGCAGCAGTCATTTTTCCGTGCAACCGGAACATTATTTAAAATATTTTACTAACTCAGTTGCCGGTTCTGTTTTGAATAAATTCTTGGTAAAAGATGTGAATATTTTTTTCAATCACGTTGTCCAAAAAAACTTTGTTTCCCTCGTTGGATTATCTGCTGAGCGAGAGCGTCTGCGTCCTTCGTTCAAAATACAGCCGGTCGATTCTGTAAAAATCTCACCGAAAACTTAGGTGAAGTGAGTTTGTTTTTGCTAGAAATTGACACTAAGTATTGACAGCTCACTCCACGCTCACTTCACCTAAGTTTTCACGGTGAGATGGTTACAGAATCGCACTGCAGGTCGATCTATTCTGTAATACGAGTATGTTCAGCGTGAAAACATACAGTGAGTTGTCAATAGCGTCAATCCCTAACAGGCGGAATGACAACTCACTTCAAAGTATTATTTGGTTTGGTAAGACAAAACTGCATAGCAGCTTTTTGTATTCTTACAAAAACATTTATATCGACAAGCTACAAGATACAGAAAAACATTTAGTGATGTTAGTAAATCAATCTGCCTCGCCTTTTCCCAACTATATTGGGGTCGGCTTCCAGTCTAACCGGATGCTGCTGAATACCAGTATTTTACATGGAGCGACTGGCTATCTGACCTCCACCACCCAGTAACTGGGTAATACGATACCCCTTGGTAAGACTGGTTGTCAGACTTTCGGGCTTCTGACGACGCGTAACGACTGTCAAAGATCCACGAATGATAGCCGCTGAGGCACGGAGGAGTCTCGGTGTGTAAAGATGGTCACCCATACACGGACCAACCCCAGCAAGCGTAGCTTAACCTGATGATCGACCCGTGCAGCTGTTATTATTTAGCCACGAGCTCCTCCTTAGTGATGTTAGTAGTATCTGTCTAAGTAGATTGGAGGTTCAATTCCCAGTAAAAATTCAATTTTATTAGCATTAAGTATAATATTTTAAAATATGAGGCGTGACATGGTGACGCTGTCTGTACCGACTAAAACCCTCTGCCCAACCCTTTAGGAAAGACATGCGTTATGTTTACCTACTTTAAAATATTTAAGTTTCATCGACAAGCCTGTAGTTTGCGTCAAGCTCCTACTGACACAAAGAACCACTTTGTATCGATCGCCTGAAGCTGAAGCCAATACTATTCACTTCAAGGTCGACGGTTTAGTGTTCTCCGTTACCATTATTTTGTATTGTGAAGTTTCTAAGTTGTATTCAAAGCATTTTGCTCCTTTTCTTTTGATATTAGTTGAGGTCAAGGTCAAAAGTCTTTTCATTGAAAGAATATGATCGTAGTGTGACAGATCCTAACTGATTAAAGGAGTCTTTTATGTATTTATATTTTTCTTTTCGTTTTTAGGGTTCCGTACCTTACTTCGTTGTCCGTCTGTCTGTCCATCAGTTTATCTCAGGAACGCGTGGAGGTATCAAGTTGAAATTAATATCAAATACGGTATATGGTCCCTTGAAGTTCTAAAAAAATCAAGCTTTTTTTAGAACTTCAACTTTTATTTCGTTGACTTATCAAGGAAAAAAAAAATAAGGCCATTTTTGCGACAGATTTTGATACTCGCAACTAAATCAAAGCTATACCTAGGGTACTTCCTGTAGTTCTAGAATCATGAAATTTGACAAGAAGCGAGGTCTTACAGCATAAGTAAAGGAAAAAGTCCGAAAATTGTTAATTTGTAATCTTATCACATCAATTTTTTTTTTTGGGATTAAAATGTTATGTTTGTTTTTGCTATAAATTCATTTCAACTACGGAACCCTTCATTGTGCGTGGTCCGACACCCACTTGGCGGGTTTTTTTTCTAATCTCAGTCTCAAAAATACCTCTAATTTAAAGAGGTAAATTAGAAACCCACCTTTACCATTAGAACCTTAATTTTTGACTTATTTTTGTTATGTTTTCTATCTGTATATAAATATGGTTGACAATATATTGATTTCATTGGTCCCACCCACGTGCAACCAGCCATGATAGGAAATAAGATTCGTAGGTTTAAGTTTGTGCTCACGACTCGTGCCGACCCCCTCGGGAAAAGCAAGCACCTAGCGCTAAATAACCAGCGGAAATATAACTCTATCCAGCAAACCTAACAGCTTTTTCAAAAATAATAATGCAAGTTAGCATAGTCCTAGGCGGAATGCTTTAGATCGAACTTAATTACCGACGGTTTTAGAAACACGTGTAAATGCAGAAACGTAATTAGCAAATGTCAATAACCTAACAAGGAGTACTTATAACTGCAAATTATTTTTAACTAGCTTTTGCACCGCGGTTTCAACCGCGTAGACCAGGATAAAAGTAGCCTGTTAGTCGAGGGTGTCAGCTACCTCCATACCAAATTTGATCAAAATTGGTCCAGCCATTTGAGCGTGAAGAAGTAACAAACATACAAACAGACACACTCACAAACTTTCACCTTTATAAAATTAGTGTGATGAGAACCATGGCCGCCTCTGCCTAACTCTTCAAGAATACAGGCGTGATGTAATCAGTATTTCCCTAAAAACAGATTTGATTATTAAAATGTGGGCTAACATCACCAATTGGCTTTTATTTTGAACTAAATTTTACCGTAGAAACAGTACATTTTTGTTAAAATTATTTTAGAAAATCTCCATTTCTTCTTTATCCATGCGATCATCATCATTATTTCACCCTTTTCTAAATGTATTTGATATCGGCGCAGCATCTTTCCTTCGTTCAAACATCTCTATTAGTCGTCATCTCGGTAATCGCCCCGTTTCTAGCCATATCATCTTTCACACAGTCCATCCATCGTTCTTTTTGGTCTTATCCTATCCTTATAGTCATCTACATTCATACTCAAGATTTCCTGACGATCACCTCATCATTATTCTCCTTTCAATCTGCCTAGCCTTTTCCCAACTATGTTGGGGTCGGCTTCCAGTCTAACCGGATGCAGCTGAATACCAGTATTTTACATGGAGCGACTGCCTATCTGACCTCCACAACCCAGCAACTGGGTAATACGATACCCCTTGGTAAGACTGGTTGTCAGACTTTCGGACTTCTGACGACCCGTAACGACTGTCAAAGATCCACGAATGACAGCCGGGACCAACGGCTTAACGTGCTTTCCGAGGCAAGAAGGAGTCTCGGTATGGAAAGATGGTCATCCATCCACGGACCAACCCCGGCAATTCTCTTGCCCTTATCCCAATTTATTTTGGGGTCGGCGCGGCGCAATATTTCCATTCTTTCATGCTTCTCTATTCAAACTCAAACTCAATTTTATAGGCACTTTTGAATAGTCAAGGGTCGGTCAGTCAGGAAGACGGAGCTAACTAGATTCATCTTTCTGACCGACACCAGTAGTTGTCATCTCGGTAACCACCTCATTTCTAGCCATATCATCTTTCACACACTCCATCCACGATTGCCACATCTATAGCAAACTAACGACACAACAAAGGCCTACCAATCATAATGAGCAACTACCTAGAAACAGCTCAAGCTCAGTAAATCACACTCTTATAGCCGGTTATAGCCCCGCGCACATGAGTTGCCTTCCGTCTCCTGAAATAGCTCAGAGGGTGCCTAGCTCGCTTTTTGTAAATGTTTACAATTCCTATGCCCTGTGTTTCTGGCGGCTATTTCGGGATTGTTGAACTAAGAGGCCATAGACTATGGAGTAATGTTGGAGAATGGTATGTTGATACATGGGTCAAAAGAGCTTCAACCACATAGACAAAATTATGGTAGGTTTTTTTTAGAGAATTTAAAGCAAACTCACAAACGAGAGATATGACCATAGCCAAAAAGTCACCCAAGTGGTACATGCCACCTTAACTAAAGTCGGTATTCGTATTAGTAAAAACCTCAACCGGTTAATATTTATCACGATTGTAGCAGGTGGCGTTTTTAGTTTCTGCCTAACCACATGAAAAAAGGCGTGGTAGTTTATGTTTGTAGAACGAAAATTAATCTTTTTTCGCCCATATATTATTTAAGGTTTTTCTACCCAAAACTGATCCTTCTTACCCTTTTTTTTCGTGGGGAAGTCCTCATGGGTTCCCTCCATCTATGGAGAATAGACGGTTATATCGGACTCCTACCGAATAAAACACACTGTTCCATAAAGTACCACGAGTCCGGAGCCCGGGAGATAATTGTACATTCACCGTACCCTCGACTGGTTTCAGCCCGCCATACCTACCGGGCCCCATAACCAAGTGCGGCCGATCTCACGACAGCACTTCCTTCCATAAAAGAACGCATGGAACACTGCGTGCCATTCTTAGAGCCGGACTGAAATCCTCTCCTTAGCAGACTCCTCCTTATAGTAGCCGGAGATCGTTAAACGCCATTCGATGCCCGGCTTCTCTTCTGGTACGGTTGGAGCGAGAGGTATGCTCTCTCTCCCTCTTCGCTGCCCCCTTTGCATACATAACCTCCTTGCAAAAAGAGGCGACAGTATCCCACGTGTTTTCACTTCCGACCATGGACTGAGCCACGGCCACGGCCGGAAGCGAGAGATCACACGTACCCAACTGAGCACTCCTCCAGCTTGTTGCACCATGTCCTCGGGGCAGTCCATACAGTAATGACAAGAGGGCGTCCGCTCCAGATCTATGCGACGCAGAGCTTTTACTTTAGAATGACTCACAGAGCGCAGAGTCGCCGCGCCAACCGGCTGCCGAAGCATCTCCGTGCTGTGTGGGATAACCCATCAACATCCTCAGCATTCAACATAATGATATCTTCAATCTAACACTTTCTCCTCAGGTTGTGGACATGCGCTGGGGCGTCCGAGACGAAGCCACAGACGATCACATGACCACAGAACTCTGCATGAGGGAGATCAAGAACTGCCAGCGTCTCTCCATGGGACCCAACTTCGTGGTGTTTCTCGGACAGAAATATGGATACAGGTACGCCCAATATCTAATCATCAGCAAAGATTAAGTGATCCAACTGTATTATCCTTGTAAGTGTTGAAACTAGGGTCAACTTTCAACTGACGAGATGTCATCTGCCTGCCATTTCCCAACTATTTTAGGGTCAGCTTCCAGACTAACCGGATGCAGCTAAATACCACTTTACATGGAGTGACCTGAGCCTGTGAGGCGGGGGGGGGGGGGTTAGGAGATGGCAAGACGAGCTGGATAGGTTTCGTCAAAACTGGGAAAAGGACGCGCGGACTTGCGAAAGATGGAAGGAGTGGTGTGGAGGCCTTAACCCTGGAGTTGGACAGCGAAAGTCGCTATAAAATTCTGGTATTCAGCAGCATCATGCAAGATTGGAAGCCGATCCCTACATACCTAGTTGTGAAAAAGCTAGGTCGAAGTTACTGTCATCTCCAGATCCTTGTTTGTGTTGTTGTTAACTTACTTGGCAGATAATTTCATACAAATTCTGTTCCATGTTTGAATTTATTCGGTAAGTAGTGGCTACTCGGTCGAACATCGTGAAATAGGACCCCCCAAGTGTTAAAAAGTGATAAGTAAAGAACGATAACCATTCAAATACAGTAGGTACTCGTAAAACCCATTTGTAACCGCGAGTCAGTTTTCAAACGGCATTTTGCAATAAGCGTGCGTAGGCGGCGTTCTAACCACACTTTCAGTGATACACTATTTATTTATAAGCACTTTAATGGTTTCTGTAAACAGAGACCGTTAAACCCAAGAAAATCGGTATTGAGTTTTATGGGGAATTTCACAATTTTTCCAAATATTTCTTGACTGAGGATGATAAAACTAAACTGTTATTTTATAAAGTTCTCCGTAACCACCAAAACTTTTCACTGTAAAGAAAACTGAGGTAGATACTGGTGCAAAATAAAAAAGTTAAACTTACCTACTTGTTAAAAGTTAAATATTCCTAACCAAATATTTTTCCAGGCCAATCCCAACATACGTGCTGTCATCAGAACTGCAGATGTTGAAAGAGGAGCTGGTGGCAGGAGGAGTGGACGTCATCCTGATGGACACCTGGTACAAGAAGGACTCAAACGCAGTACCCCCAGTGTCTGTGCTGCAGCCTATCTCGTCTATATTGATTAATTTTAACAATAAGGTATTTCTTTACCAGTTTACAAAACAGTGTGCAATTCGGTATAGGTTGGCATCCAAATCCAGATAGAGCAGTGGTGTCCCAGTGGTAATGGCCCCGTTCAAGCCCAGGCAGGCGCTTTACCTTGTGTAAATAATTTCATCACCACTGCTCTCAAAGCGGTGAAGAAAAACATCGTGAGGAAACCGGCATATCCTAAAACCAAAGCTTTGAAGACATGTGACATCTGCCAATCCGCAGCACTGGGACCGCGTGGTAGATTACAGCCCACTCTCTCTCACAGAGAGGAGGCCTGTGTCCTAGCAGTGGGAACGCTATAGGCTGATTATGCTGGCATTCAAATCTATAAACCACCTGACAGAAAATGGTTGCTGACGTCTAATCTAATTGCTACACAAAGGAGATGAATGAGAATGAGCTCGCCTCCACCTTACAGAAAAAGTTCAAGTAGGTACACTTAACTTGACGATGCCACACTGTTTGGCACCAAAACTAAAGTGGTGGTGTTATGTTTTTGGCTATTTAGGGTTCCGTAAAGGAAAAAACAGAACCCTTATAGTATCACTATGTTGTCTGTTCGTCTGTCTGTCAGTCAGTCTGTAAATACTCTTTTTCTCAAAAGCGCGTGGAGGTATCAAGTTGAAATTAATATCCAATACGTAGGTTTGTGGTCCCTTGGAGTCCTAAAAAAATCAAGCTTCTCACTCAACGCAATAAAAAATACGGCCATTTATGCGACATAATTATTTTGATACTTGCAAGTAAATCAAAATCTAGGGGTATTTCCTGTTGACCTATAATCATGAAATTTGGCAAGAAGCAAGGTCTCACAGCACAAGTAAAAATTTTACCACATAAAATATTTTTTTTGTGACTTTATTGTTAAGTTTGTTTTGGGATAAATTCTTTTCAACGACAGAACCCTACATTGTGCGTGGTCCGGCACGCAATTGGTCGGTTGTTTCATTAAAAGGTACACCTTAGAATAACTGCAATGTGGTTGAACATGAAGCCTTTGAACCTATGTGGCAATACTCGGCCTAAGTCCAGCAGTGTACGTTTTTTGGCAGAAACGATGATGATGAACCTGAAATATTAACACACAGAAGACAACTTATTCTCAAACAATTATTATTTACTATTCTATTGACTGCTTCGTAGGTCTAGTCCTGAGGTCCTGGGTTCGATAACCAGATCGGGCAGTGTTATTGGGTCTTTCCATCTGGAATTTCTCAGTAGCAGCCCTGAGTCTGGATTTGTGCCCAGTTGATGGCAATAGGCTTGCCCCCTATTACATGGGACTCAAACATAACTAGCGAAATGTTGGTGGACCCTTCATGTCATGTTAATTATTGTTTAGCTATAGATTTCTATCCATTTATACAAGTTTCTAAAACATTCCAGAGGGTTCCAAAACTTCAAGCTGAAGATCAAGCAGTCTGGTGGGACACTCTCGGCAAAATGCAGAAACTATTCCGCAAGGCTTCCTTGCAGCTGTACAATGCTGGCAAGATTGATAAAGACTGCATGCATAATTATTTTATGTCTGGTGAGTTTCTAGAATTAGAACCTCTAGAAATAATAATTGATGATCTTATAGTATAGTTAAAATCTCGCTGCAGACTCGGTCATAAATCATTCGAGTGTTTCGCTCTCTTTCCCACTCACGGGCCTTATGGGCAGGACACGCCCACACGTAGTGATATCGATAGTTTTATATATTTATAAATGGGCGATAGAAATAAATACACATTTTTTTTATTTTATTACCAAATTCTTCTTCGTGTTCTTACGAGAAGGAAGTCTCGTAAAAACACATTAGTACTCATTAGTTACCCTGCATACTTAATGAATGCAGTATATTTACGTGATAACCTTAATGATTCTGTTATCTATAATGGCCTTGAGCGCGCGCAACTAGCGCACATCCCTACTCCGATTATGATTTATGACCAAGTCTGCAGCGAGATTTTAACTATACTATAGTACGTATTTAACTTTAGAGGTATGAGGAACAGTGTGTAAAGTTCACTCATCTATATCTATAAAAATCAATGCTACTTTTCGTTGTAATTTTATAACTCAAGAACGGCTGGGCCGATTTAGCTGATTTTGGTTTTGAAATGTTTGACGTAGTCCAGGGAAGGTTTAAACGATGAGAAAAATTGGAAAAGTTGCCGGGAAAATTGGAAAATTCTGGAAAACTGAAAGTAGATTTTATATGGGAATATTGAAATTGGGACAGGACAACGTCTGTCGGGTCAGCCAGTACTCCATAGAAAAGGGAGGACCCTCCAACCAGACGGGTGTTGTGTCTGGTGGAGAACTGCTCGACGATTGATGTCGGGACGTTGTAAGTATACAGGGTGTTAGTGTAAACACCGTTATCCTCTTAAGGGGTCATTGTACTCATCATTATGAACAACTTTTACTATGGGACCAAACCTGAATTCGCGAAAAAAAAATCAGCTGTTCAATACATTTATGTTCGCATAATTCGTCAAAATGTACTGAACAGCTGATTTTTTTTTCGCGATTTCAGTTTTGGTCCCATAGTAAAAGTTGTTCATAATGATGAGTACAATGACGCCTTAAGAGGATAACGGTGTTTACACTAACACCCTGTATATGCTAGTCGTGCAGTAAACCTTGCTTGCGCGATGCAGGATTTTGTGTGAAGTCAGTTTGAAGCGTTGTTTCCATGTGGCGATGTAAATACCACCACATAGCCACATTATTATAAGCCCAGCAAGGTCCTGTAAACTATATTGAACGCCGTTGGTTCGGTGTCTGCAAATCTTTTATACGTTATCTAGTCTCACATCTCTGTGACATGACTGGCAAATTCACAGAGAGAAGATCTGTGTCCCAATAGTGGGCTAAAGTAGAAGTAAAGGCTGTTTATGCGTATGCATATGCAGCGAATTTGATAGAACACCTAGAAAGAGATTTCTGATTTAGTGGTAAATCAATTGACCGGGGGGGCTAAAACGGCCACTTTGGCAGAATCATAATAGGATAATAGGTATTTATGAATCATGTTTGAAATCGTAAAACGGTCACAAACTGACATTTCATAATTTATCTGCGTACAATTCATAGCACGTGCGGAGATTCGTAAAATGGTCTACAAATTATGAATGTCAAATACGTCAAATAGCACAATCATAATAAATTGCTGGGTATTCAGGAAATGAATCGCTTTTAGAGGAATTGCTTAATGTGGCCTTTTAGGCCCCCTGGTTTCTGAAAACCGTACCATAGTACTTTATTTTATTTATTTAAAATAGGTACGCCAACATCAACATCATATAAATTGTAAATTAAATACTAAAATGGTCTTCCCCGCTATTTAAATACGAGCTAAGCTATCATTTAAGGACCCTAACGCCATACATCTAAGCCATCCTTTATTCTTCTCAATTTCCAGTAACGGAACGCGAAGTAATAAATGGTGTCCTAAACGTGAAGAACACGAAGAACCATTGCCTAGCGTACGTCAGGTACATCAACAACATCAACCTTCAGAACTTGAAGAAAGCCAGCAACTTCGTGGACATCATCAACAGGAGTCTGGATGCTGAGGCTTCCAAGCTGCTGGCTGATCTAAGAGATGTCAGGCTCCCGGATAAGATTGAAACTACAAATATACAGAAGTGAGTATTACTACTAATAACATAAGGCAATTGCATGCAGCTGAGATGAGAATGCTAAGAGGGATGTGTGGTGTTCCGCAAATGGATAGAATAAGAAATGAGTACGAGGAAGTCTGAAAAAAGTGGCACCAGTGACTGAAAGGTTGTGCGGAAATCGGTTGTCATGGTATGGGCATGTGATGCGGAGAAATGAGGAAAATGTCTTGAAACTTGGAAGTTTTGAGTATGAATCTCGATGGCTTAAGAGTAGGGGAAGACCAAAGAAACGATGGATGGACTGTGTGAAAGATGTTATGACTAGAAAGGGGGTGACTACAGAGATGACTACTAATAGAAAAGTATGGAGAAAAGACACATGTTGCGCCGACCCCAAATAAATTGGGATAAGGGCAGGAGAATGATGAATGATGATCTATATAATAAGTACCGTACCGTAGTTCTAGAAGAGCTCTTTCATAAGGAGTTTTAAATATTCATTATCTACTTACAGATACACCGTGGAGTGGATTGGTCGCGAAGGTCTGGATACAGAGACGCACGGCGAATACCTCAACCATTTCATAGCGCACTTCTATAAGAATATCGTCAAGTTGGTTGACAGGTCAGTAAAGTTGGGAAATTATATAAAAAACAATAACTGTAGCTATAATGACGAGACGAGCGAAAGACTGCGGAACGAGCTGGACAAAACAAACGACCAGTGGTCCACATTAGCTCTGGATTGAAGAGCTTAAAGATGCTTTTCCACCAGAGATGTGCTATGCAGCTATGCTGCAAGAGTGTAAAAGCTAAGCTACGAAACTATGTGACCGTTTCCACTGATGCTAAGCTGTGTAGCGGAGCGAGTAAGATGTGCTATGAAAATGCGCCACCACCCGCAAGGTTGCTATGCGAAGAAGATACGCAGCTCGAGCTATGCGACGTATCGACAATACGGAAGGCACGGGGTGCAAGGCACCACTCGCGACATTCATAACATGCAGCCACAGCATACATCCTTCCATATAAAAAACGTAGCTTAGTTGAATCAGTTTCCACCAATGCTATGCTATGTGGACCAATGAATATGATTGGTGGATATCAAAAGCACCCATAGGAACGTTGCATAGAACATCTATGGTGAAAAGCAGGCTTAGTCATGAGTCAGCTCTTCAGCTTTGTTATTATGACGATACATTCAGTCGAACTGAGAACCTCTTTCTTTATAAAGTTGATTAACACCAGCTGCCCCGGCGCCTGGACAAATAAGGTCCTTAAGGTGTTGAGGACTCAGGCCGTCGAGGCCACCAGCAGAGCCGCTCCGGAAGGAGCAAACGGCTGTGACCATCTCTCGACCTGTAATGGTGAGGGAGTGATTATCCGGATCAGGGGGGTCGGGAAAAGAAAGGCCATCCGCTGGGGCAGAGTGTTTGCTCTCCAGAGCTGCGAGCGTTTCTGGAGAACACGGTGCCACCACATCACTGCTAAAAAGAATCCTGGCTGCTCCGCTAATGTCACCTTCCCCTAACTTAGATTCTACCAAATGAGATATACCTCTTGAAGAGGTATATGTCTGTGTCTGTAATTTGGAATCTAAATTATAAGTCGAAATATTACAGTTTTCTTTCATTTGGGCAGTTAAAGTCTTTTTGGTTGCCAAATTCTTTTGTACATGTAGAATTCTGTAAGTTAATTATGAACTACATCCACCCTATAATTTTTGCATAGAATTCAGGATAGGAAGTCATTTACATGTAAATGAATCAAAGAGAGTTCAAAACTGATCTTGTAATTTGCATTGCATACGTTTAGTTGCAAACTATGTCATTTTAGATAACCAGAATTGGATTGAAGTGGAATTAATTTGCAAATCAATTTCACTTCAGTCCACTCTTAGGTACATACCTAGTTTCTAGTAGGTATGTCTGTCTGTCTGTCTGTCACAGCTGGATATCTCAAGAACTACTAATACTATCAACTTGAAATTTGGAACACTTTTAGACGACGCCGACGCTTACCCAACTATTTTGCAAATAAGAAAGAAATAAAAATATATGTATTTTTTTTTGCAACAGGGACTGAAAGGGGGTCTTAAAAATTCAAAGTGGGGCTACTAGGGCGTGTGGGGTATCATATGAAAGAGCGATTTTTGCACATTCTAAAACATATTTTTTCTATTTTTTAGGCCGCATAGTTTAGACTTTTGATGAAAAATGTAAAAAATACTATTCCCCCCCTTATCTCCGAAGTTTGCACAGAGAAAAATCATAAATTGTGATAGAAGTTTATGTAAAGATTACAGGAAAAATAAAACGATGTCTCTAAATAGCACACTTTTCAGAAATCGGGACGGAACCTTCGGTGCGCGAGCTCGACTCGCTCTTGACCGGTTTTTTTTATTTTTGCTATGCTTGCGTGATTTTAAATAGCCTGTAATAATAGCCTTCATCAAGAATTGGGACAACAAATGAAAACAAATTTTTTCAACTACAAATAAACAAAGTCTTCAGCTTTGTTATTAGTATACCTATTAATAGATTTCCGTAAAGGTCTTTTAATCATGTTTATTGGTTCCAGAGCTATGCGTAAAGAAGACAGCAGTGCCCAGGGTGTGATAGTGACAGAAATACTGCAGCATCTTCACGCCTGCAACAATTCTGTGAAGGTGTTCCACGGCAGAGAACCAGACCTGAACTTCATTGAAGACTACATGAAGAATACGTCTGATAAACCACTGGTTTTGTATGGAGAAGGTAACTGTAGGAATTGATCGTTAAAAAAAACACTGGTACAAAAAGTGGTTGGCGAATACGTCGGAATAGAGATGCGCATTCTTTGCGCATGATGGCCGAAAAACTATCGGCAAACATGCGCTACAAAAACGCGGCAGCCCCATCAACGCCCAGAACGTGTTGTTATATTGTGTGCACAGGCCACTACATGCCCTTTGCATAAAGAACCAAAAAGACATCTAAATATTGTGCTCACTCCTCGTCCAGGTGGTTGTGGAAAAACGAGTCTTCTATCAAAAAGTGCAGCCATGTCCCTGGACACCTGGTTCGCTGACGTGCGGCCTACCAACGTGATCAGGTTCCTCGGTACAACTCCTGACTCCAGCGCTCTCACACCTACTCTCATCTCAATTTGTCAGCAGGTATGCCTATGTTGTGTTATGGACGATGTTGTTGCCATCACGTGGTAGAACTGCGTGAGACTGGCCCATGAAAGTGGAAATTGGCACAAGCAGGTGGAGTCAGCCTGTGGATGATATTGATGAAGATGATCATTATTTAATGTCGCTGCTATATACAGGACATATTGGAAAGGTCTCCCATAAGTGAACGCTCCGAGAATTACTCTACTCGAAGGTCTCTGCTTTTTTTATTTGGGAGTTGTGGTGGCCCAGTGGTAACGGCCCCGACTTACGAGTTGCAGGTCGTTAGGTTCTTACCCAGACAGGTGCTTTACTTTGTGTTAATTATTTCATCACTACTGCTTTCAAAACGGTGAAAGGAAACATCGTGAGGAAACCGGCATGTTCTAGAACCAAAAATTCCAAGACATGTGACATCAACGAACCCGCACTGGGCCCGCGTGGTGCCCACTCCCTCTCGAAGATAGGATGCCTGTGTTCCAGCAGTGGGAACATTATGGGCTGATTATGCTTATGGCATGCTATTTTTGAAGAAATGCAATAGAACAGCCTATCTTTTTTATTAGTGTGTTACGTGAAACATTTGACAAAGTCTAACTAGAAAAATTTCAAATTACAGATATCCTACAATTTCGCTCTTCCCTTCGAGGGCATTCCAGATGACCTGGTGCCCCTCACAGCACACTTCAAGCACCTTCTTACGATGGCCAACCAGCAGCAACCACTGCTCCTGTTCCTGGATTCAGTAGACCAGCTCACTGGGATAGGAACTGAGAATAATAAGGTGTCCTGGCTTCCGACTAGGTTGCCGGCACATTGTAAGGTGAGTATTTCTTAAACACAAGGTGTAAGTGTAAACAGTAGCAATCTTTTATCATTGTACTCATCATTATAAACAACTTTTACTGTGGGACCAAACCTGAAATCGTGAAAAAAAAATCAGCTGTTCAGTACATTTTGACGAATTATGCGAACATAAATGTACTGAACAGCTGATATTTTTTGGCGATTTCAGGTTTAGTCTCATAACACACATAGGTACATTTGTACTCATCATTATGAACAACTTTTACTATGGGAGTAAAAGTTGTTCATAATGATGAGTACAAAGACCCCTTAAAATATTGCCACTGTTTACACTTACACCTGTATAATGAGTAGGTAAACTAGCATCAAACAACATTTCTGTCTGGCAGTAACGCTGAAATGGGATGTTTTTGGCGCAGCCTTGAGGCACACAATATTTTTAAAGCATTTCATCGCCTTTTTGGAACGAAGTTTGCTCGTAGAAGTTGACTGGTAGCAATGGGGTTGGCTACTGTCAAAGTGGCGCTAGCATAGCTTTAACCAAAATTATATTCATTTGTATGAAGTATTTATTTGTTTAAGATTTTACAAAATGCCTAAGAAATATGAAGTGCCTTATTGCAAAGAAATAGGTGCACACCAATTTCCGATAGCTGTAGAATTTTAAAAAAGTTGTTAAAAAAAGTAATAAGAAAAAGTGGTCTTATTCGGCTTTTTGTAGTAATGTATAATTGGCGAAAAGTATTATGAAATGTATACTTCCTACAAACAAAACTATTTCATAAATAAAATAGCTTGATGTATAATTTTAAGAGTATACCTTTCAATAAGGTCTGCTTTTCTTCTTTGTAAAGAAGCACCTCGTTTTTTTCAGTTCAGCCTTTGGCTCACTTATTCTCCATGTTGAGTACATGTTTATCTTATCATCCATCCTGGTATTTTGATGAAAAAATTTACAAAACCGAACACACAAATAGAGTAAACAAATGTGACAGGTGAAAGCTATGCTAGCGTCATCTGCCAAAAGTTTTAAGGAGCCAACCCCATTGTCATCGTCACGACTTCACGAGCGATCATACTTCGTGGAATCTTGATAACTCGTTTTAATACAGAGCCATCTAGTATAGTTTTCAGCTTACTTCAAACCAGTATAGTTTGATGAGGTGGCCAAGAGATGGCTCTGTATTAAAAAACAAGAAGTTTTGACTCTTGAAACTAGATGGCTCTGTATTCGTAAATAATATACAGCGAAAGGAACTTCATTTGAAGTGGATAGCCCACGACACCTCTCGACTTCTTTTCTGTGTTTTTTTATACTTCATGTGAACGTTTTTTTTTTTTTTTTCTATACTAGAAACTACCAGATCAGACCCACATTTTAGATTATTTATTTTGTGTTAATTGAAAATGAAGAGTTTCTTGTCCGTTCTTCTCCATAGGAACCTACTACGCTTGGGAATGGGCGACTTGCTTCATCTTTCTGACTGACCGACCCCAATAGTGGCTGTGTTTGAGTTTGATGATCATATTTAGTGACGAAAACTATTCTAAAAGCTCTAAATTAGATTGAAATATCGGTAGCACTTAAATCGTAAAAAAATTACATGCCCGGTTAGAATTTTGATAGCAAAGATAAAACAATACAAAGTAATATCTTCTGATTTTCAGATAATCGTAACTTGTGCATGTGAGGAAGCTAATCCAGAGGTATCCAAAGAATACGACGTGCTCCGGCGCATGATTGACTCTGAAGAAAACTTCCTGGAAGTCAAAGCACTAGGAGAAGATCTGGCGATGCAAGTTTTGAAGTACGTAAGCGGTTTTGAAGTAAAGTGTTTCGGAATATAATGTAAATAATAAATAATAATAATAACCCCACCGCAGTATCTCTACGTTGACGTCGTGGTGGGGCTTGCGCGTTCCGAATTCTGGGTCTGTGCCGGTAGAGTTTAATTTGCCGGAACAGGTCTAGGATGAGGAGCCAGACCAAGAGAGATACAGAGACCCGCAGGGCAGCATGTGGCGAGCTGTTGGGCAGTAGCGACCCCACGGACCCTATCTCCCGGGAGAAGTCTTGTTCTTCACCTCTGGCTTGCCTTTATTGGCCGGCTGGAGTGAATAGTGACGAGGAACAGTGCTCCCACCTCTTTCTTGCCTTTATTGGCTGGCTTGAGTGGAGATTCGTAAGAGCAAACGTGCTCGGAGGAAGGAAGTATCCCAGTAAGTGTTTGTAGGGATCTTGACCATCTTCCGGGCTCTGGGATTGTTCTGAGAACCGTGGGATACCTCCACTCCTCACAAGCACCTCAGGACATGTTGCCCCCCTTGCCGTTACGACACTATGTGCTAGCGACCGTTTTCGGGGGCCCATTATTGAGTGTGCCAGTCACCCCCTGCCATTTTATCTGTGTATTGTATACAAAACATTAGTGAGGCAGGGGCCATAGCGTTTCCATAGCTCTAGGTAACCAGTCCACAACCACGCAAACCCATAGTCTAATATGTTTTGTTTCCATGTTCTGCAATAGTCCTGCACCAACCGGGGGTTGTCCTTGGGTGCAATTGCATAGTGCATACAGGGATAATCGTCGGCTGGTGCCTTCTCTTCATTTAAAATTGTCTAAGGGGCCTCTGCGAGTTGGCTTCGGCTCCTCGTACGCCTTCCAAAGGACCGGGACCCCAGGGTCCCGAGATATGTCAAAGACAACATAATAATAAAGGAAATAATAATTACTTTATTGATATAAATCCTTACAATATGCTTAATATCTAGCTAAAGATTACAATAATTAAAGGCGCACAAAAGTATCTCATTATTAAGGCTGGTTCGTTCTTTGGCCAAAGAATTACTTAGCATTGCCATTCAACGTGGCAATGCTGCCAGTCTTCTGGGCACGTTTCCGGATGACATCAATGAGCGGACGATACATCGACGCCTTTTTATTTGTGGATGGGAAATCATCAAATGACTTCTCCCGCTCTGGGTGGAGCGGAAGGGCTTTTTTTTTTTTTTTGAGGGTGGGAAATCATCAAATAACTTCTCCCGCTCTGGGTGGAGCGGGAGGGCGTGTCAGACTTTTACTGACTAAAACGGGTGGGTTTTAGTCAGTAAAAGTCTGACACACACCCGTGTTCCTTCAGTTGCCTATGCCAGGGCCGCGGTAACCCCTTCAGACAACCCGTGACCCCAGCGGCGTCGGCCCTATTGGACCCCGTCACTTGCTGACATCTCTTTGAGGCGCGCGTGGAACACAACGCGCCGTCGACTCGGGCCTGGTCCTTACCGGACGGCAAGCTACCCGCTGCTCACCGTCCGCAGGCCCGCGCCTACGGTGGCCGGAAATGGCCCCGCGATTCCCAATAAATAATAAAATTATTATGAAAAGACGAATATGAAAGCCATTACCTCAAGCCCGTGTGCCATAAGCGATGGAAACTTGAACTAAAATCTCTAGGAAATACCCTTCAGGACTCCTAAATAGAGCCACCATGCATTTTCATGTTAGGTATCAAGGCCTCAGACCTACGAACTCAGACAGCAAAATAATGATGTGCCACTGAAAAACTTTTTATACATTTCTGAAGCAGACATACTGGCCATCATTTTGGTGTCATCATTGTTTCAAATAATTCATGACCATTTAAAAAGTCGTATAACAAAAAAAAAATTAGGGTGGCTCGAGGAGTTAGGAGTAAGTTAGGAGTACACTCCCGGACTTATTTTAAAGTCAATTATTTAGGTTGAGGGCACTCCGATGTTCACGTTCCGCATTTGTTTCATTTTAGACTGTGGATGGCTTCAGCAGCTCGTGATCTATCGAACTATCAATGGCGTCTAGTATCTAATGCCATCGCGTCCTGCTCGCTACCGATATTCGTCAAACTTGTCTTTGCCGAGGTAAGACTTGGTATATATCTTTCTGCTATTGTTTTCTTCGATTTTGTAAATAATTAATTATATGGTCAAATAGGGACCCCTTTTTTCGCATAATGTTTTTTTTTCCTATTATTCTTTGGCATAAGTGTTTTGCTATAATTGTTTTTGGTATAATGATACTTTAGCATAATTGGTTGTGGCATACAGTTTTTGTTGACATAACTATCTTGTAGGCTAATTTGTTTTGGTATAATTTGTATGTCGCATAATGTTACTTGCGGCGGGCCACCCCTAAGCCGCCAATATGTTTTACATAAGTACATATTAACAAAGGAGTTGTCCGCTTTTTCTATGGACGTTGGTTTTTTATTACTCAATAATTCCGATGAGTATGAGTTAAATATATTTGGATAGACAACCCAAAAACTAGTGGTTCTGGGTATATCGTACATTTTTAAACATCGCCAATTTTGAGAAAAATCGTGTTTTATTTTATTGTGAATTTAGTCGTAAGCAGAACAAGCCTTTCTGTGAACGTGAAACGTTAAAGTGAACACGCCCCAAAAAAAAATAGGTTACTTGTGAAAATTGACACAAGATACTGTCATTGTCACTGTCACTGTCAATCAATATTTGATGTAAGAGTATGAATGACACTATGACAATGTATACAAAACGTTAATTCAGATTATTTAAAATGTAATATTTTCAGTCAAAATTGTGTAGCATAATGCTTTTAAAACTGAAAGCGCACTTTATATTATGATTAAGGCTTCTTCGAATGTTCATGTCATGTGCAAGTTGCATTAAAATACTAAGACCCCGGTTGTCAAGATGTGTTTACGTAAGACCTTTCGGAGATGTACCGACGACCTTTACTGCCGATTATTTGTGCCCGACAAATACATCGGACACCGTCAGAGCCCTGGGTACAATCTGTTTGCGCAACTGCTATCCAAAACTGTTGCCAGAGCTGAATGTCCAGTCTGTCGTACTTTATAGATGCTAAATGCCATTCTGACAACACATCCTAATAGGGATCTTTTTGTGGATGAATGGAGTAAAATTATGTTTGTGAGGGAAAGTATGCAAGAGAGTCCACTGTTCCATGTTAGTTTTAAATTAAAAATTATATGCAACATAACTATATCTGTCAACATAAAAATTGTTTCTATGTTTTAATGTTATTGGTGTTGTTCCGTTTTAATTAACGATAAATAAATGTTTTAGCATAGTACACAGGCCACTGATCAAGAAAAATTTTTAATTACTTATGAGAATTCCTTTTTATGACTTGCACTCGAGATTGGAAGTGGATGCTACTTCTAAACTAAATTAATATCCTTTAATTGGATGCAAGTGTTGATAATTTTCCTGCCCTTATCTTAATTTGTTTGGAGTCTCGCAACATGTCTTCATCTTCCATACTTCTCTATTAGTCGTCATCTAGGTAGTCTCCCTTTCTATACATTTATCATCTTTCACGCAGTCCATCCATCGTTTTTTTGGTCTTCCTCGACTCGTATAGCCATCCACATTCATACTCAACACCAAACATTTTCCTCATTCCTCCACATCATAAATGCTCATACCATGACAACTTATTTCCACACAAGTTTTCAGTCACCGGTGTCACTTTGAGATTTCCTATTATATACTCATTTCTTATTCTATCCACTGGTGTAACCACACATCTTGCTTAGCATGCTCATCTCAGCTGCATGCAATTGCCTTTCATTCATTTCTTTTGTGGCTAAACAGTCAGTTAGGTTTTGTTATGAAATAAAACATTTTAAATATATAATGGTGGCGATACCAGGTCAGCCCGGAGCCCCACCATAATTAAACAATTGAAACATAATTACTAAATAAATGTAATTAAATTAATTCTATTATTAATTAGTGATCATGACCATGAGTCAGTAATTCAACAGTAGCTATTGTAAATAGACTTGGGACTTTACATAGCTCACTAGCATTTTGAGGTGTGAAATATTTGTTTACATTAAAATAATAAACCACTTATTTCAGCCTACAATGGCCCATAAACATGTTACAATCGAACATAAATACATTTAAAAAGTATAAAACAAACCTTATAATAATATTATAGCTTAAAACTTCACTTCACTAGCTTATCCTTGCGCTGACTTGTGATACTTTTCTGCGGAAGCGACTGAACGCCACGTCCTGCGGACAAGTCTTCTTCCATGACGACGGACAGATAACAATTTGGTAGTCGCACTACAAACGCCTTGAAGTCAATAAGTTAACTTGAAGTTGACGTTGCGGCGTGACTCTAGTAACTGCACCCTTGTCGTGTACCTCGTCTTCTGGCGCATATACTTCTCGATGTCCTCCGCCTTAGTGGTGGTGGTGTGTGTACACGGTGTGTTCGGTTTCGCGGCACGCAAGCTCACTTCGGGATCCGTAGGAGCTTTGCCGTAACGGTTCTTGTTGGTTCGCGATCGGCGCTTCCTCCTTTGCACTGTCACGAAACCCTCATCATCAGCCCTGTTTGACGGCTTTTTTTGCATAGTTTCTTAATTGGAGCGCGCGGTGATGCTAGCAAAATACTTTTATTTAGTTTCACCAGGACTGGAGACACTGACCTTTTCATGAACTCAACCAATGATTGGGTCAGTGGGTCGTCTTAGGGGCGGATTGAAATTGTGACCCATTGGCCCTCATCGTAATATAATTTTACCTATTATATAAAATAAAATATAAATTGAATACGACAGCGACAGTGACATATTATATGGAATAAAAATTCAACAACCACTGAATACATTATTTGTCCACTAACCGCCATCCATTCTATTTGGTCGTATTATTTCTTGATATTGACTGTCATATTCTGATAATTTTTAACATACCGATAACATTACATTTTGAGCATATGAGCTGTTTTCCTCTTATTGCTGAGAAAGAGAAGGAGGGAAGTTAGCTACACATACACTGATGTTGATACACTCTGTCTGTTTAGTTAAGCCGGATACAGACTTACGAAATGTAACATGCAATGTAACACGCAATGAATGAATTCCCATAGTGCTTGCGCGCACAAACCGTGCAAACGACGCGCACAAACAGAGCATTTCAACTCATGCGCGCCGCGATCCGCCATTTGTCAGTTTTTTCGCCGAACACAACCCTTTGTGCGCGCAGTGTGCACGGAGCGCCAGTGTGGACGGGTTGTGTGTGTCAAAGAGTAAAGTAAGTATAGAGAGAGTGTGTGTCTGTACTGCGAAACGCACGGTGGTATAGCTTAGAACAAAAGTAAGGGAAGCATAACCGGTCAGTTTAGGTGGGCTTCTGCTTTTGGAGATACACTACTCAAATAGATAGATTTTTAATTTACTCGAATAGTAATATCAAAAGTTAAACTTACTTATTGTAGTCCAGTAGACAAAAGAATATGCCCTTCGATAATTCCAAAGTTTTTTATTTTCGCGGAGTGGATTACTTTCGTGAATTCATTGCTATGTACAAAAATGCTAACAGTTTAGAGTTATGCTATAGGTATTAAGTAGGTATTTCCTATTATTTCGTGTTATAACAATAATATAAAATTTAAATTAAAATACTACACTGTTTCTTAATTAGTACCATCTAAAGTATATATTACTGAAAATGCTAACAGATAGGTACTGTGGAACAATGGAAATCTGAAAATGTCCTTTAACTCATTCAATAAAAAATTTAAGTTTTTCAAATCATTTCCTATACACTTAAAGGGATTAGTTATACCTTACAACAAAAGTTCTAACAGCTAAGTAATATGCTTCACAAGTAATTGTATTTTTACTTTGCAATTAGCGAAATATTGAATTTAAGTTTATAAATTTGCGCCCACATATTCGTGATAATAAGCTCTGCTACCATACAAAAGTTTCAACTTGTACGTGCTATGCCTTTTTGTTTAATAAATAAAATACAATTTGGATATTGTGGCGCGCGGTGTAAGTACGACAATTCGTGCAGCGCGACGCGGTGACAATCAGACCCACAGTCACTGCAAACGTGCACGCGGCTACACATCAAGCTATGCAAAACTGGACAAGTTTACACTGACCTCTCATTGTAAGGTAATCTTATGCAATGCGAGATCAGCTTATACTGGATATGTATAGCTTGATCTGAAGCCGTGCGTACCTACCTCTATTGAATGAGGCGCATAATCATTTCATTACAGTCACATCTCACAAATGACTAATACGAGTACAGTCAGCGTCAAAAATATCGGAACGAACAGACTGTTCAAAATGATCTCAAAAACTAAGAAAATTAAACTACTCAATTGGCTAAAGCTCTTGTCAGAATTACAGTGTAATATTATCGTATACTGTCTTCATTCTGAAAACAGTCTGTTCGTCCCGATATTATTGACGCTGATCCAATACAGTCGGTTATTTTTTCTGTTCCACTCCGTGACCGTGACTTCGCCCGCGCGTAATTATCAACAATTGTCAAAAATAGTCAAAATCCCGGATTCCGGGATTCACAGATTTAGAGTTCTGATTATAGGATCGAATGTATATTTATGTATTGATCGTCAAAATGTCGTGATTCCGGAATTGATAAATTAAGTATTTTTTTTACCATTACTGGCTTAGATTATCATAATCTAAGATTACTGGGTAACTTGTTTATCACTAAATTTTCACAGGGGATCATCTACTATGAACAACTTTCACTATGGCATCAACACGTAAATCACGAAAAATAAATCAGCTGGTCGAGTAGGTATTGAGCTTTTGTATCAAACATCGTAATTTTTTTCGTGATTTCAGAGTTGGTCCCATAATGAAAGCTGCTGAAACTGTAAATCCAAGATGGCGGCTGCGAATATTTTCAAATGTTTCGTTATGGGTGTCGTTTTCATTGGTTTCGAGGGTGTTAAGGCCGATAGTGACACTAAAATGTAAATCCAAGATGACGGCTGCGAATATTTTCTAATTTTTCGTCATGGGTGTCGTTTTTTTGGTTTTCGATAGTGTTAAAGCCGATAGTGATACTAAAATGTAAATCTAAGATGGTGGATGCGAATATTTTCTAATTTTTCGTTATGGGTGTCGTTTTCATTGTTTTCGGTGGTGTTAAAGCTGATAGTAACATTAAAATGTAAATCCAAGATGGCGGCTGCGAACATTATTAAATTTTTCTTCATGGGTGTCGTTTTCATGCTTTTCGAGGGTGTTAAAGCCAATAGTGACATTAAAATATAAATCCAAGATGGCCGGTGCGAACATTTTCAAATTTTTCGTCATAGGTGTCGTTTTCATGCTTTTCGAGAGTGTTAAAGCCGATAGTGACACTAAAATGTAAAGCCAAGATGGTGGATGCGAATATATTCTAATTTTTCGTCAAAGGTGTCGTTTTCATGGTTTTGGGGGCTGTTAAAGCCGATAGTGATGTTAAAATGTAAATACATGATGGCGGCTGCGAACATTTTTAAAATTTTCGTCACGGGTGTCGTGTTCATGATTTTCGAGGGTGTTAAAGCCGATAGTGACACTAAAATGTAAATGCAAGATAGCGCCTGCTTTAAAAATGTTGATGGTTTTTTAATTACTATCACACGTGTTTTCAGGTTGTTTGTAACGCGATACGCTGCACTGCCGCAGGGTTAGTTAAGTAGGCATCAGCCAAGCGTCACGCATTTTGACTCCTCTATCGGCTTTAGCACACTCTTAAACCATGACGGAAAATTTTCGCAGCCGCCATCTTGGATTTACATTTTAACGTCATTATCGGCTTTAACACCCTCGAAAACCATTAAAATGACACCCATGATAAAAAGCTTGAAAATTTTTGCAGCCGCCATCTTGGATTTACATTTTAACGTCACTATCGGCTATAACACCCTCAAAAACCATGAAAACGACACCCATGACGAAAAGTTTGAAAATTTTGCAGCCACCGTCTTGGATTTACATTTTAACGTGGCGTTAAAATGTAAATCGCCTTTGAAACCCTCGAAAAGCATGAAAACGACACCCATGACGAAAACTTTAATAATGTTCGCAGCCGCCATCTTGGATTTACATTTTAATGTTACTATCAGCTTTAACACCACCGAAAACCATGAAAACGACACTCATTGAGAAAAATTAGAAAATATTCGCATCCACCATCTTGGATTTACATTTTAGCGTCACTATCGGCTTTAACAGTCTCGAAAACCAAGAAAACGACACCCATGACGAAAAATTAGAAAAGATAGAAAATATTCGCAGCCGCCATCTTGGATTTACATTTTATTGTCACTATCGGCCTTAACACCCTCGAAAGCCATAAAAACGACACCCATGATAAAACATTTGAAAATATTCGCAGCCGCCATCTTGGATTTACAGTTTCAGCAGCTTTCACTATGGGACCAACTCTGAAATCACGAAAAAAATTACGATGTTTGATACAAAAGTTCAATACCTACTCGACCAGCTGATTTATTTTTCGTGATTTACGTGTTGATGCCATAGTGAAAGTTGTTCATGAGTAGAAGATTCCCTGTGAAAATTTACTGATAAAAAGTTATCCTCTAATACTCGTAGTAAAAAAATACTTAATTTATCAATTCCGGTATCCCGACATTTTGACGATCAATACAAAAGTAGGTACATTCCATATTAGCCAAAGCCTAAACGTAAGTAAATATACATTCGATTCTATAATCAGAACTTAAAAATTGTCGCTCCGGAATCCCGGGATTTTTTCGATATATAAGTGCAATCCATATTAACTAACATCTGCACTTAAGTAAATTATACATTCGATTCTATGATCAGAAGTCAAAATTTGTGAATCCCGGAATTTTTTTGATACAGAAGTGCAATCCATATTAGCCAACACCTGAACGCAAGTACCTAACTAAACATTCGATTCCAAAATAAGAACTTAAAAAGTGTCGTTCCGGAATCCCGGCATTTTCTCGATGTATAAGTGCAATCCATACTAACTAACATCTGAACTTAAGTACTTAAAACATTCGATTCTATAATTAGAAGTCAAAATTTGCCGATACCAGAATTCTGGGATCTTTCAATCCAAAAGCCCACTCCATACTTAGCCAACACCTCAACTTTAGGTTAATACGCATCCGATTATCCGATCTCTAGTAATAATGTAATGTCCCAAAACCCGGGAGATTAATTATAAAAAAATAAAAATAAAAAAGCCTTTTATTTCCAGTAAATTTACATTCCTTAAAATCTATGTATGTGTTAGTTTTGTTTAGTTCATTCTATGTTATTTATTTGTCTCTTACTTAGTATAATTTTATGTGTATCCTATGTATTATATCATAGTATTTATAGTTAGGTACTTCATTTTTTTATTTAATCTACAGGAACCCCAGAATGGGTGAAGGCCTCCTCCAGTGATGCCCATTTGACTTTGTCTTCAGCTACTTTTCTCCAGTTTGGACCAGCTATTGCTTTTATATCATCTTCCCATCTTGTAATAGGTCTACCTCTTGTTCTTTTGCCTAGTAGGCCATTCCAGAATGTTACTCTTTTGGGAGATTAATTATCCCGGAAAAAATGTTGTCCTAAAGAAGTCTCCACTGTTTGTCTCCGTTCCTCGAAGTTCTATTCCGTTCTTTATTTATTACCAGAGATCGTATGTTCGGACGCATATTTACCTAAAGTTGAGGTGTTGGCTCTATAGAGGAAAAATAGAATGGATTAGATGGGGTATAGGATATTGATAGTAGGAATTATAAATACAACTAGAACTTACTTGTTGGCTCCAATCGTCGTTATGTATTCTGGCAGCCCATAATATGGTCTCTTGTGTCTCTGATCGTCTAACTACAGAAACCTTTATTCGTTTGTCAGAGGAATATTTTTGTTGCGACTGGAACGTATGTCCTACTGGTGCGGTCATTTGTTTCTACGAGTATCTCAGATTGATTTACGCGGCTTGTTATGGAAAATAGTTATTCGCAATTTAAACAAAAGCCATAGCACATATATGTTGAAACTTTTGTATGGTAGTAGAGCTTATTGTCTCGAATGTTCAGGCGAAAATTTACAAACTTAAATTCAATATTTCGCTAATCGCAAAGTAAAAATACAATTACTTGTGAAGCCTGAACATTCTTGTGAAGCCTTGTGTTGTACTTAGCTGTTAGAACTTTTGTTGTAAGGTATAACTAATCCCTTTAAGTATATAGGAAATGATTTGAAAAACTTAAATTTTTTATTGAATGAGTTAAGGGACATTTTCAGATTTCCATTGTTCCACAGTATCTATCTGTTAGCATTTTCAGTAATATATACTTTAGATAGTATTAATTAAGAAACAGTGTAGTATTTTAATTTAAATTTTATATTATTGTTATAACACGAAATAATAGGAAATACCTACTTAATACCTATAGCATAACTCTAAACTGTTAGCATTTTTGTACATACTAGAGTAAAATTAGAAAATATTCGCAGCCGCCATCTTGGATTTACATTTTAGTGTCACTATCGGCCTTAACACCTTCGAAACCAATGAAAACGACACCCATGACGAAACATTTGAAAATATTCGCAGCCGCCATTTTGGATTTACAGTTTCAGCAGCTTTCATTATGGGACCAACTCTGAAATCACGAAAAAAATTACGATGTTTGATACAAAAGCTCAATACCTACTCGACCAGCTGATTTATTTTTCGTGATTTACGTGTTGATGCCATAGTGAAAGTTGTTCATAGTAGATGATCCCCTGTGAAAATTTAGTGATAAACAAGTTACCCAGTACCTAATGGTAAAAAAAATACTTAATTTATCAATTCCGGAATCACGACATTTTGACGATCAATACATAAATATACATTCGATCCTATAATCAGAACTCTAAATTTGTGAATCCCGGAATCCGGGATTTTGACTATTTTTGACAATTGTTGATAATTACGCGCGGGCGAAGTCACGGTCACGGAATGGAACAGAAAAAATAACTGACTGGATTGGATCAGCGTCAATAATATCGGGACGAACAGACTGTTTTCAGAATGAAGACAGTCTACGATAATATTACACTGTAATTCTGACAAGAGCTTTACACAATTGAGTAGTTTAATTTTCTTAGTTTTTGAGATCATTTTGAACAGTCTGTTCGTTCCGATATTTTTGACGCTGACTGTACTCGTATTAGTCATTTGTGAGATGTGACTGTAATGAAATGATTTTGCGCCTCATTCAATAGAGGTAGGTACGCACGGCTACAGATCAAGCTATACATATCCAGTATAAGCTGATCTCGCATTGTATAAGATTACCTTACAATGAGAGGTCAGTGTAAACTGGACATGCATAGCTTGATGTGTAGCCGCGTGCACGTTTGCAGTGAGTGTGGGTCTGATTGTCACCGCGTCGCGCTGCACGAATTGTCGTACCTACACCGCGCGCCACAATATCCAAATTGTATTTTATTTATTAAACAAAAAGGCATAGCACGTACAAGTTGAAACTTTTGTATGGTAGCAGAGCTTATTATCACGAATATGTGGGCGCAAATTTATAAACTTAAATTCAATATTTCGCTAATTGCAAAGTAAAAATACAATTACTTGTGAAGCATATTACTTAGCTGTTAGAACTTTTGTTGTAAGGTATAACTAATCCCTTTAAGTGTATAGGAAATGATTTGAAAAACTTAAATTTTTTATTGAATGAGTTAAAGGACATTTTCAGATTTCCATTGTTCCACAGTACCTATCTGTTAGCATTTTCAGTAATATATACTTTAGACAGTACTAATTAAGAAACAGTGTAGTATTTTAATTTAAATTTTATATCATTGTTATAACACGAAATAATAGGAAATACCTACTTAATACCTATAGCATAACTCTAAACTGTTAGCATTTTTGTACATAGCAATGAATTCACTATAGTTATCCACTCAGCGAAAATAAAAAACTTTAGAATTATCGAAGGGTAAATGGAAAAAATATTATATCTCTACTGGACTAATTGACAGATAGCGCTGTTCTCAAAATGTTCATGGGTTTAGTCTAAACTTATGTTCCATTTTACTCAGATTTTCTTATAATAACAACAATTTTTTTTCACAAATAAAAACAATTAAGGGGTTTTAAATTAATTGTGTTAACATACAGCGTTTGTTTTTATGGCTAAAATCATCCATTAACGCAACATTATTTTTTTAAACTGTTTTCATTAAGTGGAAAAAAAGGATCACAACTCGCGTAAACGTCAAATTTGTTTTTAAACAAAAATATTCCGTTGTCCGTTTTTCTCTTTCCGAGTGAATGGATGCGCTTCGATATATTTGTGGATTTTTCTTGACGACTTGGCTTGTATGGACATTGACGATTCTGCTTTTAAACGTTGACCTGGAAAAGTATTGGATACCGACGACATCGCTATATCTGATTGACCGTTGCATGAAAATCTGGACTGTTTACTTGTTTGCGAAACGCACTGATATTGTGTTGTCTAAAAACATGAACGCGAGCAAATGTTGTGTGCTGAACTGCAAAAACACTCGTAAGTACAAATAGTTACCTACCATAAACAACATCACTACGTCCTGTACGGCAGTATGATAACATGTGGAACAACATTCAGCATGTGGGTATACTTTAAAATAAAAGCACGCTGCCTCCTTCTACCTCCAGTAAGCAGAACAGCAACAAGGAAGAGATTGTGGTGGCGCCATATGTGAACTATATGGGTACCTATTAACAACTGCACACTGAATTAACTACATTACCAATTGAATATCAACATAGAGGAAAGCTACAGCTACTAGCTAAAGCTTGTACCTACCTAGCAGGAAATAATATAACCTTTGGTCTATTTTCAGGTCCAGATACTACTTTGCATAAGTTCCCCGATCCAGAAAAGGAGTTGGATAGATTCAATAGGTGGATATATGCAATTGGTGGGAATATATTAGTGATAGACCCCAAGTCTGTCTTTAAGAATGGAAGAGTCTGCCACTCACATTTTAATCCAAAATTCAACACTGCAAGCAAAAGACTCAGCAAAAATGCAGTTCCATCATTGTTTTTATCAGGTATGATAATCATTTTATGCAGTATGAAACTGTTTCTAGATAAACTGTTAGCAGAAACCCGCTAATGGTTTAAAACTTAAATTGCTCATAAAATATTAAACTCTTCTTGTAGGCCCGTAGTCTTTCATGTATGCCTAGTGCACATCAGCTGCCCCCTCACATATTCACATTCACAAACTAAAACTATAAGACAACCCTACTACTAATTATATATATATATATATAATTAGTAGTATGTTTTTTAATAATTATACTCAATTCTATTTCAGGTATCCGCTCTTCTTTGCAGTTACAAAATGTTACCAATATAACAACTAACCCGGAAAATATCTTTTCGGGTCAGGGATGTGTAAAAGTGTTGCAGCCAGCTGTTCTATCTCAAAATCAGCCTACTCCTTCAATACTTGAGCAACCTGCCCCATCAACATCTAAAGGTACACATTAGAATTATTTTATTGTTACAATAGATAGATGATTATTTTTCGCTATTTCAGTGTAAGTTCCATAGTAACAGCTGTTAACAGTAACTATTTTATTAGGGTTCCATACCAAAATGGTAAAAACCCTTATGATGCGACTCAGTCTATGTGTCTGTCTGTCACAGCTGGATATCTCAAGAACTACTAATGCTATCAACTTTTTTTTTTAAATCTTTATAAATTTATAGAGGGTTTGATCAGTATGACCATGTCACCCTCATAGGGGCATCCTATGTCTATCTACGCTTAAATCCTAGATGCACAATTTGGACAAGGGAGCAGCCAAGATACTATGTATTATACATACCAACATTAATAGAATTAAAACCATTTTCTATGAAATAGCTACTCCTCTCAACCTCGTTCCGGACACATTCCGCTAAAATATGAGTAGTATTCTCTACCTTACCACACTCAGAACAATTGGGCGAATCACTCTTTTTCATTAGAAAAGCGAAGCTATTCAACGGAATATTCCTGAACGTAGTCTGAAAGCAGTCACAGTCTCATTTCTATGCATATCTGCACCCACAAACCAAGGAAGTCTGGACAGGCTAACTTGAATGGTTCTATACCAAATTCCCTTACTTAGCGACCTCTCATCAAAGTATTCTTTCCATAATTCTAAACACTGTATTGCGGGTGTGTGTTTTATGAGCAGACAAATATCGGTCTACCCTCTTTATTGTTCGTTTTTTGCACTCAGTGCCACTACTACTACTACTTTGTTTGTTTGGTTGAACGCGCTAGTCTCAGCAACTACTGGTTCTTTTTGAAAAACTTTTAGTGTTAGGCGATGCGATGCGACGGGGTGGGTCGGGGGAACAAAAAATTTCACGCGGACGAAGTCACGGGCAGAAGCTAATATTTTAATAATTATACTCAATTCTATTTCAGGTATCCGCTCTTCTTTGCAGTTACAAAATGTTACCAATATAACAACCAATCCGGAAAATATCTTTTCGGGTCAGGGATGTGTAAAAGTGTTGCAGCCAGCTGTTCTATCTCAAAATCAGCCTACTCCTTCAATACTTGAGCAACCTGCCCCATCAACATCTAAAGGTACACATTAGAATTATTTTATTGTTACTATAGATAGATAGATGATTATTTTTCGCTATTTCAGTGTAAGTTCCATACTAACAGCTGTTAGCAGTAACTATTTTACTAGGGGTCCATACCAAAATGCTAAAAAGGAACCCTTATGGTGCGACTCAGTCTGTCTATCACAGCTGGATATCTCAAGAACTACTAATGCTATCAACTTGAAATTTGGAATAGTTTTAGATGATGCCCAACTATTTTGCAATTATGAAAGAAATAATTTTTTTTTTTTACAACAGGGACTGAAAGGGGGACTTAAAAATACTCTTCTTCTTCCTGTTCTTGTCCCATGTTACTTGGTGGGCGCAAAATGTTTTTCTCTTCCACTCTTCCCTGTTAACCATCACACTATCATTCAGTTTATTACAAACAGTTCAGTTTAGTTTCAGTTTTTTTTTATTGTTGTTTTTGGTTGTTTAGTTTGTTTATGGCCTGTGTCGCCTGAAATAAATAGTTTATTTATTTATTTATTATTACCATCACTACTATTCAGTTTTCCTATATTAAGTCATAATTTTGTATTTCCAGGCAAACAAAATGTCAAGAGAACGATCTTCAGAACTTTTGATTCCGACACTATTATGCTGAAGAATAAGATTAAAAAATTGCAAGGACAAAAGGATTCTGCAATGACAAGATTAAAGAAAGCTTTAAAACTGTCAGAAAATGTTACATTCAAGAAAGCACTCAGCAAATTTTCGTCAGCAGCAAATATATTCACAATGCTACAATTCCGGGAGGTAGGGAAACATAAATTAGGTTGCAGATTCACGAAGAATGAAAAAATTATGTCCTTAGCCCTATATAAGCAGGGACCTAGAGCCTACAGATGGCTAAGAAAATTTTTTGTACTACCTTCCCCACTAACACTTACCAGGATGATATCACGGGCTTCATTACACCCAGGTATCAACGAAAATTTATTTAACCAGTTAGAAAAAAAAGTGAAAAAAATGAAAGCAGCAGAAAAGCTATGCATATTACTTTTTGACGAAGTTGCACTTACCCCACACTTCGACTATAATAGAAGAACCGATTATGTGAGTGGTTTCGTTAATAATGGCACTAGAACATATGAAAAAATTGCAGACCATGCCCTGGTGTTCATGGTGAGAGGTGTTCAAAGGAATTATAAGCAGCCAATTTCGTACACATTTTGTGCAAGCACCACACCAGCTTTGGAGTTGGCAACACAAATAAAGCTTGTAATAAGAAGATTGCATGCAATTGGGCTAAAAGTTATAGCAACTGTATGTGACCAGGGTGCTACAAATGTAAGTGCAATTAATTGGCTTATCAGAGACACAATGGAAGGATACCTTAGACAAGAAAAAGTGCAGAAAAATAAAATATTTGAGGTAGACGGAGAAGAAGTGATTCCTCTTTATGATCCTCCTCACCTTATTAAAGGAATAAGAAACAATTTAATTACTAAAAATTTAAAATTTAAAATAGATGGCCAAGAAAAGACTGCTAAATGGGATCATGTTATACAACTATATAATGAAAATCCTGCTTATAAGGGGATAAGGCTGATGCCTAAATTGACCGACAGACATGTTGTCCCAAACAAAATTTCTAAGATGAAAGTCAAATGCGCCACACAGGTTTTCAGTCGCTCTGTTGCAGCAAATATGGGATATCTCGCAAGTCAGTACACATTAAAATTTATATTTCTTATATATGTTAATTTAAATAGCACTAAATGACTCCTTGAAAAATTTTAAAATTAAATTATAAAAATAAAATATTGTCATTTAGATTCAATAAGAGCCTATTTCACTTTGTTATACATAATTATGTTAATTTAAATAGCACTAAATGACTCCTTGACAAATTTTAAAATTAAATTATAAAAATAAAATATTGTCATTTAGATTCAATAAGAGCCTATTTCACTTTGTCCGAATAGATACTACTCACCAAATAAATTCAAAAATGGAACATAATTTGTATGAAATTATTTGCCAAGTAAGTTAATAGGAACTTAATCGTAGGTGGTGAAACAGGCCCGTAATGTAATCATTTATAGTTAACTAATTTATAAATGTAAATAAAAAATAATGTAATTATAATTTAACAAATTGATTAATTAAGTTGATGATGATGAATTTATCTTTCTTTTCCAGGTATGGGAATTCTGCCAAATGAATGCCAAGAAACAGCAGATTTACTTTTATTTTTCGACGATTTGTTCGACTCCGTTAACGGGAGCTACGAAAATTCAAAAAAAAGGGCAGGGAAACCTCTGCTTGGACCAGTAACTCCTAATTCAACTCACAAAACAGTGTGGGCTGAAGCAAAGAAAATTATAAGTAGTATGAAATATTGCGGTAATGGCAAATCTGGTACTGTACCATCAATTACCAATTGGTTGCAGACAATTGAAAATATTGAATATCTTGTCAATGTTTTATCTAAAAAGTATAACCTGACGTCTATATGGATGAGACATTTCAACCAAGACCCCCTAGAAAATTTTTTTGGCTGCATTCGAAGCCATGGTTATCGTAATACGTCGCCTTCGTGTGTTGGCTTCGAAGCAGCCTATGCTTCCTTATTAATTAATAATTTTAGTAGTACGCATTCGCCGGGGGCCAACTGTGAAGTTGATAACTGCATAAATTTTAAATCCCTCAAAAACCTCTTTTTTAAGAAACCTGAGACGTCAAGTTATATTATGGAAGTTGATTTTGATGATGTGAATAGTGACAATATCTTTGTAGATCTTGAAACAAAGACCCAAGACCCAAAGATAAAAGCACAATTAGAGTTTGTTACAGGATATGTATTGCGTAAATTAAAAGTAAAAAAATGCAAAAATTGCAAGGATTCATTTTATAATGAAAATAAAGAACATAGTTACCTTCGTTTTAGAGAATATTTTAGAAATAAAACGTGCCTTACATATCCTTCCATCTCACTTATCAAATGCTTCTCAAATATACAAGATGTTGTCACTAGTTTATTAAAAAAAGATTGTAAAAAGAAAAACATCCGACAATATATGAAAACAATATTTTCAGTTATATTATATTATAGTTTTATTAAATGCAACGACCACAAAATGCAATTAATTTCAAAAATTGAAGATTTGTGTATTAATTTCTTCATTTATAATTGGTGTAAAGACACAAATAAATTATTAAGTGGATCACGTAAAGATTACGATGTAGAAGACAGAATTCAGGAGTTGGCCTTCAATTATTGTACAAAAAGATTGAAATAAAGTATTCGACATTGTATCTAATGTTTTATTTTTAGTAACTAGGTATCACGTCTAATAAAAGGAAAGAAAATAGCACAATATAAATATATATTATATATATACCCATATTGCTTCACGGAATGTTGTATTTACTTGTTGCTAGAGGGCGCTATGAAATGTTCGAGTGACGTCTCTATCCTCCTATATAAATGTACTCTGTGGCGAAACGTTCTCGACAGACTGAGCTGAGCTATGTTCGCCGCGCGCATGCCGGAAACAGGATGCGAGTAGGTACGTGCTCGGTTCGTGCGCGTGCTGCGTCCACACTTATGAAATGCTCCTTTCATGTTACATTGCATGAGCATGTTACGTTGCAGCAGTCTGTACCCGGCTTTAGACCGACACGATCTCTCGAGATCACGCCTACGTTAGACTTTTCCAGTATAAGCTGATCTCTCATTGTATAGGATTTCTTTACAATAAGAGGTCAGTGTAAACTGGAAATGTATAGCTTGATGTGTAGCCGTGTGAACAGTATAGTCTGGGTATATGTAATTACCGATGTAATTACTCTGTACATATTACCACAAGCTTATGCATTCATCATATGCCTAGTTCGTAGACAGTAGAATTCACTGTCTTCGGCCTAGTTAGTCGAAATCTTAGTGGGTGGTGCACTAACAGAACGCAACTTTTCTGGCTCACTCTGTCATTGGCTAAAATTGATAGCGTCAGGGATTATATCCAATCAGCGTTTACTGCAGCCACTGCGCTGCGCGCGTTTCACAGACAAGTAATCCAGCAGATTTAAAGAGTATAAATGTTTTATGTGAAATACAAGATAATGAACCAATATTTAAATTACATGTATTGTATTTCATTTCAGTTTATTTTCGCTATAGATTATAGAGCAACAATCAATTATTATCAAATTATCAACATAACCTGGAAGCTGAATGAACTTCCAGTTTCATTGTTTTCAATTGTTTGGATTGTTATGATGGTTAATGGTTGTCCAACAAAGACTTTTCATCATGGTTACGTGAGCATCAAAATGATCGAAACAATGACATTATACATCTAAGGATCGAAATAAAGCTACGAGTAATTGTACTTTGTGTGACGTAACGCCTATGGCTGAAATCTCAGACCAACTATAAAGTTTATGGCTGAAATATGTGTTCTGAAAACATACAAGGACATTTTTCACTGATCGTACGGGAAGAATGAACTGCTCAAGAGGTAATGTATTCTTTAACACATTATAAGTTTTTTTTTTAAATATTTGTAACCGGGCTTCTGTTGAAAAAGTTTAAACAGCACTACTTTGCTCAAAGAACATACAGAAAAACGATACTGTGTCCATAAGACCATAACATATTATTTTGTTTTTAGGTAACAGATGGAGATTGCATTTGCCAAGAATGCATTGCACGAATGCACCTTTTACTGATATCACAAGCACAACATTAGTGACCCACAGCTCGGTCATCAATCAGTATGTGTGTGTTGTGGCGTTTCTATCTCAAGAAGAATAGGCAGACTATCTCGTCCCTTACCTGATGGTCATCCTAAGCGGGCTTATACAGATAGCATCATCAACCCCCCTCAGGTAAATATGTAAATTAAATATTTACACTTAATATATTAATACTGTATCTCTGATTACTGCAACATGCATAAATGAAAACTTGATTTCAGATCCCGGCTAATGCTCGATCATGTAATACCTGATGGCAAAGGGC
Source organism: Cosmia trapezina (assembly GCA_905163495.3). Taxonomy (NCBI): domain Eukaryota; kingdom Metazoa; phylum Arthropoda; class Insecta; order Lepidoptera; family Noctuidae; genus Cosmia; species Cosmia trapezina. Next base: position 16,191,496 of record LR991044.1, read on the forward strand.
TCATAACAATATTCACGAAGTGATGGAAACACCTAGAAAAGCCCAAGTGACTGATGACAGTTTGAAAATGAGCAGGGGATGGTAGTTTTACTTGTAGCGGGGGCAATACTTTTGGTTGGTGAGACGTTGGCGAGAAATTGTCCTGTGTATTTTTGTGCTTGCTAAATGTTTTTGAAATATAAAATATCACTAAGTGTGTATTGTTTCACTTCTGAACACCCATCACAATTATACTATAATAGCTTTTGCCCGCGGCTTCGCCCGCGCATGCATTATACTTAGGTATAAACCTTCCTCTTGAATCACTCTATCTATTAAAAAAAACCGCATCAAAATCCGTTGCGTAGTTTTAAAGATCTAAGCATATATAGGGACAGACAGACAGCGGGAAGCGACTTTATTTTATAATAAGTAGTGATGTAAACCAGAGATCCTAAGTGAAGGGGAAACTCAATTATCAACTGAAAAGCCAACACTACTAGTGACACAGTGTAGAAGTTAGAAACAGTCAGTTTAGACAGAAATAGTATAATATTTTAATAGGTCTTATGATGAATTGATGATTATAATTTATTAATAAATGAAATAGTTTTGTCCAGCTAAATGCTCAAATACCACATATGAAATAAAAAATATATTCCCCACCATGGATATGTCAGATGTAATTTTAGTTAGCTTAGGAATTTTCAATTTATACAGGTTTGCCGTTATTATTTGGAACTTATTCGGCCGAACAATACTTTTACTGTAGAAGTGAGATGTACAATTATTAAATATTCCAGGCATTTTGTCATTACATGAGACAGCTTTGATCAGACGAATAGAGTGTATAATAGTACACTATAATAGTAATATAATAGAGTGTATTACACATAGACAGAGACTAGTTGGCAAAATTGTATTTCTGATTGATATTGCTGTTGCAAAATTGCAACCTGGAAAATACTATTGGAAGCTGTGCGCATGTGATGACAATTGTCTGGTATCTTCGATGGGCTTGGCATCAAAATTATATAATTGTCTTCACTTGCTCAGACACTGAAAATTAAGAAAATTAATTAAATAATATTTAAAACAAAAAAATATTTTATTTCCATCAAAACTAACACTTGCGTCCAATTATAGCATGTTCCATTCAGTTTTTAAAAATAGCATATTTTGGAGTCTTTTCTTCAACTTCCGATCTCGACTCGCAAGCCATTTATAAGCAATTCTCCTACTTAATTAAAAAATGTTCTCGATCAATAGATACTATTATAATTTACTCCTGCTAAGCAACCCCTGTGGACTATGCTGAAACCTGAAACATGCACCATGACCATGACATGATGCACTTCTTGATAACCGGGATCTTAGTAAAATATTGCAACTTGCACGTGAACATTCGTAGTAGCCATAATCATTATAGTGCGCTTTTAGTTCTAAAAGGATTATGCTACACATTTTTGACTGAAAATATCTCATTCCATCTTATTCCTTAATATAAAAGGTAAAATAACGTTTTGTTTACATTGTCATATAGATTAACAGTAATGACATGACAGTATCTTATCTTGTGTCAATTTTGACAAGTTTCGTTTTTTTTTTTGAGTGTGTTCACTTCACTGACCTCTATTGTACACTTGCATGTTATAGGTCAGTGGTTCACATATAAAGGTTTATTCGTTTCAGGTCTCGTTTCTCAATAAAATAAAAAACGATTTTTCTCAAAATTGGCGATGTTTAAAAATGTACGAAATGCCCAGAACCACTACTTTTGGGGATGTCTATTCAAATATATTTAACTTATACTCATCGGAATTATTGAGTAATAAAAAACCACTTCTGGACAACTCCTTACAAAACTATTTTTTATGCATATTTGTTATGCCTATAGTAATTATGTTGTAATATCATTATGCGTAAATATATTTATGCTTTACTATGTTATGCTTAAACATTATTAGGATTAGAGATATTATGCTTTTAAAAAATTATGCGTAAGTTTTTGCGTAAATATTATTAAGATAAGCAATTCTATGCTACGTTTTAATGTCTTATATTTTATGCAAATGGATAGGGAACAGGTCAAATATAGGGTTATTTTAAATTAACTAGCTAAACTCCGCAGTAAACACGATACTTAAAATAAAAAGATTTGTTTATTTTTTTGCGAGGTTTCTGTTGTTATATTACTTAAAGTATGAATTGAGAAAAACTGTTTTCTTATGTTTTATCGTGTTTAGATATCGAAACCCATCACGGCTGTGAAGTTTACTAAAAAAAAACTGATTTTCAAAGTGGTTTCAAGTAGGTAGATATTGATACCCACATCGCGTCTACGGAGTTTAGCTAGAGAATTTAAGCTAACCCTGTATACTTTAACAACTCGATCTTCCTCATTCTCTTTCTAGGTGTGCAGATGGAGAAGTTACACAAAGCCTCAGGATACCCACTTGGCATCAACTGTCATGGATTCTATCATGATGTTGTTTGAAAGAATTGAGAAGCAGGTACATAATATAATCCCCAATACTAATATTACTTGCGGGGGAAAAGGAGAGGATTGTGGCTAAGTAACAGCCGCACGGATCAATCGATCAGGTTAAGCTACGCTTGCCGTAGTTGGTCCTTGGATGGGTGACCATCTTTACATATCGAGACCCCTACGTGCCTCGGAAAGCACGTTGTTAAGCCGGTGGTATTACTCAGTAACTGGGTTTTGGAAGTCAGACAGAAGCAGTTGCTCCATGTAAGACACTGGTATTCAGCTGCTTCTGGTTAGACTAGAAGCCAACATAGTTGGGAAAAGGCTAGGTAGATGAAATGTATGAAATAATAGAATATTCTTTTATTATTTGCTTTTTAACGAATTGCTTGTGTTTTTAAAGTAAGTGTAAGTAGTTACTTATAATAATAATAAAAGAAATAAGAGAAAGAAACCTCCTAACAATGCGCGCCGTGTCCAGAAGTTTCGCTTTCTGAATCAGAACCCTAGATCCAGCTGCCCAACGAGAGCCTCCTTACGTTTTGGTCGAGGCTCTTGGCAATTAAGCCATTGGCTGATACGACTATCGACACAATAATCGCTGAGTCCACATCCCACATGTCGACAACCTCGCGAGCCAAGTCAAGATACTTGATTTGTTTATCTAAAGGAAAGAAATAAAAAAAAAATTAAAAAAACATTATTATCGCCTATCTTAGAGTAATCTAACATATTACATATGCATCGTATTAATGTATTATTTATTGTATAATAGAACGGATATATTTTTATAACGTCCAGCACGGCCGTCTCCTGGTCTTCCACGCGCTCGCCTACATCACAGCCGCGCGCAGCGGTCTGTCAGAGACGGAACTTGAGGATCTGATCTCTCTGGATGACAAAGTGCTAGATGATGTGTACCAGTACCATTTACCACCAACAAGACGAATACCACCTTTGCTCTGGACTAGGTGAGTAGATTGTTATCAAGTCAAAAAGAGTTAAAATAAAATAAAAAAAATAGCCTTTATTTCCTCTGACCATATAACAAGTAATACCTACTAACTAACTAATAATAACATAGGTACTAATAATAGTATTTTTTGTCATATTGTTGCTAACGAAGGGTATAACTATATATATATATATATATATATATATATATATAAGGGGACAAAACATTTCTATCAATTATCAGCTACCAGGTCAGGCTGTCTTGATAATAGACTGTTCTAAAGTCAAAAAGAGGTAATGGAAATCAAATGTTCAGTAAAGGTATTTCCTAGAAGTGCGGTGACCGCATTTAACGGCCGCAGTAACAGCTGTCATGAAAATGATGACAGCGGTAATGATTTAAATTGTCAGAAAAAAAAAGAAATACATTTTTTGAAGCGGTAGGGTTCGCCCTACCGCTTCAAAAAATGTATTTCTTTTTTTTTAATTATTTTAATAGATTTTAATTATGCTAGATTTGCAAACCATATTTGTACGCCTCCTGGCATAACATAGCGCTCTGTTAATCAAACATAAGATCTGTATTTTTTTTTTTTTTACCTATGTTAACAAATAAAATAAATAAATAATAAATAAAAGTTAGTCGTGTTTCTGTTTCGGCTTGACACCTCTGACACAAAATGACGCAGTGACTTGACTTGACTGTCATGGAAAAGCTATTTAATAAATGTGTGAGCTCACTCTGCTCAGTATGGAAATCCCTCACGGTACCTAAGTACGGTGAGGGCAAAAGCGATTTAAATCTTTGGAGAGTGGTGTTTGAAAATGACAGATTTTCATGACGGATTCACTTTAATATTCAATAAGAAATATGTATTTTCAAAAAAAAAAATATATTTTCCGGGCCACCACAGCACATCCACTTAATTTTTTCTTTGTCGACTGTCTAACCAAAATATCACCATTATTTTAACTAAGTTTAACATACAAGGGGTACCTTTCAGGATCCGAAACGATCTTCCAAACTACCTATCAGAGCGTGAAGCAGACGGCGTCTCCGTGATGAACTGGTACCACAGGCAGTTCCGGGACACCGCGCGGGAGAGGTACTTCAAGAACATGAACATGGCCATGTACTTCCACTCCATGATTGCTGATTACTATCTGGGTAGGTATTTCTTTATCTTTATCACCATATAAGCTTCTTATGGCCTACAGTAGGTACTCTCTGAAGGACTCTTTGTGCAAATCAAACCCGATGTTTGTGAAACGAACTATTAAGAACCGGCCAAGTGCGAGTTGGACTCGCGCACGAAGGGTTCCGTAACATTATTTATTAAAATGGCAATAAAAATCACGTTTATTGTATGGAAGCCCGCCTTAAATATTTGTTTGATTTTAATTTAATTATTTATTTATAATGCGTCTACCTGTTGCCGTTACCAATATCTAGCAAAAACGAACAAAACAATCAGGTTCGTTGTATGGGAGCCCCCCTTAAATATTTATTTTATTCTCTTTTTTTGTGTTTGTTGTTATAGCGGCAACAGAAATACATCATCTCTGAAAATTTCAACTGTTTAACTATCGCGGTTCATGAGATACAGCCTGGTGACAGATGGATGGACAGCGCGCGCGGAGTCTTAATAATAGTGTCCAGTTTTACCCTTTTGGGCACGGAACCCTAAAAAGGGATTTTCTTTATCAGCACTTGTTATTGATTTTGGCAGAGGATCACTGCAACTATCCAGATATCTTCTCTAGAATAAGCTTTAATAAGACCGGGTTCATTAAAATCAACTTCACTCAGATAATCACACATCAATCTGCCTAGCCTTTTCCCAACGATGTTAGGGTAGGCTTCCAGTGGAACAGGATTCAGCTGAATACCGGTATTTTACATGGAGCGACTGCCTATCTGACCTCCACAACCCATTAACTGGGTAATACGATGCCTCTTGGTATGACTGGTTTGTCAGACTTTCGGGCTTCTAGCAACCCTTAACGACTGTCAAATATCCACGAATGACAGCTGGGACAAACGGCTTAACGTTCTTTCCGAGGCACGGAGGAGTCTCGGTATGTAAATATGGTCATCCATCCACTGACCAACCCCGGCAACGGAAGCTTAACCTGGGGCCGTATGACGTGAAAAAAGATCATGGGTCCATCATGGATCCGTTGAGAAAAAAGGATGGTGCTGTAGGTCGTACATAGCTTTGTCTCTCTCTCACACTGGAACCGTTCAACTTCTGCCCTGCTATAAGAGCTCATATAGTAAGCCCCCTGATGGATCGACCCATGCGACTATTATTACCTAGCCACGAGCTCCTTTCTTATGTCCTCCTTTCTATTTCTATAATTTGCTGATTACAGGTATATGGGGTGGTGGTATACCAAAGCCCTTCAAATATACAGAGATCCAGCGTCACCGCTTCAACCTGGCTGACAGAGAGGGAGTAGCAGACAGGAAGGTGCCTCTCCAGCCGCTGGTCTTCATGTCAGCTGATGGTGCCAATAGGAGATATAATTTGAGAAAGGTAAATATTATCAGGGAATGCAGCTATAATTTTATTTATTTGAAGTGTAAAACCTACAAACCTACTTCATCATTTGCCTAGCCTTTTCCCAACTATGTTGGGGTACCGCTTCCAGTGTAACCGAATGCAGCTGAATACTAGTATGGAGAAACTGCCTATTTGACCTTCACAACTCAGTTACTGGCCAATACGATACTCCTTGGTAAAACTGGTTGTCACACAACACTATTTACAGAAATAAAATCACTTATCATTTAATTAGAAATGATCGAAGGAACAAAACCTGTTTTGGAGAACGTTTCTAATGTAAGGTAGCTAAAACATTTTTTAAAGAAATTCTCGACTTGCATCTTGTACGACCAACCGCACTTGTAAACCGCAATATTGTCATTGGTAACACTAGAACTACAAAAACTATCTTTCATCATTAATTTCAGCCGACAAACGTCCACTGCTGGATATAGGCTTCCCTCAAACACCGCCACTTCGACCGGTTCTGTGGTTCAGCGGATTCCTGCGGCCTTCACAAGGTCATCGGTCCACCTTGTGGGAGTCCTATAACTATAATTACTGCAACGACATAAAAGCAGTTTTACCATGCATGGGCGTTTGACTGTAGTTTACAGACCTTGATGGTGCATCTAGCAATAATGTCTGCAGATTTTTTATGTAACCCTATGCGTAAATATGCCTAAGTAAAAGCGATCACACAGCTCTTAAATAAAATAGCTGCTTTTCTTGAAATCAGTCTCTCTGTCATAGGCGAGGTTTCCGCACTTAGTCCTTCATGTGGACCATTGTGCATCTCTAGACTCAGATTCTAATAATAGGTAGAAAACCGAAAACCTCTAGACTCGGTTTTCTACCTATTATAACCTTGGCTGTTAACTTTCTAGTGACACTCCTCTTAAATGCTGTTAGATTGGAAATAGAACCCATGGCTGAACGCTGACCCCCAACATACAGGTCGCCTACTTTGGGGGTTAGGATCAGATTTGTGGCAACATATTCGCGTGCTATTTTATGATGACTAGCTTGTAACATATATTTCTTAGTGTCAAATAAATATTTTTATCATTTTTTATTATTAGAATCTGGGAAACGAACTGAGTCTAAGATCATGTTCACTGTCTTATTTCCAGTTTGGCGAGCTGCCATTCCACTTGGTCCGCTCCAAGCGGTTCACAGACTTGTACGCTGAAGTGCTGTTCAACTACGAATGGCTCCATGCCAAGCTGAACTGCTGTCCTCTGCAAGCTGTGCTGGCAGACTTTGAAGACGCTAAGCTGCATGTTAATAAGGATGCTGTCAGGTAGATTTTCATGAAATGCATACAATGTGTAAAAATACGGGTGGTCGAAAAACTATCTGGTCGAAAATAGCTCTTCATCATTATTCACCAGAGAGACGTCTACTGCTGGACATAGATCTCTCCCAAACATCGCCATATCGACCGGTTCTATGCTTTTTCCATTCATAAAACAATGTAAACCTCCAGTGTGTAAGGCAACTAGAAGGTAGAAAGATTTATCTTCTCTCTAATAATTGTCACAGTCCTGCTGATATCACTTCCTCATTAATAATTGTTTCTTGAAAAAAAAATTTTATTTGAAACTCCGAAAAACAAGTGATTTTTTTTTTATATTTTATTGTTCTGGATATCATCTAGCACCAGAGTCCTTGTCAAGACGAATCAAACGAGCCCAAACTCGATAGGGTTGCGTCGTTTTATTACTGAGTTCTCATGGCTACCTTCCAGTTCTCATGGCTACCTTCCAGTTTCATCATCAAATTAGCTCCATGTTATAATAATATTGCATTACGATATACGATTTACACTATGCATGTAAAATTTCTGCTCAATCAGAAACCGGAAAGTGGGTCAAATTTAACTTGCAAGATTAGATTAAAGACAGACAGACACTGGGACAGGTGAAACTAAATAAAAGCTTGCAACAAATAAACAAATGGACTCTACAACATTACGGGAAGAAATTTTCAAGGTCTAACTACAGTTTCAAATTCCAGAGAGCTCATGCTAGTAGCCGACGCGCTTCGCCTGGGTGGAGCCATCCTTGGCACGCACTCCGACATGCTGGCGCCGCAGCTGGTGGGGCGCCTGCTGCCCGAGGCGCCGCACAACCCCGCCATAGCGTCGCTCCTGAAGCAGTGCGTTAGCAATGGGAAGTCGCACTGCGCGCTTCTGCCTTCGCATCATTGTTTGCATACTCCTGGTGGACCTTTGAAGGTAGGTTAAGGAATTGCAATGGTATCTGCAGAAGGCAACTTTGTGTGAAGTATGAATCATAAAGGCGATCACGTGATTTACCTTAAAATCTTTATTTTGAGACCAAATTATATCTTACAAAGATTGTCAAAAAAGTATTAGAACATGTGGAACAGGGTGTAAAGGTCCTCCTCCACAGCATTATCATCCTATCATCCTCATCATTTTGTGTAAATACTTTTTCTTTCTTTCTTTTCTACGGAAAAGTGGTCTACTGCCCTACGGTCGATGTCGGGATGTTGTATATACGCTAGTCACGCGGTAAACTCTGCTTGCGTGATGTAGGATTTATGACAGTTTGTGATGCGTAGTTCTCATGTGACGTTAGATGCCGCCACAATATTATAGTGACATCCACAGTTTGAAATAATGGATATAATGATACTATTTCGTATGAATCAGAGCCTTACGATTGAGTTTTCGTGGGTTGGCTAATAAAACGGATAAGGAAGGCTTCATTAAAAAGAAAGCAGCTGGCAGTCCCTTTACTCAAAAAAAAAATCTTTATCTGCTAAAATGTTTTGAGAATATTCGTGAAATTTTATTCTTCGTAGAAATCTGAGGAAATAAAGCTAATAAAACTTTCTAACAGTCGTATTTATAGTCAAGTAATTACTTAAGTAAAAGTAATTACTCAAGCAATGACCGCTGTCAAGGAGACATCTGTGCAAGTTTGCTCCGTAAATAAATTGCTTTAATTCGTGTTTAAAGTTGTTCTCTAAAGTTGAATGTATATAATTTACAAAGCTGTGTTAGTGACAATTCTAGTGGTGTAATAAAAATTAAATTCTAACAAGTAACACCGGAGATATAAGCAAATACTTTTTAAAATTATTAGTTTACCGTCTTAAACCCTGACCTACGACAACCCGCGCGACGCCCGCTGCTGTGAGTCATCGCCATCGCGCTCGCTACCAGTCGACGCTGTGTACGGTTTTGCAAATATCTACCTACTGCGGACCGCACAAGGATGGCATCTGGGGAAGTTCGGTGTGCGGGCTGCCGCTGTGAAGTAAGCGAAGACGGCCCGTATATGAAATGCGCAAATTGTAAGCAGATTTTTGATATTATGTGTGCGAAGTTTTCTACAGGTGTATTTAACACTTTGTCGGTGGCATTTAAGATGTCTTGGATCTGTGTGGAATGCCATAGTAGGCAACCAAAACGAGATAATTCTAATACTCCAGTGCGTCAACACCTTATGCAAGAAGATCCAAATGTGGCTAGCGATCGCCGCGACATATCAATGCAGACTTCTGATAACGTGACTGTTCGTACTAAGACTCGATATGCAAAATCTGTTACCGAAAACAAAGGCGAAAATATTTCGGTTAATAATTTGAAGGATTCCATTTTGCGGGAATTAAAAAACCTACAAGTTGATTTTGAAGTGCAGCTAGTCAGCAAAATTAATAAACTACTTATTGAACAATTTTTGACATTCAAAACTGAATTTATGGACAAGATTAATTTGATATCAGATAAGGTTTCACAATTAGAGGAACAATACAAGTCAACCATAAATAAGGCTGGCGGAGCACCGCAAACCAAAAACACGGCGTCTAAAAAAAACTCGACGTCTAGCAGTAACACAACATGTCCAACTCCCGAAAATAAACTAGCTTCAAAAATTAAGCCTCCTAAGCAGAAACCTCAACCAAACACCAAGTCTCTCGGAGTTGATACAGACCCATCTGTGGCTTCTGTCCGCGGTACAGTTTCGTCTGTGGCTCCTGTACTCGGTGCTTACAAGGTCATACAGGTAGAATCTTCTGCATCGGCCTCTACTATGAATAGCCATGACTGTGAAGGCACCGATGAAGGAGACTGGGAAGAAGTAAAGCGCAGGAGGTCGCGATCATCGCTTCCCGGGGTACTCAGAGGTACCGCTGCGCCTGGCTCTACGATGTTGCATGCTGCTGAGAGGCGAAGATACTTGCACCTCTATTACGTGCGGGAAGGTACTGAAGTTGAGCAAGTAAGTGAGCATCTTAACTCAATATGTGGCAGTGGCGAATGCTCGGTTGAAAAGCTGAAATCTCGTGGACACTACTCGTCTTTTAAGCTTGGAGTTCCATTGAAGTATGCCGAAAATATAATGTCAACTGAGAATTGGGCTGAAGACATATGTGTTAAGCCATGGCGGCAGAACTTTCGTGCCAAAAACAATAACTATCAAGTGTCGAACGCGATTGCTTGAGATGAAAATGTGCTATCAAAATGTTCGTGGCCTAAGGACGAAGACTAATACGTTTCTTAATAATGTTGCGCAATGTGAATATGATATAATAGCATTAACTGAGACCTTTCTTACGAGCTCCGTGTGTGACAGTGAACTTTTTCCTCCGGGCTTTCATGTAGTACGTAAAGATAGAGCAGGTGACAGGGGGTGGGGAGGAGTTCTGCTTGCGTTTCGTGATTATTATAATGTAAAAATAGTTACCGACATTGTTAATATGACTGACGACAAAGAATTAATTTTCGTTATTGTGACTTATAGAAATGTAAAATTTTTATGTTGTGTCGTGTATTTGCCTCCTAACTATAAAGATGAGCAATATTTGAATGTTTTGACATGTATAGAAAATGCGATTTGTACTTACCCTGACATGAATGTTCTAATCCTAGGTGACTTTAATTTGAACTCTTGCAGTGCCAATGTCAAGACTAATTTTGATTTCTTTTGTGACTTTTGCTCGCTAAAGCAATATAACGCAGTTTTAAATAATCGCGGTGGTATGCTGGATCTCGTGCTGGGCAATTTTGAAACCGATCAGATAGCGGTATCCCTTGGTGAAGATCCTCTTGTAAATATTGACCAGTACCATCCTATGCTCGATATAATTGTAACATTTCCGAGCATTGGGATATCATCTATGGTGCCATCTCCGCATCCAGTGACACCTCGCTCGGAAACCAGTCCAGATTGGAACTGGCGCAAGGCAGATTTCCAGGGTTTGTATGGGGCATTGATGGAACTAGACTGGTCCGAATTGTTAGCAATAAGCGATATCAACAATGCTGTTCAGTTGTTTTACGATAAGTTAAATGAATGCATAGGTCAGTTTGTACCCTTAAAAAAACAAGTAGAGTATAATCGGCGTTACGTATATCCGAAATGGTACAACGCAGAAATAATAAAAAATATACAAAATAAACACTTTCATCACAAGAGATTTAAGGAAGAAGGTAAAGATTTCAACAAGGCAATGTTTATATATTATAGAGGTAGAGTGAAAAAATTGATTGATTGTGAATATCGGAAATATATGACAGTGCTACAAAAAAATATCATTGACGATCCGATACAATTTTGGAAATATGTTAAAGACAAGAAAAAGAATAGGAGGTATATAGACACATATACATATGATAAGACTGAAGTGAAGGATCAAGCAGCAGCCGATGCCTTTGCCAGCTATTTTGCGTCCGTGTTTCATGCAGATAAACCTGTATTGAACCCGGATATAGCTGCTAAAGCTGCACATAAGTATCGGGATGCAGCGTCCGTTTCGGTCGCAGCAGTTGATGAGGTCGATCTGAGTAAGGCAGTGAGGCGCCTCAAGCCGCGATCATCTGGTGGACCTGATGGTATTCCTGTATTTCTTGCTAAGGATTGTATCTCGGTTCTTGCGGGGCCTCTACTGTATCTTTACAATCTTTCACTGACACAGTCGAGATATCCTGAAAGCTGGAAGTTATCCAGGGTCACTCCTGTTCCTAAAGGTGATGGAGGCACGAATGTTTCTTCATACAGACCAATTGCAGTACTATCTGTTTTTGCTAAGATCTTTGAGGCTATTCTAAGTGTTCGCATTAATAGCCAAATCTGTCACCAACTACATAGCAGTCAGCATGGGTTTCGTAGCGCTCGCTCCACCACTACCAACTTGGTCGCGCATGTAGACTATGTCTGCTCGCAAATGGATAGGCGTAAGCAGGTCGATGCAGCTTACTTTGACTTCCAAAAAGCCTTCGACTTGGTGGACAATGATATACTGCTGGAAAAATTGGCTATTATTGGATTCACGCCAAAGCTCCTCAAATTCTTTTCCTGTTACCTAAGTAATCGTAGTCAATATGTGCGATTAAAAGGATATGATTCAAGAATCTACTTCACTAGGTCAGGAGTGAGTCAGGGTAGTACGGTGGGACCTTTGCTATTTGTGATATTTATAAATGACTTACCGGATGTTGTTTTGACCTCCGAGTGTCTCCTATTTGCGGATGATCTAAAGATAAGTTTGGGTGTCGACACCGAGGCTGACGCGGTGGCATTACAGAGAGATATTGACGCGGTATCTAAATGGAGTCATGACAACCACCTTCCATTTAATAATCTCAAATGTAAAATGATAACTTTTTCACGAAAATCACTGCCGATGATTATTGATTATAATTTAGCTGACGCTCCTTTGGATAGAGTTTATGAGATTAGGGATTTAGGATTAGAGTTAGATTGTAAATTAGACTTCCACACGCACGTTACCAAAATTTGTAAGTCTGCACACAAAACGTTAGGGTTTGTTATGAGGACTGCATCACAGTTCGATAACATAGGGGTTGCAAAAGTATTATACAATGCTTATGTACGCAGTAAACTTGAGTATGGAGCTGTTGTTTGGAATCCTTATGAGGAAAAGTATGCTCTAATGGTTGAAAAAATACAACGTAAATTTGCTAGATGGGTATACAAGAAACAGTACGGATACTATCCCTACCTATATCCTTCTTTATTTGTCTTGGGAATGGTGGACATGGAAACGTTAAAATTTAGAAGGGCTATGTCTCAAGTTGCGCAATATCTGTCGATAATTCGTCACAAAGTCGATAGTCCCCAAATACTAGAGCGAGTCCGTATCTTGGTTCCCCGGAACATACCAATGGACTCGGAGGGTCAGGTAGCGCCGCGCCGCCGCCCGCGGCTGCTGGAGCTGCCCGCCGCGCGCACCGAGCGCGGGCGACACGCGCCTACCAACCGCGTACTCCGCACTATCGGGGACATACTTGCTCAGCACCACGAACTGGACTTATTTGCCGATGGATTGGGACATTTGTATAATAAATTTCGTATAATTTTAAATGACATATTATAGTCATACATAATAACTGAGTTGAATTGATCACTATTAGTTGACACTAAACTGACATTATATTAATTGACACTAAACTGACATTATATGTATAAATTGACACTAAACTGACATTATATTATGCTGCTTATATTCGTCGTTGTAATCTAATTTTTATTATTATTTATAGACATGGGCATTATTGCTATTTTATAAAATTGAATTGTAAGGAAATTAATCCTATGAGCGTTTTGGATGGTATGTCTGTTAGCTCGTAAGACCAATTGAAATAAATAAATAAATAAATAAATAAATAAATAAATAAATAAATAAGCAATGACTTTCTTTCTATATATTAGTAATTGCTTGAAGTTAGAACTGTCAAAGCTTAGAATTATTAGCCAAGTGATAGTCACCATTTTCATTACTTAAGAATTCTACCCTCAAGTATGAAATTACTTAGTAGCAAGTAATTTATACTATTTCAATACTATCATCTACATCTAAAATACTAGAAAAGTTAATTAACAATAGGTTAATGAAGTATTTAGAGTCTAAAGCCATCCTCTCGGATAAACAATTTGGTTTTAGACCAAAATTATCCACAACTGATGCTGTACAAGATATGACCGATGATATATCTCAAGAACTACACAAAGGCAATCATTCAATTGGTATTTTTCTTGACCTAGCAAAAGCTTTTGATACCGTATCTATTCCTATCTTGTTGAATAAGCTCGAGAAAATAGGTATTCGAGGAAAGCAGCTTAATCTTTTTGCAGACTATCTAAATAACCGCTGTCAATGTTTGAAAATTGATAATTTTACTAGCTCAGAACTAAAAAATACTTCTTTTGGGGTCCCGCAAGGAAGTATATTAGGTCCAACCTTATTTCTTATTTATATAAATGACCTCTGCAGTCTCAATCTAAATTCGGGTAAAATAATATCATATGCTGATGATACTATACTCCTGTTCTCCGCAAATACATTACTTGAAGTTTGGTTATGTGCACAGCAAGGTTTCAATATAGTTAATCGATGGTTACAACATAACTTATTCACATTAAATGCTGACAAAACTAAATACATACGCTTTTCCTTACGCAACTCAAAGCCATCTATAATAATTCCAAATATTCATGCACATGTTTGTAACACAGCTGCAAACTCGAAATGTAATTGCCCAATCATCATTAATACGAAAACTATTAAATATCTTGGAGTAATTATAGATGCTACTCTTACATTTAAAAATCACATTGACCTATTATGCAGTAGAGTCCGTAAATTGATGTTCATTTTCAAGAAAATTCGTCCTTTTGCCGACTCTAAGGTGATAAAACAGGTATATTATGCTTTGTGTCAATCGATCATTACATATTGCATTACCTCATGGGGAGGAGCGGCTAAAACAGTTTTGCTACCATTGGAGCGCACTCAAAGAGCTGTATTGAAAGTATCCACATTCCGGCCTATCCTATTCCAGACCCAACTTTTATATCAATCTTACAATGTTCTGACAGTGCGGCAGTTATTTATTATGTATACTTTATTAAAACAGCACTCTAAATTGCCTTACAATAGAGTTGTCACTGATAAAAGACGTAAAGATATCTGTATGGATAATTATAGATTAAGGCATTCTTTTATGTATAGATTTTTTATATTCTTAGGACCATTTCTTTACAATAAAGTAAACGCAATTTTGTCTATGTCTGCATTAAACACGGTACATTGCAAAAATGTAATTAAAACTTGGTTACAAAAATTGTCTTATGACGACACAGAAAATTTACTGCTTGTTTTAAGTTAAATATTATTTTTAATTCAATGTTTTCATTTCATTAGTCTGTTATGTTATTCATTATTTATATATTATCATTAATCTTAGGAAATATTTATGTAAAGTAATTTGCACTTATGATACCTGAGATACAGGTTTATCCTAGTTCAGGTTAATCCCATTATTATATACCTACCATTTTAGTTTAAGCCTTAATATTGTAAATATGCATTATTTAAATGAATAAATAAATTACTCAAGTAATTACTTTGATTATAAATACGAGCCTAAGTGCTTCATATAATGTGCTTTCATTTATGAACGTTTCTGAAATAAAGCCACACGAAAAATGAGGTTCTTCTTTAGGATAGTAAATAAACCTTTAAAATCTTATTCCAGTACTCCTTAGAAGGTCACCAGTTCGCAGTTTTCGCGTTCCGGCTGAGCTCTGACAAACGCTACGTGGTCTCCATCTCCAGCCGAGTCATATCCTGGGACTTGTCCACTTCAGACCTGGCCAGAGACCTCTGTCCTCAACTCGAAGGCATCATGCAGAACTTGGAGTTGTCACCAGATAATAAATGGGCTGCTGCTTCTACTAATAATTCTGTTGTGAGTTTGTCTATCATTTTCTTTGTATGTTTTCTGTTTAAGGGTTTTGATGAGGTTCCTTTTTACAGTCGATGCTCCTGAACATGCTGACCAGTGAATACGTCACGATTGAAAACCCTCTTGATGAGGGTAAGTAAAGTCTTTAACTCGGTAGTTACCTTATCACTTCATCACGTTTTCACATCCTTAACTCCTTTGGAGTTGCAAGTCAACCAACTTTGTTCAAGAATATCCGTTTCCATTAACCAACCAGCCAACCTTTCCAGTAACCTCCCGTTTATTTTTGTTATCTGCCAATACAATAAGATTTTCTACCAGGTTATAAATATTATCATCCCATCTCTACTAGACCTACACAGATCCCCCAAGTTTTTAAACAAAATTTTGGAAAGTATAACTGAAATTAACGTAAACGCACCCATTACCGCCAGTTTAAGCGGAGTTCAGATTGATATCCAAAAAATAAGCACATTCTTAATATGTGGCTTCAATAAAAATAATTTTTCAAGCACTGAAATTATCGATTTTTTTAGTTATGTGTAAGAACAGATAATCAAAGAATTACTTAAAAAATTAAAAATTAAATAAAAGGAAAAAGGGTCATGTCCCTATCACCGACTCAAAATATCGGGTGTGTGCCTAATACCGTTTATGTGACACCTAATACCGACCACTAAATAAATGGAACCGTTAAAGTTAAATAAAAATGCTCGTGTATATTGCACTGTTTATATAAATGCTCCAACACAGTACAGAATGCTATCAACACTTAACAATTATATGTATTCTTAAAACAGTATATTCTTAACAGCGTTAACTCAATAAAAAATACCATATTTATACGAATTATGTATAACAAATTACCAAAGGCCAGCATTGATTATAACTACTAAAATATATAACCAATGGGGGCATTTGGTATTATACAAGAGTAAATGGCATTATAGAATCTTAGTAAAAATGTAACATAGTCATATAAAATTACAATAACATTTATGAGGCGGCTTACCGTCCACTAGCGCCGCTAATTGAAAAAGTATGATAACTCGTACCTAAATAGAATAAAAAATACAAAATGTGGTCTATTAAAACAGTAGAAAAGGCATTTGACTGTAAACCGCCTCTTAAGTTTAGTAGTGGTACAAGTAGATCGGTAATAGGTTTTCTTAAAGGAAATCGTATAACCTATTACCGACCCAAGGGAATGTGTATCAATTGTGTAAATACATGTGATTTTTTACATGTATATGATTTTAAGTGGTGCGGTTGCTAAAAATATTTAATAATAATGATATTTCAACTATAAAAATACACTATTTAAAAATTATACCTCCTTTATTCATCAAAATATTTACATAAGAACAAAGTTAGTGTATACGGCTACTAAAGCTCTTGAATATATGGCGTTAATTGCTCAACTATAAGTTAACATACTAAGGAACTGAGTTAGTATAGCCTCCTGCCTATTAATTTATGCATTTTAACAAAAATCATGGCACACAAAAAATACGACAAGTACTTATCAGCGACATGGGTCGACAATAGGAATAAAATTGTGATTTTTGTTCCTATTACCGCCTATTTTTAATATTGAATTTTAAGCAAAATAAAATAGTATCTCATTAAAATGAATCATTACTTGTGTTCCTGAAAGTATCAAAAATGCATCAAAAGAACTAGAAGTTACATTAAAATGCTTGACGATTATAATCTTCTGCTAAAAAAGAAACAAGAGTACTTACGCCATCGGGAATACCACACTATGGAAAATGCACTAAGGTCGGTCCACGGACGAACTGAGCAATTATTATTTAAATCGTCGAGTTACGCACACAAACAAGAGATAAACATTTGCAATACAAATACATCTACTTTTTTTTAAAGCAACCAATTGTGTAGCTTTAATACATGACATAAAAATGATAGTGTTCTGAATAGGGCGGTAATGAGCGCGGATTTTAAGGGCGAGCGCGCATTGCGGTGCGTTTTTCTAACGCATAATCTGTGAAGTATGGAATGTCTTTGAAGTGCGCGCACTGCGGTTATGCATTTTGTTACCGTAGGCCCCGCCCAGTGCGGCAGAACTACCGGAAACGCACCGCAGTGCGCTCTCGCTCTTACGGGTCGTTATTAGGTGCGTTTACGTTAAATTCTTAAATTTCTAGGAGTGAAAACTTTTGGATGCTTCAATGTACAAACTACTCGGTCAGTTTCAGTATTTTAATACTCTTTTCCACCAAAAGGTGAAACAGTCCGTGGCGTGTACGTCCTGAACCACCACATGTTTATCTACGGCCCTCACTCCTGGGTGCAGTACAGCATGCGTGGAGAGCACGAGCAGACCTTACCTGCGCCAGACACAGCACCTTATGATGACGTCAGCTGGGAGATACTTTGTGAGTATGATCATCATTAATCATCATTACCAAATGAAGTCCACTGCTGGACAAAGGCCATCACGACAACGACCGTTCGTGTACTTCTCGCATCCAGTTGATTCCCGCAAACTTCACCAGTTCATCGGTCCAGCTTGTGGAGAGTCCTAACCTCGCTGCACTTTCCGCTACGCGGTCGATACTTCGGAACTTTTTAACCTCATCGGCCAACCGTTCTGCGAGAAAAATGACCTGCCGCATAGGTTTGGGTAATTCTTCAAGTTTTAACTGTTTGTGAAGTCACCATTGCACTTGCAAACTTGAAGTCCTTCGGTTCGAGTGGTTTGGCCCTCTACAATCAATCTGCCTAGCGTTTTCCCAACAATGTTGGGGTCGGCTTCCAGTCTAGCCGGATGCAGCTGAATACCAGTATTTTACATGGAGCGACAGAATCTGAACTCCACAACCCAGTAACTGTTTAATAGCATAACCCTTGGTAAGACTGGCTGTCAGACTTTCGGGCTTCTGACGACCCGTAGCGACTGTCAAAGATCCACGAATGACAGCCGGGACCAACGGCTTAACGTGATTTCCGAGGCACGAAGGAGTCTCGGTATTTATAGATGTCCACCCATCCACGATGGATCGACCCATGCGGCTGTTATAACTTAGCCACGAGCTCTTCCTCGAGCGGGTTGTCCCTCTACATTACTTATACTTTTTTTTGCAGCAATGGAATTTCGTGACTTAGAGAACTTCCTGCTAGTAATGTGGAGTGGAGACCTGGATGAGGACCGACTTCTGGTGCAGTTCTGCAAGAATGGCGAGTGGATGAAGCCGTTAAGGTGCCGCGGAGCTCTGGCTATGAACAAGCATTGGACCCGGATTTATACCAGTGATCCTGAGAGGGGGTATCAGGTAAGATGGTTAGCCCTAATTCATAAAGCCTGAAATCTAAGTTGTATTTGTGAACCGGTACACCCTGTTCCTCATGCCTCTATACTGGCGACTCTTTCACCGTGACGTCATCAGCATCACGTCGGGGTCACCAGTATAGAGATATGAGGAACAGGGTGTAAAGTTCACTCATCCTCCATAGAAAGGGGAGGATCTTCCGACCAGATGGGCAGTTGCCCACCAGACACGACACCCTAGGTCCTAGGATCCTCCCTTTTCTATGGAGGATGAGTGAATTTTACACCCTGTTCCTCATGCCTCTATATTTGTTGTTTTCAATGCCCTAACATTTTAGAATGGGAGATTTGCTATTGTACAAGTGTTCATAAATTATAATGTCGGATGAGTATGTATAGTTCGATTCAAATTTTATTATTATTTTAGTACTTACCAATTACAACTTACCCTTACCATTAGGTTATTGTTTTAGATTTCAATCTTCGAGCTAGTCGTGGAAGAGAAATGCTGGAACAAGGTGGAAGAGATATTTCACAAAGAGACTGATACGGCTGAAGCGATGCTGCAACTCAAACGCGGCAAGAAAGACCGCATGCTGTTTGGTAAATATTCTTTATTCCAGTTTCTTTATACCGGATGACTTTTTTTACCGTCTCAAAAAAAATTGGGTATATTAGGTGAACAGAGTAGAACCTACCAGGCAGGTAGGTATGGCATATCTAGTTTTTTTTTTAAATAGCTTAGACAAAAAAAATATCAAAATACCAATAAATACTATAAATTCGAAGTAAACTTTTCATTTTTGTACCAAAAACAGAAATTTTGAAATAAGTTAGGTATGCCATAAATATGCTTCTACTCCGTTCACCGAATATACCCCTTTTTTTCCGAGACGGTAAAAAAAGTCATACGGTATAAAGCACCCACAAAATGACAACTGACAAAAATGTCGAACTTAGAATGCATCGATTCACGTCCCCAGGATTTCTATAGCAGAGGCATCAACGAACTTTCATTAAAATGGCAAAAGTGCATGACAATCAATCTGCCTAGCCTTTTCCCAACTATGTTGGGGTCGGCTTCCAGTCTAACCGGATGCTACCAGTATTTTACATGGAGCTACTGCCTATCTGACCTCCACAATCCAGTAACTGGGTAATACGATACCCCTTGGTTGTCAGACTTTCAGGCTTCTGACGACCCGTAACGACTGTCAAAGATCCACGAATGACAGCCGGGAGCAACGGCTTAATGTGCTTTCCGAGGCACGGAGGAGTCTCGGTATTTAAAGATGGTAACCCATTCATGGACCGACCCCGGCAAGCGTAGCTTAACCTGATGGATCGACCCGTGCAGCTGTTATTACTTATCCACGAGCTCCTCAAAAGAAAAAGTGCATGACATTTAAAAAAAAATGTTAGATGTAAAACATCAATTCCATAGGTAAACCTAATATATTCCATCCAATCAAAAAGATTTCTGAGTACGATAGGTAATAAACAGAAAATATGTATTTTCAGCAACAACAACATATAGTTTCGTTGTGTGGGACTTTGATTACACGATACCTCGAGTCAAACCTGAACCTCAAGTTAAAAAAGATGACAAAATTATCTGTTATAAACCTGTTGAAGAAGAAGTAAGTTTACCTTCTTTCTTTGTTAACTTTTGGAGATAGAATAGTAATGGTATGCATCATCATCTGCCCAGCCTTTTCCCAACTATGTTAGGTTCGGCTTCTAGTCTAACCGGATGCAGCTGAATACCAGTATTTCATATGGAGCGACTCCACAACCAAGTTACTGGGTTACGATACGGTAAGACTGGTTATCAGACTTTCGGGCTTCTGACGATCCGGAACGACTGTCAAAGATCCACGAATGACAGCCGGGACCAATGGCTTAACGTACGTGTTTTTTTTGTTCGGCATCTACAGATTGTCACCCATCCAAGAACCGACCGAATTTATTGCATACCAATTATAGGAAAAATAAACCACAGATATGTGGTGATATGTGATCTTATCGCAATCAACAGTTTCATTAAACTAGGAAAAGTCCATAAAAAATAATTGAGAGATTCTGCAAACCACATATTCTTTACGAAAAGTTGACTCAAAAGTTAGACAATGGTGTAATTTTAGTAACAACTAATGTTTTACTACCACTTCTTCCAGGAAGAGAAACCTGAAGAACCAGAGATAGACCATCGTCTCCACGGCATAGTCCTGAAGTTACCTCACACCATCCGCAACATCTCCACCAAGATGACACTCTCCAACTCCTTCATGATCAGCAATAACAATACTTATGCTGTTGCTGGAGTCAGGTATGTCCATAACACCAGCTTCTTCAAAAAGACTCCTGACCAGATATTCACCTGAATTTGAATAATTTTCAAATTACTTCTATTTCTATTTTTCGTTTTCTAGTTCTCCTTCTTTCTTTTTCTTATTATTTCTTCTTTTTCTTTCTTAATTACTTCTTCTTTCTTCTTCTCCTTTCTTCTTTTTCTTATCTACGTGAGATTCGTGGACCTAGTCTGGGATGAACAAGCGAAATTGGGAATAGTTTGGTAATATTGGCTGGTCCATGAAGGCGCTAATGAAGGGGACCTTCTTATCTCACTAAAGCCTGACATTGTGACATTGTGTATTCTGCCTATCCTGTCCTATGGCGCTCAGACTTGGTGTTTAAACGAGGCTCAGAAGTCCAAACTCAAGGTTTACCAAAGAGCGATGGAGCGCAGCATCCTCACCGACCAAATTCGCAACACTATAATACGCATCAAGACAGTATAATTGCTAACCAAAGATCTGTTTATCATCATCTTCTTCATTTCAACCAAAAAACGTTCACTGCTGGATATATTGAAAAGATCCATACATACAGGGTTATTTTAAAATGGCTAGCTAAACTCCGCAGACGCGATGAGTATCCTTAGCTGAACATGATAAATAAAAAATAAATAGATTTGTTGTTTTTTTTTTATCGCACGCAATTATTGTAGTCACTTGAAATAACAGTTTAACTTCATAGACGTGATGAGTATCGATATCTAAACACGATAAAATATAAGAAAACAGTTTTTCTCAACTCATACTTCAAGTAACAACACTAACAGCGGTCGTTAACGTCCCAAAAAAAAAACATAACATTTTTATATTTTTTTATTTTATCGTGTTTGTGGAGTTTAGCTAGTCAATTTAAAATAACCCTGTATCAATGATATTAGAAGTAAAAAGACCTAGATAGGTTACCTACCCAACATTCGATGTTCAAAAACAGCACAATGTCGAACTATTAGATGTCACGTGGAAGTAGGATGTCGGATGTCGTAATCATCGGGAGCAAAAAAGAGATAAGACGACAAAAAGTGGCTAATTAGCCAGATTTTGACGTGCCACTTGTGGAGCGTGTATAACCTATCTACCTCTTTTTATTGCCCGGTATCTTAGATAATAGACAACTAGATCGAGCTACCGCGTGGCCGGTCATGAGACAGCAATATAATACTTTTTCTAGGTTATGTGGTATGAGAAATAAAGTTTAACATAAGAAATCTTCCATTTTTTGTACTGAAACCCATGGCATGTATTGAATTGGGTTTCAGTCCAAAAAATGGAAGATTTCTGCAAAAACTGCACAGTGCAAAAACTGTCCAAAAAAGTTAAATTAATCGACGCAAGATAAATTTTGTAACCGTGAAAGCACTTTGTTTGGCAAACATTCAAAAGTTCGCCAAGCAAAAATACGGCACGCCGTAAGAGACAGACGGTACGATGCTATGTCTTAATTTTCCTATTAATTTCGTATGTATGTATCTCACTTCCACACTTCACACTGTAATCATGGCAACGTGTAGAGGTTCAATGTCTTTGCCCTGTATACTATGATTGTGACAAAATATTCCATCCATTCCCAGAAAGAACCTCTACGTCTGGAGTTTGGAGACGACGAAACTCATCAAGGTGTTAGATGCCCACTTCGGCAGGATAGTCCAACTGGAACCATTGACTGTGGGCTCGTGGAACAATGTCATCACTTCCTCTATTGACAGGACAGTGAAGATATGGAATATTGACAATATCTTTGAGCAAGTCCATAAGATTGACCGACAGGAACTGCCTATTGATTGCATCAGGTAAGTTTTTGTAATTATTTATCTTTTTACTCGCGTCAGCCATGGAGACGGTGTCATGCGTTTGGGGTAAGAGGTGTGTTTGTAATGAGTCTCAGTAAGAATTTAAAAAATCTTAAAAATATAGTTAAATTGATGTTTTATTTACATTTTTTTCTTAATATGTACAGAAGAAGTAATAAAATTTACACATGAAACAAAATATCTAAATAAAAAAATAATCCAAAAAAGATAAATCGCGATTTCTTGGCGACCGACACGACCTGGAAACTTTGTTTGCATGTTTCGCGTGCAGTGGGACGGTGGTGCCATATTGTTTGAAACCTCATCTCATATAAGTCCATACCGTCCAATTCTTAGGTACCAAAAAAAGTCTGAAAGTCAAAGAAGAAATTGCACGCCAAATTCGTGAAATCCAGCAGCACTTACTGCTAAATGTACTGCAAAATTTCGTCAATAGAGTGCATTCCTGCCTCAAAGCAACATTTAACCAATATTTTGTTTCATATTGTAACTGTCATTAGTACGTCGAAAAAAATGTAAATGAAACATTTAATATTAGTCTATACTTTTAAGTTTTTAAAATTCAAGTTCTTACTGAGCCGGGAAAATTGGAAAATTCGGGAATTTTGAATGATTGAAATTTGGACAGGACAACGTCTGTCGGGTGAGCTAGTCACTTATAAAAATTATAACTGAACTGTTGAAGTCTTACTTCCAGCCTAGCCCGCGACAAATGCCTAGCTGTCACAGTGACCCGCAGCTGCTGGGGGCTGTGGGACACGCGCACGGGCAAGCTGCTGGCGCAGCTCGCTGAAGCTCCGCTGGGGGCCATCGTCACCCACGCCGTCATCACCCCCACCGGCGATAATGTGGTGACCGCTGAGTCGGGCAATGTCGTGATTTGGGATACGCCGGAGAAACAGGTGGATTATTTCATAAACTGCTTCTTCTTCTGTTTTATGTTATGTTATTAAAGGTCAGGTTCATTCACTTTTTTCAGTCTTAAGTCTCTTTCTTTTTTAAAATCGTTTCGTTTTTTTTTAATATTTTTTTTCGTTTATTACACCTAGGTATATACAGGGTTACTGGTAACTCGACCACTTCCTTTCAGGACGTCATAGTAGGGTTAAAATGCAACTAATTAAGCCACCAAATGTTCTGCCGAAATTCAGTAGTTTTTGAGTTACTTAGATTTTTAGTTTTTATATGAAAAATCCAATATAAAAATGATTTACCGGCGCAACTATACTGGAATTTAAGTTAGTAATATAGCAGATGCAGTAGCAGATCTTTACCAATAATTAAAAGTTCAAAACTGCTTAAAACTTTGGCAAAAATCACCAATTAAACATTTTATTTTTCGTAATTTTTGTCTGACAAAAATAAAAATTACGAAAAAAAAACTGAATTTCGGTAGAACATTTGGTGGCTCAATTTGTTGCATTTTAACCCTACTATGTCGTCCTGAAAGGAAGTGGTCGAGTTACCAGTAACCCTGTATAATATAAAAGAAAGTCGTGTAAGTTACACTATTTATAACTCAAGAACGGCTGAACCGATTTGGCTGAAAATTGGTGGGGAGGTAGTTTAGAACCAGGAGACGGACATAGCATACTTGAAAAAAAAACGCATACAACGTGGTCTAGCAACGGCTGAACCGATTTAGATGAAATTTTGTATGTATATTTGAATGGGCTCCTAGATGGTTTGAAAATACAATTGGACCCGGTAGGTGGCGCTGCAGTCGGGTTCTAGGATCGCTCAGACAGGACAACGTCTGTCGGGGCCGCTAGAAAGTATAGTCTCTTTGCTTTCCTTTTGTTACTATTATTATTTTTCTTCGTTTAACAAAAAAAAGTGTCTTTTTATTACGGGAGGAGAGTCAGAGAATTTGATAATTTGTTGCACCTACTTGTTATATATATAAAAAAAAAAAAATTCGGACCTTGATCACAGAATAAATAATAGTACTAACGCCTTGATCCATATGATGTTATGTCAATTAATAATTTTTGTATTTTTATATTTTGTAACCTTTCATCATTGTGTGTGTTTAGTACCAACACTCTTAAGGCATGAGCTATAAGGTTCAAATTATCAAAATGTAGTATAGTATATCTCACGAAGGGACACGCACTTTACTTGTGTTTACCAAGTTTACAAACACGCTGTGAAAACGAGTAGCATTCTGACTTCGCCATTGTCTCGGACGGTACCGAGAGCTCCTGCGCTTACACACACATTCACACCCTGTTTGTACACTTGGTAACCACGAGTAAAGTGCGTGTGGCTTCGTGAGATAAAAGTACTGTAAGGGCCTGTTTCACCACCTACGATTAAGTTCCAATTAACTTACTTGGCAGATAATTTCATACGAATTCTGTTCCACTTTTGAATTTATTCGGTGAGTAGTGGCTATTCGGACATCATGAAATACCCTAAGTCTTTGTAATGTAGATACTTCAGATATTTTTAGGAGCTGTGTTTTTGCTATATATTGATCTGCCAAAAACAACGTAAAAAGATTAAAGATATTCCAAAAGTCATCGTAATAAAAGATATTCCAAGAAATTAAAAAAACATCGTTCTAGAACGATCTAGAATGATCTAGTATCTAAATATATAAATCCTTGGACATTTCACACAACGCCATCTAGTTTCAAGCTAAGCAACCTAATGCTTGTGTTATGGTAACGAGATGGCCGATAAACTACTTATATACATTTTTTTTTTAAATACATACATATTATAGATAGAAAAACACCCAGACTCGAACATCTAGATTACTCCGTGGACACAGCTCTGATACAACACATATTTTCTGTCCAGGCCATATTTAAAGAAGAACAGAAAGGCATCAAGCAAGTGCTCCTTCTAGAAGATGGCACAAAGTTCATCACTATCTCAATGCAAGCGGCTTCTGAAAACGTGGACAATGTTGGTGTTGCCAATATTGTAGCGAGGACGATTCCTGGTACGTCTAGGACGAGTAAAAAGTTAAATTTTCTTGCCACCAACTTTTTGGTAGCTTTTTAATCTGTGTTGTAAATAATTCATAACCCTAAGTCAATCTGCCCAGCCTTTTCCAAACTATGTTGGGGTCGGCTTCCAGGAGCTCGTGGCTAAGTAATAACACGGGTCGATCCGTCAGGTTAAGCTACGCTTGCCAGGGTTGGTCAGTGGATGGGTGACCATCTTTAGTTACCGAGATTGCTCCGTGCCTCGGAAAGCACGTTAAGCCGTTGGTCCTGGCTGTCATTCGTGGACCTTTGACAGTCGTTACGGGTCGTCAGAAGCCCAAAAGTCTGACAACCAGTCTTACCAAGGGGTATCGTATTACCCAGTAACTGGGTTGTGGAGGTCAGATAGGCAGTCGCTCCGTGTAAAATACTGATATTCAGCTGCATCCGGTTAGACTGGAAGCCGACCCCAACATAGTTGGGAAAAGGCTAGGCAGATTGATTGATTGATTGTTGGGGTCAGCTTCCAGTCTAACCGGATGCAGCTGAATACCACTATTTTACATGGAGCGACTGCCTATCTGACCTCCACAACCCAGTAACTGGGTAATACGATACCGTTTGTTAAGACTGGTTGTCAGACTTTCGGGCTTCTGACGACCCGTAACGACTGTCAAAGACCCACGAATGACAGCCGGGACCAACGGCTTAATTCATAACCCTAAGTGCCTACTTAAAACTGCATTGCAGAGGGTGAAAGAATCTACACTGCTGAGTACGAGCTCCGAGGTACAGGATACAAGGCTGCCGTGGTATCAGCAGATGAGCACCATATCGTGGCTCCAGGAGTCGACAAGTCTTCCAGGGATTGTCTGCATGTGTTTCACGCGAGGACGGGTGCGAGGCTGCACAGGTGACTGTAGATTAGTAACAGCCTATAAAATACAATCGACTTCCAAAAACAACACTACAAAGTGAAAAATAACTTTAATTTGGGAAGTCGGTGGCAAAAAACGAAAATACATTTAACCAGACAATACAATTGTGTCATCTTCTCCTGACTCACTCCAATCAAAATGACAAAACTTTTTTACAAAAAATACAACCGACTTCCAAAAGCAACACTACAAAGTGAAAAATAACTTTAATTTCGGATGTTGGTGTCTGGTTAAATGTATTTTCGTTTTTGCCACTGAATTCCAAAATTAAAGTTATTTTTCACTTTGTTGTGTTGTTTTTGGAAGTCTGTTGTATTTTTTTGTATAAAAGTTTGTATTTTTCACTTTTTATTTGTGGTACGAAGATAGGTACTACAAATAAAAAGCGAAAAATAAAAACCCACACAAATTCTAATATAACTACCTGCAAAAGAAATAGAATATCTTCCACATAAAAAGTGGTGAAAAAATACTCAAACTCAAACTCAAACTCAAAGCATTTATTTCAATTAAACCAATTACAGGCACTTTTGAATTGTCAAAGAGTCGGTCAGTAGGTAAGTCAGAAAGTTGAAGCTAGTTATACGTACCTATACGTACGTTATACGTACCTATTATTGAAGCTACCTCAAAAACTACCGAAGTAATGTTAGTAAATTTTATATGGGACCAACTTTGAGGTATAACATCGCGAATAAAGCAAAAAATTTTCAAATCGGACTACTCTGTAAAAAGTCATGTGTGGTCAAGCAAAAAAAAAATTAAAAATTCGTGTCGACTTGAGAAACTCCTCTTTTTTTTCGTCGGTTAAAAATAAACAAATAAAACAAGTAAGTAGCAATAACTGCAACCAACTTCCACTTTATTTTTAACTAGCTTTTGCCTGCGGCTTCACCCGCGTTTATTATACTTAAAAACCTTCCTCTTGAATCACTCTATCTATTAAAAAAAAACCGCATCAAAATCCATTGCGTAGTTTTAAAGATCTAAGCATACATAGGGACAGACAGACAGCGTGAAGCGACTTTTTATTATACTATGTAGTGATTAAAATACCGTTGCAATCGCATAATAATAAGTTCGTCACATTCATTATTAATCATACCAACTACAATATTACTCCTCGGCCAGATAATGAGTTACATGAAACGTCATACTTCCGGAAATAAACAGTGCTGGTTAGTCAGTGGTCGAACATAAATGAACAATAGGATATTAAGCAACAAACTAACTGATATCGAACTACAGAACAACTTCACCTCTAAACCCTCTGATATAAATGCCAGAATTGAAAAAACTACACTTGAGTTCAGCTTTACTACCTTGTACTTCCCCTGCAGGATCGCGCCGCCATTGGTCAGAAAAAATACGAACATAGAAAAGAATTCACTGCAAAAATCTTACATATCCTGACATAAATCTTATTAAACAACGTCACCAATTAAAAGAGACGGCATAGCTGCATAATTTGATATAAAATCACTTTTAGAAAAGTTTGTAATTTAAGAGAAAACTCAGCTTTAAAGTTGCAGTCCTGCATCGCGCAAGCGAAGTTTTCCTGCACTGTAGCATATATACGGGCGACGATGACTAACCGTTGGTCTTCCCCTGGGGTCGCTTCATCGACCGACCCGCTAGCCGGGCCCACCTGACGTGGGTTGACCTGGTTGGCCTCGGGCGTCGATCTATATCGAATTACTAACTTGATATAGAAAGATGTTCAAATAGCTCATCACCGTCCTCTCTCTGGGTATAGTAAAACACCCGAGGCGCTTCTCGGTCACCTGCTTGGCGGGGGCTGTAAAGTGGCTAGTTGGGGGCTAACAAGCCCGCAGTGGCGCATGCGGGGGGCTAACTTCACCACGAGTGAACCCCACACGTGCGACACCGCGCTTGGAAGACGAAGACCCCCAGGGGAGGCATCCGCTGAAGAACTCTTCTAACAGCGTTAACAAAATTGTGTTCAAATCAAACAAAAAAAAAACGACAAAACCAACCTTATGCTTCTCAAAGTAATTTTTAATTGCAGACTTGCATAAGTGACTAGTTATAAGAATTAAGCTTTCCTTCACCGTACGCCAGTTAGAGTGGGATCGAGCTCACTAATGTGCCTGAAATCTACTCATTTTAATCACTGTGTACTGTAAGCAAAAATTTTGATACTTAATCAAAAAAAAAACTTTTTTACTAAAAATAAACTGACTTCCAAAAGAATACTAAAAAGTGAAAAATAACTTTAATTTCGGATGTCGGTGTCTTTGGATCTGTATTTTAGTTTTTTGCCACCGACTTAAAGTTATTTTTCACTTTGTAGTATTTTTTTGGAAGTCGGTTGTTTTTCTTTTCACTTTTTAGTGGGTCAGTCTGTAATTTTATTTAAGTTACAATAGCCTATAATGTCTACTGACATGTTACAAAATATTACTTTTCCCGATACAAGGACGTTAATTGTTGGGGAGTTCTCCCAGTAAGGAACCAGGAGAACTGGAACTGATGGTGAAGCCACCATCAGCTCCACTTCAACATAATATGTATTGTGACGAGCATAAATTGCTTAGCAATAATGGAACCGCAACCCGTGTAATACCTACGTATTATTGAGTAGTTCCGATGGCCATCTGTGGTCTTCCTCATCAGATCCACTTCACCAAATGGTGCTTTCCGGGAGCAATTGCATAAGTGACTAGTTATAAAAAATACTCAAATCGCTAGAGGTGTGCCAATAAAATTTTAAGGTTCCCCTCGATTTCTCTAGGATGCCATCATAAAATCCTGGTTTTCATATCACGGTACCACCCTTAGGATATCTCCTTTCCAACAAAAAAATTATCATCAAAATCGACTACCGAAAAATGGGATATGTTGCGCAGACCCCAAATGGATTGGGGTAAGGGCAGGAGAATGATGACCTAAGAAAATCAGTCAAGCGTAATCTATATAGAAAACAAAGTCGTGTTAGTTACACTATTTATAACTCAAGAACGGCTGAACCGATTTGTCTGAAAATTGGTGGGGAGGTAGCTTAAAACCCAGAGGCAGGATGGACAATAGGATACTTTTTTTTTAACTAATAATAACAACAACAACGGCTGGACCGATTTAGACGAAATTTTGTGTGTATATTTGAATGGGTTCCTGGATGGTTTGAAAACACAATTGGTCCCGGTAGGTGGCGCTGCAGTCGGGATCTAGGATCGTTCAGACAGGACAACGTCTATCGGGGCAGCTAGTTAATAATGTATGTAAATAATATGTCTTTTCAGGATCCCCATTAAGAACAGTGGTATCAAGGACATGCAATCAATAGTAGCATTACCACATAAGCCATTATGGGTGGCAGTGGTAGGCAACGACAAGGCAGGGATACTGGATATCAAAACTAAAAGGCATATAAGGTAAGCTTTGTAACTTTACCTCTTATTTCCTGGCATGCAATTTATTTCAGTAATGCTAAGATTAAACTAGGAGTTCTTTTGAATCCAAAAAATTGTTGACGGGACGCAAAAACTGCCGTATCACCGTAGCTGAGTATGGGTGGGTACCCAAAGATATAAAAATGTCTATACAGGGTGAAATTGAAATCATTGGCAATATTTTAAGGGGTCATTGTACTCATCATTATAAACAACTTTTAGTATGGGAATAAACCTGAAATCGCGAGAAAAAAAAAACCGGGCAATTGCGAGTCGGACTCGCGCACGAAGGGTTCCGTACCATTGTCTATAAAAATTGCAAAAAAAATACGTTTTTTGTATGGGAGCCGCCCTTAATTATTTGTTTTATTTTAATTTAACTATTTATTTTTAAAGTGAATCTATAACTAAATATTTTGTGAATATTTCAACGTCTACCTGTTGCCATTATGAATATCGAGCAAAAACGACTAAAAAATCACGTTTGTTGTATGGGAGCCCCCATAAATATTTATTTTATTCTGGTTTTAGTATTATTTTGTTGTTATAGCGGCAACAGAAATACATCATCTGTGAAAATTTTAACTGTCTATCACGGTTCATGAGATACAGCCTGGTGACAGACGGACTGATAGATAGACGGAGAGACGGACGGACAGCGGAGTCTTAGTAATAGGGTCCCGTTTTACCCTTTGGGTAAGGAACCCTAAAAATCAGCTGTTTCCTACATTTTGACGAGTTTGCGAGCATAATCTAAGGAAAAGCTCATTTTGTTCCGCGATTTCAGGTTTGTTTCCATAGTAAAAGTTGTTCATGAATTAAATTTCACCCTGTATAGACAGTCAAAGCTGTGGACTCGTCGAAAAAAATTGCGTCCAACTTGGCCGCATTTTGCACATACACTAGAAAAGCGGAATGCCGTGGTGCGAGTGTAAGGCGTAGCTGTCACGCACACCAACATAACAAAGTTGTCTTGTTTGTTTTAATTCTTTTGCAGCGTGACATTATCTAGACATGTATAAAAATAATCGAAATACACCCCATATTTTCTTGAACATCTTGGATGGTACTGCCTCATACGCATTACTCATTAATGGACTAACTTGCACGGGGCCCACGCTGCCTGGACCACTCTCTCACAGAGAGGAGGCCAGACAGGCAAAATTATTGGCCTATAAGTTTTGTCCAAGACTTTTAAAAAACAGGTTTTTTAAATACTGATATTCAGCTGCATCCGGTTAGATCGGAGGCCGACCCCAAAATAGTTGGGAAAAGGCTGAGCAAATTGAATGATTGATAAGTTTTTTTCCCATGAGGGTATGTAGAAACTACAGAACGCCACTTGCTTCTCTGATTACTTATTTTTAGCCTGGGTTGTCCCACTTCAAGGCCTGCCTCCCTTCCTTCTTTCCACTCCTTTCGTCGAGCTAGTGTGCACCAATCCTGTCCGTAGGCGTCAAGCTCGTCTCGCCATCTTCTCCATTCCCTTAAGCTTACTTAAGCTTGACTCCTTTTTGGGTGACTTCGGCCATTTGTGTTTTGCAGTTCAGCTCTGTGTTCCTACCACAGTCTATTAATTTGACTCCAAGAATGCTCGCTGGCAACCCTCAAGCTTGAGCTGATTATGTATACTTAATATATCATAAAACATTTCAGATTCGTCCCCCGTTGGAACGGTGCTTGCACTCGCGATGGAAAAGTCGGCCTCTGCGCCCCCTCCCGAGGAGGTCTGGACCTCATAGAGTTGAAGAGAGGTGCCTCAGTGCAGCAGCTGATCTACAGAGCTGCTGAGGGTGTGTTCTCCATCATCACCATGTTCAGTTCTACGGACCAGTATGTTTTCTACTATCATAGTGGAAGAAAGACTTTGAGGGTTTTCAGGTTAGTAACAATGTTATATTTTTTTATATCTCATCATCATCATTCTCTTGCCCTTATCCCAAAGAGGGTTTTCTGAAATGACGTTTACTAGGTGGCAGCACTAAGACGTCAGATCTGGGCCCCTGTCAAAACTGTCAAAGCGCATATATTTTCTTTAATCGTGACGTGTAGCCATGGACCTAATATACAAACTTTACTGAGCTCTCATACCAAAAACACGAGCAGAGAGAGATATGTCACATTGAGGCAGTTTATCTCCTTCTAATAGGGTGACCAAACATTTTTATGACAAACAGGAAAATTCGTTTATACAGAGATACACTGTCTACAAAACGTCTAGAGCATGGTTACACTACTTAGACTCAAAATTGTTATTATTTAGTAACAATTTTAGGTGTTTATCGAGATTTATTTAAATCTTTGTTAGTCCTTACAAGTTCCTTACCTGTGAAATTAAATGCCACAACCAGCATAACATTCACTTTTACATTTCTTGATGCAACACTTTGTCACCATTTTCGCTATCTAAATTGAAAAAAACCGCCATGAAACCATTGATGTCTGATTGTTCAGTGTTACCAGAGTAATTATATGATAGCTAACAAACAATAATCAAAATTATATTATTTTGATTATTTTACTCATGGAGCTTACTTATAAAATTATTGACTATGATATACAGATTGTAAACCTATAAATAAAATTATTTAAAACTAATCTAAATGCTTAAAAAAAATATACGTAACTTATTTTACCTACTTGTAGTTGGTGAAATTTTTCTACCATCTTTATCATTTTTATCTGTTGGCAATTGAGCAAAAGGGACAAATTACTCAAGTCGGGCTCTCTCTCTCGGCTCGTTTTGCCTCGGCTAAGATATCCTATCAAAAGTAAACCTAAAGTACAATACCTAAGGTTAATTTTTGTATGATACGATTTTTGGAGAGCTCAGTCCTGTTTATATAGTATATTAGGTCCATGCGTGTAGCAGAATGATGAACGAATGAGTGAAACGAATGATGAACGTCATAATTTTATATTCATGACCGCTTTTTTTTTCGTGATCTCTTGACGTAAGTTTTCATGAAAACCCTCATTTATTTGGGATCAAAGCCACATGCTATATCCTAACCACTTGGTTCTCATCGTCACATTTTTCATTAACGCTTTGAAGGACACTAACGAGTCACAATAGAAGTTTTATTGTTATTTACTGTTATGGCCGTATAGTGTCCTTCAAAGCGTTAACTATAATCCTGGAGCATAGACCATTAGAATTCCTTCACCATTTCGATTTCACAGACTTCTAAAGATCTACCTTCCATCAATATTAACAAATCATAGAAAACCAGCGTCAGGCAGCATCTGTCTGGCATTAATGCTGATATAGACACAAAAAACACAAAAACCAAAAGAAAAAAAAAGACAATGTTTTAACAACAATAGCGTGACTATTGTTGTTAAAACATTATTTTCACATTGTCTTTTTTTTCTTTTGTTTTTTGTGTTTTGTGTTTCACGAACTGTGTCCAAATAAACATTTTTCTTTCTTTGCTTTCTTTCTAACACCGTAATAACAGAAATAAAACTATCATGAAATAATATCATTACAGGGTAGACGGCCGCGCCATAGCCGAATACCGGGCCCCAGCAGAAGTGACAGGTGTCGCCAGCGCCCATGGAGGGAAGGCTGTGGCCATAGCGTCGCAAGATGGATGTCTTACAGTCCTGGATATTGTGGACCCGTATGAGTAGGGAAGAGGTTGTGATTAACTTGGTGTGCTGTTTGGTGGTGACCCGTGGTTTGATAGAGGTTCTATTGTAAAAGAGGATGGGAGATCAAGAGTTGATGAGGATTTTTTGTACAGGTCTGGGCTCCGTTAAAATAATAATTAGCTCAAATCAATCTGCCTAGCCTTTTCCCAACTATGTCGGGCTCGGCTTCCAGTCTGGATTCCACGCTGGTTAGTCTAACTGGATACAGCTGAATACCAGTTTACATGGAGTGACTGCCTATCTGACCTCCCCAACCCAGTAACTGGGTAATACGATACCCCTTGGTACACATGGAGACCCCTCCGCAAAGCACGTTAAGCCTGTGGTACCGGCTGTCATTCGTATAGATCGTTGGCAGTCATTACGAGTAATCAGAAGCCCGAAAGTCTGACAACCAGTCTTGCCCAGGGGTATTGTGTTATCCAGTAGCTGGGTTGTGGAGGTCAGATAGGCAGTCGCTCCATGTAAAATACTGGTATTCAACTGCATCGGTCAGACTGGAAGCCGACCCTAACCTAGTTGGGAAAAGGTTAAGCAGATGTTAGAGGCGAAAAATGTGGTTTACCCCCTAGGGGATACTTTTTCGTGGCCTGTATAACCACGGGTGAAAACCAACGGCACATACTGAGTGGTTTGCTCTGTGATAAGTAGGGATGTGAAGTAAAGAAGGTTATTGGTGTGGATCTCAGAAAGATTTTGGTAGTGTATGTGAACACAGTATCCTGCTGTTATTATAAATGACAGATCGAGTTAGCCTCCATTTCCACGGACGTTAAAATATCGTGGCGGGATTTTATCGAACACTTTTTTTTTTTGTGGATGGGAAATCATCAAATGACTTCTCCCGCTCTGGGTGGAGCGGGAGGGCGTGTCAGACTTTTACTGACTAAAACCCACCCGTGTTCCTTCAGTTGCCTATGCCAGGGCCACGGTGTATCTCTTTCAAACAACCCGCGACATCGCGCTGGTTAACTCTCGGTGTTGAGCAAGCATTGAGAACCCAACAGCGCGTCCAAAAAAACGCATTTTTGGATTTTTAACTCTCGGAGTTAAGCAGTGCGTTTAAAATCCAGTGCGCGAAAAATAATCGCGGAACCTGGGCTTATTTAAAAAGTTCAGCTTTGTAGAACTTTTTTTTTTTGTCACTCATACCTGGGTCAAACGATTTATTTCAATTGAATAACTCAGGCGCCTTGATTAACTTTATGTTTATAGTTTCTTTTTAACGTCTACCCCCATAATTATAATAATTTAAGTTTTTAGTCATAATCTCCTCCATACATAACGTTAGATTGTAATAACATATTCTTTTGGTAAATAAAACTTCCTGTTCTTCCGTGGGGTGGGGACCTGGTGATTTGTAACACAGGTTTTTTATGCCTACTTCAGACACCAGCTCCTCACAATGCTAATAACAACAAATAATATGTGAAACCTGGAATAAGCTTGTCATTGTGAGGAGAAATAAAGAACTAAAAAAAATTATGATTTTAGACTATTCAAAGACATTTGAATTGTTAGAGGAGTCTGGTCAAGTCAGAAATATGAAATATGAAGTTGCCCATCTCAAAGCCTATGTAGAAACTCGGGCAAGAAACTCCATGGATACTCGTTTAAGACGTTCAGACCGGCACCTCATGAGTAGGTACTTGGTATCCTACGGCGCAAATCTTCATGTGGGCACCGGTGGTACATGACCGCCCCATGAACCAAAAGTCTTGCTGAAATTATATCCACCTCCTGAGCTGCACTATGAAAATTTGTCAATTTTACTAGGCGGGGACTAACGGTAAATACAACACTTTCTCTCAAAGCGGCGCGAATTTCTTAGTACATTGAAAGTATAGTGTGACGTGGCCACCGGTGGTACATCCCGCCGTGGCAGCAAATACTCCGTGCTCCACCGGTGGTACACGCCGCGCCGGTCTGAACGTGTTAAGATAAAAAGGGTCAAATTAAATTATGGGTAATAAAATAATTTAATAATTTAATAATTTTGTTTTGGGTCATCAACCGCATTGTTACTTACAAAGAAGATGGTGTCTAAACAATGCAAAGCTATTCTTACAATCTTCAGCAGTTCCAACAGTGTGTTCAAATGTTAATTAATTAGTTGAGGTTGTGGAGCAGGACCAGCATGGAGCCAAGCATTTTTATCATTTATGTAACCCCCAACTTATAATATGCCTGACTGGCTCTTTCATGCTTATGCCTTTCTGGCTTGATCTGTCATAATAATAACGCCTGGATACTGTACTTTTCTTTAGAGCACTTAGGGTAGTGCGTAGGATATCATTAGTAGTGGAATTTAGATGTAGAGGTACAAACAAATCTAGTCAATGTTAAAATAAGGTTAACACTTTCAGCTGAGCCAGATGCTCAGGTATTCAAATGTTTGTTGCGCGGCACACTATTTTCTCATACAAAATATATGACGATTAGTGACGTTCTGGTTTTTCATACAAGCAAAGATAATATGAAATGTGACACAACCGTTACTACACGTCGACGTTGCGAATGTACGCGTAATTATAATGTATGTGTGTGAGTAGCCTTAAAAAGTGTACAACAAAACTAACGTGGAGTGGCGCTAGCAGTCCGAAAATTTAAAGTGATACGGCGCGATGACGTAGCTTGAAGGAATTGGTATAGGCCGCAGCCGTTTATACACGTTCTTTAAATAAAGACATATTTTTTCCTGACGTGATTAAACGTTGTGTCAAATAGCGTTTATCAAATTTTACGTATTATAACGTCGCTCCGCTCAAAGTGTTAATATTAATAGTTTGTTTCATTTGAAAAAAAATCTTTTGGCACTATTGTTTCACTAGTTGTTCCTGGGTACCTATATACCTGCAGTGCGATTCTGTAACCATCTCACCGTGAAAACTTAGGTGAAGTGAGCGTGGAGAGAGCTGTCAATAGTGTCAATTCCTAGCAAAACAAACTCACTTCACCTAAGTTTTCACGGTGAGATTTTTACAGAATCGACCGGCAGGTACTGTCATATTAGTACGTAATAACGATAAATAAAATAGTTTGGAATAAACGACGTATCTACATGTGAATTTAATTTTATCACGATTTAATTGAACATTGTCACTGTCCACTGCACCGGGAACGGGACGTCAACGAGAAAACAGGTGACGGTGCCATTGTTAAAGTACGTCGTGTCGCTACTCCGGCGCCGTCTTCTGGGCCCCAAGTCTGCTATTTTTTAGAAATTCATCATTCCAACACGATCCCATTGTCATTTTTCTCGTTGACATCCCGTTCCCGGTGCGGTAGACAGTCTGTCCTGATCTTGATAGGTTTTTGCTCCGATATATTTGAATGTTTACAAAATTAAAGAAAGAAGCATTGTTTTAGTAAGATGCCTTCATATTTGGTAGGTACATAAACTAAGAAACAACACTGAATTGGAGCGAGAACTTATCGATATCACAATACAAAAATCTAAATCTAAATTGGTATAATTCTAGTGAAACCTGATTAATGTAAATGCTTTTTATCATGCATAGAGCAGAATTTTTCATTAGCTATTCCTACTTCTGTAGCAAATGTCGAAAACTATTACCGGTTTAACGATAAAAATGTTAATTTTTGAAATCATACTAAGAAAATAGATGTACTTAAGTGTTGTCACATATGAATATTCTGCTGTATCTTCAAAAATTGCACAATATTGTTGCAGCAACATAATTATATTTGTGTTACTGGAAATATGTTGCTAGGAACATTGGATACAGTAGGTAAAGTCGGCGAAAATGACTTGATAATGCGAATTTACTATAGTTTGACCAATAGGTACCGCTACACCGCGGGTTAAGGTGGGCGGGGGATCCCGTAAGCTTTTACGAATGAGAAGCCTGCACTTCCATCCCGTTTCGCCGCGCACATACCTACGGTGCGGTACAGCGGTATCGGTCACACTATACCAACTTAAATTTTCCATGTTGTGATTTGATAGAACTTGTATAAAATGGTTATGTCGCAGCCAGCTAGCTTAATTAGGCTTTCAGTTAACAGCCTAGCCTTTTAACTAAACGGCGCCGTTCAAGTAGCGGCCTGAATGATATTTATTTATTTATTATTATTTATTAAAACTTTATGCAGGAGCTCGTGGCTAAGTATTAACAGCCGCACGGGTCGATCCGTCAGGTTAAGCTACGCTTGCCGGGGTTGGTCAGTGGATGGGTGACCATCTTACATACCGAGATTCCTCCATGCCTCGGAAAGCACGTTAAGCCGTTGGTCCCGGCTGTTATTCGTGGATCTTTGACAGTCGTTACGGGTCGTCAGAAGCCCGAAAGTCTGACAACCAGTCTTACCAAGGGGTGTCGTATTACCCAGTAACTGGGTTGTGGAGGTCAGATAGGCAGTCGCTCCGTGTAAAATACTGGTCCGGGTCCTGCTCCGTGTAAAATTCAGCTGCATCCGGTTAGACTGGAAGCCGACCCCAACATAGTTGGGAAAAGGCTAGGCAGATTGATTGATTAAAACTTTATGCACAAGTACCGTACGAGAACAAAGTCGGACTTAATGCCTGAGGCATTTTCTCCCAGTCAACATAAGGGATAGATGACACGAAGATATGATATTCAATTATACGTTAGGTTAGAACTGTGATCAACCGCGTACGAGCTGTGCGAGCGAAGCGAGTGGTTCGGCGTCCGGCGAGCGTTGCTTCCATAGGCTAGGCTGTTAACTAAACCACAGATTAATACAGATGGCACACTCCGCAGTTTAGGTATGAAGCTACAAGTACGCGGCGGGCTCATCTCACTGGGTCAATTCAGTGTGGGCTGCCGCGCACCGGCCGGGGAGCACGTTAGTTCGATACTCACTCACGCGCCGCGTCGTAAAAGAAGATAATCCTAACGAGTCAGAAGGTATAAGAGTTACGCGATAGAAAGAGAGGCAACTTGTAGGTAATAAGCGTTGTGCGACCTGAATTGCACTTTATCGCTTTTTATTTAAATGATTTTGCGGAGTGTCCCATCTGTATTAATCTGTGACTAAGGGGCTAATTAAGCTAACTGGCTGCGACAGCTATGTCACATCAAATTTTTGTTGGTTGTCAATTTGTTTAATAGTTAATTTTCCTGACTGTATGTGTGTGAAACATCTTACCAGCAAACAAGATCATGTTGCAGTGTTGCAACGATGCAACAGATTCTGCCTAATGTTCATATCTGGACACTTCTATATTAAGTAGACTCCTAACTAAGTAGTAAATATCGTCCTTCATGAAACCTCTGTCAGTACCTGCATTTAACAAGATACCTCTTCACAAACCTTCATATTTTTGAATATATTTTAGTATTTATCTAGTCTGTTGAAATAAATGAAAGATAAGCAATGCAATCAAAATTAGAATAGGAGTAGGTAGTGTTGACGTATTGAATTATATCGGGATGCCTAATAAAACAAAACCAACCCATGGGGCTCGTAGTTAAGGTCGATCGACCAGGTTAAGCTACGCTTGTCGTGGTTCGCACCTGGAACCTAGCTTATGTCACCCCTTTTTCCATGGGGTAAGCAGAATCTACGGAACACCACCTGCTACGATCTTTCATACTCCTAATGCCTCTTTCATGTATCTGGTCATACACGCGCGCCGGTTGGAGTACTGCGCACCTCATCTTTCTGAAGAACATCACCAATAGTGTAGTTTAGTACCAAATTTTATTTGGATTCCCTATACAGGGTGTAAGGGACAGTCCTCCGCAAACTCACAGGGTGCATTCAGCTCCTCATTTTGAATCATATTCCACCGGAAATTTTCAAAGGAAAATTTTCATTTTTTCAATTTTTTTTTCAGTTACATTTTCATTATTTCAATGTAAAATTGCATTGTGTGTTCGCAGCACTCCATTTATGTAAAAAAAACTGCAAAAAAAAAAACAGCAAAAAAAAAACCAGCAATGGATGTTGAAATACTCTAACCAACGACGCGTGAAATCAGCTGTTCACTTTCTGTCTAGCTACAGAGTTCATCGAACTCACCGCATACCTATTCCCTTAACTTTCCTGAAAAAATTTCATGTACCGGTCATCTTAGTATGACATACTGAATTCACCCTATCAGTTTGCGGAGGGCTGTCCCTTACACCCTGTATACAGGCATGCCTAAATTGGGAATCCAGTAATTCAAGAATTTTCTTACTGCGGACGTTTGAGGTAATGTTTTTAGTGAGATAATGGAGCGGCCCTAGTGTCCGTAACACAGGTTAATTCCTAGCACGGAACTGGGTTTTGCTTGGCTATCCATTATGACGTTCCTAACTCTCACTCGTGATGTAGTATTTAAGTTAACCTGTACTCAAAGTTTTGAAAATAAAGATTTTATTTATTTATTTATTTATTATTATTTAATAAGGTCAATATATCATCCTTGACGACACGGTTGGCGCAGTGGTTGAGCGTTTGACTGCTGCGCAGCATGTCGCGGGTTCGATTCCCGCACGGAACAAATATTTGTACGACCTACAAGTATTTGTTCCGAGTCTGGGTGTTTTTCTATCTATAATATGTATGTATTTACAAAAAAAAAATGTATATAAGTAGTTTATCAGCCATCTCGTTACCATAACACAAGCATTAGGTTGCTTAGCTTGGGACTAGATGGCGTTGTGTGAAATGTCCAAGGATATTTATTATTTATTTATTATCCTAGGTGGGGACGCCCTCCTCCCGGCGTTTCCATTCACATCTGCCTTGTACTCGTACATACCTTTTGTTAGTCTTCTTTCATTCAGCCTCAG
This sequence comes from Cosmia trapezina, assembly GCA_905163495.3. Lineage (NCBI taxonomy): Eukaryota > Metazoa > Arthropoda > Insecta > Lepidoptera > Noctuidae > Cosmia > Cosmia trapezina. Next base: position 16,232,382 of record LR991044.1, read on the forward strand.
TATGACCAAACCATACTCTTTTCAATCGCAATGTTGAAACTGGAACCTAGAAGAAGTATCTATCTGGTTTAGTGGAATACAAACACAATTTTTTTGTAGACCTTCCATACATTCTCGCCTCCTCCCTTTCCCCCTTTTCCCTTTGTTTCTTCTTCTTATTTCAGCCTGTTGGTACTTTACTTTGATAGTTTCGGTTCTCAAAAATGTCGTCAGGAAAGTTTTGAAAGAAAAAAAAGAAAGAAAGAAAAAAAACTTGTTTATTCTGCACAAATAAAACGCACATAGACAAAGAATAATAATAAAACCATAGACTTATAAATAAAGATGGACTCCGCACCACGCATATCGAAAGTGAAGCACCCTACCGATCTATGTGTGCGTGATTTGAGTACCTGCAAAGACGCCGTCGCTCGTGTAACGTAATGGCGGCCGGTAGACTTACTATGGTGTGAATGTGTGCTTGCTGGCTTGTAGACATTAGCGCACTGACTTACTATGGGTGCTTCAGTTATTGTTAAAGGAGACGGCGTCCGCCTTTTTTTTAGGTCCATGAATAAAACAAGAAGACAGTACACTCAAAAAGCAATATGAGCAAAAGCCTCATATCTAAGTTCGCAAATTTTTTTTTTATTGGTTGGTATGAGACCAAAGACATACCAAGTATGAATAAAAAAATGTTTTTGAGTATGAATGTAACGAGTTGGGGAAGACCAAAACAACGATTGATGGACTGTGTGAAAATTACTTATGGCTAGGAAGGGAGTCAGGTACTGCCGAGATGACGGCTAATGAAAAATGATGATGAATGATATAGACATGTTGCGCCGACCCCGAATAAATTGGGATAAGGGCAGGATAATGCTGACGAGTTTCGATTTTTGCTCTGCAGTGTAATTTAAAAAATCCAACAATATGATTAAACTGTCGAGCAATCACTCCTATTCCTATTTTGATTGCACGGCTTTCAAAAAATATCAGAGAAATATCAGGATAAGAAATAAAACAAAAATAAAATTGTGTGTACTTAATCATACTTTATTATAAGTAAGTCTATACAATAATAAATACTGCGTATTATACCTATTGTTTTATTTATAGTAGGTACATTAAGGTTTATTTCAGATTAACTGCAGTAGAAACAACTTTATTTTTGTAACTTTCAGCTTCACCTAAAATAGGAGTGATCTTTCGTACAAGTCATGGCAGAAAAAGTGGGTGATCTTGTCATCTAGGTATTTGTGAGTTTGTACGTAGGGGGTAATCTTCAGAACCACTGATCTGATTCTGAAAATTCTTTCACTAATGGGAAGGTACAGTGTTGTCATATATTTTATGTTAAAACAAGAAATTTCACGCGGACAAAGTCACGGGCAGAAGCTAGTAAAAAAAGTGTCCATTTCGAGAAGGTTGGTAGTTGAAAATTTTTAAAATAAATCACCAGTTTAAATTTGCTTCAAATAAAGTACGGTACTGCAATGAATCTAAAATAAAATCCGAAGTTCTAAAAATATCTTATGGAAGTTCTTTACTCTAAAAAGCACCTTATTTCACTCAAATTCATGTGTCACTCAAAATAATTATCATAAAATTGTAAATAATATTATGACGTTGGGTAAAAGTATGGCTATAAAAATAAAAATACATCCTTATTATTTATTTAAAACAAAACAATACTGAATTCACAGAATGCAGTTTAAAAAATACATTGTAGGTAGGTATGATAAAAGAGGCGAGCAATTTATTAAAGTAGTTACATTCTTCGGTTTATATTCGTACATACTCTTATGTTGGACAAGTTTAATACTTAATTATTTGCGTAATATTTTTTGCAAAATTTTTGTTGAAACATGTATTTCGCAAACTGTGTAGGTAGACGGTATATTAGTGGACAAATAGGTACTGCAAATTGTAATCTACGTATCCAAATAAATAACCATCGCTTTCAATCTACAAAATTGCAAAAAATAGAAACTAAAACAGTTTATTCATAAAAATCAACGAACCAAAAATAAAAATACTGTGCCATTTATCTTGCTCGCCACTCCCTTTAAAACTCGTATTCAGAAACGTAAATGAAAAGTTTCGCGATGGCTGTTCCCCCGAATTGCTCGTGAGTGTACAGTTCCATAGACATCTCCAACTCTATGCTCTGTGGTCCTTCAAGCGGTCGCACTAATGAGGTTAGACCTTCATTGTTGTTTTGTGTTAATCTGGAAAAAGTAAGAAAATTTTATTATGTGGGTATTTTCAAAATTTATTCGTAAATCTATTTTGAAGGGCTCGTGGCTAAGTAATAACAGCCGCACCGGTAAATCAATCAGATTAAGCTAGCTGCGCTTATCTTTACACACCGAGACCCCTCCATGTCTCTGTTGGTCCCGGCTGTCATTCTTGTATCTTTGACAGTCGTTACGGGTCGTCAGAAGGCCGAAAGTCTGAGGGGTATGTTAGGGGGTGTGTTACCCAGTAACTGGGTTGTGGTGGCAGTTGCCCGATGTAAAATACTGGTATTCAGCTGCATCCGGTAAGTCTGGAAGCCGACCCTAGCATAGCTGGGAGTAGGCTAGGCAGATTGCTTGATTCGGAAATCTGTTTAACCTTTGCACTGTGACGGCCATTTAGTTTTTATATTTGTTGTTTGTGAGCTTTTTGTGTGAGAGTATTTCTGGGTGTTACCGTTGTTGGTTTGTTTTAGAGACTTGACATGGACGGTATGCCATCCTTGGTGTTTTCCCTACACTTTGTGATATTGAGAGTAGTAAAGATACAGTTTATGAATACAAAAACAGTCAAAATAACGTCGAGAGCCGATAGGACCACTGGGGTATTCACAAACAGGGACGATTTTGACCATCGGACCTTCGTGGTCCCTCTCGCAGTCCAGCGGTTAACTTAGTTTTAGAATACTTACAAGAAGTCATTGATATCAGCCTTCCTCTTGATACTGGGAGGTGCGTTTACATTCACCAGTTTAAGCTCAAACCTCATCTTGACGTACGGCCAAACGGGTCCTCGCATTGTGAACAGTTTTAACTGAAAATATATTCTCAAATTATTTATTAACCAGTCACATATCTGGCTTTTTGGCTTTTTTTTTGTAAAGTAAATTAATTGTTGGTAAAAAAAAATCTAAATCAAAAGTCATTTATTCAAATGAGGCTCAGAATCAGCACTTCCTGAACGTCAAAATTACATAAAACAGCCCCACGAAACGGCCGCCCTTCACCACTTCCTAGTGCTTGCTTTAGCTGGGAAGAAGAAATGGGGCGTGGTACGTTCATATAGCAGCAAAACACTGGCATCCACACCCAGTAAGACTAGAAGAAGAAATGGGGCGTGGTACGTTCATATAGCAGCAAAACACTGGCATCCACACCCAGTAAGACTAGAAGAAGAAATGGGGCGTGGTACGTTCATATAGCAGCAAAACACTGGCATTCACACCCAGTAAGACTAGAAGAAGAAATGGGGCGTGGTACGTTCATATAGCAGCAAAACACTGGCATTCACACCCAGTAAGACTAGAAGAAGAAATGGGGCGTGGTACGTTCATATAGCAGCAAAACACTGGCATTCACACCCAGTAAGACTAGAAGAAGAAATGGGGCGTGGTACGTTCATATAGCAGCAAAACACTGGCATCCACACCCAGTAAGACTAGAAGAAGAAATGGGGCGTGGTACGTTCATATAGCAGCAAAACACTGGCATTCACACCCAGTAAGACTAGAAGAAGAAATGGGGCGTGGTACGTTCATATAGCAGCAAAACACTGGCATTCACACCCAGTAAGACTAGAAGAAGAAATGGGGCGTGGTACGTTCATATAGCAGCAAAACACTGGCATTCACACCCAGTAAGACTAGAAGAAGAAATGGGGCGTGGTACGTTCATATAGCAGCAAAACACTGGCATTCACACCCAGTAAGACTAGAAGAAGAAATGGGGCGTGGTACGTTCATATAGCAGCAAAACACTGGCATTCACACCCAGTAAGACTAGAAGAAGAAATGGGGCGTGGTACGTTCATATAGCAGCAAAACACTGGCATTCACACCCAGTAAGACTAGAAGAAGAAATGGGGCGTGGTACGTTCATATAGCAGCAAAACACTGGCATTCACACCCAGTAAGACTAGAAGAAGAAATGGGGCGTGGTACGTTCATATAGCAGCAAAACACTGGCATTCACACCCAGTAAGACTAGAAGAAGAAATGGGGCGTGGTACGTTCATATAGCAGCAAAACACTGGCATTCACACCCAGTAAGACTAGAAGAAGAAATGGGGCGTGGTACGTTCATATAGCAGCAAAACACTGGCATTCACACCCAGTAAGACTAGAAGAAGAGATGGGGCGTGGTACGTTCATATAGCAGCAAAACACTGGCATTCACACCCAGTAAGACTAGAAGAAGAAATGGGGCGTGGTACGTTCATATAGCAGCAAAACACTGGCATTCACACCCAGTAAGACTAGAAGCCTACGCCAACATATAGTTGAAGAAAATCTAGGCTGATGACATTGGAAAAGCAGTTAAATTCACACATAAGCAGTTTTTTTCTGATTTAGGTTTAACTCGCCATCCTGTCGTCAGCATATCAGACGGCTCACTTACATCTTTAAAAATGGGCACAATATTCTATTATTATATTATTAGCTATAACATTACACTCGCCGTCCTGACTCTCACTATTAGTGTCAGGATGCCAGGTGAATAGCCCTGGACAGACAGGCTTGCAGTAATGGGGTCCTATTGTCAGGCACCTTTGCGTACGGAACCTTAAATGGTAATAACTGACCTTAGTATCGGGAATGTAGAGATTGGACACAAAGGTGATGAAGTTGTAAGAGATGGTGGTCGGCTGGTGAGCGCAGTTCCAGTCGCCCGGCTGGCACACGCGCTCCACCTTGTTGCAACGGCTGGAAGAGAATACACGTTTTATATTGGTTGATATAGGTGAGAACCAAAGCACCAACATAGCCCGAAGAATTGCCAAAAAAAAAAAAAATTGAATTGTGGGTGGGAGTATAATTTATTCGCAGACCTTTTGGCCTCGTACAGGACTTTCTGTTTTTTTATATAATAATTTTGTTTCTTTTTTTGTTTTTAACTTATATCTATATACCTATATAGTTTTTAGTTTTAGTTGGTGATCTTCCTGTGAGAGTCACAATAAATACTTTTTCTTTCTTTCAGTACAGATGGCCAATGGGGCACAATTTCTAGAGAACCCACTGCTACCAGAGGGCGCAACGTGGGTACTATGTGGCTCACAAGGTGGACTGATGACCTGGTGAAAGTCCCGGGAATCTGCTGGATGAGAGATCCACTGGACCAGTCATTGTGGTGATGCTTGGGAACTTAATATCCAGCAGTGGACTTTTAATGGCGATTTAATAACTACTGATGAACACAACGTTACATCGAGATAACGAGATATCGAGATAACGAGATATCGAGATAACGAGATATCGAGATAACGAGATATCGAGATGTCGAGATAATATACGCGCGATGGCGTTAAGCAAAGCCCCTTTTTAGCATGTGTGCAATAAGTGTACATCGAAAAACTCATCATGTGTGCCGTATATATTTCTTTTGTTTTTGTGTGAGGTGGCGACACTTGAACTTGAACAAATATAGAGTGAAGGCATCTCTCCGGATATCTATGGTCTCTACTCACTGCTTGTTCTCCAGCTGGTAGCCAACAGGGCAGGCGATGCGCTGGCAGCGGTAGCTACCTCGCGTGTTCACGCACACGTCGCTGGATGTTATTGATGCGCCTGCGATCTTGGAGCAAGGAGCTTCGCCTGTTTCGCACTCGTCAATATCTAGAAAGAAAGAGAGAAAACACGTTATTTGCGGTAAACATGACGCAAAGAACACACAAAATAAAATAATTAAAGGAACAAGTTGGGGGAAAAACTAAGAAAAGAAACCAAGAAACCTTCTGGTTAAAACTATTCTTTGATTCTCGAAATTTATTATAGGAACGTAGTTAACGCAGCTTGCGGTAGGAAATCGTCACGTAACGAAAAAGCGTTATACCCGAAAAAGTTAGTTTCAAGGTCTCAAGTTCAAAAGTCAGAAGGTTTTGTTTTAAATACACAGCCATTTAGTATAGGCACAGATTAATACAGATAGGACACTCCGCAAAATCATTTAAATAAAAAGCGACTCTTGCTACGACACAATAAAGTGCAATTCAGGTCGCACAACGCTTAATACCTACAGTTATATTCAACTACAAGTTGCCTCTCTTTCTATCGCGTAACTCTTATACCTTCTGACATACTGAATTAGCCCCGTGGACGGGGCCCGCCGTGTACTTGTAGCTTCATACCTAAACTGCGGAGTGTCCCATCTGTATTAATCTGTGGTATAGGTAAGTTTTTAGCTTCTAAAAAACTTTTACTAGAGGGAATAACCTTCTTCAGCGTAGCGATGCTCGACCATCATTTAGACACCTCGTAAAAATAACGATCTAATTATAAAATCTCTCACCAATACAGCTCCTCTTATCCTCAGAGAGCCTGTATCCTGTGGGACAGGAACACCGGTAGCTGCCAGGTTCGTTGAGACAGCGCCCCACGCACGGGATCTTAGACTTAAACTCGGTGCATTCATCCACGTCTGAACAAGTACTGAAACAAAGGTAGGGTCCAGTGAGACAGATAGGGTCCAGTGAGACAGATAGGGTCCAGTGAGACAGATCTTACTGAATATACTTCTATTGCAGCTTTAAGTCCTATACATTTGTAATGATTCTTGAAAACCACAAAATAAAGAGCGGAAATAGGGTTACGGATGGGTAATGTAAAGTTTGTAAGCTCACTCCGGTGCTCATGGTCTTAATTGTTTGCAAAGAGTTTGTATTTTAGTACGGGAGTATTTTTCAGATCCCTCCAAATATGTAAATGCAAACATGTTTTTACAGAAGTAATTATTATTCACTACATAATCAATCAAGTCAGCCTATAACAGTCCGCTTAGACTAAGAGGTCACAGGATTTTTCGTAACGATCATGGATACGGTTAGATTTACTTCAATGGGTTGTAGAGTAGTCCCCTAATGTGAATGACGTCGGTCTGCCTGCTCTGAGTGGTTGCAACTTCGAGTTATAGCGCTTACAAGAGGCGTCATTGTTACGAAAAAAAAACGATCAGGGAAATGGTCAGTTTTGGTACACATTCAAAGTATGGCGTCTCCGCAGATGAAAAAAGTTGGTCTGCCGGCTCTCACTGGTTGCATTTCAGAGCTATGATGCGCGCAACATTGTTGCAAAAATAAAACGATAAGAGAAATGGTCAGCTTTAGTACCCATTCGAAGTATGGTGTCTCCACAGGTGAAACGAGTTGGTCTGCCAGCTCTCAGTGGTAGTATTTCAGAGCAATCGTTGTGTATGCAAGACGCTTATTTTTGGAGAAAGCCTAAAAAATACATAAAAAAACGGGACAATAGGCGAATTTTTCAAGTGCACGCCGGCCGGTGTCGTACCCCCACCCTACACCTGCGCCCGCTGCGTGACCGTTCCCCCTGTAAAGGAATAGGGAAAAAGGTAGAGCTGTCAAGAGGTGTCAATAAGAGAAATGGTCAGTTTTAGTACCTATCCTAAGTATGGTGTCTCCACAGGTGAAAAGAGTTGGTCTGCCGGCTCTTAGTGGTTGTATTTCAGAGCTTTGTTATACGCAAGGCGCTTAGTTATAGAAAAATTCAACTTAACGGTAATCAATAAAATAAAGAATGAAATCGAACAAATCCAATTTTTAATGATTCAACTTGTTACTTTAGGTAAATCACAGATTAATCATTTTGTAGAGTATAGCTAATGAAACAACTCAAAACATATAGACTGTTAGAAGTAAGTAAATATTTAACTCTAAGTCTTAGCTATATTCTACAAAATTATTTATGTGTGATTTACCCAAAGCAATAAGCTGAATTATTAAAAATTGGATTTGTTCGATTTCATTCTTTATTTTACTGATTACCGTTAAGTTGAATTTTTCTATAACTGAGCGCCTTGCATATAACAGTGCTCTGAAATACAACGACTAAGAGCCGGCAGACCAACTCGTTTCACCTGTGGAGACACCATACTTTGAATAGGAACTAAAACTGACCATTTCTCTTATTGACACCTCTTGACACCTCTAGCTTTTTCCCTATTCCTTTACAGTGGGAACGGTCACGCAGCGGGCGCAGGTGTAGGGTGGGGGTACGACACCGGCCGGCGTGCACTTAAAAAATTCGCCTATTGTCACGTTTTTTTATGTATTTTTTAGGCTTTCTCCAAAAATAAGCGTCTTGCATACACAACGATTGCTCTGAAATACTACCACTGAGAGCTGGCAGAGCAACTCGTTTCACCTGTGGAGACACCATACTTCGAATGGGTACTAAAACTGACCATTTCTCTTATCGTTTTGTTTTTGCAACAATGTTGCGCGCATCATAGTTCTGAAATGCAACCAGTGAGAGCCGGCAGACCAACTTTTTTCATCTGCGGAGACGCCATACTTTGAATGTGTACCAAAACTGACCATTTCCCTGATCGTTTTTTTTTCGTAACAATGACGCCTCTTGTAAGCGCTATAACTCGAAGTTGCAACCACTCAGAGCAGGCAGACCGACGTCATTCACATTAGGGGACTACTCTACAACCCATCGAAGTAAATCTAACCGTATCCATGATCGTTACGAAAAATCCTGTGACCTCTCGGTCTAGCTGTTGGACATAGCCGCACAAAGCATGCTGCCTTTTAAGGTTGTCGAGGGCCTGATTGGAGGGCCATCTCAAGCTGCGTAATAAATATATTACTGTCTTTCTTTCCTTTTTTTTTGCGATACGATTCTTTTACATCAGTTTTTTTTGCCTAGCCTTTCCTCTTCCACTCCTTGGCCTCACATATTGGCTCCGGATATGTATCTTCTGTGATCCCTCTATTCCTCCTATCTACGCAGTATCATCATCTGCCTAGCCTTTTCCCAAATTTGTTGGGTTCGACTTCCAGTGTAACCAGATGCAGCTGAATACCAATATTTTACATGAAGTGACTGCCTATCTGACCTCCACAACTCAGTTACTGGGTAATACGGCACCCCTTAGTAAGACTAGTTGTCAGACTTTCGGGCTTCTGACGACCCGTAACGACTGTCAAAGATCAACGAATGTCGGCCGGAACCAACGGCATAACGTGCTTTCCGAGGCACGGAGGAGTCTTGGTATGTAAAGATGGTCACACATCCACGGACTAACCGCACGCACTGTTATTACTTAGCCACAAGCCCCCCATCTACGCAGTATATTGGTCCTTATTCTCACCTATTATCAGGATTAAGTCTGTATCCTCTATGACAGGCACAGCGGTACGCTCCCCAGACGTTGTTACATCTGTGCTGGCAGAGCGAGCCGGGACGAGACTCCATACATTCATCTACATCGACGCACACCTGGTGGAAATAAGATTAAACCTAGTTAGAAAGGAAGATAATATCATCATACTACGGCTTTAAAAAACACTCAATTAATAGTACATTTAGGGCCTATTTCACGATGTCCGAATAGCCACTACTTACCCAATAAATTCAAAAATGGTACAGAATTTGTATGGATCTGCCAAGAATCGTAGGTGGTGAAACAGGCCCTGAGTCATATTTATGATCCAAAAGACTTCAGTTTGAAAAACCTTCAGTAAAAGGACAGGAAAAAATGTTTTTTTGGCGCCTTATAAACCATCCATCATACACAGTAACACTTAATATGGGAAACAGGACAGATGGCTATAGAAAAGTTTCAAAGAAGTTTTGGCAAATTCTGAAAAGTTGGGTCTTCTTCTTTTTCTTCAGCCGCCTCTTTCTATTCCATAGACAAATCATGATGTTCTTTCCACTTAGACCAATATCAACTTTATGATAGTGAAAATTAAACTGATTTCAGAATGACTAGTACTATCATTAAGTTTGAAATTGTGTTCCAAAAATTAAATTTCAGACGCAGGCTAATTAACACACTCCCAATATTTTTCCTCAAGGATCGATACGAGGTGGATAGAATAACAAGCAATTGCAATGTTAATAGGAACTTACCTTATCATTCACAGGCGCAGATCTAAATCCAAGGTGACATTTACATTGATAAGATCCGATAGTATTCAAACAATCCGCGTTTTGGGAACAGACGGGCTGAAATAAGACAAAATAGGTAAATTAAATGATACGCTATAAACTTTTAGTAACTGAAGCTCTGAAAATAAAACCTCATCACTTAAACCTCTCACTTTTTTGAGAGCAGTGAGTGGTGGCCCAGTGGTAACGGCCGCGACGTACGAGTTGTAGGTCGTAGGTTCGGACCCTGACAGGTGCTTTACTTTGTGTAAATTATTTCATCACCACTACTCTCAAAACGGTGAAGGGAAATTCGTGAAGAAACCGGCATGCTAACCACCTTCCCAAAGAACCTAGAACGCAAGGGGTAGTTCCGCAAACAAAATTACAAAAAATTAAAAAGTATGAGCCGGAAGTTTACAGGGGTCTACGGACGGGCAAAAACATATCTGGAGTAGGGACAACTGTCAAATCGTGTTATCATTCATAAGTCGTTCGGGCCCCGAACCAATCATCCATCCGTAGGTGATACGGAGTTCCTAAGCCCGTAACGAAGGCCGAAACAACGGGCTACGTGCTTAGGGAGTAGACCCCCAGTTTCGTGTAGTCGAACAATCCTCGCTTTACGTTCGGGTACAGTTTCGTGCATTTGACGCACGAGTGGATAATAGTTTGTATACAAGCCAACTGATAATACGTGTATCAATACAAAAACACAAAAGACACGCAGCAAATAATGCTGATTTGGTGGCGCTTTTGATATCCGGAGCATCTTTCCTTCAATAAAGAAGAAGACGTATTTCATTGTGTCAATGTCTTGTCTTATGGAATAAACGAAATTCTATTCTATTCTATGCTTAAAGGGACTTGGAACTTACCATGCTTCCACCTAACGTACACTCATCCACATCTTCACACTCATGATCCTTGACCAGACGATGTCCGGTGGGACAGTTGCAGGAGTACCCTCCTGCTAGGTTGGAGCAGATTTGCTGCGGACCGCACTTCGCTTCCCCGGTTAGGCATTCGTTTACGTCTGGAAGGGCCAGGTTTCTTTTTTAATTTTGTATAGTTATCAAGGAGTGGCTAGAGACGGTATTGTGTTAGCAAATAACATAACTCCCCCCCCCCCCCGTACTCCTTTTGGGAATACAGCTGTGATTTTTTTCACCCACATTTCGCCAACTAGGTGTAACCCTTCGTATGCCGAACGTAGATCTACGCGAGACGCAATGGCTTTTTAATTGATTATGTTACCAGCATAATGAAAGGTTAAGTCGCATGTGATAAGTGGTGTGTACTCCGAGCTTAGTACTGTGATGGCAAAAATCTAAAGACACACATTGACCTGGGCATCGAACCCAGGACCACTGGCTCAGCAGGTGCACTTGTCAATAGACCAACAAGGAGATAATAATACCCCCACCACCGCCACCGTATCTCTACGTTGACGTCGTCGGTAGGGCTTGAGCACTCCTGAACATTAGGTCTGTGCCGGTAGAGTTTACTTTGCCGAAACAGGTCTAGGGTAAGGAGCCAGACCAAGAGAGATACATGAACCCGCAGGGCAGCATGTGGCGAGCTGTTGGGCAGTAGCAACGCCAAGGACCTTATCTCCCGGGAAAAGTCTTGTTCCTCATCACTTGCTTGCCTTTTTATTAGCCGGCTTGAGTGATTGCAAGAGCAAACGTGCTCGGAGGAAGGAAGTATTCCAGTAACATGCTGGATTTTGACCGTACTTCCGAGATTGTCCTGATAGCTTTTACACCTCTCCACTCCTCAAGCACCTCAGGACATGTTGCCCCCTTGTCTGTTTCGCTAGCACATAGTGACGTAGCGTCATATTTGGAATTGTACCTGTAGCAGCGGCACTACCAGTGCCTTAATTGCCATGCATCGCAATTAAGGCACTGGCAAGTTAGCAACGTATCGTGTGGTCTCACTGTTAAAATATTCTTGCAGTGGCACTTCTTTTGATTTTACCCATAACTTTTCCTTTACGATATTATGTCGATTGCATAGCTCATTTCGTACTGTGATCGGTTTTGGGACAAACTATTCATATTATCCGCATTCCTAACGGATCGGATTGTGGGATCCGATCGGAATAACCCAATAATAGGGGGCAATATGGTATTCAACTGCTAACCAAAGACCTTTTTGTCAAAGCCTTTTTACGTGTAAGATATGTTCATAAAAGAACTGCCTCTTAAAGGGTCCTATTACTCACCAACACAAGTGTTATCATCTCCAAGCCTGTACCCCGCGGGGCACCTGAACACGGACCCTCGGTCGTGGTACTGCGTGATCTCAGGATCCACGTACTTGGTGTCTGGTTTGTGCACCACATTCTTTGGAGGCAAGGACGGGTAGACTGGAACAACGGAATGGTATTAAAACGTGAATGTGTGCTTTTGATTGTGTGTCTTGGTTCAAGGGGATATTTGCCTTGTTTAAAATGAGGTACATAAAATCAAGCCCAGTAATCTCCATAAATGCAATCGATATGGATATTACCAGGAGAGGCCATCTTTAATAGTAATAGTAATTCTTTGAGACCTGCATTTAAATTTGAATAACTAACCTGAATAATATACTTTTCATTTGCTAGAAATGTTGTCTAAATTGATAAACAAAACAACTTTCTTGGCCGACAAAAGTAGGACTTTTGGCGATCAAATCCAATAAATGAGGATAAAAACTTTTAACCATTTTATGAACACACAGATAATTTAATGTTTATTTTTTAAGTTTCTTTCAGCATAACAGCGATAGAAGATTTAGGATAGAAAACTCTAGATCTGCTTGAGCCGCAGGAATCCCTATCAAAATCTTTTTTTTTTTCTTCAAAAATTGCTGAATGTCAGTTTTTATTTAACTTTCCATTGACCTATGAACTTAAAATTTGGTGATAGTATATTTTACTAACAAATTCTACTAATGATGAATCAGATTTGGTACGGAACGCTGTCAGTGCGAAGTCCGACACACACTGGGCTGGTTTTTACTTTTATTACCTATGTGGTACCAGTCACGTCTGCGGAGTCTCGCTAGGTAGTTTAATTTCACCCTGTATACACCATGATACTTACTAGGCTCATTCCCGTATCCCGTAGGAAACTGCCCGTTGTTCCTGAGCGGCACACAGCGATGTCGCACCTCGTCCAGCCTCCAGTTGGGAGGACACTCGCAGCGGTACCCGCCCGGAGTGTTGATGCAGATCTCCACCGCCGCGCAGTTCGCTTGACCGTTTGTGCATTCGTTTATGTCTGTGGATGACGATTGATTTAGTAGAAGGACATAGGTTTTTTTAGGGTTCCGTACCAAAATGGTAAAAAGGAACCCTTATGGTGCGACTCAGTCCTTGAAATTTGGAACAGTTTTAGATGACCAAACGTCATCTAAAACTATTCCAAATTTTAAGTTCTGTTCCCAACTATTTTTCATATAATAATGAATTTTTTTTTTTGCAACAGGGACTGAAAGGGGGTCTTAAAAATTCTACTAGGGCATGTGGGGTACGCGTACGAGTTTCATATGAAATAACGCTGTTTGCACATTCTCAAACATTTTTTATATTTTTTTAGGCCGCATAATTTTCGACGCTAGATGAAAAATGTAAAACATTATTGTATGTGATAGAAGATTATGTAAAGATTACAGGAAAAATAAGTGTGGCTGACACTGGCTTGGCCACCATCAGGGATTTTACTTTTGATAACACGAAGATTTAGTCGTTAATTAGTCGAAATTTGTCGCCAAATATCAGAATTTGTCGGTCACTGGTTCAAAAGTTATAAGGGGTCATTGGTGGCCGATCTGGAGAGAGTCTCCCCAGCTTGGCCACCTTTATATCTCAAAAACTAGGGCACCAGATTCTCCCAGATTTAGTCGCTAATTAGTCGAAATTAGTCGCCAAGTCACAGATTTAGTCGGGTCTTAGTTTAGAAGATATAATGAGTTCAATTTTTAAGTATAGACCAAGAGCTAGATTGAAGAGTTTACGATAAAATCTTTGATCTAGCTCTTGGTCTATACTTAAAAATTGAACTCATTATATCTTCTAAACTAAGACCCGACTAAATCTTTGACTTGGCGACAAATTTCGACTAATTAGCGACTAAATCTGGGAGAAAACAGATGTTCGCTATGTGCCCTAGTTTTTGAGATATAAAGGTGGCCAAGCTGGGGAGACTCTCTCCAGATCGGCCACCAATGACCCCTTATAACTTTTGAACCAGTGACCGACAAATTCTGATATTTGGCGACAAATTTCGACTAATTAACGACTAAATCTTTGTGTTATCAAAAGTAAAATCCCTGATGGTGGCCAAGCCAGTGTCAGCCACACGAAAAATAAAGCGATGTCTCTAAATAGCACAATTTTTCAGAAATCCGAACGGAACCCTCGGTGCGCGAGTCCGATTAGCTCTTGACGAGTTTTTTTTATGTTATTGGGTGGGAATCAAGCAACAGGACCAATCTAATGGTAAGTGGCCACCGCTGCCTGTATCTGTGCCTCCATAGCAACCAATTAGCATCAACGAATGGCAACGACCGCAGGACTCGTGGCTAAGTAATAACTGCCGCACGGGTAATACTTGCCGCAATCAGTGACCATCTTTGCATACCGAGACCCCCCCCCGCACATGTCTGAGAAAGCACGTTAAGCCGTTGATACCGGCTGTCATTCGTAGACCTTTGACAGTCGTTACGGGCCGTCAGAGGCCCAAAAGTGGGTTGTGGAGGTCAGATAGGCAGTCGCTCCATGTAAAATACTGGTATTCAGCTGCATTCAGTTAGACTGGAAGCCGACCCCAATATAGTTGGCTAGGGAGATGAGATGAATGGCAGCGAACTTTGCCATTCCAAAGACAAACCCGAAATTCCTTGAAAAAAATGAAATCCCTGAAATGCCTGATGTGCCTGATGACACCCGCGCTCACAACCTTCAAACGGGAACACAGAAACGCGACTTGTCAGCAGAAATAGGTAACATAAGTACTTCCGAGCTCCTCCCCCTTCCTTTTTTTCTTCCTAACTACTGTAGAAAACTTACCTTCACACTCTCCGGTCTTAGCATTATGATGGAACCCAGCGTCGCACAGGTTCCGTGGTCGGAAGGGTCGAGCCGTCACTCCGGTATTATACTCTGGGTAGCCCCAGAAGAAAGCTTTTTCTGTAAGAAAACCATCATGTTATAAAAATTAAAAAAAAAAAAACACCAAAACTTTTATATTTTACCTTCTTTTTGTTGTTTGTAAACAACTACCTATAATGAAAACAACCCTAATAAATATGTTTTAAAACTTCGGTGTTTCATATTCGACTACTCTGAGAAGAAAGACCAAAACAAACTCATAAGACATATCTATAGATCTTATGTGAGAACCATGTAGATTATTGTCTGAAATCATAGATTTTTTTTGAGGAAGGAACCACACAAAGAGTCAGTGCATTTGTCAGTAATCGTGTAGCTCAACTCAGAAGTTAAGGAGCTCAATGACTTTAGAAATAACAAAAGGATAGGCCGCATAAAGTACTCAAACTGCCAGACCATCATTAAAATTAACTAAGAATGAAATACCCACGTAGTCCTCACATTCACAAAAATTTGTTCTCACTGGAGCATTTTGTAGAAATAACACTGCGTTACCGTGCTTGAGGTGACAGATCTCGGCTTTTATTCGGCGGAAATTTTAAAAACTATATTATATATTTTTTCTTGTTATTTTTGCCGCTATTTATCGACACGCTAAGAAGAAGATTCACAATAAAAACTTACTTGTAGAACTCGGCAGCTGCGGCAGCTCTGTAGTCGTCGACGTTGTAGAAGAAGTCGTGGTGATGAACACACAGGTCTTGGTGATCAGGTCTCTACGGAAGCCAGGGGCACAGTTACAGGTGTAGCCGCCTATCGTGTTCCGACAGACCTCGGTGAGACCGGAACAGCTATGGCGATTTGTAGCGCATTCGTCTATATCTGGAGATTAAGGAGAAACTTTTGTGAAAGGGAATATTTAATCACGGGATCGAGGTGGGGGCTCTGTGCCCGACGGCGTCGCGACTCCACCGCTATTCTATCATTTTAATGAATTGAAATTAGAAAAATTGGATTGGAATGTGTGAAGGAAGCATAGCCGCCCGCGCCTCGACTCTACATAGAGACTACGGTTCGACCGTGCCGTGATGCCCCCGAGACCTCGCCTCAACTCAACTCAAAACATTTATTTCAAATAAACCAATTACAAGCACTTTTGAATGGTCAAGGGGTCGGTCTTGGGTCGGTCAGTCAGAAAGATGAAGCTAGTGCCCATTCCAAAGCGTAGATCTCTATGGAGAAGAACGGGCAAGAAACTCCACGGACACTCTTTTAAATCAAATATTTTTACAAAATATCGGTTTCATCGTTCATATTGAAAATATACATGTGAGAACAATGTAGGAAGACGTGCCCGTTAAAAGCGTTCGTAATAAGAAAGATAAAAACAACTAAATTAAAAATAAGCCGTGGCAGCTAAGAGACGACCAGTCCCAATTGACGGGACTCCCCCTGAGGGGACGTACTGAATTAGCATTTCTATATACGCCGCCCGTTCACGAACATGACGCATGGATCAGCACCAATTAGCTCAACCATTTTGAAGGGAACTTAATGATCCAACACACACGCCACCACCAGCGAGACATTTGAGTGAGCATAATGACATACTCTCAACCGCCAGGCACATGAATCAGTGAAAGACGTACCCAGTAAAAGATAGCTCAACTTACCAGTGAGCGACGCGCCCTATAGAATAGAAATTAAAAAATCTTACCAAAGCAAGATCCATACTCGTCAGCCTCGAATCCCTTCGGACATTCTTTTAGTTTGACATCAGTCCAATGAGTCTTCGGATACAGCTGGGTATCGACAACCACCAACCCATCCTCCTTCCTGTCCCCAGCTACCGTTGCTGTCCTTTCACCATTCTCTACATTCACGTTAATTGGGTACGGAGGAAAAGGTTTTGGTTCCTCTGTAGGCCTATACGTAGTTTCTCGTTCTTGCGGTTCTACTTCAGGAGGTATTGACTCGTTTGTTTGTTCTTCGCCATTCGGGCGGTATGTTGATTCGGGTTGCTTCGGTAACTCATCTTCGGGAATGTATGCCGGTGGTGTGGGATGGTTGAAAGTTACTTCCGGTTGCTTCGGCGTGTACGTAGGTTCGGTTACTGTTATATATTCTTGTTGTTCGGTGGGTATAAGATGCGTTTGTTCCTCTGGTTCTGAAGTTGCAGGTAGTTCATAATTTGGTTTCGAATAAGGATCGTTTCCTTCGTTTTTGTATATATCTGGTATATTGTTGTATGTTGGAGGTGGTTCTACGTTATTGTCTTCGATTCTTGGTTCGGGTTCTTTAGGTTTTTCAGTTGTTGTGCTAGAAGTGGTTGGTGGTGCAGGTTTGTGTGTTGAAGTTGTGGTGGTCACTGGTTCCTTTGGTTGGTTGTCTGCGGGTGCTGCTCGGTTGGTTTCTGTTTCTTCACTGAAAATATAGAAGGAATTTATGTACTAACTAAAGTGTTAATTCCATAATTATATATGCAGTTCTCTTTTATTAATGACCTCCTGTAAGTACATGTTTGTTTCGTACTGATGGTGTAACACCTATTTTATTCTTCTTTACTAAGAAAATTATACCTAACATCCTGATGTTTATCACTAACTGGTCAAAAGTATTGTAAATTATGATAACTTTCTTTTCCGACAAAAAAGGATTACTCAAGTTTGAAAAGCAGTAAGAACTTAATATTTCATAGGAAGGATGCGACTTGCTATTTGAGATATTTAGCATGAGGCTCAAAATATAGTAAAATGATAGTACTCACTCTGAATCGTAATACTCGTACTCATATTCCGCCGGGGACGGTGTAGTGGATGTCGTCGTGGTGCGTTTGCGCACACAACGGAACGAGCCGCGGATGTTGAAACAGTTGTAGTCTGGACCACAGTTGTGTAGGCCTAGACCGCATTCGTCGATATCTGTGGGAAATAAAACTATTGAAATGGCTAAGCTAAGCATGTCCTAATCAAGAACGACAACTTTTTAAATAATTTCTCATCGTTGCTCTAAACCATATAAACTTCTAATAAAAATTCCCATGAAATCTAATAATTTCTATTTCTATTTTATAACCAAAGACATACAAAAAAGGCGGACTCCGCGCCACGCATATCAAAAGTGAAACACATTAAGTATGCTGGGGCCGTTTGTACAAACATGCCTCACGCACACATTTACATCATAGTATGCCGACCGGCCGCCATTACGTGACACGACGACGGCGTCTTTGTCAAATCACGCGCACATAGATCGGTAGGGTGCTTCATTTTCGATACGCGTGGCGCGGAGTCCGTGTTTCTATCTTAAGAATTTTTCTTTTCTCCTTACCCTCGCACTTCCCAGTAGAATGATGCAGGACGTATCCAGTGCCACAGGAAGTAATCCTGATGCACAAGTAGGAGCCGACTGTGTTGTCACAACGTTGAGCCTCAGGGATGCAGTCGTGTTGACGAGTCGCGCACTCATTTATATCTAGGGTAAAGAGAGAGTAATTAATATCCAGGTCCTATATCACATAAAGAACCGATTGAGCCACCGATCGTTATGTCAAGCTGATATTTTGGAGTCTTTCCAGGAAGGAAAGAAGTCTTTCCAGGCCATCTAAAGGTCAACGCTTCTAGAAAGCATAAAAAAGGCGTCTTCTACTAAATCAATTGCTATTGGGCAAGAGACACTAAAACAAAAAGTATAACTATTAATATTAGAGGAAGATATGCTATGTTACGCGCTAACATTGCAATCACTAAATCTGAACTCGGCCCACGACTATAAGCACCGAAACTATCACATCTGTGATCACAGTCGCAAACCTACAGTTACCGATAGACAAGAACAGAGATAGGAGCCGGCGCTGTCGTGAAAGCGAAATCGCGCTAGCCACCAAATGCTTACGAATATGTGCAAATCTATCTCACTCTCACAAACTTGGCGAAGCAAACATCAAATATTATTATAATTTTCAACAAATTAACATTCTTGGTTGTACTTACGAGTGATAAGTAATCCCGTGGAACTTGTTTTTGGTCTTGAACTATTTGTGCACATTTTGAAAACACATGAAGGCATTTGTTGCTGCTTATTTTAGATGATTACGATAATTTTACTTAAAGTACACAAACGCCAGTTCCATTGTGACTAAGGTCAATTGTGTGTCCACGTCGAGGAGCGCGAACCTTATCTTCCTAATTTATACATCAATGTTTAAGGGGTATTATTATATTCGATTCTATTTCCTTGGTTTATTTAGCAGAAATCCGAAGTCTGAGACCGGTTTATATTAGCAATAGGTTCGCCCCATAACACATGCGGCTGCCACCTAACAGGTGAAATGTGGAGCTACTCGAGTTTCTTCGTGGGATAAAGGTGTGATGTTTTCGTTTACTTACCAACACAAGCTCCTGTGATGATGTCCAGTTCGTACCCCAGCTTGCAATGGCACTCGTAGCTACCGTTTGTGTTCAGACAGTGCTGATATTGATCACAAAGGTGAGTACCTTCCACGCATTCATCGATATCTGCGAAGACAAATTTGCTATCTTTAGTTTAGAAGGGCATCAATCTTCAAGGTCAAGCAACGCTTGCCGAGGTCGGGCCGTGGATGGGTGACCATCCAAGACGTCTCCTTAACTCGGAAAACACGTAAAGCAGTTAGTTCCGGCCGTTCATTCCCGGTCATTCGTAGATCTTTGACAGTCGTTACGGGTAGTCAGAAGCCCGAAAGTCCTACAACCAGTCTTATAAAAAGGTATCATGTTACCCAGTAACTGGGTTGTGGAGATAGGCAGTCGCTCCATGTAAAATACTGGTAGGTATTCAGCTAACTGGATGCCGATCCCAACACAGTTAAGAAAAGGTCAGGTAGATGATAAATTATGTTCGATTTGAGTACCTACTTATACAGGGTCATTGGTGTTATGTCGGGAATCCATTAAGGTGGTGTAGGAGAGGTCAGGCCCTTATGACCCCTATGCAAATGTCAACCATTTACTTGCAGAAAACGATCATTTTTCTCAAAAAAGCTGGTCAAGAGTAGCTCTGATTTAAAAACTATTAAAGGTAATTGTCCTTTTATGGTTGTTTATTATGTAAGCAAGCATAAAAAAATCATGCGTCATTTTTTTTTAATTTTTCAAAGTTGTACCGCAGATAAGGCACCACTCTACCACTACATTTTTGTGTTTTTTTTTGTACGTTTGTCATAGTATTATCTTTGGTTACTAACATAGTTTTCTAAGTATACCTACTAACATAAATATGCATCTCTGTGTCTGAGCTAAATAAATAAATAAAAAAGAGGGAGAAACAAGGAGAAGAAGCACATAAATAATTTTTTTTTTGTTCTTTTCATTCCTGAGTTTGCTTCTTCTCCTTCTTTCTCCCTCTTTTTTATGAGTGGCCTGTTACTATAGCGTGGCCAATTACTATAGCAGTTATTCTAATTATTATGTTCAAAAAAATGTAAATGTCAAATTATTCGGAAATGGTTGTCATTTGCATAGTGGTCATAATGGGTCATTCGGTTGCGTTGTCATAGAGGTCATAAGGGGTCATTTGGTTGAAAATGACCTCTCCTACATCCCCTTAATGGATTGCCGACATATTACCCATAAGTCCAATAACGATGTAAGTTCCAAACCCCAGCAACCATAAGGGAGAATTCACCATCGTTCCAGTGCGTCAAAGATGCAGAGATATACAGGACAAATAGTGCCGTCCCTTCTTCGCACTGGAACAACTCTTTGACACTTCTTTTAACCCAACCTAACCTACCTTCACAATAGAGGCTTCCAGCTTTCTTCCGCATACCATCAGGGCACTGTTCTTTGCTGCAATACAAGAAAAAGTTTACCAATTCACATTATTCTACTTATTTAAGTATGACCTTTTTATTTCTTTATTTCTTTTTTCTAATTTACATAATCTCTTTTTTAAATTTTATTTCTTTTTTCTAATTTACATAATCAAAATTGTTTTTTTAACTATTTTCTTTAAAAAAATGGTCACAGCAGACCCAGCTCTAGTAGAAGTCAATTACTTTTGGACTCAAGTGTATTTTTAATTGCCCTCAGTAGCAATTTTAAAGAGGCATTTTGGTTTAGTCAACAATTTGTGGGACTGACATAGGCTCCATTTGAAATAAGAATAGACTAGTAGCTGTTTTCTTCTTCCATTCTCGCCTGTCAACCGTCACGCTGTCATTCACTCCCTTACCTTTCATATCATTCCTCACACAATCCATCCATCTTTACTTGCCTTCCTCTGCCTCTCCATCCATCAACATGTATATTCATCACTCTTTTAGTCACATGCGTTTCGTCCCTCCTCATCACATGCCCATACCAAGCCAAACGATTTCTGTCACTGGCGCCACTTTCAAACTTCCTCTAATATTGTATTTCTTTTTTGTATTGTATTGTTGTTTTTATTTTATTGTATTTCTTACTTTATCCATTCTCGTCACTCCACAAATCCATCTCAACATTCTCATCTCCGCTGCAAGCAATCTTTTTCATCCATCTTAATATTACAATTACCATACCACAATAGATAAAAATAATTAAAAATGAAGCAGTGACAGATAAATTAAGTTTGTAATAAGTAGATGCATGGGGCTCAGTGTGTTTACATATTTCCAAATATTGTAAAATTGACGATTTTCCAAAAATTTTAACAAATAATAATTTAGTCGACGCTCGCACGGACGTACAAATATCGCGGCGATTTTCAACGCTCTGCCTCGCGCCGAGAGTTGAAAATCAAACAGTGTTTTTTCGACACGAGAATACACTCTGTTGTTGTTACATTGGATTCTCAATGCTCGGCTCAACACCTAGAGTTGAAAATCCAGTGCGCGATGAAATCCCACCGCGGTATTTTTACGTCCGTGCGTACGTCGGCTTTGTGTGAGCTAAAGTAATCACAGCTATGAAAGCTATTGCTACTTGTTGAGGATATTATAGTTCTTACCTGTGATCAACTTTAGGCTTGCAGTCGTATTGTCCTAGCTGGTTGACGCAGTCCTGATCTGCACGACAAATACCCTCTTCGCATTCATCTATGTCTGTAAACATCAAAATTATTTATACTGTCGTACCTAATATAATATAATACCTAATACCGCGGGAGGGCCCTGGTGACCTGTAATACAGGTTTTTATTTAAACCTACCTCAGGCACTAGTCTCTCACAAAGTTAGCTCCTTGTCCGTCCACCATTGTCAAATGTTAGCATTAAGTACATAACTTGTGTAGAGAAAAATAAACGTTTTATGTCAAAAAATAAACGTTGTATGTTATTATTTATTATTATTTCTTTTATTTTACTTTACACATATTTGTTACATTTTTAAATATTAGAATAAAAATAATATAAAAACATTATAAATACGAATTGTCACCTAAAAATCGAACGCGGGGGCGGGGCTCCTATTTCTGCCTGCAGTGTTTAAAAAGACCTAACCAAACGTGGTGCCCAATAATTTGTACAAGTTTTGATATTCAATTACCTAGTTAACAATATTAATGCAATAATAAGTTTATTAGATGCGTATTTGTTATTTTTGATGAACAGTTAATATTTTTGATAAATAATTGTACATTATTGCCTAAAAAACATAATTTTATATCCTTGACTTCATTGAATTTTGACTTAAATAATTAATCTCTTTTACAACTATTGTTCAGTTTATTTAGAGATTAGATTATTTATTTTATTCTATTCTAAAATACTTTTCCCGATATAAGAATATTGGTTTTGAATGTCTCTTACCTTCGCACTTGTTAGTGGTGGAGTCTATCTTGAACCCTGGCGGGCAGTATCTGGACTCCTTGTCCTGGCAGTAGAAGGAGCTGTGTGTGTTGATACAGAACTGGGAGAGAGGGTTGCAGTCATGTTTGTGGATCGCACATTCGTCTACGTCTGGAAGAAAATGGTGATTGAATTAATTTTAATTTTTTTTAGTAAGTCTTCCCCAAGGGTAAGGGCAAAGGTTTAGCCAGTTATACAGGGTCAAATTAATTTAGCTAGCGAAACTCTGCAGACGTCATGTGTATCGATATCTAAAAACAATAAAATCAAAAGAGATTTGATGTTGTTTTTAGGCGGTGAACGACCGCCTGTTTTCTTACGTTTTATCGTGTTTAAATCCATCACGACTGTGAATTAACACGAAAATAAAAATCATTTTTTTTTTACTGATATTTCAATGCGGTCGATGACTCCACAAAAAAAAACTAATTTATTTATTTTTATTTTATCATCAGTAATAACAGCCGCACGGGTCGATCCGTCAGATTAAGCTACGCTTGCCGGGGTTGGTCAGTGGATAGGTGACCATCTTTACATACCGAGATTCCGTTAGCGTCAGAATGGCTGGTTGCCTATGGCAAACGCCTCTGAAAGTATATTCAAGAATTGCTACATAATTGCTTATATTTGCTACATTTCTTCAATAATTGCTACATACGATGGATTCAGAGAAAAATGAATATTTTTTTGACCAGCCATTCTGACGTCAGGATGGCTGGTCGCCTCCGTGTTCAGCATGAAGGACGCAGAATTTCTAAAAGTTTGTTATGTCAATAATTGCTACCTAATTGCTTCATTCACGAATTTAAGTTTGAACTTCATACATACATTAGGTAAAAAGATATAGCTTTTATTAATTTTTTTACGAAGAAGTGCCTACTAATTTGGAAAGGCAACAGATTTTTTTACTACAGCGCGCGTCTTGTTTAAATCTTGCAGGCGTGCGCTTAGAGTGATGTTGTATAATCAAAAGCAAAATATTGCACTAAGTAGTGAAAGAACAAAGGCGAAATCGTAGCTGAATTTAATTTGAGCGACTAAAAGTGACTTATATACGAAGGCAGCTCTATTATTTTTCTACGTTTTTTTAAAATATCACCTTAACTAGTTAAAAATACTAGTTTAAATGAAAAGTTATTTGTGTGAAAAGTGTTTAGTGTTGCCATTTTGTATTTATTCTTCCAAGTGACAGTAAGTACAGCATTATTGTATTATAATCCAAATTTTTCGTCATGGGTGTCATTTTCGTGTTATTTTAGGTCGCTGAAAACGATAGTGGGGTCAAAATGAAAATCCAAGATGGCGGCTGCGAAAATTTCCTAATTTTTCGTCATGGGTGTCATTTTCATGATATTTTAGGTCACTGAAAGCGATAGTGGGTTCAAAATGAATAACTATCGTTTTCAGCGACCTAAAATATCACGAAAATGACACCCATGACGAAAAGTTAGGAAATTTTCGCAGCCGCCATCTTGGATTTTCATTTTGAACCCACTATCGCTTTCAGTGACCTAAAATATCACGAAAATGACACCCATGACGAAAAATTAGGAAATTTTCGCAGCCGCCATCTTCGATTTTCATTTTGACCCCACTATCGTTTTCAGCGACCTCAAATATCACGAAAATGACACCCATGACCGAAAATTAGGAAATTTTCGCAGCCGCCATCTTGGATTTTCATTTTGACCCCACTATCGTTTTCAGCGACCTAAAATAACACTAAAATGACACCCATGACGAAAAATTTGGATTATAATACAATAATGCTGTACTTACTGTCACTTGGAAGAATAAATACAAAATGGCAACACTAAACACTTTTCACACAAATAACTTTTCATTTAAACTAGTATTTTTAACTAGTTAAGGTGATATTTTGAAAAAACGTAGAAAAATAATAGAGCTGCCTTCGTATATAAGTCACTTTTAGTCGCTCAAATTAAATTCAGCTACGATTTCGCCTTTGTTCTTTCACTACTTATTGCAATATTTTTCTTCTGATGTACTTATCAAATAAGTTAAAAGTTTTCAACGTATTATCTGACCCAGCTATTTTACATACTGATACTAGTACCTAAATGTATTGTGTTATTGAGGGTAGGTACGTTTTAAAAGCTATTCATTAAACAACATCACTCTAAGCGAACGCCTGCAAGATTTAAACAAGACGCGCGCTGCGTTGTAGTAAAAAAATCTGTTGCCTTTCCAAATTATTAGGCACTTCTTCGTAAAAAAATTAATAAAAGCTATATCTTTTTACCTAATGTATGTATGAAGCTCAAACTTAAATTCGTGAATGAAGCAATTAGGTAGCAATTATTGACATAACAAACTTTTAGAAATTCTGCGTCCTTCATGCTGAACACGGAGGCGACCAGCCATCCTGACGTCAGAATGGCTGGTCAAAAAAATATTCATTCTTCTCTGAATCCATCGTATGTAGCAATTATTGAAGAAATGTAGCAAATATAAGCAATTATGTAGCAATTCTTGAATATACTTTCAGAGGCGTTTGCCATAGGCAACCAGCCATTCTGACGCTAACGAGATTCCTCCGTTAAGCACGTTAAGCCGTTGGTCCCGGCTGTCATTCGTGGATCTTTGACAGTCGTTACGGGTCGTCAGAAGCCCGAAAGTCTGACAACCAGTCTTACCAAGGGGTATCGTATTACCCAGTAACTGGGTTGTGGAGGTCAGATGGGCAGTCGCTCCTTGTAAAATACTGGTATTCAGCTGCATCCTGTCAGACTGGAAGCCGACCCCAACATAGTTGGGAAAAGGCTAGGCAGATTGATTTTATCATCATGTTTAGATCATCGATTTTACGATTGCGCCAGCGGAGTTTAGCTAGCCAATTTAAAATAACCCTGTATTTAAATCTCAGGATGGGTCCATCAACTATAGGCACAAATCGAAGCCCTGAACTGCTACTGAGATATTCCTGATGGGAAACCCCCATTAACACTTCATTTATTTATTTATATTTTACTTTATCTTGTGGCTAAGAAGTAATAACTGCCGGAAGGGTCGATCAATCAGGTTAAGCTATGCTTGCCACGGTCGGTCCGTGGTTGGGTGACCATCGTTACATACCTAGACCCCAACGTTGTTGGAGTCGGCTTCCAGTCTAATCGGATGCAGCTGTATACCAGTATTTTACATGGATCGACTGCCTATCTGACCTCCTCAACCCAGTAACTTGGTAATACGATACTTGGTAAGACTGGTTGTCTGACTTTTTGGCTTCTGACAACCCGTAACGTCGTGTCAAAGATCCACAAATGACAGCCGGGACCAACGGCTTAACGTGCACAGAGG
This sequence comes from Cosmia trapezina, assembly GCA_905163495.3. Classification (NCBI taxonomy): domain Eukaryota; kingdom Metazoa; phylum Arthropoda; class Insecta; order Lepidoptera; family Noctuidae; genus Cosmia; species Cosmia trapezina. Next base: position 16,258,723 of record LR991044.1, read on the forward strand.
AGTATCGGTATATAAATAAAGATGGTCACGAACCAGCCCCGGCAAGCGTAGCTTAGCCTGATGGATTGACCCGTACGGCTGTTATTACTGTGTGTTGCGACGCAGCCCGGCCACAGTCGATTTCGTAATTTATAGACGTATCAATTAAATGTTCTTAAATTGTTCTTGCAGTACCAATGAATAGATTAAATGTACCACAAATATATCTTGTTAAAAAAGCACTTGTTTGTGGCCGGGCAGTACCGTATACGTTGCAGCCCGGCCACGTGTATATTTTCTGGTAGGATGCTCAGAATGTTCTAAAATATAAACCAAATAAATGTTCCTTTTGCGTTCTTTATTTTTTTCAATGAAATATACCAAGAAAAACGCTTATTTAAACAAGAAATGATTTCAAATAAGAATTTGCACTAAGCGCTTGTAGAACTAAAATAGCACGTCTGCTTATTTGTACAAAAGACAATGGGTGGATTTGGTCCAAATGTCCACCACTAACGAGACCTATGTAACTAAATAGTGAGCTAAACAGTAACTTTCATTATGAAAGCAAAAAAAACATACTGTCGTTAAAATTTTTTCATTGTTTTTTTTGTTCAATTACTTTTCTATTTGTCACTGTCACCGCCACGCGACCAGGGTTTTGAGCGATAGCACGAATTTTTGTCTCTTTTGCACCTACAGAACACAACCGTACGGATCGTGCGCGCGCTATTAGCTGTTAGTCGCTTGACCCCGTTATTATGCTTCATGTTACATGAAGGTACTACCGTATCGACGTAGGGCACAGCACCCACACTATTTGCGACCGCACTCGGTCGACGGAGGTGCCACCACCCGCCGCCGCAGCGTAGAGCACCGCATCCATGTATGTACGTACCTAGATTTAGTGTACCTTCATGTTCAGGTTGTTGCTAAGTTAACACAAAATTATACGTACCTACTCCTTTTTTGAGATGCAATGTATGGCCGCATAACTACGAAATATCTAGGCACCGGACGCGAGATCCCGGTAAAAGTAGGCATGCACGGCACTATCAGAACATAGTCCTTTGACCACATTCTGTATCGCTGGCACTGCCCACCTGTGCACACACTTGCTTAATCCTGCACCTGTTAGTAGTAGCAGTTTTAACTAATAATAATAATTAACGAAATGCCAAAAACTGTCAACGGAATCACACTATTAAAACAACAGTGACTTGTCACTCGCCCGCGATTTATAGTGCCATATAACAGTGAGTAGGGTGGAGCACACACGCTAACGCGCTTCGTCAGCCGTGGAGGCCTGCGCGCCGTTACCATTTGCGTACGCACTGTATCATACAGTGAGTCGTGATGGTAGGACTATGTTCTGATAGTGCCGTGCGTGCCTGTATGTAATTTTTTTTATTTTGTTTGTTTTTTATTTATTTTTAAGTATTTTATTTTGTAATATTTATAAAGAATTTTAAAGTTCAAGAAATAAAATACTTTAATAATGATTTAATAATATTTATTGTGTAACAAAACTAGGTACAAAGATTTATAATAGACACATTTTGCCAAATGAGACAAACGGGTTCCTAGACAAATGCAATGCGACAGGCGAAGCAAAACTAGACTCATCGGACGGCAACTTCATTATAGATTAGTAAAATGTATGCCTGACTACCCTCTAATAACCAACTATTCAATCACTACGATTTCATAGACAGAGACAGAGTTATAACGCCAAGTAGATTGATAATAATTCATTGAGTTAATAACTATCTAACTGTAACTGGCTTAATTGGTAAGAGCTCGCGGTAATCATTGTATAACCAATGATTCGATGGTTCGAACTCGTCCGGGTATGTGAAACACTTTTTGTATTCTTAAGGAATGTATCGTTTGAATTGCAAAGTTGTAGCAAAGTTAATTTTAATATAACTGGGGTGCACAACTGATGCAGCCCAAGGTACATGGATGCGGGGCTCCACGCCGCGGCAGGCGGTGCCACCTCCGTCGATGAAGTGCGGTCGCGAGTCGTATGGGAGCTCTGCCCTACGTCGATACGGTAGTACCTTCATGTAACATGAGGCAGAGTAACGGACTAACAGCTGATAGCGCGCACGATCCGTACGGTTGTGTTCTGTAGGTGCAAAAGAGACGAAAAATCGTGCTATCGCTCAAAACCCTGGTCCCGTGGTGGTGACAGTGACGAATACAAATGTAATTGAACGAAAAAAAAATCTGCCTAGCCTTTTCCCAACTATGTTGGTGTCGGCTTCCAGTCTAACCGGATGCAGCTGAATATCTGTATTTTACATGAAGCGACTGCCTATCTGACCTCCACAACCCAGTAACTGGGTAATACGATACCCGTTGGTAAGACTGGTTGTCAGACTTTCGGGCTTCTGATGACCCGTAACGACTGTCAAAGATCCACGAATGACAGCTGAGACCAACGGTTTAAAGTGCTTTAAGAGGCACGGAGGAGTCTCGGTATGTAAAGATGGTCACCCATCTACGGACCAACCCCGGCAAGCGTAGCTTAACCTGACGGATCGACTCGTGCGATTGTTATTACTTAGCCATGAGCTCCTCCGAGTAATTGAATGAAAAAATCAATGAAAAAAAAAATTTTTTTGTTTTATTATAACTTTTTACTCACAGCATATTTTTTTGCTTTCATAATGAAAGTTACTCTATTTTTAGCGGACTATTTAGGTACATAGGTCTCGTTAGTGGTGGACATTTGTACCAAATCCACCCATTGTCCTTTGCACAAATAAGCAGACGTGCTATTTTAGTTCTACAGGCGCTTAGTGCAAATTCTTATTTGAAATCATTTCTTGTTTAAATAAGCGTTTTTCTTGGTATATTTCATTGAAAAAAATAAAGAACGCAAAAGGAACATTTATTTGGTTTATATTTTAGAACATTCTGAGCATCCTACCAGAAAATATACACGTGGCCGGGCTGCAACGTATACGGTACTGCCCGGCCACAAACAAGTGCTTTTTTAACAAGATATATTTGTGGTACATTTAATCTATTCATTGGTACTGTAAGAACAATTTAAGAACATTTAATTGATACGTCTATAAATTACGAAATCGACTGTGGCCGGGCTGCGTCGCAACACACGTTATTACTTAGCCACGAGCTCCTCCTAACTCTTCAAAGAATACCTACGTGGTTAATTTTATGTTAAAATAAAATAAATAAAAATAGACTTTATTTCGTCTGACCTTAAAACAAGTAATACTAAATAATAATAATATTTTTTGTATAAGACAAAAATATAGGTACAAAACATTTCTATCAATTATCAGCTACCAGGTCAGGCTGTTTTGCCACATAGGCCTCCTCTATTTCCCTCAATGTTATGTTATGGTTCTTTCAAAAAGCTCTAACCTTCACACTCCTCATGCATTCCAATCTTGAACCCTGGCGGACACCTGTCCTCCACGTGCGTGCGCGGCGACGTGCTGAGGTTGATGGGGTTGCCGGTGACGCCGCCGCAGCTGTAGCCACCCACCGAGTTCTCACACACGAAGGCTGGACATGGCGGGTTTGGAAGGAGGCACTCGTTTATGTCTGGAAAAAAATTCGGAATCAGGAATAAATGAAAAAACCCGGAGCAAATTGTACCGCTCATTATTATCAACGATACTTACCATCACAAACATGATTGTTAAGGTTCCTGGCGAACCCTGGAGGGCACTGTCCTTTCTCCACGTTGTTCTTCTTGACTGATATGCACCGGTATGAGCCCTGCAAGTTCTGGCACTTAGTGCCAGCCAAGCAGACGTGCACGTCGAGCTGGCATTCGTCTATATCTGGAAAGCGAAGATTGAAAGTTAAGTTAAAACTAAGAGCACCATATTGATGATGTAATGAAGGTTTTTAAAGAGAACTATTGTTAACACATTATGCCACATTATGCCAAAACATCGTGAGGAAACTGGCATGTCCTAGAACCACCTCTCACAGAGAGAACTATGTATCAGCAGTGGGAACATTATAGGCTGCATGATGATGATGATGATGAAAAGAATCGAAAGGGAAGACTGATAATTTTTTCGTGATAATCGCGTGAAGAAAACTCTCTCTGATTAAAAAATTGCACGACATGGTAAACAACCGCAGATGCAAATACTGAATAATCGGAATACGGATTAAATTATAGTGGCTTTTCTGAGAGCCATAATAAATTGATAGTCACTCTTTATCAAACCAATAACTTTGCCTTGCTTGGACCATTAAACAGTTCACTTTGGCAGAAGATATCAGCTCTCATGGCTAACCTAGCTAAGCTAGCTATTAGAATTTGTTGAACAACATACCCTGGCAAGAAGTTCCATCTGGCATCAACGCGTATCCTCTTCTGCATGAGCACTTGACTTCCACACCGTTGTCGTTGCACTTGTGCTGGCAAGGATTGTGGGGCTTACACCTGTTCTTACCCACCTGGAAATGAGAAGAAATTGATGATAATTGATGATTATTGTGAAATGAACTTACTGGTGTAATCAAATGGCATAATGTGTATGGATATAAGAGACCCAAGAAACCATGGACGGATTGCGATGACAGAGCTGGAAAAAGGCTGAATTCAGAGATAATAGAGATGTATGAGAGAAGACAGTGTCTCAAGATGAAAGTCCAAAGACTTTAGGACTTTGTAGGCTATCACTGGGAACACGCACGATAGCCTACGGCACTAAAACGTAGTCGCTTACAATGGGTCTTATTAGAAGGCTAAAAGTCATCCAAAGAGCAATAAAGAGGGGGCTATGCTTGGAGATTCCCTATGTATCCGCAGGAGAACCAAGGTAACTGACATAGCGCTAAGAATTGCGAAACTTAAGTGGCAATGGGCAGGGCACATTGCTCGCAGAAAAGATGGCCGAAGTAACGTTAGAAGGCCTCCCACAAGGTGGAAGGGCAGCAGGGTGATGATGAATCAAGAGGGAAACTGATGTAACTGAAGAACAGATAATCAAAATACTGGTTTGATGATAGAAAGTATCTATCACTGTACTGTCATTCTGTAAGTACAGACGACCACCACTATTAATCACCAGCCACAGTTAAATATGAGCTTCTCAATAACCGTCATCTGCCATCTGCCTAGCGTTTTTCCAACTATGTTGGGATCGGCTTCCAGTCTTACCGGATGTAGCGGAATGCCAGTATTTTACATGGAGCGACTGCCTATCTGACCTCCACCAGTTACTGGGTAATAAGATACCGTTTGGTAAGACTGGTTTTCAGACTTTCGGGCTTTCGACGACCCGTTACGACTGTCAAAGGTCCACGAATGACAGCCGAGATCATCCGGGGCATCTAAAGACGGTCACGCTTCCAAGGACCAACCACGGCAAACATAGCTTAACCTGATCGATCGATCCGTGCGGCTGTTATTACTTAGCCACAAGCACTTCTCAATAACCTTTTTTGTTGAAAAAGAAAACAACAATAAAGTTAAAGTATTACCAACCTCCTTACAATTCCTTCCATCAGCCATCAGCATAAATCCTGGGTTACACTCGCACCTGTAAGACCCAGGCACAGGTATGCAGTGGTGTGCACATAACTCGTTTGGAGCATAGTCTTCACATAGAGATGGTAATGCTGGAGACAAAGATTTAAAGATAAAAACAAGATAAGTACAGTCCGAAGTCACTGTAATGCAGTTCGACTGTGAATACAGAAATTTGTGTTCGCCTTTGTTTAGCAGTACCTGCGTCGATTCTGTAAAATTCAAACAACAACTTGCATCTCACATCGCTATTCACTTTCACTCTCACTTCGCATCACTTCGCATCACTTGTTTTTTATTTGACACTTATTCGAGTGCGAAGTGAGTGTCAATTACCTGGAATGATGATGTGTGATGATGGATTTATGGGGAATTAACTTTCTGAATGCCACTTCTTACGTTATCTCATACTTTATCTGTCAAAATCTCACGGTCAATTTAGTTCAACTCTCGGTAGTGTAAATTCGAAGCCAATCAATAAACTCACTGCGGATTCGGGGGTCTACTCCCTAAGTCCGTCCGTCCGTCCGTCCGTCCGCCCGTTTGTGCGTCCGTCTGACATAACGATCCATCAAAACAAATGTAAAAAACATTTTTTTTGGGACGGGCAAAAACACATCGGGAGTAGGGACAACTGTCAAATCGTGTTGTCATTCATACTTCGTTCGGGCCCCGTTCAAATCATCCATCCGTATACGGAGTAGGAAACGCCCGTAACGAAGGCCGAAACTAAGGCCTTCGTGCTTAGGGAGTAGACCCCCTGATACGAAGTTTAGAATGAAGTCTTACGGAATCACACGGCTGTTCAGTTAAGAAATAGGGTAGTATACGCCAATGTTCATACCAGCCACAATCATGAAACGTGGGAGCGAGATACCACGAGACTCGATACTTAGTTACTCTTTAAAAATCCCGTACAAAATCATCACCGTTCTTCTCGCACGTTTTATAATCGGGACTACGACGAGGCTTAGCGATAAAGTCTAAGGTAAGTAAGTATTAAACTCTTTAGCATTGTAATTAGTAAGTACTTCGAAATGGACATTATTATAAGAATACCAACTTAAAATTCCTTTTGTCATTGTTTGTTGAGCAAACCTCTAGAGATAATATTTCTTTTATGTGTCTACTGACTAAACATTGCATATCAGTTCGCGAATACATTATAACTATTTTAAGGACATACATGTGAGACAGAGTACTTACTAGCTAATGTTATGGAGTTTGAACTTCTTGAAGTTGAGTCGCCCCTCCAGTCTTTAGCTGCTTTCTGTAATAAAAGGTAATGGTCGTTGTGAAAATGGGTAAAGTAAGAAATCTGTCTATAAGGGGAAGTTTGAAAGTAACGCCAGTCAAATCCGATCCAGCCTGTCCCCTGCGTCCTCCCCCCACGCGACGCCCTAAGCCGAGGCCGTACCCCTCAGGGTGCCTTAGCGAGTACTCGCTTAGGTTATAAGGTTTATGCCTGCCTGAATTTATTGAGGCATCCACAGGAAAGTCCAGTTAAGCAGCCGACCACCTCCTAGGTAGACCTGAGAGATGACATTAACTCTTTAAACGTCGGTTGCACACCCAGGTGTTCAGATAACAATAGAAAATCTATTGTGTCTATTAATTGGCGAGCGACGGGTTAAAAAAAAGTGGCGCCAGTGACAAAAATTTTTCATTGTATTTTTTTTTTTTTTGTTATTTTCTATAATATATTGTATTATGATTCATTGATTCATGTTTTATTGTTAGTTTTATCATTTTAATGAATGTGATTTTATTTATTTATTTATTTATGGTTTCAAACACAGTTGAATTGTTCCTGAATAAAATTGAATTTCAATATTTAAAATACAAATATTTAAAACACTACCAATAATAAAACTAAGATAACCCCAAGGACAACGGGGGCGTCTCGACTGTCCATAAGGTCGCGGTTCGCTTCCCGTATCAGGGCAAATATTTGTTATACTAATATTAGAAGTCTTACTGATATATCCGTTCTCGGACTCGTGAGAATAATGTAGGGACCGTACTATTCCTGGCTTATGCTCTAAATCACAACGTATTTAGAAGATTTTTTCGTATCGTATTATATCGTATAAAATTGGTGCACAATCAGTCTTCTTACTGGCTTAATGTAAAACCTGTAAAATACTAAACCCACTAGCAAAACTACTACTTAACCAGCTCAAAAACCGCACCGGAACGTCAACTTCAAGGCGTTCGTCGTGCGTGGTCCGAACTGTTATCTGCCCCTCGTCATGGAAGAAGACTGTTGGCCGCAGGGCGTGATGTTTCGTCGCTTCCGCGGACAAGTTCCACAGGACAGCACTAAATAAAGCTAGTGCAAAGTGAAGTGCTACTCTTAAGCCTTTTATTAATAACACAAGTTTTTGATCATAAAAAATAAAGTTACGAAGGCATGTTTAAGTTAAGGTATTTTTCTAAATGGTATTATTATTATTAAAACGTCTAGAAGTCGAATTGCAGTGTCATCAACTGCCTAGCCTTTTCCCAACTATGATGGGGTCGGCTTCCAGTCCAACTGGATGCAGCTGAATACCAGTATTATACATGGAGCGACTGCGAAAGTCTGACAACCAGTCTTACCGAGGGGTATCGTATTACCCAGTAACTGGGTTGTGGAGGTCAGATAGGCAGTCGCTCGATGTAAAATACAGGTATTCAGCTGCAACCGGAGCCGACCCCAACATAGTTGGGAAAAGGCTAGGCAGATCGTGTTCATCCTTACTTCTTACCTGGCAACAGGTGACAAACGCGTCATCAGCTAGCAACTCCTCCGCGCTCATGCCATGCTTCCTCTTCACACAGGCGTCTGGACCCTTGGACGTTCCGGCTGAGGTACCATGTGAGCAGTCGTTGCAGCATACCTGTGAAAAACATCATAGATTGCAGTAATGTCCTAATGAGGTCTGCTTTGCAGTTGTAGTAGCAAAGATCAAACGTCATTTCGAAGGGCTATAGAAAACGTTATAGATGACATATATTTGGGAGTGAAACCCGCAAATTGGTGAAATAATAGAAAGTCATTTTTCTAAATAAATGGAGTCACAATCTGCCAAGGCTAGGCGAATGATGATGACTCAGTAAGCCACACTCAAAATCTTTTCGCCTTTGAGAAGCGGATGTGCGATTTGGCTAGGGAAATCCATATGGAGTACCTCATAAGGACATACAAAAACCCAAAATATACAACAGACAATACCTAGACTACAATAGACTGTTTTCACCAAAAAACCCGAAGCCCACTTAGATTTCTGCGTACTACCACAGGAAACGAGCTTAAAGATAGCTCAGTTTTAAACAAACAAGGAAGCGTTATTATAACTCAGGCAGGTAAACCGAACAAACACGGATAACATCTGCACGTTATCAGTTAGCGCGGTGATAACGGATACCCAATTACCTAGTTACTGTGTGTTTGTGTTGGGACTGTGGACCAGGTAAAGATGTGCTATGGTGACTGGGAAGCTGGCAGTATACCCAGGAGGGGAGTGATATGTATGTTCGAATGACGTTTTTGCGAAGGTCGCCATTTCGAAAAATTTTGCTAGTGGTACGCCAGTTCGAAAACTCATTACATCGAAAACCGCTATATCGAATGACATAGACACAGAGAGCATGGTCTTTTGATTTGGTTTGAGAAAAAAAAAAAAAAAAAAAAAAAAAAAGGACAAATCAACTCAACATCGGACTTCGATACCATGACTTCCGAACTGGCGTAATGCTCGCAAAATTTTTCACGTATCACTCCCCCAGGAGTGGGCTATTTCGGTCTGAAATGATGATGATGATGTCTTCCGTTTGACAGTTGAGCTCGTTCGCAATTTTTTGTAGGTACTTCTTATTACCTTCCTCCTTACTGTCTTCCTCCTTATTACATTCCTTCTTATTACCTTCCTCCTTATTATCTTCCACCTCGTATTCCTCTGCCCTCTTCTTCTTATTACCTTCCTCCTTATTATCTTCCACCTCGTATTCCTCTGCCCTCTTCTTCTTTTGCCTTCCTCCTTATTATCTTCCACCTCGTATTCCTCTGCCCTCTTCTTCTTATTACCTTCCTCCTTATTATCTTCCTCCTTATTATCTTCCACCTCGTATTCCTCTGCCCTCTTCTTCTTTTTGCCTTCCTCCTTATTATCTTCCACCTCGTATTCCTCTGCCCTCTTCTTCTTTTCTCTTCTTCTTTTTTCTCTTATTCTTATTTTCTTATTTCTCTTTATTTTTCTTCCTTATTTTAGTAGTTTAGTTAGTAGTTCTTCTTAAAAACTGGACGTCCAGTAATGAACTCACCAACTAAATCAATGTACTTACGCCAAGTAAACCAAAAAGAAATACTTACCATAATTAAACTAATGAAAAATAAGCACAGCTGCGGAATAGACGACATACCCCCAATATTAGTAAAAAAATGTGCAGAAGAATATTGTCAGCTCCACTCACATTCTTAATAAACCAGAGCTTTGAGAATGGAGAATTTCCTGACTTACTAAAAATTTCACTAGTTAAACCCATACACAAAAAAGATGATATTCACACCCCTAGTAACTATAGACCCATAGCGTTGTTGCCGACATTTTCAAAGATCTTTGAAAAGGCTATATGTAACAGGCTAAACTTTTTCTTAGAAAAATACAATATTCTTGATGATTGTCAAAATGGTTTCAGAAAGACGAGATCCACAACATGTGCAGTTTACAAATATGTCCAAACAGCTCTCCAACAAATAAACGACAAAAAGTATGCATTAGGCCTGCTACTCGATATGTCAAAGGCCTATGATAAAGTATCATATACCATATTACTAACTAAACTTTACGATTCCGGTATACGTGGCCATTGCTTACAATTGGTTTAAATCATATTTGAGTGAGAGAAAACAAATAGTTCAGGTTGAAGATCACAATATTAAAAATAGGGAAACAAAAACAGTTCGATCCCAAATGAGAAATCTCACATGCTCCATCCCTCAAGGCAGCGTTCTAGGCTGCATACTATTTTTAATATACATAAACGACCTCCCAAAAATTCTAAATAAACAAACTACATTACCAGTACTATTTGCCGATGATATCTCCATACTTGTGAAATGTGACAAAAGTTGTGACCCAACTACAATCTTACAAAATACTCTCGAGACAGTAACACTTTGGCTACAAGATCACAATTTAGAAATTAACTGTAAAAAAACTAAAATGATGTAATTTAGGTCGTATAAAACACCCCCCCTAAGCTCTAATATAATTTTTAATGACACCCCTATAGAATCAGTAACTACATTTAACTTACTCGGTATAAACATAGACACGCATCTCAATTGGAAAAAGCACATAGAAACAATTAAATCTAAATTATCGAAATTTACCTACGCCTTGTTCCAACTTAAGTACAGCACAAATACAGAAACAGCGCTATCGGCATACTACGCCTACGCAAATTTGTGGCTGAGGTATGGAGTGATGTTATGGGGAAACAGCGTCAACGCAAGTGAAGTATTTATAATACAAAAAAAAATGTGTTAGAATACTGGCCCATATTGACAATACCCAAAGCTGTAAGCCATATTTTGTTAAGTTAAAACTCCTAACTTTACCTTCTTTATATACAGGGTGTCCCGTAAATAATGGATAATCTCTTAAGGGGTCATCGTACTCATCATTATGAACAACTTTTACTATGGGACCAAACCTGGAATCGCGAAAAAAAAATCAGCTGCTCCCTACATTTTGACGAGTTTGATGTAGATAAATGTACTGGTCAGCTGATTTTTTTTCGCGATTTCAGGTTTGGTCCCATAGTAAAAGTTGTTCATAATGATGAGTACAATGACCCCTTAAGAGATTATCCATTATTTACGGGACACCCTGTATACATGACCTTTGCATATTTGTATTTAAAAATAGCAACATTTTTCCAAAAACAAAAGACATTCATAACGTAAACACACGCCATAAAAATAGACTACATCTTCCACCCTCTCGGATCAAAATGCTTTACCATAGCCCATATTACATGGCAATAAAATTTTTTAACAAATTACCGGAACAAATAAAACAAGAAACCAATTTCAATAAGTTTAATAGAAAATTAAAAGAATATCTAACACAAAAATGCTTTTACTCGGTCACAGAATACCTAGAACAAAATATTTAGTGGGAAAATATTTGATAGTTAGATAAATAATTAATACTTACAATTTTATTTTATTTTAATGTAATGTAAAAATAACTAAATTATATCCTAACATAACTAAAACTATTCACAAACGAAAACATGGCGTCGAAAAATTCATCCGCAGTGCTGTCTACTGGTAATGGTGATAATGTACCCAAGAGACTGGCGGCATTTGCCACGTCTGTAGGATAACGTTGTTATGATAATTATGTAATACCGTAAATAATTAAGGTGTAAAATTTAAAATTGTCTAAGGGCGAGTTGCGAGTTGGCTTCGACCCCTCGTACGCCTTCCACAGGTCCGGGACCCCAGGGTCTCGAGATTATGTCAATAGCATTTTAAAGTAATGGTAATGGTAGTGGTAACATAAAGTAAGTAAGTAATTACATACATCTTACTATTATGTTATTACTAGTATTACATAATTATTTAAAATTGTTGTTATGTTGCCGTGCCCTAACCGGGTTTCATGTTGGAACTATTTTAATTGTACCTAACAACTAACTACACATGAATGCAATAAAGAGTTTGAGTTTGAGTTCTTTAAATTTTTACGCATACTCTCGACAGACGGACGTTCTTAAACGTATAGGGTGACTGGTAAAAAAAACCGGTCAAGAGCGAGTCGGACTCGCGCACCGAGGGTTCCGTTCCGATATCTGAAAAAGTGTGCTACTTAGAGACATCGTTTTATTTTTCCTGTAATCTTTACATAAACTTCTATCTCATAGAATAATTTCAGATTTTTTTCTTTGCAAACTTCGGAGATAAGGGGCGAACCGTATTTTTTTTTACATTTTTCATCAAAAGTCGAAAACTATGCAAACTAAAAAAAATAAAAAATAGTTTGAGAACGTGCAAACAGCGCTCTTTCATATGATACCCCACATGCCCTAGTAGCCCCACTTTAATTTTTTAAGACACCCTTTCAGTCCTTGTTGCAAAAAAAATATAAATATTTTTATTTCTTTCTTATTTGCAAAATAGTTGGGTAAACGTCATCTAAAACTATTCCAAATTTCAAGTTGATAGCATCAGTAGTTCTTGAGATATCCAGCTGTGACAGACAGACAGACAGACTGAGTCACACCATTGTCCTTTTTTACCATTTTGGTACGGAACCCTAAAAAATAGCTGTTCCCTACGTTTATGAAATGCTAATTTTTTTTTCGCGATTTCAGGTTTGGTCCCATAGTAAAAGTTGTTTGTTAACATCAGTGTAATCATAGTTTTTAAGTCAATCAATCTGCCTTGCCTTTTCCCAACTAAGTTGGGGTTGGCTTCCAGTCTAACCAGATACAGCTGAATACCAGCATTTTACATGGAGCGACTGACCTCCACAACCTACTGGGTAATACGATATCCCTTGGTAAGACTGGTCAGACTGTCAAAGATCCACGAATGACAGCCGGGACCAACGGCTTAACGTGCTTTCCGAGGCACGGAGTAGTCTCGGTATGTAAAGATGGTCACCCATCCACGGACCAACCCCGGCAAGCGTTGCTTAACCTCATGGATCGACCCGTGCGGCTGTTATTAATTAGCCACGAGCTCCTCAATCATATTTTGAAGTATCGGTCACTAATTACCAGTCATCCTATTAGTTGTGAGCTAAATACAATAGCAATCGCTTCGCTTTTTCTATGATACTTACGGTTTTATCTAAAACTATGCAACTGCACAAGTGTTCCGATAATAAATATGTTTTTAAGTAGTTAAGACTTTCATTCAGTGTTTATACGCGAACTAGTTGCTCTCCGCGGTTTCACCCGCATAGACCGGGATAAAAAGTAGCCTATCCAGGGTATAAGGTCTGACTTTCAGAGACCATATTTCCGCCCTTGCAAAGGAATCCTTCAGGCGTTTAGGGTTCGTCCTGCGCAATGCCCGTGACTTTGACAGCCCACATGTTATCAAACTGCTTTATAATACTCTGGTCCGATCTAAATTAGAAGCAGGTGCATGTGTGTGGAATCCCTACACTGCAACTCAAACGTTGATGCTGGAGAAGGTCCAAAAAACCTTCCTTAGGTTCTTGTTTAAAAAAGTGCACAAGTATTTTCCGTATATGTACCCAACGAATTACCTTTTTGGGATGTTGGATTACAATTCCTTGGAAGTTAGACGAGGTTTGAATCAGATTGCGGTAGCCTGCAAAATCCTCAGAGGGCTTATCGACTGTCCTGAGCTACATAACCTATTTTGTCAATTATATGTGCCTGGCAACTATATAGGGCACCGCCACAGTAAGAGGCACAAATTGTTTGCTCGGCCAGCATGTCGTACGGTCGCTAGAGCAGAGTCGCCAGTGTGTCGGACTCTGGAAGCCCTCAATGCCCTCCTGGCAGTCAATCCTGATTGTGATCTGTTTGCCGATGAATGGAGAGAGATAATGCGAGTGTGTCTGAAGTTTTGCGAGAGAAAGTATGAGAGAATTTCCACTGTTATTTATTAAGTACCTATGTAGTAAATATTATAATATTAGTATTGTGTTTCTAAGTAAATTATTGTAATTGGTGTATAACCGTTTTAATTAACTATAAATAAATAAATAAATAAGCTAACTACATACCAATCCAAATCGGTCAAGCCGTTTGAGCGTGAAGAAGTGACAGACATACAAATACACACTCGCAAACTTTCGCCTTTATAATATTAGTGTGATCAAAACGGATTAAAAAAATATACAGGGTGTAATTTTAATCACCGTTATCCTCTTAAGGGGTCATTGTACTCATCATTATGAACAACTTTTACTATAGGACCAAACCTGAAATCGCGAAAAAAATCAGCTGTTCAGTACATTTATGTTCGCATAATTCGTCAAAATGTACTGAATAGCTGATTTTTTTTTCGCGATTTCAGGTTTGGTCCCATAGTAAAAGTGGTTTATGAGTACAATGACCCCTTAAGAGGATAACGGTGATTAAAATTACACCCAGAAGGTATATCTACATAAACATAACCGGTTAGATGCGGACATTCAAAACACTTCTGCTTACCCATTTATAACTCACAGGCGTGATATTAAATAATATAATAATAATAGCCTTTATTTAACAATCTTTCTTACAATAAAGTTACACTAATCTTATTTAATTGTTTGACACCGGTACGTGAATATTGTCTTGCTGTCCAGCATAGGCCTCCCCTAGAGTTCGCCATCGAACGCGTGATATTATGTACCTACTTAGAAATAAATAATAGTACATTATTGCAAAGGCCGTGAAATAGGCAATTGCAGGTCGAGTATGAGTTTGAGACTTCACTAATACGAGACAAGCAATTGCCATTTCCGCCGAGGCATTTAAAGTTCTTTTCTCAAAAGAATGCAGGGAAATGAAAGTAGTTAAGTTTCTATAATTTTTCAAGTTAATGCCGTTTTGAACATGAACTTAACATTTCAGCATGGGATAAATTGCCCATAATGTAGATGGGTTTTTAGTTTTAGCAATCTCACTAAAATGCGCCAAAAACACTCTTTTGGAGAAAATGTTCACTTTTTTCTCGTTTTTCCAAATCATAAAACTTTTAACCTACCTACTTTCATGTATTTTTCTTTTGACTTAGCTGGAAGCAGGTTTTCCATAGCCAATTTGGCTTCTGATCTTAAATCTGGTGGAGTAGGTACCTACAATCAATCTCCATTTCACTCTGAACCGTTGGAACTCATTTTAATTAAGTATTTTTATATTTATATAAATTTTCAAATCAAGATGAATTTTCAGTTTTGCCGCCAATTTTCTATCTAACATCTGTGCCCGAAAGGCATTTATGGCTATACAGCCACGTGAACGCAGTTTATACTAAGCAAAGAAATCCAATGAAAGAGTATTTAATAACCCCAGCACGCCGTTTCATACAACATTGCTGGAGCGGTGTAATGTTCCAAATTAAAAAAACGCTCCTGCAATGGATTTGATTTTCTTTGACCGTAAATTCGATACTTCACGTGTTCTTTTTGCGAAAATAATGACAATATTTTGATGCATGTTTGAGAAAAGCTACTAACCTTACTTGTAGATTTAGTAGATTCACAACTGTAGGTGCTCGTAGCAATGTCGATGCCTGTTTCGCAGTCACTTTGCTTTCTGAAACAAAAGAACATCATGTTTATTGAAAAATGGCAGATAGACCGTCAATTTCTACAGTCCAAGATCCCAGGGCCGCCAAAATCAATCTGCCTAGCCTTTTCCCAACTATGTTGGGGTCGGCTTCCAGTCTAACCGGATGCAGCTGAATACCAGTATTTTACATGGAGCGACTACTTATCTGACCTCCACAACCCAGTTACTGGGTAATACAATACCACTTGGTAAGACTGGTTGTCAGACTTTCGGGCTTCTGACTACCCGTAACGACTGTCGAAGATCCACGAATGACAGCCGGGACCAACGGCTTAACGTGCTTTCCGAGGCACGGAGCAGTCTCGGTATGTAAAGATGGTCACCCATCCACTGACCAATCCCAGGGCCGCCAGACCTTATTTATTTTCTGGTTAATAAATGTATGGGATGGAGTAGTGTTAGTAGGTACGAACGTACGCATACGTGCTAGCTTGGGCCGACGGCCTATTTTCAGGTGTGGTACCTACCAAAGGTACTAAGGCTACGTAAAAATATTACTCAATTTGTATGTATATTTTACAGAACATTGTTAAATAATCAATACTGCCAGACAATTCCCGGCGGCGGTTTTTTTCGCCAGACGCTTTAAAGCTCGCAAAAAAAATGAAATCATCTATACTTATAATAAATCTGTAGAGAGGTCAATTCTGTACATGATAATATTTTCAAAATAACTATCAGGGGGTAATTAGTGATCGATACTGATGCCAAAAATGCAATCAGTAAAATTTTTGTCTGTCTGTCTGTCTGTCTGTCTGTCTGTATGTTCCTTATAGAAACAAAAACTACTCGACGGATTTTAATGAAACTCGGTACAATTATTCTTCATACTCCTGGGGAGGTTATAGTATACTTTTCGTCACGCTACAGTCAATAGGAGCAGAGCAGTGAAGGGAAATGTCGGGAAAACTGGAGAATTTGCTCCATTTTTTAAGCATCCGTCGCGTGTGCAGCCTTAATGGTTAAAGCTACATAGAAATCATTTATGACGGAAATGTTTTACATAAAATTATCTAACAAATATCCCACAACAGCATATGTCTATCTTTTATGGTTGACTCACAATAACACGTGTAACTCCCGATAGCTTAGCAGTCCAATACATTAACTTAATAACATAAAGGAGTTACACGCTGACGGAGTCGCGGGCACAGCTATTAATAATAATATTCTACGGTTCCTTATTGCGATATTTTTCAACAGTATTGTGGATTGACATATTATATTTCCCTACTAAAATACGAAAGTTAATCTGTCTGTTACATCAAAACCACTGAACCGTGAGGAAGGACATATGGTACTTTTTTACGAAAAACGACGGAAACGCTGACGAAGTCGCGGGCAAAAGCTAGTCTTACTTAAAGTCTGACTCTTAATTTTTATACACAGGGAGGAATTTTTTAACCTCATCTGGAGGGAAGTACTCTAAATACTGGAGATAGCAAATATAACTCAAAGGAAACATTCCTTTATTTAAAAAAAGGGTCAATCATAAGGAGTTCGTGGCTAAGTAATAACAGCCGCACGGGGCGATTTACGGCGATTTGCCGGGGTTGGTCCGTAGATGGGTCACCATCTTTACTTATCAATAATACTGAGGCCTCAGAAAGCACGTTAAGCCGTTGGTCCCGGCTGTCATTCGTGGATCTTTGACAGTCGTTACAGGTCGTCAGAAGCCCGAAAGTCTAACAACCAGGGGTTGTGGAGGTCACATAGTCAGTCACTCCACGTAAAATACTGGTATTCAGCTGCATCCGGTTAGACTGGAAGCCGACCCCAACATGGTTGAGAAAACGCTAGGCAGATTGATTTGGCCACGAGCCCTAATTATTATAATTAAGTAAGCCCAACGCTTGCCGGGGTTGGTCCGTGGATGGGTGACCATCTTTACATATCGAGACTCCTCCGTGCCTCGGAAAGCACGTTAAGCCGTTGGTCCCGGCTGTCATTCGTGGATCTTTGACAGTCGTTACGGGTCGTCAGAAGCCCGAAAGTCTGACAACCAGTCTTACCAAGGGGTATCGTATTACCCAGTTACTGGGTTGTGGAGGTCAGATAGGCAGTCGCTCCATGTAAAATACTGATATTCAGCTGCATCCGGTTAGACTGGAAGCCAACCTCAACATAGTTGGGAAAAGGCTAGGCAGATTGATTGAAGTAAGCCCAACTTGTAACTCTCCTTTGTTATACCTACAGCAGGTTGTAAACTTCAAAACATAAAGCGAAACGTCTGTGGTTTTTTTTTTTTGTGATTTTTCTTATTACCTACTAATTTTCTACATCGCATAATCAATAACAGTGTAAATAATAAGGTTTTCCTCATTAATTATTGGCATATTTTACCTTTTAATGACATTAACACACATTCGATCATTAGGTACCTATGTAAAACATAAAGTATGTTTTCCTTGAAATATAGGTCAAAATAATTCAAGGTTTTGGTTTTGCAAACATGACATTTAAATACTGAAAACCTTGTGCCTACATAATTGTGATAAGAATGAGAACACTTTGTAAGCCGTTAACAAAACAATACTAAAAACATTGTTGTATTTGAGCTAAACATTAATAATTCTTAGTATTTCTATTTAGAATACATAACAAGGAAACCGTAGGAGGAGCTCGTGGCTAAGTAATAACTAATAACAGACGTACTGGTCAATCCATCATGTTAAGCTATGCTTGCCGGGGTTGGTCAGTGGATGGGTGACGATCTTTACATACCGAGACTACTCCGTGCCTCGGAAAGCACGATAAGCCGTTGGTCCCGGCTGTCATTCGTGGATCTTTGACAGTCGCTACGGGTCGTCAGTAGCTTGAAAGACTGACAACCAGCCTTACCAAGGGGTATCGTTTAACCCAGTAATTGGGTTGTGAAGGTCAGATAAGCAGTCGCTCCACGTAAAATACTGGTATTCAGCTGCATGTGGTCAGACTGGAAGCCGACCTCTACATCGTTGGGAAAAGGCTAGGCAGATTGAATAAGAAAACCGTAGCAATTTGTTTTTTTATTACTTATTTATTTATTATTCATGTTTCTTTTCTTTTTAACCGACTTCAAAAAGGAGGAGGTTCTCAATTCGTCGGAACCTTTTTTATTTTTATTTTTTTTTATGTATGTTCCCCGATTACTCGAAAATGGCTGGACCGATTTGGATTTTTCTTTTTTTGTTCGAAAGGGTATACTTCCCAAATGGTCCCATGATCATCAAGTCAGGATCTGATGATGGGATCCCATGGAAATCGAGGGAAACCCTCAAATTTTATGGGCACACTTATATCGATTTCGGTATTTTTTATAGTAACTCGTGCATTTGCTCTCGGAAAGTACCTTTTGGTGAACTGGAACTGATGATGAAGACCACAGAGGGCCATCGGAAATACTCAATTATATCTAAGTATATCACAGGTTGCGATTCAATTACTTTAATATGGTTTATGCTCGTCAAAATGCATAATGGTGATGGTGACTTTACCATGAGCTCCAGTTTTCCTGGTTCTTACTAGGAGAACTCCTCAACAATTAACGTCCCTGCATCGGGAAAAGCAATATTTTGTAAAACGTGATGAGCAGTTGACAATGGGTTATTGTAACTTAGATAAATTACAAACTGACCCACTAGAAAGTGAAAAATAAAAACTTTTTTACAAAAAACAAGACTTCCAAAAAAAAAACACTACAAAGTGAAAAATAACTTTAATTTCGGAAGTCGGGGGCAAAAACCTAAACTACAGATCCAATGACACCGACTTCCGAAATTAAACCGAAGTCAAAAACGAGCTGTTCGAGCAATTTACCAGCTAGGAGCTAGAGTTTCTCTGAGAGAATTTTTTAAGGATATTGGTATTCTCACGGTGGCATCACAGTTCATCTTCGCCAACATCTTATACATTAGGCAAAATATACATTTGTACAGTAAAAACAGTGATATTCACAATATTAACACCAGAAATAAGGACAAATTACGTGCTCCATTTCATCGGCTTCATAAGGTTCATAACTCATTTGTTGGTCTTGGTATAGCTTTTTATAACAAGCTACCTTCTTCTTTGCTAGATTTGCCTTTTAATGCGTTTAAAATTAAAGTAAAATCCAATCTTTGTTCAAAGGCATACTATTCTATCAACGATTACTTAAACGATTTAACTCAAGACAATGTTTATGTTATGTTCTTTCTCCAGGATCAGCTTACTTAATGACAGGTTACATGAGTTAAGTAGGTACTAAAATTGTTTATTTTATTTGACAAAAATATAATTTAATGTATTGTGTTGCGTAAATTATTTTTGCATAGGTACTATTGTATAGAATCTAGTTCTTCTAACTGAACAGACAGCTGTGCTGCTGGGGAGTTTGTTCCGCTACTTCTTCTTCCCAGCTAAAGCACTAGGAAGTGGTGAAGGGCGGGCGTTTTGTGGGGACTGTCTTACTGTAATTTTGACGTTCAAAAAGTGCTGATTCTCAGCCTAATTTGAATAAAGGACTTTTGATTTTGATTTTGATTTTTTTTTTTTTGAAAAAAAGTTATTTTTCACTTTGTAGTGTTTTTTTTGGAAGTCGGTTTTTTCTACTTCTAATAGGTACACCGGCATTATGCCAGTTATGTCTAAGCCCCATGTAATAGGCTCGCCCGCCTATTGCCATCAACCGAGCACTAATCCAGACTCCAGGCTGCTACTGAGAAGTTCTATAAGGAAACACTCAATAGCACTTTGCCCAACACGGGACCAGAACCCAGGACCTTATGCTCAGCAGTAGCACTTTCAGCCACTACACAACGCGTCAGTCGATATCTTACACTACTCACTACTACCTAATACTTACCCATATGTTTGTCCTATTTTGTTTGTATTAACCCGTCTTAGCGTTAAGTTAAGGCTGGGCGTTGATGAGTCAGTCAATCAGTCAGGACTTCTCTTTTAGGGTTCCGTACCAAAATGGTAAAAAAGGAAACCTTATGGTGTGACTCAGTCTGTCTGTCAGTCTGTATGTCTGTCTGTCAGTCTGTCTGTCTGTCTGTCTGTCTGTCACAGCTGGATATTTCAAGAACTACTAATGCTATCAACTTGAAATTTGGAACAGTTTTAGATAACGTTTAACTAACTATTTTGCAAATAAGAAAGAAATAAAAATATTTATATTTTTTTTGCAACAGGGAATGAAAGGGGGGTCTCAAAAATTCAAAGTAGTGGTACTATATGTGGGGTATCATACGAAAGAGCGCTGTTTGCACATTCTCAAACATTTTTTTTTCTTTTTTTTAGGCCGCATACTTTTCGACTTTTGATGAAAAATGTAAAAAAAATACCATTCCCCCCCCCCCCCCCTCCTTATCTCCGAAGTTTGCAAAGCGAAAAATCTAAAATTATTCTATGTGATAGAAGTTTATGTAAAGTTTACAGGAAAAATAAAACGATGTCTCTAAATAGCACACTTTTAGGGTTCCGTACCTCAAAAGGAAAAAACGGAACCCTTATAGGATCACTCGTGTGTCTGTCTGTCTGTCTGTCTGTCTGTCCGTCTGTCACAGCCAATTTGCTCCGAATCTTATGGACCGATTTAGTTCAAATTTGGTACACATATGGATTTCTGTGACCCAAACACGTACAGCTAAAGTAAATATATGAATTTTGAATATGAGAGTCACTTTTAGGGGGAAAATAAGAAAATTAAAAAAAAAAGTTTTGTAAACTGTACCGTGTGATATACCAAATGAAAGGGCTTACTATGAGGGTCTCAAATATTTTTTTTTTATAATTGTAAAATATATTGTTTTAAAGTTATTTAAGAAAATTGACGAAAATTGACCATTCCCCCCCCCCTATCTCCGAAACTACAGAGCCTAAAATTTTGAAAAAAATATAGAAAATAGTTCTATACCTGTTGATTACAGGAAAACCTATAAGAAGTCTGTGGTCTTAAAATAACATGGTAAATCTATATATATAAAAAAATCAAAGTCCTGACTGAGTCACTGACTAATATATCAACGCACAGCCCAAACCAATGGACCTAGAGACTTGAAATTTTGCACATAGATACCTTATATAGTGTAAACATCCACTAAGGAAGGATTTTTGGAAATTCCATTCCTAAGGGGGTAAAATAAGGGGTGAAAGTTTGTATGAAAAATCCTATCCCTTGAGTTAATAGATTTGAAACTTAGCACGAATATTCATCTAAGTAAATTATAAAGTTTGTCATTTTTAGTTTTCCTAAACTACCCCCTAAGGAGGGATTGGGGGTGTCAAAGTTTGTAAGGAAGAACTTTAACACGCGGTCCGATTTACTCAAAACTCAGTTTTTATTCTTGAGACCAAAAATTAAGACTAACGTGTATCAGGGTTTTCCAAAAATCTACCCCTAAGGGGTGAAAAGTTAATTTTATAGCGGAGGATTTTATTGGGGGCTTGATTAACTCTAAAATTGGTGTAAATAATGTTTGAGTCAAGTTATGGAAACATACCAGACGATTTTTGAAATTCTTTATTTGTGTTCGTGAAAACAGAGATACAGTTTATATGAAAAATCTTATTAATTTGGTTAATGAACTTGAAACTTAGCACAAATACTTGCATAAGTAATTAATAATGTTTGTCATTATTAGTTTTTCAAAACTACGCCTCAAATGAGGTTAGGGATGTTAAAGTTTGTATAGAAGAATTTTAAAGCGCAGTCCGATTAAAAAAATGGTGCTTTGAGTCAAGTTAGGAAACTTGCCAAACGAATTTTCACCGATTTTGACGACATATAGCTGATGTTTTAAGGAGTAACTTAGGCTATTTTTATTTTAGAAAAATAATTAGGGTTCCGCGCAAGAAAATTAAAATCCATGAAATCAGACAACCACGTACAGTCCAGTACAAACTTACCAAGCCTCCGCTGTCTATTACGGCTATAACAACAAATAATAAAAATAAAGCAAAGTTAAAAATGTAAGGGGTCGATCCCCATACAATAAACTTTTCATTTTGAAAAAAAATAAAAATTTTAATCTAGCATGTGGGGTGTCATCGTCAAGAACTCATTGAGTAGAGTACAAACATATTTTTATTAAATCTTTTAAAATTAAGAAATAGGGGGCCGCAAAAGTTGTAAATTTTAGACCATTTTTGTACGAGCTCTAGCGCAACAATTCAACAAATTTGGAATTTGAAACTTCTTACCATGTAGGTAGTTAGGTACCATGAATACTGTATTTAATCAACAATACTGAAAACGGCGATTCATAAGGTATTTTGTTTAAACATGGGTGATTTTCTGCAACTGCAAAAAATAACCTTGTAATTCACAGTATCATTATAAAATAAGTAAAAATTTATCTTTGCGATTGTTAAACATATAATATGGTACGGAACCCTTCGTGCGCGAGTCCGACTCGCACTTGACCGGTTTTTCAGAAATCGGAACGGAACCCTCGGTGTGCGAGTCCGACTCGCTCTTGACCGGTTTTTATTTATACAGATAGTTAGATATAATTCCTTTTCCGACATAATTAACCAAAACAAATTTAAAAAAAAACTTACTTAAAATATTCCTTACAGCACTGCCCCTTAGCTAACAGACACATGGACTCGAAGGCGGGTGGAACCTCAGGTGGCACTGACAGAGTACCCTGGCAGTCAGTCAGGGTGTGGTTCCTGGCGAACCCTGCTCCTTCGTTGCAGCACAGCTGGATGGTCTCCGCCATGTCATCGCCGAGGTAGCCTGACAACAATTAAAAAGGAAAATAAGCACAAATTCATCATTATCAGATTTTATATGGGCCTCCACAAAGCTGAAAAGATGGCATTTAGAACAATCAATCTCCCTAGCCTATGTTGGGGTCGGCTTCCAGTCTAACCGGATGCAGCTGAATACCAGTATTGTACATGGAGTGACTGCCTATCTGACCTCCACAACCCAGTTATTGGGTAATAAAGACTGGTTATCAAACTTTCGGGCTTCTGACGACTTGTAACGACTATCAAAGATACAGGAATGACAACCGATACCAACGGCTCAACGTGCTTTCCGAGTCACGCAGGAGTCTTGGTATGTAAAGATGGTCACTCATCCACAGACAACCCCGACCAGCGTAGCTTAACCTGATGGATCGACCCGTGCAGCTGTTATTACTTAGCCACGAGCTCCTCTTCATAACATCATGAAAACCTAACTCGTCATTAGGTATTGACAAAAGCTTACCACAAACTATAATAGACCCATAATATTACCCGACCTCGTAACACATAACGATGCCTACGCGCATAAAGGTTAATAAATTATGATAAAATACATGAAACCTTATAAAATTAATTTATTGTCATCTGCCGCCATATTTGGCGCATCGCGTTCATCATAAATCAATGTGCTATGAAGGATGATCGTAAATATTCGTGATTGCAATTTTAATGAGTTTTCATCATGTGAAAGTATATTTTAGGATTAGATCGATTTTATTTGCTACTAGCTGTGACCACGACTTAATCCTCTTCAAATTTCGATTTTTCCATACAAACTTCAACATCCCACAATTTTACCCCTTAAGGGATTGTTTTTAGGGTTCCGTACCTCAAAAGGATAAAACGGAACCCTTATAGGATCACTTCGTTGTCCGTCTGTCTGTCTGTCTGTCTGTCAGTCTAAGACCCCTTTTTGTCAGGAACGCGTGGAGGTACTATAAAGTTGAAATAAATATCGAATACGTAGATCTATGATCCCTTGGAGCTCTAAAAAATCAAGCTTCTAAGTCAATGCCAAAAAAAAATGCAGACATTTATGCGACATATTTTGATACTCGCAAGTAAATCAAAACCTATGGGTTACTTCCCCTTGACCTAGAATCGTGAAATTTGGCAAGAAGCAAGGTCTTACAGCACAAGTATAGGAAAAAGTCCGAAAATAGTTTGTTATTAAACCTGAAATAAGGAAAAAAATCAGCAGCTCCATACATTTTTTTGAGTAATGCGAACAAAATGTATGGAGCATCATTACATCTTGTAAAATTATTAGTATGGATGCATGAGATGAGATCCTAGCATACATTAGTAACATTTCAACTTCTTGTGAACGTTGCCTAGGCAATATCAATCTGCCAGCCTTTTCCTAACTATGTTGAGGTCGGCTTTCAGTCTAACCGGATGCAGTTGAATACCAGTATTTTACATGGAGCGACTGCCTATCTGACCTTCACAACCCAGTAACTGGGTAATACGATACCCCTTGGTAAGACTGGTTGCCAGACTTTCGGGCTTCTGACGACCCGTAACGACTGTCAAAGATCCACGAATGACAGCCGGGAGCAACGGCTTAATGTGCTTTCCGAAGCACGGAGGAGTCTCGGTATGTAAAGATGGTCACCCATCCACTGACCAACCCCGGCAAGCGTAGCTTAACCTGTTGGATCGACCCGTGCGGCTGTTATTACTTAGCCACGAGCTTCTCGAAAGTTAGTATACAACACAGAATTCAGAAACTAATCGAGATTTGTAATTAGCAACAAAGAGGCACCTAATTACTTTGTTATTCTCAATACATTACTTGATTACCTAATCACATAGATAAAGCTCTCATCACACAATCTCAACAGATTTATAACGCTTAAGATATGTCTAGTTGCATACGCTCATAAATTAACTTCACTTTCATTGTGCATTTAGCCTTAATTTTTACCATAAGTGTGCTAGAAAAAGTCATAGTACCATTCGGCATTATTGAATTAACTAATGGACTCCAGATTCATGAACAAAAAAGCGCAACCATGTCTTCATCTCCATGATGTCTTATCTTAGTGAAGTCGCACTTCGACAAGCATAATCAGCCTATCATGTTCCCACTGCTGGGACACAGACCTCGACTTCGACTATTTTCTGATACCCCTGGGCATGACGAATCTATTTTTTTTATGAGGTCACTATTTTGACCACCCTGTATTATACTATCCTACAGTGTTATAGTATTATAGTATAAACTATAATCCTAATCCTAAGTAATATTATAAATGCGAAAATTACTTTGTTTGTTCCGCTTTCATGCAAAACGGCTGAACGGATTTGGATGTTTGGCAAATGCGTAGACCATCATGACCTGCACCCTAATTGCGTAACACACTACACACACTCGATCGGAATTTGAATCATTTTGAAACAAATTGCTAATCCATTGCTTCTTAATTATGTTCAAAGTCTGCTCGGCAACGTAAATAACGCAATGAATGTTGTTTAACTGTTAAAATGTAACCAACTCCGATTGATAGTGTGTTACGCAATTAGGGTGCTGGATAAGACACTTTACTTAGCTTTTCCCAACTATGTTGGGGTCGGTTTCCCGTCTAACCGGATGCAGCTGAATACCAGTATTTTACATGGAGCGTCTGCTCTGACCTCCACAACCCAGTTATCCAGTAACTGGGTTGTGGAGGTCAGAGCTGTATTACGATATTCCTTTGTAAGACTTCGACTGGTTGTCGAACTTTCGAGGATCGTTTCGAGGATCGTCTTTTGTTGGATCATTCGGTTCCCTACAAAACGGTTGAGCTGGATGGTGCTGCTCCACGCGTCATGCTCGTGAACGGGCGCCGTCAGTTGAGACTGGTCATCTCTTATCTGCCAGGCCTTATTTTTAATTTTATATTTTAACTTGTTTTTAAGCATTTTTATTTTTTTTACATTGCTCTCACATGTAGAAGCAACAAATATATTGTACCCAGGATGTTGTATTACTTATCTTGATTTAAAAGAGTGTCCGTGGAGTTTCTTGCCCGTTCTTCTCCATAGAGATCTACGTTTTGGAATGGGCAACAACTAGCTTCAACTTTCTGACTAACTGACTGTCGTTGTCTCGCTAGGTGGCGCTGTATGTGTTAACTAGCTTTATCTTAACTTGCTTGTTATTTAATTTTCTAAAAAACTTAAATGTACTCAAAATTCAGTGTATTGTGTGTTAGTAGTGAGAACAAGATATAATAATTGCTGACAATTGGAGTCACTACGATCTAATACCTAAAATCAGTGTTATTTAAGGAACAAAATATCTTGTGTTTACATTTGGTTGCAAACATTATACTAGTGATAAAGTGTCAAAATCGCTGGATGAGGACTGTGCTAACACGATTTGCAATACAAACCTCGAACATTGGGACGTTTTTTCGAATGCAGTGGCTGTATTATTGCGATTTTTGTGCCAAACGGTTCACTTTCAAATTCTACCCTGTCATTCTCTAAGCTGTGAAGTGAAGTTTGAATCAGCGCCATCTATTCAACCTACCGTGTGGCGGCATAGGACTCGGTTACCTAGCAACATCTGTGTAACTCGCACTCATGACTGACTGAGTGATCGATTGATCGTCATCGAACTTTATCGTCCTAAGATAGGTGGCGCTACGTGTATCTTGTTGCATGGACTGGCTGGATAAAGTATCACTGCCTTGGATCGAGTGAGCGATCGATCAACAAGTTTTTGGTTCCTCGCGTCAGGTGGCGCCACTTGTACCCTCCTTGCATAATAACATATTTCTCAACTATTCCAATATTCAAGATGGATTACTGTAATGGATGCAACAATGTACTGGCTTCTGATGCTGGTTACCTGATGTGTAAATTGTGCAAGGGTCGTTATCATCATGAGTGCATAAACATTTCTCTGCAACAATTTAGGGCTCTAACGCTTGAGTTCAAGACCGGCTGGAAATGTCCCCCGTGCTGTAACATTACCCGTCGCACCCGTCCTAACTTGGATACACCTGTACGTTCCAACACGCAGGTTCCAGCAAATGTAGACAATAGCATGAATATGTCGTGCGATAACATGGAACAACGACCGCCGTCGCCTCGCACTCCGCCATGTGTGTACACGTCACTTTCTACAAGAGTTGACAATAACTCCACATCGGTGCTTGTAGACAACCAAATCCAGTCTTTTACCCTAGAATTGAACAAAACATTACAAGGATGGAGATCTGACATCGATCATACTATGACATTGTTTAAGGAAGGTATTAAAAACACTTTGAAGGATTGGCGAGATGAGATGGAGGCTAGCATGCTCAGTTATCACGAAAGTGTTAAAAACAGTTTGGCCGAGATGAAGCAGGAGCTGGGCTCTGTTTGCGCTGCCCAAGCTGAACTCAAAAAAGATGTGAAGGAAATGAACGATGACATGTCTAGTCTCAAACATTCGCTCCAGTTCCACACAAGCGAACAGTTTGACCTCAAGAAAAGAGTTGAAGACATTGCACGTCTGCAGGCTGAACAGTCAGCCACTTCCACAACCTATTTGGAAGCCAAAATTGAAGCGCTTGAACAGCAAGCGAGGCAATGCAACCTGGAAATCTGCAATGTTCCAGACAAGCGTGGTGAAAACCTTTTACAGATTTTGGGGGCGATTGGAGATGCCATTGGCTTTCCTATACCTCAAAAGGACATTATATCCGTCCACAGAGTACCACATGCCCACCAACAAACAAACAGGCCAAAGAACATAATTGTCAAATTCTCCACGCGCATATTGCGCGATAATGTTCATAGCGCATTCCGACTGGCTAAGTCATTGAAAACGGATCAAATAGGTATAACTGGGTCTTCAACAAATATTTATATTAACGAACATTTAACTTTAAAAAATAAAATATTATTTCGTAAGTGTAAGGAAGCGGCAAAACTTCACCAGTTTAATTACGTCTGGATTAAAAATTGCACTATTCTTGTACGTAAGAAAGATGGCGAAGCTGCTTTTGCCATCAGATCTGAATCAGATATCGCTAAAATCAAGAGTTATGGTAAAGGTGACTGTAATAATAGTAATAATATTGTTAATGAGACCAATACTCATTGATCGTTTCACTTGTTTTTGTCCACTTGATAATTGTAATCATTACTGGATTGTGTTGCCTGTCCTTATTCTGCTGTTTAAATCATTATCTGTATTGTGCATTTTTTATTGTGTTTCTAAATTTTTTATCGTTTTTTACCTTGTTATAGTTTATATATCATCCCTGATCTCATACCTAATAAATTTAACCTATTTGTTTATAACATTCAAAATTATGCGTACTACTGCTAATAAATTTGGTGCAGTCGTTATTGTAAAGTGTTGTGATCTATACTGCCTCTTGCTTCAATCATTTCCATTTCCCATTACGTTAATTTATATTATTTTGTTCATAAGATCTTATACAAACTTGCTGCTTGAACACGCTCTTATCATTAATACGTATTTATATTTTAACATTATCAATGTCAAATAAAAATATCACCATTTACTATCAAAATTGCAGGGGTATTCGCACAAAGTTACATCAGTTACTCACGAATATTCTTATTAATACATACGATATCATTATCTTAACTGAAACCTGGCTAACACCTGAAATTTATGACAGTGAGTTCATAGACCAGCGTTATAGTGTATACCGTTGTGATCGTGATCGCAGTGCTACCAATAAACAAGACGGTGGAGGTGTACTGATTGCAGTTTTACGAACTTTAATACCTTCTGAATTAGATCTCTCATTAACACAGAACAGTGATCTCTCACACACGCACATTGAACACATTATGGTTGAGTTGCCGAGCACTGTCAAAAATAAAAGACACATTATTAGTGCTGCCTACATACCACCTAAGACTTCTGCTTTAGTGTATGATAAGCACTTTGAATTGCTACAAGAAGTGTTAGGCCATCCTAGTGTTGACAGTTTCTTTGTGCTAGGAGACTATAATCTGCCTGAGGCTTATTGGCTAGTATCCTCTGCAACAGACATCTCGAACATTGCTACATCATGTTATTCTGGAGGACCTTCGGCCTGCGCAAATTTGAATATCTTGATTTCAGTACTGGGTGCTTCTCAATTTAACAGTGTAGTAAATGTCAATGGTAAAATTCTTGACCTAGTCATTTCCAATAACCCCTGTGATGTTTCTCATGTCTCAACTACACTGCTTCCGGTTGACACTTACCATCCTGTCCTGACGTGTGAGACCAGCCTAAACGTCAAAATCACCCCCATGACTAAAACTCCTCTTCACAAATATTGCTTTCATAAGGCAAACTTTGACAATATTAATCGCAACATACAGCAAATGAACTGGTCTGAACTGCTATGCCCCATGAAATCAGAGGAGGCTCTGGCTAATTTCTACACTGAAATAGATAATATTATTAAACAAGACACTCCGCTGGCCCGACCTAGATCAACTAACTATCCCATATGGTTCTCTCGTACTCTCATAAATATTTCTAAAAAGAAACAGAAGGCATGGATTAAGTGGAAGAAATATAATAACATTTCTGACTATGAATCATTTTCAAACTATAGAAAACAGTTTAAGGATACATGTCTTGGGTGTTTCAGTTCGTACATCAGTTCTGTAGAGGACAATATAAGTAAAAACATAAAACACTTCTGGACCTATGTTTCTAATCGAAAAGATAAACCTGGAATCCCATCTAAGCTTCAATACAAAAATGCTGAAACAACTGATCCAGGCATGGTCTGTAATATGTTTTCCGACTTTTTTTACTCGGTATATGAACCGACATCTCCTTCTTTGTCACAATGGAAGCCTCCGCAGGATAACAACCCATTACATGATGTCTCTATTTGCGATCTTTATTTTAGTGAGGAGAACATATTGAAGGAGCTTAAGTCCCTAGATCCAGCGAAAGGCCCTGGACCTGATGGACTTTCACCTTACTTCCTTAGGAACACTGCTACTTCCATCTGCAAGCCTCTATTTATTATTTATAATAAATGTATATCTGAGGGAGTTGTACCTAAACTGTGGAAGCATGCGTATGTTGTGCCCGTTCACAAAACTGGATCTAAACGCAGCGTAGAACACTATCGTCCTATTTCCATCCTGTCTGCCTTGTCGAAACTCTTTGAAAGGTTAGTCCATAACGAAATTTATCCTGTACTCCACAACATTATAATTCAACAACAACACGGTTTCGTAAAACGGCGGTCGACAAATACTAACTTATTATTATTTTCTAGCTTTTTGTTTGATTGTGTTGATAATCGTGTACAAGTGGATGCAGTGTATACGGACTTTTGTAAGGCTTTCGACAAGGTAGACCATGAAATACTACTAAATAAGATAGCGTTCAACGGAATCCGTGGTAATCTTCTGAGGTGGTTTACCTCTTATATAACCAATCGCAGTCAGAGGGTTGTAATTAATGGTCACCAATCTAACATCGCACAAGTGACCTCTGGTGTGCCTCAAGGCTCTATACTTGGTCCTCTTTTGTTTATTTTATATATAAATGACATCAGCCAATGTTTTCGCAATACCAAGTTTTTACTATATGCCGACGACCTCAAGGTATATAGAGCCATACGACAAACAAATGATTGCCTTCTGCTGCAGCAAGATTTGGACCGACTATCCTGTTATTGCCAGAAAAATAAGTTACAACTAAGCTTACCCAAATGTAACTTCTTAAATTTTACAAAAAATAAAACTAAAATAAACTATACATACACGTTGTGCAATGCCCCTCTACTTAAAGTGGACTTTATTCGTGATCTCGGTGTTATCATTGACTCTAAGCTCTGTTTGGATCTACATATAGGAAAGATTGTTAATAAAGCGTATCAACTTTATGGATTTGTATTACGATCAACAGTTGATTTTAAAAAGCCTTCTTCCTATATTTACTTGTATAAGTCTCTTGTACGTTCTCAACTGGAGTATGCCGTGTCCGTTTGGAGTCCATATTACAAAAAGTACGTTGAAATGATTGAGCGTGTTCAACACAAATTCCTACGTACCATGCATTACAGATGCTATGGATATTATTTGCCTTATAAAGACTTGCTTGCAAAGTATAAGCTCGCAACACTTGAAAATAGACGTAAATATTTAGAAGCCATGAATTTATATAATATTGTTACAAACAAATTTGATTGCATTGAACTGTCCAACATGTTGTGTTATGCGGTTCCTAGGACAGTCCATAGGCGAAAGGTGTGCGCTGGTAGATTATTTTCAGTGGGCACCTGCAAGTCCAACTCTGGTTTGCGTTCGCCTGTTCGCAGAATGGTTGATTCCTACAATAGGACTTTTGAACATATAGACATTTTTGCATGTGCTCCCTATAGGTTCAAAAGTCTTATACATAAGGAGCTTTCTTGAATTTTTAATTTTATATTTTTCTTTTTGTGCCATTTTTTTGAGTATCATGTATGTACCTACATTATTTTTACACACAATATACACTCACACAAACAAACACACAGACACACACACCCTCACACACACACACACCCCTACACATACATTACACATTATTATTTTAAACACAATACATAAAGTAGTTTAGTTAAAAAAAAAAAAAAAAAAAAAAAAAAAAAAAAAATGTATTTGTAACCCTAGCGATGATTATTATTTTCACTGTTTGTATTCCTGTAGTTAATCTGTGAACAGCGTTGTGGGCTGCAATATTGTCTATATGTTTTGTGTATTTCCTTTTCTATGTTTTATATTGTAGCTGTTAGTTGTTCCTTATAAATAAAATAAAATAAATAAAATAACTGACCGACTCTTTGACAATTCAAAAGTCCCTGTAATTGGTTTAATTGAAATAAATGCTTTGAGTTTGAGCTTCTGACGACCCGTAACAACTGTCAAATATCCACGAATGACAGCCGGGACCAACACCTTAGCGAGCTTTCCGAGGTACCGAGGAGGACCAACCCCGGTACGCGTAGCTTAGCCTGATGTATCGACCCGTGCTTCTGTTATTAGGTACTTAGCCACAAACCCCTCGGTTTTTAACTGTTTAAATTAAATAAATGTATAAATAAATAAATAAACCACTTTGCATACCAGCTAAAATCGGTTCAGAATGTAAACAAACCATAAAACATTTTGAAGTACTGTAACAGATTATAGTTTCGAATTTATCTATTCTGTGGTAGCGATTTAAGTAACTATTTACAAGGAAGTTGCGACAAACTGATAAGCAATTCAAATATAAACTTGAATTCAGTGTGGTAGGAGCGATTTGTTTACATAAATACTTAAATATCCCAAGTTTGCCAAAAACTTTTAAGGCCTTTGGCAATAACCACTACGAGTATACTCGTACATGACCATTTTGTATGCAATGGGCATATAAAAAAAGCTACTACGAGTATACTCGTTTGGCAGCCAACGTTAAGATATCTAAGAAAATCAAGTCAAGAAGACACCAAATATTTCATCAGTAAAACCAATACTTATAATTTGAATACTAACGACTCATTAAGAAAACTCTTCATTTAGTACCACACTAATGGCCACCACATGGTGTACCAGAAATTAATTATTCTGGTCAAAATAAACAAATTACAGTCGATGAATCAAATGTACCAAATAAGCCTGAAAAGTGGGTCACCAGCTTTGCAGCACAGATAATATGAAGTATGAGGAAAAATACGGTCAAGTGCGAGACGATATAAATATTATACCTTGTATTAAATTTAGGTCAGTGTGTGAACAAAATCAAGTACTTATGTGGTATTGATTTATTCAAGTGTTTCCCCTTTTGTTATGGGAATCACTTGCGGTAAGTATTACGTTTATGTCTTTATCTACACCCATGCCATAAATCCTCTATAAAAGTCTCTGAAACAGTTAGCTTATTGTCAACATTAAAACAGCCAGTGTCATAGTAACCATGGTAACCATAATAGCATCCAAACGGGTGCTTTAATGTTGTGCTGAATTTCATAATGCAACTCGTTTTCAAAAAAGAACATTGTAATGCACGCCCGTTTCACTACAAAAGCGCCGTAATTTAAAAAAAGAACTTATTCGAATTCACGTCGTATACTATGACGTCGGCCGCCATGTTCGATACG
This sequence comes from Cosmia trapezina, assembly GCA_905163495.3. Taxonomy (NCBI): domain Eukaryota; kingdom Metazoa; phylum Arthropoda; class Insecta; order Lepidoptera; family Noctuidae; genus Cosmia; species Cosmia trapezina. The sequence continues at coordinate 16,292,377 of LR991044.1, forward strand.
AGTATTAGTATTGCAAAAAACTGCTTCAGAACCTTTTATAGAGGATTTAACATGGATGTATATAAAGTTTTTTATGCAACTGTACATAATTAGGTATTAAAACACTCATGTGATACTATTATCACATGAGTGTTTTAATACCCCTTATTATACGTCAGTTGCATAAATAACTATTATTTTGGGCTTGTTTATATTATGTAGGTAGTCATGAATTTTTAATAAATCGTTGATTAAAATCAGTAGATACCTTTTTTAATGCAACAAAATCAACCAAAAAGTGTCAAGGGACTTCCCCGACTTGAAACTACGGCGCACACGTGCAATGTAAAGGCGTGTACGCACGAGCGAACAAAACATGGTGAACACGACCAACGAACACGGATGATCTGAAGAAACTCAGGACCCTGTTGAACATTTAAAGTGTTCGATGTTCGTGATCACCATGTTTTAGTTTGCTCGTGCGTACACGGCTTTATAAAGTCTGCTTACAAAGAGGTGTGTAAAAGTTGTAATAAGGATTTATGGGTGCTTAGTGAGAATGAAAAAAACATTTAGAAACATTTGTGACAGAAAAGGATCGCAATCAGTACATTCACTGTCTTCGGTACATCGACTTAGACGACGTTTTTTTTTTAATTTTTGATGTTTTTTTGTTTTAATAATACCTGACTTCCAAATGAAAAAAGATTGGAATACTTATGTAAGTAAATAAAAATGATAGTGTTATTACTTGAAGTGTGAGTTGATAAAAGTTTACAGAAAAAAAAAACTGATTTTTAAACTGATATTATAAGTGACTACACTACCGGTGGTTGATTACCCCAAAACAACCGGCCAAGTGCGTGTCGGACCACGCACAATAAAGGGTTCCGTAGTTGAAAAGAATTTATCTCAAAACAACCTTGACACTGTAAACTCAAAAAAAAAAAAATTTTTACGTGATTAAAGTACAAATTAACAATTTTCGGACTTTTTCCTTTACTTCTACTGTGAGACCTTGCTTCTTGCCAAATTTCATGATTCTAGGTCAACGGGAAGTACCATATAGGTTTTCATTTACTTGCGAGTATCAAAATATGTCGCATAAATGGCCGTATTTTTTTATTGCGTTGACTCAGAAGCTTTATTTTTTTAGGACTCCGAGGGACGATCTACGTATTTGATATTAATTTCAACTTGATACCTCCACGCGTTCCTGAGAAGAATGGTCTTGACAGACTGATAGACAGACAGACAGACGGACAACGAAGTGATCCTATAAGGATTCCGTTTTTTCCTTTACAGGTACGGAACCCTAAAAAACATCATATTTTTTTTTTGTTTCATCGTGTTATTAATTGGTAAGTATCGATATCTGAAGTAACAGATATCGATACCAATTAATTAATTTGACGGCACGGTTGGCACAGTGGTTGAGCGATTGACTGCTGCGCAGCATGTCGCGGGTTCGATTCCCGCACGGAACAAATATTTGTACGACCTACAAGTATTTGTTCCGAGTCTGGGTGTTTTTCTATCTATAATATGTATGTATTTACAAAAAAAATATGTATATAAGCAGTTTATCAGCCATCTCGTTACCATAACACAAGCATTAGGTTGCTTAGCTTGGAACAAGATGGCGTTGTGTGAAATGTCCAAGGATATTATTGTTATATTATTATTATTTTTATTATTAATTTAATTTGATCCTGTATAGTGTGAATAAGAGGTACAGTACGCGAGGTCTAAGCTGAGCTTTGCATTTGTGTGAGTTCACATAGATAGTGTTGGTGTGACGTCCGGCATAGAGCGCGACGCGTCTTTTGCTTGGTTTAAAACCGGTTTATACTGCTTTTTGGCAACCGGCTTTTGTTCTTTTAGTACGAGAGGCCATGACCTAAACCAGGTCGCATCGTTGTAAAACGTACAACGATTGAAGATTTAGTCTTACGTAATACGATAACATTTTTGGTCATGGGCTCTCGTATGTACCATTTTGGTGATCACTCACACAAATGCAAAGCTCATCTTACGCCTCGCGGACTGTACCTACCTATTTGTGACAGTTTGAGACAGAAATTATGAGAATACCGTATTTTACTCTACATATAAGAGAAAAAATCTAAAAATATATTATTTATTATTATTAAATATATTATATTATTTAGTTCGTAAAATGACAATATAAATTTTAAAATTCAATTCAAAGTTTTCAGTTTTTTTAATCCGTTTTCTGACACCATGAAAGTACCCGCCATGTTTGTCAACTGTCAACTGATCAGCGTATATAAAGTATTTGTTTACACTGCCAATTGACGTCATGACCACAGAGCAATATGCCGTCCACTGCGTCCAGCGTTTTCGCGCGAAATTTGAAAATGTATGGCACTTATGGATTGAATAAAAAATTTGTGATTTTTTTTAATGGCTTATTACAACTATAGAATCTAATTGAGACACTTTTCAAAAATGTGTGTAATACCCTATTGCCTCTCAGGTTTCGCTTACTCATAGTGACATTGTGTTTTACTGAAAATAGAGCAAACTCATTATTCCTGAGTCGTAACAACGAACCAATGAAAATTAGTATAATGGTACCCAAATACCTCATGCTACTCACTCAAGGAAATGATCAATTTCAGGCCTACTAGACCAGGGCCAATCCTGTTTGAGAAAAAAAAAATTCTTAGCAGTATACGAGTGGTTGGAAAATTTAGTTGATGATGTAAATAACGAAGGAAAAATAGTCCAGACTCAGAGAAAGTTCTGGAAGTGGGGTGGGAGGGGGTAACATATGCGTTTTTAGGGGTTTGTACTAGTTTTTTGCGATTTGCGGGTAAACTATGCATCCTATCGAAAAAGTTAAATGTAAAAGTAGTAGATAATAAAAAAATCTTAAACTTTATTTTCATGCATTATTACCCATAACCTCAAAATTATTGAGAAAAACGCAAAAAACCGTTTTTTTGGTTTTTAATTTTTATCTTTAGCAAATATTATTATTTTATCATGAAAATTGGTGAAAATGTTTGTTTTTGTGTTTCAAACAAGCCCAATTTTTTTCAAAGTGAAATATTTATTTTTCGATGTTTTATGAAGAAAATACAAAAAAATGACATTATTTTCAATCGAAAAATTTGGTTAGCAAATTTAAATGACCTTTACCAGTGCTATTTTTGAAATCTCAGCTTTCATATGGAATTAAAATATAATATTGTTTAAGTACAAAAATATCGTTAAAAAAGCGAACAACCGAAAAAACTACTGTTCTAAAATCGATTTTTCGAAAATCGAATGTAATTCATTAATTCTTACCCCAAGCGTTAATTCTTACCCCATCCAGAACTTTCTCTGAGTCTGGACTATTTTTCCTTCGTTATTTACATCATCAACTACTGCTAAGAATTTTTTTTTTTTACAATATTTTGAACGGTTTGGCCCTGGTCTATACAGTTTCAAGTCAATAACCTGAAGTTATTTGTGCGGTTCTCGCGACCTAATAACACTTTAACTGCCTAATGAGTTTCAGGGAATGTTACAAACAGCCAATGATGCGTGATGAAATGCTGGTCAAATTCAAATTCTAAATATTTTATTTCACATGGGCACTTATGAAACGTCAGAAACTAGGTGCACGGTTCCAATTGGTCGTTTCCTATGGAGAAGAGTCAGCAAGAAACTCCATGGTTATTATTTTTAAAATAATTGAGTGGTAGGATATAGGTAGTAGGTAGGTCCATAGGGTAAAAGTACCCATTAATATAAATATATTGATTTCTTGTGTAGGCACGGCAGGTATAACAGTTTCAGACAGTGGAAGAATAGATATTCCTTTCAATGAAAATCATCAATAGGTGCATAATCTTTCTAAGTTAGATTCGTTCCAAAATGTCATGATTTCTGTAATCAATTTAATGAGAAAAAAACTAACTTAGAGAGATCTATTGATGATTCTTATGTAAATACATATTTGTTATAGAGGCGTATCATTTTTTTTTATGATACTGACCTGAAAATTGCAAAAAACGTAAGCAAATTTTTAATTTCGCGCGTACTACGGCTGATCACCCATAAAGAACTTATTATATGTGAAATAAGAACAACATTTTATAAACATGTATACGGAACACTGAAATCGTAACATAAACTGTAAAACATCCAATACTCTTAACTCATTAATTTGCCAATCAATATTGAACGCTGGCTGTGTAAAAATAAAGTGCATTTTCAACTCTTGCGCAGCAGTCCGTCGATACCATCTCAATGGAGGAGAAACTTCAGCGACCTGATTTTAGTGACACTTGTAAAGTGTTACGATCTGTTAAAAGAGAGTATGTTCAAGCTTTATTGGTTACGGTGTAAGCAGCAAATTCCACACTATATACAGGATGTTTCTTTTAAGGTGTCAAGACAGTGCGAGCTGATAGCAGAGTACCATACCTATCGATTTAACATACAATCGTCGTCAATCGTAGAACATACATGGTGATGTATGTTCTACGATTGTTTGTAGTATTCGAGTTATTTTGGATCCCTCATTTCATATCAATGGTATTAGTTAATGATAGTAGTAGGTATCAAATTTATGTTTTTATTATCAACTGAGCTCTGCTTAGATGCAGAGGAATAGTAAATATCAGGATTGACAAAAATGTGCAAAAAAAAAATATAAATTAAAATTTATAAATGACAATCACAAGATTTCAAATTCACCACTTTCAACGACCGATTTCAGCAAGTAATGCCATAAATGCCATATTTAGTACATTATTCTTCAAAGTTAACCCAAAAAAGATTCTTCAAAGTTAACCCAGAAAATTTTTAAAGCCATCATCTCGTTGAATCAAAAAAAATATCGAAAAAAAATTATAACTCGAAAACTACAAAAAATCGTAAAACATACATGGGGGTTAAATCGATAGGTATACTCTGCTATCAGCTCGCACTGGCTTAACACCTTAAAAGAAACACCCTGTATATTAATTAACACACACACTTTATATTGACTTATTTCGTGGATAAGTAATAGCAGCCGCACGTGTCGATCGATCAGGCTAAGCTACGCTTGCCACGGTCGGTCCATGGATGGGTGACCATCTTTGCATACCAAGGCCCCTCCGTGACTCGAAAAGCACGTTAAGCCGTTGGTTCCGTCTGTCATTCGTAGATCTTTCAAGTCGCTACTGGTCGTCAGGAGCTCAAAAGTCTGACAACCATGCATTCTTACCAAGGGGTATCTTATTACTCCACGGACCAACCCCGGCAAGTGTCTATGGAGAAGAACTGACAAGAAACACCACGGTTACTAAACAGTACCTACTTAATTACAGAAATTCCTATTTTATTAACGGAAATGTTTGCCGCCTGTGTACTTTTTATACCTGTAACACCTTTTTAACATGTATTATGCAAATAAATTATTTGATTTCATTTGAATAATTAAGAGTCGGACTTATGCTTATCTCCTAGGATTCTAGGATCTTCTTTGCATAAGTAATTAGCCCGTATATACCTGCTTAGCTTATTATTAGCAATGCTTTAATCAACGATATAAATAGAGACTTACTTGCTGCTAATTAATTTACGTGGGATGGACTTATTGATCAAGTTTTGCGACGTTTGGCATACCAGTCCTCAAATCCAGTCCAGTTAGTCTTTTTAAGACCTACCAGGTTTCCGACGATTTGTGGTACAATTTGGAGTATATTTCATTGTTGTTCATTTCAGGCATTTTTTTTGTATGACATGGACATTACATTATGCAGCTAAGCAGTCAATCATGCCATATATAACATATAATATATAAGACAGGCTATTTTAGTCAAATTTGAACAAAGGAGCTAGCTTAGCGGTTCGACGACTGCTAAGCAAACCTGTCGTTGTAAGTTAGATTGGTGTATATTCTTAGCGGTTCGACGACTGCTTAGCAAACCTGTACTTGCAAGTTACATTGGTCTATTTTCTTAGCGGTTCGATGACTGCTTAGCAAACCTGTGGTTGTAAGTTAAATTGGTCTATATTCTTAACGGTTCGACGACTGCTTAGCAAACCTGTACTTGCAAGTTACATTGGTCTATTTTCTTAGCGGTTCGACGACTGCTTAGCAAACCTGTGGTTGTAAGTTAAATTGGTCTATATTCTTAGCGATTCGACGACTGCTTAGCAAACCTGTGGTTGTAAGTTAGATTGGTCTATATTCTTAGTGGTTCGACGACTGCTTAGCAAACCTGTGGTTGTAAGTTAGATTAGTGTATGTTCTTAGTGGTTCGACGACTGCTTAGCAAACCTGTGGTTGTAAGTTAGATTGGTCTATATTCTTAGCGGTTCGACGACTGCTTAGCAAACCTGTGGTTGTAAGTTAGATTGGTCTATATTCTTAGCGGTTCGTCGACTGCTTAGCAAACCTGTGGTTGTAAGTTAGATTGGTCTATATTCTTAGCGGTTCGACGATTGCTTAGCAAACCTGTGGTTGTAAGTTAGATTGGTCTATATTCTTAGCGGTTCGGCGACTGCTTAGCAAACCTGTGGTTGTAAGTTAGATTGATCTATATTCTTAGCGGTTCGACGACTGCTTAGCAAACCTGTGGTTGTAAGTTAGATTGATCTATATTCTTAGCGGTTCGACGACTGCTTAACAAACCTGTGGTTGTAAGTTAGATTGGTCTATATTCTTAGCGGTTCGACGACTGCTTAGCAAACCTGTGGTTGTAAGTTAGATTGGTCTATATTCTTAGCGGTTCGACGACTGCTTAGCAAACCTGTGGTTGTAAGTTAGATTGGTCTATATTCGTAGCGGTTTGACGACTGCTTAGCAAACCTGTGGTTGTAAGTTAGATTGGTCTATATTCTTAGCGGTTCGACGACTGCTTAGCAAACCTGTGGTTGTAAGTTAGATTGGTCTATATTCTTAGCGGTTCGACGACTGCTTAGCAAACCTGTGGTTGTAAGTTAGATTGGTCTATATTCTTAGCGGTTCGACGACTGCTAAGTAAACCTGTGGTTGTAAGTTAGATTGGTCTATATTCTTAGCGGTTCGACGACTGCTTAGCAAACCTGTGGTTGTAAGTTAGATTGGTCTATATTCTTAGCGGTTCGGCGATTGCTTAGCAAACCTGTGGTTGTAAGTTAGATTGGTCTATATTCTTAGCGGTTCGACGACTGCTTAGCAAACCTGTGGTTGTAAGTTAGATTGGTCTATATTCTTAGCGGTTCGACGACTGCTTAGCAAACCTGTGGTTGTAAGTTAGATTGGTCTATATTCTTAGCGGTTCGATGACTGCTTAGCAAACCTGTGGTTGTAAGTTAGATTGGTCTATATTCTTAGCGGTTCGACGACTGCTTAGCAAACCTGTGGTTGTAAGTTAAATTGGTCTATATTCTTTCGAACGTGAACTACATAAGTTGGCTGATCTATATTAATTGGGTCGTTCTTCTTTTTCATCTACAATGACATGTCCCCTCCGAAAACAAATCGATTTTCTTCCTAAATATTCAGTTTCACAATATTTTTTATCACAAAAATTCTTGTGACAATACAACCATTAAAATAAAATGAAACACTTCAATTATTTTGTAAAAAGCAGTAATAGTAAAAACTATTATTAATTACTGCTTTTTACAAAATAATTGTGACATGATATAATATTCAAAAATGTGACGGACGTGTTGTCGGTAGAAAAAAAGAACGACCCAATTATGTACTCTTGGAAACAGATTGATCAGCACAGAAATTAAGCAACTCCATAGTTGTTTTAAACAAAAAAAAAAACGACGGTGAAAACGTGACAAAAAAACCGACCAAGTGGGTGTGGGACCACTCACAATGAATGGTTCCGTAGTTGAAAAGAATTTATACCAAAAACACACTTAACATTGTAAGCCCAAACAAAAATTATTTATATGATAAATTACAAATTACTAATTTTTGGACATTTTCCTTTACTTTTGCTGTGAGACCTTGCTTCTTGCCAAATTTTATGATTCTAGGGCAACGGGAAGTACCCTATAGGTTTTGATTTACTTGCGAGTATCATAGGTAGGTATATCTTGCATAAATGCCCGCATTTTTTTATTGCGTTAACTTAGAAACTTGATTTTTTTTTAAACTTCAAGGGACCGTAGACATATGTATTTGATATTAATTTCAACTTTATACATCCACGCGTTCCTGAGAAAAAGGGTCTTGACAGACTGACAGACAGCCAGACAGACAGACGGACAACGAAGTGATCCTATAAGGGTTCCGTTTTTTCCTTTTGGGTTACGGAACCCTAATAAAAAACAGACACTATTATTAAAATTGCTCCAATCAAGCTAGATCCAACCTACTCGAAAACAATTTTTTTTTTCCTTAATACATAAATCATCTCACACATCTTAATCTAATTTCAAGGCCATAGCCATACTAGTATTATAAATTCGAAATTATCTCTGTCTGTCTGTCTGTTTTACCTTTTCACGCCTAAACCACTGAACGAATTTCGATTGAAAAAATCGTGTGTAAAATGAAACGTCGTAAAAAAAGGGTAACTTTGAGATGCGTTCAAAACATGGTAATACGTTTACCCTTGACGTAGAATAATCATAAAGAAAAATTATTTTTTTTTTTTTTCCTGCGTTTCTTTTATTATTGTGAGTTATTAACATACAATTCAATTTGCTGAATTTTAAGATTTATTTCATTTCTATACTAAGTCAGGTGAAAAATGGGCATTCTTCTTTGGTAAGGAGATGGATCAAAATCAGCAATGGTGACATAAAAAAAGTCGAGAATTCAGTTTAACCGCTAAAAATATTCACCGGTGAAGCTGGACGTGAAACAACCTAGCGGTAACGTCATTAAAAGATGCCCATCCAATATCAATCTGCCTAGCCTTTTCCCAACTAGGTTGGTGTCGGCTTCCAGTCTAACCGGATGCAGCTGAACCAGTATTTTACATGTGGCGACTACCTATCTGACCTCCACAACCCAGGGGTATCTCCTCTTGGTAAGACTGGTTGTCAGACTTTCGGGCTTCTGACGACCCAGCAATTGCACCGCTGGGTTAGGACATAGGATACTTTTTATCCCGGCAGTACGTTCCTGTGGGATTATTTTCTACTTCCACGCGGGCGAAGCCGCGGGCAAAAACTATTGAGTAATAAAGCCAAGCTATTATCCAACTCAATCAAAACGTATGTTCATAACAGATTACCATCTCAATCATTTAATCGTTGCAGCATCCCATCTGACGATGTTTCTACTGTCTCGCGTCTGCTACTTGAACCACTTTGTTTTAATAGCTTTTTGAACTTCATTTGTTTTGGTTTTGTTTATTGCTTATAGATTGGGCAGTCAGGAAAAAAAGTAGATGTAAACTTGTATACCTAACCTACCTATTTTCGGCGTTTTGAATTTTTTTTTTATCCACTTCCAAAATGTTATTAGTGTTGTTTAGGTAGGTACACTTAACAAATCTTATATATAAATATAATAATAATATACAATCTAATACTAAAATACATATATTATGTACCTACAAGTAAGTATATTACTTATAAAAGAACAAAAAAACGAAAAAAAAAACATAAATCACTTAATGTTTAAATATTATACCTACCTATATAAGAATTAGGTAAATGAATGGATTTGTAAGAGGCTAAGAACGAAATAAATTCAGAAATTACGGCTAATCGAGATGTAGGTATGGAAGAAAAAGCCGTAGGTACTGCGCCGATCTCAAATAAATTGGCATAAGTGCAGGAGAATGATGAGTTTTTATAAAATGCTATGTAATTTAATAAGACTTTTAGTCGTCAAATTATGGACAGTACCTAATAAACGTGTGCGGTCAGGGAACCCCGGTCCCGTCAGGAACGAAGTTAGCACTAAAAATTTTCGCAGCCGCCATCTTGGACTCACATTTGGACCTCACTATCGGCTTTAGCACCCTCGAAAACTATCAAAACGACACCCATGATGAAAAATTTGAAAAATTTCGTAGCCACCATCTTGGATTAACATATTTTATATTTAATTTTGACTTCACTATTGGCTTTAGCACCTCCGAAAACCATGAAAACGATACCCATGATGAAAAATTTGTAAATTTTCGCATCTCTTTTTCCTATCTTGGATTTTCATTTTGACCGAATTCAAAATTTACTCTCGTCTCTCTCTCTCTGAAAAAGAGGTAGCATAACGTTTTCGTTGCATGACGATTTCTACCTGTCAACTCCTACCGCAAGCCGCGTTAAAGAACTCCGTTCCAAAAATAAAATAATCATAAATTAAATATAGGACATAAAAATTAAGGCGCGATTAACGTGATCAACCTACTGGCGCGGCGGCGGCGGTAGTGGGCAAAAATTGGTTGACAAGACGTAAGTACCATCGAAGGAAAACAGGAAACCAAGAATCAAAGAACTTGAAGACATTGACATCTACCAACCCGCACTGGGCCCACGTGGTAAATTACACCCCACTGCGTCTCACAGAGAGGAGGCCTGTGTCCCAACAGTGGGAACATTATAGGCTGATTATGCTAAGTACCATCAATATGAAAGCAGAACAAGATTTTTATAAATTTAATATTGTTTCAAAGCCACCGACATGTAAGTAAGAGGTATGACATCTTTGATCCTCGATCTTCACCCTTTGAACTCACTCCAAAAATTTAAACACACTAAACTCAGTAAGTGTTAAATACACAGCCACTTAGCACATTTGAAATTAATACTGTAGAGTCATCATTCATCACTTAAGCATTTATGCTGTTGATCGTACTTAAGGGCTCCCATCAACCATTCAATTTAAAAGCAGTTGTGAACTCATAATGTTAGGAATGCAATTGAAGAACAAACTAGATCAATTAATATAGATTATTAATATTGTGTATTTGTTTGGTCTTGTTTTCAACACTATGTAAAACAGGGTCTCCAGCAGTGTGATTCTGTAAGACCTCATTCTAAACTTCGAATCTGAATCCGCTGTGATTTTCTTGATTGGCATTCTAAAAACTCGGTTGATAATTCGAATTTACACTAGCGCTACCCTTGCGAGCGTGTCAGCGAGTCGAACTAAATTGACCGTGAGATTTTGACAGATAAAGTATGAAATGACGTAAAATAAGTAGCATTCAGTAAGGTAATTCCCTGTCACTTCGACGCTCACTTAGCACTATTCAAAGTTTCAAATAAAAAGCAGTGAAGAAGTGACTATGCGAAGGGAGAGTGAATAGCGATGAGAGATGCGAGTTGTTGTTTAAATTTTACAGAAAAGACGTACAGTGCGTCTTTTTGCGAAACATTACACATACCTAATCATTTGTTTTCTTAGGCAAGCTGTCTCCTATGTATTCACATATATTTAACCCACGCCTCTTTTCCCTTTTTCTCTTTGTTTCGATATATGTTTCGCAAAAAGACGCGCAGGGATAAGATCTTAATGTATCATGTCATCTTCTCTTGCCCTTATCCGTCCATACCCAAATTTACTTGGGGTCGGCGCAAAATGTTTCCTTCATTTCATCTTCATACTTCTCTATTAGGCATCATCTCAAAAGTCACCCCCTATCTAGCCATGTCATCTTTCACACAGTCTACCCATCGTTTCGTTGGTCTTCCTCTCTTATAGCCATCCACATTCATACTCAAAACTTTCCTCACGACATTTTCCTCGTTCCTCCGCATCACGTACCCATACCATGACAACCGATTTCCATACAACTTTTTAGTCACTTTCAAACTTCCTCTTATATACAGAGTTATTGGTAAAACACCAACCACCTCTTAAGGGGTCATTGTACTCATCACAATGAACAACTTTAACAAAGGGACCAAACCTGAAATCGCGAAAAAAAAATCAGTTGTTCCCCTACATTTTGACGAGTTTGATGTAGATAAATGTACTGAACAAACAGCAGATTTTTATGACCAAACCAAACCTCGGGGTGCCTATTTGTACAAGTTTTGATATTCAAAGTCTAATAGTGCAATCATAAGTTTATTAGATGCGCATTTGTTATTTTTAACGAACAGTTAATATTTTTGATACATAATTTCCCAATATAGAGCAGCAATAATTCCCCTTGCATTAAAATAACTGAGAAGCAATTGCCAGATTTCGCATGTATCCTGTCAAAAATACGTATAATTTCCCAATATAGAGCAGCAATAATTCCCCTTGCATTAAAATAACTGAGAAGCAATTGCCAGATTTCGCATGTATCCTGTCAAAAATACGTATAATTTCACAGCGACATTGACTGGCGAGATAAGATTGTGACTAGACTTTAAACGGTTTTAAATACGAGAATTGGCCTTCTGGGTGGTAATGCCATTGAAAAATGTCGTGCGTGGGTTAGTAACGAAGACGCATCTTCCTGCTATAATTAAAGATTGCTTTTGCTTGGAGTGATTAGCACATGCTTACAGCCTACTCATTAATCATGCACTAATGACTAATTACAGGCTGCAAGTGCAATTATCCCACTCCCACACATCTACATGGATCTGACCAAGATTATGTCTGGGTGTCTACTCTCTAAGTCCATCAACGAAGATACGGGCCCATCCGAAAGTAGTTGATTCGTCAACACAAGTGACAAATTCAATTAAACACATCGCGAGTAATGGCAGCTGTCAAATCGTGTTGTCATTAATCCTTAGTTCGGGTTCCGAAAGAATCTTGTGCCCATAGGTGATAGGTACGTATTAGGAAATGCCCGAACTTCGGCCGAAACTACGGATTTCTTGCTTAGGGAGTAGACCTAAGAGACTGACCCTTGAGATTGTTTCGCCATCTCTTTTCAGGAGTATTTGGATGAAGAAAGAAGAAATGTCGACTCCATCTAGCTTATTTTTAGAGTTCCGTAACTCAGAAGGAAAAAACGGAACCCTTATAGGATTACTTCGTTGTCCGTCTGTCTGTCTGTCTGTCTGTCTGTCAAGACCCTTTTTCTCAGGAACACGTGGAGGAATCAAGTTGAAATTAATATCAAATACGTAAGTCTATGGTCCACAAAAAAAAAGCTTCTAAGGCAAGGCAATAAAAAAAACCGGTCAAGAGCGAGTCGGACTCGCGCACCGAGGGTCCGTACCATCATTTATATGTAATTTTTGTTGATGAATTCTGAAAAACTGTGCTATTTAGAGACATCGTTTTATTTTTCCTGTAATCTTTACATAAACTTCTATCACATAGAATAATTTTAGATTTTTCGCCTAGCAAACTTCGGAGATAAGGTATTAGAACGGTATTTTTTTTACATTTTTCATCAAAAGTCGAAAACTATGTGGGCAAAAACAAGAAAAAAATATTTGAAAATGTGCACACAGTGTTCTTTCATATGATACCCCACATGCCTAGTAGCCCCATTTTGAATTTTTAAGACCCCCTTTCAGTCCCTGTTGCAAAAAAAATATAAATATTTTTATTTCTGTTTTAGTTGCAAAATAGTTGGGTAAACGTCATCTAAAACTGTTCCAAATTTCAAGTTGATAGCATAAGTAGTTCTTGAGATATCCAGCTGTGACACACAGACAGACAGACAGACTGAGTCACACCATAAGGGTTCCTTTTTTACCATTTTGGTACGGAACCCTAAAAATACAGCTATTTAAGCGACATATTTTGATGCTCGCAAGTAAATCAAAACCTATAGGGTACTTGCCGTTGACCTAGAATCATGAAATTTGGCAAGAAGCAAGGTCTCACAGCACAAGTAAAGGAAAAAGTCTGAAAATTTATTATTTGTAGTTTTATCACATAAAAAAAATAATTTTTAGTTTTTTATTAGGCAAAATGTGGGTGCAGTACTATAGGTATAGGTACACCTCTGCCCAACCCTTCGGGGAAACAAGGCGTGATGTTATGTTTATGAATAGTTTTTTGCGAATACAAACTTAAATATGCAGTTGGAGAATTGTCCGTGCGTGACGTATAACAATGTATGGGAGAACATGTTTTTCAACTCAATGTTAAGGCGCAGATTTCCTGAAAACGATCAAAAAGGTGGTTTTTTAAAGCTGTGTATCTCATAAATCGTAAATAATTTTGGCATGTAAAAAAATATGATATTTTCAAGTACTTTTCGCATACAGTGATGGAAGCCAAAACATAATTAAACATACTTTAATGCACCATAAAAATCTTTAAACAAACCCCCTAATAATCTTTAAAAGCAGTTTATCCCTTCATTAGCAATTATAATTATAATTAAAAATATACCATGAAATGTCAAATTCCAAACTGCATCCAGTGATGGATTACTTTTTATTAAATAGTTAATTTCTAATTTTATACGATTTTAATTGCACTTTTACGACATAATTCCGGTGCGCGTGAGAATCTTCTATCTCGTGCGTCAAACTAGACAGCCATAACGCCATTTCACTTACACACCGAGCTAAACCAAGCTTGAAACCAGGGCCTTAAGTTTGTATTTTGGATAAATTCTTTTCAACTACGGAACCCTTCATTGTGCATGGTCCGACACGCACTTGGCCGGTTTTTTTTTAATATGACGTGTAAAAGTGATTCCGATAACCTATTTACAGAATAAGCAATTTCATTTCATTTCACTTTATTGCGAAGATTTATTTTCATAGAGAGAAGCTTAGAAATTGCCCAAGACGCAAGCCCAGTACGTGTTTGCGATATAAAATGAGTAAAGTCTGGGTTTCCTCATGTTTTCCTCAAACATAAGTTAGTGATGTCCAAGGTTAAGATTGAAAAAGGCATATTGTTATTAAGTATTTTCTAGGTCCAAATTCGCATCCTCGTGGTTAAGAATCGGATCCTGAAATCTCCGATTCATTGCGACCTTTATCATGATGTAGATTTTATTAATGAACTGTAACAATATAGCACGGGTCCTATTGCAAATATGTAATGAAATCTAAGAGCGAGCGCGCACTGCGGTGCGTTTCCGGTAGTTCTGCCGCACTGGGCGGGGCCTACAGTAACAAAACGCATGACCGCAGTGCGCGCACTTCAAAGACATTCCATACTTCACAGATTATGCGGTAGAAAAACGCACCGCAATGCGCGCTCGCCCTTAGACGTAATCTTAATTAGGGTATAATTATTTGCTTAATTGCGAATAAGGTAAGTGCAGCTCTGATATCGTTGGAGGATTTGGAGCTGCATTAGCTGATCATTCTAAACAATGTTAAGTTGAACTTTCAAAAACTTTATCTAGCTTTTAACTGCACCTTTTTTTGCTTAATTGGTGTGAATTTAAGACATGTTACATAGTTACTTAAATAATTAATTTAATAAAATATATGAATACCATTATTATTATATTTTCATAATAATTTATTTTATTAATCCTACTAATATTATAAATGTGAAAGTTTGTGAAGATGTTTGGATGTTTGTTACTCAATCACGCAAAAAAGGCTGAACTTATTTGGATGAAATTTGGCACACAGATAATTTATAACCTGGATTAACACATAGGATACTTTTCATTTCAGTAGTAGGTTCCCGTGGGATAATTTTTGACATCTACGCGGGCGAAGGCGAAGCCGCGGGCCACGGCTAGTGAATAAATAAATAGTTAACTTCAAATTCATCATCATTCTCCTGCCGTATCCCAATATATTTGGGGTCGTCGCAACATGACCCTTTTTTTTCCATACCTACTTCTCTAATTAAGTTAACTCCAAATTATGGATATTAGATGGCCGAAATAACCATTTAAGACGTAAATCAATTTAATTTGTTCAAGTTAAATAATAAATAACTAAATCGATTTTAAAAACTACTGCTGAAACAAAATAACCGCACATCTGCTGCCCTCATGCATGGCCCAAATTCCAAAAATCTCCATCATTGCAAAACCAAAAATTTTGTAAATTTTAATGAACTTACCATAAGCATCTGGACACAAGGTCACGCAGACGAACAAACACACAGCAAAACACAAGCGCATTTTCACTATATTATTAACAAAAAAAAATATCCAAAATCGTTCACTTTGTCTCAAAAATTCACGGAGCCATATCAATATTAAAAGTCACTTTAAAATTTCTTTGAAGATTTTCAACGAAAAATATCCATGGATCAATGGATCCTTGTTTTGAACGGCGGTCTGCGCAGGAGTCTGAGTCGTGCGCGTGCACAGCGCAATCTATTTCGGTCGCGTTCGCACTGCACCCGTCTCTGTCTTGACATAGATTTTTGTTTTATGGGCAGATGCGACTTATAGGTTAACGATGGGTTAACATTTATTTTACTCGTAATTAAATCTCTTAGTTACCGGTCTACTAATAATGAAGTGTTTCGGACTAACAATAGATACCTACTTAAATTATGAAGGCCACTGACACATTTTGTTAGTTTAATGGCAAATAATATTGTAGCCTATAACTATAACATATCATCTTAAACAGTTTTTTAATAAGCCCCGAGCAAGGTTACACCAGTATTTATTTCGAATATTTAAGTTAGGCATAACTTAAGTTTTAAGAAAATAATATATGTCAATATTACTCAAGATACTCTCCGTGCCGTTTTACTGCGCCTTGTAAATATTGTTAGCTTACACAAAACTACTTAAATCATATGTTTAAACAAACATAAAAAAATCCTAAGTAAACTACCACACTCTAGTAAATACGGATCACTTTCCAAATACGAAATTTGTATATTTTTAACCGACGATAAAAAGGAGGAGGTTTTCAATTCGACCCGTTTTTTTTTTATGTATGACCACGCATAACTTTATATTCGAGAGGGTAATACCTCAAAATTGACCCATATAAAATTTATTAACTTTGCGTGGGCAGTTTTTGAGATAACTTCAATAATACGTATTTAACGCAAAGTGAAAAATAAAAACTTTTTTACAACAAAAAAATACAACCGACTTCCTAAAAAAACATTACAAAGTGAAAAATAACTTTAATTTTGGAAGTAGGTGGCAAAAAACTTAAAATATATTTAACCAGACACCGACTTCCAAAATTAAAGTTATTTTTCACTTTGTAGTGTTGTTTTTGGAAGTCGGTTGTATTTTTTTGTAAAAAAAATATATAAACATCCGTATTGATAACCTCCTCCTTTTTTGGATGACGGTTAAAAAGTTTTTCTCAAAAAAGTCCCCTATAGGCACTAACATCGTCCATGTCCCCTCTACACACTGATCTATGTCCTCCCTCCCACCGCGGACATGTCGGCTGACTAAGCGGAATGTCTCAGGACATGTTCTAATGTCCTATTTCAGTCTAAGAACAAGTTTGTGAAAACTAGCTCCAGCCTACGAGGTTATGGGGTACCAAACACAACGGGATTCGATGTTATGGGGGTGTTGGCTTTCGGCGACCACGATGCACTTTTAGCTATATCGGCTTCGGCGAATATCGATATGTAAATACCTATGCAGATGTGTCTGAAGCAATGAAGGTATACTTGCCCCATATAGACATCATCTGTGTCCTTTTCCCAGGTATGCTGGGGTCGGCTTCCAGTCTAACCGACTGACGACGACGACGAGCGACTGCCTATCTGAGCTCGACAACCCAGTAACTGTAAAGACTGGTTGTCAGACTTTCAGGCTTCTGACGACCCGGAGCTACTGTCAAAGGTCCACGAATGACAGCCGGGACTATCGGCATAATGTGCTTTCCGAGACACATTACACTGTGGTATGCAGTTGAGTAGACCCAAGTCTTTCTTATGGTAAAATTTATCTATTCAGAGTGGCAGGGACATCGACATCTGTTACCATGGATTCAGTACCTATCTCTGCCACCCTGCAGGTATAGGTACTGGGGTCTTAGGCTCCAGGTACCTACAGGTACTTGTTTTTTATTTGCGTTCGGAAAGCTATGCAATATCTTCTCGTCTCACATACCGCAGTGTCTCAAGACGAAAGTCTTTGACCCGTGCATGTTGCCAGTGATGACCTACGTCACTGAATCGTGGTCGCTCACAATGGGCCTTGTTAGAAGGCTATAAAACACCCAAAGGGCAATGGAGAGGGTGATACTTGGAGTTTCCCTACGTGATCGAATCAGAAATGAAGAGAGCCGCAGGAGAACCAAGGTAACCGACATAGCCCGAAGAATTGCCAAACATAAGTGGCAGTGGGCAGGGCACATTGCTCGCAGAACAGATGGCCGATGGGGCCGAAAGGTTCTGGAGTGGCGACCGCGTACCGGAAGACGTAACTTTAGAACGCCCCTGGTCGCAGGAATCTGCTGGATGCGGGAAGCACAGAACCAGTCGTAGTGGCGGTGCTTGGGGAAGGCCTATGTTCAGCAGTGGACTCCTTTTGGCTGAAATGATGATGACTTTTTTATTTTCAGCGCCTCGTTGGACTAAGTGAATGAGGTTCTGATATTGGTTCTTCCATCTGGAACTTCTTAGAGGCTGAATTTGTGCCCGGTTGTTGGCAATAGGCTCGCCCTCAGGTTTTTATTTCGCTCGCACGATACTGCTCGCAGACTTAGTGAGAGCGAGACTGAGTGCGGTGCTGGGCGCCGATAGTTTAGGTAATTGGTTTACGGTGAAAATTATTTAGCTAGTTTAGTTAGTATGCAAAGTTTCATGATCTAATTTGAAGTTCTTTTTGAATACCAGCGGTTTATTGTTCGGTTTGGAGGGAACTGGATTTTTTTTCTATCGAAAATTTTATGGAACCGTGTTTTCGTCTAACATAGTACCAACCCGTTAATACTCAACTTTACCATATATATTCATTTCAAAATTAATGCTGCAGTATTTTCGACATAACGAAGGATCATGCTAAGCCATTTGAGGTAGTATAGGTCCTTAACATAATTGGTGAAAAGTGGGTGTAGGTACTTAAGGCGGGACTATACGCCAATGACCTTGAGTGGTTAGCTTGCGCGTTCTTGACGCAACGCGTCGTACGTCCATCCAGTAATAGGACTCGCCCATCAAGGAGCGCTGTCCGAAATTAGACGCATTATTAATTTATTATACATAAAACAAAAGGCATTTTAATAAAACACGTATACTAAAAGATAAATAATTAAATTACCTTTAAAATGGTGAAGGTTTCATAAAAATGCGCCTGACAGTTTTTGCGTGATTCTCAGTTTTTTATCTGCGTTAGACATAACTTTACAAATTAATTACACTATTTAATATAAACATAATCTAAAATGTTCACATATAAAGTTATTAATAAAATGCTCTAATTTAACATATATTTTTTCCAAATCATTAACACCACTCGTTTAGACGTGATCTTCAGTTTAAAATCATCAAAAGTCAGATAGCGTCGCCTTAAAAGGTACACTTCTGCCTAACCATATTACCAAACTCGCTATTTGACTAACCATGGCATGAACTATTCACGAATACTTCACGCCGACACAAGAGAAAATCAAACATTATGTAACACCTTTTAACACCGAAATTGCGTCAAACTCATAACCCTCTGTTTACCCGACTGCGATAGTGTTAGATTACGATAATTTTAACAGTTTTCACTGTCGCAGTTCAAGATAAGTAATTGTTTATGCAAATGTTTGGTTTGAGATGACCGGACGCTTATCATGTCGTTAAGAGTTTAGGGTTCCGTGTACAAAGAAATCATTTCTAAAAAATGTTTGCGATGGACTTGCGTGTAACTGTTACATTGTATGTTTGTAAATTGTTTAGTTAAAATCTGATAACGAAATCTAGATCATTTGCAAAGGATTTTGTAAAAAAAAAAAACCGGTCCAGAGCGAGTCGGACTCGCGCACCGAGGTTTTCGTTCCGATTTCTAAAAAAGTGTGCTATTTAGAGACATCATTTTATTTTTCCTGTAATCTTCATATAAACTTCTATCACATAGAATAATTTCAGATTATTCGGACGGTATTTTTTTTACATTTTTCATCAGAAGTTCAAAACTATGCGCCCTAAAAAACTGAAAAAAAAATGTTTGAGAATGTGCAAACAGCGCTCTTTCATATGATACCCCACATGCCCCAGTAGCCCCACTTTGATTTTTTAAGACCCCCTTTCAGTCCCTGTTGCAAAAAAAATATAAATATTTTAATTTCTTTCTTATTTGCAAAATAGTTGGGTTAACGTCATCTAAAACTATTATAAATTTGAAGTTGATAGCATAAGTAGTTCTTGAGATATCCAGCTGTGACAGACAGACAGACAGACAGACTGAGTGACACCATAAGGGTTCCTTTTTTACCATTTTGGTACGGAACCCTAAAAACCTGTAGAGCAAGTGTTTAAAACTGTTTAAAGGTAAGTAATCAAATAATACGTCCTATTTATAAATTTTGGCTCGTATTATTTACTCAAGTTTTCCATACTGCATAAAAAAAACCGGTGAAGAGCGAATCGGACTCGTGCACCGAGGGTTCCGTTCCGATTTCTGAAAAAGTATTCTATTACACTAATATTATGAAGGCGAAAGTTTGTGAGTGAGTGTGTGTATGTGTGTGTATCTTTGCGGGGCGCAGCGCAGCTAGTCTTTACATAGAATAAGGGGGTGAACGGTACTTAGTAGTTCTCGAGATATCCAGCTGTGACAGACGGACAGACAGACTGAGTCCCACCATACTAAGGGTTCCTTTTTACCATTTTGCCACGGAACCCTATAAACATCTAAAATATAGATCGTCCTCGACCCATTTGAATAAGTACATAATGATTTACTTTTAAAAAATGTGAGAGGTGAAAGGGAACTTGACATAACTTTACCTACTCCTTAAAATTATGTCAAAGGTTGACAAATGGCGATCACTCAATTCCTTAGATAATATACATCTAGAATTCTAGATCGAGCCACCGCGTGGCCGGTCATGAGACAGCAATATAGTACTTTTTCTAGGTTATGTGGTATGAGAAATGAAGTTTATCGTAAGAAATCTTCCATATTTTGGACTGAAACCCATGTCAATGCATTCGCACAATGCAAAAACTGTCAAAAAAAGTTAAAATAAATCGACGCAAGATAAATTTTGTAACAGTGAAAGTCCTTTGTTTGGCTAACATTCTAAAGTTTGCCAAGCAAAAATACGGCACGCCATAAGAGACAGAAGATACGAGGCTTTGTCTGAATTTTCCTATTAATATTCGTATATATGTGTCTCACGTGAACGGGCGCCGTCAGTTAAATAAATAAATAAATAAATAAATATCCTTGGACATTTCACACAACGCCATCTAGTCCCAAGCTAAGCAACCTAATGCTTGTGTTATGGTAACGAGATGGCTGATAAACTACTTATATACATTTTTTTTTGTAAATACATACATATTATAGATAGAAAAACACCCAGACTCGGAACAAATACTTGTAGGTCGTACAAATATTTGTTCCGTGCGGGAATCGAAGGGAAGTTGGGACTGGTCGTCTCTTAGCTGCCACGGCTTATTTTTAATTTAGTTGTTTTTAGTTTCCCGCACCCCATGCCGCGACCCCATGCAAAACGGAGCCCCAGCGCTGGTTTTCAGCGATAGCCGAAAACCAGCGATATGAACGATGTACCCAATATTATGTAAAATATTTGATTTAAAAGAGTGTTCGTGGAGTTTATCTACGCTTTGGAATGGGCAACTAGCTTCATTTTTGTGACTGACCGACCCAAGACCGACCCTTTGACAATTCAAAAGTGCCTGTAATTGGTTTATTCGAAATAAATGCTTTGAGTTTGAGTTTGAGTTGAGTTCACTTCCACACTTCACACTGTAATCATGGCAACGTCTAGATGGTTAATGTCATTCCTCAATTCACTGTCCCGTCTCGATTCGAAAGACAAAAGAACATCTTCACTTGAACCAGTAAATTTACTAGTTATTATTCACATACACATCACAAAGTAAGAGTTTATCGATCATAAAATATATAATTATAATGATGTCAGTAGGTCAGGCAGAGATAATAAAAATTAATAAGGGTCGGTTTTTTTTTGGGTAGGTATGGCAAAGGAATCTTGTAAAACCGCTTCGGGTTGCCATGTGAAGGAAGCAGGTCCAAAAATGTTACTCAAGATGTTGCCATTATGGAAGCGATCGACTGTTTACTTTTTTTGTGGATGGCCCTTGAAATTAATACATCGAGTTGTGCTTGAAAACGTCGCGCGTCGTTGCTGTTTAAAAGTATCCGACTCCGGTGGTCACAAAAACAGGGTAATGTTTTTAAACAAGTTGGGGAACACAGAATCTAAAGTACGGTCACTGTCGGACTGCATATAGAAAAGAAAAAGAAGCGCCATGATACAAAGCTGGTAATAGGGATGATGCCTGGGTAAAAAAAAATCTATTTAGTCCGTCAGTCAGATAATAAAAAAATATTAGACACGTATTTTTTGCTATAACATATTAATAAAAAAATACTTAGCTATCACGCATTAAAGTTGGGGAGTGGGGGCTCGCTAAGTCACTTGTACGTATAAAACCTAGCTACGCGTGACGTCATGCCATATTTTAACTCAATGTATCGCCGTAATTTTTGATTACGTAAAAAAAGAAAAAATACGTGTCCAATATTTTTTAATAATCTCTATGACGGACAAAAAATAAATCTTTAGTCATCATCCCTATTTATATTGCAAAATATGAAATTGGACTTAAAAATTATAACAATAGTGTAGAATAATGTGACAAAAAATCAGAATGATTACATGTATATTAGTAGGTGTGGTTTTAAATCGTTAAAAAAATATTAGAGGTACCTATCTTCGTGATTTTTTTCTATCGTAACAAATTAGTTGTATTATGTTTTCAACACACTATCTAACTAGCATAGATCCTGAAGAATATCATATATTTTTCTGATTTTGTTTACTGCAGTAGATCTTTTAAAATTTAGAGTTTTAGAGTTTACGTATGTGTGTGCTGTATGTATGTAAATTATACAATAATTAATAAACTTATAAAGGTACAGTAACAGCCAGAAGTCGACTAGCAATCTCACAAAACCATGGCATAGCGATATTGAGCGGGCGCGGAGGGCCTTGTCAGTTTGCTCGTTGTTCAGTAACCGTTAAAATTACTCTTTTCAGAGCGTACTGCACTACGTTTTACACGAGCAGCCTGTGGGCTAGGTAAAAAATCAAAACATCAAAATCAAAAGTCATTTATTCAAATTAGGCTGAGAATCAGCACTTTTTGAACGTCGAAATTACAGTAAGACAGTCCCCACAAAACGCCCGCCCTTCACCACTTCCTAGTGCTTTAGCTGGGAAGAAGAAGTAGCGGAACAAACTCCCCAGCAGCACAGCTGTCTGTTCAGTTAGAAGAACTAGATTCTATACAATAGTACCTATGCAAAATAATTTACGCAACACAATACATTAAATTATATTTTTGTCAAATAAAATAAACAATTTTAGTACTTAACTCATATAACCTGTCATTATGTAAGCTGATTCTGGAGAAAGAACATAACATAAACATTGTCTTGAGTTAATCACAGCGACCAACTATTCTTATCGTTTAAATAATCGTTGATAGAATAGTATGCCTTTGAACAAAGATTGGATTTTACTTTAATTTTAAACGCATTAAAAGGCAAATCTAGCAAAGAGGAAGGTAGCTTGTTATAAAAAGTTATACCAAGACCAACAAATGAGTTATGAACCTTATGAAGCCGATGAAATGGAGCACGTAATTTGTCCTTATTTCTGGTGTTAATATTGTGAATATCACTGTTTTTACTGTACAAATGTATATTTTGCCTAATGTATAAGATGTTGGCGAAGATGAACTGTGATGCCACCGTGAGAATACCAATATCCTTAAAAAAATCTCTCAGAGAAACTCTAGCACCTAGCTGGTAAATTGCTCGAAAGCTGGTAAATTGCTCGGTATACTCAAAAATCGTACGGTGCCCTCCGCGTGCAATACAACAACGCATTCAGGGTACTGTTGAGGCTGCCCCGCTACTGTAGCGCATCAGGGATGTTCGCGGACGCACATGTGGATTGTTTCTTTGCCACAATGCGTAAGCGCTGTGCGACCCTGGTGCGTGGGGTGTGGGGCAGTAGCAACAGCATCCTGTCTCTAATTTCAAGCAGGCTAGACTGTCCATACGTGAATCGCTGCTGCACCATTTCCCATGGAATGGTGGAGCCGCGGTGAAGCGTCGCGTCGGACAGTACTGCTGACGTGTATATTTGTATATTGTCTTAATTATTAACATAGGATAAGTTGTTTACTAACAAATGAGTTTTTGTTACTGTCGTAAATAAATTGAATTGAATTGAATAGTAATATTAGTTTACATAAGACCTTCTTTGGCGCCGCAGACCGTATAGGTATAAGCGCCGCAGCCCGTATAGCGCAGGTGATAATGGTCATTGCGGTGTAAGTGGACTTCTAGCCGTTGACTGTACCTAAAGCGAGAAACCTGTAACGGATGTATGTAATAGGCTACTACATACCTAATTTACAGCTCCGGCCCCGACTTACTACTTGTAGGTCGTGATTTCGAACCCAGGCAGGCACTTTACTTCGTGTAAGTTATTTCATCACCACTGCTCTCAAAATGAGGAAGGAAAACATCGTGAGGAAACTGGCATGTCCTAGAACCGAAAATTCAAAGACATGTGACATCTACCAACCCGCAGGCCTCGTGGTAGTTTATAGCCTACTCTCTCTCTCGAAGAGAGGAGGCCTGTGTCCCAGCAGTGGAAACATTATAGGCTGATTATAATGAGCCCGAAGTCTGGATTTGTACCCGATTTGGATACACCTCTGCCGATTAGGCAGAAAAAAAAAAAAAACCAAATCCAAATCCAAATCCAAAAAAAAAAAAAAAAAAAAACCAAATAAAAAAAAAATCCAAAAAAAGTCCAAATCCTTAGTAGAAAACCGGCTTTATGTTTTATTTTCTTCAAAACTTTATGTTTATGAAATAAACATAGAGTTTATGTTTATGTTTATGAAATAAACATAAAGTTTTTGAAAAAAATAAAGAGTCATATACAGAACCCTACAGTAAGCGATCACACTTATCCATAACATTTTGTTTGTTTATACTTTCGGAGACGTGTTTCTCAGAAACTCCACAGAAACCTACACAATGCTATTTGTTTAGATCATTTGAATGACCGGCGGCGACCGTATCGGTAGTGGGTTCGATTTCATGTTGATGTTTATTTATTTATTTATTTATTTCAATTGGTCTTACGAGCTAACAGACATACCATCCAAAACGCTCATATGAATAGAGAAATAATGATAGATTCGGAGTGCAACACATAAAGCACACAACTTTGAATTGCTCCCAGAAAGTGTCTCTGTCAAAATGTCTATTTGTTACGTGTAATTTCCGAGTTTTTTAATCAAATTATGCACGACATAGGGTAACCACAGTACTTTATATAATACTAGCTGACCCGGCGAACTTCGTACCGCCTAACAGTCAATGAATGTCGTGTTACCTTTTAGCTGAACTAATTTAGGCTTTGATGAACGTAATACAATGATACAAAATAAAAATACAGATAGATATAAAAAAGTATTTTATTATGATAAATAATACATACAGAAAGAGAATTTAAAAAAAAAATTAAGTACTTCAAACACGTGTCAGCAAAAAATGACTGAATTAAACGAGTAACTCTTTTCATTCCCACTTCCCGTTCCCTTCTCTCCCTCACCACCCCGACCCTCCCTCTCCCCCTCACCAACCCCTTTCCTCCCCCTCACACCTCACCAGGTCTTCCTCCTCTCCTCACCAACTCCTGCCCCTTTCTCCTCCTTCCAGCATCCTCCCCTCTCCCTCCTCACCATACCTCCCCTTCCTCTCCCCTTCATTCACTCTCTAATTACAACCACCCCTCGCCCGTTGAGGAACTTCTATTCAAATCTGCTTAATACACTTTTCACCTTTTTAATTCTTTAAAAAAAATACAGACTAAAGTTTATTCACCCTTTTTAAATAGTTTACACAAAATACATTTCTGAACGCATGCATAAATGTCAATCACAGTATTTGACAGGATGACAGGAGGAAAACAAATGTTTGACAGGTACAAAGGAACATAATTAAATGGAAAATGATTCATTTTCATAATTATGTATTCGTTAAGTTTTCATTGTTTTTAAAATGTATTCTGCTATTCAGGGCGGAGACAAATCCAACGAAACAAAAACCATGAAAATTGATCCAGCCGATCTCGAGTTATAAGTGTTGTAACAAACCCGTCTTTGTTTTATATATATATATAGATTACTTTGTGAGTACACGATTATTTTGTGATAAGCCAACTTATTTGCACTAGTTACCTACATAAAATTAAATAATGTACCTAACTAATAAACGTTGTTTTTAAGTTTTAGTTTAAGGCCCTGTTTCACCACCTAAAGTTCCTGAAGTTCCTAATAACTTAACTTAATTTCATACAAAATCTGTTCCATTTTTGAATTTATTCGGTAAGTTAAGTAAGTACTCGGTGTCCCGCACAAGCAGCACCTTAAGGTGATATGTACAATACATTAAATTATGTTTTTGACAAAAATATAATTTAATGTATTGTGTTGCGTAAATTATTTTGCATAGGTACTATTGTATAGAATCTAGTTCTTCTAACTGAACAGACAGCTGTGCTGCTGGGGAGTTTGTTCCGCTACTTCTTCTTCCCAGCTAAAGCACTAGGAAGTGGTGAAGGGCGGGCGTTTTGTGGGGACTGTCTTACTGTAATTTCGACGTTCAAAAAGTGCTGATTCTCAGCCTAATTTGAATAAATGACTTTTGATTTTGATTTTTGATTTTGATGTAAAACGCGAACTGGGAGGTAATAAGAAAGTGACAGAGTCAATTACTTCCACATGCGAATAAAAGAGAGCGCAACAATGCGCTGGAACCAAAATAAAAGCGTCAAACCAAAATTGTTTAAAAATAAATTAAGCTATTCAAAAATATTTTCAGCCAGAGTTTTTCAATTACCTAATACGCACATTTTATATGCAATTTTGCAACTTAGGATTATAGAATGACAATTTTTTTTTAAAGTAATATAGGATAGGATTTAATTTCTAAAATAACTCTAGGTGAGTTATTTTAGAAATTAAATCCTATCGAGAAAATTTAACCCAATTGCGTTTTCCTTCAGTCAGAGTATTAATCAAATAGTCAATAAACTTAATACAAAAATTAAATCCATACATGCTGCAATAGTGAAATAAATGGTTACGAAAAATCCGCTAATTTATTTTGGTATCCTCATAAGTATCCATATAATACAGAATACATTAAAAAAACAAAAGCCAGACAATTGATACAAGTACACGTGTATAATCTATAAATATTTAAATCCAACTAAAGTTTTATTTCCGACTCGAAGGGCGCTAGTGACATGATTTGAATTAATACTGGATAAGGTTGGATTCGTATTAGGCGTTTTTAACACCTACGAATGGCGAACAAGTAAGTAACACAAGCATTAGGTTGCTTAGCTTGGGACTAGATGGCGTTGTGTGAAATGTCCAAGGATTTTTTTTTTTTTTTTTAGTAAGTGCCCGAAATTCTGTCAACCAGTCTTACCAAGGGGTCAAATCAGATAGGCAGTCGCTTTAAGTAAAATACTGGTATTCAGCTGCATCCGGTTAGACTGGAACCCGACCTCAACATAGTTGGGAAAAAGCTAGACAGATGGTGTAGTATAAATTATGTTGGCTGAAAACAGCGGTACATCCATTATGACTTTATAGAAATCCATAGGTATGTTTACCTACTTTTCTTATTTTCACTTATTTCTGGGTCAGATCTCCAGGTCCGTTTAAATTCAACATTGCATTCCTGAGATCATTCTTCTCTGTGCCCCTCGGAAAGCAAGTTAAGCCGTTGGTCTCGCCTGTTATTCGTGGATCTTTGACAGTCGTTACGGGTCGTCAGAAGCCCGAAAGTCTGACAACCAGCCTTACCAAGGGGTATCGTATTACAGCGGTACATCCATTCTGCCTTTAGAGAAATCCATGGGTATGTTTACCTACTTTTCTTTTTCTTTTCTACTTTTCTTTTCTTTTTTTTTTCTTTTTTTTTCTTTTCTTTTCTTTTTTTTTCTTTTTTTTTTATTTTTTTTTCTTTTCTTTTTTGGGTATTTTCACCTATTCCTGGGTCAGATCTCCAGATCCGTTTAAATTCAACATTGCATTCCTGAGATCATTCTTCTCTGTGCCCCTCGGAAAGCACGTTACGTCGTTGGTCTCGGCTGTCATTCGTGGATCTTTGACAGTCGTTACGGGTCGTCAGAAGACCGTAAGTCTGACAACCAGCCTTACCAAGGGGTATCGTATTACAGCGGTACATCCATTCTGCCTTTAGAGAAATCCATGGGTATGTTTACCTACTTTTCTTTTTTTTTTTTTTTTTTTTTTTTTTTTTTTTTTTTTTTTTCTTTTCTTTTTTGGGTATTTTCACCTATTCCTGGGTCAGATCTCCAGATCTGTTTAAATTCAACATTGCATTTCTGAGATCGGCTGGGCCCGTACGCTGGGCCTGTCACCTTGCAACAGTGATGTCACAAGTTGTCTCTGTGTTAATGTTTTACTAACATAGTTTGTAAGTATATTGTTACTAACACTGTGAGTCTCGTTACTTGGAAATTACAATAAATTTATTAATTAAACTGACACGACACGTCTACTCTACACTGTCAGAAGTGAGATCATTACATTGTTTATAAATTAGTAATGAATGTTAATAATGCATGCAAATGTTAAATCTGTAATCAATCGGCAAATCTCATTGAGGTGGGCTAGGCCATCCATACTTAATATTATAAATGCGAAAGTAACCCTGTCTGTTTGTTACCTTTTCATGTCAAATAGAAAATCCAGCTTCACGAGGATAGCCAATGCGAGGGGTTGTGACCCGCAGAGCTGCTCATCTTCACGGATGTATCCAAAACAGGTAGTGGCGCAGGTGCTGGAATCTTCTCGGAGGACTTCAACATACACATAGCTACACCATTGGGGGTCCATAACACAGTATTCCAGCCTGAATGCATGGGATTTCTCTGGCAGCTTCAGCCATCATGGCCAGTCAAGGACCACTCACTAAAGTAGTCACACAGTGCGACGAGCGATTGACTGCTGCGCAGCATGTCGCGGATTCGATTCCCGCACGGAACAAATATTTGTACGACCTACAAGTATTTGTTCCGAGTCTGGGTGTTTTTCTATCTATAATATATATGTATTTACAAAAAAAAAATGTATTTAAGTAGTTTATCAGCCATCTCGTTACCATAACACAAGCATTAGGTTGCTTAGCTTGGGACTAGATGGCGTTGTGTGAAATGTCCAAGGATATTTATTTATTTATTTATTTATTTATTTAGTGCACTCTGGGCTAATATACGAGTGCCACCAGCGTCTCAACCAGGTGGGTAGACTCAATAATATAACCATTCAATGGATCAAAGGACACAGCGGCTCGCTAGGCAACGACGCAGCTGACGAACTTGCCAGATTGGAAGATCCACGAATGACACAGCTAGTATTAAATAAGGCCTTAAAACCTATAGATTCTTTTGTAATTTTGAAACCAGGAATTATCCTGCACACTTGCATACCAGATTTGGCTAAATCTGCGGTTCAACAGCCAAATCCGTCAAAAGCCTAAACACATGCAATGTCACCGGTACACCATAAGGTACTGCCCCTCCATACATAATGATCGTCTGCCTTGGTACTCACGTGATATCGAACAAAATCTTCTTCACTTTCAACTTCACGTTAGCGACACCTTTTTAGGGTTCTGTACAAAAATGGTAAAAAGGAACCCTTATAGTGCGAGTCAGTCTGTCTGTTTGTCTATCCATCTGTCACAGCTGGATATCTCAAGAACTACTAATGCCATCAACTTGAAATTTGGAACAGTTTTAGATGACGTTTACCCAACTATTTTGCAAATAAGAAAGAACTAAAAATATATAATTATGTTTCTTTTTTAAACGGGGACTAAAAGGGGGTCTTATAAAAGAACGTTGTTTGCAAATTCTCAAACATTTTTTTATTATTTTTTAGGTCGCTTAGTTTTCGACATTTGATGAAAAATGTTAAAAAAAACACCGTTCCCCTCCTTATCTCCGAAGTTTGCATAGAGAAGAAATTATTCTATGCGATAGAAGTTTATGTAAAGATTACAGGAAAAATAAAAACGATGTCTCTAATAGCACACTTTTTCAGAAATCGGAACGGAACCCTCGGTGCGCGAGTCCGACTCGCTCTTAACCGGTTTTTACACACAGGTAGCCTTTCACACATACTCAAAATATTTGGTCTGAAAAAATATGATCATCATCATCTACTTAGCCTTTTCCCAACTATGTTGGGGTCGGCTTTCAGTCTAAAGACCGATTTAGACTAAACGAACTTAGAACCAGGGTGCCTACTCCCTAAGTCCGTCCGTCTTTCCGTCCGTCCGTTCATCCGTCCGTCAGACATTACGATCCATCAAAACAAGTGTAAAAGTTAATTTTTTCGGACGGGCAAAAACACATCGGGAGTAGGGACAACTGGCAAATCATGTTGTCATTCATACTTCGTACGGGCCCGGAACCAATCATCCATCCGTATGTGATACGGAGTAAGAAACGCCCGTAACGAAGGCCGAAACTACGGGCTTCGTGCTTAGGGAGTAGGCCCCCTGAACAAGAACTAGAGCATTCTTTTGTCGATATTCTTGACATTTTAGTAGGGAGAGACCAACGAAGGAATGTTCCGTCCCTGTTTACACAAAAAGAATTTGGTAGAGTGGGCATAGAATGAGCATTCGCTCGTTTGGTCTAAATCGACCTTAACGGGATACAGATGAATACCAGTATTTTAGATGGTGCTACTGACTGCCAGATCTCCACAAACCAGTTTGCGGGTAATGCGCTACTCCTTGAAAATACTGGTTGTGCGGTGGACCCGTAACGACTGTTAAAGTTCCACGAATGACAGCCGGGACTTCCGAGGCACGGAGGGGTCTTGGTATGTAAAGATGGTCACCCATCCACGGACCAACCGTGGCAAGCATAGCCTGCGTACCTGATCGATTGACCCGTGCCGCTGTTATTACTTAGCCACAAGCCCCTGAAAAAATGTGATCGATAACAAAAAAAAGCCCAAGTGTGTGTCGGACCACGCACAATGAAGGGTTCAGAAGTTGGGATGAATTTATCCCAAGAACAAACTTAACATTGTAGTTGAAAAACATGTTCTCCCATACATTCCAAACATACACAATACAGGTTGGAATTTTGTAATGCCACCTGAAGGGAAAGTACTCTTAATACTGTAGATAGAAAATTTTACTGAAAGAAAAAATTCCTTTATTTTTTAATATAAAGAAAACTACATTCAAAGATTTTCGAAAATTCGTTTGCCACACCCGGGAATCGAACCGACTAAAATCTGTAAAAATTACACCCTGTACTTTTATTGCATTGATCGTTAGGATCAAATAAGGATGAAATCTCTCTAACAAACTTGATAAATAAAATGATAGGAAAACCATGAAATCTTCAATTTTAATTTTTTAATATTTTTTAAATCTTAAATTTCAAGCGAATTTTTGAAAATTTTTGAATGCAGTTATCTTTCTAATCAAAAATATAGGAATGTTTTCTTTGAGTAAAAATTTCTATCTACAGTATTAAGAGTACTTTCCCTTCAGGTGGCATTACAAAATTCCACCCTGTATACACATTTACATTCCAATGTAAGTTTGTACTGACAATATTGAAAGATTTACCATTTAATTTTAAAACCACAGACTTTTTATAGCTTTTCCTGTAATCTACAGGTAAAGAACTATTTTCTGTATTTTTTTTTTTTCAAAATTTTAGGCTCATTAGTTTCGGAGTTATAGGGGGAATGGTCAATTTTCGTCTATTTTCTTAAATAACTTTTAAACAATTTATTTTAAAATTGTAAAAAAATATATATTTTAGACCTTCATTTGATATGTCACACGGTATAGTTTACAAAGCTTTTTTTTTTATTTCTAATTTGCCCCCAAAAAGTGACCACCATATCAAAATTAATTTATTTACTTTACCCGTCCGTGTTCGGCTCACAGAAGATCATATGTGTGTACCAAATTTCAAATTAATCGGTTTATTAGATTCGGAGCAAATTGGCTATGACAGACGTACAGACAGAGAGACACGAGTGATCCTTTATGGGTTCCGTTTTTCCTTTTGAGCTACGGAACCCTAAAAAATAAAGATCAGACTAACTCTAAAGTTTGGTCATACAGACATATATTTTACACATATTATACGTATGTAATTGGAATTTAAACAATTCCACACCCACATATTTCTCTAGTTTTATCGCCTCAGGCAATAAATAAATCTATTATTTTGTAGCCTAGACACCAAGGCAAGAACCCACGCGGTTACGTCATATTACATAAAAGGAGTCGGTCAATTTGCAAGACTGTGTCAAAAAATCGCTGATGAATTAAGTAATCAAATAGGTAAGGTTTTAGCATGGTGACATTATTTTGACATCATCATTAAATACCAAGGGATCACTCTTTGTCGACGTCCGCACGGACGTCAAAATATCGCGGCGACTTTATTTCGCGCTCTGGATTTTCAACGCTCTGCTTAGGGCCGAGAGTTGAAAATAAAACAGTGTGTTTATTCGACGCGCTAGAATACACTCTGTTGTTGTCTTAATGCTCGGCTCAACATCGAGAGTTGAAAATCTAGTGCGCGATAAAATCCCGGCGCGATATTTTTACGTCCGTGCGAACGTCGGTTAAGTCCAGCCATTTGGTAGTTTTATCTGGAAAGCTTTCCGGGAGTTTTGAAAATTGCCGATTTTATTGAGTTCGACTTTTCACTTTGCCACCTCGTATCTCTGCCGCTCGCGCCGCCATCGCGCCATATTAGAAAAATGGCGCGTAACAGTTTTTTCACAATATGTCCTTTCCGACTCATTTTATGACAAAACATGACAAAATTAATTTAGAGAACATTTTCTTCAATATAGATAATCACAGTATTCACCCTCATTGTCTATACATTTCTGCTATCTCATTTAAAAATCTAAATAACTCACGTTTTATTTTATTTCAAAAGATCGCTATTCTTTCTTCAAATAATTCCAAAAACTTGGAAAACGAAAAGACGGAAAAAAGAAAGGAGGAAGGCGATGGTGGAAAAGGGGCGTGCGGAGGGAGTGGGACAGAGCGGGTCAATGAAGCGCAGCGGGACAGAGAAGGACCGATCGCTCAAGGTCGTTCACTCGGGGAAGCACCTAAGGCGACTAAAAAATTAACACTAACTAATACACTAGTTTAGTGTTGATTTTTTTGATGCAAAAAACCTCTTCTGACTAAAAATGTCCGAATAGGAAATTTCATAATGTTCCTTAGCTCCAGACTTTTCTCTCTCCAGACTACTCGCCTTAAGTTTTAGTAGAGCTACATGATTACTGACAAATTGCTTTTATTCTTCATGTGAAGAGACAGAACATTTACTAGAAAAAAGGTAATACAACAAACACACATTTTTATCTACTATTTAATTAAATAAATATTTCAACGATTTAAACTACGTTACATACGTTTTGAAAACATTATTTCAAAAATAAAAAATTACTTCAGACAATATGGCTTCAAAATTATATATTAATTGTATAAAGTATAATTATTTCAATAAATTATAATAATCACAAATAAATAGTTAAACAATATGGCATTTCTGGAAAATAAAATATACACATATAAATAAGTTATTGATAAAATAATTGTATTGATTAAAATGACATGTCGGCTCATAGATTACTCTGTATGATTATTATATGACCTAAGTACTAGATATTTATTATTATATTTATTCATTTAAATTTAATAATTATTTAGTAAATGGGCGGTTTACATTTTAACCTTCAACTTTTGCAATCAATATATATGTTAATAACTGTTATTACTACTTACTTCGTTGGTAAATGGAAATATTTTAAAATAATTTTCGTATATCAGTTGGGTCGTTCTTCTTTTTCATCGACAATGACATGTCCCATCCGAAAAAAAATCGTTTTTCCTTCTAAATATTCAGTTTCACAATATTTCTTTTCAAAAAACATTCTTTTGAAAACACACCCATTATAATAATCTTAATCACTTCCGTTTTTATTATTACCTACTGCTTTTTACAAAATAATTGTGAGTTATTATTTAATCAAAGTTGTGACGGAGGTGTTGTCGGTAGAAAAGAAGAACGACCCAGTTACATTTTTTTTCAGTAGTAATGATTAAATAAGTTTTGTAAAATTTAAAAAGTACACAGTACATAATTTATTTAAAAATTATAACAATGTAATATATTTACTATTCATAATTTTAAAATACATGGAAGCACATTTATCTTAGATAAAGTATAATTTTGATAGATATTAGACACTTAATAATAATTTTATTTTTGCAAATATTTGCAGTTGGAGTAAACTATCTCGATAAAGTAGATATGTTTTTACTATAGTGTCCAATATCTAACACAAAATACAATAAATATTTTGAAAATCTACAAATAATTGTGTATCATCTCACTCATTTATACAAAATCGGGCTACGAGTATCTTATATTTAAAATATGTATTAAATTCACCTAAAATATTATTCAAATTTTCTTCAAACACTACGAATGTAAACAGTATTAGTAAAATTATAGGATTAAATATTTTTCTTACTATATTGTCTTATTGTTATAAATATTTAATAAAATTTTATAAATGGGCTACACTTTTTTTGCTACTAAGTATATCAATATATTATTAAAAATTGACAGTATAAATAGACAAATATCATTTTGAACACGATAAGTAGTGCATCTGTTGTAAAATAATGAAATTGCGTGTACAAGATAAATCAAAAGTTAATAATCTTTAAAAAAAATAATAATGCCCCTCGATGTGATCTCCCATTTGTGGTAGATAATTAATAGACTTAATAACTCGTATAGTATTTTAATGGATGAGATATATATTTACCTAATCATCTTGTACACATAAATAATTAGAAAGATATTTCAAGATATAATTTATATAAAATCTACAGTATAATATTATATAGAAACTTTTTGGCTAGAATAGAATACATTTTTAGATTTTTGGTCTCATTTAGAACACAGAGGTTTGAACATCCAATGTTGTAGGTCGCAGTGACTCCGAAACAAACCAAATAATATTAATATTACGATTTAATCATACAGCTAAATTAAAAATAAATTTAAAATAATTTATTTTTAAAGCTGATTAACCAAATCGATAAACTCACTGTATGTTTTATTAATCTAATGATATGAATATCATAAACAACCATAAACTCCATTTATACAACATAATATTAATACTTAACGAATAGATAGGCCTTTAAATATAAATAAGATTAAATGCATTTAAGAATGATTAACGATTTGAATCTTAAATTTTCGACAAACACCATTAAGATTCAAAAATGACGCGTCCCGAAGCGTTTTTATTGTAAACTCTTAAAAGTCTAAATATCTAACATCAAACTAACACTTAAATCCTTTAAGGATAACAAATATAATTATGTTAAAATATGTATTTTACTACTTACATAGAGCGAAAAATTAATATTAGTAATTACGACTAAAACCTAGTGTTTGCCTAATTGAGGTTTATTTCGTTGTATTTTTGTGTTAAAATTCTGGAAATAAAACTTTTAAAATATTTATGATCTTTGCCACCAGAAATAAGCAAGCGTTATTTGATTACTTAACTTTATAAACTGTTTCCAAATCAATAATAGATATAATAATCACCAGATTTTAGTCAACATTATCAAATAAACATTTAATATATTAAATATCAATAATAACAGTAAAATCTAAGCGTCAGCTACATGGAAGACCATTACATAGTTAAATTTTAATAATACTGTTAATTTAACCTAAATATACTTAAAAATTATAAATAATTATCGTACAATTAAACGTACATGAACGTGTCGACACACGGCAAACGGAAAGTCATCAAATTATTCTAAGAATCTAAAACATAATGCGCTTAAATATTTTTTAAATACGACTACACGGTACACATTTCTTTGAATTATTATAAGTGTGTAAATATCATTTTAGTATAATTATATTTTGATATTATATGGCACAGATATATTTGGCACATTATTATGATATTATATTAAAATTGTGCGTGATGTTTTAGAATTTATTTCTTTTACTTTCCCACGATAGTCATCCTGTAAGGTTAGCTTCAATATTTCAAGAGATACATAGCGATATTTTATGCTTCCATTTTCATACATACACAGTGATATTGATTTTTATAATTATTTTCTACAGTATATGTAAAAAAATCTAATAATTATGACCTCCCAGATATATTGCAACTATCATCCCCGAAATATACATAATAATAACTATTGTTAAGCGAATATCAACTCTAACCACACAGAACTAAGGTGTTACTTTCCGAATCCCTTTCGTCTGAGATCCTGCTCTTAAGTGGGAGTTAGTGGAATTAAGACTTGTTATGCTTGGCCAGCTCCTCAGCCTGCATCTTAGTCCTGAGAGTAGGAACATCCTCAGGGATGCGAACGATTTTGTGGAATTTCTGAAAACATTCATAAAAATAAGTATGATCTTCCAGACCATGATAGTTGATGTTTTCTCAATCACATTATTTCAACAAAAGACATGGGTCAAGGAGAAATAATCGTAGTTAATGGCCAATTTTCATTAATTGGGGAGGGACCAAAAGAAGAATAACAAAACGTAAATCTGACGAGTTAGCGGTCACTCAGTTTGTTCTACAAACCACATAACTCATCCCACTTAGCTTAATATACCGTATCACTCACACGTCCCACTCCCCGAGCAAGACCGGGTAAATTGGACAAAACAAAAGAGTACTTTATTAAAGGTAAACCTCACCTCTTGCCAAGTACCAGGAGTAACGCGCCACAGGTAGACCATGTATCCAGGGATGCACATCATAGAGGACAGGGCAGTGAACCAACCGAAGGCATGCGACCACCAGGGATACTCATAGTTCATGTACTTGATCGGCTTCCATTGTACCAAGTTGAAGATGAAGACGCTCTGGAGAGATAGACCATTATTATAGTTGGAAGAAAAAAAGATAAGAAAGATACAAGTTTTAACCTCGGTTTTATTAATATTGGAGATAGTTAAAAATTAAGTGTACCCATTATGTCGTTTTAATAATCATACATTCAAAATTGAAGTAATTTCCATTTTATGAGTACACATTTCTAGCAAAGGATATTAAAAGCGACAAAGAAAAGATGGCTCTAGAAGAGGTTTCTATTTTCAGAACATTTCTCTAAGCCTATATTAACACGCCTAAAGATAATATCAGGACCTATACTCACAATACAAATAGCAGGTGTAAATCCGACCCAACAGAACTTCCACCAGATAGTAGGGTAGTAGCCAATCATTTCCTTGATGCCGTCGTAGAACCGGTTCACGCCGAAAGCCCAAGAGATGGAGACACACTCGAAGAAGATCAGGAACAGCAAGCAGAAACCGGAGACAGCATACGAATCGAGAATTTGGAAGACGTACATGCCACCCTGTGAAAAGATTGCGACGATGTAGAGTTTCGTAAGAGTATAAGAGAGAATAAGAATATCATTCGTTCTTTCTTCGTTATTATAGACGAAGATTAGACCATGCTCCTACATAATCATTCTGATAAAGTTCAGTTTAAACCAAACGAGCGAATGCTCATTATATCCCCACTCTAAGGAATGCTCTGTCTATAAACAGATAGAAAGCATTCTTTCGTTAAATCAGTACTAAAATGTCAAGAATATCAAGAAAATTGTGCTTTTGCTACTGCTTCATTTTTATGTTTGTTTGCTCTAAAATTGGTGTGTGTTGATATTATTTTGTCCACTGTTTTCTAATTACAAATTCTCTCCTGATTTGAAATATTGGAAATT
Source organism: Cosmia trapezina (assembly GCA_905163495.3). Taxonomy (NCBI): domain Eukaryota; kingdom Metazoa; phylum Arthropoda; class Insecta; order Lepidoptera; family Noctuidae; genus Cosmia; species Cosmia trapezina. The sequence goes on from LR991044.1 coordinate 16,330,239, forward strand.
TTTGCTATCAATATTTCTGTTAGACGAGTAGCTAAGATAAAGATAGTTTATTTTCGAGCTAATATAAGATCACAAGATATAATAATATAATTATAATACCTGATCGTCTACCAACATGTTTTTCAAACATCCTCAGATAATTTTGATCACATTTTTCCGCACTCCGTAAAAGGATACTTTGTATTCAAGCGATGAACTACCAACGACGTATATTGAATTTGAATGAGAGTTAATACTCACTTTCAATGCCATATTAAGAGATTTGCCTCGGGTTTGTAGACACAACGAAACCTTGACGCTGACCATGAAATAAATTTCTATGCCAATAAATATATTAGTTAGGTACCTACATGTAAAAATGTCGTTTTCAAGTTATTATCATTTGTTACTAGGCAGAAAAATAATACATAAAGTTCCCGATCCTTATCTACAAAACACATTTCTAGCTCTTCAATCACAGGAGGAAAATATTAAAACAAATTATCAGAATTGAATTGCTTACTAATGTGCCATAAAAGGTTAAACAATATGGTCGATATATGGTTCAACGCAAGTAGGCATACATACCTACCACCCATCAGAATGTGTTAATAAATTATTTTGGCAGATTGTATAATACAGACTGCTTGGCATAATCAGCCTGTAATGTTCCCACTGCTGGGACACACGCCTCCTCTCTGTGAGAAGGAGTAGCGTAATACTGACTGCTAATTTTTAACCGACTTCTAAAAAAGGAGGAGATTCTCAATTCGGATGTTTGTATTTTTTTTTTTTTTAATGTTTTTTCGCGCATAACTCCGTCGCTTGCCAACCGATTTGAAAAATTATTTTTTTGTTGGAAAGGGTATACTTCCCAAATGGTCCCATTTTTGTCAAAATCCAGTTTTGATGATGGGATCCTGGAGAAATCGAAGGAACTCTTCAAATATTATAGGCACACCTATAGCGATTTGGGTATTTTTATAGTAGCTCGTGCATTTGCTCTCGGAAAGCACCACTTGGTGAAGTGGAACTGATGATGAAGACCACAGATGGCTACCGGAACTACTCCATGATAAATATTTCACGGGTTGCGATTCGATTACTTTAATATGGTTGCTAAGCAATTTCCGCTCGTCACACAATGCGTGTGGTGAGTAGTTGTTGAGGAGTTCTCCTGGGTCTTACCAGCAGAACTCCTCAACAATTAACGTCCCAGCATCGGGAAAAGCAATATTTTGTAACATGTGATGAGCAATTGACGTTAGACTATTGTAACTTATACAAATTATAAACAGACCCACTAAAAAGCGAGAAATAAAAACTTTTTAACAAAAAAAAAACCGACTTCCAAAAATCACTACAAAGTGAAAAATAACTTTGATTTCGGAAGTCGGTGGCAAAAAAAAAGAAAGTAAATAAAAAACGAAAGACACCGACTTCCAAAATCAAAGTTATTTTTCACTTTGTAGTGATTTTTGGAAGTCGGTTTTTTTTTGTTAAAAAGAATTATATAGTAATATCCTCATCTATTAATTCTACCTTTTTTCGCAGAACGGTTGAAATACTTTTTCAATCGCAAAACCATAGTTTTCAAACTTGATGATGAAGTTATGAACTTTGGCTTTTAGTTAGGCAAAGGATTAGATTATAATTAGACTTACCTCAGAAATACACGACAACCCAACCAAATACGAGATAAAACAGGTAATAGCGATGAAGATCTCCTTCCTTCTCCTGAGGAGTTTGGGCCACTCATCAATGACAGCAGTGATGAAGCCTTCCATGGTACAGAACTGGCTGTCCAGACCTATGAGCAACAGCATGAAGAAGAAGAGACAGGACCAGAGTGGGGCCCCTGGCAATTGGAGCACTGCTGATGGATAGGCTAAGAAGGCTAAGCCGGGACCTGGAAAAGAGATGGTTATGGTTATCGAGCCGTATTTTATTTAGTTCAATGAAAATATAACAAAAATTCAGATCTTTACTTTTCATAGAGATGTAATCATATTAAAACTACTAAATTGATAAATGAATGATTATTATCAATTCAATAGGGTTGATTTTGAGTTTATCCTATAACAAGCAGCTGTTTCATCTAATCCAATGATTTGATGGTAAATGCAGATATTTTCGAAAAGGACAACCCCACACTTAAAACCCTATTACAATATATGTCTCGATAGTATAATTTAGATTAACATTCTGTTAGAAGACGTTACCTGAAGCCGCTACTTCAGCAACCGGCCGTTGCTGCTCATGCGCCATGAACCCGACCACGGAGAAGATCACAAAACCAGCAAACATAGATGTACTAGAGTTCACAGTACACACTATCAAAGCATCCCTGGAAGAAAACATTGAGATAAACCGAATGTCAGACAATAAAGGTACTATTACTTTAAACCGATACATGAGACTTCACTGGGTTAGTAAAAAAATTATACCTTGCCCACTCTCATACACTGCATAATTATAATAATGAACGCCTACATTATATTATAGCTATTAAAAGAAAAAGCTGTACCCATTCTTTCACAAGTATTATTTAAAAAATCAGTACACTTATAGTATTTCAATTATGGAAAATGGAAATATTTCTTTTGAATTATGCAGTATTTTTGTTTTGTAATTTATTTATTTATTTGTGTACAATTTATTACCCTTAAGTATACTGTGATATTACAATATATAAGGTTGCCAGTAACAGTCACAATACCACCCATACTAGTTGATACTCTATCTATCTGTATTTTTGTTATTTGTACATTAACTACAAAATAAATAAATCATCCACATATAACTTACTTGTACACATTGTTAGTAAACTTGTTATAACTTCCCAGAGCGACGAGAGTTCCCAGACCCAGACCGTAAGAAAAGAAGATCTGGGTAACGGCATCGATCCAGACTTCAGATTCCATCAGCTTGGACATATTGGGCATAACGTAGAACTTGATGCCTTCCATCGCACCAGGTAAAGTGATTCCTAGAACAATGATAGTAAAGTTTATATCACTGTGCTAATTAATAATCTTGTTTGAAATCGATTTGAAAATGTCAAGAATGTAGAACTATAGATAAACGTTCTTTAAACCTAGTGATTGTAATCGCTGTTATATCTCGGTACTTTTAAAGGTTATATAAATGCATCAACAGTCCAGTCTGTATAGAAATGGATAGCTATCGATTCATTTACATACCAATTGTTGTGTAGCCAACAGCTAATTACGATACACGTCTCCACCAAACGGAAAAATCTCTGCGGTTACTCGAGAACTTTTTAAGTTTCACTGAACGACGCAGACATCAAGCGTTTATAAAGCGTGATGCCTGCGTTGAATTTAATACTTTAAGTCAATATTGATACAGTCACTTATTCAGTGAAATTTAAAAAGTGCTCGAGCATCCGCGAGGATTTTTCCGTTTGGTGGAAACTGACCCAAAGTATACTCAATTTCCAAGCCTCCTTCTCCTCTCTATCTTCAATTTCTTCAGTGTTTCTTTCTTCCTATTATACAACGTGTTGTTTTGCATCCTTGTCAAATTTAAGGGTGTGGTATAGACCATCAAACCGAACAACTTCTTCTATAGCACCAACATCGTGATCGCGAAAAAAATAATCAGCTGTCCCATACATTTGCGTCGAGTAGGTATTAAAATTTTCTATGGGACAGTTGAATTTTTTTTCGCGATTACGATGTTGGTTCTATGGAGAAAGTTGTTTGGTTTGATGTTCTGTATCACACCCTGTTTGACGAGGATGCTTAACGATACGTTGTATAATTCTTTACCCTCCAAAATTAGTCATTATTTTATTGGTAGTTATTATCAAGTCTAAAAAGAAGTACAATTCAGGACAAACCTCTGATCAAGAGCACAGTCAGCAAGAAGTATGGGAACAGAGCGGTGAAGTAGACCACCTTGCCCGTCCACCTGACACCCTTCCAGATGCAGAAGTAGCACAGCACCCACACCAGCAGCAGAGTCCCGGCCAGCTCCCAGCGGATATTGCCAATGTGCTCGATGCCACTCGAGATTTGGAGGGCGCGGCGTCTGGGGGAAAAATAGTAGGTTTTAGGATTTAAGAAGTTGCAGTTAATGCTCGGTTTCGATAAACTATTAATAGCTATTGATTGATTTGAGTGCTCAGAAACGGCAAGTGTGAAGCAAAAGCCAATAGAATAGATAAAATCTGGTTAAGAATTCCTGAGAAGCCTAGCATTAATTTCAACTTCTTACATCCAGGTACGGTTTTTATGAATCCTTTAGTAAACATTTAGCCACAGTGAAGAGTCACCATCATATTGTGATGATGGTCAATTTATTGTAATATTTCTATTCTCATCAATATATATGGAACTTATAGAGAATACAACACACACCGAACACTTACCGAGATATCACAATCAAACTAGTGTACTGTCAGATCTTCATTAAAGTTGAACTTCTCACATTTTAATGAGCCGAATTTGTATAGCTGGCTGTGTAATGAACGCCAACTTGATCGACGTATTCATTAGTAAAGTTAGACAGTCATTTAATTAAATTAACGAAATATTACGTAAACTTTATATCAGTTCAAATCTCTGTTTAGTATAGATAACTAATAAGAAATCTCTAACTCTTATCAAATATATTCTCATGAGAGTTTCACAACCTCTATACTTAGAGTCAAACATTCACTATTCTGATATTTCGTAATTAGTCTTGTTTTGAAGATCCTGAACTGCAACTGTTTTTTAAAAATATTGCAAGATTTCTTACTTCAACAGAATCTAGTTTCATGCTATATACTCCACCAACTAAACTATATAGCATAGAATATTCCCGACACTTACTCCCAGAACTCCTTAACAGGATCCGAAAGCACAGCCTTGCTGATGTTCTTTCCGTTGAGCGTGCAGAAGGTGGTCATGTCCATGGTAGACCAGCAGGTCAGGTTCTTGCGGTCGTAGGGGTTTACGCAAGCGGCCGTGTTCCAGTAGTTGTCGCAGTTTCGCCACGGCACGTCTGGGTAAAAGAAACAATAGTTAGAAACGATGACGAAGAAAGGGCTACCGATGGAACGTAGAATCAGTCATGGAATGATTTAAGAGGTGATATAATTATAACAAGATACATCGCTTCATGTGACATATAGTGTGAAACAGACATGAGATATTTTTCTCTTTCAAATTATTATAGTACCAAGACCCCAAATAAATTGGGAAAGAGAATGATGAATAGTATTTGTAACATGTCATACATGTAGCAAATGATGTACCTACTCAGCGATGAAAGCAAAAAATTAGATAGAACCTAATTTATTTTATCTAATTGTTTTAAATCTTAATTAAGTATACAAGTTACCAGTCATAATACGATCTTCAAGGAATAGGGATGGTGGCTAAAAACTTTTTGTCTGTCATTTAGATTATTAAAAAATATTGGACACGTATTTCTTCTTTATTTTATATATTCTTAGATATTTCCCCTTCCAACATATCCGGTCCGCTTGAAAGTGCATAAAAGGCATGGCGCGCTGGGGACAGGGGCATTATCTGCTTGGCTGTCGGATACAACGGACGTATCCTAGAGACGTTTTATTTAGTAGTGCTAGTAATTGTTATAAATATTTTCAGTTTCAGTACTTTCAGTTCTGTGTATCTATTTTTGTTATTTGATATTTTTGTTAAGTAAAATCATTTCTAAGAAATAAAACTTCTTAAGTTAATTAGTGCTTTGTGTTGTTTTAATATTAACCGCTTTTGATCCCTAAGAATATATTTACTAATGATTACAGCGATACATTGAGTTAAAATGTGGCATGACGTCACTCCTTGCTAGATTTTATACGTAGTTGTGACGTAGCGACTCCCCAACTTTAATGCGTTTTATCAAAATATTTTTTAATAATACGATAAAGCAAATAATACGTGTTTAATATTTTTTTTATTATCTCGGACTAAAAAGATTTTTTTTTATCTGGGCATCATCTATAACAAACAAGTCGGACACGAGATTAATGAATTTTTCAATGATCTCTTTTGTAACTTTAAGTTGCGTCAACGTACTTTTGTTGCTGATAGTACTAAGTAACTTAATTATAGCTGAAGAAGGTATTCATATGGTGATGATATATTTACCTGATCTCATCGACATGAAGAAGTAGAAGATGGCCCACGCGAGGATGACGATGTAGTACACGTTCATCCAGCATGACATCACAGCAGCCGCGTAACCAATACCTGGTCCAAATTGACGGTTATATTAGATTCCGTTACCAATACCTGGTCCAAATTGACGGTTATATTAGATTCGGTAGTCATTTCTAATTAAAAAAACCAGTCAAGTTCATGTCGGACCACGCACAATGAAGGGTTCCGTTGTCAGGATGAATTTATCCCAAAAACACTTAATTATTTTTTAGTTCAAAAAATGTTCTCCCATATCTCGATATCCTTATGTATGTCACGGTCAATTCTCTAACTGCAAATGTAAGTTTTTAATCGCAAAAAACATTTTTTTTATGTGATAAAACTACAATTTTTGTTTTCAACATATATTTTTTCCAAATCAATAACACTACTCGTTTAGACGTGATCATCAGTTTAAGATCATTAAAAGTCGCTTATCGCCCATATTTATCCCAACCGTAACCAAAGAGCTTTTCTCATAACCAAACTGAAGAACCTATTTGGTTAGAATCTTGTATTGCATGAACATTTTCTGAGATTTGGTTTTCTGTAAATGTGTCATCAAGCAAAAATCTTTACAATTTACAATTTCAATCAAATAGCAAAGTTATAGTTGATTTTAATTCAAATGCGGTTATATTTTCCAAAAATTGTAGTGAACAAGACGTTAAAGAAATCAAAGTAAGTTTAAACAATAATACTTTGTAAGTAAGACAATTAATAATCGAAGAACATTAACATTTCGTGAAAGGCAATCAATAAGTAAAATAATTCAAATATTTCATACCTTTGAAAATCGGTGCAATATTAAAAACGCCCAAGCCACCGATGGTAAGCATCTGCCCCATGGCAAGCTCCATGAAGAACATAGGAATACCAGCAAGGAACAAGGTGAGGAAGTAAGGGATGAGGAAGGCACCGCCGCCATTCTTGTAGCAGAGATAAGGGAACCGCCACACGTTGCCAAGGCCGATGGCTAAGCCAATGACGGAGAGGATGAAGTCTAGCTTGCTGCCCCATGAACCTCTTTCGGGTAGGTCGGATTTTGATTTTTTTACTTCGCTGCAAAGAAAAAAAAATTAAAAAAAGCTCGTGAAATTCAAATTTTCTTACGATTTTTGCAATTTGCAGCTCACTCAATAGGGTAATATGAAATTAGAGAGTTGTATTGATGGTTTTAATGATTATAATTCTGATTTGTTACAGTCGCAAACCATATTCAGATCAACATAAAACCTGATACTGGCCAAATTGCAAAAAACATATAAAAAAATAATTTTGCAGGCTACCCTGGCGCTTTCGCCTTAGCAGTAAATTAAATCGAACCCAGAATCTATATAAGTGCAGTGATCTGGGAATTTATTAACTCTGCCTTTCTCAGTCCACTGCTGGACTTAGGAACCTCTTGTTGTACAGACAACAGCACATCAGGTTAAACCAAACTGTCAAGATTCTCCAAATTATTGTAAACCTTAAATTGTTGATGGTGAAGTTCAAAATCGAATGACAAAATTTTACAGTTTGTGGTAACTTGACCTGTTGCTGTGTGTACATAATTATATCGATGAACTCTATCTCTACTTACCCAGTTTTGTTGCTTGATCCTTGTGCGCTAAGTTCGATGTCATCTGTACGTACGTCGTTTTTCGTTTCCATCTCTGTTTATTGTCTTCTGGCTCTTTCTAATTTAATTGTGTTGCCGTTTCCTTTTTCTCTTTCCCACACTATTTCTATGTTTTAGGGAAACTGTAATATCATTTTCGTTGAAGTACGTAGACTAGATTGAGAATGCCGCTAATTTTGTACCTGTAACAAGGAATAAAGGTATTTAGGAGTAGGAGGTAATATAGGAAGAGCTCGTGGCTAACTAATAACAGCCGCACGGGTCGATCCATCAGGTTAAGCTACGCTTTCCGGGGTTGGTCCGTGGATGGATGAACATGTTTACACACCGAGACTCCTCCGTGCCCAGCAAAGCACGTTAATCCGTTGCTCCTGGCTGTCATTCGCGGATCTGCGACAGTCGTTACGGGTCGTCAGAAGCCCAAAAGTCTGACAACCAGTTTTACCAAGGGGTATCATAATTACCCAGTAATTTTAGTAGTTTAGATAATTTAAATTAGTTAATAAAAAACATGATAAAAATAAAAATAAAATGTAGGTACAGGACAAACAACTCTTTGGGATTGGTTTAGTTAATGTGTGATGTAGGGTGAATGAGTGTGTGGGCGAGCGTTAATGAGGTATGAAAGGGGTGTTTGTGACAAGTGTGTTGTGTGTGGTGTGAGGGAGAGATGAGTATTTTACACTTCCACGAGTTTCTCTGTTTCGTCATAATTTTGTGATTCTAACCAGGAGTCGAGTTTCATTTTTCATTTTTTCTTGGTTAATAGGCAGATGTGTAGGCTTTTGTTTAATTTGTTGTAAATTTTTAAACTTATATGTTTGTAATGACGACTTGCAGCTACTGTTCTACGAGACTCAGGCTCGTATTTATAATCAAAGTAATTACTTGAGTAATTACTTGCTCCTAAGTAATTTCATACTTGAGGGTAGAATTCTTAAGTAATGAAAATGGTGACTATTACTTGGCTAAGAATTCTAAGCTTTGACAGTTCAGGACTTCAAGCAATTACTAAAATATAGAAAGAAAATCATTGCTTGAGCAATTACTTTTACTTGACTATAAATACGACTGTCAGTGTTACATAAATGTAGGAAACAACCGATTTTTTTCACGATTTCAGGTTTGGACCCATAGTAAAAGTTATTCATAATGATGAGTACAATGACCCCTTAAGAGATTTTCATTCAAGTTTTACCATAGCATTTTCCATAGAAGTTGATTTCGATTTCCATTTCAAGTCTAACCATAATATGCGGAATTATTTCCACGGAATGACAATGTCTACAGAAAATAATATGCACAGAATTTCGTATATTGCCCAATAATGTACACATCTTCATGTCTATTCTACCGTTACCACACAACCTCTAAAGCCACGCTCGTGTTTACGAGGTATCAACGTGAAATATGAATAGACATTTACATCACATGTAGTGTTTATTTTATTTGCCAAAGAAAATTGGATGTGGGTTGGGATTTGTTTACTGTTGGCTACAAATGTCTGTGGCTTACATTATGTGGGGAAACCCTTATTTCAGGTGATGTAGACCTCGTGTTGTAGACCAAAAGATTATCACTTGACGAATAATCATCATCTTCTGCCCTTATCCCATATTACTTGAGGTCGGCGCAACACGTTTTCTTCTTCCATTCTCCCCTGTCAACCGTCACGCTGTCATTCACTCCCTTCTCTTTCATAACATTCCTCACACAATCCATCCATCTTTTATTTGGCCTTCCTCTGCCTCTCCATCCATCGACATGTATATTCATCACTCTTTTGCGTTTCGTCTCACCTCATCACATGCCCATACCAAGCCAAACGATTTCTTTTCAACTTTTCTGTCACTGACGCCACTTTCAAACTTCGTGACAAAAAACGTGATGAATTAAAATGGTGGGCAAACGTTTTAAAGTAGATGCACTTAACCCTTTTGTCACCATATGCCTAGCCAGCTTCCAGTCTAACCGGATGCAGCTGAATACCAGTATTTTACATGAAGCGGCTGCCTATCTGACCTCCACAACCCGGTTACTGGGTAATACTTGTTCCCCTTGGTAAGACTGGTTGTCAGACTTTCGGACTTCTGTCGTAACGTAAAAAAGCAACCGACTTCCAGAAAAAAATACTACAAAGTTAATTTCGGAAGCCTTTGGTTTTGCATTTCCGTTTTTGCCACAGACTTCCGGAATAAAAATTATTTTTCACTTTGCAGTGACGATATCAATTGCCGTATAGGTAGTCACGCAAAAATTCAAAAATGGCTTGACCGATTTGAATTTTTTTTTTGGTTTTTTTTTTGCCGCAATATTGGGGGAGGTTTAGGAAAAAAGAAAATTAGGAAAACCCAAAGGGACAGTCAAAAAATCGAAAAAAAACTCAATTTTGTATTGGAATGCAGCCAATATTATCGATCTCACTTGGTACGAAGTTCACTGTGTCATCTAGTAAATAATAAATAAATGTTCTTTTTTAAAGCTTAGTGCACTATAACGTCAAAAATATAACGAACACATTTTTCAATAGAAGGGGGGGCCTACTCCCTAAGCACGAAGCCCGTAGTTTCGGCCTTCGTTACGGCGTTTCTTACTCCGTATCACCTACGGATGGATGATTGGTTCGAGCCCGAACGAAGTATGAATGACAACATGATTTGCCAGTTGTCCCTAATCCCGATGTGTTGTTGCCCGTCCGAAAAATTTAACTTTTACACTTGTTTTAATGGATCGTAATGTCAGACGGACGGATAAACGGACGGACGGAAAGACGGACGGACTTAGGGAGTAGGCCCCCAGGTCACACGGACACGAAAGCAAACGGCGTTGATCAACTTTCTTTACCTCCGTATAATACCATACTTCATCGGTTTAGGTAATTAAATAAAGGTAAACAATAAAAGCCACGTGTCTGGTTAACCGACTAAACGTAATACCTGTCACTTCAGTCGTCATGGTACGACACAGTTGTACTCTTCAATTTAGCATCTTTATAATTCGTTGTACGTTGCTATAAGTTTGGTAGCAGGCGGGACCCATTAATTTTCTTTCGGCTTATAATTTGCAAATGTGTGCCACCTGCTCCCAAATTTAATGCGGGTATTTAACTTAGGTTTTCAGCTCATAATATAGTAAGTATGAGTTTGCTTTTCTTTTTTTTTTGTTTTCTATTCTCAATCTTGTTTCGGTCTTTTTAGTTCATTGCTTATAACTTGATTTTTACCATTTTGGTACGGACAGAGTATATACCAGTCGCCCCTTTTTCAGCACCCATCATAATTAGACTACACAATGAATTTACTTTAGGTATTGCCAACTTTTATCGAAATCGATTCAGAAATTTAGTTAACTTTAATATCTGCTACCTGAAATCGCGAAAAAAAAATCAGTAGGTAAATAACTTACCTACTGATTTTTAGGGTTCCGTACCAAAATGGTAAAAAAGGAACCCTTATGGTGTGACTAAGTCTGTCTGTCTGTCTGTCTATCTGTCACAGCTGGATATCTCGAGAACTACTAATGCTATCAATTTGAAATTTGGAACAGTTTTAGATGACGTTTACTCAACTATTTTGCAAATAAGAAAGAAATAAAAATATTTATATATTTTTTGCAACAGGGACTGAAAGGGAGTCATAAAAATTCAAAGTAGAGCTACTTAGAGGTATAATATGAAAGAGCGCTGTTTGCACATTCTCAAACATTTTTTTTCTTTTTTTTAGGCCGCATAGTTTTCGACTTCTGATGAAAAATGTAAAAAAATACCGTTCCCCCCCTTATCTCCGAAGTTTGCAAAGAGAAAAATCTGAAATTATTCTATGTGATAGAAGTTTATGTAAAGTTTACAGGAAAAATAAAACGATGTCTCTAAATAGCACTCTTTTTCAGAAACCGGAACAGAACCCTCGGTGCGCGAGTCCGACTCGCTCTTGACCGGTTTTTTTTTTCGCGATTTCAGGTTTGGTCCTATAGTAACATTTGTTCATAATGATGAGTACAGTGACCCTTTAAAAGGATATTGGTCAATGACCAGTAACCTAATTTACGTAACTGATTTAGGCAGATTTTTGTTCTACCATGCGGTGCAGTGCGGCCAGCCATAATGAGCGCGAACCCTTAATAATACTTAGGTACTTTCAGTTAAGTATTTCTTCTTATCATTAGCTTTTTGTCAGATTGGCCGCCCCTAATATCTGGCCGCCCTAGGCCCGGGCCCACTGAGCCTTAGGGCAAATCCGCCACTGGGTATGGAACCCTAATTATGAAAACTAGTCTTCAATGTATTCGCCCAAAATACAAACCACAGAACAGATAAAGAGCTGTTCTGTGATACAAACATAAACATTGTCGAACGATTACTCACATTAGGGTTTCAGTCAAACTCACAAATCACAGCTCACCATAATATATCACCACAGTTCTATCAATATCTATCAGAACTAACACTTCATTTAGCCCCCATACCCTTTAAATGACCTCACTGTCAGCTGGTACCCCAGTGACTTGTCCCACTACACTGATAGGATAAGCACACGGCTCAGGCGCAAAACATCTCTTTCGCATAATGTCGCTTTCGCAGAACGACTCCTTCTCAAAAGGTCGATGCCTCTTTCGCAGAATATCTCTTTCACAAAATGTCGCATTAGAAAACTCCAAACATAGCTTAAATGTTGTAAAACTTGTAAACATTTATGGGGGACCCACTATTGGTGGGACTGACCAGAGGGCTTAGACAAAGTAACATTCGATTAGCGAAGACAAAAAATGTATGCGGTTGACATGACATAAGAAATGTCACGTGATCATCTCAATGTCACTGAAGCTGCAGCGATTGTAGAAATAGAATCGCTTCGAAGCGAATGCCATTTGTCAAGGCCCTCAGGACCTCGTACTCGATATTCCGATAACAAAACCGAGACCTTAGCCATAAGCGCTTGCGTCCACCAGACTCGAGTCACAGTCCTCAAATTATAGGGCACTGAAGGTTCTTATTAATCCTAATCTAAACGGCATAAATCCAACGAGCGATGCATTACAGAGCACAGCTCAACGGAACTGGGTCCACAACATCAATTTACTTATTAAACTCTGTCATGATAGCGTATACTAACTAATTGAACTATTGGGAGATCCATAAATTAAGTGCAGCACATATTTAGACAGCCCTATATGAATCAGTTGGTTATAAGTTATAACATACAGGGTGTAAGAGTGTAAACAGTGGCAATATTTTAAGGGGCCATAATGTACTCATCATTATGAACAATTTTTACTATGGGACCAAACCTGAAATCGCGATAAAAAAAAATCATCTGAAGGCCAATTCTCGTACCTAAAAACGTTCAAATTCAAGTCTCAATCAAATGTCAAAAATGTAGGTAAACGCTACACAATTTTTGATAGATTGAGACTGAGATGAGATTGCGAACGTTGTTAAAAATACGGGAATTACCCGTCTGTAATGTAATCACAATCATAATCATAATCATTTATTGCTTTGCAATGTAGGGAGCAGCTGATTTTTTTTTCGCGACTTCATGTTTGACTGTAAAGTTGTTCATAATGATGAGTACAATGATCCCTCAAAACAACACAATATAAATGTTCCGCAAAATGTTACGGAATTTTTTTTCGCAACTGTAGTGCGATAAGAAAATCGTTTAGTGAAAAATATTAAAAAACTAGCTGACCCTACAGACTTTGTCCTGTCTTAGCTATGAATATTCCAATGTAAACGCGCGAAGTTCCCGAAGGCGCAAGCTGAGAACATTTTGAATTGTGTAAGAAAACTTAATTTATATTTTAAGAATTTAACTACGATTTTTTGCTGAAAAGTAAAATACCGGAATAAAGTTAAAGTAAAAAAGTCTAAAATATGAAAAAGATTAATAGGAGCTAACAAATTTGAAAAAAGAAAATTGTTTTGAGTATGAATGTCGATGGCTTTAGGAGTAGGGGAAGACCAAAGAAACGATGGATGGACTGCGTGAAAGATGATATGGCTAGAAAGGGAGTGACTACTGAGATGACGACTAATAGAGAAGTATGGAAGAAAGGGACATGTTGCGCCGACCCCAAATAAATTGGGATAGTGCGTTTGTATTTGTATCAAATCTCCACATATTTAGTACAGCAGTGTTAGTAAATTAACTCTGTAACAATAAACTGTTTAGAAGTTTCTTTCATACTAACCTTGTCCTGCATCCGTTCTGAAGTGGCAATTGATTTTTATTTTACAATACTACATAGCTGACCCGCCAGACGGTGTCCTGTCAAATTTGAATAAATCGAACGGCGGGAAAACAACTGATTATAAAATTTATTTGAATTTGGAATTCTAATAGAATGAAGGATCGGAATCTTTCATTCTATTACAGCCCTGTTCAAATGTTTTGTGAAAATGAATTTTCTTCATATTTTTTTTTACTTTTCCTATATTTTTAATAATTATTCTGCTATTCGGGACGAAGAAAAATACAACAAATCAAAAACCATGAAAATCCGTTAAGCCGTTCTCGAGTTATAAGTGTTCGAACAAACCCGACTTTGTTTTATATATTAAGATATTGTATTTTTGAGCACATTCACATTTTATTAACATTTTATTCGCTATAACATTTCGGTTTTCCCGAAGGTATACGATTGGGACCTTTGCATGTTGTTGTCTACTTAAAAACATTTGTTGTTGTCTACTTAAAAACATTGCTAGTACCTATTAATTATTACTAACTAGCTTTTGCTAGCGGCTTCGCCCGCGTGAATGTTGAACAACTTCCCACGGGAACGTACCACCAGGAAGTCCTTCCTTATTCCTTTTCTACATTATAAAGGGAACCTCTGTGCAAAATTTGAGCTTTCTAGGTCCAAGTGTTTGGGCTGGGCGTTGATGAGTCAGTCAATCAGTCAGTCAGGACTTCTCTTTTTATTTATGTAGATAGCATCATACTTCGATCAATATAATCATCAGCACTATAAAGGAGATCACTAACCATGGCAGGTTAAATAATGGAAAAAATCTTGAAAACAGAAAATCATGTTACTAGTTAAAACATGAAGAAAGGAATTTTGTCACAACTTCCGTCACTCTCAAACAACTCTTTACAGAATGAATGAATGAATGAAATGCACTAATCCCCCTCTCAAACAGCTCTTGTAACTCAGAAACAGAAATAATCGACACCAAATTGGAACAGTATGCCGGTAACTTCATCTCCCTTAACGAAGTAAATCAGAATATTGAATTAAGCATCTAAGTACCTACCTGTAATGGTTGTGGTTTTATCGCGTCGGCGTGTGTGGGTACATCACCCTGTATACAATTAAACATACACCCCTTGGCCTGTAGAGACAGATGGCGAAATTCTCATGAAACAACATACATTTGCAATTTAAATTGAATTGTGAACAGGTGAGGTTTTTATTTTGGTTAACGGTTCCTGTAGAGAGGTTTTACTCTAGGTAGATCAATGAGAGAGAGTTCATCCATCCATTATCTGCCTAGCCTTTTCCTAACTATGTTGGGGTCGGCTTCCAGTCTAACCGGATGCAGCTGAGTATCAGTATTTTACATGGAGCGACTGCCTATCTGACCTCCACAACCCAGTTACTGGGCAATGCGATACCACTTGGCAAGACTGGTTGTCAGAACGACTGTCAAAGATCCACGAGTGACAGCCGGGCCCAACGGCGTAACGTGCTTTCGGAGGCACGCAGGGGTCTTGGTATGTAAAAATGCTAATCCATCCACAGACCAACCGCGGCAAGCCTGATCGATCGACCCGTGCTGGTGTTGTAACTTAGCCACAAGCCCCTTTCTGAGTTTAACATACAAAAAATCAAATCTTTTCTCTTTCTAAACTTAGCTTACAAATTATTTTTGAAATAAATATCGTTTATCAAAATCTAAGCATCAATTTGTCGAAAGTACATGCATGGCATTGAAATTATGATCAACATAGGATCCTAGAGTGGAAGATGGTGGACCTTCAACTGTCATGTTATGTATGAGACCTTAGATACTATACATCTAGATGGAGCCACCGCGTGGCCAGTTATGAGACAGCAATATAATACTTTTTCTAGGTTATGTGGTATGAGAAATGAAGTTTAACGTAAGAAATCTTCCATCTTTGGACTGAAACCCATGTCAAAACATGATACGCACAATGCAAAAACTAAAGTAAGTAAAGTAAGTAGGTACCTAGTTTACCTCGTAAAAAAAAGGAATATCGCGTTACCCGTTCTCGATATTGTTTTATAATGCAAAAACTGTCCAAAAAAGTCAAATTAATCGCCGCAATATAAATGTTGTAACAGTGAAGCAGTTTGTTTGACTAACGTTCAAAAGTTCGCCAAGCAAAAATACGGCACGCCGCCGCCATAAGAGACAGAAGATACGATGCTTTGTCTCAATTTTCCTACTAATTTCGTATAGATGTGTCTCACTTCCACACTTCACACTGTAATCATGGCAACGTCTAGAGGTTCAATGTCTTTGTATGAGACACAATTTACCGACCTTTAAGAGGTTAGTCGACAGATGACACTCTGCCACTTTCCAAGTTAAGTGTCAGGCGTTAAGTGAGATGACAC
Source organism: Cosmia trapezina (assembly GCA_905163495.3). Lineage (NCBI taxonomy): Eukaryota > Metazoa > Arthropoda > Insecta > Lepidoptera > Noctuidae > Cosmia > Cosmia trapezina. The sequence continues at coordinate 16,346,613 of LR991044.1, forward strand.
ATATCTATCGATATGACCCAGTTTTGAACTCAGGAGTAATTTAGATACATCCCGAGTACTTTTGCTAATGGGTCGATTATTGCCCGCGATTTTGATATGATCTATTTAAAGCTACAACTTCAATTAAATGCGTAGGTATATTAACTCCAACGCTTTACGCTTTACTGGGTAAGCAGATAGGACAGCTGCTAAATGTTACATACTTTGTACATGTTTCTATTATGTACTTACTTCTTTTCAGAAGTCACAGAGACACCCTAGTTGCACTTTAAGAAACTCTGCTTCATCATCTGCCTAGCCTTTTCCCAACTATGTTGGGGTCGGCTTCCAGTCTAAACGGATGTAGCTGAATACCAATATTTTACATGGAGCGACTGCCTATCTGACCTCCACAACCCAGTAACTGGGTAATACGAAACCCCTTGGTAGGTAAGACTGGTTGTCAGACTTTCGGGCTTTTGACGACCCGTAACGACTGTTAAAGATCCACGAATGACAGCCGGGACCAACGGCTTAACGTGCTTTCCGAGGCACGGTATGTAAAGATGGTTTCCCATCCACGGACCACCCGCGGCAAACGTAGCTCAACCTGATAGATAGACCCGTGCGGCTGTTATTACTTAGTCACAAGCCCCTGCTTATTAGTTTGAATTTACGTGTCTACAAAGATAATGACTTATTTCACCACTTAGTTTAAAATAATAATAATAATAATAATTCAGAAAGCGGTGCTTCTGGACACGGCCCGCATTGTTAGGAGGTTCCTCTCTCTGGAGCCCTGACCGCCGGTAGCTTGGACCCTGTTCCCGATATCGGTGGGCTACTATTTTTATATTTTTAAATGTTTTTATATTCTTTTTATTCTAATATTTAAAAATGTAAACAGTATGTGTAAAATGAAATAAAAGAAATAATAATAATATCGTTGGACATTTCACACAAGAAGATAACTTGAGTTAAGAAACTTGAAATTAAGTTAAAAATTAGTTTTTTTTTTGTTATTCAGACACTGATATTTCAGGCCTATTGGCCATAGAAAACCAGCCACCTTAAAGCCAGCTTTCAACGCAGCAAATACACAGATAATGCGCACACGCAACATCAACCACAAAGAAAGCAATACTTACACAAACACACAAGCATCACAACACAGCACAGCACACACACATCACAAAGACTAAAACAGGACCCGAAAATCTAAAATGGCGGCTGTACGTGTAGCCTCAACACATGCTGAGCCGATTGTGAGGTCCCAAACTGACATGGCCAGCCACTACATCATGGGTATACATGCGAGTCATGAAGCTGTCAGGTTTAGAAAGAATTTATGAGCACCTACACGTCCCCACCGGAAGGGGGGATCAATGCGCGGGAGTCGATTGGCTATACTGGGGTGGGCCCGCCGCGACGCGACGATGTCAGTTCACACTTTAGATGGCGTATGGCCTATTTATTTCTTCCTTTATTAGCCGTTTTTTGGGTCGTGTAAAGTGGTACAGAATATGGATGAGGTTTGGTAGGAATGGTTGGAACAGTGGAGGGCTGGTGGGTGTCAGGTTCTGACTTCAATCCAGGGTTTGAGAGACAAAGCACAATTTCTCATTGGTACAATAAAAGAACGGGGCACGTGGCTCAGTAATAACAGCCACACGGGTCGATTGATCAGGTTAAGTTACGCTTGATCCGTAGATAGGTGACCATCTTTACATACCGAGACCCCCGTTTCTCGGAAAGCACGTTAAACCGTTGGTTCCGGCTGTCATTCGTGGATCTTTGACAGTCGTTACGGGTCGTCAGAAGCCCGAAAGTCTGTCAACCGTCTTACCAAGGGGTAGGTATCGTATTACCCTGTAACTGGGTTGTGGAGGTCAGATGGGCAGTCGCTCCATGTAAAATAGTAGTATTCAGCTCCATCCAGTTAGACTGGAAGCCGATCCCAACATAGTTGGGAAAAGGCTAGGCAGATGACAAGTAAGGGTTGAGTTTGAAACCTCGATCGATGAGTATTATTGGGTTTCTGCTATATAAAACTACCTGCAAGTCTTAAGAACTCACCCGTGCTGTACACTAACTGTTACGTTATGAGTATTCACTAAAATAACCGAAGCCTCTTGAGTGCCTCGTCACTAAAATAACCGAAGCCTCTTGAGTGTGTAGTCACTAAAATAACCGAAGCCTCTTGAGTGCCTAGTCACTAAAATACCCGAAGCCTCTTGAGTGCCTAGTCACTAAAATATCCGAAGCCTCTCGAGTGCCTAGTCACTAAAATAACCGAAGCCTCTTGAGTGCCTAGTCACTAAAATAGCCGGAGACCTTTAGCTAACTTTTAGAGCTTGTGTGTGATTATAAAAAGTTATACAACAACATAACATAACATCGCGCCTGTAATTCCAGTAATTCCAAAAAGAGGCCAAAAGGCCCCTTTTGGCCCCTTTTTGGAGGAAGTACCCCTCCAATCAAAAATCTCTGACGACAAAAAAAATCTATAAAGCAGTAAAAACCTGTAAGTATACCAAGTTTCGTCCAGATCAGTTTTAAAATACAACCTGTAGAGGAGCAGCAACAAACTGACAGACGGAAGCTAATTTTGCCGGACTTGAAGCAGAGACGCTTCGCTCGTTACTTTCGCTCGTTCAAAAAGGCTAGAGACTTCTTATAGATTTTTCTGTAATTTATAAGTAAAGAACTACACACATCAATCAACACGGTCTAGGGATATTTTTTTAAAAGCGAATTACTATCAATGTGTTAATTATTTATATGACATGTATGTATTTAAAAGATACGTTATTTAATATTCTACCATTTTTTAATAATGGTTAAGGTACTTAGATTAAAATTTCAGGATTTTATGGAAAAAAAATTAAGCATAGACGGAAACCGTATATGAATTAACTTTTAATTTGTGAGTAAAAACTGAAAAAAATAGAAAAATAATTTAATTTGTGTTTATAAACTTGAAGTTAGTAGTCTGAGAAAGCGCCCATGATGTTCATAACACATCGGCAACGATTCGGCATGCTCAGAACAAGGTTGTCAATGTCTTGCTGCGGAATATTGTCCGATGTCCTTCTGAGGTGCGGAAAAAGTTGATCTTCTGTAGCCAGATTTTCAGGAACTTCCTTCAGAGCTCTTCTTTGCAGCATATGCCAGGCATGCTCAATGGGATTTAGATCTGGCGATTGAGCAGGCCAGTCTAAGGGCCTAACATTGTGTGTATGTAACCAAGCTGCTACCGTTCTCGCCGTGTGTGCCCGGGCATTGTCGTGCATGAGCAGGAAATCTTGCCCCATTTGTGTTCTGTGGGGCAAGATTACGGGCCCCAGCACCTGTTGGACGTATCGTTCTGCCGTCATATTGCCCCGCACCCAAACGAGATCCGTCCGTCCTCCAAGACGAATTCCTGCCCAAACCATAATTGTTCCTCCTTGGTATGGGTGAACTTCCTGAGGGTTCTGAAGACGGCTCCATCGTCCAGGAACTCGCCAAACACGCGTCTTTCGTGAATCTGGATGGAAGCCGAACCTGGATTCATCTGTGGACAGCACATTAGACCATTGCTCACGGCCCCAGTCCACGTGGTTCCGAACCCATTCTAATCGTCGTCCACGATTGCCTCTCCGTAAAGGTGAGACCCGGAGTGGTCTACGAGAGCGTAGATTGCTTTCATGCAGTCGCCTTCTTACAGTTTGGTCACTCACAAGCACTTGGTGTTCCACTCGCAGCCTTTGGACCAATTGAGTCGCCGTTGCATTTGGTTGAGGTCGCGCAGTAATTTGCAAAAATCGGTCTTGTCTGGGGGTAGTGATGTGACTTGACCCCCGATGCCTCTCCGCTACTTCACCTGTGGCACGATAGCGTGTCCACAATCTTGAAATTACATTTTGGTGGGTCCCTATGGCCTCAGCAACATTACGCTGAACAGACCCAGCTTCCAGCATTCCCACAGCTCGTAACATCTCCGCCCTCGTCAAATGTTGGCGTTGCATGGCTACAATACCTCAATTTTAACTTTATCTTTCGTTTAAAAATGAAAAAAAACTGTAACTAAACGTAATTCGTATTGTTTTCTAAATTTCGCACAAATGAAAATTCCCTCTCCTACACATCAAGACATTTTTATGCCACCGAAACAAAAGAATTTTCAAAAATTTGAATTTGGAATTAGTCTGAGATAAATTACAAACAAATCGGTGTATAAAAGATTCCAATGCGGCCAGTACTTTTCGAGTTATTTAATTGACTATGAAATTTTTATGTCAATAAAATACATTTTATTTATTTTATTTTATTTTAAATATCCCTAGACCGTGTTTATGTGTGTATTTTCTGTATTTTTTTCAAAATTTTAGGCTCAGTAATTTCGGAGGTAAGGGCCCCAAATGTTAAATTTTCTTAAATAACTTTAAAACAACTTATTTTAAAATAATAAAAAAATATATTTGAGACCCTCATAGTAAGCCCTTTCATTTGATATGTTACACGGTACAGTTTGCAAAACTTTTTTTTTTATTTTCTTTTTTGCCCCCCAAAAGTGATCCCCCATATTCAAAATTCATTTACCTATTTACTTTACCGGGTCGTGTTTGGGTCACAGAAATTCATATGTGTACCAAACAACGTAATCGGTCCATTAGATTCGGTGCAAATTGGCTGTGACAGACGGACAGACAGACACACGAGTAATCCTTTAAGGGTTCCGTTTTTTCCTTTTGAGGTACGGAACCCTAAAAAGGGTAAAATTTGAGTGTATGTTGTGCTTCGATACAATTCCGAAAATTCTTTCACTAATGGGAAACTACATAAAATTTATTTTTATTTATTTATTTTATTTATTTATTTATACTTACTATTATTGTTTTAAACAAGAAATTTCACGCGGACGAAGTCGCGAGCAGATGCTAGTCTATACTAATATTATAAAGAGACAAGATTTTTTATCATATATAATTATCAGGAATTAGGATAATCTATAATTTATTTTCAAAAAAATAGAGATCCTTAAGAAAATTTCAATAATGGAACCCAAAGTAGCAAAATTTTGCCTAAAAAATTCATTATTTTGCGTGCGCTGAGAAAACTATTGATGATACATAAAAATTATGTATTACATGATTAAAGTACTCATTATTACCAACAAAAAAGTCCTCAAGGGAATATATCTAACTATCATAGATAGCAGCTTTCGTGTTCTAAAATTTATTTCCGCCCTCCACGCGGGCGAAGCCGCGGTCAAAAGCTAGTACTTCACAATTACATAATTTTCAACAAAAGCAATAAAATATTTGAGTTTGAGTTGGAAAAGGTAAAGTCCTATCGTTCACGTTAAAAGTTAAGTCTAAAAAAAACTGTCTACAACGTTACTCGTGACTAGTTAAATGGAAAACTCCAACAGAAAACTTTTCAATTCACGCGTTCTTTTAAGGCTTGTCCGCCGTAAAAAGCGCGGTCACTGTCGGACTGCATAGAAAGGAAAGAGAAGCGCGATGACACAACGCTTGCAAAATATGAAGTAATTACCGATTTACAAAAAATCTAGGGATTGGACTAAAAAAGTAATCACATGAAATCATTCCTTATTATTTTGTAAAGAACTGTATAAATTTCTGAACACCTTTAATGAAAACTGTAGGAGTAATATGGTAAAAACTCGAAAAAATATAGAGAAATAGACCTGGGTTTAGCCTTTTTTTTCTTTAGTTCTACAAACTAAAATAGATTTCAGGACACATGAAATCACTTCTTGTGTGTTCTTGATAATTGTTTATTTTTTTCTATAAAAAAGGAGCTATAGTTATTTTCGCCGAATTTTAGGGAGGACAAGCCTTAATTTTAGGAAGTAAAACACATTTCAACATCAAAACAAATGAAATAAGGAAAACTTATACTTAAATAAAACTTCGAAGATTTTTCCAAATGGAAAATTCCACTAAAAGTCTTTCCCATCTACGCCTTACTTTTACTTAAAAACATTTCAGCACTAAAACCAATGGAAAGCATCACAAAACAACTCATCTATATTCCCTTCAAAAACATAATAAACGAGGCAGCATCGTCAGAGTTCATCAAACCGTAAGAGAAACAAATCAATGCAACAGTTCATTTACACCAAAAATCAAACCACACGTTTTACCGAAAACAATAGAATATCCAACAAAATAATAACACAACAAAAATTGCTAAGAAAACCACATTTATTCCTTTGCAAAAAAAACCTGAAAAAAATCTAAGTTTGTGTGAAAAACTTACACTTTTTAATAACTTCGTATCTTCTGTAATTTTCGAGGAGACGATTACACTGTGGTGAGGATACCACCCTTATGAACAAAGGAGCGTTGTGACACAGCCTCCAGGAACGCGCATGCGTAGTGCAGGTGTCGTCCTGGCACCCCTACTATCAGTGGGTGTTTCTTTATGTTATTAGGGAAGTACTTAATTTATTTGTTCATTAACTTTTGCCCGAAACTTCATGGTTTTCGGAAACACCGAATTAGACACTTTAAACACCGTTGCTTCTTTTCGGGTAGTCTTTTTAGGTGTACTGCGAGCCTATAAGACTTAAATACTAGTTTTCATGTATATTACTTCCGTAGTTCAGGCTATGCGTTTTCTGTCAGTCAAATAAGAAAGGATTTTTCTAAACTTCCAGCCTGAGTGGGTGAAGTAAGATTCTGTAATGTTATTATTTGGGAATAGTTATGAAGTGCCTTTAAGCAGTATTTGTACGTAACATAACAATAAATTTAAAAAAACTTATTGCTTTCGTAATTTTTTATTTTTTTTATTTCGTTTACTTTTATTTTTTTTCTTATTTTTCTTTTTTGTTAATGTGAATCAACAGTTAAAACAACTTTAAACAATTAAGTATACAGACTGGCCCTGCACCGCTTCTATCCATGAGTTCGTAAGAAACAAGGTGTCAAACTTCAAACCCCCTAGCAAATGGAGTCCGCGTATTACTGGTCAGTTTACTTCTCTCGTCGTCGTCTATTTAATCCGCCAGGAATTCCCATCCTGTGCCTCGATAAACTATGTTTAAGTACTAACTATACCTACTCATAAGGTAGATAGGTAAAGGGTAGTTAGTATAAACGCTTAAAAAAAATTACCATTTTTTTGTCAACAGAATACGTGCATCAAAAATATTGTTTGCACAACAAAATTTGCATGTCTAAATTATAAATTAAACATAACATCAGGCTGACGGAGCCCCGCTACGGGGGGCTCCTATTTCTGTCTGCAGGGTTTGACAAAAACCTTTTGTTTTTTTAGGGGATTTTGGACAAAATTTTTATCAAATCACACTAATATTATAAAGGCGAAAGTTTGTGAGTGTGTGTGTATGTTTGTTACTTCTTCACGCTCCAACGGCTGGATCGATTTGGATGAAATTTGGTAAGTATGTAGATAGCTTATACTCTGGATTAACACATAGACTACTTTTCATCCCGGTCTACGCGGGTGAAACCGCGGGTGGCAGCTACTTGATGTAAAAATGATGATTATTATTTGTAGTAGTGAAATCATTGAGTTGGTGTACCTACATGTAGATTATTTCATGTAAGAATATCTTTCTGGTGTGCGATTAATAATTTCCCGTTACGAAATTGACACGAGTATAACCTGAACAAATTCATTACCTATGACCCGAATACCTCTTATCAAATCACTTATCCTTATGAAGGCTTTCAAGCGAAATATCTTTATCGCCACCTTATGGGGACAACGTAAACCCATAGTATTGTGGATTAACATCATACATACATACTGAATCAAAACATCCTATATTTGCTTTTAAACAACTGACTTTAAACCCTAGCGCGTTATACACAAAGTGGAAATTCTAGTACGCAAGTAAATATTAGTTTAACGGCACTTTCGTTTTCAGCAACGAAAAGTAGAACCAATTTGGACGTTTAGAGAATGGGTCAAAGTCGGATTTCCTTTGAAGTTTGGATTGTTGAATTCCGTAAATGTTTCCAATGACTGCAATTTGCTAGATGTCTTTGTTGTGAACCCCCTGAATGGTAGCATCCATTGTTTTAATTATTTATTCGGATATTAACGGCGTCTTTCTAAGATCTTTTACTGTAAAGGGGGGTAGAATTTGCCTTGAATTACATGATTGAGCGTGATTTTCAATCTTAAAATAGTTTAAGAGTACCTTTATTTAATAAGTAGGAGAAGGAAGGCGTATACAAGGTGTGGCGTAAATAGTGGTCCAACGTTAAGGGGTACATACACAGTATATTCAGCTATTACATACCACAATTTGAACCATTTTTTTCCTAGGTCTCAGAAAACATTTTTTTTAAATATTGACAACTTCACAGTTATAAACCAAAAACAGAAATAAAAAAGAATGTCATTTATCGAAAATACAGAAAATTTGTAAAGAAATTTTTCAAATAATAATAAAAATATAACCCTATTCTATTCTCTGAGCCTAGAAAAAATGGTTAAAATTGTGGTAAGTATGTGATAGCTGAATATAAGGCTGCGGACACGACACACGCTGATTGTGGCTCCTCCGCAGGCTGTCCGTGCCGGTGTGGCTAATCCATGAGTGGAATAGTGCATGACTGGTGTTAGTTTTAGTTTTGCTATTATGTATAAATAAGTATTTGTAGTTAACAAGCGCTTCTCGCCATCAAACTTAAAAGTTTGGCGAGTAAAATTGTTTTTAATTAAAAAAAAAAAAAAAAAAAAAAGATGTATCGACCCCTTACTTAACGTTGGACCACTAATTACGCCACACCCTGTATATGATGGCTGATCATCTTTACATACCAAGACCCCTCCTTGCCTCCGAAAGTACCTTATGCGGTTAGTCCCGGCTATCATTCGTGGATCTTTGACAGTCGTTACAGGTCGTCAGAAGCTGGAAATTCTGACAACCAGTCTTATATTACCCAGTAACTGGGTTGTGGAGGTCAGATAGGCAGTAGCTCTGTGTAAAATACTGGTATTCAGACAGGAAGATGACCCCAACATAGTTGGAAAAAGACAGAGTGAATTTTTAATACCTGTAGGGGGAATTTTTACCGTAAATAACAAAGCCAACAATACTAACAATACCTACCGTCACCTAAAACCTCTCTTCCTAAAAATAGTGAAATAAGTAGGATCTGTCATTTTCTTATCTGGCGAACCCGAACCCTTACTTTCGATTGAGGTCTCAATACATTGTGTCCGGAATTGCCGGGGGGAAAAATATCAAGTTTTTTATCTATTGACAAGTTTTAGGCTCGTATTTATAGTCAAAGTAATTCCTTGCCACTAAGTAATTTCATACTTGAGGGTAGAATTCTTAAGTAAAGAAAATGGTGACTATTACTTGGCTAAGAATTCTAAGCTTTGACAGTTCTAACTTCAAGCAATTACTAAACTATACAGGGTTACTTGTAATTCGACGTATTCCTTGCAGGTCGTCATAGTAGGGTTAAAATGCAACAAATTAAGCCACCAATGTTCTACCGAAATTCAGTAGTTTTTGAGTTAGTTAGATTTTTAGTTTTTTTTTATGAAAAATACAATTCAAAAATGATTTAGGGCGCGACTTTATTGGAATTTAAGTTATTATCACAGCTGATGCCGTAGCAGATCTTTGTTAAAAAATAAAAGTTGAAAAATGCCTAAAACTTTGGCAAATATCACTAATTTAACATTTTATTTTTCGTAATTTATATTTTCCTTAGACAAAAAATACAAAAAAAAACTGAATTTCCGTAGAACATTTGGTGGCTTAATTTATTGCATTTTAACCCTACTGTGATGTCCTGCAAGGAATACGTCGAATTACAAGTAACCCTGTAGAAAGAAAATCATTGCTTAAGCAATTACTTTTACTTAAGTAATTACTTTTACTTGACTATAAATACGAGTGTAAGTATTGACAAAACATCTTTCGGGCTTCTGAGGACCCGTAACGACTGTCAAAGATCCACGAAAACCAAAGACACTGACTTCCGAAATTAAAGTTATGTTTCACTTTGTAGTGTTTTTTTTTTTGGAAGTCGGTTGTTTTTTATAATAAAAGTTTTTTGTAGCACACGTTTATTTAAAACTGTAGGTCCGAGTATATCATAAAATTCGTGCAGATCAGAATATCGATCAACGCAAAGGTTAGCAGTCTATGACAATTTCCATCAACCCCAGATAGTGATGCTCGGCCCCCTAAAGTTTCAAGTTCGACCTGTATCGATCCTGTGACCCAGTTCCACTGCATCCCGGCCATGAGTTAAGTGAGAGGCCATGGGAAGATTTTGACAGTAAAAGTTTATTAAAATGGGTTGTTTTGTTTTGGGCGGGACCGTATAACCCCGTTATGAGTTAAGTCTTTCGAAGGGGTAAGCCGTTTATGAGGTTACCTTTATCATGTTGTGTAACTCCTTGAATGGGTTTTGACCTTGAAACCCAGTGAAAGGGTTACATTTTCATAAGATAACCTATAATATAAGGGTTTTGTACGGGTTACCATATTAGCAACGTATGTATGCCCATCATCGAGAGATCATATTATAACTCGTTCGCGTAAACATGGCACCTGGCTCGAAAACAAAATTGTGTCTAAACACTATGTTTTGTCACGTTTAAAGCATCGTAAAGTAGTATGTTATGAGAAACTACTTAGCGCAAATTAAATGTTGATATTCAAAAAACTAAAATAAAACTAAATAATTTTTTGCACTCAGTTCTTTACACGTAGGTAATTCACTCGAGCCAGGTGCCACGCGCACGGGCTATACATTGCTCCGAGTGCTGTTATCGTTTTAAAGAGAGTTGAAGCTTAACCCCGGTTTAAATTAAGCCGTTCCAAAAACGTCTTAATTTAAACCGTTGCGTTCAAAAGGGTTACCCACATCGTATGGGTTTTTGTTTAACTGCTTAGAAAAACCCTATCGAAATACCTTTCAATGGATAACCATGGTCCTTTAAAGCCATCCAAAAGGGTTACCAACAACGTATGGGTTTTTGATTAACAGCTTATAAAAACCCTATCGGAAACCCTTTTAATGGGTAACCAAAGTGGTCCCTGGTTTTGGGTTATTTCTCGACTGCCTCGTTCGTTTAGCGGTCCTGAGTTCAATACCCAGGAAGGATGAAGTTTTATTGGTTAGATTTTCAGTAGTAGTAGTAGTTTAGAGACATGAGGAACAGGGTGTAAAGTTCTCTCATCCTCCATAGAAAACGGAGGATCCTCCAACTTTAAATGTGTACTTTTTATTTATTTTTTTTTTCTCCTCATTTAGCATGCGTTCGTTATCATACTCAAATGTCATTTCGTGGACAATAGTGTGGGTTATACGTTTTCTCGACTGTTGAATTACTACTTTGTAAATGCTGTACTGTATAACTGTTTTTTGTCCCAAATAAATAAAATAAAAAAAAATAAAAAAAATAAAAACCAGACTGGTGTCGTATCTGGTGGGCAACTGCCCGACGATTGGTGTCGGGACGTTGTATACCGGATGACTTTTTTTACCGTCTCGAAAAAAATTGGGTATATTAGGTGAACAGAGTAGAAGCCTATGGCATACATAGTTTTTTTTTTTTTAATAGCGTAGACAGAAAAAATTATTTAAGTACAAATAAATACTACGAATTCGATGTAAACTTATCATTTTTGTACCATAAAAACAGAAATTTTGAAACAGAATAATAAATCGTTTAAAAATATCGAAATTCAAATCATTTGCAACCTGCATATGATTTGAATTTTTGATTTTTTATTTTTTTTTTTTGAAAAAAAAAAATAAAGTTAGGTATGTATGCCATAGGCTTCTACTCCATCCCAATTTTTTTCGAGACGGTAAAAAAAGTCATCCGATATATGCTAGTCGCAAGGTAAACTCTAATTGCGCGATGCAGGATTGCGTGATGTCATGTCATTATGATGCATAGTTTGTATGTGGCGATGTAGATGCCGCCACAGTATCAAATCAAATCAAATCTGTATTGTTAAATGCGCAATTCACTAAGTTACCAAGGCAAGTAAAAATATACATATTTTCATAAATTTACGATTAATAATAAACCTGACGAAGTAAGAATTCACCTCACTGTCCAACAGTAGGTATTACCACAGAATAATAATGTTACAGTAGTTTCTTGTTAGGCAACAGTTCGAGCGGGGAGTGATACTTGTGTAGGTTCGAATGACGTTTTTGCGAAGGTCGCCATTTCGAAAAATTTTGCGACTGGTACGCCATCGCCAGTTCGAAAACTCATTAAATCGAAAACCTCTCTATCGAATGAGGTTATCGCGAAGGTCGTTATTTAGAAAAATTTTGCGAGCAGTAGGTACGCCAGTTCGAAAGTCATGGTATCGAAATCTGATGTTGAGTTAATTTGTCTGGGAATCGAACTCACGACCCCAATGAGATGAGACACAGAGAGCATGGTCTTTTGATTTGGTTTGGGAAAAAAAAAGAAAGACAAACTAACTCAACATCGGATTTCGATACCATGACTTCCGAACTGGCGTACTGCTCGCAAAATTTTTCGAAATGGCGACCTTCGCAAAAACGTCATTCGAACCTACATATTACTCCCGTTCGAGCGGGGAGCGCGGCAGTCACGCACGGACAGACGCGTATTTATCTACCGAGCGGCCGTAGGTAAGTAATTCAAGGTCACTGCTCAGATAAACTACTGCCGCTTTATTATTCTGTGATAATAATGGTCATGACTAAAGAAAATGTATGTTTGACACTTGACAGGTGACGTGTCAGAGCTGCCACCTAGTGAACATCATTTCAGAAAACCTTCATTATGTTAAATCCGTATTTAAGGTATATATATATATATACCTATCCGAAATAGAAGAATCTTGACTTAACCCATAGCACAGATTAATACAGATGGGACACTCCGCAGTTTAGGTATGAAGCTACAAATCCGCGGCGGGCTCATCTCACTGGGTCCATTCAGTGTGGACTGCCGCGCACCGGCCGGCTCGCACGTTAGTTCGATACTCACTCACGCGCCGAGTCGTAAAAGAAGACAACCCTAACGAGTCAGAAGGTATAAGAGTTACGCGATAGAAAAAGAGGCAACTTGTAGGTGAATATAACTGACTGTAGGTAATAAGCGTTGTGCGGATTGTAAAATAAACGATCAAACAAATATAATTATCAAAAATAACCAATGATATTATAAGTAAAAAGGTGTAGATAGGCCATAAGGGCTCAGCAAGCGGCACGTTAAAATGTAGACAAGTGACCAAACTGGACCTCAGTGTCGCGTCGCCGACGTCAACGGATGCACTTCACGTACCGACTTACCGAGTGCATTAAAAGTGACCCAAAAACACCGAAAATGCCGTCGTATGTTATGAGATATTGCACAAATTATACAAGAAAAATTTCTAAAACTCAAGTAATCACATATCATTCGTTAGTATACTATATATCTTAATATTTTCAAAAAATCAAACATTATATTCGTAAAATATGGTCAGAAAAGAATAGACGTCAAATAGAGATAGACGTCATTACTGATCATAGAGTAAAATTATGCCTAAGAACAGACAAGTCAGCCTGACAGTAGGTAGGTATAAATGGTGGCACATTGTTTAGACTTAAATGTAATTTTTATTTTTGTTATGATGAGGTAGGATAAATTAAATACATACATATAGTGTATGTAACACTATTATATTTAAATCAAAACATTAATTGTTTACTACCTACTTTCAATGCAATTTTCCTACTTTATTACTTTTACTACATGAACTCATGAGTGAATCAAATTTTTAGGCAAAAATCACGGTTTTGCGGTAAAATGTCATATCTGATTATTATTCTATATAGTTTCTAGTACACGAGACGACGCACTGTCCCAAATTATATTTGTCTCTTTTTCGCCCGCGATAACTGAATCGTGCCATCCAGATTTGACGTATAAACGTAATTTAGTGTGCTATTGCAATATTAAGTTATTTATGTGTGCATTAGTGTGCCGATTCTGAATATCGAATGTTGTATATGTAACCTATCTACACCTTTTTACTTATAATATCATTGAAAATAACAGAGAAAATACAATGGTTTTATATCGACGACGATGACAGAACAACAAAAAAAAGTGCACATCAATTTGACGGCTAAAAAGAAAATCAAAAGTATTTGACCTATTTTCAAAAAGTTTGTCACAAAAAGTCACTTCTTCCCCACTGCTCAACTAGATTGCTCAACTAGTTGAGCAGTTGAGCTGTAGGACAGAGTTTATATTACCGAACATTTTATGCTCTATAGCTCAACTATTTTTTGCTCAACTTAGTTGAACAGTAGGTCATCCTGTTATGAAATCGAACATATAACCTACTGCTCAACTGACGCAGTAATATATAAGTCAATGCTCGTGTCACTCATTGTAAATGTAAAAGGAAAAAAAAAGGAAATGAAATGAAAAATGACTTAGGTATGTGGACAACATTGTCAAGAAAAAGTACTTCATAAAAATTATCAGTATGTTAGGAGAGTGACATAGAACCTACAATATGCTCGAAAGTTGGCATTCAAAAATTAACAAATCGATAAACTAAGACACTAAGACATTGTTATGATTATTAAAAGTATTAACTGATATTGACGTGCTTGCTGTAGATAAAACAGCGAACAGGAGAAGAAAGAAGTAAACATAATGATGATATAATTATTTAGGTACATACAAACGCAACTAATTAATTCAGAAATCTCAATTGAGCACGCTCTCGAAAAATTACGATAACACATTCAAGAAGCAAAACGAAGAAACATAAAATAATAATAGTTAGTTTTAGTATTATTGATGGTATGACATTTTGAGTACTATATGCGACCTACCCAAATGTCCTTTCTTTGGTATTGTTCGTCGTGTTATTGAGCTCCTTAAATCTTGAGTTGAGCTACACGGTTGACTAATGCTTGCACTGACTGGACAGGTCCACTCAAAGTATGGTTCTTTCCTCAAAAGACCATTTCAGACATGGATTTATATGGTCCTCACATGATCTAACCAAGATTATGTCTGTTAGTGGTCTTGTTTCGCCATTTCTTCTCAGGGTAGTTAGTTATGAAATGTCGACTTCATCTAGCTTATTTTTTAAATTTTTTTTATCTAACGTGGAAAAGTGATTCCGAAATCCTACCTACCCTACCCCTATCCTTTTATTTACTTACAGAATAAAATGAAATGAAATTATTTTTTCATTTCATTTCACGTATAACAAGGGTACCTACTTAATTAATTAAAGTGTTTTTCTAAGTTCGTTAACTAAATGTTAAAAAATAATAATTTTAAGATTTCTTAGTAGTTGGTGAAGTATATTATTAATTATGAGATTTGGAGTTTTTATGTCTAGTCTTTAACAGGTTAACTGCCACGCCGGTCACCGGTGACCTCAAACAATTAATTTTCTATTGTGTCTATTGTCTGGCAGCTAATGTGTTAATATAGTTGTGCAGTTTTAGTTGATCAGCGGGTATTACACACTGCTCAACTATTCATAGTTGAGCAATTACCAGTTGAGCCATTGGTATTACCCACTGCTCAACTTTATGCAGTTGAGCAATCTAGTTGAGCAGTGGGGAAGTAGTGCAAAAAGTACCTATGCGAGCTGCGTCGCTTACAGTCGCTTTTTATTTAAATGATTTTGCGGAGTGTCCCATCTGTATTAATCTGTGCCCATACATGAAAAGTTCCCCCCTTTAACAATTTGTAGAATGTTGTAAATTCGTGAGTTGGCCGCGTCTCTGGCATGACACCGTGTGAAGGTACGCCATAAAATGCCCAACGTAAGCTGTGTACCCCAAACTTCGTACCCTCAAAGCTGTAGCAAAGTATACTGACGAGAATGTTGCCTTTTTATATCACCACATATTTTGAGCAAAGCCCCTGTTATACTTACTGTCTTAGTTCATTTTTATTATAGGTTATTTTACCTCCTACAATATTAAAAACTATAAAAATTTAAAGTGGATAGAATAAAGAAGCTAAACACTTTTCATGAATATTTATAGATCACTCACAAACACACATCAGGAACTCGTGGCTAAGTAATAACAGCCGCACGGGTCGATCCATCAGGTTAAGCTACGCTTGCCGGTGTTTGTCCGTGGATGTGTGACCATTTTCACATACCGAGACTCATCCGTGCCTTGGAAAGCACGTTAAGGCGTTGGTCCCGGCTGTCATTCGTGGATCTTTGACAGTTGTTACGGGTCGTCAGAAGCCCGAAAGTCTGACAACCAGTCTTAACAAGGGTATCGTATTACCCAGTTACTGGGTTGTGGAGGTTAGATAGGCAGTCGCTCCATGTAAAATACAGGTATTCAGCTGCATCAGGTTACACTGGAAGCCGACCCCAACAGAGTTGGAAAAAGGCTAGGCAGATTTATAGATCACGATTAACACCGTCAATTTCTCAATTTTTATTTTGTGTAGAGATCTTTTACTATAAAATGTATGCCCCCCCCCCCTTCCACTGCTTGTTGCATACGCTTTTCAAATAAAAAATTTAAAAAAAAAAAAAAAAAAAAAAAAATTGTGTACAAATTGTAGTGGAGGGGCGTGCAATTTTAGGGTAAAAAATCTTTACTCTATTCTTTAGTAGAATCATTATAAGTATGAAGCTACAAGAACGCGGCGGGCTCGACTTGGCGGGCTAACTCGGTGTGGCTGCCGCGCACCGGCCGGCTCGCACGTTAGTTCAGTACTCACTCACGCGCCGCGTCGTAAAAGTAGACAACCCTAACGAGTCAGAATGTATAAGAGTTACGCGATAGAAAGAGAGGCAACTTCTAGGTGAATATAACTGTAGGTAATTAACACTATGCAACCTGAATTGCACTTTATTGTATCGTAGCAAGAGTCACTATTTATTTAAATGATTATGCGGAGTGAATCTTCTGTACGTAGGTACCATTATGTATTCTGTGGTAGGGTAGAGATCTTTACAATAGGTGTATCTTTATACACCTCTGCCTAACCCTTCGGGTATTAAAGGCGTAACGTTATGTGCTATTTTATATGTTATATTTTTTTTTACATAAGTATTTCTATAACTTTCTACAACCAAGTTCCATACAGGACTAAGTCCATCATCACCTGCCTAGCCTTTTCGCAACTATGTTGGGGTCGGCTTCCAGTCTAACCAGATGCAGCTGAATACCTGTATTTGACATGGAGTGACTGCATATCTGACCTCCACAACCCAGTTACCGGGTAATACGATACCCCTTGGTAAGACTGGTTGTCAGACTATCGGGCTTCTGATGACCCGTCATGACTGTCAAAGATCCACGAATGACAGCCGGGACCAACGGCTTAACGTGCTTTCCGAGGCACGGAGAAGTCTCGGTATGTAAAGATGGTCACCCATCCACGGACCAACTGCGGCAAGTATAGCGGTCGACCCGTACCGCCAGCCCCTCTTCATACAGCACTAAGTAAACCTGATTAAAGTATCGGGTTTACGGGAAGTTCCATCTGAAAATCCGATAAGCAAAAATCTTAAAGTTACTTTCCAGAAAGTTTCCGAAAGCTGTGTCTCGCATAGGGTCAGCATTATGCTGAGCGGTGGCCGTTTTGCGTGGATGCATAATTTCTCCCAACTTGTTCTTTTTTGCCTAAATTGTGTTCTTTCCTTGCGTCATCTTTACAGCAAATAAGTATTTACGTATTTTCTTTCTTCTTTCCTTCTTTCTTCTATTCCCCGTGTAAAGTCCCATTTGAAAAAAATGCTCCAAAGGGACAGACGTACTAACGTCTGTCCCTTTGTAGCATTTAATTTGAACCTGTTACTTTTGCTCGGTTTCTGAGGTTTTTAAATGGAGTTTCTTGATTAATGGGTCGCTATCGTGTTTCTGATTACTTCGTCATGGAAGAATTTAGCTTTTTATAAGTCGAGTGAATTACTAACGGGGTTTTATCTGAGGACATCAATAACCGAGCATAAGGAAGGAATTTGCTTAAATAGATAATTTTGTCGAGTCAATCAACTTCTCCACCTGACCCTGCAAAAATATCCAAAAGAACACAATATTTCATGGGATCCACCATTTTTATTCAGGCTCTAACTCATTTGAACTTTTTCCTACCATTAATGTAGTCGCGAACAACCAAAACCTTCCCATCTTGTCAAGTTCAGCCGCGCAAAGGTAACTTGTTATTATGAGCGCGTATAGATGGCGCTGGTGTCGCCTCGACTCCCACGGGAGCATCGCGACATCCGGGGGGGAGCCGCGGATGTGACGACATCCGGCTCCGCAACACATGGGCGAACGTGTGAAGATACGTCCGGAGATATTTAAATCAGACATAGGTAATATTATTTTGAAATAAATATGTAAATAGGTACTCGATTTTTAATATGCAAATAGGTAATCGATTTAAGGGGATACCTACATCGATAAATTTTGTGTTTTTACAATTTCTATAAAACCGAACTTAAGTACGTATATGGTTAAATCATTTGGATTTTCCATATAATATCTTATTTGACTATATTGTCTACTGCTGTACCTACCTACTAAAACCGAAACGAGATCTTACATGAAATTTTTTCGATAGAAAAAAAAATCCAAAGTAACACCGTTTATTTTCTGTTTTATATGATTTTACGTAGGTAAACAGTTTCTTATTTTGCAGTAAAATTTGCTGTATTTAAATCGAAGGTTAATATGTTAAGAACTTTCTAAGCTAAAAATTGATTAAAGCATTTTGTCATAAATCTAAAAAAACGAAGCGCGTTAGTTCCGGTGCGCGTGAGAGTCTTCTATATCTCGCGTCAAGCTAGACAGCCTTAACGCCATTTCACTTACACAACACGCTTCGATGTATCCTCTTAACAACCAAACCCACGGATATCTATGATACACACAATAAGAATACCTACCTATTCGATTCTAGGAAAAAAAAAACAATTTTTCATTCACCCATATTTAGGGGAACCTAATTTTACGAATAAACATAACTATCTAGGTTCCAATTAGCATTTTTATTCGCTAATAACCATCACCTTTGGTAGATGCTAAATAACCTAGAAATGTATTAGTTTGTAACCAACCATGTAGCGGTAGTTTAAAAATAATAGTTGTCTACATTATCGCATTAGGTGTTAAACCTGTAAAGATAATTGTATGGTGGGAAATAAATAAATAAATAAATACTTAAATAAAACAGTGCGTCTAGTCTGAATGCGAGTCATAACCTATTTGTAGGCTTAGTTCATTGACCATTCTCGTTCACATGGAACTATAGATCAGGGATGCACAGACCGCGGACCGCGGGCCGCATGTGGCCCCCCGACAATATGCCAAATTTTTGCTGGCGGGCGCCAGCAAAAATTTCTCTCGTACATTTGAAGGAACTTACTTAAATAATGTGAACAAACTTTTTCGGTATTGAATAATAATTATACAACAAAAAATCTAAACCGCCTTGCAAATGAAAGTTTGGAAGCAATTTTACGTGCAGCTACAAGAAAAATGTTAAAAAGATTGTAAGCACAATGCAGTGCCATGCTTCACAATGCAGTGCCATGCTTCAAACTAGTATAATATTATTTTTTTAATTAAATTTTTGGCTATTTTTATGTGCTGGTGGCCCGCCATTAGTTCATCATTTGTACAATAATTAACCATATTTATAAATAAGCTTTCACCGGGTAAACGAGACTTTTTTGTGTGTAAAATTCTTGGTATACTTATTTGTATTATTGTCTGTACCTAGTCCTGTAAGTGCTAACCCCCCCCCCCCCCCCCCCCCCCCCCAACAATTTGGCAACTCCAACAAACTATATTTTTTCCCCGTTCCATAACTCTGTGGTTCCTTATGTCAAACCTACTGTCATTCGCTCAGTCTTATGGCTCCTGGCTCAGTCTGCAATAAAAAATCCGCTCCATTCTCGTATCGCCAATTCGCCAAAGCCTGCCTTTTATTTCTGCTTCCACACCTTCAATTACCTGCAAGAACCAGCCCTGCTGCAATACTCCATCAAACAGTCCTAATTTATTTAGAGTCGCCGCAGCAAGTGTCCTTTCATACGTTCAGGAAAAATACTTAACCACCGTCTTTGACGACTTCCATCTTGTACCTACCTAATAGGCAAAGTAAGGATTCTTTTAGTCCGACAGAACAGACTTGTCTGTTGTATCATTCAATCAAGACCTGAGATCCAGTCAATCAGCTCCATAATATTTACAACATTTCCCATTCAAAAATCCGCCTTCAATCCAAATATCCCGAGACAGATCGCCACAAGGAATCTTGTGTGCACCAGTATATCATGATACATATCTACGTAGCAACATGTCGCTTGTCGCGCTATAGGAAGTACTTAGGCGCGGTGGAAGCCAGCACTTCCGCCCCCTGGTTCCTACTAGAATTTAGGGCGAAGGGATAGCCTGAGACTTTAGTTTTTATATACACATTTTGTTTTTAGGTAACAGATGGATATTGCATTTGCCAAGAATGCATCAACCTTTTACTGATAGAATGAATAACAGAAACAAGCACAACATTGCTGATCAACAGCTCGGTCATCAATCAATAGGTAGGTACTTAAGTGTGTGATGTGGCGTTTCTATCTCAAGAAGAATAGGCAGACTATCTCGTCCCTTAGATACCTGATGTTCATCCTGAGCGGGCTTAGGTATATAGATAGCATCATCAACCATCATCATCTCCCTGCCCTTATCCCATGTCACGTGGGGTCGGCGCAAAACGTTTTCTTCCTCCATTCTCCCCTGTCAACCGTCACGCTGTCATTCACTCCCTTCTCTTTCATATCATTCCTCACACAATCCATCCATCTTTTCTTTGGCCTTCCTCTGCCTCTCCATCCATCAACATGTATATTCATCACTCTTTTAGTCACATGCGTTTCGTCTCTCCTCATCACATGCCCATACCAAGCCAAACGATTTCCTTTCAACTTTTCTGTCACTGACGCCACTTTCAAACATCCTCTTATACACTCATTTATTTAAATTTTGCTTGTATGCAGATAAAAACAGGCCAAGTGCGTGTCAGCCCACGCACAATGAAGGGTTCCGTACTTGAAAAGAATTTATCTCTAAAACTAACTTAACATTGTAATCCCAAAAAATTTTTTTTGATGTGTAACAAAATTACAAATTAACAATTTTCGGACTTTTTCCTATATTTGTGCTGTGAGACCTTCCTTCTTGCCAAATTTCAGTCTTCTAGGTCAACGGGAAGTACCCTATAGGTTTTGATTTACTTGAGAGTATCAAAATATGTCGCATAAATTGCCGTATTTTTTACTGCGTCGACTTAGAAGCTTGATTTTTTTAGAACTCCTAGGGACCACTTCACAGACCTACGTATTTGATATTAATTTCAACTTGATACCTTTACGTTTTCGGAAAAAGGGTCTTGACAGACAGACAGACAGATGGACAACGAAGTGATACTATAAGGGTTCCGTTTTTTCCTTTTGAGGTACGGAACCCTAAAAACCAATCTTACAGCCAATTATGGATTTACAATTTATAGCAACACTTATTACATTCATCAGAAACAACAGGATGACATGCTAGCACCATCTAAGCAAGCGTATCAGAGTGTGTAATGTGGGTAGGAGTATCCCTATATTTTCAGCTTCAGGCAATATTTCCTAAAAACCGATGTCGGTCGGGATCGGTTTTGCACCCAATGTTACAATGGTCAGTAAAACACAAAATATGAGGCAAAAATAAACCAGCATTTACTTAATCCGTAACTCTTTAAACGTCGATTGACACCGGTGTGCAGATAACAAAAAAAATCTATTGTGTCTGCTAATTGGCGTGCGACGGGTTCTTAATTAAAATTAAATAAATTAGATTTTAGGTACTTCAACAGCAAAGGATATTGTTGCGACAGTTTGATTCCAATTTGTGAATAAATCAACTAAAGTTAGGTTTTTTATAGATGAGTAGTATATAGTACTCGTGGAGGTAATGGACGAAGTGTTATTTTTTTCCGCTTTACATCTTGAACTATCCTCGTTTCGAGAACAGTCAAGGCTGTTCAGACAAACTGGAACGTCGCATCTATCACCCGCGTAATCTTCTGTGCATTCACAGACTGCTTCTTCCACCTCATTCAAGGAACAGGTGCCGTTGTTCAAACAATACCCAACACAAACGTTGAGTTCACACCTTGCGCCGGAATAACCGGTATTACATCTGAAATAATGAAAATTTTTAAAAAGTGTACAAAAAATAAACAAGATAGCCGATCAAAGAAGTACAATATGTTGTACCTGCATAAAGGAAGACCATCATCATAGACATTACAGTCACCTTGCAAACAATAGTTCTCACAAACTGAGACATCACATCGTTTACCGATGAACCCAGGGTTGCATTTGCAAAGAGATTCTCCAGTTACTTTAATACCATGATCACAAAACGGCCCTTCACTTTCTCTAGCAATTTTGAGTGAGTCGTTAGTCATATAGTTATTTGGTATCAGACTTTCTAGCCCTTTGCAATCTGGAACTCCCTGAATTTGGTCACTGATTTTATAATTTGCCGCTATACCGCTAAGGCCATTATGAATCTTAAAGATAGGGTCGTGATTAAGAGTTTGTATTGTAGGCTTTGGATATCTCCTGACGACGTTGGAACCGCAGGATGTGCACCAGGTCACTGAGTAGAGGAATTTTTTTGAAGCGGTTAATGTATTTGGATGAGTAATCTCTCTATGGCGTGAATCGAAGTTAAAACAAATTAATGATTTCTTGTTTTTGCCATTCAAGTCTGCACTGTAAATATAGCTTCTTGATACAGTCTCATGAACAATCCAGTATATTTTCTGGGTCTGTTGGCCAATAGCCAAACTGTGTGGGTCCAATAATTTGTATTTATCAGATTTAATTACTACTTGTCTCTCGGAGCCATTAAATCGAGCTCTCTCTATTGTAGGCGTAGTAAGATTTGTGTTGATCCAGTAAATATACCTGTAAATTGTAATATTAAGTATGGATTATATTAAATTAAAAATAATTAAACTGTTATTGTTAACGTACCCTCTACAGCTATCCACGGCAATGTCAGTAGGGATCCCGTCGTCCATCTTGATTAAAAGATTTCCGAAAACATTGTTCTTAGATTCCGGTTTAAACGAAATCCAATTAATGCTTATTTCCTTCGTGTCAGTGAAGAAGAGTATTTCTGTGATCGGGTCAAAGGCTAGTCCCTGAATATTCCTTCCGTTTCTCTCGATGTAGCATTTATATTCCATGGCAGATATCTTATAACCACATATGCTGTCGTTTCCGCTCTGCTTGTCGACGTAAAACAGCATGTTGTGAACTTCATCGTAAGCTAACGCGGTCGGGTTTTGGGAATTTAAATGTACGGTGTTCGTTTTGGTTTCGTTAGTGTAAAATTCTAGTCGATCTCCTGCAGATATGGCGATGTCTAAAACAAAAGAATCATTGTAACAAGGCAAGCTGATCTGATAGTCAAATAAATGGGAGTGTAAGTTCGTATATGTAAGTTCGAATGACGTTTTTGCGAAGGTCACCATTTCGAAAATTTTTGCGAGTGGTACTTACGCCAGTTCGAAAACTCATTAAATCGAAAACCGCTATATCGAATGACGTTATCGCAAAGGTCGCCATTTCGAAAAATTTTGCGAACAGTACGCCAGTTCGAAAGTCATGGTATCGAAATCCAATGTTGAGTTAATTTGTCTGGGAATCGAACTCCGGACCCCAATGAGACGAGGCACAGATTTAGAGGCATGAGGAACAGGGTGTAAAGTTCACTCATCCCACATAGAAAAGGGAGGATCCTCCGACCAGACGGGTGTTGTGTCTGGTGGGCCACTGCCCGACGGTTGATGTCGGGACGTTGTATATATGCTAATCGCGTGGTAAACTCTAATTGCGTGATGCAGGTTGGCGTGACGTCATGTCATTGATGTGTAGTTCATATGTGGCGATGTAGATGCCGCCACATCACTCCCCTCCGGAGACCGGAGGTCGATAGTGGGCTGAGTCGTGTATCTTGCGATGCTTGCCAGTGCCAGTTGTGGTTCCAGTGAGTCGGAACCGGGTGCTGCATAGTTCACGGTGAGTCGGAACTGTCTGCGTTGATACCCCACTGAGTCGGGGTGGCGCTGCGTTATGCTCCAGTGAGTCGGAGTGTACAGCGCTGGGTTGAGGCTGAAGGTGATGACCAGGAATGCGCGTCCGCAGCATGCTGGTGGTCAGGATACCTGTTGAAGCCGTGGATGCTGGCTGGCTGTGTGACTCGCCGCTCGAAAGCTTGAGGAAGTGATGCTGATAACGTCACGCTGATGTAGTTGCACGAAGGCTGCGCTGACGTTCATGCTCGGGGTCACCAGTTTAGAGGCATGAGGAACAGGGTGTAAAGTTCACTCATCACACATAGAAAAGGGAGGATCCTCCGACCAGACGGGTGTTGTGTCTGGTGGGCCACTGCCCGACGGTTGATGTCGGGACGTTGTATATATGCTAATCGCGTGGTAAACTCTAATTGCGCGATGCAGGTTGGCGTGACGTCATGTCATTGATGTGTAGTTCATATGTGGCGATGTAGATGCCGCCACACAGAGAGCATGATCTTTTGATTTGATTTGGGAACTAACAAAAAAAGAAAGACAAACTAACTCAACATCGGATTTCGATACCATGACTTTCGAACTGGCGTAGGTACTGCTCGCAAAATTTTTCGAAATGGCGACCTTCGCAAAAACGTCATTCGAACTTTCATATCACTCCCCAAATAAATACAGTGGTGGCCCAGTGCACAGTGTTCCAATCGATCAAAAAAAATTCTCTCTGCCGTTTATGATATTTATCGATCAAGGGATGTATTTAAAATGCACGAGTAAAACACCCACGTGTCAATTTCAAATATTTTTTTTTATAAAAAATGATGAAGTTTAGGTGAAAACATGAAAAAAATTAAAATAAATTCTGAAAACGTAACTGTCCAAGATATTTTATTTATATAAATATAGTCTCATAAAGCATCTTTAGGCGCATATTTTCCAGTTTTTATTTTCGGAAAATCACTTCCGTATACCGAGTAATAATTTTTTTTCAGATTATTGTTTTTATTTTTTTTTCTCTCTAAAAACTAAAAAATGCGACTTGTCACTAGCACAGAAAAATTGCTCGTAACAAGGCTCATCACTCATAAAAAAACCACGTCGCACTATTGCGGTTTTCGGGAAGAATACGCTATTTCGTTCTAAGGTCAAATAATACTACATAGGAATTAAAATAAATTCTGAAAACGTAACTGTCCAAGATATTTTATTTATATAAATATATTCTGATAAATCATCTTTGGGCGCACATTTTCCAGTTTTTATTTTTGGAAAATCACCTCCATATACCGAGTAATATTTTTTTTTCAGATTTTTGTTTTTATTTTTTTTTCTCCCTAAAAGCTCAAAAATGCGACTTGTCACTAGCACAGAAATATTGCTCGTAACAAGGCCTATCACTCATAAAAAAACCACGTCGCACTATTGCGGTGTTTGGGAAGAATACGCTATTTCGTTCTAAGGTCCAAATGGTCCAACAAGTTTTTTTTTTTTGTCAGTGAGCGTATACAAGGAAAGAAGAGATATCACTGACATACTTATCATATCGCAAGCTCGAATCTATGTCATCCTGAATCAAGGAACAAAGAAATTTGTATTCAAAGCCAACTAAACGCGAAAAAAAAAACTAAAAGAAAAGGTCTTCCAAACATGTCATTGGATTGTATGTTTAAATGAGATAAGCTATGTATTAAAAAAAAAATATAATGAATTAAGGTCAAATACAGTGACAGCCCTAACACTATGTTTTGAAATTTAATTCCTTCTAAAAACCGCGATAGTGCGACGTGATTTTTCAGTGATAAGCCTTGTTACAAGCAATATTTCTGTGCTAGTGAGAAGTCGCACTTTTGAGTTTTTAGGGGGAAAAAAAATAAAAACAAAAATCTGGAAAAAAATCGTTAAGTACTCGGTACCTATACGGTGGTGATTTTCCCAAAAAAAAAACTGGAAAATATGCACCTAAAGATGCTTTATCAGACTATATTTAAGTATATAAAAAAAATATCTTGGACAGTTACGTTTTCAGAATTTATTTTAATTTATTTCATGAAATTTTCACCTAAACTTCATCATTTTTTATTAAAAAAAACATTTCAAATTGACACGTGGGTGTTTTACTCGTGCATTTTAAATGCATCCCTTGATCAATAAATATCATAAACCGCAGAAGGAAAATTTTTGATCGATTAGAACACTGTGCAGTGGTGACTATTACCGAGTTGTTGTAGGTGGTAGGTTCGAACCCAGAACCCAGAGCTTTACTTTGTGTAAATATTTCATCACCGCTGCTCTAAAAACGATGAAGGAAAAAAACATCGTGAGGAAACCGGCATGTCCTAGAACGAACAATTCGGAGACATGTGACATCTATTAACCCACACTGAGCCCGCGTTGTAGATTACGGCCCACTCCCTCTCACAAAGAGGAGGCCTGTGTCCCAGCAGTGGGAACATTATAGGCACACTATCACGCCTTATACGGGATACGTCTTTACTAGACACATTGTTTCACATTCTTCCACTAATCGAGCGGAGACAAATTGCTGACATGGCATTTTTGTTCAATATAGCTAATGGTTCAACCGATTGTTCTGAACTGCTTGGCAAAATTGGGCTACGTGTTCCATCCTTTACCTTTAGGAATCATCGTAGGATACATCGGTTAATTGATATTTACACGTTGACCAAGCTGAAAGCAAAGCTGACTAATTGGTTGCAGAATTTGTCTTACGACGATACAGAGGATATACTAGCGGTCGCCTCATGATTATCTGTGAAAGGTATTCATGGGGTGTTCGTTGGAATGTCTTCTGTAATTTAAATGTATTTTTTTTTTTGGTTTCTCTCTATTTAAATCTATATAATATTTGCATAAAATATGTTCGATGTTCACAAATGTAAAGCATTATAGTAACTACTGAGCTTGATTGTATTTAGTTGTACTTTTCAATGTTTATGAGGAACGTATTTAGTTGTACTTTTCAATGTTTATGAGGAACTTTGGCTCCTGAACACACCCTGCTGCTGTCTTTGGCTGTTGTTTGATCTTTTTACTTAGTTCAGGAGCCAGCTGTCCAACCTGTCTGACTACCACTTGTACTATCATGTTTAGTGTATGTGTTCTATGTGTTTCTCTTTGTACAATAAACTTATTATTTATTTTATTTATTATTATTATTATCGTCCCCTGTATGTTCCCTCTGTACGGTGTACCTATATATAGACAAAACTCTTATACGATAAGAGCTAGCAGATCATACAACTCGATGTATCAGAGTGTTGATGATCTTGATTTATTTAATACCACACTAAACTTAAAAAAACCCTATGCAACCGCTTCTTTGAAGATCACTGATACTTCTCATGTTCTATTGTTATTTGCTCCGAGTTCTTTTACACTTCTTACTTTCTCTTACCTGTCTACTGTCTCTTGTTTTATCATAATTTTGTCAGTGAAAACTTGTAATTATTGGCCTTCTTTCACTAATGTTAACCTATTATATAACCTAAGTTTTCTTAAGCTAATAAAATAAAATAAAATTGTAACGTTGATATTGAGGAAAAAAAAACACTTCTCGTATACTCACCCCAGGAGTGCGCCAAACTCATGAACAGCGCTACCAATGGCAGCACACACTGCGTTCTACTCATTTTATACCTACTTCAGAAATACAATATTGATCCAACGAGGTGCGTCCACCCCTAGGGAACGCTCTTAAGATATTAAATTAAGCAAAATTCATTTTCTTCAAACATTAAAGTACCTTAGTCTTTTAGACATACCTACCTATTGTACTGATGATAAGAAAGACTTTGATAGAGAGGTCGCATGTTATTACAACACCCAGATAACTTGGCGATAGCGACCTTTTAAGTAACAATAACTTGGACCAATGTTAGCTATAAAAATAAAAAGAGAACTCCTGACTGACCGACTCATTAACGCCCAGCCCAAACCCTTGAACCTAGAAAGCTGACATTTTGCACAGAGGTTCGAGGTTCCCTTTATAATTAGGGTTCCGTACCAAAATGGTAAAAAAGGAACCCTTATGGTGTGACTAAGTCTGTCTGTCTGTCTGTCTGTCTGTCTGTCTGTCTGTCTGTCTGTCTGTCTGTCACAGCTGGATATCTCAAGAACTACTAATGCTATCAACTTGAAATTTGGAATAGTTTTAGATGACATTTACTCAACTATTTTGAAAATAAGAAAGAAATAAAAATATTTATATTTTTTTTGCAACAGGGACTGAAAGGGGGTCTTAAAAATTAAAAGTGGTGCTACTAGGGCATGTGGGGTATCATATGAAAGACCGCTGTTTGCACATTCTCAATTAGGCCGCATAGTTTTCGACTTTTGATGAAAAATGTAAAAAAAAATACCGTTCCCCCCCCTTATCTCCGAAGTTTGCAAAGAGAAAAATCTGAAATTATTATATGTGATAGAAGTTTATGTAAAGATTACAGGAAAAATAAAACGATGTCTCTAAATAGCACGCTTTTTCAGAAATCGGAACGGAACCCTCGGTGCGCGAGTCCGACTCGCTCTTGACCGGTTTTTTTTTTAAATCAAAATCCGTTGCGTGCATTGCGGCCGGCGCGCGGACCAGTGGACGTTCAGCTTTTGTAGGCGGTGTTTGCCACTCATCTGTGTGAGTATCTTTTTATAGCTCGAGGTGTCAAACTAAGGCCAGGATTATGTAACATCGGTCTGTCTATTCCATAAAAATGTCACCGTGAAAACTTAGATGAAGTGAGCTTGAAGTCAGCTGTCATTCCACCAGCTGATGCTAGGGACTGACGCTATTTCAATCAATCAATCATTTATTTATTTGTTAACATAGGTACACAAAAAATACAGATATTATGTCAGGTAAACAGGGCGCTATGTTATGCCAAAAGGCGTACAAAGTAATTTTAGATCTATTGTACGGCTCAGAGTAGTAGATGGTGAGTTGACGAAAACCACAGACTTCACGATCCCAAGTTTATTGTTAAGTTATACAAAGTTATGTAGGATGCTAATCCGCGGTTTACTTGCTAAGGTGGTAGCTGTTGGTCGACTAAATAATTAGGTATCAATATAAAAGTAACTAAAACGTAGTGAAAAGTAGGTCGCGACGTTAGCGATTTGTCTGTACGTAAACCGTACATGCTCCCGAGGGAAAAGTGGGATGAGCATCCATTACAAAGTAAATGATAATATAAGTAAAAAAAAGAAGTTAAATAGTAAACAATAGTACATAAATATTTTTTTAAAGTGTAAATGTAAAATTAAACGCTCAATTTTAATCTTCAAAGTGAAATACTTTCTTCGGCTGTCTTGCTTCGCTGTAAACGGGCTCCGCTGCTGTCGAATGTATTTCTTGTAGCTCGATGTCCCCACCAAAGTTATACCTTCCTCTAGGTGTTACTTCTGTTTTGGCAGGGAGTGTTTTGCACCATCGTTTAGTGATAATATTATAGAGGGCAAGCACAGCGATTCCTCCCAACAACAAAGAGGTAACCGAGTAGAGATAAATGTCGTCACTTGACATGTCAGACGCCATCTCTCTGTTTTTCTGGAATTCCAACTGCTGGTCTATTTTTCTTATTTCTACTGCAGTTGGCGTTTCTTGTGCTATATTTAATTTTGCATTCTTCCAGCCGAGGTCAAAGATGTTGTTAATTGTTGAGTTTATGGTTGGTATTTCTAACTCTGGTTCCATCTTAAAACTACTTCCCAGCTGATTGTGTGTAAAACTCCAGTCCCGTCAATGACCGCTGGCGTAACTTGATCGTTACATATGACGCGCATCAGCTGTTTCCCGCACAATGAAAATAGCCACATGTTCGTTTTGTGCAGCTTTGTCCAGGTTTCTTTGCATGTTACGTCATTTAGGACGCATGATAAAGACTCTTGTTGGTTGAAGACTTGGGCCTCACATGGGGCGTCTTTATTGTGCATGTTGTAGACAGGATTACGTGAGTCACAAATAAATTCGTCTTCTCCGTATGAAGTACAGTGGCTCATGTCTTGGTCTTCCATTGTTATGTAAGAGTTTTTTACAAAATTGATAGCGATGAAGCTTGAACTTGGTTGTACGAGTTTTAAAAGTCCTTGTCTAAGGAACGGTATTGGGATGACTCGGTATATCTTGTAGTCTTCATCGCTCAGCAAGGGGATGTGTATTTCAAATAGCATAAAGTTGTTTGTAATTCGATCCTTTACATGGATGAGGTCATAGATATTTTTCAGATCCCTTTGAATGTCCTTTACAGGTAACGATAATCCCTGTGGCAACCTTCCGGATATTATGTTTAGCTGTTTGATCAGTTGGTTAGCCGGAAATAGATGGGTATCTAAATGTCCTCTGTGAATGTTGGCGAGAGCATTTATCAGCATTTCCAATATTTTAAATCACTTCAAATCAGAGTTGACGTCATTGCAGCGGAATTTATGTCATTCATCGTGAATAGCATTTGCGCCTTGTTCGCTATTTTTGTGACTTCGCTGCAAGTTTGGTTCATGTAGACGCGTAATGTTTTGAATTGTCCGTTCACAAACACGGGTGTCAAATACCGGATTTTCATGGCAACTACAATCAGTGGTTGACTTTTAGAGACCTCTACATGTGTACGTAAACCGTACATCTATAATAAAATAACACACAGCACCACAATAATTGACAGCTCACTTTACCCAAAGAGTAAAGTAAGTATAAAGAGAACTTTACCTAGGTACGTGTTCACGATGAGAGTTTTTCAAGAATAGATCGGCCGTTTGTTGTTGATCGGTTTGAAAAAAAGTAGCTACTTTCTGACACTGCACTGGAGGAATTAATTACGGCAGCCAATTGCATCAAAGGGCTTTTTAGGCGGGCTAACTTAGAGCGCATCCCGCGCTCTAAGTTAGCCCGCCAAATTCAAATTTTCTTACGTTCTTTGCAATTTGCAGGCCAGTGTCAGGTTGTATGTTGACCTGGGGGCTTACTATGAGCTCTTTAGCAGGGCTGAAGTTGAACGGTTCAGTGAGAGCACCATCCTTTTTTCTCAACGGATCCATGATGTTTTTTCACGTCACAGTACAGCCCCTGAATTTGATTCGCGAGCGTAACAAATGTTTTACAGGATTATAATTTAGAATCATCAATGCAATTTTGAAACATGAACAAAAGTGAAATTCGCTTGCTACCCGGGCGCGTATTAACGTAAATACCTCTAATTAGTCCACTTAACAAATGCCCAAAAAGGGGGTGTAGAGTGAGTGAGCTGGGACGTAAGCGATTTCTTCAGAAAGTTGTTCGGGGTGCTTAGGGAGTAAACATACTAATAGTCCCTGCGTCTAGGCGGTGCGCCGGAGTGGGGGGATAGAAGTTCCCACTTTTGAGTTTTTCGCTAATATCTTTAAACGGTGCGTCGTAAAGAAAAAATATCTTCTATGTAATGAAAAGCATAAAATTTGTTACAACTTTTGCCTTAAGTATGTACTTTTTCAAATTCCTACCCATTTTCGAACTACACGTTTCGGAAAAGTGAAAATGACGAAAAAACTATTTTTATCAAAAACTAGCCGTTGTCTATTCTTCGTTCGCGTTATTTCGGGATAAAAAGTAGCATATAATTGTTAATCCAGGTCCTAATCTATGAGTATCTACCTTTATCTATGTAATATTCCTATAGCTCGCGTGGATGTCAAATATTATCCCACGGGAACCTTTTCACTTTTCCGGAACGTATAGTTCGAAAATAGGTAGAAATTCGAAAAAGTATGTAAGGTAAAAGTTGTAACAAATTTTATGAGCTTTCATTACATAGAAATATTTTTTCTCTACGACGCACCATTTTAAAGATATTAGCGAAAAGCGAAAAACTCAAAAGTGGGAACTTCTATACCCCCCCCCCCCCCCCCCACTCCGGCGCGGGGACTTTTACTATGTTTACTCCCTAAGCACCATGAACAACTTTCTGAAAAAATCCTTTGTTGAGTGGCCAGTTTCAGATTAATGTTTAAAAAGTGTATTATTTAAGTAGTTAGTTCGCCGCCCTATTTGGACATTAACGGGTAAGGGCCGTCGCCCACGGCGACTTTTTGTAACGATGCAGTAGCGATGCTGTCGCGCGTCAGCATCGATACAGTCGCGAAGCGGTCGCTAGCTGTGTGCCCTCGCCCACGGGCCCAGATTCAGTCGCGATGCAAGTAAACGCGATACTGGCGCGCTTCTGTCGCGATGCAAAACTCAAACTCAAACTCAAAGCATTTATTTCAAATAAACCAATTACAGGCACTTTTGAATTGTCAAAGGGTCGGTCTTGGGTCGGTCAGTCAGAACAATGAAGCTAGATTGCCCATTCCAAAGCGTAGATCCTATGGAGAAGAACGGGCAAGAAACTCCAGGGACACTCTTTTAAAATCAAATATTTTACAAAATATTGGTTACATCGTTCATATTGAAAATATACATGTGAGAACAATGTAGAAAGACGTGCACGTTAAAAACGTCCGTAATAAAAAAACAAAAGATAAAAACTAAAAACAACTAAATTAAAAAATAAAAATAACCCGTGGCAGCTAAGAGACGACCAGTCCCAACTGACGGCGCCCGTTCACGAACATGACGCATGGATCAGCACCAATTAGCTCAACCATTTTGAAGGGAACTTAATGATCCAACACACACGCCACCACCAGCGAGACATTTGAGTGAGCATGACATACTCTCAACCGCCAGGGCACATTCAAGTCAGTGAAAGACGAACCCAGTAAAAGGTAGCTTTATATTAGCTACATAGTGCTCACACATGTGCTATGCAATTATACAATACAATATTGATACAGACTGAATTTAAACAATGCAAAGAAAAATTTTCTTTCTTCTTAATCTTCAGCAGCTTCAACAATATTTTTGAATGCTAATCAATTAGTTTAAGCGTCCTTGTGGAGCAGGACCAGCATTTAGCCAAGCATTTTTGTCAGCGATGTAATCTCCTAACTTATAATATGCCTGGCTGCATAGTGTGCGTTTTATACATAATTTAAATTTCGTTTCATTTAACTGTAATATGTGCGGAGGTATTTTATTATAACATTTTAAACAGTACCCCATGAAGGATGAGTCTACTTTAGCTAGTCTGAAACCTGGTTGAACTAAATGGTCCCTATTTCTAGTCCTATAATTGTGTCTTTCACCTCTTTTTCCGAAAAGATTTAGATTTTTCCTTACGTACATGATGTTTTCGTATATATATTGACAAGGTACCGTCATGATGTTAATATCTTTAAAAACAGTTCCCTTAGAGAATCGCGCCTGCGGAGGCCATATATTGCTCTGATGGCTCTTTTCTGCAGAATAAAAATAGACTCTATATCTGCAGCCCGCCCCCACAGTAAGATACCGTAAGACATAATACTAAGAAAGTAACTGAAATAAACTAGCCTCGCGATATCTACATCAGTAAATTGACGTATTTTTCTCACAGCATATGCTGCTGAACTTAGCCGTCCCGCAAGAGATGTCAAATGAGGACCCATTGCAGCCTTGAGTCGAGCGTGATCCCCAGGAAAACCGTTTTATCGACGAATTCTAGTTTCTCTTTATTCAATACTATGTCACAATCAGTACTTTTAACATTTGGTAAAGCAAATCTTATACATTTAGTCTTTTTCCCATTTAATACTAAATTATTAGCAGTGAACCAACTTTGAACCTGCAGTAGGGCGTTATTTACGTCGTCCAGATTAGACGCACGTCTATTTATCTTAAAAATTAAGGATGTATCGTCAGCAAATAACACCATTTGTGGTTGGTTTTGAAATAAATGGGGTAGATCATTAATATATACTAAACAGAGGAAAGGACCCAATATCGAGCCCTGTGGAACACCCATTTGTACTTTTAGACCGAGTGAATTAATTAGTAAATTTTATTTGAACTTGCTGTTGTCTATCATTTAAATAAGATTTTACTAAACTGAGCGCAAGTTTACCTAGTCCGTAATGCTCAAGTTTGAAGATTAATGTTTCGTGATGTACGCAGTCAAATGCCTTGGAGAGGTCACAAAAGATTCCTATGGCATCACGGGCCTCCTTCCACGCTGAAAATATGTGTTTTAATAAAGTGACACCCACGTCAGTCGTGCAACGTCCTTTGGTGAAACCAAATTGCTGATCGTGCAATATTTGGTTGGTGTTAAAATGATTAAGCATTTGATTCAGCATTACCTTTTCGAACACCTTGCTGAATACCGGCAACACGGAAACTGGTCTATAATTGTTGGTGTCTTTACTGTCCCCAGATTTAAAAAGTGGTATAACCTTACTAAATTTCATTAAATCCGGGAAGACTCCTTCATCCACACACAGATTAAATATTAATGCTAAGTATGGTGCTATAGTTTCAATTATGGATGTACAAACTTTGATAGACATTCCCCATAGATCTTCGGTCACTTTGATTTTAATTTGCCGAAAAGCTTTTATAACTACCATAGGGTTTATATGTTTAAATTGAAATTCAACCTGGCAGCTTGGAACGTTCGCTCTTAATAAATCAATTGAGACATCGGGTGAGGAATTTAAAGCTTCCGTCGTTTTAGATGGTATATTTGTAAAGAAGTGTACAAATTCTTGAGCTACTTCTAAGTTAGAGCTTACGAGAAGTCTCCAATGTATAATCTGTGTTCCGTTTTTTTTTCCTATTAGTTTCATTATTTATAACTTTTTAATTTAACTGCAAACGCGATTCAGTAACGGCACAAAAATACCAGCGATCGCTACAGTTGCAAGATGGACTCCGTTGAGGCAACATTAGTCCCGTTGTCTTTGGTGCTGCTTTTACGTAAGCAGCCGGAGCGTAGGCAACGAAAGCTCGGTTCTCCACTCACGCGCCACCCTCCCTCTGTTCTCTCCCCGATGTCGTCCGACACGGTCGCGCGTTTGCATAGATACAGTTGCGATACTGTAGCGCGTTGGCATCGCTTCTGTAGCGCATTGCAAATGCGACTAACGCGCGTTAGTAGCGATGCAGTCGCGCATTTCGTAAACGCGCGACAGCATCGCTACAAAAAGTCGCCGTGGGCGAGGGCCCTAAAATGTGGGTGTAGGCACAGATTAATACAGATGGGACACTCCGCAGTTTATGTATGAAGCTACAAGTACGCGACGGGCTCATCTCACTGGGTCACAGTGTCGGCTGCCGCGCACCGGCCGGCTCGCACGTTAGTTCGATACTCACTCACGCGCCGCGTCGTAAAAGAAGACAACCTTAACGAGTCAGAGTTACGCGATAGAAAGAGAGGCAACTTCTAGGAACTGTAATTAATAAGCGTTGTGCGACCTAAATTGCACTTTATTGTGTCGTACCAAGAGTCGCTTTTTATTTATTTAAATTATTTAAATGATTTTGCGAAGTGTCCCATCTGTATTAATCTGTGGTGTAGGTACAATTTTTTTTTTTTTTTTTGTTATCCTGCACTGTCCCACTTCTGGACAAAGACCTTTACTCCTTCTACCGTTCGCGAGCCCGCACGTCCTGCTTCCAGTTTTGGCGGAATCTGTCCAGTTCATCCCGCCATCTGCTAAAGAATAAAAATATAATTATTTGAAATAAAACACAGCAAGTATTTACAATCTATTTATTACATTATTTCACAACCGGACTCGCTAGATCCATCAAATAATTTCCTACAGACCATTGACTATGAGTATACATTTAAATAACATGAAATATACAACATTTGACTTGCTTTGAATGTTAAAACTCACGTAAAAATTTCGAATAGTATGTACTCCACTAAAAAAACTATATATGTCGTAAAAAAAATAAACTGTTCGATTGATTTCATGTACTTTGGTAGAAAACAAATGCTTTCTTTTGTTCTTCCTTTTTCGGTGTACAGACATCGATGTTTGTTTGGAATACCTTACTGCGAATTGCCACACAGTCTCTGGTAAGAGTAATGTTTATTTAATCTTTTATCGACTTTGTTCAGTGTAAGGTCTATTTCACCTTAACCCGTTTATCTCTGGTCAGTGTAAGGTTTATTTGACCTTAGGCCGTCCGTCTCAGTACAGCGTATATTAGACCTTAGTCTTACATCTGGCCAGTGTAATGTTGACCTTGAGATCTTCCGTCTCTGGTCACTATAAGGTCTATTTGACCTTAGGACGTCCATCTCTGGTTAGTTTGAGGTGTATAAGTCTGTCGTGGGTGCGAAGTATGCTGGATTGGCTGAAAGAAGCTGGACATTTGCTGCACTGGTATGGACGCTCCCCGGTGTGGGTGCGGATGTGGCCTTTTAATATCTGATTGCGCTGTAACAAAGGATTTAAATCAGTAGGGTTGCCCTTGGGCGAATAATGTAGTGCCGTCATTTTCTGTTTTATACGTAAAAAATTCCATAATGTGCAGTAAAATTTACTTTAATTCGAAGGTATTTAAATATGTTAACAACTTACTAAGCTAAAAATTTATTTAAGTATAGCATTTTGTCATAAATCTACATTTAAAGGAATCGCGTTTAGTTCCGGTGCGCGTGAGTCTTATATCTCTTTCGCGTCAAACTAGACAGCCATAACGCCATTTCACTTGCATTCCGAGCTAAACCACGCTTCAATATGGGATTAAATATAATGACTACCAAAAAAATTCAATGCTCACCAAAATGGATAAATGCTCACCAAATCTGCGTCGACCTACTGACGAAAACCCTAACCCTAGACGGTCGACGTCAGGGGCACCCCGAGGTTTGGTTGGTTAGGTTCCTACGGTTCGGTCGACCTGCTGTCAGTGTTCTAAAGTTATAATTTCACAATAAAATGGTTTTAATTTTGGTGAGCATTTATCACATTAAAATGGTTTTAATTTTGGTGAGCATTTATCCATTCTGGTAGGTATTTCGTTTTTTTTTTGGTAGTAAAATAGGTACTTTTCTGGTAGGCGTTTAAACACAAGCCCATATATTAAGCTCATAACATCGTAAGATGCAACTATTTTAGTTTTTACTACATTGAAAGTGTTTAGATTATTGTTAAGATTCTTTCTTCTCTGTATCAGAAGAGGCCTTTAAATTATTATATGACATTATATATGATTATTTATGTTGCGTTTTGTATTGTATTGAACCCGGAATCTGAACATTCTATAATCTAAGCCCATTCCTAGCCGCGATCATTCCCGATATCCACCACTGGAGGACAGCGAAACAACATTTAAAAATCATTCTTGTTGTCCACCACTGGGGGACAGACCTAACTTCAAACACTTAAAATTTGCTTCTGCATCGTCTCCAGCGCTGCGGGAAGTGCAACCGACTGCAACCCCTGCGCCCTTACGTAACAAAGGATAGGCAGCCATGCTCTATGATGCCTTGTTACAGCAGGCCGGGCCGGGTTGCTCTCCCTTCGCGGCAACTGCGGTAAAACACCAGTAACCTCTTAAGGGGTCATTGTACTCATCATTATGAACAACTTTTACTATGGGACCAAACCTGAAATCGTGAAAAAAAAATCAGCTGCTCCCTACATTTTAACGAGTTTCATGTAGATAATAAGATTCAGGTTTGGTCCCATAATAAAAGTTGTTCATAATGATGAGTACAATGACCCCTTAAGAGGTTGCTGGTGTTTTACCAATAACCCTGTATATAGCCTTTTCCCAACTATGTTGAGGTCGCCTTCCAGTCTAACCGGATGCCGCTGAGTACATGGAGCGACTAAAACATTTTACAAATTCAAAAATCATTTATTTTAATCCATTTTTGTTTTTGTTTATTTTTTCATTTTTTTTTATATTTTTTTTTACATGAAGCGACTGCCTATCTGACCTTCACAACCCAGTTATAATACTGGGTAATAGATACCCCTTGGTATAAACTGGTTGTCAGACTTTCGAGCTTCTGAAGACCCGTGACGACTGTCAAAGATCCACGAATGACAGCCGGGACCAACGGCTTAACGTGCTTTCACGGAGGGGTCTTGGTCTGTAAAGATGGTCACCCATTCACGGACGAACCGCGACCAGTGCGGCTATTATTACTTAGCCACAAGTAAGCGATACCACAGAATAAATAATAGTACTAACGTAACGTAACGTAACTAACTGGCGATACTCAGAAATGAGGATAAAATAAATTTTTAAAAAATATTACTAAATAATGTTATTATAGTATAAATTAATATTTAATTGACAAATCCATAAAACTGACACAATAATAGAAATGAATAATAAAAGTTTTAGGTTAAATTAGTAATTAATAAAATGTTACCATTATAGCTTTTACTTAGAATAAGTTAGTTTTGCATGTATAAATAATTCCTTCAAACTTTTCTTTTGCTGTGCCCGATCAAGATTTATTTAGAGCTTTTTCCCGCGGCTTCACCCGCGTGGAAGTTTCAAGTCTATTAACTCGAGGAATAAGATTTTTCATACAAACTGTGGTCCCCCGTTTCATACATTTAGGGGGTGAATTTTGAAAAATTGTTTCTTAGAGCACCCCTAAGGAGCCTACGTGCCAAATTTGGAATCTCTAGACCAAGCGGTTTGGGCTGTGCGTTGATACATTAGTCAATGCCTTTTGCCTTTTATATAAATAGATAGATCAATTGAGTATTAAGATAGTAAAAATAAATAAGGACATTATACTTACATCAAAAACCTTGTCACACATAGGGCATGGAAATTGTAGCGGTCTTTTATACCCTTCATGAACCAACCGCTGATGCTCCTTCAAAGACCAGTTGTTCACGTAATTCTGAAAGAAAAATACAAGGTGGAAAAAAAAATTTTTAGACGTCTCTTGACCCTGGGGTCTCGGACCATTGGAAGGCGTACGAGGGGCCTAAACCAACTCGCAGAGGCCCATTAGACGTTTCTAATTTATTTGAGGCACCAACCGGCGACGATTATCGTTCGCACTATCCAAGTGAACCCAAGGACAACCCTCGGTTTGGGTGGCTAAAGTGAACAGGGTATCTAGAACTATGGAAAGACTATGGCCCCTGCCTGACCAATGTTTTTTATAATTTTTTTTTTTAGAGTTTTAGGGGGCGGGAACGGTATTTTTTTTTACATTTTTCATTAAAAGTATACGGCCTAAAAAAAATGTATGAGAATTTGCAAACGGCGCTCTTTCATATGATACCCCACATGCCCTAGTATTTTCTTATTTTCTTTTCTTTCTTTCTTCACTTCGAATTTTTCAGTCCTAAAAAAAACATATATTTCTTTCTTATTTGCAAAATAGTTGGGCAAATGTCATCTAAATCTGTTCCAAATTTCAAGTTGATAGCATTAGTAGTGTCGATATATCCAGCTGTTATAGACGGACAGACAGACAGACTGAGTCGCACCATAAGGGTTCCGTGCTCGAAATTGCGCGAAAGAGTATTATTTTACTCGTTTTAATGTATTACCTTATCACATCTATCGCAAGTAAACGGCTTGATATTTAAGTGTACTCTGTTGGTATGTCTCTCTAGATCTCGACGTATCGCAAATCGCTTCTCACAGTGAAGGCAGGGCAATCTGGAATAAAAACATTATTTAATTTAGATGCCTAAAGGTCCCTCTAGGCCAAAAAATTAACATAAAAAGTGCATTAACGTGGATCTGCAGTGATAGCCCGCGAAATTCAAATTTTC
Source organism: Cosmia trapezina (assembly GCA_905163495.3). Taxonomy (NCBI): domain Eukaryota; kingdom Metazoa; phylum Arthropoda; class Insecta; order Lepidoptera; family Noctuidae; genus Cosmia; species Cosmia trapezina. The sequence continues at coordinate 16,386,309 of LR991044.1, forward strand.
TTGAGTTTTATGCAATTTGCAGGTCAGTGTCAGGTTGTATCTTGATCACAGATTAGTACAGATACGACACTCCGCAAAATCATTTAAATAAAAAGCCTACATAACTTACAATTTATTATTGTATGTTGAACTTTATTCCGAGGAACGTAAAGTTCTTAGAACTAGTCTAAGGCTCGTATTTATAATCAAAGTAATTACTTGAGCAATTACTTGCTACTAAGTAATTTCATACTTGAGGGTAGAATTCTTAAGTAATGAAAATGGTGACTATTACTTGGCTAAGAATAGGGATGGTGCCTGGGTAAAAAAAAAGAAATTCTATTTAGTCCATCAGTCAGATAATAAAAAAATATGTCTAATATTTTTTTATTATCATATGTATAAAAAATACTATCACGCAGTAAATTTGGGGAGTGGGTTATACGCACACTTGTACGTATAAAACCTAGCTACGCGTGACGTCATGCCATATTTTAACTCAATGTATCGCCGTAATTTTTTGATTACGTAAAAAAAGAAAAAATACGTGGCCAATATTTTTTAATAATCTCTATGACGGACAAAAAATAAATTTTTAGTCATCATCCGTATTCTAAGCTTTGACAGTTCTAACTTCAAGCAATTACTAAACTATAGAAAGAAAATCATTGCTTGAGCAGTTACTTTGACTTAAGGACGCTGTTACAAATGGGTAGTCAAATCATTACTTTTTTACACAAAAGTGTGTTTATTAAATAAAATGCTTTGCTTTCTTAAAATGTTTTTTGGTTAAATTGTTGATAAATGTGCATGGTACGATTCTGAATCATAAATATAATTTTAGATAGGTACAGTTTCACAATAATGGTACCGAACTGATTTTTTTTACTTCGGTACCGTTATTGAGAAGCTGTACATATCTAAAATTACGTTTATAGTACAGAATCGTATCATGCACACTTATCAACAATTTAACCAAATAACATTTTATGAAAGCAAAGCATTTTATTTAATAAACGCACTTTTGTGTAAAAAAGTAATGATTTGACTACCCATTTGTAACAGCGTCCTTAAGTAATTACTTTTACTTGACTATAAATACGAGTGTAAGTTGTAAATGTATGAAGGACTTTAAGCAAGTCGGAATAAAGTACAAAATACAATAACTGGCTCGAAGGTTTAAGCTTGAACTAAAGTTTTGTAATAAGACTGTAAAACTTACAGCTCGCCTAAATATGTTGTTATAATAAATGCATACTTACGGTAACTCTAAATAATTGACGTGCATGGCTGCAGTCTTCAAATGCTTTTGCAATGCGGCATCTGATTTGAAACTCCTGCAAAAAAGTGAATAAAATTACCCCTGCACACCGCACAATCCTACCAATATTATAAATGCGAAAGCGAGTTTATTTTTGTTTGTTGTTACGCTTTCACGCTAAAATGGCTGAACGGATTTGGATGAAATTTGGCAAAAGGGTAGACCTAGGATTAGGACAAAGGATACTTTTATCCCGGTAGTAAGTTCTCGTGGGATAATTTCCGACCTCTGCGGTAAGGATCGCGTAGCATGTGACGATCTGTCGTTTCTTCCAACCCCCTTTTTTTTCTTTTTTTTTTTTTGTATATGGGAAATCATCAAATGACTTCTCCCGCTCTGGGTGGAGCGGAAGGGCGTGTCAGACTTTTACCGATTAAAACCCACCCGTGTTCCTTCATTGCCTGTGCCAGGGCCACGGTATCTTTTTCAAACAACTCGCGACCCCAGCGGCTCCCACAACAACCATGGAACCCCCATGGGAGAAAGACGTGAGTTTATGTACTTGTGTGTTGCGATAAAAAATGATGACGTCATACTTATCACACTCCACGCAGTAGTAGTCCCGGCTGTCGGAATGCTTGATGCTGTGGTTCCTCAGCTGAGAAGGTGCCTTGAAGGCCATGCCACACTCTTGGCACACATACTTCTTGCTTATCGGAACCGCTGATACTTCTTTGGAATGTTTACTGTGAACAACATGACATGATAACATAGCCTTTCTGCCCCAAAGAGTTGAGGAGGAGGACCCACCTTTCGCCATGTCAACTGTGAACAAGTTATTGGGTTTTTCCATTATACTGGTATTCAGCTACACTCGGTTAGACTAGAAACTGACAACATAGTTGGAAAAAGGTAGATACTGGTAGGTTTTTCTATTAAAAATTTCTCAGGAGCAGACCAGTCTGAATTTGTGTCCGTTTGTTGGCTCGCTTCCCTTATTACATAGGACCACAGAATACATAATAGTACAAGTACACCATACGCAAAATACGCGCATTGTCGTGGAGTTGCGGATACCAGCTCGTATTACCTATTACCTAGTAAGTACAGAAGATTCACTCCGCAAAATCATTTAAATAAATAGCGACTCTCGCTACAAAACAATAAAGTGCAATTCAGGTCGCACAGCGTTAATTACCTACAGTGATATTCACTTACAAGTTGCCTCTCTTTCTCTTCTCTCTCTTTTTCTTCTTTCTTTTTGTCTTTTTTTTTTCGTTTTTGTGTGTCGCGTAACTCTTATACCTTCTGACTCGTTATGGTTGTCTTGTTTTACGACTCGGCGCGTGAGCGAGTATCGAACTAACGTGCGAGCCGGCCGGTGCCCGGCAGCCCACACTGAATTGTGTCGACAAGTCGAGCCCGCCGCGTACTTGTAGCTTTATACCTAAAATTACGAGTGCGCCTGGCCTGATAGGGCTCAGATGCTCATCTGTCGAAATAGGCGGGTTCACAAGGTGTAACTTAAATAACGCACAACCTCAAGCGTCATTGTGTGTCAAGGGATCATCATTATGAACAACTTTTACTATGGGACCAAACCTGAAATCGCGAAAAAAAATCAGCTGTTCCATGAAGACACGGTTAGCGCTGTGGTTGAGCGATTGACTGCTGCGCAGCATTTCGCGGGTTCGATTCCCCACACGGAACAAATATTTGTACGACCTACAAGTATTTGTTCCGAGTCTGGGTGTTTTTCTATCTATAATATGTACGTATTTACAAAAAAAAAAAAATGTATATAAGTAGTTTATCAGCCATCTCGTTACCATAACACAAGCATTAGGTTGCTTAGCTTGGGACTAGATGGCGTTGTGTGAAATGTCCAAGGATATTTATTTATTTATTTATATACATTTTGAAGAGTTATGCGAACATAAATGTAGGTCAGAGATCGGAGAAAAACAAAAAAGCAAGCTGTGGCTCGGCTCGGGTACTTACATGATCATGTGAGAGCGCAGTACGCTTTTGTCGGCGTACGTCTTGTGGCAGTACGCGCACTGTACGCGGCCCTTGTGCTTATGTGAGTAGTTTATGTGCTTGCGTAGTGACGTCTGTCGCCTGGAGACAGAAATATATTTATTATAACAATCTAAAACATTAAAGACGAAGTTACGGTACCTGTTTCATTCGATTCAAGCCATTGCAGCATTGGTGTCAATTCTCTTGCACAATAACTAAACCAAAATTAGAGAATCGCTATCTTTTACTAACAGGCAGCGCGAGAAAAGGACGGCTATAGCTATGAACTAATTTAGAGATGTCAAACTAGTGTACGCCTTGCGCTTCACCGTGTTTTTAGTCGACATGTTTTTACGTGTCTTCTAAATCTGTATGGAAATATTATTTGTGAACCATAGACTTATAAAAAAAGCAGGACTCCGCGCCACGCATATCGAAAGTGAAGCACAGTAAGTATGCCAGGACCGTTTGTACAAACACGCCTCACGCACACATCTACATCATAGTATGACAGTAAGTATGCCGGACCATTTGTACAAACACGCCTCACGCACACATCTACATCATAGTATGGCCGCCATTACGTGACACGAGCGACGGCGTCTTTGCAGGTACTCAAATCATGCACACATAGATCGGTACGGTGCTTCACTTTCGATATGCGTCGCGCGGAGTCCTCCTTTTTTATACGTCTATGTTGTGAACATGATATTTATTCAGATTTGTTACTGTAGTTGTAATGGCAATCATGTCGTTTGTATCATGTCATAGGTTTTTATTAATCTTATATTAAGATTATTTTCTATTTTGTGAATGTGAGAACGTTGCAGGCCTAGTAGACTGTACATTTGTTGACTATTTTTTTATTTGTAAAGTACCTGGTACTTTTTGAAAGGCTTACATTGTCCTCACATACCTAATAAGATGAAAATATTGTAAAAGCCAATTATTATTTTTAAAAGAGTAACCATGGAGTTTCTTGTTACATTGTCCTCACATACCTAATAAGAATAACTGTTATTTGAAAATATTGTAAAAGCCAATTATTATTTTCAAAAGAGTAACCATGGAGTTTCTTGCCGGCTCTTCTCCATGGGAAACAACCAGTTAGGAACCGTGCACCTAGCTTCTGACGTTTCATAAGTGCCCATGTAGGTTTATGTGAAATAAAATATTTTGAATTTGAGTTCTCTAATTTACGTCTGTCTCTTTCTTGTTTTATTATAAAGAAAAATTTAGCAATAGCCTAAATTAAGTTTAGTTTGTGCACAACAGAATCGGAACCATTGTAAACCTAACAATAAGGTACAAACCTAACAATAAGGTACAAACACATTTTAAACTCTTGCTACAATATTGAGTCCTTAAATTATTTCTGTAATATTATACAGGATGTAAGTGTAAACAGTGGTTATCTTTTAAGGGGTCATTGTACTCATCATTATGAAAAACTTTTACTATGGGACCAAACCTAAAATCGCGAAAAAAAAATCTGCTGTTCAGTAGGACCTACCTGCGGACATACAAAGTAAATACCTCTGTAACCCTAAAAAAGCTAAATGTTTATTAAAAAAACATTTTCTGCAAATTACAAACTATGAATATGTACTTTAATTTGATACAATACTTACTACCTCTTTAATTGTGATATTATTAGTTAGATACACTTACCACCTTTAGTTGTGCTATTCTTGTATTATATAATAAGTTAAGACTTAAAATATTAATCGAATGTGAAACTTATATACCTACTTACAGTCTAAAGTTATCTCATAAATTAGATACTTATACATACATTTCCGAACTCACTAGCCACATTTAAGCCATCAAAGGCTTCTGTGGTTTTTTAAAGAAATAATTTGGAACTCTGCGATACCCTTTTTTTTTGAACACTAATAAGAAAAAAAAAAAAAAAAAAAAAAATACATTTATGTTCACATACTCGTAATTCGTCAAAATGTAGCGAACAACTGATTTTAATTTCGCGATTTCAGGTTTGGTCCCATAGTAAAAGTTGTTCATAATGATGAGTACAATGACCCCTGAAAAGATTGCCACTGTTTACACTTACACCCTGTATTACAGACAAATGTCAAGTAATTATAGACTCTATACAACAAACAATAAAGTACAAACTCACTTGAAATTCTTGCTGCAAAAAGGACACGTTTGAAAACCCTGACTATGATATGCATTGTAGTGATCTTGTATCGTCATGCGACAGTTTCTTGTTAAACCACATTCTGCACATTTATAACGGCTGGAAAAAAAAAAAAAGCTGAAGTTTGTTTTTTTGTATGTATGTTTGAACGCGCTAGTTTCTGGAACTACCACTCGGATTTGAAATATTCTTTTTGCATTGGATAGCCCAATTCTTGAGGAAGGCTATAGGCTATTTATCATCACGCTAGGATCCTTAGGAGCTGAGCAAAAAAGAAAAAAAATACAAAAAGAACGCTAAGCAAAAACTAAGTAATAGCGTGGGTAGGCGATGCGATGCGATGGGGTGGGTCAGATATCAGTAGATTATAACACACCGGATTTCTCATTAGCAGTCCACCACCACCATAGATACCACCAGACCACCAGTAAGCATAGAAAATTATTTTTTATAACCATAGATAACAGAAGAGGCATAAACTTCTTGTTCCCCCTTCTATCATTAAGAACCGGTGTGGCGGAATCTACATCGCCACATACAAACTACGCGTCACACTGACGTCACGCAATCCTGCATCGCGCAATTAGAGTTTACCGCGCGACTAGCATATATACAACGTCACGCAGTAGCCCACCAGACACGACACCCGTCTGGTCGGAGGATCCCTTTTCAATAGAGGATGAGTGAACTTTACACCCTGTTCCTCATGCCTCTAAAACTGGTTTCATTACCTAATGCAGGGCCTCATAAAATGCATTTAATATTTAATTATTTACAATTTAAAATTATTAAAAACTTTTACCTTTTTACTAACACCTTTTTTTTAGCTATTGCAAAGGTGCATTCTATAGGGAGAAATTGGCAGTAAGGTTCCCTATTATTATGCGTTGCGACACTGGCAATGACAGCAAACAAACAAAATGCTGATTGCAGAGTGGAAATGATCTACTTTTGTAACAATTATGTGACCGTCTCACCGCTCACATACCTTAGGCGGTGACTAGCACTTGCGCGCTCACTATATAATCGACTTTCATTGCTGACCATACTAAGTATACATTTTTTTTTAGTAGCTACAATTGTCACTCTGCTGGGTAAAGCCCTCCCTACTCTCTTCCCACCTCTCTCTGTCCAGAGCTGCCAAGGACCAATCTTTATTACAGTAGTACTCAACTAATAAGGCTTATCGATGTACCTGCGCAGAAGATGAATTTTCAAAGCGCGGGAAATACTATTGACCATTCAGCACGCTCCACGCTTTTTCCTGTACCTTTATTGGTCGCAGCTGCCGCCATTTTAGCGCGCGCCGCTTGACAGCCGCCATACTTGCGAGTGAGATGGAACTAAAAGCTGCAGTGTATTATGAACCTTATAGTAGTGATCTAAGGTTGATTGTAAGTTTTAAGCAATCTCGTTAATCTTCGGGGCCATACTTTCTTTTCTTCGCGAACGAAGATTCACGACGCGCCTTATTAGTTGAATACTACTGTAAAGGAGTCCAGCTCATCCCGCAATCGCCGTCGGGGCCTGCCGCGATGTCGTTTGCCATTAAGCGGGACCCACTGGGTCGTAAGTTTGGCCCATTGATCGTCTGACATGCGGCAGCCCAATTCCATTTAACTTTGGCAGCTTTCCGAGTGACGTCAGTTATTTTAGTGATGGAACGGATTGTTTTATTCTTAAGTATAAATAAGCAAACATAAAAAAAACGACTCACATTAAATGATACCTCATATGGCCAACCAGTCTATCTTCTGTGTCCATTCTCTGTTTACAAATATCACATTCGTAGTCCCCCATGCACTGCAATAATATAGAAAATATATTAATCAGGGCAACTTTTTCTAGAAAGAAAGAAAGAAAGAAAGAAAAATTTTTTATTTGTGACACGCACAGGAAGTACAATTTAGAAGGAGCATAAAAAAAGTAACAAAACAAACATTACAAAATAAAGAAAAGTAAAAAAATAAACAAAAAATACAAACTAAAAAGACCTGTGCGAGGCCAAAAAGGCTCCCATCTCAGCATAAAGCTGCGATATTTAAAAAATAAATACCGCAACGCTGGTATTCTGACAGGGCCTACTGTGTGTTTCTCTCCTATTATAAGCACGAACTTTATGAGAATATAGCTACAGTAGAATCCGGTTATAATAATAACATCGAATGGAAATGACAAATACGTCATCCTAAGCGGACGTCATACAAAGCATCGTCTTAGAAAATAAACAACTTCGTATTTTTGTTAGGTATTTTAATAAAAAAAATCTTTAATAAAAAAAATAAACATGAGCTGACAAAAAAAAACGTATTAAAAACATAGAATAAAAATTGTAATACATAACATTTTTTTGTTTTAATTTTTTGCATAAGAAATCAATAATTATTGGAAATGCCCATTTGAGGCCCTCAGTGGACGTTAGATAGAGAAAAATACAATGTGCATTAATTTTGCCCTAAAAAAATACAATGTGCATTAATTTTGCCCTAAAAAAATACAATGTGCATTAATTTTGCCCTAAAAAAATACAATGTGCATTAATTTTGCCATAAAAAAATACAATGTGCATTAATTTTGCCATAAAAATATGTATTTACTTTCTTCCAAATGAGCGCCACTACAATCTACAACAATTCGTTTAAAAAAGTAACTTTTTGATTTTGACGCTGACGTCAGCGAAAATCATATTAATTTTGTCATATTTACTTAGTTTTCATTAATCAATCGATTTGAATTGAATCGATTTATAAAAAAATACAATAAACTCAACGGCATTCCCACGGGACTTTACTGGTATTGCTATCAAAAAACCAACTAAAAGAAAACGTACCTACTTGAAAATAAAAACTAATGTTCTCGTAAAAAAAATAAGAAAAATAAATAAATTATCGGTCATTTAAAAAAAAATAATCGATATATATCTATTTAATGTTATTATTTTTTCGTTATAGACAACACTGAATTGAATCTGACACTTCGCTCACAGAGTACTTCATGTGGCAACCCTAAGTGGAGGTATGAAAGGGACTGTCGCCCTTCAGACCTCCCCTGGCTGACTAGTTCCTGAAGACTGCTAGGCTATCGAAGCAGGAACTAGGCTTACGACACAGATTAATACAGATGGGACACTCCGCAAAGTCATTTAAATAAAAAGCGACTCTTGCTACGAAACAATACAGTACAATTCAAGTCACACAACGCTTATTACCTACAAGTTGCCTCTCTTTCTATCGCGTAACTCTTATACCTTCTGACTTGTTAGGGTTGTCTTCTTTTACGACGCGGCGCGTGAGTGAGTATCGAACTAACGTACGAGCCGGCCGGTGCGCGGCAGCCCACACTGAAGTGACCCAGTGAGATGAGCCCGCCGCGCACTTGTAGCTTCATGCCTAAACTGCGGAGTGTCCCATCTGTATTATTCTGTGGTTAGGATCAGAGTTGGCTGCGTGGCTACTGAACTCTAAACCTCTAGCTAGTGAATGACGATTTGTTCGAAGACAGCTGCTTATAAAGCCGGATAGTTGACATGTGTGTGCACTTAGATAATATACATCTAGATCGAGCCACCGTGTGGCCGGTCATGAGACAGCAATATAATACTTTTTCTAGATTATGTGGTATGAGAAATGAAGTTTAACGTAAGAAATCTTCCATATTTTGGACTGGAACCCATGTATACATTCGCACAATGCAAAAACTGTCCAAAAAAGTTAAATTAATCGACGCAAGATAGATTTTGTAACAGTGAAAGCACTTTGTTTGGCTAACATTCAAAAGTTCGCCAAGCAAAAATACGGCACGCCGTAGGAGACAGAAGATACGATGCTTTGTCACAATTTTCCTACTAATTTCGTATTGTAAATGTCTCTCACTTCCACACTTCATACTTTAATCATGGCAACGTCTAGATGTTCAATGTCATTGGTTGTGCACAATATCTACACGTAGTTGTCTGTAGTTGCTATCTTCTAGTTTATGAAGCCGCTCAGCGTAGTGCTTTGGATAATTACACTAGATGGCGCTGTATGTTTGTTACATACCTGATTATGGATAAGTTACACTAGATGGCGCTGTATGTTACATACCTGATTATGTTTCTCCATATGCTTATCATAGCTGCCTTTAAAGCTGAACCCTTTGATGCAGTTCCCACATTTGTAGGCAAAGTTCACATATTTCTGGTCCCGCTCCATTCGCGCACGTTCTTGCATGCATTGTTCCCTAGTTATGTATATTGTCTTTATTTTAGGTATGTCTGAAATTTAATATTTTCATGTGAAAGAACCAATATTAAGTATGTGTCATGGTTTGATTAAATATGATTAAAAATAAAAATTACACGATAAGCTGACTGCCACGTGTTTCGTCTCCATCATAGAGCACGAACTGACAGCGCCGGTAGCGTCTAGAGACGGCAGTACTATTGTTTAACCGATACCGCTGTACCGCGCCTTAGTAAGATGGGCGGCGAAACGAGAAGACACTGCAGGCCGCTCATTCGTCAAAGCTCACGGCGGCGTCCCAGCATTACAGCGCGAGGTACAGCATTCCAAAAACGTGGTACAGCGGTATCGGTCAAACTATAATAAAATCCGTGGTGCTAAAAGTGAGACGAGCGTAGTAATCCTGTCGCGAACGCCATTCAAAGCCGTCAGTTTATTTACGTCATTAGTGCGAGTAAACGGTGAGGAGACGCTTGGTTTGTATTAAAGTGTCAATAGTGCCACCTCCAGCTGCGGCCGCGCAGGCGTCTCCCTACTCTTTCGTCCACATTTATAAGTTTGTTCATACCTCTGCTCCCACGGATATCGAGGGATATGGCATGGAGCCGTGGCACATGTCGCCTCCACGCGGTCACAACTGACCATAGTATACGCGCGGGTTGAACGACATTGGTCAAGTCTGATATTCGTCAACTGGGCAATTCGTCAAATTTGTTATTGGTAAGAGCTGTAGTTCGTCAAATCGTCTTTTTGTGCAATTACGAAATTAGCCAAATACGCTATTGGTCAAGTCCATGTACAGTCGATGAAAACATGCGTTTTGAATTCACATAACTTGCTTGTAGGAACTTATAAAAGGAAAAGCCGCCTGCTGTATATGCGCCTATTTTAATATAAAAATATTTTACTGAGCAATGGCAAAAAAGGGTTTCTCAGGACATGAGGTGTTGTGCAAATGAACGCCACTGTACCACCAACGCAGTCGAGGCTTGGCAGCGGAGATTAGGGATTAAAGTAGAAGAAAAACACAACATTTTCATGTACATCAGTATTTTAAAAAAAGAAGCGAAATATTATTTAAATAAAGTTAAAAGAGAAGATAAGAAGCAGAGGAAAACATCCGACATCATAAAAGATGCCAAAATAGAAAAAATAATAGAAAAACTATTGAGTGGAAAATTAGATGCGTTAAGAGCGTTGACTCGGTACGGCATTTCATACAAACTTTCAAGTCCTTTTTTATCGAAATGAATGAACCGATTTTAATGAAACTTCATACGCATAAGCAGGATACATAGGTCTAAAAAGTTAGTAAAGAACATTTTCGAAAAATAGTGTTGCAGCAAAATTAGACGGATTTTAAATATTCCATAGAAGCAGAGATTTCCATTTATCTTTTTTTAAATAAGACATTTAGAAAATGTTCTTTACTAACTTTTTAGACCTATGTATCCTACTTATGCGTATGAAGTTTCATTAAAATCGGTTCATTCATTTCGATAAAAAAGGACTTGAAAGTTTGTATGAAATGCCGTACCTAGTCAACGCTCTTAAAGTGTTTAAAACAGTTGTGTTGGGTATGAATTCAATGTAAATAAATATGAATTGAATAAATCTATCTATCTATCTAAATAATCTCTATATAAATAAAAAGAGAAGTCCTGACTGACTGACTGACTGATTGACTGACTCATCAACGCACAGCCCAAACCCTTGGACCTAGAACGCTGAAATTTTGCACAGAGGTCCCTTTATAATGTAGACAAGGAATAAGGAAGGGATTCCCGGTAGCAGGTTCCTTTGGGATATTTTCTGACATCCACGCGGGCGAAGCCGCGGGCAAAAGCTACTGAGTTAATAAATAAATAGGTATCATGAGGTACCTACTTTCATTTTTAGAGTTGACTGTACTTAAATTACTTGACCAATAGCGTATTTGGTAAATTTCGTAATTGGACAAAAAGACGATTTGACCAATATCAAATTTGACGAATTGCCGATTTGACGAATAACAGACTTGACCAATGTCGTTCAACCCATACGCGCGATGGATAAGTGTGCGTCGAAAAACTCATCATGTGTGCCGTATCTATTTCTCTTGTTTTTGTACGAGGTGGCAACGCTTGAACTTGAACAAATATAGAGTGAGGGCATATCTATGTCGGCGCCATTACTCTATAACAAGTACTGTTATAGAGGCATGAGGAACAGGATGTAAAGTTCAGTCAGCCTACATAGAAAGGGAGGATCCTCCGACCAGACGGGTGTTGTGTCTGGTGGGCGGCTGCCTAACGGCGACGGTTGTATTTTTTTTTTGTGTAAGGCATCTCTTACATTGTTGACCTTGAGCCTGCCTTAAGCGAACTCAAAGCCTCCAGCCAATTTCTTACATCTACTGCACGCTAAGGACACCCCCTGTGGGGTACAAACCTCGGCTTAGGCTTCGCTAAGGGGACGGACAACAAGATGGGCCAGGCTGGATCATAGTAGGATAATTATTATTGTCAGAGGAATTTAAAGCTACTGTGGCTCAGCTACGTCAACGGTTGGCACTTCTTCAAACAGCAAGGGTCAGGGGGAACAATTACGTTGGAGTCGTCGCGAGGGGCCTCGGCGGCGAGGTCAGAATGTAGTTTTCTTGTGTTTGCAAACTGTACTGGTGGCCCTACTTTACTGACATGACGGTTGATTTAGGTTGTATTATGCGAGTACCGCAGTAAACTCTGCTTGCGCGATTCAGGATTTTGCCCGACGTCAGATTAATTAATACAGATGGGACACTCCACAGTTTAGGTATGAAGCTACAAGTACGCGGCGGGCTCATCTCACTGGGTCAATTCAGTGTGGGCTGCCGCGCACCGGCCGGCTCGCACGTTAGGTCGATACTCACTCACGCGCCGCGTCGTAAAAGAAGGCAACACTAACGAGTCGGAAGGTACAAGAGTTACGCGATAGAAAGAGAGGCACCTTGTAGGTGAATATAACTGTAAGTAATAAGCGTTGTGCGACCTGAATTGTACTTTATTGTGTCGTAGCAAGAGTCGCTTTTTATTTAAATGATTTTGCGGAGTGTCCCATCTGTATTAATCTGTGCCGACGTCAGTGTGGTGAGTAGTTCGCATATGGTGATGTAGATGCCGCCACACTCACATAATATTCCAAGTAATTTCAATAACCTACCTCTCTTTATCTGTGTCAAGGTTTCTCGTTTGATTTTACTTTTCTTCTTATTTTTGTTCTGTTTGAGCGTCGCACTAAGACTCATCAGGTCCAGGCTATCTATGTCCTCTAGTTGCAATTCTTCTTTCAGTAATGCTTTGAGAGGGAACGCATCTTCTTCATCTTTTACGTATGACTCGGGGAACTCTGAAAAATATAATAAGTACATCAAACAAAGTGTATGTAGCAGACTCTGTCCAGAGTCTGATAAAGACACTTTTAAAAGAAATAAGATTCGACTAAGGGCGAAGTTTACCGACTTTTAATTAAAACGGCTGTTTGGTTATTCACGCACTTTTAAAACGGCTGTTTAGTTATTCACGGACTTTTAAAACGGCTATTTTGTTACTCATGGACTTTTAAAACGGCTGTTTAGTTAATCAGTTCTTTCCTTTGACAAAAACCAACCGTTTAAATACCTGGTGGAACACAGGCCTATAAGCATGATGACATCACTGGAGCCGCCATTACTGTATGCCCCTTTTTGACTACGAAAATTAAATTGAGTTTTATAAATTAAAACTTACTTTTGTTAATGTTAGTATTTTGATTAAATATTAACCTAATCAAGTTGGGAAAAGGCTAGGCAGATTGATTGATCTTGTAATGTGGTGATGCAGAGACAAAACAGTTAGGTATCAGTTTTGTGCAACCTTCCAAGTTTTTTGACACCTGTTTTCATAACTTCTGGGAGTATATTGATATCTAACTTTGCAAGTAAAATTGTTTCCAAATTCCATCTATACAGGGTTATTTGTAAAACACCAGTAACCTCTTAAGGGGTCATTATACTCATCATTATGAACAACTTTTACTATGGGACCGAACCTGAAATCGCGAAAAAAAATCATCTGCTCCCTACATTTTGACGAGTTTGATGTAGATAAATGTACTGAACAGCTGATTTTTTTTTTCGCGATTTCAGGTTTGGTCCCATAGTAAAAGTTGTTCATAATGATGAGTATACTCAATACTCAATATTTTATTGCATTCCATAATGTGTACATAGTACCCGTAGTTCCGTAGTGTGTGTTGTGTGTGTGTGTGTAGTAGTTGTGTAGTAGTAGTAGTAGTAATGTGTATAATGACCCCTTAAGAGGTTAAAAAAGAGAGAAAAAGAGAAGTCCTGACTGATTGATTGATTCGTCAACGGCCAGCCCAAACCTTTGAACCTAGAAAGCTGAAATTTTGCACAGAGGTTCCCTTTATAATGTAGACAAGGAACAAGGAAGGATTTCCCAGTAGTGCGTTCCCGTAGAATATTTTCCGACATCCACAAAAGCTAGTAATAAAGTCAATTTACCATCGCCACCATTAATAAACTCTCCTTCAAGATGGTCCATATACTCCTCCTCTTTCATCTCAGTCTTGACCTGGACATCCTTACTCCTGCTCCTCGAGCATATGACAGAAAAGGTCTCCTCAGAACTATGGCCGTCTCGCTCTGATAACTCTATCACATCAAATGGCACTTGTGTTAAATTGACTAGCGGTTGGGTTTGAGTGTGCATTGATTTTAGCGTCTCATCCATTACCTGGAAAAGTGATAAAATAAGATGCTTTAAATCATTAGTCGAAATGGTATCATAACTTCAGGAGCACGTGGCTAAGTAATAACAGCAGCACGGGTCGATCAATCAAGTTAAGCTACACTTGCTGGGGTTGGTCCGTGGATGACTGACTATCTTTACATACCGAGACTCCTCCATGCCTCGGAAAGCATGTTAATCCGTTGGTCCCGGCTGTCATTTGTGGATCTTTGACAGTCGTTACGGGTTGTCAGAAGCCTGAAAGTCTGACAATCAGTCTTACCAAGGCGTATTAGTACTGGATTGTGGAGGTCAGATAGCCAGTCGCTCCATATAAAATACTGGTATTTAACTGCATCCGGTTAGACTAGAAGCTGACCCTAGCATAGTTGGGAAAAGGCTAGGCAAATTGATTGATTTTTAATATTGTGATGGGGTTTGCAGCATTGATATGGCCAAACTGACCATATAGAATTGTAAAAATATTTCTTTTTAAACTACATAGTGAATGTGTACATGAAATACTATTGAAATTGTTTTAACTACAATCAAATTAAATAGTTTTTTCTCTAAAAAAAATTATAATTTTGAAGAAACAGCGATTTTTTTTTGTATCAAGCAAAATTGTGTTAATCATGTTTTGGCCCTCATAATGTAAAGAAAATCTTCAATTTTAAAATCATGAAAAAGAATAAGGCAAAGAGAAATGCCCATTTGAGGCCCACAGCGGACAGGAGACTAGAGAAAAAATACTTTGTGCATTAATTTTGCTATAAAAAAAGATGTATTTACTTTTATCCAAATGAGCGCCACTACAATCTACAACAATTCGTTAAAAAAAGTAACTCTATTGAAAAAACAAGAAGTTTCGTGATTTTGACGCTGGTAAAATATTGCCAGCATCAAAATCATAAAGTATTATCATAAATCAATCGATTTGAATTGATTTATAAACAAATACAATAACCTCAACGGCATACCCACGGAACTATTCTGGTATTGTAATCAAAAACCAACTAAAAGAAAACATCTATGAAAATAAAAACTAATGTCTACTCGTAAAAAAAAAAAATATGGAAAATAAATTGATTATCGGTTATTTAAAAAAAGTAATCGATATATTTTTTTTTCGTGATAGTGACAACACTGGATTGAATCTGACACTTCGATTGTTGATAAAAAAAGTACTGTGGAATGTTGCTTGTGTTTTGATTTTTCTTCGATTTCTTTTACTGCGACCTGGATTTGTTTTAAGGACTTGATTCGGATTTTTACCAACGACTTTGGCTTTGTTTTACGGATTTTGTTCTCACCTTCAACAACAACTTTAGCTCTGGGATCAAGGATCACTGCTGCATTCGATTTTGGATACCGATTAGTAACGTTTTATACAATGACT
Organism: Cosmia trapezina; assembly: GCA_905163495.3. NCBI lineage: Eukaryota > Metazoa > Arthropoda > Insecta > Lepidoptera > Noctuidae > Cosmia > Cosmia trapezina. The sequence goes on from LR991044.1 coordinate 16,402,102, forward strand.
GAAGAACATTGTGTGAATTGTACTTTTAACCTGACCGAGATTCAAAATCATACCTTGGAATCCGAAGAAATAAGCGTGATGCAGCAGTGGGTTGCACCACAGGTAAATAAAAAAATAAATAACAAACCACAAAATGAATTTTTTATAGCCTACATCATCATCCAATTATTTACCGATAATAATATTGTTTTAGGTGTCAAGAGATGATTTGGTTTGCCACAACTGCTGGTTGGTAGTAACTGCTGGCCTTGCTCGTCAACAAGAGCTGGAAGGATCTGTATGTCAAAACAGCTGCATTAATTGTGGATGGTCTGTTAGACGGATAAGAAGTCACTTATTAAGAACAGATACAGATAGAGAAAGTCTCATTAGAAATGTAATTACGGAATGGATTACCTCGAGAAGCAAGTTTAATATTATTTCCATGTGGTACCTATCAAATAAAGCAAGCTTGATCATACTATAGAGAATGTAATAGAGGTAACGGTATGTATAATAGGTATTGAAATATATAGAGAAGAAAATACAAACCTACCAAGCGAATTAACAAATGAAAACTGCTGGTTTTGCATGCCAGAATACAAAGCAGCTATAAGATATATTTTGTGTACCTACATAAGTACATTAAAATAAATAATTATTATTCTGGCAGAGCGGCAATTGATGGATACTATTGCAATTGCATAATAGGAAAATGCATGGTAGGCAATTAGGTTGTTGTGCACACACCATGACTGTGCTTTGGTATATGTATAGGTTGGGCAAAATATGAATCAAATATATGGCCTGCGGTGACATTTTTAGATGATTTGCTAATTGTATATGACAATGAAGAGAATATAGATATTTAAAATAACAAATGTGTTTTTTTTGTACCTTAATAACTACAATTGAATAAAAATATTTATTGGGAACACCCCTCCTATCATAATCAATAATCAAGCATTGAGAAAAGAAAAGTTCTTGAATTATCTCACAGTCCCAAACTTTTTCATATAGAAAATTAACCTCAAAACGTTATATTTTTTTTTTAATATTTCTAAAATAGTGGCCGCAATTTGAATATATTTTTTAGATATCCAATACTATTAAGATTTTAAAACACTCCATGTTTATAGTAATATTTGCTGTCCGTCTTGGGCCTAGGACACTAAGGAGAGTTGGCAATCCCCTTTGTTAGTTTTTGAGGACAAAAATTGATTTTGCGTGCATCCGAAATGCGTCAAAATATCTTATTTGGGACCAATTTCGCCTTAAAGAATTCCATCATCATCATCATCATTTCAGCCAACAGACGTCCACTACTGGACATGGACTCCCCCAAGCACCGCCACAAAGTATTTAAAAATGTGAACCTTGGCCATCTATAGATGTGGGATGTTCAATTCTTACTTTAGATAAAATACCCTTAGGAGGTTGTATGGGTAAATAAGGAAAATAGAGTGAGTCGTCTTTAGCACTCACTCTCTTGAGTCGTCTTTTGCACTCACTCTCTTGAGTCGTCTTTTGCACTCACTCTCTTGAGTCGTCTTTAGCACTCACTCTCTTGAGTCGTCTTTTGCACTCACTCTCTTGAGTCGTCTTTTGCACTCACTCTCTTGAGTCGTCTTTAGCACTCACTCTCTTCAGTCGTCTTTTGCACTCACTCTCTTGAGTCGTCTTTTGCACTCACTCTCTTGAGTCGTCTTTAGCACTCACTCTCTTGAGTCGTCTTTAGCACTCACTCTCTTGAGTCGTCTTTTGCACTCACTCTCTTGAGCCGTCTTTTGCACTCACTCTCTTGAGGTAATGTCAGTCAATGCTTGATTTCTCTCTGAATGAGAAGAACCCTTTTTTTTTGCCCTTCTTCTTCTTCCGATATCATAATAATAATAATAATAGCTGGCAACACTAACGTCAACAAGTCACAAAATTTGTTTTCATAATTTTCTTAGTTTTATTTATTTTAGACGCAGTTTTTCATTTCATCAGAAACCCCAAAGTAAATATAAGAGTCTATAAATCAAATTACAACATAAAAATACAGAAATCAACCTATTAAAACCTATGTAATAAAAAAAATGCCGAATCGTAGGTGACATCTGTCATGTCACCTCTTATAAAACCAATGAAACCATTGAATAAAACGGAAAGAACAAAAATGAAAATAAAGTGATGTTGACAAGATCAGCTGCACGAGCACGCCCACCACCTCCGGACTCGTCGCTCAGCTCCGCCTCGCCACCGCCGGTATCCAGCCCCACCGTGAGCGCTGTGACAACACCGGCCGCGGTAGTTGCGTCGAGCTCCAGCGACGAGTATTTTTCCCCGCCGACGTCGCCAATACCTGTACGTCGGCAGGGGAGAGGCCGGCCACCGAAGAGCTTGGGACTTGGGGGCCAACCGGCCCCGAGCCGGGTCCCCGCTGCCGGTGGTTGTGTGCAGCGCATGAGATGGACTCAGTCTATGAACGAGAACGTCATGCGCGCATATTACGGGTCTACAGAGGGGGGAACTAACCTCACTGCGTACCGTGTTAGGATGCTGTCTCTGTTTCAGGAACTGGAACCAACCGTTAACGTCTCGGCCCAACGACTGTCGGATCAGGTGCGCGTCATCCAACGCAATCATAGGTTGGACGATGCCGCGCTTGATAGGCTGCGCTCAGAGATACTGAGCGACCGTATCGTCTCAACTCAGGCACAAACCGCGGTACAAGATTCAATTATTGATGCGCTCCCGCCGCGGTCCAATCATGTTGTCGAAGAGGAGGATGATAGGGTCGCCACAGTAAGTAGCCAGTCCAACGATCGATTGAGGAGCGCACTGGAGGATGCGTTTCGCGAGTATAGGTCCACTCCAACCGAACTTAGACCCCGACTACCACGCCTTCCCATGCACAAAAAAAATAGGGCGCTGGTGTGTGCCTTGGACTCGCATCTTAAGGATTTTTTCGAGAGTAGCGAGGATCTCGTAGATACACACTCGATCCTGTATTGCGCGGCTGTTGCGGCATGTCGTTTAGCTAACGTCAAGTTTCCAAACTGTGACGGAGCTAATCGATCAAAACCAGCCGTACCAGCCTGGCAGTGCAGGATCGAGCGTCGTATCGATGGGGCCAGGGTACTCATCGGCAAACTATACTGCTTCAGGGAGGGCAATACACGACCAAGAGTGATGCGCTTTGTGAGGAGGGCATTCTCGGGGACTGGAATCAGTCCTCCAGAATACATGTCCCGTGTCACAGAGCGCATCGACTTCCTGAAGCAGAAAGTTTGTGCATGGGCGAGCCGTATTCGGCGGTATAAGCGGCGAGTTGATCGGTACACGCAGAATCGCATGTTCCAGAGCGACGAGAGGTGGGTATATAGAGCTTGGGAGCGACCTGAACAAAATGTGACGGACGTGTGCCGCCCGGATGATGCTGCCACGAGTGCATTCTGGCGCAGCATATGGTCGGTGCCCGTCTGTCACGCTGAGGCTGGCTGGATGCAGGATGTCGAGCGAGTGTGTGAAACTATACCAGAAATGGAAACAGTCTTAATTACGCCATTAGACGTTGCCAGAGCGGTCCGACCGTTCCCGAATTGGAAATCGCCGGGACCGGACGGACTGCACAACTTTTGGTTGAAATGGCTAATCAGTTCACACACTTGCCTGGCATCTCAGTTTCAGTCATCCTTAGAGTCCGGGTCGCTACCGCAGTTTCTAACAACAGGCGTTACCCACCTGCTCCATAAGTCAGGTAGTCCCGTGGAACCCAAAAATTACAGACCGATCACATGTTTATCGACGGTCTATAAACTTCTTACATCCATTTTGAGAGCGAAAATTAATACGCACATTGCGAGTAACTCAATTATCTCTGCCTCTCAAAATGGATGTAGGACCGGGTCCCGCGGTACTAAGGAGCTACTTCTCATCGACATGGCCATTAGCCAACAGGTTCGTCGATCCCGCAAGGATCTGTCGACATGCTGGATAGATTATAAGAAGGCCTACGACTCGGTGCCACATACATGGCTCTTAAAGGTGTTGGAGTTGTACAAGATTGATGCAACTCTACGCACCTTCCTTGAGTCGTGTATGGGGCAATGGAGGACGGTCCTTCGCTATCCAGGGTGTCAACAGATTCGGGGGAGTGATGAACCTGTATGGATTAAACGGGGAATATTTCAGGGCGACAGTTTGAGTCCACTCTGGTTCTGCTTAGCCCTGAATCCGCTAAGCACACTGCTGGAGGATTCAGGTCTAGGCTATCGGCTGAGGAGAGGTGGACAGGTCATATCTCACCTCCTCTACATGGATGATTTGAAACTCTTTGCCCCCAACGAATTGCGACTGATGGAGCTACTGAAGGTAACTGAAACTTTCAGTGGCGCCATCAGGATGGAATTTGGTGTGGACAAATGTGCAGTCATGCATGTAAAGCGAGGGGAGATTATGGAATCCGAGGGAATTCAACTCACGGATTCCATATACCTTAGATCCCTCTCCTCATCCGAAACCTACAAATATTTGGGTATGTCGGAAGCGTTAGGTATCAACGTTGCTGACGTGAAGCAATCGTTGAAGGAGCGCTTCTTTGGCCGCCTGAAGAAGGTATTAATCAGTCTTCTTTCGGGCGGGAACAAGGTGCGCGCCTTCAACGGTTGGGTCATGCCGGTCTTGATGTACTCTTTCGGCATACTCAAATGGACTCAGACTGAACTTGATGCCCTGGATAGGAGGGTCCGTACACTGCTGACCGCAAACCGGATGCATCACCCACGATCATCGGTGATGAGACTGTACATCCCGCGGAAGTGCGGGGGTCGAGGCTTTTTAAATGCGAAGACCCTCCACAACCGCGAGGTGTGCAGCCTCAGAGAATATTTTTTAAAAGCCGATGTGGGTATGCACCGTGATGTGGTCGCAGTGGACAAGGGACTCACCCCGCTCTCCATGGCTAAAGAGAACTGGCGCAAACCTGTACTACTTACTACCGATGACCGCAGGAAGGTATGGCAAAGCAAGGAGCTTCACGGACGCTTCTATCGGGCTCTTCATGAGCCCGGTGTAGATTTCTAAGCGTCCGTATCCTGGCTACGTTTCAGTGACCTTTTCGGGGAAACTGAAGGTTTCGTTTGTGCAATTATGGACGAAGTTATCTTGACGAATAACTACCGGAGATATATTATGAAGGACGGGACGGTTGACGTATGTCGGGCATGCCACCGTCCGGGTGAGTCCATCAGACATATTATATCGGGTTGTTCTCGTCTGGCTAACGGCGAGTACTTGCACAGACATAACCAAGTGGCCAGGATTATTTATTTATTTATTTATTTATTTATTTATTTATTTTAAAGAAGGCTTACAGACTAACAAACCAATAAAGAATAATATAATATTTAAAAAATAGCTAATAACAAGCCTCCACATATAGCCATGGAAAAAGTCGATAAAAAGAAAATACATATAAGTTATTATAATTATATAAGATAATAATAGATAAGTAAAGTTAATTATCATTGAAAAAAGACTGTGCCAACAGCCGTCTTAAGGTCGCCACACTGGTGCAGAACAAGTCGACATTAAGGTCCCTAGGAAGTCTATTGAAACTAAGAGCACTTCTAATTGAAAAAACATTTCGCCTATAATTAGTCAACGCGAAAGGTACATTTAACATTGGCCGTTGACGTAATCCCATCAGATTCGTACGTAATGACAAATTAGCCACGAGTTCCGGACAGTCAATGTGGCCATTCGCGATACCCAAAAGTAGACTCATGTCCCCGATATAGCGTCTCATCTCCAGAGGAAGGAAGTGGTACCGTTTGCAGCGGTGTTCATAGTCAACTGAGTATTGCTGAGCCCTGTAATCCAGATAGCGTAGAAATTTTCTTTGGACGCCCTCAATACGGGACTTATAAGTCGCATACTGCGGGTTCCAAACCTGAGACGCGTATTCTAAATGGCTGCGCACGAAAGAACAATACAAAATCTTAACCGGTTTAAGAGATCGGAAACAGGCTGTAGTGCGTAGTATAAATCCTAGAGCTTTGGATGCCTTTGCAACTATGCTATTTACATGTTGATCAAATAGAAGCTTGCTGTCTATGATTACTCCTAAATCTCTAATGCTATTTAACCTGCTAATGAGCTGATTGTTTATGGTGTAACTAAAATTGATCAAAGAATTACAACGTGAGAATGTTAGGAGGTAGCATTTAGAGACATTTAATTGGAGTTTGTTACGGATGCAATATGTTTCAAACCTATGCAGGTCGTCTTGCAACTGACATGCATCAGACATGTCACGCACAACTTTATGAATCTTCATATCATCCGCATACAGTAAAATATATGAATGACGAAAACATTGTTTGATATCCGCAATGAACAGTATAAATAACAGAGGACCCAAAATGGAGCCTTGAGGTACGCCTGAAGGGACAGAACTCCAACCAGAGGTGTAGCCCTGAAGCACGACTGCCTGTGTTCTGTTCTCTATATAGGAGGAGAACCACCGGTACAGGTCACCATGTATTCCGGCGAGAAACAGCTTCTTCAGCAGCATGCAATGATCAATTCGGTCGAAACATTTACTATAATCGGTATAAATTACGTCAACTTGTCGCTGTGCCATGCCATTTGTGATAAACTCTTGTGACAGAAGTAAGTTAGACGTGGTCGAGCGGTTCCTAACAAAACCGTGCTGTTCCTCACCAAGAATTGACTTGAAAGCCGCGTAGACATCGGTATAAACGATACGTTCAAGAATTTTAGAAAAAAGGCAAATTTTTGATATGGGGCGATAATTTTCAATATTAGCCTTGTCGCCCTTTTTAAAGACGGGAGTAACGAAAGCAGACTTCCAAATCTTCGGAACTTTACCCTCGGAAAGAGAGCGCTTGAATAGGATAGAAATGGGTTCCACAAGACTATCAGCACAAGCAACTATAAACGTAGGAGGTATTAAGTCTGGTCCACCTGATTTACTCAGGTCTAAAGATTTCAGCAGTTTCAATATACGTGAGTCGTTTATGTCAACTGTGCTGACAGACATTGCAGTATTACTACATTGTTCACTAGAAGCACGATCATCATCAGCCGTAGATTCAGGTTCTGAAAAGGTGGACTGGAAATAGGTAGCAAAGAGATTGCTAATATCCTGTCCTGTATTCACAGAGGTCTCACGGTAGAACATCTCATTAGGAAACGAACCAGCCCTCCGCTTACTCTTTACGAACGTCCAGAAAGATTTAGGATTTTTTACAATAGAAGCCTCAATGTTTGTCATATAATTATCATAACAAGTTTTTTCCAGTTCAAAAACTCTGGTACGCAGTAATGAAAATGAGTGATAATCAGATAAGTTACTGTATCGTTTATATTTCTTATGATACTTATGTTTTTCTCTAATAATTTTAATTAGTGCCGGGGTATACCAAGGAGGATAAGAGGACTGTTTTACCGATTTTAAAGGAATGTGTCTATCCCTCAGCTCATACAGTTTACTATAAAAAATTGTGACGGCATCATCCAAGCTCGTTGACTGTAACAACTGAGGCCAGTTAATTAAATCCAGTTCAGATTTAATAGCATCATAATTGCCCTTCGAGAAGATATAATGTTGCTTAGGTTTGTCGACAAGTTTTTGAATTTCAATAAATTTTGTCTCAATAATTAAAGGCTTATGGTGTAAATCAATAGGCAAAGCAAGTGGGTCCGTACATCCCGATACAGTCACAGTATCATTACAGAATACAAGATCAAGCAATCTACAGTTCATGTTCCGCTCACCATTATACTGTGACATGTTGAACGTTTGTATTGTATCGAAGAAATGAATCACATGCTGAGAAGAAATATTTTGCGGGATTAACTCACCATTGGCAACTATGTCCCCATTACACCACTCGACGTCGTTACCGAAATTAAAATCACCCACCAGCAAAAACTTGTCAAGTGGATGAGTCAGAATTAAGTTGTTGAGACTATCTGTGAAATTACGCAACTGAATACTATAAGAATTACCTAGATTTTCTTTGCATAGGTAAAGTGCACATATATGCAAATTGTAACTAACCTGTGGTTTTGACCTTTTAAGGATTAAAGATAGCCAAATATCCTCCGCAGAGCTACGCCAATCCAACCTCTCAACTATTGTAAGATCATGTTTCACCGCTATCAATACACCACCACCACGCAACTGGCCGGTTCGGGAGTAGTCACGATCGCGTCTCCAAACGAGGTAACGTCCATCAAATAATTCACTGTTATTAAAACTATCATCTAGCCACGTCTCCGTAAATATAATGATATCGTAGGAACTGAGACATACTCCGCGAAACACAATATTCGTTTTCGTACGCAGACCACGCACGTTCTGGTAGTAGATTTTAAGCGTAGCCATAAGTACATTTAACTACAATCAAATAACTTATGAATAGATACAAAATTGTCAATATTACTGATATAATAAAGTGCCGGTCATTGTCTGGGCCTTTATAATGCTTAATGCGGGTAGGAGTCCAAAAAAATAATAGACACAGCAATACACAGCGAGCAGTAGAAATAACATTATAAAAACGGTTCCTACAAAAAGAAACAAAAGACGACGACCAGTACAGAGATAAGAGTACCTCGGAGTGAATTGTCATAACTGGGGACGGTCCATAAAGGAAAATGTACCTTAATACACGACAGAAATGGTTTAAAATAGCGTAACAAAAAGTGACAGTGCAAAAATAATTTTCAATAGACTTACCTGGGCACACCGTGTAACGACACAAAACTAATAGGAAAACGCAACTAGCACATTTATGAATAAGATTCTCAAACAACTTTGTTTCGCACCTAAAAAACACAGACTTATATAAACATAGTATTCTAATAGCGGTTGTAATATGACATCGCGAGTAATTTAAACAATTTTCTGCAGATCTTTCTCCGATTTGACAACCAGCGATGGCGATGTATCGTTTTTTTTTACGTGTATCTTCGCATGTTTGACCCAAACGTACTTGAAGTCCATTTCTGCTGAGGTTTTCTTAGTTTTAGACAACAACATTTTGTTTCTTATAGTAAGGTGATCATTTATGAAGATTTTATGGTTGCCACTCAATCCAATTTTATTTGGCGTCAGCGGTGAGGTCTTTAGTTCATGCCTGGCGGCTGCTATGAAATCCTCTTTTGCGTAACGTTGACAGAAACAGACAATGATAGGTTTTATACGGTCTTTCTCGCTAGTAGGTACTCGTGTAATGAAGTTAATTTGATTTTTAGTGACAGGGTAATTGACTTTAGCGCTAATTTTGGCTATTATTTCAAACAAGTTCTCGTTACCTGTCTGAGGCACACCCTTAACTTCAATATTATTCATACGCGACCATTGATCTTTATTATTATTGTCTTCTTCTAACTTATCCAAACGGGCTTGCAGTTGTTCGACTTGGTCCTGGACTTTCTCAACTTTCACAATACGTAACTCCATATCATTCAGTTTTCCAGAGACTTCTTTCATTACCTCGCTATACTGGTTGGACAAGGTTGTTTTGAATTCGGCAAATTCATTCCTCAATGCAACGATTTCTTCTTTCATATTCTCCAGGGTGGCAAATTTCAAAGACAACGCTCGAATTTCCTGCAGGACAACCGACTCAGCCTCCATCACTGGGGTGGGTGACACTGGCAAGACAGGTTGCAGGGTATTGCCTGCAATTCTGCATTTACTGCAACGCCACATGAGCTTACGATCTCCTAGCTTTCGGTAGCCGGATTCAGTGACGCCCCCACAGTGGAAATGCATCATGAGGTTACATGATTTGCAGTGTGCACCATCGGACAACGCGTCACTGCAGACACCGCACTTGTTTGAATCCATATTAATGGTATGGTAATTTCCAAATAACAAGCGGAACAATACAAAACTTTTCTTTTTAAAATCGACGGTAATTGTAACCAAACACAGCCGTATGTAACCGAGGTCAACGACCGACTGTGACCACCATTCACCATTCACCAGCAACTTGCTTTGAAATATAAGCTTGTGGACTCTGAGGTACCGTATTACAAGTATGTGCCCGACCCAGTTCTCGAAAATGACCATGTCACGTTGTACTGGGATCGATCTATCATTACTGACAGGACTATTGTAGCCAATAAGCCTGATATAGTGGTGATAGATCGATTAGCGCGCCGCGCAATGATTGTTGATGTTACCATTCCACATGACGGGAACCTCGTGAAAGCTGAGAAAGAGAAACAAATAAAATATCTCGACTTAGCTCACGAGGTTGTTGACATGTGGAATGTGGACTCGGCTGTCATTGTGCCGATAGTAGTAACGGCCAACGGCCTGATAGCCGATAGCCTCGACCAACATCTTTCGAGGCTCTCGTTAGGCGGTTGGATCAAGGGCCAGATTCAGAAGGCAGTACTCCTCGATACGGCTCGTATTGTGAGGAGGTTCCTATCTCTGCAGCCCTAACCACCGGTAGCTTGGACCCTGCTCCCGACACCGGCGGACCACTATTTTTTATATTTTTAAATGTTTTTTATTTATTTTTTAAGAAATATTTAAAAATGTATTTTATATGGAAAAAATATAAATAAACGAAATAATAATAATATAATAACTCAGGACTATATGTCCCGTGTCACAGAGCGCATCGACTTCCTGAGGCAGAAAGTGTATGCATGGGCAAACCGTATTCGTAGGTATAAGCGGCGAGTGGACCGATACACTCAGAATCGCACCTTCCAGAGCGATGAAAGGTGGGTTTATAGGGGTTGGGAGCGACCGGACCAAGGTGTGACTGACACGCGCCTGCCGGATGATGATGCCATGTGTTCTTTCTGGCGCAGTATCTGGTCGATGCCTGTCAGTCACACCGAGGGTGATTGGGCTCGGGAAGTCAGGCGAGCCTGCGATCCAATACCAGAAATGGGAGCTATTACCATCTGTCCCCAAGATGTAGCTCGTGCAGTCCGTCCGTTGCCAAATTGGAAGTCTCCAGGCCCGGATGGACTGCATAACTTCTGGATCAAATGGTTTCTCGGGTCGCACGCTCGCTTGGCGGCTCAGTACCAGTCAGCCTTACAGTCAGGGCCGCTACCCCAGTTCCTAACGACAGGAATAACCCACCTGCTCCATAAATCAGGTAGTACTACGGAGCCCAAAAATTATAGACCGATCACTTGTCTACCGACGGTCTATAAGGTTCTTACATCCATTTTGAGAGCTAAAATTAACGAACATATAGACACCAACTCCATCATGTCTGCCTCTCAAAATGGATCTAGGAACGGGTCCCGTGGTACTAAGGAGCTACTCCTCATTGATATGGCCATTAGCCAACAGGTTCGTCGTTCCCGTAGGGATCTGTCGACATGTTGGATAGACTATAAGAAGGCCTATGACTCGGTGCCACATACATGGCTCATGAGGGTGCTGGAGTTGTATAAAGTAGATGCAACTCTGCGCACCTTCCTGATGTCGTGTATGGGGCAATGGAGGACGGTCCTTCGCTATCCAGGATGTCGAAATATCCAGAGGAATAGCGAACCGATAAGGATTGAGCGAGGCATATTTCAGGGCGATAGTTTGAGTCCACTTTGGTTCTGCTTAGCCTTGAATCCTCTAAGCACACTGCTGGAGAATTCAGGTCTAGGCTATCGGCTGAGGAGAGGTGGTCAGGTTATATCCCACCTCCTCTACATGGATGACCTAAAACTCTTTGCCCCCAGCAATTTGCAACTGATGGAGCTATTGAAAGTAACTGAAACTTTCAGTAGCGCCATCAGGATGGAATTTGGTGTGGACAAATGTGCGGTCATGCATGTAAAGCGAGGGGAGATTGTGGAATCCGTGGGAACCCAACTCCCGGATTCCATAAACCTTAGAATCCTCTCCGCAGCCGAAACCTATAAGTATTTGGGTATGTCGGAAGCGTTAGGCATCAATGTTGCTGACATGAAGCAATCGTTGAAGGAGCGCTTCTTTGGCCGCCTGAAAAAAGTATTTAATAGTCTTCTATCAGGCGGAAACAAGGTGCGCGCCTTCAACGGTTGGGTCATGCCGGTTTTGATGTACTCTTTCGGCATACTCAAATGGACTCAGACTGAACTCGATGCCCTGGATCGGAGGGTCCGTACGCTGTTGACTGCATATCGAATGCATCACCCACGGTCATCGGTAATGAGACTGTATATCCCGCGAAAGTGTGGAGGCCGAGGCTTTTTAAACGCTAAGACCCTCCACAATCGCGAGATATGCAGTCTCAGGGAATATTTCCTAGAAACCGACGTGGGGATGCATCGAGATGTGGTCGCGGTGGACAAGGGCCTCACCCCGCTCTCCTTGGCTAAAGAGAACTGGCGCAAGCCTGTAGTGCTTGATGCTAACGACCGCATGGAAGTATGGCAGAGTAAGGAGCTCCACGGACGCTTTTTCCGGGCCCTACATGGACCCGATGTAAATTTGCTAGCGTCCGTAGCCTGGCTGCGTTCCGGTGACCTCTTTGGGGAAACCGAAGGTTTTGTCTGTGCAATTATGGACGAAGTTATCATGACGAACAATTACCGGAGATTTATTGTGAAAGACGGAACGGTTGACATCTGTCGGGCATGCCACCGACCGGGAGAATCAATTCGACACATTATCTCCGGGTGTTCTCGTCTAGCTAACGAAGAGTACTTGCATAGACACAACCTTGTAGCCAGGATAATCCATCAGCAACTTGCTCTGAAATACAGCCTTGTGGAATCGGAAGTGCCGTACTATAGGTATGTGCCCGACCCAGTTCTCGAAAATGGACATATCACATTGTACTGGGACCGATCCATCATCACTGACAGGACTATTGTTGCCAATAAGCCTGATATAGTGGTGGTGGATCGAACAGAGCGGCGCGCAATGATTGTTGACATAACAGTCCCGCATGACGGGAACCTCGTGAAAGCCGAGAAAGATAAACAAATCAAGTATATTGACTTGGCTCGCGAGGTTGTCGACATGTGGGATGTGGACTCAGCAGTCATTGTGCCGATAGTCGTATCAGCCAATGGCTTAATTGCCAAGAGCCTCGACCAACACCTAAGGAGGCTCTCGTTGGGCAGCTGGATCAAGGGCTTGATTCAGAAAGCGGTGCTTCTGGACACGGCCCGCATTGTTAGGAGGTTCCTCTCTCTGGAGCCCTGACCGCCGGTAGCTTGGACCCTGTTCCCGATACCGGTGGGGTACTATTTTTATATTTTTAAATGTTTTTATTATTCTTTTTATACTAATATTTAAAAATGTAACAAATATGTGAAAAGTAAAATAAAAGAAATAATAATAAAAAAATAATAAAGAGCAAAAATTGCACACCATATTTATAATAACTCGATTATGTCTGTGTCTCAGAATGGATGTAGGAATGGGTCCCGCGGTACTAAGGAGCTGCTCCTTATAGATATGACCATAAGCCAACAGGTTCGTAGATCCCGAAGGGATCTGTCGACATGTTGGATAGATTACAAGAAGGCCTATGACTCGGTGCCACATACATGGCTCATTAGGGTGCTGGAGTTGTACAAAATAGACGCAACTCTACGCACCTTCCTGATGTCGTGTATGGGGCAGTGGAAGACGGTCCTTCTCTGTCCAGGATGTCGATGGATCCCAGGGATCGATGAACCAATCAGGATTGAGCGGGGAATATTTCAGGGCGATAGTTTGAGTCCGCTTTGGTTTTGCTTAGCCCTGAATCCTCTTAGCACACTGCTGGAGGATTCAGGTCTAGGCTATCGGTTGAGAAGAGGTGGTCAGGTAATATCTCACCTCCTTCACATGGATGACTTGAAACTTTTTGCCCCCAACAATTTGCGACTGATGGAGTTACTGAAGGTAACAGAAAACTTCAGTAGCGCCATCAGGATGGAATTTGGTGTGGACAAATGTGCAGTCATGCATGTAAAGCGAGGGGAGATTATGGAATCCGTGGGAACCCAACTCTCGGATTCCATACACCTTAGATCCCTCTCCTCAACCGAAACCTACAAGTACTTGGGTATGTCGGAAGCGTTGGGCATCAATGTTGCTGACATGAAGCAATCGTTGAAGGAGCGCTTCTTTGGCCGCCTGAAGAAAGTATTTAATAGTCTTCTGTCAGGTGGAAACAAGGTGCGTGCCTTCAACGGTTGGGTCATGCCGGTTTTGATCTACTCTTTCGGCGTACTCAAATGGACTCAGACCGAACTCGACGCCCTGGATAGGAGGGTCCGTACGCTGCTGACTGCGTATCGAATGCATCACCCACGGTCATCGGTAATGAGACTGTATATCCCGCGAAAGTGTGGAGGTCGAGGCTTTTTAAATGCTAAGACCCTCCACAATCGCGAGATATGCAGTCTCAGGGAATATTTCCTAGAAACCGACGTGGAGATGCATCGAGATGTGGTCGCGGTGGACAAGGGCCTCACCCCACTCTCCTTGGCGAAAGAGAACTGGCGCAAACCTGCAGTACTTGATACTAACGATCGTAGGGAAGTATGGCGAGGCAAAGAGCTTCACGGACGCTTTTTCCGGGCCCTCCATGGGCCTGATGTAGACTTTTTGGCGTCTGTATCCTGGCTACGTTTCGGCGACCTCTTCGGGGAAACCGAAGGTTTTGTGTGTGCAATTATGGATGAAGTTATCATGACGAATAATTATCGGAAATACATTGTCAAGGACGATACGGTTGACATCTGTCGGGCATGCCACCGTCCCGGTGAATCAATCCTAAATTCGGTGTCTCCCGTTTTGTGATCACTGGGCTTTTTGAAGCGTAAGCAAGTTGCACATTTCGGAATGTCTGCTTTCTTCGCGCAATCGGACATCGAATGGCCTGCGTCACCACAGTGACCACACGTAATAACGATCTCTCGGCAAGTTTTTGCTGCATGGCCATATTGTTGGCATTTATAACACCTTGTTACCAATGTAAAGTCCCTGACGGGGCAAGACGACCAGTTTATAAAAAGCCTTGATTGAGGGATTAGGGCTTTTACGAATATCGGCTGAAACTTCAACAATGTAGTTGCAGGTCGTCGCATCTCTCTTCCCCGATTTGTGGCTTTATTTTATTAAGGTCAAGAAGGATTCCAGGGACATCGCTGGTAACTTGTCGGCTACGTTTTGTTCGAAAATGTACCTGAACACCTCATTTTCAGTCAAGGAAGTCGGCACTCCTACAATCACGATCCGTGGTTTGCGCTTGCTGGGTTCGTCGGCAGTAAGTCCAGATGTAGAGAGCTGGACTGCGTGCTTCAGTTTATCAGCGTCGTGTTTTGTCTCCGTACTGATAATTACGCCTCCATTTTTTGTTTTCCTGACACCACGAACGTGCAGCTTCATTTGTTCGGGCCGTATTATTTTTTGCACAAGTTCTTTCGTTTCGTCACTAGATTTAAATTTATCATTGGGATAAATGGCAACAGAGCTTAGGTTATTGGGTCGAACGAAATCATTGGATCCCTTTTTTACCATATCGGCAAAAGAAGCATTTCCCGCAGAACCAGAGTCCTTAATCGTCTGCTTGAGCTCCGCAATATGTTCCGTCAGGTCACGCTTTTCTTGAAGGGCGTCAACCATGTTATACGCGTGAATGGCTTTCTGCTTGAGCGACTGATATAGGACTGCCATTTGTGAGGTCCCAGATCCTACTTTACGGCACAGGGTAGAAATTTTCATTTTCTGCTCCGAATTCAGTTTTCCATCCGCGGCAATAGAACAAACTTCACTTAGGTGCTGTTCGATGGCTGACATCCATTTTTGTATTTCGGGCGTCGAAACAATATCAGCCGTGGCTGACTCGAGGGCTGGGTTTTGCGTCGTCGTCTTCGATGGCGAGGTGGAGGACGGCACTGGGCCCCTTGGGTTAAAGGGGCTATTTTCCATTTTGTTTTATTATAAGTTCACTATTTTGTGTCCATTATTAACAAAATTACACACCAAGCAAAAATTTTACAGATGCATTACGATAGTAATGCACTAAAGTAGGTCACTATTATTATATATATTATTTATTAAATACTGCTAACGAGCACGTCTGTGCGCTGCAAGCGCAAGCGCAAAGGACTCCATCCTCCTCCTCCTCCTCCATCATCATGTTGGCAATTAGAGCAATTTTTATTTATAACCATATACCAAAAATTATTAAAGAGCAACCTTTATGGCCCTCGCCCACGGCGACTTTTTGTAGCGATGCTGTCGCGCGTTTACGAAATGCGCGACTGCATCGCTACTAACGCGCGTTAGTAGGATTAGCAACGCGCTACAGAAGCGATGCCAACGCGCTACAGTATCGCGACAGTATCGATGCAAACGCGCGACCGTGTAGGACGACATCGGGGAGAGAACAGAGGGAGGGTGGCGCGTGAGTGGAGAACCGAGCTTTCGTTGCCTACGCTTCGGCTGCTTACATAAAAGCAGCACCAAAGACAACGTGACGAATGTTGCCTCAACGGAGTCCATCTTGCAACTGTAGCAATCGCAGGTATTTTTGTGCCGTTACTGAATCGCGTTTGCATCGCGACAGAAGCGCACCAGTGTCGCGTTTGCATCGCGACTGAATCTGCGCCCGTGGGCGAGGGCACACAACTAGCGACCGCTTCGCGACTGTATCGATGCGGACGCGCTGCATCGCTACAAAAAGTCGCCGTGAGCGAGGGCCCTTAGGAAGATTTATAAAGTACTTTAAAAAAATACTAAGTCAAAAATGCTATATGTAGGTATATACAGGGTGGCCGGAACATTGACGTCCAAAAATAAAATTTCGGTCCCTCGTATCGTGGGGTATTCGAATCACCCCCATGTATGTTCCGCGACTTTTCATAGTTTTCGAGTTATGAATTTTTTTCTGAATGTTTGAAAATTTTCGACCTGACCAACCTAAAAAAATTCTAAAAAAAAAAGTAGAGGGTTTTATCGAGTTTCTTTTTTTGCAACTGAATTTTCATAAGTAGTACTTTTATGCATAAAATAATCAGCTTCGTAACTGTGATGAAAGTTATGAAAATGTTGATCTAAAGTGAAAAATTTACGTTCGGTAAATTATGACTCAAATTTTCAACTTTAAATTAAAAATCTTAACAAGTGACTTCATAATTCCTAAGTAGGCTTCAAGAATGCGCCAGACTCTCAGCTTTCATAATCATAAAAAAAATGAAGTACTTAATAGGGCTACTTTGTTTAAAATCGGCCTTCAAAGACAGCGAGGTGGAAAAATTCTTAAAATTACCCATCTTAGTAATTATTTTTTTTTGGCTATTTTCTCGTTCCTAAGGTTAATTAATGATAAGAATACTGAAAACTACGTATGCTATTTCCTTGTAATAGCCCCAAATAAAGAAATCGATGGGGTTGAGATCAGGTGAGCGTGGAGGCCACCTAATTGGTCCGCTGCGTCCGATCCATCTGTTGGGGTATGTTTCATCTAAGTAATTTCGGACCTGGGTTGCATAGTGACACGGGGCGCCGTCATTTTGCAACACCATGGTTCGTCTGAGTTCGAGATTCACATCTGCCAGCAACAATGGAAGTTCATTTTCCAAAAAGTTTTTGTATGTTTCTCCATCAAGTCTGGACGGCAGTTCAAACGGACCAATTAGTTCGCCATTGAGGATACCAGACCACAAGTTAACGCTGAAGCGATGTTGAAATGTCGAAGCTCTCACTTCGAGTGGATTTTCATTCGCCCACGTGTGGTAATTATGAATATTGAATATTCCGGATCGCTCAAATCGTGACTCATCTGACCATAAAACTTTATTGAAAAATCCAGGATCCTCTTGCTCTTTTCGTAACATGGTTTGGCAAAAATCAACGCGCAATTGGTGATCTGTAGGCAGTAAAGCTTGGACTCGTCGGATGTGGAACGCGTGGTATTCTTCATCGTGAAGAATGTCTTGGATAGAAGTCCTTGGGATGTTCAGAGCACGAGCCATACTTCTCGTACTCGTAGACGGATTTCGC
Organism: Cosmia trapezina; assembly: GCA_905163495.3. Taxonomy (NCBI): domain Eukaryota; kingdom Metazoa; phylum Arthropoda; class Insecta; order Lepidoptera; family Noctuidae; genus Cosmia; species Cosmia trapezina. The sequence continues at coordinate 16,420,067 of LR991044.1, forward strand.
TGAACTTCTTCCAGCACCATTTCTCTGCGATCCGGGTTAGCTCTAGGGATTCCTTCATGACTGCCGCGTCGACCAGGAATGCGGCCTGCCATCAAAGTGTTGTGCGTGTTAATAAAAACACGATGGTCGGGATATCGCTCAGGTTGCGGCCCACCACGACGTTGAAGTTGTTCGCGATACAGTCGCGCTGCTTCATGGCCGTTTCCTTGTGCAACTCCATAAAAATAATGCATTTCTGCATATTCACTTAACGTGTAACTCATTTTTTACACTTCCACGTAAAAAAAGTCCAAATCAGAATGCAAAACACAGTCCAATAAACGAGCAAACTAGTCAAACAAGTAGGCAGCGGAGTCCGTGGGCAAAGCGAGTGTGGTAAAGACAAAATGGCGACACGCGTATAGCAGTAAACACAATGTGAGTACGACTGAGGTACTTGTTTTGCGTTGGCTTCGGTTGCGCGCCTTGCGTGAGAGAGATAGCAATAATTCGGTCTCTTTTCCTCTCGGTCCATTGTTATTGCAGGTAAAAGAGTTGCACCCTCGTTTACAACCCATAGTCCACGAGAACGGATCGCGCAAAATTCATTAAACTAACATTTAAAAAAATCTCCGTGTTTAAATCTTAGCTTTCCTGCAGTCATTTTTGGTTAGCAAACTAAATAACCTTCGGAGCGAGAAAATGGAAAAAAAAAATTACTAATCAGATAGCTAATTTTAAGAATTTTCCACCTCGCAGTCTTTGAAGGCCGATTAAGGCCAAAGTTAGCCCCATTAAGTCCTACGTTTTTTAATGATTATGAAAGCTGAGAGTCTGGCGCATTCTTGAAGCCTACTTGAGAACCATGAAGTCACCTGTTTAGATTTTTAATTTGAAGTTGAAAATTTAAGTCATAATTTACCGAACGTAAATTTTTCACTTTAGATCAACATTTTCATAACTTTCATCACAGTTACGAAGCTGATTATTTTATGCATAAAAGTACTACTTATGAAAATTCAGTTGCAAAAAAAGAAACTCGATAAAACCCTCTACTTTTTTTTTAGAATTTTTTTAGGTTGGTCAGGTCGAAAATTTTCAAACATTCAGAAAAAAATTCATAACTCGAAAACTATGAAAAGTCGCGGAACATACATGGGGGTGATTCGAATACCCCACGATACGAGGGACCGAAATTTTATTTTTGGACGTCAATGTTCCGGCCACCCTGTATATATATATATATAGATTTTTTTAAATGACAAGACTTTATAGCTTTATGTAATAAATTGTAGTGTAAGACAAAAAAAATTTTTGCATGCCACGAGGCATAATGTACACTCAGGGGCACATTTAACCGGCCTCCTACTTTTAGTCAATTTCTTCAATATTCTATCGTAATTTAATTAATTTTGTTATAATATTACATTGGGTGAACCTTTACGAAAAAAATGTGTAAGTTGTGAAATGGTTTAATTAAGACAAAAAATAAAATAAATAAGAATATGCATAGTTTTCTTACAAAAAATAAAAATTTGCAAAATGTTAATTTAAAAAAAAGTGTGCTCTAAATTATTGCATTAATAGTGTGTACTTCTTCCTCTGGCCCTAATGACAACCGATTTGAAAGACCGTCCATTATGTCTTGGATGTCGCTTTGGGGAAAGTTCTGCCACTCCTCAACATCTGCAGTTTTTAGGTCACTGATGGTCGTAGGAGCTGGTGTACGACTCCGAATCCGTCTCTTGAGGTTGTCCCATATATGCTCTATCGGGTTCAGGTCACGATTCCGAGCTGGACATGGTAATCGCTGAACATTGACGGTGTCCAAGTAATCGGTGACAACCATCGCGGTGTGCGCACGAGCGTTGTCGTGCATTAAAACAAAATGGTCGCCAATGAATGGCGCAAACGGATCACATGTGGTTCTAGGACTTCTGTCACGTACCTGTGAGCATTAACGCTACCTCTATCAAAGACGACCAACTCTGTACGCGCGTCGTAACAAATGCCACCCCACACCATTATCGAGCCTCCCCCGTACCCCACTGTTTCAACCACAGCACATTCAGAAAACCTTTCAGTGTGGCGTCTATACACGCGGTCCATCAGGATCTCGTAAAGCGATTCATGATTCATCAGAGAAGAGAACTGCCTTTCATTGTACCGAAGTCCAATTTAAATGTTCTCGGGCAAATGCAAGTGTCGCTCTTCTATGAGTTGCGGTCAGTTCTGGGACTCGCACTGGTCGAAATGCTCTCAGATCCCTCTCTGCTAACCTTCTTCTTATTGTTCCTAGTCTCACACTTTCATTTCGTACCTAAAACAAGCGGTTACGAGCCTCAGCAGCTGTTTTGAACCGATTTCAAGGAACGTCCGAGACGATATAACGATCATCTCTTTCTTATGTACACCTTCTACGACCTTGCCCTGGTCTTCTTGTGTAGGAACCGGTCTCTCTGTAACGCCGGATAGCATCTTGTATAGTGGTACGAGGATATCCAAGCATACGTCCAATGCGACGCTGCCTAAACCCAGCATCTGCAAGTGCCACAGCCCTGGCTGCTCCAGCTGCGTCCAGTGGCATTTGTTTTTTTTTTTTGTGTAAATGAAGTCAGGGAGCCCTGACTTCATTCTTCATCAAAACCTCGGTTTTATTAAAAAAAATGATATCACAACGTTTTAAAACATGTATCCTTCACACAAAACGAGCGGCGAGAATTTCTAATTTCGACTAAACTGATTATTGCTGAATAAAAACCACAGAAGTAAACAAAATGCGTGTATGATTGTTTTGTTTATTGCAGATATATCCACTTAAGAAGTTACGCCTAGTAGTCAAAGCGTAAGTTAACATAAACAAACGACATGGAATTTGAGATGGGTGGACGGTTAAATGTGCCCCTGAGTGTATAAGGACTCAAAAATATTGTAACACTTAATTGTATTACTTACATTCCATGCAAATAAATAAATCTATAAATCTATCTATCTGAGAATTATATGCTAATCAGACTGGCCAGTCAATAGGTTGTTTACGGGCCTAACGGGCTTCTGCATTGAGTGTATGAGATGGGCTAGTTTTTCTAAAGGAACTACCAATAGACCCAAGCTGTTCTCAACCTTATCAGCAAGCCGATTTTCTGAATTCCTTTTAAAAATAATTTCACTTACATTCTGAAAGTTTTCCAATAGTATTTGATTACTTTGCACATTCTGTATGAATTGTTCAGTGTGTTGAGCCATCCTCTTGCACAGATAACATAGGAATATGCAGTCTATCTGTAACAAAACAAACAATTTAGGTATTTATTATAGCATTACAAAATGATTAGCAATATGTTTGATAGTTACAACAGCATTAAAATTGATTACAACCACTGATTGTATGTAGGTACAGTAGTACCCAACTGATATGGCTTACCAAGGTACCTGAGCAGAAGATGAATTTTCAAAGAGCGGGAAATGCTATTGACCAAATGGCACGCTCCCTGCACCATGCTTCTTTTTCCTGTACCGCTATTGGTCGGCAACTGCCGCCATACTTGCGAGTGAGACGGAACTAACAGCTGCAATGTATTATGAACCTTATAGTAGTGATCTAAGGTTGATTGTAAGTTTTAAGCATTCTCGTTAATCTTCGAGGCCATACTTTCTTTTCTGTGCGAACGAAGATTCACGACGCGCCTTATTAGTTGGGTACTACTGCACAATTTGGTCACCTACTGGGTTTAAACAAAATAAAATATAACTTTAAGTACTTTTATTTTGAAAAGAAGATACAAATTAATGGATAAATTGGAAATTGCCATAAACTGCCTAGTCAATTTTAATTTTGTACCTATATTTATATTATTCTGTTAAACCTGAAATGGTTGACGGTGCCTAAACTCTTTTTTGGCAAGAATCACAAATCACAAAATAGGTAATCAGTAGAAGGCAGAGATATAATCATTGGTAGAAGGTAGGTCATAGTCCTGTGTGCCCGACAGGGTCCACGATTGTTACTACAAATGTATACTTACCACCTAAGCATAAACATTGTGGAATGCAATAAATGATTGAGTATTGAGTATTGAGTAGTCATAGTTAAAAGATACAACCAAGTCGAGATCAGAAAGCAAACTGTTTTATTTCTTTTTACCCTCATTACAAAAATGTTACACTTGACAACTAATGAAAACAATCAACAAGGTTCAAACATAACAATAGTCATGACCATCTTTACATACCGAGACTCCTCCGTGCCTCGGAAAGCATGTTATGCCATTGGTCCCGGCTGTCATTTGTGGATCTTTGACAGTTGCTATGGGTCGTCAGAAGACCGAAAGTCTGACAACCAGTCTTACCGAGGGGAATCGTATTACCCAGTTACTGGGTTGTGGAGGTCGGATAGGCAATCGCTCCATGTAAAATACTGGTACTGAGCTGCATCCGGTTAGACTGTAAACCGACCCCAACATAGTTGGGGAAAAGGCTACGCAGATAGAGTCATACTGTATTCACACCTACATAAAGTATTCAAGGTAGATATCATACAGCTTTCTTTTTGACACTGATATCATACACACCAGCTAATATTGTGCCAACAATTGTTTCCTCCCTAACCCAAGGATCAAGTTTACCTTGGTTTACCTGCTTTAAAACGTATTTCATCACGCAATATACATACAAACAAGTTACCTGGAATATATTCTTGAGGGGACCGCATTGAAATGCATAGTTTTGTACATTTTTGTCTTCATTTAAACACAAACATCCAAAACAATACTTCTGTAACGATTCGGGTTTTTCCTCCACGTAACTGTGGTTTGGAGTGGTTCTTTCATCCATTTTAGAGTTTACTATATCTTCACCAATAAACTAACTTATTTCTTATCATTCTACATTGTTTATTTTACATTAAAAATTACTTTCTTTTCATTTTAGCAAGTCGAACTGTCCAATGTCAAAAAGTAAGGCAGAATAATTGAAAAGTCAAACGAGCCTAGCTGTTGTAAAACATGTCAATCTAAATTGAGCTCTAGTCAAGGAGTTTAAGGACTAAAAAGGAGTTTATTGGTTTAAAATTGAAGTCACAAAAACATAACTTTTTTATTTTGCCGGTTTATTCCATCGATGACAGCGATGGTTTCGTTCTAGAAAAATAATTCGAATTTTGAAAAGTTTAAAAAAAAACCAAAACCACAACTAATTATTAGTACCTATCCATATTATTAGTAATTTCATCAGTAAGTAAGGGCCTGTTTCACCACCTACGATTAAGTTCCTAATAACTTACACTTGGCAGATCATTTCATAAAAATTGTGTTCCATTTTTGAATTTATTCGGTGAGTAGGTAGTGGCTATTCGGTCATCGTGAAATAGGCCCTTACCATCAGCATCGGCGCGGCGGCGCGGTGGTTCACGATCCTACATGGTTCCCTAGATTTAGAACCTGCTAAGCCTGTTAGCTTATACCTACGCTATATCCGAGTACTCTGTTTCTCCATAGAGTGACCTCAGGGAAGAAGGTGGCACTGTGGTCAGGTGCTGCCCTGCACAGCTAAGCTCAAGGTCCCGGTCCCCACAGTCTTCCCATTGAATTGATGCATGCAGCGTTGTATGGCAGCGTTGCACTCTTGCACAGGAGGGTTTGTATCATTTTAAATCAGAATAATTTACAAAAAGTAGACCGTAAGTATCCGATATTCGCAGGTCTAGAATTCTGGACTAGATAAGTACCTCCCAAAATACAAATATAAACAGTGTAATTTTCGTCTTGTGCTGTCCTAAATTTTTTTTAAATCTTTTTACTAAGGAGTTTGAATAGGTATCCTACCTATTAATATAGGATGGTATTTAAAAGTACCTACTTCAATTTATTCCCATTTCATTTACCTAATTTTGCCTGTGTTCCACCAAATATACTGAATGTGCACCAAAATATGTTCATTAAAATATGTCATAACGAGCATCTATTGGATATGGCGCTCGGCGGCCGCTGACGCGGCACCGCTCGCTTCGCTCGCTCGCCGTCGCGCGTTAAGGGTCACTGTTCTAACCTAACCTAACCTAACCCAAATGAATCTAACCCAAATGATTCACCAATGTGAAGTTTCGGACGCGCGGGTGTTTTGTGTAACATTCAGGAATATTTGGTGCACGATCAGTATTTTGATGTACCTTTAGATTTTTGGTGAACACAAAAAAGATTTTTGGTGAACACAAAAATATTATCCATTAATAAGTATATAGTTAGCATAAGTAGCCTCTTGCAAGTTGAGGAGCTCGTGTCTAAGTAATAACAGCCGCACGGGTCGAACCATCAGGTTAAGCTACGCTTGCCGGGATTGGTCCGTGATGGGTGACCATCTTTACATACCGAGACTGCTCCGTTCCTGGGAAAGCACGTTAAGCCGTTGGTCCCGGCTGTGATTCGTAGACCTTTGGCAGCCGTTACGGGTCGTCAGAAGCCCGAAAGTCTGACAACCAGTCTTACCAAGGGGTATCGTATTACCCACTGGGTTGTGGAGGTCAGATAGGCAGTCGCTCCTTGTAAAATACTGGTATTTAGCTGCATCCGGTTAGACTGGAAGCCGACCCCAACATAGTTGGGAAAAGGCTAGGCAGATTTATTGAAGTAGCCTCGTGCAGGACGTGATAAAAATATTAACCAGTCGACAAGTTGGTAACTGCCTAGGATGCGTCGGACGCTAATACAGGGTCAAATATGCCTAAGTATGTAATTATATACACAATAAAAAAAAGAAATTATTTACTTAAATAATTAAATAAACCTATAAAAACACGATAAAAAAAAAATAATTTGATGATTTTTTTTTCTGGTGTCATCGACTGCTGTTAGTGTAATGCCCGGTTTCTGAGGTTTTTAAACGGAGTTTTATCCATTCGTAGTGATTATTGGTTCGATATCGTGTTTCTGAACACTTCGTAGTTCGTAGGTAATGAAAGAATTTAGCTTAAAAGTCGAGTGAATTACTAACGAGGTTTTATCTGAGAAAACTATATTACTATAGTCAATGCTTAATTTATTATATAATCAATAATTATTGAGAGTTTAAACGCCGTTTAGGAATTCCTCATCAGAAACCGCGGGCGTAGGTAAGTCACTTGAAATATCAGTTTAAGAAATTATTTTTAGGGTTCCGTACCAAAATGGTAAAAAGGACTCTTATGGTGTGACTCAGTCTGTCTGTATGTCTGTCTGTCAAAGCTGGATATCTCAAGAACTACTAATGCTATCAACTTGAAATTTGGAGCAGTTTTAGATGACGTTTACCCAACTATTTTGTAAATAAGAAAGAAATAAGAATATATGTAGGTATTTTTTTTGCAACAGGGACTGAAAGTGGTTCATAAAAATTCAATGTGGGGCTACTATGGCATGTGGAGTATTACATGAAAGAGCGCTGTTTGCACATTCTCAAACGTTTTTTTATTTTTTTTAGGCCGCACAGTTTTCGACTTTTGATGAAAAATGTAAAAAAAAATACCGTACCGTGAAAAAAAATGTAAAAAAAATACCGTTCCCCCCCCCCCCTCTTATCTCCGAAATTTGCAAAGAGAAAAATCTGAAACTATTCTATGTGATAGAAGTTTATGTAAAGATTACAAGAAAAATAAAACGATGTCTATAAATAGTACACTTTTTCGGAAATCGGAACGGAACCCTCGGTGCGTGAGTCCGACTCGCTCTTGACCGGTTTTTTTTTGTGTATAAACTTCACAGACGTGATGAGTAGGTAAGTATCGATATTTAAACAGAACAAAACAAAACAGATTTTCTCAACGTTAACAACACCACCAGCGGTCACTGACCCCCAAATAACATCAAATCTTTTTACTTAGGTAATTTTAATTTTACTGTGTTTAGACATTCCATAAGTCTGCAGAGTTTCGATAATAGCTAATTTAAATTGACCATCATGTACTACCTAGGTACTACTTTTAACTTTTTAAGCCATTTATAGCCATATTTTTTGTATCGCCATTCGCAACTGATGGAGTCTATTTTTAACGCCACCAAGAATTTAGATGCTATGCAAATAGAATCAGCAAGATGTAAGTATTGATCGAGATGTAGCCGTAGCCAATTCCGCGACATGCTGGCCTGTATTGACCTATCGAGGGGCGGTCAAGTGGTTGCGGGAACCGTCTCTGTGTCAGAACACCGATGCTGCACGTGGACCGACAGAGATTACGGCTTGAACACGTAGCAAGGCTTCAGATATATATTTGTATAGAGCAGCAGAGTTGATGGTGCCTGCCTATTACACACCGAAAATCTGATGTGATTTTTAGTATTTTATTTTTACCACATTTTCGGAATTTGCACCGTAAAAATGGAAATATAAACCATGATCCATGACGAATTGACCCACCCGTGTTCATTCAGTTGCCTATGCCAGGGCCACGGCATCTCTTTAGAACAACCCGCGACCCCGGTGGCGGATTATATTAACCCCTTTTTTTTTTTTGTTCACGCTGGGAAAATTGCATTACGCATATCCACCCATCGGGGCACGGGTGGGGTATTTGGGACTCCCCGGTAGAACCGGTATACCCACTAAACGACCCAGCGGCACTCCCGCATCGTCTGAGTGAAGAAGGACTGGGAATCCGGCACAGCCCTTTCATCCGGCCCCCCTCCGACGACCGCCCGCCTTTACAGCGGGCCCGGCACGCCCCTCCCGTCGAGGAGGGGCCCAGGAATGACTGACGTGGGTGGTGAACAGTGCAATGCAGGAGAAGGCGCCCCCGCGCCTGTCTCCCGCTGTTCACCACCTGGAGGCGGATGACGACGATCATACAACCGCCGTCTCACGCACCGTCTTCGCCTGCGGAGCGGCGCCGCGAGAGGGTCCCCAGCCAGCACAAACCTTCTGAGTAAGTTGTGCTTAAAATCAGTCATAGGAACTAACTGCTGAATAAGACTACTGTAATTAGCTGATTTGGCGCTTACTCAGACGCTATTCAAGCAATTTGGGCACAAAATTATGCTGCTAATAGCTGTGTAATAGCAACGTAACAGATGAATAAGTTTTGAATAATTGTACGACAAGCTGAGTATCTTCTGCATAAAAGCATTTTGTTCTTTTGTACAAGTGTTACAGCTCTGTTAGCCAGATGATGAATGAATGATGAGTGAACTATGGTTAAGTCCTTCTAAGCTCAGATATTCAGATGATACACAGCGTTTAGCTTATTTCAGTATATTTTATCAAGAAGTTAATCAAATTAAATTGAAATTGATAAATCCGAACACCCGCGGTATGCGTTTGTTGGTGAACTGCGACATTGAAATATAATATGGCCAAATTATATTGCCTATCGTCAGTAAAGTTTACCCTTATTGATGCTTAGAGAAGGAAATTGTAGGTGCGCATGCAACTTTACTGTGTATTTATATATACATTTTGTATAAAATTTTCACGCGCTACCTGATAAGCCGGGTTTTGGAGAAATAAACAACATTTCGTCTATTGGTTTGTTTTTACGTGTGAAATATTTTTCATGTTTTATGGAGTTTAAGGGTTCAAAATAACCTTGTAATACTTTTACAAGAATATCATACCGATTTCGTTATTAAAATTGAGTATTTGAGTATAAAATCCCATAAAATTGTAATAGGTTATGTTATTCGATATGGCGACGCTCATTCTGAATAAAATCTGATTGCACAGCGGCTTATTGTCTTATGTCTGCTTAACAGACCTTACGTGTCCACTTATTAAGTTGTTCTCTGGTTAAAAGTGGTGCACTCAACATATTTTCGATAACTGTTCTATAATCACACACATTCGTACTGTAAATTAAACAATTAGTGTCGAAGAACTACATACCTAACTGATTGTAAACGTATAATTAAGTTTGATTGAAATACCTACATAAATAACAATGAAAGTAGTCATAGATATAAGTAAATTGTACCTCTCAGTAGGTATAATTTAGGATTAGGAGGATAGGATTAGTTTACTAAGATATATATAATTATGTTATGTACTAAGGTATGTAAGGTTTATAGGGTAGGTAAACCCTATACACCTTACATACCTTAGTACATAACATAATTATATATATCTTAGTAAACTTGATTGAAGAATGTCTACTTTTCGTGAATACCCAGCAAACTTCTGCATAATAATCTGTTACTATTGTTTTTACCGCATTTAGCTGCAAATGACGGTAATTTCGTACTTAAAGTGGGATAAAGCAGTTATAACAGCTATCTTAATTTCTGTTAAGTTACTATATGCTTCATAACAGAAACAACGACTATTTTATACAGCAGCTGAATAACTGTCAAAATGTGGTATTTAATAGAACTAAGAGAGAACAGAATATAAATTATCCACTATCATGCTTGATAATGGAATTTTATACCAATGTTATACAAAAGGTTGCACAAACTCTTTTATTATTCAGTTTTAAGAAATAAAATCCGCAAATTACAAAACTATCTCAGCTAATAGCATTATTATAGCAAAAAAAATCATTAATACAGAATTTCGTGGTACACACAGCTTCTATACATATAGAATAAAGCTTAACCCTGCATAAGGTTACATTGTTGGCCAGTTATATGACTTGTGTGCTGCCTGGTCCTCCCGCACGCGCTCCGCCGCCTCCTTCTGTGGCATTACTTCTTCGCAGAAGGAGGCGACCGCTGCCCAGGCTCCCTCGCTTTCCAGCATCGAGGTGACGACGCCGGGAAGCGAGAGGTCCTGCCCGACCGCTGCGACCAGTGTATGGCGCAGCTCGGATCAGGCTGGGCACACCTCGAGGGTGTGCATTATATTAACCCCTAACGTCATAAGAAATGGAAGGACGTTGACTCTGGAGTCTGGAGTAGGTAACTAGGTACACACAGGGCCGTTTTAAACCTATTGGAGGCCCTGAGCAGTTTAGCATACTGGAGCCCCTATGAAGAATCAAGGATGCAACAGCGAGCGAAGTGAATTCGAATTTTTTTGCACCTGCTCTGATAGCCCCTAGCTACACTGGCTGGAAATGCCTCAGAAAAAAATCACGGTGCCCTGAGCCACCCAAATATTTGGTACTAGATTGCCTGTTACTGTTACCCCTTTACAAAAGAAAGTAATAAATAAATAAATAAATATCCTTGGACATTTCACACAACGCCATCTAGTCCCAAGCTAAGCAACCTAATGCTTGTGTTATGGTAACGAGATGGCTGATAAACTACTTATATACATTTTTTTTTGTAAATACATACATATTATAGATAGAAAAACACCCAGACTCGGAACAAATACTTGTAGGTCGTACAAATATTTGTTCCGTGCGGGAATCGAACCCGCGACATGCTGCGCAGCAGTCAATCGCTCAACCACTGCGCCAACCGTGTCGTCAAAAGTCTAAAGCCCTCTTCTTTTAATCAACATACATATTTGGCAAGTCTTTTTCTCAAACTCGACTAGAAAATATTACCAAGTGGTATCATCAGCTCTTACTAAGTAGTAAGCAAATACAGTACGAGTAGCGTTTGACCGCATCGTGCTCAAGTGTTGTCGGCCGCCCCTCCTGCCCAGCCCCCCACGCCAGCGGATCGTCAGCACTGTATTACATCCTAAGTAGGTAAGTAAGTATTATCGATTTTTTTTCAATGTGCGAAATGTAAGGGTTGGAAATTATTGATTTCCTGGTTCAGGAGACGGCACATCGGAAGCGGCTGAAGAAGGAATTGTGTACTGACGACTTTTGACCACAGGCTAAACGAGTAAGTAGTGTCACAGAATAAATAATAGTACTAACGTACAGAAGTTGCACTCCTTTGATCTTGAAGAAAGCCGCTTTTATAATAGCCTACAAAATCTTTTCCTCCCCATGCGCAAGCTAAATTGCTCTTAATCGCCGCGCTTGACAGTTGTTATTACTTTGTGTCGTTACTCGTCCGTAACATACCTACGCCGCTTAGCCGAGTACTAGGGCTGTCCGCAAAGAAAAATAAAATATGGTACCATACCACCATACCATACCATACATACCTTAAGGTATGGTGGTGGTGGTGGTGGGGTATATGGTAACTTTTTAAACTTTTATTGTATATAAGAGTACTCTATCTAGAGTTATTTCACTTTAATGTAATGTCTTATAATTTTCAAACGTTATTTTTTATTAATCAATTAAACAATAATTATAATCATGATCATCATTCAATCATCAATTATTTATAATACACCATCATCTCGTATAATATTTAGAAGTGTTCTAAAGTAAACAAGGTACAAACACGTCTTAAATTGAAAGTGACATTTGGGGCACTTTAGTCGCCTGAACATGGTCATAAAACCACTAAAGATGCCTCAACGCATCACTGGCTAAGTTTGTGCGATCGTACGATCGCGGGTAGGTACAGTTGCTTGTTAATCCTAAGTTAATCCTTAATTACTTTAAGCGATTTTGGACCTTACTCCTGAAACAATACGACGCGCACACAAACCCCCACCACTCCGCCGAGAGCTCAAGTTAAATGTCGGCAACTATAGTAAGTAGGTAGGTAGGTAAAAAAAAGGTAGCAACAAGACTCGACATTTCGTAATGGATTTTCGTCATTAAAAAAGTAAGTATATCACTAATTTATATATAGTATAGTGATAATATGAATAGTATACTTAAATTTAAAATCTAAGATTTAATTTTTTCATGGGCGGCCGCGTACGCGTCTCGCTCGCTGAGCGCGTAGTACCTGACTGACTTGTAACCCAGAGTTGCCGCGCGCTGTAGGTACTTATCTCGAGCGGAATGTACCAGTGCAAGAGGCCTGGTAGTGTTACTAAACGAGTAGGTAAGTAGTGTTACTGTGTTACCTAATGATTAGGAAAAAGCATTTTTTTTAAAACATAATTATGTGAATATTTTAGGAGCTCTTGGCTAAGTAATAACAGCCGCACGGGTCGATCCATCAGGTTAAGCTACGCTTGCCGGGGTTTTCCGTGGATGGGTGACCACCTTTACATACCGAGACTCCTCCGTGCCTCGGAAAGCACGTTAAGCCGTTGGTCCCGGCTGTCATTCGTGGATCTTTGACAGTCGTTACAGGTCGTCAGAAGCCCGAAAGTCTGACAACCAGTCTTAGCAAGGGGTATCGTATTACCCAGTAACTGGGTTGTGGAGGTCAGATAGGTAGTCGCTTCATGTAAAATACTGGTATTCAGCTGCATCCGGTTAGACTGGAAGCCGACCCCAACATAGTTCGGAAAAGGCTATGCAGATTGAGTATAGTAGGTACGCTAAGCGGCCTCGCTTTTCGCAATTTTTTCTTATCATTTTTATACAACCAAAATTCCGAAGCAAGTTTTTCGTAAAATGCGCGACTTATGGTTTAGTCCCTAGGGGCCTCACATTTTTACGTAAACTTACCAGAATAAACGTTACTTCAAGATAAGAATTTCGTATTTACATTATAAAAAAAAACCGGTCAAAAGCGAGTCGGACTCGCGCACCGACAGTTCCGTTCCAATTTCTGAAAAAGTGTGCTACTTAGAGACATCGTTTTAATTTTCCTCTTTACATAAACTTCTATCACATACAATAATTTCAGATTTTTCTCTTTGCAAACTTCGGAGATAAGAGGGGGGGAACGGTATTTTTTTTACATTTTTCATCAGAAGTCGAAAACTATGCGGCCTAAAAAAAAAAAAAAAAATATTTTGAGAATATGCAAACAGCGCTCTTTCATATGATACCCCACATGCCCTAGTAGCTCCCTTTCAGTACCTGTTGCAAAAATATATTAATATTTTTATTTCTTTCTTATTTGCAAAATAGTTGGGTAAACGTCATCTAAAACTATTCCAAATTTCAAGTTGATAGCATCAGTAGTTCCTGAGATATTCAGCTGTGACAGACAGACAGACAGACAGACAGACAGACAGACAGACAGACAGACAGACAGACAGACAGACAGACAGACAGACAGACAGACAGACAGACAGACAGACAGACAGACAGACAGACAGACAGACAGACAGACAGACAGACAGACAGACAGACAGACAGACAGACAGACAGACAGACAGACAGACAGACAGACAGACAGACAGACAGACAGACAGACAGACAGACAGACAGACAGACAGACAGACAGACAGACAGACAGACAGACAGACAGACAGACAGACAGACAGACAGACAGACAGACAGACAGACAGACAGACAGACAGACAGACAGACAGACAGACAGACAGACAGACAGACAGACAGACAGACAGACAGACAGACAGACAGACAGACAGACAGACAGACAGACAGACAGACAGACAGACAGACAGACAGACAGACAGACAGACAGACAGACAGACAGACAGACAGACAGACAGACAGACAGACAGACAGACAGACAGACAGACAGACAGACAGACAGACAGACAGACAGACAGACAGACAGACAGACAGACAGACAGACAGACAGACAGACAGACAGACAGACAGACAGACAGACAGACAGACAGACAGACAGACAGACAGACAGACAGACAGACAGACAGACAGACAGACAGACAGACAGACAGACAGACAGACAGACAGACAGACAGACAGACAGACAGACAGACAGACAGACAGACAGACAGACAGACAGACAGACAGACAGACAGACAGACAGACAGACAGACAGACAGACAGACAGACAGACAGACAGACAGACAGACAGACAGACAGACAGACAGACAGACAGACAGACAGACAGACAGACAGACAGACAGACAGACAGACAGACAGACAGACAGACAGACAGACAGACAGACAGACAGACAGACAGACAGACAGACAGACAGACAGACAGACAGACAGACAGACAGACAGACAGACAGACAGACAGACAGACAGACAGACAGACAGACAGACAGACAGACAGACAGACAGACAGACAGACAGACAGACAGACAGACAGACAGACAGACAGACAGACAGACAGACAGACAGACAGACAGACAGACAGACAGACAGACAGACAGACAGACAGACAGACAGACAGACAGACAGACAGACAGACAGACAGACAGACAGACAGACAGACAGACAGACAGACAGACAGACAGACAGACAGACAGACAGACAGACAGACAGACAGACAGACAGACAGACAGACAGACAGACAGACAGACAGACAGACAGACAGACAGACAGACAGACAGACAGACAGACAGACAGACAGACAGACAGACAGACAGACAGACAGACAGACAGACAGACAGACAGACAGACAGACAGACAGACAGACAGACAGACAGACAGACAGACAGACAGACAGACAGACAGACAGACAGACAGACAGACAGACAGACAGACAGACAGACAGACAGACAGACAGACAGACAGACAGACAGACAGACAGACAGACAGACAGACAGACAGACAGACAGACAGACAGACAGACAGACAGACAGACAGACAGACAGACAGACAGACAGACAGACAGACAGACAGACAGACAGACAGACAGACAGACAGACAGACAGACAGACAGACAGACAGACAGACAGACAGACAGACAGACAGACAGACAGACAGACAGACAGACAGACAGACAGACAGACAGACAGACAGACAGACAGACAGACAGACAGACAGACAGACAGACAGACAGACAGACAGACAGACAGACAGACAGACAGACAGACAGACAGACAGACAGACAGACAGACAGACAGACAGACAGACAGACAGACAGACAGACAGACAGACAGACAGACAGACAGACAGACAGACAGACAGACAGACAGACAGACAGACAGACAGACAGACAGACAGACAGACAGACAGACAGACAGACAGACAGACAGACAGACAGACAGACAGACAGACAGACAGACAGACAGACAGACAGACAGACAGACAGACAGACAGACAGACAGACAGACAGACAGACAGACAGACAGACAGACAGACAGACAGACAGACAGACAGACAGACAGACAGACAGACAGACAGACAGACAGACAGACAGACAGACAGACAGACAGACAGACAGACAGACAGACAGACAGACAGACAGACAGACAGACAGACAGACAGACAGACAGACAGACAGACAGACAGACAGACAGACAGACAGACAGACAGACAGACAGACAGACAGACAGACAGACAGACAGACAGACAGACAGACAGACAGACAGACAGACAGACAGACAGACAGACAGACAGACAGACAGACAGACAGACAGACAGACAGACAGACAGACAGACAGACAGACAGACAGACAGACAGACAGACAGACAGACAGACAGACAGACAGACAGACAGACAGACAGACAGACAGACAGACAGACAGACAGACAGACAGACAGACAGACAGACAGACAGACAGACAGACAGACAGACAGACAGACAGACAGACAGACAGACAGACAGACAGACAGACAGACAGACAGACAGACAGACAGACAGACAGACAGACAGACAGACAGACAGACAGACAGACAGACAGACAGACAGACAGACAGACAGACAGACAGACAGACAGACAGACAGACAGACAGACAGACAGACAGACAGACAGACAGACAGACAGACAGACAGACAGACAGACAGACAGACAGACAGACAGACAGACAGACAGACAGACAGACAGACAGACAGACAGACAGACAGACAGACAGACAGACAGACAGACAGACAGACAGACAGACAGACAGACAGACAGACAGACAGACAGACAGACAGACAGACAGACAGACAGACAGACAGACAGACAGACAGACAGACAGACAGACAGACAGACAGACAGACAGACAGACAGACAGACAGACAGACAGACAGACAGACAGACAGACAGACAGACAGACAGACAGACAGACAGACAGACAGACAGACAGACAGACAGACAGACAGACAGACAGACAGACAGACAGACAGACAGACAGACAGACAGACAGACAGACAGACAGACAGACAGACAGACAGACAGACAGACAGACAGACAGACAGACAGACAGACAGACAGACAGACAGACAGACAGACAGACAGACAGACAGACAGACAGACAGACAGACAGACAGACAGACAGACAGACAGACAGACAGACAGACAGACAGACAGACAGACAGACAGACAGACAGACAGACAGACAGACAGACAGACAGACAGACAGACAGACAGACAGACAGACAGACAGACAGACAGACAGACAGACAGACAGACAGACAGACAGACAGACAGACAGACAGACAGACAGACAGACAGACAGACAGACAGACAGACAGACAGACAGACAGACAGACAGACAGACAGACAGACAGACAGACAGACAGACAGACAGACAGACAGACAGACAGACAGACAGACAGACAGACAGACAGACAGACAGACAGACAGACAGACAGACAGACAGACAGACAGACAGACAGACAGACAGACAGACAGACAGACAGACAGACAGACAGACAGACAGACAGACAGACAGACAGACAGACAGACAGACAGACAGACAGACAGACAGACAGACAGACAGACAGACAGACAGACAGACAGACAGACAGACAGACAGACAGACAGACAGACAGACAGACAGACAGACAGACAGACAGACAGACAGACAGACAGACAGACAGACAGACAGACAGACAGACAGACAGACAGACAGACAGACAGACAGACAGACAGACAGACAGACAGACAGACAGACAGACAGACAGACAGACAGACAGACAGACAGACAGACAGACAGACAGACAGACAGACAGACAGACAGACAGACAGACAGACAGACAGACAGACAGACAGACAGACAGACAGACAGACAGACAGACAGACAGACAGACAGACAGACAGACAGACAGACAGACAGACAGACAGACAGACAGACAGACAGACAGACAGACAGACAGACAGACAGACAGACAGACAGACAGACAGACAGACAGACAGACAGACAGACAGACAGACAGACAGACAGACAGACAGACAGACAGACAGACAGACAGACAGACAGACAGACAGACAGACAGACAGACAGACAGACAGACAGACAGACAGACAGACAGACAGACAGACAGACAGACAGACAGACAGACAGACAGACAGACAGACAGACAGACAGACAGACAGACAGACAGACAGACAGACAGACAGACAGACAGACAGACAGACAGACAGACAGACAGACAGACAGACAGACAGACAGACAGACAGACAGACAGACAGACAGACAGACAGACAGACAGACAGACAGACAGACAGACAGACAGACAGACAGACAGACAGACAGACAGACAGACAGACAGACAGACAGACAGACAGACAGACAGACAGACAGACAGACAGACAGACAGACAGACAGACAGACAGACAGACAGACAGACAGACAGACAGACAGACAGACAGACAGACAGACAGACAGACAGACAGACAGACAGACAGACAGACAGACAGACAGACAGACAGACAGACAGACAGACAGACAGACAGACAGACAGACAGACAGACAGACAGACAGACAGACAGACAGACAGACAGACAGACAGACAGACAGACAGACAGACAGACAGACAGACAGACAGACAGACAGACAGACAGACAGACAGACAGACAGACAGACAGACAGACAGACAGACAGACAGACAGACAGACAGACAGACAGACAGACAGACAGACAGACAGACAGACAGACAGACAGACAGACAGACAGACAGACAGACAGACAGACAGACAGACAGACAGACAGACAGACAGACAGACAGACAGACAGACAGACAGACAGACAGACAGACAGACAGACAGACAGACAGACAGACAGACAGACAGACAGACAGACAGACAGACAGACAGACAGACAGACAGACAGACAGACAGACAGACAGACAGACAGACAGACAGACAGACAGACAGACAGACAGACAGACAGACAGACAGACAGACAGACAGACAGACAGACAGACAGACAGACAGACAGACAGACAGACAGACAGACAGACAGACAGACAGACAGACAGACAGACAGACAGACAGACAGACAGACAGACAGACAGACAGACAGACAGACAGACAGACAGACAGACAGACAGACAGACAGACAGACAGACAGACAGACAGACAGACAGACAGACAGACAGACAGACAGACAGACAGACAGACAGACAGACAGACAGACAGACAGACAGACAGACAGACAGACAGACAGACAGACAGACAGACAGACAGACAGACAGACAGACAGACAGACAGACAGACAGACAGACAGACAGACAGACAGACAGACAGACAGACAGACAGACAGACAGACAGACAGAGTGACACCATAAGGGTTCCTTTTTTACCATTTGGTACGGAACCCTAAAAAACATCGAGGACTTCTTCGAAATTTTTTTTCATAGCTTAATAAATTCACGATATCCGAATAGCGACTACTTACCGAATAAATTCAAAAATGGAACAGTATTTGTATGAAATTATCTTATCTGCCAAGTAAGTTAAAAGGAACTTAATCGTAGGTGGTGAAACAGGCCCTATATTACTTAAAAATAAACGTAATTACAACTGCCATTGTCGTGTCGAGGTCGTGTCATAGTTAAATAGTACAAACGCAATTTTGAGATAAGTAAGCCTCATATTTCATATTAGAATACATTGCCTGCTATGTTTATTTTAACAAATTAATATCAACTTACCGTAGAAAACCAGAAGTGCACGCTGCATAAAATCCATCAAATATGTAGATATCAATGCGCATGTCACAAACTTTAAAACGCATCCGATGGTCATCGCGTTATTTTTTCCGCGGCTCCGTCATTACGTTTCCCGCGGTTTCGCGACACCTGTCAAAACTCGCGCGCTTTTTATCGTCGTGAAAAATAAAATAAAAACTTTTTGTTTTTTGTTGTAAGTAAATAAGATAAAAGTTCTTAGAAGAAGTATGTTCAATAATACGAAAATAAATATGCTAATTTCAATAATTTATTCTTAGTAGACAGTTAAATGTATTCGTACATAACTTTTTAAAATCAATGTTTTAATAGACTTGGACATAAAAAAAGTAATTTTAATAATGTAGATACTTAATTATTGCATTGTATTATATCTTGTTAAAATATTAGAAGAGTGAAATTATGATACGGTAATTGCTTACTGTAACTAAATAAAAACAAAACCGGTATTTTTTTAAATATCGCTTTCAAAATGGCGGCTGAAAGACTGCTGTGGCTCACGACTGTACTTCTACGACTATGGCTTGGAGCTACAGACCTATGCTATGCTCAGTAAGTATACCTACTCTTACTTCATTATGCACTTACCTAATGTATGATAATATGGCTTTGCCCCGATTTATGTAAGTACTGATTGGGCTATATGCTAGAACCTAGCAAAAATATTTCCTACATCCTGGCCATTTCCTGGCCTGAAGAATTGTATGTGGTGATTATGGTGAATATGCAAAGCCATAACAAAAATCTTCCGTATGTAATGTATGTATCTATGTACAGTTAGCAACGTAATTATAACACAACCACTTAGGTTTACCTACCTATAAAAAAACCGGTCAAGAGCGAGTCGGACTCGCGCACCGAGGGTTCCGTTCCGATTTCTGAAAAAGTGTGCAATTTAGAGACATCGTTTTATTTTTCCTGTAATCTTTACATAAACTTCTATCACATAGAATAATTTCAGATTTTTATCTTTGCAAACTTCGGAGATAAGGGGGGGGGAACGGTATTTTTTTACATTTTTCATCAAAAGTCGAACACTGTGCGGCCTAAAAAAAAATAAAAATATGTTTGAGAATGTTGAGAATGTGCAAATAGCGCTCTTTCATATGATACCCCACATGACCGAGTAGCCCCACTTTGAATTTTTAAGACCCCCTTTCAGCCCATGCTGCAAAAAAAATACATATATTTTTATTTCTTTCTTATTTGAAAAATAGTTGGGTAAATATTATCTAAAACTGTTCCAAATTTCAAGTTGATAGCATTAGTAGTTCTTGAGATATCCAGCTGTGACAGACAGACAGACAGACTGAGTCACACCATGGGTTCCTTTTTTACCATTTTGGTACGGAACCCTAAAAAAACCGGTCAAGTGCGTGTCGGACCACGCACAATGAAGGGGTCCGTGGTTGGGATAAATTTGTCCCAAGAACAAAACTTAAAATTGTAGTTGAAAAACATGTTCTCCAATACAATAAGTATTGTAAGTTGGTACTCACAATATTGAGAGATTTACATGTTATTTTAAGACCATAGACTTCCTAAAGGTTTTCCTGTAATCTATAGGTAAGTCTAGGTAAATATAGAACTATTTTCTGTATTTTTTTAACATTTTCATACTTACCTACCCATATCCACAGATATGCCCTTCATAATTATTATTATAATAGGTAGTTATTGTGTGTTAAAAAATTAAATTTTGGGTCTAATTAAATTAGCTGGCAAACCTTCAAAGACGTAATTCAAGTTTGTCATCAGCTATTAATGTAATTGTAATTATAAGTTTAGTATCTTTCTAATGTTTTATTGCTATTAGATATCGATAGATACCCCACATTCACAAGTTTAATTTGACCTGAAGATTAAGTAATAATGTTAACCGACTTTCGTTGCTGACGGTACCTAAGCTCGACAATACTGTAGTCCTCCAAAATAGGTTTTTTTTTTGGTTCCTTATGAAGTTTTGTCCCACATTTTTAATAATACGTAACCCTTTTTTTCTGATTGTACAAACAAGTTTGGCATAATATACAAAAAAAAAAATATGGGCCGAAGAAGGAATATAAAATAGGACGAAGCGAGAATAAAATAATTAAAATTGTATTTTGGGACGAACGAAGCATATTATTTGGGCCGACCCAAAAACCCAGGAAGACACTGACTCCTGTAACACCCACCTAGCTCAGGAGTCAGGACTTCAATTGAAAATGTTACTCCATTTTTATGTCAATAAAATATTTTTTATTTTTATTTTATTTATTTATTATATTTTTTTATGTCGGACAAAAATCAGTGGGCGCTTCCTTCGTTCCAAAATATAATTTTAATTATTTTATTCCCGCTTCGTCCTATTTTATATTCCTTCTACGGCCCATTTTTTTTTTTTTGTATATGCCAAAACTTGTTTGTACTGACGCCAGCAGGTCAAGCCACCCGAAACTGTCAAATTTTCCCAATCAACATTGAACCTAAAGCTTTAGCGATAAAGTTGAAAATCTATTAAAGAAATTTGACAGATTGTAGTAGCTTGATGTGCTGGCGTGTGTACAATCAGCAAAAAAGGGTTACGTATTAATAAAAATGTGGGACAAAACTTCACGACGAACGAAGAATAAATCCAAAATACTTGTAAGCTACCGTGTAAGCTAGTTGAAAACTGCAACAACTTATACTAGAAAGGTTTAGGTGGTGAAACTAAAGGTAAACAATCTTGATGTGACTTTTTACACAAACACTTAATAAACAAATAAACTTCTGCTTAAACTAATGGTTCAATTGATTTAGTAATCATTATTATTGTATTTGCATTGGTTTTTAGTTGCATTTTATTTTTAAACAGAGGTTTTAAAATAAAAAATGATAAAAGACACATCAAGATTGTTTACCTTTATTTCACCACCTAAACCTTTCTAGTATCTAAGGTATCGAACCTCACAAGTTCACATAAGACAGACACTCTCCCGGTCCTCGGCTTTCACAGCCTCTGTGGCAAATGACAAGCCCCCTAGGCTTGTGAACGTTGTCCTCAAGGTAGTCAACGCATCGTTAATCCCTTTGAGTAGGTAACCACTTCCTATCATGAGCGTTCCATGTTTGCCGACCCATTTTTAAATAGGGAAAATGTACATGTAATAACCTTGACCTACCTCTCTTGAACCATATGTTGTGGACTACAATAGTATAGTTAAAATCTCGCTGCAGACTTGGTCATAAATCATAATCGGAGTAGGGATGTGCGCTAGTTGCGCGCGCTCAAGGCCATTATCGATAACAGAATCATTAAGGTTATCCATTGAAAATTGGCAAAAATGTGTGGAACATGCAGAATTGCTGCAAGATGAAGACTTAAGAAAAGCACATTTATGCGAAGAGTTCATCATTCATGTGGATGATGATGACGATGACTCAGACGAAGAATTTTAATTTTCTATTTTTAGTTTTATATGTACGTTCTTTTGTTTATATACTTAATATGCTTTGTAGTAAATTTGGTAATAAAATAAAAAAAATGTGTATTTATTTCTATCACCCATTTATAAATATATAAAACTATCGATATCACTCATCGACTGCAGTAATGCACAGGACTACGTGTGGGCGTGGCCTGCCCATAAGGCCCGTGAGTGGGAAAGAGAGCGAAACACTCGAATGATTTATGACCGAGTCTGCAGCGAGATTTTAACTATACTATACTGACATACTTCAGATTTTGCCGTTTTGTATAACACTAGCTTTTGCCCGCGGCTTCGCCCGCGTGGATGACGGTAAATATCCCACGGGAACGTACTACCGGGAATTCCTTGCTTATTCTTTCATTATAAAGGGAACCTCTGTGCAAAATTGCAGCTTTCTAGGTTCAAGGGTTTCGGCTGGGCATTGATGAGTATATAAAGATGGTCACGCGTCCACGGAGCAACCCCGGCAAGCGTAGCTTTACCTGACAGATCGACTCGTGCGGCTGTTATTTCTTAGCCACAAGCTCCCTTGCACGTAAAGTGGGATGATATTTTTTTCTCGTTAATACCATGCAGGTGTTGGGTATCATTGGATAGGCCGTTCAAATATTGTGGATCTGTGTAAACCATTATTCAAATCAGGGTGAAGTGCTAATTTTTGTTAGCACTTCTTCAGCATTCTATTCTATTCTATACTCTAATTTAGATTTGAGATTTGTTAGAGTCGTAGTGCTACCTAAATTGTTGTTCTTGGATATGTAAAATATTCACGGCAGTAGTAAAAGAAAACTATCACGGCTATGTAGGCTTTAAAAACAACTTACATTTGCAGTTGGAATGTATGAGAAAACATGTTTTTCAACTACAATATTAAAGTTCTTGGGTAAATTCATCCCAACTACCGAACCCTTTATTGTGCGTGGTCCGACGCGCACTTGGCCGGTTTTACCATGCCTAAAAGCCAATTTAATTGGCATAAAACCATAACAAAAAGCCTAAATATAGCCCCTTCCAAGCCTTCATAAAAATAAACCCAAAAATACCTTTTATCTGAAAACACTCCCGTAATTTCAGCAAACAATGATCTATCGAACAATCGCCATAATGTCTGCACTCCGATTATTTCTGTCATACGCCACATGGCCTGTGGAGCTTTTACTTAGGTATTACTTATGTACGATTTTTGGACAATGGCGGAAAAGGGAACGAAAGGGCAAAGGACTGAGGGAGGGATAAAAATATAAATCTTTTTATAGAAACTTTAGAGAAAATGTGAACAAGACCAAAAGTTCGATAATTTTAACAACGTTTAAAGTCTTGTCAAGTTTTAATGATTTGTGCCTGTTTGGGAAACATGCAAGTTCGTTTTAGGACAAATTACTTACCTATGTTGTGGTCTCTTTCACACGTCGTCAACAGGATTGGAAAAAAGAGTATTTTTTTTTTTTTTTTATAAAACAAGAAGTTCAAAATGTTATAAACAAGAGTTTTTTTTTTCTTTTTAGGGTTCCGTACCAAACTGGTAAAAAGGAACCCTTAATGGTGCGACTCAGTCTGTCTGTCTGTCACAGCTGGATATCTCAAGAACCACTGTACATTCACCCTTAACAGATGTCACGTAAGGCCGCAATACTGTTAAAGGTGCGATGGTACATGTAGATATATGACAAGTTACAGGAACCTACTAGGGTCGTAGGTACTGTTAGGCTTGTAGGTCTCTACAAGCCTAACGGTACCTACGACCCTAAGCCCTATACGCCCTACAGCCCTAACCTATTATATACCTAATATGTGATAAATAAATATATAAATAAATTCAGGATGTCTGCACCATGCGGCCTAAGGTGACAGACGGATAGTAGACAGGATTCCAGGTTCGGGAAGGGTACACTCACTGCCAGTCCCGCAGACTCACGAGACTGTTCAGAGAACCACTTTGCAAATAAGAAAGAAATAAAAATAGGTTTTTATATTTTGACTACTACTAAAAAATACCGTCCCCCCCCCCCCTTATCTCCGAAGTTTGCCAAGAGAAAAATCTGAAATTATTCTATGTGATAGAAATTTATGTAAAGATTACAGGAAAAATAAAACGATGTCTCTAAATAGCACACTTTTTCAGAAATAGGAACGGAACCCTCGGTGCGCGAGTCCGACTCGGCCTTGACCGGTTTTTTTTTTCTTATTCAATGAGCGATTTATCAAAACTAGCTTTTGCCCGCGACTTGTTCTGCGTGTATTTTATATTACATTTCATCATATTTTAAGTTGGACAACTGCCCCTAGTAAAGACCCATGGTCCATCTAGTAGGACAGAGTAGTTGGACCACTGCCCCGGACTGGAATATCCAGTCCGGGGCAGTGGTCCGGAGATCCATCTGACAAGCATAATTACCGGCCGATATCATTAGCTACAACCATGGCGAAGGTCCTTGACAGTCTCATGAACGCGCAGCTGAGCGAACACCTTCAGATACATGACTTACAGTTTGGTTTCAGGCCCCACCTATCAACAGAAATGGCAATCTTGTGTCTGAAGCAAACAGTGAAGTATTATACCGACAGGCAAACACCAATATATGCGTGCTTTCTTGACCTTTCGAGGGCCTTCGACCTGGTGTCCTATGATATTCTTTGGCATAAACTGCTTCAAGAGACCTCTGTGCCTAAGGAGCTGATATCTCTCCTAAAATATTGGTACAGTAATCAAAAGAATGCTGTCAGATGGGTCAACACGTATAGTCAGGAATACAATCTGAAATGCGGTGTCAGGCAAGGCGGGTTGACTTCCCCGAGTTTGTTCAACCTGTTTGTAAACAAGTTGGTCGGCAGGCTCAGCGGAGCCATGGTCGGCTGCTCAATAGATGGAAAAATGATCAACAATATTAGTTATGCGGACGACATGGTTCTGTTGAGCCCGTCAGTTAGTGCACTCAGGAGACTTCTGGGTATCTGTGAATCTTATGCCCTGTCACATGGACTCAAATACAATGCTAGTAAGAGTGTACTCATGGTATATAAAGCAGGAAACAAGGCTCCCTCTAACGTGCCGCCAATTAAGATCGGTGGGTTGGCCCTCGTGAGGGTACATAAAGTGAAGTATTTGGGTCACATGATGACAGATAGGCTGCAGGATGATGAAGACCTAGAGAGGGAAAGGAGGGCGTTGGCAGTCCGCTGCAATATGCTGGCCCGCAGATTCGCACGCTGTACCACAGATGTAAAACTGTTATTATTCAGAGCCTTCTGTCAGTCATTTTACACGTGTAGTCTGTGGATCAGCTTTACGCGGCGGGCGTACAACGCCTTGCGGGTTCAGTACAACGACGCTCTGAGGGCAGTGTTGAGAAAACCACGGTACTGCAGTGCATCCGCAATGTTTGCGGATGCTTCCATTGATGATTTCTTCGCCATAATTAGGAAAAGAACTGCGTCGATGATGAGCAGGGTCCGTGGTAGCACCAACACTGTCCTCAGGACGTTAGCGTGTAAAATTGATAGTCCGTTTGCTGTGTACTGGGCAGGTGTACACTTGCACAGGAATAGGAAATAGGAGATAATTAGTGTATATATTGTTTTGTTTACTAACAAATTACTAACACCTTCTTTATTTTATGTTATTTTTTATTTCATTTTAATTCATTTTTTTTTTTTTTTTGTTTTGTGTGTACTACTAACACCTGTACTAACACCGTCTTTTGAATATTGTATGCACTGTGGTTGTTATTGTTTTTTTTTATGGACCCTGTGCTGTGGTCTGAAATAAAGTTAAATTGAATTGAATTGAATAAATGAAATGCTAAAAAGCAGGTTATCGTATCATTTTGTGGTAATTTATATGATGTCAAAAAGTAGCAGTGGTAACCGACTTCTGTTGCTGCCCGTACGTATTAGGATATTTGTATGGAATTGATATAGATGGATGTTGTAACTTTACCTCAGTGTAAATAGTATTAATATAATAATAAATAATAAATAAATATACTTGGACATTTCACACAACGCCATCTAGTCCCAAGCTAAGCAACCTAATGCTTGTGTTATGGTAACGAGATGGCTGATAAACTACTTATATACATTTTTTTTGTAAATACATACTTAATATAGATAGAAATACACCCAGACTCGGAACAAATACTTGTAGGTCGTACAAATATTTGTTCCGTGCGGGAATCGAACCCGCGACATGCTGCGCAGCAGTCAATCGCTCAACCACTGCGCCAACCGTGTCGTCAATATTGTCGTCAGTATTCCGAATTCAATTCGTCCACCTTTTTTGACACTTTAAATAATCCCTCGGTTGACTACCGGCCGAACCCAGCCGAACCCAATAACCTATCTGTCACCAGTTTTAGCATACTGGAGATATCTATCTATGGTTTTAACGTCCCAATAAGCTAAGACAGACAAAACAAAAGAACACGAACGAACGAAACGAACGTAAGGACAGATAGAATTATATTGTCTATCATCAGTAGCGATCTGTCTTTTACTGAAAATAGGTTATTGGGTTCGGTGGTTGGTTAAGTCTGATTCACCAACGGTTCCTAATTCCAGGTTCTATTGTCACCAGATCCACACTCCTGACGTTTCAAGACCTGCTGCCCGAAGACCCGAGGCTGTACGACAAGATGCGGCCTCCCAAGATCAACGAACAGCCCACTATAGTCAACTTTCACGTCACTGTCATGGGGTTGGACTCCATTGATGAAACTTCCATGGTAAACCTATCCTACTCAATCTGCCTAGCCTTTTCCCAACTATGTTGGGGTCGGCTTCCAGTCTAACGGGATGCATCTGTATACCAGTATTTTATATGGAGCCCAGTAACTGGGTAATACGATACCCCTTACTAAGGCTGGTTGTCAGACTTTCGGGCTTCTGACGACCCGTAATGACTGTCAAAGATCCACGAATGACAGCCGGAACCAACGGCTTAACTTGCGTTCCGAGGCACGGGGGAGTCTCGGTATGTAAAGATCGTCACCAATCAACGGAACAACACCGGCAAGCGCAGCTTAACCTGACGGATCGACCCGTGCAGCTGTTATTATTTAGCCACGAGCTCCCTAAGTAGTATGTGCGAGCTCCTCTATTAGAATCTAAAGACAGATCGTTTATATTTTTTTTTAAGGTTCCATACCCTTAACTCCTTCGACCGTATTCACAGGCCCACGGACGCGGCACGAGTCCTGAAAATTGTTACAAATACGTCCAAAATGTGCATCTTGTCATGTGTGAACGGACCTTATCTCTCATTTGAATTATGCACCCTCATTATGAAGGGACACGGTTATTTTAATGATGATGACGGGCCTTGACCTAAGAGGATGGGGGGCTCGCATAGTGTGCGTTATATATATGATTTAAATTTCGTTTCATTTAACTGGAGTATGTGCGGAGGTATTTTATTATAACATTTTAAACAGTACCCCATGAAGGATGAGTCTACTTTAGCTAGTCTGAAACCTGGTTGAACTAAATGGTCTCTATTTCTAGTCCTATAATTGTGTCTTTCACCTCTTTTACCGAAAAGATTTAGATTTTTCCTTACGTACATGATGTTTTCGTAGATATATTGACAAGGTACCGTCATGATGTTAATATCTTTAAACAGTTCGCTTAGAGAATCGCGCCTGCGGAGCCCGTATATTGCTCTGATGGCTCTTTTCTGCAGAATAAAAATAGACTCAATATCTGCAGCCCGTCCCCATAGTAAGATACCGTAAGACATAATACTAAGAAAGTAACTGAAATAAACTAGCCTCGCGGTATCTACATCAGTAAATTGACGTATTTTTCTCACAGCATATGCTGCTGAACTTAGCCGTCCTGCAAGAGATGTTAAATGAGGACCCCATTGCAGCCTTGAGTCGAGCGTAATCCCCAGGAAAACAGTTTTATCGACGAATTCTAGTTTCTCTTTACTATGTCACAATCAGTACTTTTAACATTTGGTAAAGCAAATATTATACATTTAGTCTTTTTCCCATTTATACTAAATTATTAGCAGTGAACCAATTATGAACCTGCAGTAGGGCGTTATTTACGTCGTCAAGATTTGATGCACGTCTATTTATCTTAAAAATTAAGTATGGATCGTCAGCAAATAACACCATTTGTGGTTGGTTTTTAAATGGGGTAGATCATTAATATATACTAAAAAAAAGAGGAAAGGACCCAATATCGAGCCCTGTGGAACACCCATTTGTACTTTTAGTTAAGCTACGCTTGTCGCGGTTGGTCCATGGCTGGGCCGCAGTCGGACCATCTTTACATACCGAGCTAGACGCTCCCGTGCCTAGGTCCCGGCTGTCATCTTTGACAGTCGTTACGGGTCGGCAGAAGCCCAAAAATCTGACAACCAGTCACCACGGCTACTCAGTAACTGGTCGTGGAGGTCAGATAGGCCGTCGCTCCATGTAAAATACTGGTAGCTGCATCCGGTTAGAGTGGAAGCAAACCCCAATATAGTTTGGAAAATGCTTGGAAGATTATGGGCCTTGACGGTCCGTTCTGTTTTAATATTATAAGCCTATATATAGCCTTTACCGATTGACTTAGTACTTAGGTTTTAGGTAATGAACAGCCAAGAAAATACACGTTGAGGTTTAGATGAAAAGAAAGTTTAATTAATACTGTCTTTCTCCTTGTCTTTAGACTTATGCTGCTGACATATTCTTTGCTCAAACATGGAAAGATCATCGCTTAAGGTTGCCAGAAAACATGACTACGGAATACAGGTGTGTAACCTATAATATCATTGGTAAGATAGACACGTTCTTCGCATTCTAAACGGCACAAATACCTACACAATCCATGGTTTTCAAATCTTGATAATTTTGGCCTATCATGATGCATCACCTCCCCTCACCTTACAAACAAAATATCTCACGAATTTGAGCATAACATAACATTAATCCCACACTCCCCGGTCTTTTTCCCAAAGCCCGGGAGTCTTTTGAATGTTTCCCCCGAAAAAAAAAACTGGCCAAGTGCGTGGCGTGGTGCGTGCGTAGTGGGTTCCGTAGTTGAAAAGAATTTATCCCAAAAACAAACTTAACATTGTAATCCCAAAAAAAAAAATGTTTATGTGATGGAATAATAAATTAACAATTTTCGGACTTTTTCCTTTACTTGTGCTGTAACACCTTGCTTCTTGCCAAATTTCATGATTCTGGGACAACGGGAAGTACTTACCCCATAGGTTTTGATTTACTTGCGAGTATCAAAATATATCGCGTAAATGGCCGTATTTTTTATTGCGTTGACCCAGAAGCTTGATTTTTTAGAACTCCTAAGGGATCATAGACTTACGTGTTTGATATTAATTTCAACTTGATACCTTCACGCGTTCCTGAGAAAAAGGGTCTTGACAGACTGACAGGCTTGAAAATATTTTTTTATGTGACCGAATTACAAATTTGCAATTTTCGGACTTTTTCCTTTACTTGTATTGTGAGACCTTGCTCCATGACAAATTTAATGATTCTAGGACAATGGGGAGTACTTACCCCATAGGTTTTGATTTACTTGAGAGTATCAAAAAATGTCGCATAAATGGCCGTATTTTCATATTGCGTTGACTTAGAAGCTTGATCTTTTTTGAACTCCAAGGGACCATAGATCTACGTATTTGATATTAATTTCAACTTGATACCTTCACGCGTCTCTGAGAAAAAGGGTCTTGATAGACAGACAGACAGACGGACAAACAAGTGATCCTATATGGGTTCCGTTTTATCCTTTTGAGTTACGGAACCCTAAGAAGGTGCGGTGATGGATGGTGATTTTCAAATTTCGCGCGAAAACGCTGGACGCAGTGGACGCTATATTGCTCTGTGGTCATGACGTCAGTTGGCAGTGTAAACAAACACTTTATAGGTAAATTTATAGGTATACGCTGATCAGGACCCTAATTGCGTAACACATTATCAATTGGTTTCATTTTGACAGTTCAACAACATAAATTGCATTATTTACTTTGTCGAGCAGACAAATCTTTCGAACATAAGAAGCAATGGATTAGCAATTTGTTTCAAAATGATTCAAACTCCGATTGATAATGTGTTACGCAATTAGGGTGCAGTTGTTAGTTGACACTTTTCAATTTACACAGCGGTATGACGCAATAACACATGGCGGCTACTTTCATGGTGTTAGAAAACAGATTAAAAAAACTGAAAACTTTGAATTGAATTTTAAAATTTATATTGGTACATTTTCCGACTGCTTTTTGCCTAAACTATCTAAATAATATATTTTTAGATTTTTCTGCTAAAGAGTAAAATACCGTATTAACCAGCCATCATCTTCCAGGCTCCTCGAAGTAGACTGGCTGAAGCACATGTGGAGACCAGACTCCTTCTTCAAGAACGCCAAGTCCGTGACGTTTCAAACCATGACCATCCCCAACCACTACGTGTGGCTGTCCAAGGAGAAGACGATACTGTACATGGTGAAGCTGACCCTGAGGCTGTCGTGCGCCATGAACTTCCTGATCTATCCTCATGACACGCAGGAGTGTAAGCTGCAGATGGAAAGCTGTGAGTATTGTTTTGTTCTAATTTCAATGTTCCGAAGGGTTGTTTCAGCGGCTAGGGGTATATTACCGATGTCTACCACTGGTTTGGTCACCACTGGGGGACAGCGAAACAATTTTTAAAAATAATTCCCGCTGTCCACCACTTCATGGTTAAAGTAGGTTGAATCTGTTCCAAAACCGAATCGGGGCACCCCGACTTCACGAAGTCTTTTGGCTGCTACCCCTAGAGTGTATACAGGGTTATTTGTAAAACACCAGTAACCTCTTAAGAGGTCATTATACTCATCATTATGAACAACTTTTACTATGGGACCAAACCTGAAATCGCGAAAAAAAAATCTGCTGTTCAGTACATTTATCTACATCAAACTCGTCAAAATGTAGGGAGCAGCTGATTTTTTTTTCACGATTTCAGGTTTGGTCCCATAGTAAAAGTTGTTCATAATGATGAGTACAATGACCCCTTAAGAGGTTACTGGTGTTTTACCGCAGTTGGCGCGAAGGGAGAGCAACCCGGCCCGGCCTGCTGTAACAAGGCATACATAGAGCATGGGTGCCTATCCTTTGTTACGTAAGGGCGCAGGGGTTGCAGTCGGTTGCACTTCCCGCAGCGCTGGAGACGATGCAGAAGCAAATTTTAAGTGTTTGAAGTTAGGTCTGTCCCCCAGTGGTGGACAACGAGAATGATTTTTAAAAGTTGTTTCGCTGTCCTCCAGTGGTGGATATCGGGAATGATCGCGGCTAGGAATGGGCTTAGATTATAGAATGTTCAGATTCCGGGTTCAATACAAAACGCAACATAAAACGTGAAGCCAATTTTTATACGTGTGAGTGAGCGCTACGCTCGCGAGTGTATTAGGTACATAACGCATTTGCGTATGTGTGCAACACACGTGTAATACCAGCGCATACCCTACTAATGTGGGAATTTTTAAATATATATATAAGGAACATTAAAAAAGAAATTGGAACATTCTATAATCTAAGGGTATGGGTAATTTTTGCGAATTCAGTAGATGGTTTTTTTCCGTATCCAAAAGAGTCAAATAGTAAGTATTATGATGAGGGTCGAAGGGGACAAATTACAACAAAAAAATACTAAGGTCATAACGCTATAAATTTCCCTGTGTCGTGGAGCCTTTTTAGGGTTCCGTACCTCAAAAGGAAAAAACGGAACCCTTAGAGGATCACTTCGTTGTCCGTCTGTCTGTCTGCCTGTCTGACAGTCTGTCAAGACCCTTTTTCTGAGAAACGCGTGGAGGTATAAAGTTGAAATTAACATCAAATACGTAGGTAGGTAGGTCTATGGTCCCTTCGAGTCCTAAAAAAAGCAAGCTTCTATGTCAATGCAATAAAAAAATACGGCCATTTATGCGACATATTTTGATACTCGAAATTAAATCAAAAGATAATTAAAGGGTACTTCCCGTTGTCCTAGACTAGAATGATGAAATTTGGCAAGAAGCAAAGGCTCACAGTCACAGCAAAAATAAAGGAAAAATTCCAAAAATTATTAATTTGTAATTTTATACCATAGTTTTTTTTTTGGAATTACAATGTTAATTTTGTTTTCGGAATAAATTATTTTTAACTACGGAACCCTTCATTGTGAGTGGTCCGACACGCACTTGGGCATATTTTTTTATTTTGCTTACCCTCCGAAAACTATAATAATTTTACACCAAAATTCAAACACCACACTGCAAAATCATAATCAACAGAATACCAGTCACTACAAAACAAAAACCTCAACCTAGAACCGACAGCCATTCAATTCTCCCCTCCAAGTTCAATACCTATAGACTTAAACTTCGTCTAACCATAAAAATATCTTCGAGAGGGCTTGAGCCAGCTCGTTATACTGTCATTGTGACCGAGTGGCCCTTGCGAAGCGCCGACACAGCCCTCTCCCTCTCTCCCTTCTAATTATAATCTATGTTTGACATTTTGTCTTGAGCTTTCATCTTTAGGTGATAGAGTATTTTTGGGTCCTCGGTTTTTATCAGCCTTTATTTACTTTCACCGTACCTATTTGTGTCGAGGAGGAGTGACGAGCTCGTGGCTAAGTAATAACAGCCTCACGAGTCAATCCGTCAGGTTAAGCTACGCTTGCCCGGTGACCATCTTTACATACCGAGACTCCTCCGTGCCTCGGAAAGCACGTTAAGCAGTTGGTCCCAGCTGTCAGTCGTTACGGGTCGTCAGAAGCCCGAAAGTCTGACAACCAGTTTTACCAAGGGGTGTCGTATTACCCAGTTACTGGGTTGTGGAGGTTACACTGGGAGGTGGGAGCAGTGGTGCCCCAGTGGTATTGGCCGCGACTTACAAGTTGTAGGTCGTAGGTTCGAACCCCGGCAGGCCGCTTTACTTTGTGTAAATTATTTCATCACCGCTGCTCTCAAAACGGTAAAGGAAAACATCGTGAGGAAACCGGCATGTCCTAAAACCAAAAATTCGAAGACATGTGACATCTACCAACCCGCACTGGGCCCGCGTGGTGGATTACGGCCCGCTCCCTCTCACCGAGAGGAGGCCTGTGTCCCAGCAGTGGGAACATTATAGGCTGATTATGTGTTATGTGTGGAGGTTAGACAGGTAGTCGCTTCATGTAAAATACTGGTATTCAGCTGCATACTTTTAGACTGGAAGCCGTCCCCAACATAGTTGGGAAAAGGCTAGCCGGATTGATATTGATTTATTACGACTTTCGTTGCGGTCTTCCTCAACAACAATGACGATAGACTTCGATGAGCATTTCATGACGAAGCCCCATCCCGTGCCACTGTTTACTTACTGGTTTAAACGTGGTCGAAGCAAACTCACTGATGATTCGCGAGAAAGACGTCCTTCTACGGCGATTACTGGATGATAACGTGAGTGCTGTGCAGTTAATGATAGAAGCTGATATCAGAGTGACATATCAACAGATTCGGGCAGCTTTAGGCATTGGTATGAGTCAAGTACCAAAAGTTTTACATGAACATTTAGGCGTCAGAAAGCTTTGTACTAGGTAACTCACAATTTGACGGAAGATCGAATACGCCGTCGTTTGTATTGGTGCCGCTCAATGGTTGAAAAGTATGACGGAGGTGACTCGAATGCTGTACGTGACATCGTCACAGGTGAGGAAAGCTGGATATATTGTTTCTGGATGATTGCTTCATTCTTTGGATGGACGGGTCCATAGAAATATAAAAAAACAGGACGGGTCATTTTGCAACAATTGTCCTAGAAGATAAAAGACTGTTACTGCAGATTGGTATGATAGTCATTGTTTACCAGTTGACCCATTTGTCTTGGAAAATGTTAGACAGCAGCGCCCAAGAAGCAGGATCCTCTTCCACCACGACAACGCTCCAGCTCACTCCGCCATATGGACTATCGAATATTTGTTTATCGAAATTGTGGAATTAGTGAGTCATTCTGCTTACAGTCCTGATCTGGCGCCTAGTGACTTTTATTTATTTCCAAAAATAAAAGATAAACTTACAGGAATACGTTTAATGAACACTGAAGATGCCGTGGCTGCGTTTGGAAAAGACGTGGAAGAAAGCCCTAAAGAAGAGTGGGTGGAGTGGACCCACTGCTTCAGTCAATGGTCCCATCGCATGTGACGGTGCTTAGAAAGGAACGGAGACTACTTCGAAAAGGAATAAAAATATTAACAGGCTTCTACATCATTCTGTTTTTTTTTTATTTTCTAAAAACTTTCAGTGTGACCCACGTATTAGGCATACAACTGAGGCGTACTTTCCCGTACTAGTGCGAGAATGCAATTTAAAAAGCACCCGTATTAAAACACTGCATTTTGAATCAAAAAGCGGACGTATGTTGAAAAGCTAATTATAAATTGGAATAAAAACGTTCAAACATCTAGTAACGACTTAGCAATATCCTTCCGCAAAAAAATCAATCACAAATACCGCCCTACATAGGAACCTACTCCAAAAAAATACGCAAAAATAAAAATCACTCAGACCCATACCCGAACAATAAGAGCTACCTCTTGAAACCTGAGTAAAGTTTGTCGTGTGATACAGAAAATTATCGCATCGAGTGGCTTGTAAAATATAGGCCAAGTGGAACAAGGGGGCTTGTGGCCGAAGCCAGCCCCGTCCTATCGCGAGATCAGGACTGAGGAGCCTATAAATAGAGCTGATGGGCAAAATGATGCTTGTCAGCTGTATGCACTTGAAGACTTGATATGAGTGCGTTTTGAGGAGATGATTTTGTGTGTGATAGATTTTTTTGTATGATAACAATAATATGTTGTACTTATCTATTAAAGGGGATGGGCTGAAATGCGATATTCATAATATTTATAATTATGCCATCTGGGCATTCACCAGCGTGATCAATCCTGCTGTCTGTTGAATGTTTTTAGGGTTCCGTACCTCAAAAGGAAAAAACGGAACCCTTATAGGATCACTTGTTTGTCCGTCTGTCTGTCAGTCTGTCAAGACCGTTTTTCTCAGGAACCCGTGGAGGTATCAAGTTGAAATTAATATCAAATACGTAGGTCTGTGTTCTCTTGAAGTCCTAAAAAAATCAAGCTTCTAATTCAATGTAATAAAAACATACGGCCATTTATGCGTCATATTTTGATACTCGCAAGTAAATCAAAACCTATACGGTACTTCCCGTTGTTCTAGAATCATGAAATTTGGTAAGAAGCAAGTTCATACAACACAAATAAAGGAAAAAGTCTGAAAATTGTTAATTTGTAATTCTATCACATAAT
The DNA here is from genome assembly GCA_905163495.3 of Cosmia trapezina. NCBI lineage: Eukaryota > Metazoa > Arthropoda > Insecta > Lepidoptera > Noctuidae > Cosmia > Cosmia trapezina. The sequence continues at coordinate 16,456,460 of LR991044.1, forward strand.
AAAAATGTTCAAGTCTGTCAGTCTGTCAAGACCCTTTTTCTCAAGGACGCGTAGAGATATCAAGTTGAAATTAATATCAAATACGTAAGTTTATTGTTCCATATAGTTCTAAAAAAATCAAGCGTCTCAGTCAACGCAATAAAAAAATACGGCCATTTTGCGACACATTTTGATACTCGCAACTGTCGCAAGTAAATCAAAACCTATAGGGTACTTCCCGTTGATCTAGAATAATGAAATTTGGCAAGAAGCAAGGTCTCCCAGCACAAGTAAAGTAAAAAGTCCGAAAATTGTGAATTTGTAATTTTTTTGTAATCCAATGTTAAGTTTGTTTTTGGGATCAATTCAATTCAACTACGGAACCCTTCATTGTGCGTGGTCCGACACGCACTTGGCCGGTTTTTTTTTGATAACCCTAGCCTTTTCGAGCCATAGCTCGCGTTTGGCGAAAGCCTTAAGGGCGAGCGCGCACTGCGGTGCGTTTCCGTTAGTTCTGCCGCACTGGGCGGGGCCTACAGTAACAAAACGCATGACCGCAGTGCGCGCACCTCAAAGACATTCCATACTTCACAGATTATGCGTTAGAAAAACGCACCGCAGTGCGCGCTCGCCCTTAGGAACAGAACACAAGAAGACACAGTCATGATTTCCAATATTGTATTCCTTAAGGAAGAACCAGAGAAGATTGTTTCTAAAATGTGGTAGTTAATTTTAATCATCGTTCAGTAGAGCTGCTAAACTAATGCCACCATTGAGAAAAATAGTAATTCTGGAGACATTTTGTTTCCTATGCTCACATTTTTAGTCAGATGAATTTTGATGATGAATTTTTTTTAATAAAAAAAAACTAAGTACTTGATTGACATTACCTATATTGCCTATACCTATACCTATATGGTCTATACCACACCCTTAACCCCTCAAGTGTCGAATGCACCCCATGTGTGCATAAGAAAAACCCTTTTTTTGTTCGGTACATAAGCTTATATCACATATATATAAATGTAAAAAAACATCATCCGATGGAAAACCAATCAAATCATTAGTTGTGAACTTATGGAGTTCGCAGCTACCCCCCCCCTCCCCCCCCGCGTGTCAAATGCACCCCAAGTGTGCAAAAGGACAAAACTTTACATAATAGGTATATAAGCTTAGATCACGTATATATAAACGTAAAAAAACATCATCCGATGGAAAACATATCATTATCAGTAGTTGTGAACCTATGGGGTTCGCAACTAACCCCCAACTCTCCCCACTCGCTGGGGTTTTAGGTCTAAAATCAGCCAAACTCAGACACTTGAGGGGTTAAGAGGAAATGTGGGTGCTCTTTTCTCCATACAAAAAGATACAAACGCTCTCGCCTGTTTTCTTTCTGGTTAACGACCATAAAGCAATGATTTTTTACAGAAATATAAATATCAGTTACTTGTATGCCCCTATGTTTTCCTTTTTGATGATATATTATTTTTATAGGAACTAGAACCCTCCAAAAATGCTAAAAAGTACCTATTCAGACCGCTGTCAACAGACGCCTAGTGTAATTTGACAACTATTAACGAAAAAAGAAAAACATAGGGGCATAGTATATAATTATCCTTCTTATTCAGTTTATGAAATATCTTTTAAATTGGTCCAATATTGGAGGAGGAAATAGGCGAGAGCCAAACCTCGAAATGTGACTTTTTATATAGGCTATTTTAGTCGGATCTGCAGTTGTCCTTATCGCACGAATTCGAGGGCGGAGGGCTCGCAGAGCGACAACAATACCTTCTTAAAATACCTAATTTTCAAAAGTCTGGCCACCCGCCTTTCCTCTTAAATTTGACGAGGATGCAAAACGACACGTTGCTATACAGGGTTATTTTTCAATGACCAGCCAAATTTTCCCAGGGTGTTCTACCCATGAATATGAACAACTTTCACTAGGGGACCAACTTTGAAATCGCGAAAAAAAAACCAGCGGTTTCCTACAAAAGAACTCGATCAAAAATTTTGATCGAGTTCTTTTGTAGGAAACCGCTATTCAAAATGTATGAAGCTGATATTTTTTTGCGATTTCAAAGTTGGTTCCATAGTGAAAGTTGTTCATATTCATGGGTAGAACGCCCTGGGAAAATTCGGCTGGTCATTGAAAAATAACCCTGAATTGTGCATTTATTTATAAATCTTTTTAACATCAATCACTCGTTAAGATACCAAAAGTACGGCAAACAAAACTAAAGTTAAACCAGAGATAATCTACCAAAGTCTACGTAAATACTGCAGTTCGTAGTTTCATTTCATCTCAGTGAAAGCATTTCTGTGACTCTAATGAAGTAAAGAGCCACGAACTGCGATAATTAACGAAAAACCTTTGACGAACCTCTGTCGAAGGTTGCTGCAGACGGAAAAACTGTGTTAGGAAGTATTTTGCTTTTAGTCTGTGACAAAAATGAGGGAAAAATATTTTGAGACTGGGTTGGGGATCACACAAATCTTTTAACGACTACATTCAGTCTAGAACATTTTTAACCAAGCTACAAAAAGAATTGTGCAGCCATTGATATATATGCAGTAGTATTCAACGTGCAGCTGCAATCACGACTTTAACTTGACACGCGTATGCGGCCCCGCGTTTTTGTTTCTTAGATATTTATTGTTAATTGATTTCTTAGTAATTTTCTAAAATATCATCTTGGAGTAACCTGTAGCGCAGAGATGAAATTAAAACGAACTAGAAAAAAAGTTTTGTAAAAAATGCATTCTTAACGCTACTCACAGCTGGGTCAAAACAATGTGCAAACGATGAACAAAAAAAATGCGGCGGTCAACAACGTTTTACCAGCTGATATAGAACAATAGCTTCATGAATGAGTCGTTTACATAGAGTGATCCTAATTTTGGTTGTTATTTTCTTTTTGTTGGAAATTATATTTTTTTTCTATTTATTAATTATTTTATCTTATTATAATTTGTATGATTACTCACCACTAGCCTTGCCCTACTTCTTTAAGTAATGTCACTATAGCGGTGGCACGTTGACATAAGTCAATGTGTGCAGCCCAGAAGTTATATGAAAGCTTCATTAGAACATACGCTCGCCGCCAGATTGTTTCAGATCCAGCTTCACCGAATCTTGAATGTTGGCGAGATTAAATGCTTTCTCGACTCTTTTCTTCTTCGTTCCCATGAATTGTCAGCAGCAGAATATCTAGTGTGTGTTCAGCCCGCTCCTCACTGTTTACGTCCAGCTCAAACGTGTACCAGTTCTGCTATGCTGACCTAATACACGGTACCTCAAATCATTGAGACTTTGTAATTCGAACAAATCTATAACTCGAATTTAAAACCAAACTCCGAAAGCCGAATCTATTAAAATATAAAATAAACATCTCTTCCCTATGTCCACAGTATCCCACACTACAGACGACCTGATCTTCCAGTGGGACCCTGATGTTCCTCTCGTGGTGGACGAGAATATCGAGCTTCCTCAGTTGGAGCTGGTCCAGAATACAACAGCTGATTGTACTCAAGTTTATTCTACTGGTAAGTAAGTTGCTTCTAGGTTTAAATAATTCATTTGAATGTTTTATTAATGAGGTAGATACCTAGATACCTACCTTAATATACTCGTATCACAAGAATACTACCTACATCATCATCATCATCTGCCTAGCCTTTTCCCAACTATGTTCCCAACTATGATCTGGTCGTTTTAATTTCATCTCTGCGCTACAGGTTGCTCCAAGATGCTATTCTAGAAATTTAAAAATAAATCCATAAATAATAACGTTTAATGAAATTAAAATATCTTTATAAAACGAAAATGCGGAACCGTATACCATACGTGTGTCAAATTAATGTCGTCATTGCAGCGGTACGTTGTATAGGCTCTATTCAAAGTCTTGTTTGATATCATTACACAAACAAGCAAACAAACAATAGTAGGTCAAAAATTAAGATCAATTACCTGCAAATCTCATAAAAGCCAGACTTTTAAACCTATTTCAACAAGTTGTGTAAAGATTATTAAAATAAACTAGGTCAAATTGCGGATTATAGCAATGACCATCATTTTACTGCTAATTCTGTTTGATGGATAATGTTCATTTCTAGTGTTATCTTATAATCCGTTGATAATTACGAGTAATTAAGGTGTACCTACACTAAACTTGTACAGTACATAGTAACTATGGAGAAAGGCCAAATGTTTTTAAAATAAGTCCCATTTGGATCATGGGACAAGCCTAATTGCCATCAACCGGGCACAAATCCAGACTCCGGTTGTTTTGTTAATTCATCCGGCTGCCTCATGATCGGCAGTTCATTAAAAAAACCGGCCAAGTGCGTGTCGGACTACGCACAATGAAGGGTTCCGCTTCCGTAGTTGAGATGAAATTATCCCAAGAACAAACTTAACATTATAGTTGAAAAACATGTTCACACATTCCAATAGTAAATGTAAGTTTGTACTCACAATATTGAGAGATTTATCATGTTATGCTAAGACCACAAACTTCTTATAGGTTTTCCTGTAATCTACAGGTATAGCTCTATTTTCTGTATTTTTTTCAAAATTTTAGGCTCAGTAGTTTCGGAGATAAGGGGGGGGAATGGTCAATTTTCGTCTATCTTCTTAAATAACTTTAAAACTATTTATTTTAAAATTATAAAAAAAATATATATTTGAGACCTTCATAATAAACCCTTTCATATTATATGTCACACGGTACAGTTTGCAAAACTTTTTTTTTTAATTTTCTTATTTGCCCCCTAAAAGTGACCCCCATATTCAAAATTCATTTATTTACTTAAACCGTACGTGTTTGGGTCACAGAAATCCATATGTGTATCAAATTTCAACTTAACCGGTCCATTAGATTTGGAGCAAATTGGCTGTGACAGACGGACAGACACACAGACAGACACGCGAGTGATCCTATAAGGGTTCCGTTTTTTCCTTTTGAGGTACGGAACCCTAAAAACGGCTATTACATGTGATTTCAAAACTGGCGAAATGTGCGTTTGCTTTAAATATTACCTCTGCCTAACCGTTCGGTAAATGCAATCTGATCAATCAATACATCAAATGATTTATTTGCAACGAATGTAGGTGATGGTGTGATGTTATGTTAACGTGTTGTGTTCATTCAAAACTTAAATAAAAAGAATGCTTCATTAAAAGTCCATCAATCTGCCTAGCCTTTTTCCAACTACGTTGGGGTTGGCTTCCAGTCGCGCCGATGCAGCTGAATACCAGTATTTTACATGGAGCGACTGCCTATCTGACCTTCACAACCCAGTAACTAGGTGATACGATACCCCTTGGTAAGACTGGTTGTCAGACTTTCGGGCTTCTGACGACCCGTAACGACTGTCAAAGATCCAGGAATGACAGCCGGGATCAACGGCTTAACGTGCTTTCCGAGCCACGAATGACAGCCGGGACCAATGGATTAACGTGCTTTCTGAGGTACGGAGGAGTCTCGGTATGTAAAGATGGTCACCCATCCACGGACCAACCCGGCAAGCGTAGCTTAACGTGACGGATTGACTCGTGCGGCTGTTATTACTTAGAAACGAGCTCCTTTAAAAGTATTAAGCTTCAGGTTCATTGAAAGTGTTAATTTAAAAAAAAAACAACCTGCAAAGTGAAACATAACTTTAATTTCGGAAGTCGGTGTCTTTGGATTTTAGTTTTTTGCCACCGGCTTCCGAAATTAAAGTTATTTTTCACTTTGCAGTTTTTTTTTTGGAAGTCCGTTGTTTTTTTTTGTAAAAAAGTTTTTTATTTTTCAGTTTTTAGTGGGTCACTTTGTAATTTGTATAAGTGACAATAGCCTAATGTCAACTGCTCATCATCTTTTATAAAATATTGCTTTTCCCGATGCAGGGACGTTAATTATTGAAGAGTTCTCCTAGTAAGAACCAGGAGAACTGGAGCTGGTGGTGAAATCACTAGCTCCACTTCACAATAATTATGCATTGTGGCGGACGAGCATAAATTGGTAATCGAATCGCAACCCGTGAAATACTTATTGTTGAGTAGTGCCGATGGCCATAATTATGTGGTCTTCAACACCATCGAGAGCAAATGCACAAGTTACTATAAAAAATACCCTAATCTCTATAGGTGTGCCTATAAAATTTGAGGGTTTCCCTCGATTTCCATGGGAGGGATCCCCTCATCAGATTTCTAACTTGGTGACAATGGGACCACCTCGATAGGAAATAAAAAAAAGAATTTTGAAAATCGGTCCACATTGACGGAGAAATCGTGTGCATACATAAAAAAATATATATAGGTATATACAGGGTGGAAGGGGCATCGACGCGCAAACGGTTACCACGTATTCAGTACTTACGTCATTCTGAGCCCCCTATACAGGGTGTAAGGACAGCCCTCCGCAAACTGATAGGGTGAATTCAGTATGTCATACTAAGATGACCGGTACATGAAATTTTTTCAGGAACGTTAAGGGAATCCAATAAACCTGATTTGTTTGTGTTTTTGTGCACAAATTGGAGCGTCTATTACTGGTTGGGAGGGGTAGGTAACAGGTATGCGGTGAGTTCGATGAACTCTGTAGCTAGACAGAAAGTGAACAGCTGATTTCACGCGTCGTTGGTTACAGTATTTCAACATCCATTGCTGGTTTTTCTTTTTTGCTGTTTTTTTTTGCAGTTTTTTTTACATAAATGGAGTGCTGCGAACACACAATGCAATTTTACATTGAAATAATGAAAATGTAACTGAAAAAAAAAAATGAAAATTTTCCTGAGAAAATTTCCGGTGGAATATGATTCAAAATGAGGAGCTGAATGCACCCTGTGAGTTTGCGGAGGGCTGTCCCTTACACACTGTATTGAAATTTTTCAACGGTTATTGAAAAAAAAATCTGCTCTTCCATACATTTTGACCGTGTATATTGTACTATTGTAGGAAACTGCAGATTTTTGTTTTAATAACCGATGAAAAATTTCTATATAGGGGGGCTCAGAATGATGTACTGAATACGTGGTAACCGTTTGTGCGTCGATGTCCCTTCCACCCTGTATAAACGCGACGAATTGATAACCTCCTCTTTTTCTTTGAAAAGTCGATTAATTAGTACCTACGTAGGTAATCTCTTATGATCTAACACATACGGTGCACTCCACAATGATTGACGATGTTCTGACTACCGACCGATATGGTGGAATAATCGTATAGCTTGATTAATAACCCTTACTGATACCGATCAACAGTTTACCGAACAAGTTGTTTAGAATAACATAAAAATAAAATTTATGAAATGGTTTACTGCATAGTTAAACTACTTACATATTTCACGAAGTCGTGTCGTGAGCTGCATCCGGTTAGACTGAAAGCCGATCCCAACAAGGGATAGGATAGGGAAAAAGGCTAGGCAGATGATGATGATGATGATTGTTTGTTTTCAATACACTTCCTCGAAAACTGGTTCATATCGCACTACGAATATTCACAATGCAATGTATTTCACACACGTGTGATTTGTCATTTTCCAACACGTGTGCGGGAATATAAATTGCCACAGATAACTTATACCCATACTTGTCTAAATTGGTTCCATGCCTCTATTCACAACTCTCTATTCGGAGGTGAATGTTTTTTTTTAATCTCGGCAAAGAGATATGCGTCTTTACGGCGTTAATATTTTTTGAATATTTAAATAATGTTTAAGTATAAATAGAATATCATCAAAAACCATGATTATTACAATAAAAAAAAGTTTATGGACAAATTAACATTTATACATAGATAGATATATAGAATACTCTTTATTATGCACACCATAAAAATTACAATTACAATTATTTATTTGTGTTCTAAACTCAAAAATGTTTGAATTTTCTATTTTTCATATTAGGCTGTTTATCTGCTTTATACCTTCGCTTCTCCTTCAACCTACCTTCCGAAAGCAAAGCGCGGAAAAAAAAGAAAATTTTAATCCTAATAATTCGTGACAAAAATGTATTCCGTTTATTTCTTCAAAAGTGTATTGAAAAACGTCGTTTGATACACGTGGACATTTGTTATTGCAGTTCTCGGCTCTAAAACAACCTCGCCTAAGGCTCGGGTGTTAATTCCGCCTCGAATGTAATAACAAACGTTCTCCACTTGTATCAAAATGCACTATTGTTTAACAGTTGTACTGATGACAATCTTTGTTTCAGGTAACTTCACTTGCCTAGAGGTGATCTTCAAGCTGAAGAGACGTCTGGGGTACCACCTCTTCAACACCTACATACCGACCTGTTTAATCGTTATCATGTCTGTAAGTTAACACTTCTTCTTCTTCATACTCTGGTGTCTCTCCAATAGCTGGCTATTGGCCATCAACTACGAATATTTCTACGAGGTAGAACAGCTCAGAAATACCCTGAGATTCTTGTCCACTCGAAAATGTTCCTTAACCATAACTTTATCGGGCAACACTAATAAACACCCTACCAGTCTATATTAAAGTATGCTTTTAAAGGAAATAGTCCTTTTTCCTGAAAACGATCAAAAAGGTGGTTTTTTAAAGCTGTGTATCTCATAAACCGTAAATAATTTTGACATGTAAAAAAATATGATATTTTCAAGTTCTTTTCGCATACAGTGATGGAAGCCAAAACATAATTATACATATTTTAATGCACCAAAAAAATCTTTAAACATACCTCCTAATAATCTTTAAAAGCAGTTTATCCCTTCACTAACAATTATAATTATAATTAAAAATATACCATGAAATGTCAAATTCCAAACTGCATCCAGTGATGGATTACTTTTTATTAAATAGTTAATTTCTAATTTTATACGATTTTATTTGCATTTTTACGACATAATTCCGGTGCGCGTGAGAATCTTCTATCTCGTGCGTCAAACTAGACAGCCATAACGCCATTTCACTTACACACCGAGCTAAACCAAGCTTGGAACCTGGGCCTTAAAGGCCTGATTTTCCGTAATGTCTTTTCGTAGTGTCCAGTCCAGTCTATAGGATCGGTGCACCAGTGGTCGTATCTCGCGACAGCTGAGCAAGGTCCTGGGTTCCTCATCCCGAGGTTTGGCGAAGTGTTATTGTGTTTTCCCAACCACAATCTACATCTGTGCCCGGTGTAGTGGCAATAGACATCAGCAGTACAAAAAGAACAAAAGCCGATTGCCAAAAAGCGCTATAAACCCGTTTTAAACCAAGCAAAGGACGCGTCGCGCTCTATGCCTGACGTTACACCTACACTATCTATGTGCACTCACACAAATACAAAGCTCAGCTTAGACCTCGCAGACTGTATCTGATAGTCATTATTAATTCTCCTAACTCCTACGTCTTTTTCTGTCTTTCGTCTACAGTGGGTGTCATTCTGGATCAAGCCGGATGCTGCGCCGGCGCGCGTCACCTTAGGCGTGACGTCACTGCTCACGTTGTCGACGCAGCACGCCAAGTCGCAGGCGCAGCTACCACCGGTGTCCTATCTGAAGGCTGTTGATGCATTTATGTCAGTGTGTACTGTGTAAGTATCGTTATTTTGAGTTGAATTTCTGGACTAATGATAAACCATTTAACTTTTATCCCCTTTAAAAAATACTTCCTAATTCCCAATTCTTGTAGTCCGAGCCTTTATAAATCATCTTCGTTATACAGGATGGTCCAAATAGTGACGTTAATAAGAAAAATCTGAATTCCTCATACCCAGGGGTATTCGAAAATACCCCATGTTCCGCGATTTTTTTGTAGTTTTCGTGCTATTTTTGTAATTATTTACAGTTTTCTGCTGGTGGCGGTGGTGCAAAAATTCATATCTTTTTTTGTAGAGGGTATTTTCCATTTTTTTTTGTGACATTATCTATTTGAATGTCACAAAAAAATCTGAAATATACACTCAACAAAAAATAATATGAATTTTTGAACCTCCACCGGCAGAAAATACAAAAACAAAAATAACTCGAAACCCACAAAAAATCGCGGAACATACGAGTACATGGAGTATTTTCGAATATCCGTGGGTATGAGGAATTCAGATTTTCCTTTTTGACGCCACTATTTGGACATGCTTCTAGAGCCAGCGGTTTAGGTAAATCGCTTGAATTAGTTCATGGCAATCCACTAAAAAAACAGGTGCAAGCACAAGCCTTATCTCCTGGGACATTTCATAGTAGATTCTGGGGCTACTTAGGTAGATGACATTATGTGCTGGTGACCTTGTGCGACAGGGTGGTGCGTTTTCGCCGTTCCGTTCGGCTTTTTATTTTTAGTAACGTAATTTTTTTTTCTAATTTCAGATTTGTGTTCATGGCGCTAATGGAGTATTGTCTGGTCAACATCGTTCTGGGAGATGGCGCTAAAGTCAAAGTGAGTGGCTTTCAATCTACTCTGTCTGAGTGTCTGTCTATTCTAGAGCTTAAGAGGAAAGACGGGTGGCCAGTTAGGTATTTTAAGAAGGTATTGCTGTCGCTCTGCGAGCGCTCCGCCCTCGAATTCGTGCGATAAGGACAACTGCAGATCCGACTAAATAGCCTATGTAAAAAGTCACATTTCGAGGTTTGGCTCTCGCCTATTTCCTCCTCCAATATTGGACCAATTTAAAAGATATTTCATAAACTGAATAAGAAGGATATATACTATGCCCCTATGTTTTTCTTTTTTCGTTAATAGTTGTCAAATTGGTACACTAGGCGTCTGTTGACAGAGCGGTCTGAATAGGCAATTTTTAGCATTTTTGGAGGGTTCTAGTTCCTATAAAAATAATATATCATCAAAAAGGAAAACATAGGGGCATACAATTAACTGATATTTATATTTCTGTAAAAAATCATTGCTTTATGGTCATTAACCAGAAAGAAAACAGGCGAGAGCGTTTGTATCTTTTTGTATGGAGAAAAGAGCACCCACGTTTCCTCTTAATATAATCTAGTCTAAAATGACGCGTCCCGCTACCGCAAATACCGTAGCGTACGTAATTACGTATACACTAACGCGTCCCGCTCCCCCCGCGACATCGTCCGGATTGTCCCCGTACATTTTTGTCGACGCGCGACGAGGCACCTAGCCTCGTACACAAAATATTTCTATGAACTGATAGTAAACTAATGACTGTTTCCTGTAGTGGATACATCAGGATAGATTACAAATTTTGTGCGCGTCATTTCAGAGTAGACAAACTATATATTTCACTGATGGATCTTGGCCTCTCCAAAGTTACGCCACATGTGCACAACGATTCTCCGCCTAACGCATATACAGGGTTTATTTAAATTAGCTAGTGAAACTCCGCAGACTAATAATGGGTATCGATATCTAAATCCGACAAAATAAAAAAAAAAGATTAGATTTTTTTTTTTGGTGTTTTATCGTATGATGTCTGTGACGTTGACACAAATACTGATTTTTAGAGCGATAGCCCACAGGTCGCAGCGGTCAGCGAGATAGATACATTAGTATGAAATCGCCATGGAGCACGCGCACCTGTCCGCAACTGATATTTCAACTACACTGGGTTGTTTGACAGAGAGAGAAAGTGTGAATTTGGTCAAAATACAAGATGGCGGCTTCGAAAATTATCAAATTTTTGGAATGAAGTTCTTTAAAACGCGGCTTGCGGTAGGAGTGATCTGGTAGAAATAGTCACGTAACGAAGAAGCGTTATGCCCCCCATGTGTCTTTCTCTCTCTTATAACATAATAGAAAGAGAGAGAGAGAGAGAGAAAGTGTGAATTCGGTCAAAATGAAAATCCAAGATGGCAACTGCAAACATCTTAAAATTTTTAATCAGGATGTCGTTATTTTTATTGTGAATGACGACGATGATGACTGACGGTTACTTTCCACATTCCAGGATGCACAAGAAGCAGCTAAAGCCAAGATGCGAGCCATCGGCATCGACAGATTCTCCCGCGTGTTCTTCCCGCTCCTCTTCTCTGTACTCAACGCAATCTACTGGATACACTTCGCGCAGTATATCTGATGGACTTAGATGTTGCTGTCCATATTATTTGCTCATTAATTTAGAACAAAACCGAAACGAACTTACGCCAATAATTCATTATAAGTTCCTGTTTAATTTATGTAGCAGAAATACACATTCTGTTCCATTATTGCATTGGCCTGTACAGTGAAAATTATGAGCGCTAAAGTTGTTACAAAATAATAGGTCCATTTTGACAGCCCATATCGTTTCATATGCCAAAGTAGTTTCGTGAGACAAACATAGCGGGACAAAGAGGGACACCCTGGAGGCCAATTCCGGTGACATGGAAATTATCTCCATGGTCGAAATATCAGTCAAGAAACTGCTTATCTTCGTCGAAAACGAAAAATTGCTATTCTAACGATCTCCATTCATAAATTTTTCGATCGCAAATCAGCGAGATATTACGGCTGGTCCTAAGGTATGGAGATATGAAATCTCCGTTGGAACATCTGTCAAAATTTACATTCGTAGGCGATTCGTAGGTTTACATTCGTATTTTTTTTTTTGGTACCTACATGTAGAGGTTTAGTGGTTTATGGCTTTCATAAAGGGGGGCCGAATTTTCATTCTTTTTGCGATAGGACACACCGTTTTCGAGATATAAGCAAAAGAAGAAAAAAATACAGTACTGTTTTTGCACTTGAAGTCAAGGTGTTGGTGTGAATTTTAGTTCATGACAACTAATTTTATTCCACACCTTTTTAATCGCGATTAAAAATAGTCTTATTTAGTTTGAAAATTAAAACCTACCTACGTCAGAAAAAGGACACAAATCATGCGAAATGCGTTTCGGATCACGCTACTTTGCAATTAATATTTTCATTATAAAAAAAAAACACAGTTAAAGAAACACAATATCTTAAAATTATCTTTTGTGTGTTTGCTTGGATTTGATAAATTAAACATACGTTATTATTACTAAAAAAAGAAAAACGTGGCGTAATCGATTACAATCAAAGTGAATCGATAAAAATGGAACGTCTCTTACAAGAGATTATTTTCTCCGTTGTAAATCTTTCTCCATGGTCAACCAGAATACGGTTTTTTGATAGTATCGAGATTTGAACCGGACATTGATGCGGAGATTTGAAACAGAGATTTATCTCCATGGTCGTGATATCTAGCTCGAGCCCGGAATTGAGTCCCTGATGCAAAATCGGACTTCTTAGATTGTTTTAATTTTCGTGTCCGTACTACATCCAGCACCATAATTGCGTAACACACTATCAATCGGATAATCGGTTTGGTTGTTGAACTGTTAAAATATGTGCAAAGCAAATGGATTGGCAAATTACTTCAAAATGATTCAAATTCCGAGCGACAATATTATGTTACGTAATTGCTGATCTACCTCGTAAATTCTCCATTTGTTGTTTCTTGAGGATATTTTTTTTTTTGCTAGCCTATTTTGTGTCCAGCTTGTGAGCAAAGGCCTTTTTCCTTCCAAACCAATCTGTCTTGTGCGATCTCCGGCCATGTTGGTCCTGCAAACATGATCACACCACCTTCGCCGCGGTCTACCTCGACGGCGATGTCCTCCCTGAGGCGCCCAGTGGCTGACGATTCTTTGCCCATCTCTCCGGGTGCATTCGTTCTTGGCCAGCCCACTCCCACTTCAGCTTGACTGGTTTTTCTCCAACATCCGCTACTTGAGTTATGGCACGCTCCATGCGGTTATAAATGGTTTTAATTATGAAGGAGATGCTTTTTCCGTCTATGTTGGTATCGACTTTCTAAAATCTAACGATGAGCTGAGGACCTGCTTCTGCAAACCTTCGGGAAGTTTGTCGGGTGAGTTTCCCAGACTTCGGGCTTCTGCTAAAGTATCAGAAGACAACTTAAGTATTTCAATGGCATTTTCGAACATCTTTGAACTTACCCATATGGCCATATGCTAATTTCGTACACTCTTTCAATCATAAGCTGAAGGATTTTGAAACAAATTACTAATTCATATGCTATGGATAATACTTCATATAATATGTTTGAAAAAATCGTCTGTTCAACAACATAAATACTCAACGCAGTTGTACGTTACGCAGTTACCCCGCTGGTATCATTATGGACTCGTATTGTGCGTCACGCAGTTACCCCGGCTGGTATCATTATGTACTCGTATTGTGCGTCACGCAGTTTCCCCGCTGGTATCATTATGGACTCGTATTGTGCGTTACGCAGTTACCCCGCTGGTATCATTATGGACTCGTATTGTGCGTGACGCAGTTACCCCGCTGGTATCATTATGGACTCGTATTAAGCGTTACGCAGTTACCCCGCTGGTATCATTATGGACTCGTACTGTGCGTCACGCAGTTACCCCGCTGGTATCATTATGGACTCTTATTGTGCGTCACGCAGTTACCCCGCTGGTATCATTATGGACTCGTATTGTGCGTTACGCAGTTACCCCGCTGGTATCATTATGGACTCGTATTGTGCGTCACGCAGTTACCCCGCTGGTATCATTATGGACTCGTATTGTGCGTTACGCAGTTACCCCGCCGGTATCATTATCGACTCGTATTGTGCGTTACGCAGTTACCCCGCTGGTATCATTATGGATTCGTATTGTGCGTCACGCAGTTACCCCGCTGGTATCATTATGGACTAGTATTATGAGTTACGCAGTTACCCCGCCGGTATCATTATGGACTCGTATTCTGTAACTATCTAAAAATTAAGGATTGCGTACTTACTCTTTGTTCCTCTTAAAAATCTTTTCGTAAAGTGTGTTTTAAGATGTACTTTAATATATAAACTGTAACACCATATTTTTACCTGTGTACCACAATAAACTATTTGAATTTGAATTTGAAGACTTCTTCTAAACGATTATTCGTTTGCAATATTTTGTATATCACCGTATAATTATGAACTTCGTTAGTTTATATACTCTATCGGTATAATTTCCGTTAGATCATAAACTGTTGAAAAATTGTGAACTGCAACAAACAATTTACAATTTAGGTAACGCATTAGTTTTTCCGATAGTTTATAATCTGTCCATGGGAAACCGTCAAATTGTGAACTGGTACTGGTAAAAAAACCATTAATGGTTTGTTGCAGTTCACATTTTTTTTACTAATGGAATTAATATCGATAGAAAAAAAACTAACGAAATTCATAATAATTATGCGGTGACATAGTCTAGTTCTAGGTAGCTACGTTTGCCACGGTTTGTTCGTGGATGGGTGACCATACTGACCATCTTTACAAACCAAGACCTCTCCGTGCCTCGGAAAGCACGTTAAGCCGTTGGTCCCGGTTGCCATTCGTGGATCCGGTGATGGATCTTTGACAGTCGTTACGGGTCGTCAGAAGCCCGAAAGTCTGACAAACAGTCTTACCAAAGGTTATTGTATTACCCAGTAGGTACATGGGTTGTGGAGGTCAGATAGGCAATTGCTCCATGTAAATACACTGGTATTCAACAGTATCCGGTTAGACTAGAAGCCGACCCCAACATTGTTGCGAAAAGGCTCAAAGGCAGATGATGCGTCTAATCATATGTAGATAATAAGGTGAATAAGTTATTTATTTTTTATGACCTAAGCTAGACCTAGCCAAATTTATAGTCAAAACTTAACGTAGGCTATGTGTTGTTTTATTTTTATCGCTTGACTTTGGGAATGATTTTAAAACATTTTATAAAAAGTTGAATACTTACATAATTGATTATTGTACAAACCATAGTGATATTGAAGTTAAAATATTGTATCATTAAAAGTTTTATGTGAATAAATAAAATATTATTCGTTTTAAATTGCCTGTTCTTTTTATTTTAATACTTAATACCTACCTAACTTTGAAAGAGATCAAATTTACTCTTGCGAATCTCCACTCAACCCGGCCAATAAAGAAAAGAAAGAGGTGGGAGCTCTGTTCCTCGTCAGTTCACTCCAGCCGGCCAATAAAAGCCAGGTGAGTTACAAGAGTTCTCTCAAGGTGCATGGTCCCAAGATCAAAGGACTTAATTGGAAGACTAAAGACTGAGGACAGTAGACTACGCTAAAGGCGTCGAGTTGCTTCGTGATCTGCAAATGAAATGGGTAAATATTGGATTAGTTATCGGTAAGCAGGTGGCGAGTGCTTTAGTAGGTAATTAGAAACAATTAGTTTTGAACCTGTCATGTTATATTGGATGCTTATATAGGGCGACTGGTAATCAGCAGCTCCCTACATTTTGACGAGATATGCGAACATGAATGTATGGGGCAGCTGATTTTTTTGTTCGTGATTTCAGGTTTGGTCCGAGTGTATGTCATTAGTGCGACAAACATGTGTGCGACATGTCATTAGTTCGACAGGTCATTAGTTCGATAGGTCGTTAGTGCGACAGGTCGTTAGTTCGACAAGCAATGTACGTTTAACAAAAATATGACTTATACATAGTGTTTTTTTTTATTTCCCATAACTCTAGGGTATAAATGAGACCATCATTATGAACAACTTTTACTATGGGACCGAACCCAAAATCAGCTGCCCCCTACATTTATGTTCGCATAACTCGTCAAAATGTAGGGAGCAGCTGATTTTTTTTTCGCGATTTTGGGTTCGGTCCCATAGTAAAAGTTGTTTGTTATCATGAGCACAATCATGTGTTTAGGTATCGGTCAGTAATTACCAGTCACCCTATATAGCAGCTTATAAGCGAGTTGACCGGAGTTCAACTTCCAAGTCGTACAAAGTGCTATTGGGCTGTACCTTGGTATTCTTTAATCGGTGGAAGGACACTGGCGAGACACACTATAACTATAACTACACACACTACACACACACATACTACACACTACACAATATAACTTTTATTGTTCTAGGTCGTAGGTTCTAACCCAGACAGGCGCTTTACTTTGTGTAAATTATTTCATCACCACTGCTCTCAAAACGGTGAAGGAAAACATCGTGAGGAAACCGGCATGTCCTAGAACCAAAAATACGACGACATGTGACATCTACTAACCCGCACTGGGCCCGCGTGGTGGATTACGGCCCCATGCCCTCTCACAGACAGGAGGCCTGTGTCCCAATAGTGGGAAGTTATAGGCTTGATTATGCTTATTATGTTATTGCGTACGGGGGGCGTTTAGTGTCCCGTCAGGTGATTTATAATGTACCTACAAGTACACAGAGTAGGTACGTTAACACCACAAAACCAAGCAAAAACAATGGTGATTGAATTGAGTTACACAATTAATAAATTACAAATCATCATTATATGACTGTGTTTATTGCAATATTTGGATAAAAAACATTATAAAAACAGAACAGGAAATTCACATAGATTTAAAGGAGGTACAGTAATACTCAACTAATAAGGCGCGTCGTGAATCTTCGTTCGCACGGAAAAGAAAGTATGGCCCCGAAAATTAACGAGAATACTTAAAACTTACAATCAACCTTAGATCACTACTATAAGGTTCATAATACACTGCAGCTGTTAGTTCCGTCTCACTCGCAAGTATGGCGGCTGTCAAGCGGCGCGCGCTAACATGGCGGCAGCTGCCGCCCAATAGCGGTACAGGAAAAAGCGTGGAGCGTGCCGATTGGTCAATAGCATTTCCCGCGCTTTGAAAATTCATCTTCTGCGCAGGTACATCCATAAGCCATATTACTTGGGTACTCCTGTACCTACCTAGTAAACTGTTATATAACGTAGTTGTTGCTGCGAAAAACTGACCAATGATATCACGAAATTAGCAAAAATCTGTAAACAAATTAAAACTCGTCTACATTAGTAAGTAAGTAAAACGGAGAACCAAAAATAGGTAAGTACATTTCACTTCTCGGAAGTCCGAGAAGTGTGCCACGAAAGATGAGACTTGACAGTTTGACACACCACGTTTGACTTACGCAGTAGGTTATAATTCTCTGATTCTGATTTATAAGTCTCTCGGTATGAAGTTTGAGACGGGAAAGCACCGGGCGTCGTGGGGGCGGGTGGGGGGAAGAGCGCGAGAGGCGCAATACTGCGCTCGTCAAGTCTCATCTTTCGTGGCACGCATCACGCATTGTCACTGCTTCATTGGTGTTGTGGAGTCGTGGTTTAAACATAACATAACATCACGCCTGTATTCCCCGCGGGGATAAGCACAGGTGCATACTACCTATAAGTAGTACACCCTGGTACACCCACATTTCGCCAGCCCCATATTACCTACATGGGACCGTTTAAGTCCCATGTAGGTAATATGGGGCGAGCTTATTGCCTGTGTTTAATCATTATGGCAATAACGGGAGGAGCTCGTGGCTAAGTAATAACAGCCGCACGGGTCGATCCATCTGGTTAAGCTCCGCTTGCCGGGGTTGGTCCGTGGACGTGTGACCAACATTACATATCCTCCGTGCCTTCGCGTAGTTGTGTTGCGACACGATAATATCGCAATATCGCTCGCGATATCGCCTCTGTCTGTAAGAGCCTTAAGGCGTTGGTCCCGGCTGTTATTCGTGGATCTTTAACAGTCGTTGCGCGTCGTCAGAAGCCCGAAAGTGTAACAACCAGTCTTACCAAGAGGTACCGTATTACCCTGTTAATGGGTTGTGGAGGTCAGATAGGTAGTCGCTCTATGTAAAATACTGGTATTCAGCTGCAACCGGTTAGACTGGAAGCCGATCCCAACATAGTTGGGAAAAGGCTAGGCAGGTTGAAATGGTCTATGCATCTTCGAAGCGAAGACACCTTATGTGTGAAGACTGTGCCGCCGGGGTCGCGCGTTGTTCGAAAGAGACACCGTGGCCCTGGCACAGGCAACTGAAGGAACACGGTTGGATTTTAGTCAGTAAAAGTCTGACACGCCCTTCCGCTCCACCCAGAGCGGGAGAAGTCATTTGATGATTTCCCATCCTCAAAAAAAAAAAAAAAAAGGTGTGAAGACTGTGCGCCTAATGCACTCCAACATGGCTCAATAGGTAACCAGCCCGTTTTAAGCTGTTAACTGATCTTTACCCTACTTTACTAATGCAACTTGCGGATGAAAGTAATTTCTTTGAATCTTTTCCAACGTAGCTTGACCTCCCATCATAGAGAATGCTGTGGCCCTGTGGCAAAGACAACATAACGGTATACCTAGTCAGGTACCTAGTATTTATACAGGTTCAAATTAAATTAGTTAGCGAAACTCCGCAGACGTGATGGGTATCGATATCTAAACACGACAAAATAAAAAACGGTTGATGTTTTTTTTGAGGTCAATGACCGCTGGTAGTGCTGTTACTTGAAGTGTGAGTTGAAAACATTCGTTTTGCCATCACGTTAGTGATGTCTCGTGTCGGAAAATTGTAGTTGCAAAAAATGTTCTCCCATACATTCCAACTGTTAATGTAAAGTTTGTAGGTACTCACAATATTGAGGTATTTAAACGAAATAAATAAAAATAAAATACCTTTATTTCAGACCTGGAGTCCATAAGTTGTTAGTGGTTAATAACAGATTGTGCTTAAATGCTATGTTAGTGTTATTATTACATATTAATTTACATTTACTTACAATCCTATAACTACCTTTACCCAGTGGCCTTGGATGGGGCAGTCCGCTCTGCCAGCAATCATTTTCAGGATGCCGTTACGAGTGCTACGCAAACGCTGCAGTAAGGAAGCCGCTTTTTTACGCATGATGGCGTGAAAGCCATCCGTGCGAGCTGCAGCAAACATTCCCGACGCACTGCAACGCCGCGGCAACTGCAACAGCATCCTGAAAGCGTTGTGTTATTTACCATGTTATTTTAAGACCACAGTCTTCTCATAGGTTTTCCTGCAATCTACAAGTAAAGAACTATTTTCTGTGTTTTTTTTTTAACTTTAGGCTCAGTAGTTTCGGAGTTATGGGAGATAAGCCCGAAAGTCTGACAACCAGTCTTAGGAAGTGGTCTAAATCGTACTATCCATCGCAATAGGTACCTAACTGGGTTGTGGAGGTCAGTTAGGAAGTCGCTCCATGTAAAATACTGGTGTTCAGCTGCATCCAGTTAGACTGGAAGCCTACCCCAACATAGTTGGGAAAAGGCTAGGCAGATGATGAGCTGAAATTTTAAAATGTTGTTGACGTTCGCACGGACGCACATAAAAATATCGCGGCGGGATTTTATCGCGCACTGGATTTGCAGCCGAGCTTCGAGAATCCAACAGAGTGTATCCCAGCACGTCGAAAAAACACACTGCTGGATTTTAAACTCTCGGCGCTAAGCAGAGCGTTGAAAAATTCAGTGCGCGAAAAAAAATCGCCGCGATATTTTTACGTCCGTGCGAACGTTGGCTAAATGGGCTAGTCCCAGAAATCGGCTACGTGCTTAGCGCCATCACTAGCGTCCTTAGTTCCTGTTGCCCCATCGTTTGTGGAACAGCACCTCATTTCATCATTGTAGTCATCTAGGAATCTCCATCTGAATAGGTTTTCCTTGTTTCGGCCAACCTGGGTCCGGAGTATGTTTAAAGACTTCCAGGTTATCCCGAGTCGTGTCCAAGTAGGAGACTTTCAGGTGGAATCACGGTGGAACAATTGGTAAGTATGGGTAAGGGAGCACTAAGCCGACGTTCGCACGGACGTAAACATATCGCGGCGGGATTTTATCGCGCACTGGATTTTCAACTCTCGGTGTTGAGCCGAGCTTCGACAATCCAATAGAGTGCATCCCAGAGCGTCGAAAAAACACACTGCTGAATTTTCGACTCACGGCGCTAAGCAGAGCGTTGAAAAACCAGTGCGCGAAAAAAAATCGCTGCGATAATTTTACGTCTCGTCTTACTCAGCTTTTAATTCTCTTGAGTCAGCTGAAATTTATTTCTTTTGCAGACCATTCACTACCTAGATCGAAAAATATACTTTCAATTATTTTCTTTGTTAGTTGTTACTAAATCTGAATCAATCGAAAGCCTTTGAAAGCCAATTTCGAATTTCCTTAAAATCTAGATTACTTAACTTTTTTGCTTCTATTCACAACAATAGTAGGTAAGAACACTAATAAAGTGTTATTTATTTAACACCAGCATTTTTTAAACTTGTTTTTTGCTAAGTGTCGAGTTCGGTCAACTATCCAAGATCAAGGGCACTATTTGTTACGCAGAAAATTATGGCTTACTTACTAGTGGAGGAACAGACAGAAGACCGTACAGAATCAGATGGTTTTTAGGGTGCCGTACCTCAAAAGGAAAAAAACGGAACCCCTAAAGGATCACTTCATTGTCCTGTCTGTCAAGAACCTTTTTCTCAGGAACGCGTGGAGGTATCAAGTTGATAATACGTAGGACTATGGTCCCTAGAGTTCTAAAAAAATCAAGCTTCTGAGTCAACGTAATAAAAACATACGTGTTTAAAAACTTATGTGACATACCTATTTGAATATTTTGATACTAGCAAGTAAATGAAAACCTATAGGGTACTTAATTCCCGTTGAGCTAGAATAATGAAATTTGGCAAGAAGCAAGGTCTCGCAGCACGAGTAAAGGAAAAAGTCTGAAAATTGTTAATTTGTAATTTTGTCACACAAGATTTTTTTTTTTTTGGGTTAAATTCTTTTCAACTACGGAACCCTTCATTGTGCGTGGTCCGACACGCACTTGGCCAGTTTTTTTCAAAACAATTTTGACTGAGACTTTAATAGTGCTATCAGCTAAGTATAAGTGCCTAAAAGAACGACAATGAAATCTGAGGCAGTTCTTTTGCTAAGGAATCCACATCACCATCCTGTTCCTTCTCGATGAATATCGGGAGACCTCTTTTTGTTCAAGATGGCCACATTCATTAGGTAGCTGCAGGTCTGTCCCTTCCCTGGGTAAGCTACGTGACTTCATGAGGTGTCGAGGTAGATATCTCTTTTGACAAAACAAGAACTCACTCCCTCTCATTATGACAAGATCCCTGTATGTCTCTTGGAAGTTTGGAACACGGGAATAGCTCTTCCCTTAGTGCTCGGGGCCGGGGGCACAACACTCGATTGCTATTGAGCTGCTGCAATGGATCATTAATTGTTGCGGCTCGGCATCAACCGCTTTGCGCTGTAGGTAATGGGCAAATTAAAGAATAGCCTTAAGAACAAATACCTGCATTATTACCAGTCATACCCGTGTGAGTTCTCATAAATGCTGCCTACTGTGACAACGGGGACTTCAAATACATATATTACAATAATTATTGTGTGGCTAATTGTCAACCAAACACAAGTCTCAATAACAATGGGATGAATATTATTAGGTATCTTTTGTTTTTAAACGTTTTACAACGACCGCGGCTTAGACTCCTTTGTTTCCTTTCTACACCTAAGTACCTACTTAACTATCATCGCCTAGTGAACAATTATTAGGAGTTTCGGTGGATTTCGCATGAAATAATAAATCCCACAATTTGTAATTAGATATAGCGTCTCATTTTTGTAGGCGCTCTAATGTGATGCAAATTCATACTTATGTCAGATGTGTTTTTGATAGGTTTATCCGTCCGATAAACAGAAGTAATAGAGTCACATGTTTTTCGCAAATTAATCTGATAAAAGCATTTATCATGAGTACATAGCTAAATAAACATCAAATCACATGCGGAACGGAACGTTGATAAATCAAGAGTCAAGAGATTAGTTGCGTTCGGAATATCATGACGTTTGCATGTCTCTCGCGCTCCGCCTGTGTGACTGAATTTAAATAAACAACATTTTAATTGCTTGTATTGACTGCCAAATATAAATTAAAGTTGATAGTGAAAATTAGATACGGTCGTAAATAAATAAATAGATATAACCAATCAGTTCAAGTTCATGGTCGCCATTCCAATCTTTTGAATGTGCACTGTCACTTGTCAACTTTTTGTCAACTCAACTTGTGTCAGTCGGTCAGTCGATGACGTTCGGTTTGAACGTGTGCTAAACGTATCCGCCGTACGCGAGCAATTTGCCTGAAATTACGTTTATTCAATTACATATTATCTTATTAGACTAGTTCGTTGGTTGTACGTGTAGCGGGGAGATGGCCGAACACCGCCGGACACTGTGATTCTTTGCCACTGTTGTATATTTAGAAAAAAAAGTTGCGAAACTCGGCGAACCGCTCTGTGTTCGCATTGTTTTGATATTTAAGTTTTCTGTGTTAAAGTTTACAACTCTTTGGTGATAATGAAGGTGTCACACTCAAACAGCAAGGAGGAGACTTCGGATGAGGAGTCCGGGCTTGGGTACCAGAACACGTTGGTAAGTGCATAAATGCAACTTTCTATTTTCTAGAAATTACCTATTACAAAGTTGTTTTCCTCGTTTATAGTCCGTTCTAGGCTGCCTGGTATGCGCAGGCAGCATTACAGGATTTTATCCGAGGTTTCTTTCATGGATGGTGCTGGAAAGAAGTTTGTTTATAAATTGTACCACTTTATTTTGGATACTTGTACCATACAATGCTACTGATGGGTACTGTAATTTGCAACTGTTAAGACGAGAATTATCATCTTAAGTGTTATCTACGTTTGGGGTTTATTTACATGTCATCAAAATGATAAAAAAAACAAGTTTTAAAAAGTTTTCATTTTCGTATTTATTTCTATGACTTAGCAGTGTTAGATATCCATAAGTACCATACTATTCATTGCAAATAAATAAGTATATCCATTCTATTCATATTTTTATCCAACAAATATTGTCCAAGGAGGTTTGGAACCAGTGTAACATTATTATTTTAATTATTAAGTAAGTACCTTAATAAAATTATTATTATTTGATAAAAACACTACATTATTACATCTAATAAATAATTTAAAACATCAAAAACACCTATAAATTCCTTCATAAAATAGGAAAAAGTAAATTTTTCCTGTTTCAGAACTTGAACATCCAAATTCGAAACAAAAAACGAGAACAAAATTGACTAACTTCTTATGTTCTTATAATTATCTAAATTGCACTCAATCTGTTGATACTTTTCCCAACTAAGTTGGGGTCGGCTTCCAGTCTAACCAGATGCAGCTGAATACCAGTATTTAACATGGAGCAAGTACCTATCAGACCTCCACAACCCAGTTACTGGGTAACACAATACCCCTTGGTAAGACTGGTTGTCAAAATTTCGGTCTTCTGATGGCCCGGGTGATGACATGACATGACATCCGGGATCAACAGCTTAACATGCTTTCCGAGGTACAGAAGGTTGGGTCTTGGTATGTAAAGATGGTCGCCCATCCACGGGCCGACCGCGGCAAGCGTAGCTTAACCTGATCGATCAACCAGTGCGGCTGTTATTACTTAGCCACGAGCCCTTCTTTTATTATTGTCTAAATTGCACTGTAGGGTATAATTTAATACTGCAGCCATTATGCAGGTGAGCTCTTTTGCATCTTGACCTTTTAAATATTCATTCGTCATTATGAATACTTTCTTTAGTACATGAATACATGTACTATATTGTGTTTCTTTTGATTAAGTAATATTGTATGGTCAGCATTATGTGGATTAACACTGCTACTTTTACACATCATGTAAATTAATACAAAATGATTTGATTATCTCCTTTTTTCCTAAAATACCAAAGAGTCTAGTAGATCTGTAAATTATTTTTCTTCTGTTCTGATTTTAATTATATATCTTGCTTAGTAATTAAGATTTAAAAAACTGAAGTGTTGCTGACTGTACCATCATCATTTTACACGACTACCTTTTGTCCGCAGCTCTGCCTGCATGCAGGTCGGAATTTATTCCAAAGAAACAGACTTCGGGGATAAATAAATATCTTATGTCTTAACTCAGATCATGTTCTACCAGTGTGCCAAATTTCATCCAAATCTGTTTAGTTGTTTTTGCGTCATTTATAAATAAATAAAATTTAAAATAAAAAAGCCTTTATTATTCCATTGGCATTTACATTCATATAGAAATGGGTGTGGATATTGTTAGTCCAATATACATGCCAACTGGACCCCTCTTCAGGTGAAAGCCTCCTCCAGAGATTGCCACTTGTCGCAATTCCTTTGCGAGGATGGACCAATTTCGGGTTCCGACGGTCTCTATCTCGTCCTTCCACCTTGCCTTTGGTCTCCCTCTGCATCTGTGCTCCTAAGGTCCTCAGGGGTGTCATTTATACATTTACAATATTAGAGTAGGCTTATTAGATTAAATTAAGATTTGAAGTCCTATGTCGAGATTATTTTATTGCATTCTGAAGGCAATAGCGGACCGGTTAGATGGTCCTTTTTATAGGCACTGGATCGCACTCCATGTGTCTTAATGTGTTTTAATTATTGTTACTATTTTTTTTTTGTCATATACTAACATAGATCCTAAGTCCTCACTAACACAATTATGGATGTATTTTATGTACTTATCTGAAATAAAGTTATAATTACTTAAATTTAATTGCGACTTGAAATATCATTCACAAAATAGTCCAAGTATTCAAATGACAGAAGATTGCCCTATATAGCCTACACACACCGAGAAGAAACGGCAACTTTAAACATCTTAATATAATTCTTCTGTACATGTTTTTGTCATTGTTGTTGTATATTACTAATATTTTAGGTATACAATTAATTTGATTAATTTGAGCCCTATATCCATCAATGTACTACACTACACCTATGGCTTTGCTCCTGTCAAAAGAATTTATTCCAATAAGATTCCCCGTTAGACGTTAATGAAATGCTAAATAGGATGAATTATTCTTAGCTGGAACCCACTCAGTTTTATTTTTAGCCTGATTTGTAGTATGTATTGTGTTACATAGGACTTGAACATCATCAATGAAATGTCGTCATCGAGGGTGAATGTTATTTTAGACTAGACTACTAGAGTAGGTCCAGTGGTCCAGCCCGCTTATACATCAGGGTGGTGAAAAAGTCGTGGATCAAACGAAATAGGGAGGTAAAGGAGGTAATTTCCAACAACAAAATCTTTCTACAGCATGGCCATAATTCAATTACCCTAAAAATGTATTGCTCTTGAAATTTGGTACCCAGAGCCGCAACGCCCAACCCTTAAACCTAGAAACCTGAAATTTTGTACAGAGGTTCCCTTTATAATGTAGACAAGGAATAAGAAAGGATCTCCCGGTAGTACGTTCCCGTGGGATATGTTCCGATATCCACACGGGCGAATCCGCGGGAAAAAGCTAGTTACTTATATTTCAAGACTTATCTGAGAAAATATAATAATTATGACATTCATTAAAACAATGATAATAACTTATACCTACTACATAATATTAATTATTAACAGCTGTAGAAGTAAGTACCTACTTACTTCATAGTATGTATTGTTTAATACCTACACTACTGCCAATGCCAGTGTTATCAGTAATGCGTTCATTCATGATTCCCTCCAATCCAGTACATTATTCAAAACAATAGTACTTACTAATAGTATTAGGTACAAAATCCTGTGTCTATAAGTTTTGTATCATGTTGAAATTGAATCCATTGGCATTGTACCAGGGGGTGAAAATAGTACTTAATGGATATTTAAACAGCCAGCAGAGGGGCTCGTGGTTAAGTAATAATTACCGCACGCGGTTGATTCTTGATTGTTCAGGTTAAGCTACGCTTGCCGTGATCGGTCCGTGGATGGTTGACCATCTTTCTTTACATAGGTACCGAAAATCTTCCGTGCTTAAGAAACTCGGAAGTCATTCTTGGATCTTTGACAGTCGTCAGAAGCCCGAAAGTCTGACAACCAGTCTTTACCATTTGCATAATCAGCCCATTTATAATGTTCCCAATGCTGGGACACAGGCAGTAATCTACCACGCGGGCCCAGTGCGGGTTGGTAGATGTACAGTGGGCTGCATCATTTGAGTACCCCAGTTGTATTAAAATTATAATATAACTAGGGTACCCAATTGATGAAGCCCTAACATTTTTGGTTCTAGCACATGTCAGTTTCCTCACGATGTTTTCCTTCAACGTTTTGAGAGCACTATTGAACATTGATTTATTATACAGTTACCTACTAAAGAATGACGACAAACATAAAACATTCAGAATTGACATTTCTTTATGTATAGACACAGGAAACAGCTATAATTACTATGAAAAATAGATAAAAATAAATAATTTTATGTATTGAGTTGTAAATATTTCTTAGTGTCATATTTTATTATTGTAATAACGTGTTATTAATTACCTACTTATTATGTACAAGCTCATGTGAATTTAAGTGTAATTATTCTTGAAGAAAACATGAAAAAAATAGGCGCTAAAGTTAAAAAAGGCTTTTAATCAACTGAGGCCGCTCGAACTCATTTGAATTGGACAACTGATCCCACTTAAAAAAAGATTATTATTTCTATAGAAATATGTACAGACGTGAACAAAATTCTTTGGGGAAAAAAATTACACACTAGTGCGGGAAACAAAATCGCCGCGATATTTTTACGTCCGTGCGAATGTCGCCATTTTGTCACGCCAAATAGTGTTACTAATATATCATGTAATAATAATAACTCTAAATAATTAATAAATTAATAACAACGCTCTGACATAATATCATTATTAAGTATGTTAAAGTGTTATTTGTTTAAGGTTGGCTTATCGCTTTCGAGTATTCTAGTAACCTAGATTTCTTCTAATATATATCTTACTTTATATGCTTACATTGACAGGAGAGCCCTAACACATTCCGCCGCGAAACCGCCTGATGTTCCGCTACTCAATTCGCGATTCGAGTAGCGAAACATCCTGTGAGTCAGTTGAATTGAACTACTGCGGTTTCGCTGCTATGGTTTCGCGGCTATGTGCTAAGGCCCTAAGAATAATAGGTAGGGCAGAAATATAGATTATCTATACCTACTAAAGAAGAATGATGATACTAAGGATATTTTTGATATTCACATCTATCAGAATGACTGCCGTCAATCCATGTAAAATACTGGTTTTCAGCTGCATTCGTTTAGATTGGAAGCCGACCCTAACATAGTTGGGGACAAGTTGATGACCTCTCAAAATCATTAGATCATGAAAATCAATCAATCCTCAATCATTTAATCCATCTGTGGTCGGCTTTCAGTCTAACCGGATGCAGCTGAATACCAGTATTCTATATGGAGCGTTTTCCTATCTGACCTCCACAACACAGTTACTGGGTTACGGAGGTCAGTAATTGGGTAATAGTTACGATACGCCTTGGTAAGACTGGTTGTAAGACTTTTGGGCTTCTGACGACCCGTAACGACTGCCAAAGATCTACCTACGAATGAAAGCCGGGACCAACGGCTTAACGTGCTTTCCGAGGCACGGAGGAGTCTCGGTATGTAAAGATGGTCACCCATCCACGGACCAACCGCGGCAAGCGTAGCTTAATCTGATCGATCGACCCGTGCGGCTGTTACTACTTAGCCACAAGCCCTATTCTCATTCAATCATTACTTAGTCTTTTTGTAAAATTTTTTTTGTTCAAATTCAACCAGAGGTTTTGAGTTTTTTGGATACGTATTACATTCTCTTGACATAGGTAGCGTAATAATTAAACCTTTTCATACAATTTAAATACTCTATTTATCATCTTATACAAACTTTAGTATTCAACAACGGGAAACGACCTATTGAAATGGTCGTAGGCGAGCAATTGAAATGGTCGTAGGGGACCAATTGAAATGGTCGTAGGCGACCAATTGAAATGGTCGTAGGCGACCAATTGAAATGGTCGTAGGCTACCAATTGAAATGGTCGTAGGCGACCAATTGAAATGGTCGTAGGCGACCAATTGAAATGGTCGTAGGCGACCAATTAAAATGGTCGTAGGCGACCAATTGAAATGGTCGTAGGCGAACAATTGGCCACCTGTCACCACCTTAATGGCTTACGTATATAGTTTTATAGCCTCATACATATACTGAATATACGCACTTCTTTGCTTAGGATTTCTTGAACAACTTTTGAAAGTGGGGCATTAGATTTTTCAAGATATCCCTGGTGTTCGATATGAGTCTAATAGGTAATACGGGCTGGTATCCGCAACTCCACGTCAATGCGCGTATTTTGCGTATGGTTGGGAAAATCGATCATTCGATCCACCCCAGCTCCTCAAAGAAGGCCAGCAGCGCCTTGATGTTACTGACAACCTCACGGAGGGTACCTGGGTTACCGAACTACTTTGCCCTGTATGCGGCGACCACCGGGCAGTTTAGAAGCACATGAGCTGCTGTCTCGTCGTCCTCCATGCAGGCCCTGCACAGCGGACTGTCTGTGACTCCTATGACAAAGAGGTGTTTGTTAAATGACCCATGGCCAGTTAAAGCAGCTGTAACTGTACGCAGCTGTTGTTTAGTTAGTCGGAGAACCTGTTTCGTGAGGCGGCCATCAATTGCAGGGAGTGCTTCCTTAGCCTGCCTACACTCACCTTGGTCCGACCATAGTTTGTGAGATATGAGTCTAATAGAAATGATCTGTTTGGGGTATTGAGGTTGAACCGACTTGAAATAGGCACATTCCATAAAATTCTGTCTCAACCAAATGGTGATGATGCGAAGAGTCTGTTCAGGTCCATGGCCCGAATATAAAAAAATACTTAACCCTTATTTGAATCAGATGATATTATTACGAGACGTGTTCGGCTTTCATTCAGGACGTGCCGATCGGCAAACTTCGTTCGGCATCTAAGTTCGTTTTATCATGTTCGGGTCGACATAGCACGCTAAGTCGAGCGGCTTTTGGATTTTGCCGCTAGGCTGTACCAATTAGGGCCGACCCCCAAAAATCAAATAAAAAAAAAAAAAACAAAATCAAATCACTTTTATTTGTTAACACAGGTACCTAAAGAAATACAGATCTTATATTTGATGAAAGAAAGCTATGTTATGCCAGGAGGCGTACAAATATGGTGTGCATCTAGCTCAAGATTACAAATTAGAGTTTCTAAAAATATATTTGAAAGTCATGCATAATATTATGGTATTTAATTAGCAAAATAAATAAAAAAAAATATTGCAAGATCAACCTAATTTAGTGCGTAGGTACTAACTTAAGGGAGGCCGTCACCTCCTTCTGCGAAGCAGTGATGCTCGCGAAGGAGGAGGCGGAACGCGTGAGGGAGAGGCAGCCTCACGCCCTCAGTCGCCGCAGGAGACGCCCTGGGCGGCGGGAATCGCGGGGCGATTTCCGGCCACCGTAGGCGCGGGCCTGCGGACGGTGAGCAGCGGGTAGCTCGCCGTCCGGTAAGGACCAGGCCCGAGTCGACGGCGCGTTGTGTTCCACGCGCGCCTCAAAGAGATGTCAGCAAGTGACGGGGTCCAATAGGGCCGACGCCGCTGGGGTCGCGGATTGTCCGAAGGGGTTACCGCGGCCCTGGCATAGGCAACTGAAGGAACACGGGTGGGTTTTAGTCAGTAAAAGTCTGACACGCCCTTCCGCTCCACCCAGAGCGGGAGAAGTTATTTGATGATTTCCCACCCTCAAAAAAAAAAAAAAAAGGTACTAACTTAAAATAGCAATCGCTTATACAAATAATGCGCCGGCCCTTAGTATTCGGACGCGAGAAGTGAAGTATCAAAATGACAACGCGTTCTAAATTAGGTTGATCTTGCAATATATTTTTTTGTTATAATTTGTATTTTTCCTGTGTTCCTTTATCGATACTGAACCTACCACTAAGCTATGGCACGCAATTTCTTTAACACCCTGTACATTTCTGCCTCAAAATGCCATCATGTCCTTGTTTTCTTTGTAATTTTTTTGTCTCCTAATTAAAATTACACATTTATACCGTTAATGATAGGAATTGAACTTGAAACCACACCTTGAGGAGACATCCTCCATCCATCCGACTCCGACGTTATTACAACATCCGTCAACAGTGTGATAACCTTATCTTTATTTAACAAATAAAACTTCGTAATTGTTTTTACATACATACTTTTCGTTAAACACAAATATTGGATGTAGGCTGTAGGTTACGTTGACTTCGCTTTGTCTTTGTTTCAGAGGTTTTTTCAATAATATTCAAAATAATTTGTCACTTCTCAGTCTAGTACTGTCAGCAACAGAAGTCGGTTAACACTTATACTTTTTGACATCATCCAAATTAACACAAACATAATAATACGATAACCTGCTTTTTAGCATTTGATTTATTAGATACTAGCTTTTGCCCGCGGCTTCGCCTTCGTTTAACCTTCTCTTGAATCACTCTATCTATTAAAAAAAACCGCATAAAATCCGTTGCGTAGTTTTAAAGATCTAAGCATACTTAAGGACAGACATGATGGGTTATTGGTTTAATTGAAACACAATTATAAGTGATGACGGCAGATTTAATTACTTGAGAGCGGAGCAGCATTACAGTAGTTGAGAGGTTTTATCAAAAAAGGGACGACATGACAATGTCAGTTGGACAGATGCATTTGACAGCTGACACATAGTACAGAGACAACGTTTAGTTTACTATTCTTAACAAGACAGACATCAGGAAGCGGCTTTGTTTTATATTATTTAGTGATAGTGAAGAGTTAATTTTCTTTAAAATTTATACTGTTCCGATTTTAATGTAGTATTCTCAATAATTAAAATTTAGAAAACTCAAGTGTTAATCGACTTCTGTTGCTGATTGTACCTACCTACCATAGACTTATAAAAAAAGATGGACTCCGCGACGCCCATATCGAAAGTGAAGCACCGTACCGATCTATGTGTGCATGATTTGAGTACCTGCAAAGACGCCGTCGCTCGTGTCACGTAATGGCGGCCGGTCGGCATACTATGATTTAAATGTGTGCGCGAGGCGTGTTTGTACAAACGGCATACTTACTGTGCTTCACTTTCGATATGCCTGGCGCGGAGTCCATCTTTTTTTATAAGTCTATGCTACCTACTTAATTTAATTAGCATGTAATAATGACTGCCACAGCACTTAATAAATCTTCAAGTCACGAGGTTACTTTATTATCGTCGAACATCAGGTGGTATGGACAGCGGTCAAATACGAGCCTCATCTTCATCATCTGCCTGCCTTTTTCCAACTTTGTTGGGGTCAGCTTCCAATCTAACCGGATCCAAAATAAATTGGAGGATTTTTCGTAACCATTTATTTCACTATTGCAGCATGATGGAGATGATTTTTGGATATAATGTTTATTGACTATTTGATTAATACTTTGACTGAAGGAAAACACAATTGTGTTAAATTTCCTCGATAGAATTTAATTCCGAAAAGACCTTTACTTTTTTATGTTTTATTATGTAATTCTAAAACCCTAAGTAATTTCATTACAAAATTGCATTCATAATGTGCTTATTACCTAATTGAAAACTTTGGCTGACCATAATTTTGATAGATAGCTTAATTTATTTTTAAACTATTTTTATTTCATTTGGCGCTTTTATTTTGGTACCAGCACATTGTTGCACTCTCTTTTTTTCGCATGTGGAAGTAATTGACTTTGTCACTTTCTTATTCCCACCCAGTTCGCTTTTTACATTTGACTCGGTACGGCATTTCATACAAACTTTCAAGTCCTTTTTTATCGAAATGAATGAACCGATTTTAATGAAACTTCATACGCATAAGTAGGATACATAGGTCTAAAAAGTTAGTTAAGAACATTTTCTAAATGTCTTATTTAAAAAAAGATAAATGGAAATCTGTTTCTATGGAATATTTAAAATCGGTCTAATTTAGCTGCAACATTATTTTTCGAAAATGTTCTTAACTAACTTTTTAGACCTATGTATCCTGCTTATGCGTATGAAGTTTCATTAAAATC
Organism: Cosmia trapezina; assembly: GCA_905163495.3. Taxonomy (NCBI): domain Eukaryota; kingdom Metazoa; phylum Arthropoda; class Insecta; order Lepidoptera; family Noctuidae; genus Cosmia; species Cosmia trapezina. Next base: position 16,489,076 of record LR991044.1, read on the forward strand.
GGTTCATTCATTTCGATAAAAAAGGACTTGAAAGTTTGTATGAAATGCCGTACCGAGTCAACGCTCTTAATACCCGTATTTTACATGGAGCGACTGCCTGTCTGACGTCCACAACCCAAGTACTGGGTAACCTAACCCTATTTCATACCTACTAGCTGACCCGACAGACATTGTCCTGTCAAAATTTCAATAATTCATACAAAATTCCCATAGAAAATTCACTTTCAGTTTGCCCGGCAACGTTTCCAATTTTTCTTTTCATAAGAACCTTCTTTGGAGTTTTGGACCTCAACGAATATTGAAAAAAAAAAAAATTCCTGAGTTGGTCCAACCGTTCTCGAGTTTTTAGCTTAGCAACACATTTAGGGATTCATTTTTATTTTTATAGATTTACATTAGCAGCATGTTACTAAGCCAATAAAAGTGTGCTGACTGCTGATTCATCTCTTAAGTACTATCGATAAACGCCAGGCCTTCCCAAAAAAAGCTGCAATATTAGAACAAACAAAGGACCATAGGCGCAGCAGTACGAATCAGTGTATACAAAAAGCAACTTTAAGGTGGCGTAAAGGCGTCCGTTTTGTCGATAGTACCTACTTAATTCATTGAATCTACTTACCCAAAATAGAAATCAACGCTTCAGAATCGAGATAAAACAAATTAGGTTCTCAAAACAACAACAAAGAGCTCTAATTTGATAGAATTAGATTTTTATTTGCCTTCTGTTCCACTTCGAATTGAGATCAAAACAATTAAACGAAGGTATGCCTTATCTTTACTAACGTTTATCTAGTCTATATAAACTTGTCATGATCATCATGTTTCTTCCCTTGAAATATAAGCTGATGTTAATAACTGTTTGTCTCTTTAACCGACTTCAAAAAAAGGAGGAGGTTCTCAGTTCCGTCGGACTCTTTATTTATGTTTTAGGGTTCCGTACCAAAATGGTAAAAAGGAACCCTTCTGATGTGATGTGACTCAGTCTGTCTGTCTGTCTCTCTATCTGTCTGTCACAGTTGGATATTTCAAGAACTACTAATGCCATCAACTTGAAATTTGGAACAGTTTTAGATGACGTTCGCCCAACTATTTTGCAAATAAGAAAGAAATAAAAATACTTAAATATATTTTTTTTTGCAACACGTCTTAAAAATTCAAAGTGGGGCGACTAGGGCATTGTGGGGTATCATATGAAAGAGCGCTGTTTGCACATTCTCAAATATTTTTTTATTTTTTTTTAGGCTCCATAGTTTTCGTGTTTTGATGAAAAATGAAAAAAAAAATACCGTTCCCCCCCTTATCTCCGAAGTTCAATATTTTTTTCCCTTTTTTTAGGCAGTATAGTTTTCGAGTTTTGATGAAAAAATGTTTAAAAAAAATACCATTCCCACTTATCTCCGAAGTTTGCATAGAGAAAAATCAGAAATATTCTATGTGATAAAAGTTTATGTATAGGCACCGCGCACGCAACGTGCAGACGACAGGACACGCAGGACACGATATTAAGTGTCCCATTGTTTTGAAACAGCACCACATTTACACTCCAAGGTGGAGTCGCCAATGAATCGCCACCTGAACAGGTTTTCCTTGCTTCCGTCAGTCCGGAGTCTGTTGAAGCTGATTTGGCTGCTACATTCCAATCTCCAACATAATAGTAATATTGATTCTGTGCCCTGTTTACATGGAGTACGCTTGGTATGCATCGTGTCATCGTGTCCATGCCGCAGCGTTGATTATAATCAACAAACCGTTACTTAATGCCATTCGGTACACTTGCAAATGCTATCGTACTTAAACCACAGAATAAATAATAGTACTAACGTACAGAAGTTGCACTCCTTTGATCTTGAAGAAAGCCGCTTTTATAATAGCCTACAAAATCTTTTCCTACCCATGCACAAGCTAGGCGGGGTGAAAGCAAGCGCCGTAGGTATTAAATGCTTACCGCAGCCCCCGCAAGGAGTAGCGATACGTAATAAATTACGATGCGCGGGAAACGCGCGCCAAGCGCACCGCTCATGAGTTCATGAACTCGAGTAGGTACTATGTTGCGTCACAGAATAGAGCAATGCAGTAGATAAACTTGAACTGATTAGTATACAAGTTTATTTTGTTTTATTTTTCTAGTAAGTATTTTTTAAAGTTTTAGACAGATTAGGTATGCATTGTAAACTTGAACAGTTAAAATAAATAAAAATAACTACTTATACATATTTATTTTCGTGAATAAGGTGGATTTAAAATCTGACTGACACGAAGACCTTTACCCGTACGATTCAAAATTACGCGCCGCGCACCATTTTACTTTACGAAGGTGTCGCATGGCGTGAGGAATAGTAGTTTCTGTCATTCCCCACGATACCACACCAGTGGTATCGTTTTCAGTGGTGTCGCTGTCGTGGGGAATGACAGAAACTACTATTCCCCACGCCATGCGACACCACCGACTGTATTGTGCTGTTAGTGATGTCCAGCTACATAACAATGATGTGTTACATAACAATTTAGACCTTATTGACATTCATGTTTTTTTTTTAAATTTAGCTTCCAGACCATTTACCAAGTATCTTGGACCAAAAAAACAAATGGTTTGTAAAATGTCTATAAGGTCGAAATTAGCTTGACACCCTAGAAATGATGTGCATAATAATCTAGACACTTTCTGAGGTGTCAAGAGAATTTAGACCTTATTGACATTCATGTTTTTTTGTTAAATTCAGCTTCCAGATCATTTACCAAGTATCTTGGGCCAAAAAAACAAAGGGTTTGTAAAATATCAATAAGGTCGAAATTAGCTTGACACCCTAAAAATGATGTGCATAATAATCTAGACACTTTCTGAGGTGTCAAGCGAATTTAGACCTTATTGACATTCATGTTTTTTTGTTAAATTCAGCTTCCAGATCATTTACCGAGTATTCTGGACCAAAAAAACAAAGGGTTTGTAAAATGTCAATAAGGTCGAAATTAGCTTGAGACCTTTATCGTTTTCAGCGAACTTAAATACCACGAAATTACCGTTCATTCCCCACGACACCACTGGTGGTGTCGTCGGGAATGACAGAAACTAGTATTCCCCACGACACCAATGACTGCATTGTGAGTGATGTCCAGCTAATTTTTAAACGTAACAATGATGTGTTATTTTTAAACGACTTCAAAAACGGAGGAGAATATCAATTCAGTTGTATTTTTTTTTTTTTTATGTTTGTTACTGCAGTACTCCGTCATTTAGAAGCCGATTTGGAAAGTTCTTTTTTTATTTTATTCGTTATGTCAACACAAAAAAAAAAAACGGAGGGGCATAACTTCTTACGCTCTAGTTTTTTTTTTCTTGAGAGGATGTGATTACGGTCAAAATGAAAATCCAAGATGGCGGCTGCAAAAATTTTCGAATTTTTCGACATGGGCGTCAATTTCGTGATATTTGAGGTCGCTGAAAACGATAATCGGGTCAAAATGAAAATCCAAGATGGCGGCTGCGAAAATTTTCTAATTTTTCGTCATGGGTGTCATTTTCGTGATATTTGAGGTCGCTGGAAACGATAGTGGGGTCAAAATGAAAATCCAAGATGGCGGCTGCGAAATTTTTTAAATTTTTCAACATGGGTGTCATTTTCGTGATATTTGAGGTCGCTGAAAACGATAGTGGGGCCAATATGAAAATCCATGAGAATCCAAGATGGCGGCTGCGAAAATTTCCTAATTTTTCGTCATGGGTGTCATTTTCGTGATATTTTAGGTCACTGAAAGCGATAGTGCGGTCAAAATGAAAATCCAAGATGGCGGCTGCGAAAATTTCGTAATTTTTCGTCATGGGTGTCATTTTCGTGATATTTGAGGTCGCTGAAAACGATAGTGGGGTCAAAATGAAAATCCAAGATGGCAGCTGCGAAAATTTTCAAATTTTTCGACATGGGTGTCATTTTCGTGATATTTGAGGTCGCTGCAAACGATAGTGGGGTCAAAATGAATGACTATCGTTTTCAGCGATCTAAAATATCACGAAAATGACACCCATGATGAAAAGTTAGGAAATTTTCGTAGCCGCTATCTTGGATTTTCATTTTGACCCCGCTATCGTTTTCAGCGACCTAAAATATCACGAAAATGACACCCATGACGAACAGTTAGGGAATTTTCGCAGCCGCCATCTTGGATTTTCATTTTGACCCCACTATCGTTTTCAGCGACCTAAAATATCACGAAAATGACACCCATGACGAAAAATTAGGAAATTTTCGCAGCCGCCATCTTAGATTTTCATTTTGACCCCACAATCGTTTTCTGCGACCTAAAATATCACGAAAATGACACCCATGACGAAAAATTTGGAAATTTTCACAGCCGCCATCTTGGATTTTCATTTTGACCCCGCTATCGTTTTCAGCGACCTAAAATATCACGAAAATGACACCCATGACGAAAAATTAGGAAATTTTCGCAGCCGCCATCTTGGATTTTCATTTTGACCCCACTATCGGTTTCAGCGACCTCAAATATCACGAAAATGACACCTGTGTCGAAAAATTTGATAATTTTCGCAGCCGCCATCTTGGATTTTCATTTTGACCCCACTATCGTTTTCAGCGACCTAAAATATCACGAAAATGACACCCATGACGAAAAATTAGGATATTCGCAGCCGCCATCTTGGATTTTCATTTTGACCTCACTATCGTTTTCAGCGACCTAAAATATCACGAAAATGACATCCATGACCGAAAATTAGGAAATTTTCGCAGCCGCCATCTTGGATTTTCATTTTGACCCCACTATCGTTTTCAGCGACCTAAAATATCACGAAAACGACACCCATGACGAAAAATTAGGAAATTTTTGCAGCCGCCATCTTGGATTTTCATTTTGACCCCACTATCGTTTTCAGCGACCTAAAATATCACGAAAATGACACCCATGACGAAAAATTAGGAAATTTTCGCAGCCGCCATCTTGGATTTTCATTTTGACCCCACTATCGTTTTCAGCGACCTAAAATATCACGAAAATGACACCCATGACGAAAAGTTAGGAAATTTTCGCAGCCGCCATCTTGGATTTTCAGTTTGACCCCACTATCGTTTTCAGCGACCTAAAATAACACGAAAATGACACCCATGACGAAAAGTTAGGAAATTTTCGCAGCCGCCATCTTGGATTTTCATTTTGACCCCGCTATCGTTTTCAGCGACCTTAAATATCACGAAAATGACACCCATGACGAAAAATTTGGAAATTTTCACAGCCGCCATCTTGGATTTTCATTTTGACCCCGCTATCGTTTTCAGCGACCTAAAATATCACGAAAATGACACCCATGACGAAAAATTAGGAAATTTTCGCAGCCACCATCTTGGATTTTCATTTTGACCCCACTATCGGTTTCAGCGACCTAAAATATCACGAAAATGACACCCATGACGAAAAATTAGGAAATTTTCGCAGCCGCCATCTTGGATTTTCATTTTGACCCCACTATCGGTTTCAGCGACCTCAAATATCACGAAAATGACACCTGTGTCGAAAAATTTGATAATTTTCGCAGCCGCCATCTTGGATTTTCATTTTGACCCCACTATCGTTTTCAGCGACCTAAAATATCACGAAAATGACACCCATGACGAAAAATTAGGATATTCGCAGCCGCCATCTTGGATTTTCATTTTGACCTCACTATCGTTTTCAGCGACCTAAAATATCACGAAAATGACATCCATGACCGAAAATTAGGAAATTTTCGCAGCCGCCATCTTGGATTTTCATTTTGACCCCACTATCGTTTTCAGCGACCTAAAATATCACGAAAACGACACCCATGACGAAAAATTAGGAAATTTTTGCAGCCGCCATCTTGGATTTTCATTTTGACCCCACTATCGTTTTCAGCGACCTAAAATATCACGAAAATGACACCCATGACGAAAAATTAGGAAATTTTCACAGCCGCCATCTTGGATTTTCATTTTGACCCCACTATCGTTTTCAGCGACCTAAAATATCACGAAAATGACACCCATGACGAAAAGTTAGGAAATTTTCGCAGCCGCCATCTTGGATTTTCAGTTTGACCCCACTATCGTTTTCAGCGACCTAAAATAACACGAAAATGACACCCATGACGAAAAGTTAGGAAATTTTCGCAGCCGCCATCTTGGATTTTCATTTTGACCCCGCTATCGTTTTCAGCGACCTTAAATATCACGAAAATGACACCCATGACGAAAAATTTGGAAATTTTCACAGCCGCCATCTTGGATTTTCATTTTGACCCCGCTATCGTTTTCAGCGACCTAAAATATCACGAAAATGACACCCATGACAAAAAATTAGGAAATTTTCGCAGCCACCATCTTGGATTTTCATTTTGACCCCACTATCGGTTTCAGCGACCTAAAATATCACGAAAATGACACCCATGACGAAAAATTAGGAAATTTTCGCAGCCGCCATCTTGGATTTTCATTTTGACCCCACTATCGGTTTCAGCGACCTAAAATATCACGAAAATGACACCCATGACGAAAAGTTAGGAAATTTTCGCAGCCGCCATCTTGGATTTTCAGTTTGACCCCACTATCGTTTTCAGCGACCTAAAATAACACGAAAATGACACCCATGACGAAAAGTTAGGAAATTTTCGCAGCCGCCATCTTGGATTTTCATTTTGACCCCGCTATCGTTTTCAGCGACCTTAAATATCACGAAAATAACACCCATGACGAAAAATTAGGAAATTTTCGCAGCCGCCATCTTGGATTTTCTTTTTGACCCCACTATCGTTTTCAGCGACCTAAAATATCACGAAAACGACACCCATGACGAAAAATTGGAAATTTTTGCAGCCGCCATCTTGGATTTTCATTTTGACCTTGAAATACAAAAAAAAATAAGAAGATACCTAATTAGAAAAAAAACTTAATTTAAAAAAAAAAACTTATTTATGTAGGTATACAGAAAAATACATTTGAGGGCCTACTTATTTTCTGAACATCCCTGCCCAACCCTTTGAAAGAATTCAGGCGTGATGTTATGAAGAAATCTCATTTCCTATCCGATATTCATTATAAAACCACCCGTACTAACTTTATTCTGTGGCACCTACCTATTTGAGATTTGAAAATAGTGAACCAAAAATTTGCGCGTCAGGCGGCTTTATAAGCTCCAGTGTAGGGTTCAAATTCAACTGTTTTACACACTTGATGCGATTGGTAAACATAGGCCGTGATAAAAATAAATACCAATAAAGCTTTTGCGCGCGTGACGTCTTTATTTACATAGGCATAGCGTTCAAATTCAACTGTTTTCAACACATGTTAATTTGTGCCGGTCGCAGCCGGTGACAGAAGTTAGCGGGGGTGGCGGGTTCGAAAAATTGGCACACGTCCGACCTCCATCACGTTCCGCTCGGGACTAAACGACACGGAGCGAGCGCAAAACACTTGACATTGGAATTAGTGATATAAATATTTTGATATTTCAAATTATGATAGCCGTTATAAATTACATTTTTTACGACCTTTATTATGGCATAAGTTTTATTGTTCAAAGCCTAATATAAATCAAATGAAATAAGATATAGATCATAATTTAGACTTGTCTTTGCGATTTAATTGGATGCAGTAAAGTGCAAGTAATCGTGTATCGGACGGCCGAAATTTGTAGATGGAAGTCTGAACTAAGTAATATATTTTTTTCAAAATTTAAATCCGTGTTATCTACGAATAAAACACTAAACAAAACGACGTTTTTACGGCTCTCACCGCCTTAATTGAGAGTTGTTATTACTTTGTGTCGTTCGTTACTCGTCCGTAACATACCTACGCCGCTTAGCCGAGTACTAGGGCTGTCCGCAAAGAAAAATAAAATATGGTACCATACCACCATACCATACATACCATATGGTATGGTGGTGGTGGTGGTGGTGTATATGGTACCTTTTTATACTTTTATTGTATTTATGAATAGTCTATCTAGAGTTGTTTCACTTTACTGTAATGTCTTATAATTTTCAAACGTTATTTTTTATTAAAAAATCAAACAATAATTATTAAATCATGATCATCATTCAATCATCAATTATTTTTAATACACCATCATCTCGTTTAATATTTAGAAGTGTTCTAAAGTAAACAAGGTACAAACACGTCTTAAATTGAAAGTAACATTTGGTCCACTTTAGTCGCCTGAACATGGTCATAAAACAACTAAAGATGCCTCAACGCACCAGTGACTAAGTTTGTGCGATCGTACGATCGCGGGTAGGTACAGTTGCTTGTTAATCCTAAGTTAATCCTTAATTACTTTAAGCGATTTTGGACCTTACTCCTGAAACAATACGACGCGCACACAAACCCCCACCACTCCGCCGAGAGCTCAAGTTAAATGTCGGCAACTATATAATAGTAAGTAGGTAGTAGGTAAAAAAAGGTAGGAACAAGACTCGACATTTCGTAATGGATTTTCGTCATTAAAAAAGTAACTATATCACTAACATATATATATGGTATAGTGATAATATGAATAGTATACTTAAATTTAAAATCTAAGATTTAATTTTTTCATGGGCGGCCGTACGTGTCTCGCTCGCTGAGCGCGTAATACACCCTGACTGACTTGTAACCCAGAGTTTCCGCGAGCTGTAGGTACTTATCTCGAGCGGAATGTACCAGTGCAAGAGGCCTGCTTAAACTAATATGGGTTTCACTGTTTTACTTTGTTGTTTCCAGTGAGAAATAAAGCATGTACTTTATTTTGTTTTTCTTCTTCTTGTGCCAAGAGATCTGTTTATTTTTCACTATTTTGTTCTAAAATTATAAACATGTTTCTTGTGCTGGTACACATGGTGTGGTAATTATTGTTTCAGCTGCCCGAATAAGACTGCTTCTATTCCACACAATAGGAATAGCGGACAGTCCTCTGTGCAGGGCTTGCCTGGAGGCTGAGGAAACCGCGCATGTGCTCTTTGAATGCACAGGCGTCACCCAGATTAGAACTGAAACTCTCGGAATACCCCGATCTTTCACAGATGTTCTTAACAGACTTTTTTTTTTGTAGATGGAAAATCAACAAATGGCTTCTCACGCTCTGGGCTGAGCGGAAGGGCGTGTCAGACTTTTACTGGCTAAAACCCACTCGTGTTCCTTCAGTTGCCTGAGCCAGGGCCACGGTATCTCTTTCGAACAACCCGCGACCCTGGCGGCTCCTTAACAGACTTGGAGATATGATTAACTTCTGGAGGGAGGTGGGCTGGTTGGAATAACCCCCAACCCATTCTAATTCCGTTGTTCGGCTATATTGTTGACTCTGATATTTAAACATCTCTTTTTGGGCTTTCGCGACATCCAGCCAACATACCATAGTCGATCAGTTCTGACCTGGTTCAAGGCATAGCTTTACTCTCCTTGGATTTGCTGGAATTGAAGTAGTTTGAACATGAGCCTTTCAAACTCACCTACCATTTCATCTGTAATGTCACGCTCACGAATTAACTTCTTGCCTTCTTCTGCTTGCAATCAATCTGCCAAGCTTTTTCCCAACTATGTTGGGGTCGACTTCCAGCCTAACCGGATTCAGCTGAATGCCAGTATTTTACATCGAGCGACCATCTGTCTGCCCTCCACAAACCAGTTACTGGGTAACACGATACCCCGTGGTAAGACTAGTTGTCAGACTTTCGGTCTTCTAACTCGTAACGACTGTCAAAGATCTACGAATGACAGCCGCGACCAACGGCTTAACGTGCTTTCGATAGGTACGTAATTGGTGGTCACCCATCCACGAACCGACCGCCCGCCCCCCGCCGCCGCCCGCCGCCGCCCGTGCGGCGGTCATCATTTAGCCACGAGCCCCTTATATCTTCCATTCTACCTATACTCCATTTGATTAGACATTAATGTTGCTTGTAAAACTTGATTCGAAGGATTAGGTATTTGCGAATATTCTTTAACGTTTTACTGGCTTTTGCTCGCGGCTTCGCTCGCTTTAATTTAGAATTTGTACAATAAATTCGGGTTGTAATTTGCTTGTAAAAATATAATTTAATCATGATTTGAAAAACACGTGATGGCGCCGTCTATTATCATAAGAACGTTATTTCCTCAGGGACAGTACTTTTTTTCGAGATGAAAGGCAGGTTGTGTCCGTTTCTGTACTCCTGACAACGTATATACCTATATACAAAATTTCAGGATGATGGGTTGCTTTTGTCGTGAAAGGGTAAGAAACAAACAAACTTACTTTCGCATTTATACTATTAGTTAGGCAGTTAGGAGAGATCTATACTAGAAAGGTTTAGGTAGGTAGTTAAATAAAGGTAAACAATCTTGACGTGTCTTTTATCTTTTAGGGTTCCGTACCTCAAGAGGAAAAAGGGTTCCGTACCTCAAGAGGAAAAAACGGAACCCTTATAGGATCACTCGTGTGTCTGTCTGTCTGTCTGTCTGTCTGTCCGTCTGTCCGTCTGTCACAGCCAATTTGCTCCGAATCTTATGAACCGATTAAGTTGAAACTTGGTACACATATGTATTTTGGTAACCCAAACACGGACATGTAACGTAAATAAATGAATTTTGAATATAGGGGTCCCTTTTGGGGGGAAAATAAGTACAATTAAAAAAAAGTTTTGCAAACTGTACCGTGTGACATATCAAATGAAAGGCCTTACTGTGAGGGTCTCAAATATATTTTTTTTATAATTTTGAAATAAATTGTTTTGAAGTTATTTAAGAAAATAGACGAAAATTGACCATTCCCCCCCCCCCTTATCTCCGAAACTACTGAGCCTAAAATTTTGAAAAAAATACAGAAAATAGTTCGATACCTATAGATTATAGGAAAACCTATAAGAAGTTTATGGTCTTGTAAATCTATATATATAAAATTCAAAGTCCTGACTGACTCATTGACTGATAATAATCAACGCACAGTCCAAACCACTGGACCTAGAGACATGAAATTTTGAACATATATACCTTATATAGTGTAAACATCCATTAAGGAAGAGTTTTTGAAAATTGCATCCCTAAGGGAATAAAATAGGGGATGAAAGTTTGTATGAAAAATCTTATCTCTTGAGTTATTAGACTTGAAACTTAGCACGAATATTCATCAAGTTAATAAAGTTAATCATTTTTAGTTTTGCTAAACTACCCCCTGTTTTTGTGGATGGGAAATCATCAAATAACTTCAACGCTCTGGGTGGAGCGGAAGGGCGTGTCATACTTTTACTAACTAAAACCCACCCGTGTTCCTTCAGTTGCCTATGACAGGGCCACTGTATCTCTTTTGAACATCCCGCGACCCCAGAAGACGGTATTGGTGGGTGTCAAAGTTTTTATAGAGGAATTTTGGAACACGCGGTCCGATTTACTCAAAACTCAGATCTTGTACTTGAGACCAAAAATGAAGACTAACTACCGTGTATCAGGGTTTTCCAAAAATCTACCCCTAAGGGGTGAAAAGGGGTAGTGAATTTTACAGCGGAGGATTTTATTGGGGATTGATTAACTCGAAAATTGGTGTAAATAATATTTGAGCCAAGTTATGGAAACATCCCAGACGATTTTTGAAATTCTACCCCTGTGGGCGTGAAAACAGGGATACAGTTTATATATGAAAAATCTTATCAGTTTGGTTAATGAACTTGAAACTTAGCACAAAACTTGCTTATGTAAGTAATCAAGTTTGTCATTATTAGTTTTTCAAAACTACCCCTCAAAGAGGGTTTAGGGATGTTAAAGTTTGTAGGAAAGAATTTTAAAGCGCAGTCCGATTAACTTGAAACTCAGTATTTATACTCTTGATGTAAAATAAACAATAGTAAGAAAATTAAAACCCATGAAATCAGACACCCACGCGGGCGAAGCCGCGGGCAGTCTAGCTAATATTGTGCGTACAAACTTACTAAGCCTCCGCTGTCCATCCGTCCGTCTGTCACAGGGCTGTATCTCAAGAACCTTAATAGGTAGACAGTTGAAATTTTCACAGATTGTGTATTTCTATTACGACTATAACAACAAATAATAAAAATAAAGTAAAGTTAAAATTAAAGGGGGCGGTCCCCATACAAAAAACTTTTCATTATGAAAAAAAAAATTAACCTGTGTGTGTGGGGTGTTATTGTCTAGAACTCATCGAGTAGAGTACAAAGATATTTTTTTTTTTTTATCTTCTAAAATGAAGAAATAAAGGCCGTAAAGTTGTCAATTTTATACCATTTTTGTACGAGCTCTATTATATAATGTACATACCTTATACTGTATTTAATCAACAAATATTAAAAACGGCGATTCATAAGGTATTTTGTTTAAATATGGGCGAATTTCTGCAACTGCAAAAAATAACCTTGTAATTCATAGTATCATTATGAAATACATGGTTATCTTTGCGATAGTTAAACATAATATGGTACGGAACCCTTTGTGTGCGAGTCCGTCTCGCACTTGGCCGGTTTTTTTTATTTTAAAACCTCAGTATAAAACTAAAATCCAACTAAAAACCAATGTAAATACAACAATAATGATTACTAAATCAATTGAACCATTAGTTTAAGCAGTAGTTTATTTGTTTAATATGTGTGTTGTGTAAAAAGTCACATCAAGATTGTTTACCTCTATCTAACTACCTAAACCTTTCTATAAATAGTTACAAAAAATATCATACTGGACTCAAGTTGTGTCGCGTTGCATCGCTGGTTACTGTTGTTCGACATCCAATCTGTGGCTACTTTCACCCAATAGGGATATTGTCTAAAAATTTTTTTGTTCGTCTTGTAGATTATTAAAAAATATTGGACAAGTATTTTTTCTATTTATTTATTTAGGTATTTATTCATTTAATGCACAATGTACACACAGTTACAGGTTATGCTTATAACTAAAGAGTACATGACCCCGTTGGGGCGCAGCAAGATAACTTAAGACTAACATTGTAAATTGGAACATTATTGGTATTACATTAAAATTAATTAATTAAATAGTATTAATTTGTATAATTTATATAAATAAATTTGAAATATCAAAAGTCAATAAACATATAAGTGTCCAAATAAAAAATAAAAAAAATAACAAAATTTAAATTTAAATTGTATAATATTATTAAATATTTATATTAAATTGTACTGAATTACATTATCATTGTATTCTGCTAATATTACATATAGAGTATCATTTTAACACACACATACACACAGGTACCTAATATCACATAATATTATAAACTTTGGAACTTTAACAAAACATACATTTTATTAATGAGACTTAACTATCTTTGCAACAAACAAAACAAAATAAGAAATATCACAATTAACATATTCTAAGGGTTTTTATCTTCCATAAACTGTTCTATACTATAATAACATTTTTCTATAAGTAATGATTTTAGCCTAGCTTTAAATACACTAAGTGTTTTGGTTGAACGTATACTTCCGGCCAATTTATTATATATTTGAATGCTCCGGTATTCTGGGCTATTTTTATACATTTGCAATCTAGGTGCTGGTAGAACTAATTTTGTTTTGCGGCGCTCGTTCTTATCAAAATTAAACATGTTTATGTTTTTCTTGACAAAAGTGGCTACTTCTAGAATATAACTAGAGGGTAAAGTTAGCAATTTTTCCTTTATAAAGTGGGGTCTGCAGCTGTCTCTAGGTTTAATTTTGAATATTATTCGTATGCATTTCTTTTGGGAAATAAAAAGATCTTTGGCATCTACACTGTGTCCCCATATTATGATACCATAGCGTAGCCACGCATAGGCATACGCGTAATATGCAGAGAGGGCGCAGTGAGTTTCTGTGTTAGATTTTAGGACGCTAAGCCCATATGAAAACTGTGACAGTTTCACTTTGGTTTTCTCGACATGTTTTTTCCAGTTTAAATGTGAGTCTAGCGATTTTTACGTAATCAAAGATTACGGCGATACATTGAGTTAAAATGTGGCATGACGTCACTTCTTGCTAGATTTTATACGTAGTTTGTTATAGTTGTGACGTAGCGAGCCCCCACTACCAAACCTTAATGCGTTTTATCCAAGTATTTTTTTTATTAGTATGTTAAAGCAAAAAATACGTGTCTAATATTTTTTTATTATCTGACTTTTACTATCTGATTTTACACCTCAGGAAAGATTCCTATTCTGATGCGACATGCGGAAGATGTGGCATGCCCAGTTCCATTTTAATCTGGCGGCTGCGTTGGCATTTGCGATTTGACGGAAAATCGATAAATCACAGAATATGAATTAGAACCAGACTGCCATATTCAGCCTTGTGCCTTTTGAAGACCAGCTGACAAAAATCCTTGAATTAAAGTGGCAACATCTTTCCAAAAACCACAAGGTCAAAGTCAAAGTCAAAGTTTTATTTGTAAAACATAAGTGGTGTAAAAAACAGGTGTTGTTAATAAAACATAGAAGTACTTACCTACACTGTTTTGCCGATGACGGCGTACAAATATGTTGTAAAAAATGCAAACAGTAAAAAATAATTAATATAAAATGTATCTCAAAATAAATGCTTCAGTCAGATAATTATTGCAGAATTATGAGATAATTCTGCATTATGACATTGTCATAATGTCCAATTAGAAATTATAAAAAACAATCAACTAGAAAATACGCTAACTTCATTATAATCGAATGCAGAGATATTCCAATATCACTATTAAATAACAATATCTTATCTGTTATCGATGTTACGTTACTATAGCATTCAGAGATTATGTAACACTTATCTTAGCATACACAGTATACATACTAAGCTTTATTTTATGTGACTTTTTAACTGCCACACATTATTTTATGAGCATCGTAATGTATTTTCCTCTTGTCTCCGTTGATGACAGGTCTTGTCTTGCTAGTTGTTACATTTATAAATATTATGTCGGTATTCTAAATAGTGGTCATAAAAATCTTGAATGGATTTGTATTCATAAGATATGAAACTCTTATGTCATGTTATAGCCACGTATATAAAAACTTAGCGGACTTATTTTTGCTTATTCAGGGATCAGGAATCATCATCTGCCTAGCCTTTTCCCAAATATGTTGGGGTCGGCTTTCAGTCTTACGGAATGCAGCTGAATATCAGTATTTTACATGGAGAGACTGCTTATCTGATCTCCACAACAACATGTATAACATTGGGTAACATGATACCCCTGGTAAGACTTTCGGGCTTCAGACTATCCGTAACGACTATCAAAGATCTACAAATGACAGCCATTGGTCCCGGCTAGCCGGGACCAATGGCTTAAAATACTTTCCGAGGCACGGAGGGATCTCGGTATGTAAAATGGTCATAGTGGTCACACATCCACAGACTGACAGCGGCAAGCGTAGCTTAACCTGATCGATCGACCCGTGCGGCTGATAATCGATCGACCCGTGCGGCTGTAGTTGCCTGATAATAAAATGATTATTATTATTATTATCTTTATTTCATTTATGTACAACATATCATTTACATTTTTAAATATTTTTATAAAAACAAAAATAAAAAAAACATTTAAAAATATAAAAAATAGTAGCCCACCGGTATCGGGAACAGGGTCCAAGCTACCGGCGGTCAGGGCTGCTGAGAGAGGAACCTCCTAACGATACGCGCCGTGTCCAGAAGTACCGCTTTCTGGATCAAGCCCTTGATCCAGCCGCCTAACGAGAGCCTCCTCAGGTGTTGATCGAGGCTCTTGGCTATTATGCCATTGGCCGTCACGACTATCGGCACAATGATTGCTGTATCCACATCCCACATGTCGACAACCTCGCGAGCCAGGTCAAGATACTATTATTATTATTATAAAAAATCATGCAACATTTAAAATCCGCTTTTCCAAAAATCTGGTAAACCGGATCGAAGGACGATGTCGAATTCACTGTTTGTTCGTCTGGCCAATTTAGGACACCAATAAGAAAATCCGTTTACGAATGTCAAAAATGAAAGATGGATGGTCCAGACCAGGAAACCTACTAACACCTTTATATCAATAGCAGTAGAAATACTATTTGGCACCTCGTCATTAATCTACGAAAGATAAGATTTATCAGCTGTCGGAAGGGTATCAAAATCATGTGACTTGCTTTCGATAATCTAGGATTTACAACAATACCTATGATGAATGCAAACATTCCATGATTAGGCTGTTTTCTTTTGTTCTTATCAGATTCCCCAAAAAACATAGGCTTGTTAAATAATCGCCGAAAGTTATTGTTAAGATGATTCCTTCAATGTCATCATCTTCCTGCCCTTATCCCATGTTACGTGGGGTCGGTGCAATACGTTTTCTTCTTCCGTTCTCCCCTGTCAACCGTCACGCTATCATTCACTCCCTTCCTCACACAATCCATCCATCTTTTCTTTGGCCTTCCTCTCCCTCTCCATAACAACCCTTGAACCCTTGTGTACTTCCCGTTGGAGCCGAGTGCTGCCCCTGCGTCGCCTATGGGGTACGCCCATAGCTAGCCCTATGGCGCATCATATCTTTACTCATCAAGTTGCTTAAAGTTTTTGCAAAATATTACAGTGGGCCGCCAGTCTGACATCAACCCTCTTTGGGAATGCGACTGCTGATGGTTTACCCGCCATCGCGCGGGTGACCCAAAGTGCTTTATGATATGCACTGGGTCTTGAGCTCCTTTAGTCAAATAGTCGCCTCTTACGATACCCACGTGACGAAATGGGGTGGTTCTATTGTTTCTCTGGGACCAAACAATTCCTTCAATATAGCTCGCGAAAATCAAAATTTCTTACGTTTTCAACCAACATTTTTTAATCAGGGTGCTGCACCCGTTTACCACCTTTTACGTTGGATGCTGAATGAATCCGTGAGTGGCTTTTGGTTGGACGTCTTCGTGGAGATCTTGTATTAAATAATAGTAGTCCACCGGTAAGTAATAATATACTTTATAGACACGAGAATACATACTCAATCAATCTGCCTAGCCTTTTCCCAACTATGTTGGGGTCGGCTTCCAGTCTAACCGGATGCAGCTGAATACCAGTATTTTACATGGAGCGACTGCCTGTCTGACCTCCACAACCCAGTAACTGGGTAATACGATACCCCTTGGTAAGACTGGTTGTCAGACTTTCGGGCTTCTGACGACCCGTAACGACTGTCAAAGATCCACGAATAACAGCCGGGACCAACGGCTTAACGTGCTTTCCGAGGCACGGAGGAATCTCGATATGTAAAGATGGTCACCCATCCACTGACCAACCCCGGCAAGCGTAGCTTAACCTGACGGATCGACCCGTGCGGCTGTTATTACTTAGCCACGAGCTCCTCATGGCACGAATACATACTATGCGTGCCAAATAAGAATAGGATTACTTCAACTTCTCACGATAGCTGTCAAATTAGTACGCATTGGTAATGAAGTTCGCGAGTATTGCGGAAGAAAATGGCGTCTTGACAGTACTATTCTTATTTGGCACGCATAGTACAAGCGAATGCTTCGGCCATTGCCAGACAGGGAGTGACGCCAGTGTTGCCACCGTATAGTAATGGTGGTGGTGGCACTTGATCTTCAATATTTTATTTTTAATAATGTGATAAGCATAGACTTATAAAAAAAGATGGACTCCGCGCTGCGCATATCGAAAGTGAAGCACAGTAAGTATGGACCGTTTGTACAAACACGCCTCGCGCACACATTTACATCATAGTATGCCGACCGGCCGCCATTACGTGACACGAGCGACGGCATCTTTGCAGGTACTCAAATCACGCACACATAGATCGGTAGGGTGCTTCACTTTCGATATGCGTGGTGCGGAGTCCATCTTTTTTTATAAGTCTATGGTGATAAGTAAGGTATTATAATGAGTTACAGTTATTTACTAGAAAATTTACACTTTTTATTTTTTTTTTTAAATGACATCAAACATTTCTAAATCTACCTACTGCCAAAAAAAATAAAATCCGTGGAGTCGTAATAAATCTTTCAGAAACTCTCTAAAGAATTTAATCCACGTACCTGACGGAAAATCGTTAAAAATTAATGCTCAAGATAAGAGTGCTATCACCAGCAATAAAATAAAATTTTGGCCAGCAAACTTCGTAACTACTTATATGAATCATAAACATAGCATCACTCCTGTACCTACTGTCCGAGATATGAAGTACTTATTGTTTTAATGGATTACTAAACAACCCAAATCTATAAAAGAAAGTCGTGTTGGTTACACTATTTATAACTCAAGAAAGGCTGAACCGATTTGGCTGAAAATTGGTGGGGAAGTAGCTTAGAACCAGGAGACGGACATAGGATACTTAAAAAAAAATGGATAAAACGTGGTATAACAAGGGCTGCACCGATTTAGATGAAATTTTGTGTGTATATTTGAATGGGTTCCTGGATGGTTTGAAAACACAATTGGACCCAGTAGGTGGCGCTGCAGTCGGGTTCTAGGATCGCTCAGACAGGACAACGTCTGTCGGGTCGGCTAGTCTATTATAAAATATAAACCAATAATAGTTCAAATCGAACTGCTCTGTAAAAAGTTATGCGTGGTCATACAACTTACAAAAAAAAATATATATACGCGTCCACTTGAGAACCTGCTCCTTTTTTTTTCGTCGGTTTAAAACTTAAAACTGCAATCATGCAGTCTCTTATCAATGACCACTGAAATATAAGTAGGATCTGTGCCTTCTTGAATTTCACCTTAGTTTTCATGTATATTACGCAATTAGTCCAACAAACGTAATCGCAGAAACATGAGGAAATGTCACTAAACTACATTGACATTGATAGCGGCCGAGATTATCTGGACGTTATCGGAGCTGTTTGTTTTTACTGCTAAATAAAGTCTGTTTGTATGGTGACACCACTTCTCAGCGACTGCCTATATGGCCTCCACAACCAACCGGGACCAACGGCTTAACGTGTTTTCCGAGGCATGGAGAGGTCTTGGTATGTAAACATGGTCTCCCATGCACGGGCCAACCGCAAATTTCTATGAAACTTCATGGACATTGTTCTATCAGAATCGCATCGCACCGTGTCGCGTCGCGCATGAGCCTTTATCAGTGGCCATGATATCTCGTGTTTCGATGAAATTTTATTGGAAGACGGCTTCTTTAGACCCTATACGGAAAAGAAAAGACGTCTCACCTCTCACCTGATAAACGCAATTTCACAGGCGACACCGCAACAAAAACATAGTTAAGTATTCCTTATCTAATCCAATTCGCTATCTTAATTTCCCAGGACGATAAACCTCATAACATATAGGATTATATCCGGATAGCATTGAATATTATGGAATACAGCCAGTTTAATATTAGATAAGCTCCATTGATAATAAATTATATGCAGGTATCTTTAAATTGGCTTGATATTGAAACTATATTGGAGTTAGGTTATCGATGTTGAGTTAAGGTCATCGATAAATTTTGTGTTTTTAAAATGCCTTTGGGTTAAATCATTTGGATTTTGCAAGTTTTGTCAGTTAAAGACCAGGCGCATTCCGAATTTTAGGTATGAAGCTACAAGTACCTACGCGGCGGGCTCGACTTCGATACGATACTCACTCACGCGCCGCGTCGCCGTCGTAAAAGAAGACAACCCTTACGAGTGAAAAGGTATAAAGGTAGTTAAGCGATAGAAAGAGAGGCAACTTCTAGGTCAATATAACTGTAGGTAATTAACGCCGCCACATCTTAAATAATATCACTTCTTCTTCTCCTGCCGATATTTGGAAGTTCCTTGGAACTCTAGGCATCGGCAAATCGCGACATTTAGACCTTCCTAACACAATTGGCTTGGACGATCTAAATCTCCATTTCTCCACTGTTCCCACTCTAGATAGTCTAACCCAATGTCAAACCCTCGACTACCTTGCTGGTCTAACGCGTCCCAATATTAACCCCTTTGTCTTCACCCCAGTCGACCCAGGCGAGATCAGAAAGATTATCCTTTCCATTAAATCCAAAGCCATTGGCTGCGATAATATCAGCCGCCATATGATCGTAACGGCTCTTGACCAACTCCTTCCTGCAATCTCCCACATCATAAACTTCTCCCTTTATACCGGTGTTTTCCCCTCCCTATGGCGAAAAGCCCTTGTTCGGCCCCTACCTAAGATACCCAACTCTTCTCTTCCCAGTCACTTTCGCCCAATTTCCATCCTTCCCTTTCTGTCTAAAGTGCTCGAGGCCTGTGTTCATAAACAATTTTCCCACTTTATTCACCACAACTCCCTCATTAGTCCCTTTCAATCCGGTTTCAGGCCCGGGCACAGTACCGTTTCAGCTCTCCTTAAAGTGACTGACGATATAAGGCGGGGTATGGAAGACACTAAAGTTACAGTCTTAGTGCTAATTGACTTCTCCA
Source organism: Cosmia trapezina (assembly GCA_905163495.3). Lineage (NCBI taxonomy): Eukaryota > Metazoa > Arthropoda > Insecta > Lepidoptera > Noctuidae > Cosmia > Cosmia trapezina. The sequence continues at coordinate 16,509,410 of LR991044.1, forward strand.
ATGCTTTTAATACCGTCAGTCACGAAGTCCTTTTATCCATCCTTTCCTATCTTATGGTCTCTCCGGAGGTATTGGAATGGTTTTCCTCTTATCTTCGAGGGCGTCAGCAGTCCGTTCATGCTGGGGACTCTTCGTCGAGTTGGTGTGATCTTGCAGCTGGCGTCCCTCAAGGCGGTATATTATCTCCTCTTTTGTTCTCCATTTTTATTAATCTCATTACTACCGTGCTTCGGACTGCGTATCATCTTTATGCCGACGATTTGCAGCTTTACAGCCAGGCGAGTGTTGATAACATTTCCGATGCGATTGAGGAGCTAAACCGGGATTTGCGTGTGGTTAAGGACTGGTCTGACCGATTTGGAGTGGCGGTTAACCCTACTAAGTGTCAGGCTATTATAATAGGGAGTCCCTACAGTATAAGAAAGCTGAATGGTTTAACTGTGCCACCCGTAATCTTTGACAACTCCATCATTCCGTTTGGCTCCGATGTTAAGGATCTTGGTCTGCATGTCGACACTCGTCTTGACTGGCGAAAGCAGGTCGCTACTGTTAGTAAAAAAGTCACCGGAACGCTGCGGTCACTGTATCGGTTGAAAAACCTTCTCCCATCACACATAAAGGCAATGCTTGTACAGTCCCTAATCTTTCCCATAATTGACTATGGTGATGTGTGTTACTACGACCTGAATGCAGATCTCCTCAATAAACTTGACCGCCTTCTCAATAATTGCATTCGATTCGTTTTCAATCTTCGTAAGTATGACCATGTATCCGCGCACCGTTTGCTTTTAAAATGGTTACCTATTCGTCAGCGCAGAGAGCTGAGGGCTCTGTCTATGTTGTTTTCTATTCTTAACAAACCCACTTCTCCTTCGTACCTGACTTCCCATATTCAATACTTGTGCTCTGCCCATAGTATAAACCTTCGCTCCACCAATAATCGTCTTTTACGATGTCCTTCTCACCGCTCTGGTTTCATTCACTCTTCTTTCTTTGTACAGGCGGTCTTTCTTTGGAACGCGCTCCCTCTGAACATCAGGATGGCAACCAATCGGTTGTCTTTTAAAGTGAAGACACGTGAGTATATACGTGAGAAGTTGGCAAAAACATCACAGCGCTAATTTGCTGGTTCATTTTCTCCTCTACTGATCGTTATTTCTCCTCTACCGATCGTTATTTCTCCTTACAAAGTTTATTCCATTTATATATATGTATGTATGTAGGTATATAATATGTATGTATTTAATCTTGTATTTTATAGTTATTTTCGTGTTATCTATCCTTTATGTTGCACCTGCCATGTTTTCTCTCTGCATCACCCTAAGGTTGACTGGTAGAAAATGCCTCAGGCATTAAGTCCGCCTTTGTACGGTATTTTTTTTACTTGTGCATAAAGATTTAATAAATAAATAAAATAAATAAATAATTAACGCTGTGCGACCTGAATTGCACTTTATTGTGTCGTAGCAAGAGTTGCTTTTTATTTAAATGAATTTGCGGAGTGAAACTATATCTATAAATAAAAAATAAATTAAAAAAAAAATTAAATCAATGCCACTTTTCGTTGTAATTTTATAACTCAAGAACGGCTGGGCCGATTTAGCTGATTTTTGTTTTGAAATGTTTGTCGTAGTCCAGGGAAGGTTTAAACAATGAGAAAAATTAGGAAAGTTGCCGGGAAAGTTGGAAAATTGTGGAAAACTGAAAGTGGATTTTACAACAACAACGTCTGTCGGGTCAGCTAGCTAGTCATTTATGTATTCTGTGTCATGTCAGTTACTAAACAGTGATTTTTGTGAAACGCCCCAGTTATATGATGAAATGCGTAAAGCTGCTGAAATATCACTACGATTTATGCAGTAAACATGATTGTGTAACTCACTTCCAATGGGAACACATCTGTGGTATTTCGTCACATACTTATTCATGGGAGATGCGAATGTTGTACTATTTCCGACTCTTGCAAGAATTCATCAAATAAAAATTATGTTTTATTGAAAGAACATAGTTAGCAACATAGTAGGAGAGGAGCTCGTGGCTAAGTAATAACAGACGCATGGGTCGATCCATCAGTTAAAGCTACGCTTGTTGGGGTTGGTCCGTGGATGGGTCCTCCGTGCCTCGGAAAGCACGTTAAGCCGTTGGTCCCGGCTGTCATTCGTGGATCTATGACAGTCGTTACGGGTCGTCAGAAGCCCGAAAGTCTGACAACCAGTCTTACCAAGGAGTATCGTATTACCCAGTAACTGGGTTATGGAGGTCAGACAGACAGTCGCTCCATGTAAAATACTGGTATTCAGCTGCATCCGGTTAGACTGGAAGCCAACCCCAACATAGTTGGGAAAAGGCTAGGCAGATTGATTATTTATGGAAAGCAGGCCAAATGAGGTTCCAATCAATGTGTGGGTTCTGCAACCTAGTTTTTGAACTTCCCGAGCTGTTCGAGCGAGCTGAACGAGCTGTTCGAGCAATTTACCAGCTAGGAGCTAGAGTTTCTCTGAGAGAATTTTTTAAGGATATTGGTATTCTCACGGTGGCATCACAGTTCATCTTCGCCAACATCTTATACATTAGGCAAAATATACATTTGTACAGTAAAAACAGTGATATTCACAATATTAACACCAGAAATAAGGACAAATTACGTGCTCCATTTCATCGGCTTCATAAGGTTCATAACTCATTTGTTGGTCTTGGTATAGCTTTTTATAACAAGCTACCTTCTTCTTTGCTAGATTTGCCTTTTAATGCGTTTAAAATTAAAGTTAAATCCAATCTTTGTTCAAAGGCATACTATTCTATCAACGATTACTTAAACGATAAGAATAGTTGGTCGCTGTGATTAACTCAAGACAATGTTTATGTTATGTTCTTTCTCCAGGATCAGCTTACATAATGACAGGTTACATGAGTTAAGTACTAAAATTGTTTATTTTATTTGACAAAAATATAATTTAATGTATTGTGTTGCGTAAATTATTTTGCATAGGTACTATTGTATAGAATCTAGTTCTTCTAACTGAACAGACAGCTGTGCTGCTGGGGAGTTTGTTCCGCTACTTCTTCTTCCCAGCTAAAGCACTAGGAAGTGGTGAAGGGCGGGCGTTTTGTGGGGACTGTCTTACTGTAATTTTGACGTTCAAAAAGTGCTGATTCTCAGCCTAATTTGAATAAAGGACTTTTGATTTTGATTTTGATTTTGATTTTTCCCAACTGGTTTCATTTTGGCAAAGATTTCATCATCGTTATCCATTTCTCTGCATGTTGAACAGGGATGGTATGATTTAAATCACTATTTAAATGAAATGATTTTTTCAGTAACAATCAATGATTTAATGAGGTGTCTTTATTTCTAACTTTGGATTATCAAACTTAAAAATTAAGGTCAAACAGTATGTAAATAAATCATAATAATATGTCACTCTCGTGTATCGATATCAATGTCATTAAACATATGTATAAGATGTAACTTAGATTACGAGGGAGTAATAATTTTGTATTTATCTGTGGAGGCTTGTAATTAGCAATTTGGTTTTATATTATTGTTATTATAATGTTATTAGTCTGTAAACCTTCCGAAAATAAATAAAATAAAATAAAATATTAATATAAGTAATTGGTAGGTATTTGTTCCAAATGTGGAAAATACTCGTTCAACCGAAGCTGAAGAGGATATCGCCCAAAATAGTTGCCTCAATATTGGATACATTTTTGCAAAATTCAATCAAAATAGGTTTTAAAAAAAATATGATTTTTTAGGATTTTTATAATTAAAAAATCATGATTTTTTGGGTTATTTAAAAAAAATCGTGATTTTTCCAACCCTGATGTTGAAATCCGTTGTTGTCGTCTAGAACTAGAGTTCATGATCTAGAGATCATGGCCATTATTTATGCTACTACGAAATGGTAGCAATTTTAGAAAACCTTCCATTATGAACTTGATGATCTCAATGTTCGTCTTTCTTCCTGTTTTCGTTTCTCTAAATGCTCATGTTGTCCTCTTATCTTGATGAAGATGGTTATCAACTGAAGGTCAGCTGATCAGCTCCCCGCGCGAGAGCACTAGCGAGATAGTATGGTACATTTTTTTGCAGTTACAATAACAAGATAAGTGGCCCATTGTCGACGGTAGACAATTTTGCTATGATTTTATCATTATTTTAATGATAAAATTGCCTAAGTACTTCTGCATGTGTATGTGCTTCCGCGGTAAAATGTGTAGAAAAAATCCAACATAAAAATATTGTACTTTTTTGCTTTAGTCTGCACTTATTTGTGACTTGAAAGAATCAAGGCTAAGACTATGTTTAATTCTTATTCGGTCACGCTCGCACGATAAGCTTGAAATTAAGGCGATACCAAAATAAATTGGGGGAATTTTCGTAACCATTTATTTCACTATTGCAGCTTGTATGGATTTTTGATTTTCGTCAAGTCGTCCCAAATGGGCCGTAGGCATGTAGGACGAGTTGATGAATTACTCAATTTTTGGATACTTATGTTTATCGACTATTTGATTAATACTCTGACTGAAGAAAAACACAATTGGGTTGAATTTCCTCGATAGAGTAAAGCCGAATCAACTAACTAGTCCGAAAAAAAATATAACCTACTTACATAGTGAAAAATAATTTTAATTTCGGAAGTCGATATCTTTGGTTTTGTATTTTAATTTTTTTGCCACCGACTTCCGAATTTTTTTTTAAAGTTTTTATTTTTCGTTTTTACTTTTTTTATTTGTGGTACATACCTCACACAAATTCGAATGCCACTACCTGCTAGGTAAATTACAGTGACAGGATATCATCCACATACACAAGTGGGAAAAACACGTATTATTGAAACTAACTCAAAAACTACATAAGCAAAGTTTAATACATGATGAGACCAACTTCGAAGGATACAATCAATCTGCCTACCCTTTTCCCAACTATGTTGGGATCGGCTTCTAGTCTAACCGGATGCAGCTGAATACCAGTATTTTAAATGGAGCGACTGCCTACCTGACCTCCACCACCCAGTAACTGGGTAATACGATGTCTTTTCGTAAGACTGGTTGTCAGATTTTCCGGCTTCTGATGATCCGTAACGATTGTCAAAGATTCACGAATGACAGCCGGGACCAACGGCTTAACGTGCTTTCGAGGCACGGAGGAGTCTCGGTTAAAACAAGAATCGTTCCAATTGGACTACTCCGTAGAAAGTTATGCAGTAAAGTTATTGTTTTTTCTCTTTCTATTATTAGTTTAGATACTACTACCTACAACGTATTTACCTATTTTTTCTCTTTCTATTATTAGTTTAGATACTACTACCTACAACGTATTTACCTATTTTTTCTCTTTCTATTATTAGTTTAGATACTACTACCTACAACGTATTTACCTATTTTTTCTCTTTCTATTATTAGTTTAGATACTACTACCTACAACGTATTTACCTATTTTTTCTCTTTCTATTATTAGTTTAGATACTACTACCTACAACGTATTTACCTATTTTTTCTCTTTCTATTATTAGTTTAGATACTACTACCTACAACGTATTTACCTATTTTTTCTCTTTCTATTATTAGTTTAGATACTACTACCTACAACGTATTTACCTATTTTTTCTCTTTCTATTATTAGTTTAGATACTACTACCTACAACGTATTTACCTATTTTTTCTCTTTCTATTATTAGTTTAGATACTACTACCTACAACGTATTTACCTATTTTTTCTCTTTCTATTATTAGTTTAGATACTACTACCTACAACGTATTTACCCATTTGACCCAGTTGCATTATTTGCAATATTAAACCAGCGTCATACAATCGTATAACTTTCTTGACATTGTATCGCGTAAACAAGTCTATAAACTGCCCATCACGACATTTTATCGTCCCGAAATCTGAACATTGTGGGAATCAATTCACCCCTTCTCCATTTACATTACTGACAGGATAATACGATACTTTTACGTTTTCCGGCTGTAAGCATACATAATACCGATAGCTAATATGCAGATAAGCTAAACCACAGTATAATAAACTAAGCAGTATTACATCTTCATAGAAATCGGCCGAAACAACGTGCTCTGAAATCTCAGTATATACCATAGTCAACGTTCGCACGAACATAAAAATATCGCGACGGGATTTTATCGCGCACTGAATTTTCAACTCTCGGTGTTGAGTCAAGCTTCGAGAATCCAACCTAACAACAACAGAGTGCATCCCAGCGCGTCGAAAAAACACACTGTTGGATTTTCAATTCTCGGCGCTAAGCAGAGCGTTGAAAATCCAGTGCGCGAAAAAAAATCGCCGCGATATTTTAAGCGTATTTACCTACTGAACCGCAGTAGGTAATTAATTCAAGGTCACTGCCGAGATAAACTACTGAAGCCTTATTACTCTGTGGCTAAACGATTATGAAGCATTCCAATGCGTTTTATGCCTTGATTAACTTAACTGTTCCAGTCGCTTTGTGCTTATGAAGTGTGGCGATAAGAAATAAACTAATTTCTGATATCTGTAATAGGGTGGATGCAGGGAGGAAGGAGGGGCTCGTGGCTAAGTAATAACAGTCACACGGGTCGACATCGGATCGATCGCGATCACCCATGTGCCTTTCATCCAAATCCGTTTAGCCGTTTTAGCGTGAAAGTATAACAAACACTTCGGAAAGTCGTGTTAGTTACATTATTTATAACTCAAGAACGGCTGAACCGATTTACCTGATAATTGGTGGGGTGGTGAAATCAAAAAACGTATAAAACGTGGTATAACAACGGCTGGACCGATTTAGATGAAATTTTGTGTGTATATTTGAATGGGTTGCTGGATGGTTTGAAAACACAATTGGACCTAGTAGGTGGCGCTGCAGTCGGGTTCTAGGACCGTTCAGACAGGACATCGTTGTCGGGACCGCTAGTTTCCTATAAAGCAGTCAGGATAGTATATGAATGCTTCATGCAATAAATACCTCCCTCACCTTTCTCCGTTTGAATGAGTTATTAAAGGATGAAGGAATTATATCAATAGTACCTACCTATGGGAAGCAGTAGGTACTCCTTAATACTTTCACTAGTTACAGACTTACAGCATACTGCGATCACTGATTAAAATAAAATAAAAAATAAAAAAAATAAATATCCTTGGACATTTCACACAACGCCATCTAGTCCCAAGCTAAGCAACCTAATGCTTGTGTTATGGTAACGAGATGGCTGATAAACTACTTATATACATTTTTTTTTTTGTAAATACATACATATTATAGATAGAAAAAACACCCAGACTCGAAACAAATACTTGTAGGTCGTACAAATATTTGTTCCGTGCGGGAATCGAACCCGCGACATGCTGCGCAGCAGTCAATCGCTCAACCACTGCGCCAACCGTGTCGTCTTTAGCCTTTAATTAGCCTTTTGTGGTGATTATGAGAAGATTCCAAGGAAGGAAGGTTCTGTCTAAAAAGTGTCCATATTCAGCAGTAGATATTTACAGGTTGATAAGCTATCGTTGGCTCAGGCTAAGTAATAACAGCCGCATGGGTCGATCCATCAGGTTAAGCTACGCTTACCGGGGTTGGTCAGTGGATGGGTGATCATCTTTACATACCGAGACTCCTCCGTGCTTTTGGTCCCGGCTGTCATTCGTGGATCTTTGACAGTCGTTACGTCGGAAAACTGAAAGGCTGACAATCAGTCTTACCCCAGTTACTGGGTTGTGGATGTTAGATAGGCAGTCGCTCCATGTAAAATACTGGTGTTCAGCTGCATCCGGTTAGACTGGAAGCCGACCCCAACATAGTTGGGAAAAGGCCTAGGCAGGTTCATTGACGTTATCGTTAATGAGGAATGTAGAATATGTCGTGAGGAAAGTTTTGAGTAGGTATGAATGTGAGGGTATAGTAGGGCCACCGTAGGCGCGGGCCTGCGGACGGTGAGCAGCGGGTAGCTCGCCGTCCGGTAAGGACCAGGCCCGAGTCGACGGCGCGTTGTGTTCCACGCGCGCCTCAAAGAGATGTCAGCAAGTGACGGGGCCCAATAGGGCCGACGCCGCTGGGGTCGCGGATTGTCTGAAGAGGTTACCGCGGCCCTGGCATAGGCAACTGAAGGAACACGGGTGGGTTTTAGTCAGTAAAAGTCTGACACGCCCTTCCGCTCCACCCAGAGCGGGAGAAGTTATTTGATGATTTCCAACCATCAAAAAAAAAAAAAAAAAAAAAGGGTATAGTAGGGGAAGACCAAAGAAACGATGGATGGACTGTGTCAAAGATGATATGGCTAGAAAGGGGGTGACTACCGAGATGACGACTAATAAAGAAGTATGGAAGAAAAATATATGTTGCGCCGATCGCAAATAAATAAAAAGAGAAGTCCTGACTGACTGACTGACTGACTGATTGACTGACTCATCAACGCCCAGCCCAAACCCTTGGACCTAGAAAGCTGAAATTTTGCACAGAGGTTCCCTTTATAATGTAGTCAAGGAATAAGGAAGGAATTCCCGGCAGTAAGTTCCTGTGCGATATTTCCCGACATCCACGCGGGCGAAGCCGCTGGCAAAAGCTAGTCACAAATAAATTGGGATAAGGGCAGGAGAATGTTATCCTTTTCGGTAACATTATGTGAGTAATGTTTACAATTTATTACAGTGTAAGTAAATAATTCGATTAGGTAGGTACGTTTTTATATACCTCGAAACCGTATCATATCGACAAAACAATTAACACACAATTTCATTATTGCAAGGGAAACATTAATACAAAAGATCGATTTATTGCATTCTTGATATAGAAAACATGTGTTTAATACGTATGTATTAAACACATGTCTTCTTGAACTTAATAAAAACACACCTCATTCAAGCGGGAACGTTTTTAATTTAAAAAAAAACCGGTCAAGAGCGAGTCGGACTCGCGCACCGAGGGTTCCGTTCCGATTTCTGAAAAAGTGTGCTATTTAGAGACATCGTTTTATTTTTCCTGTAATCATTACATAAACTTCTATCACATAGAATAATTTCAGATTTTTCTCTTTGCAAACTTCGGAGATGGGGGGGGGGGGGGGGGAACGGTAGGTATTTTTTTTTACATTTTTCATCAGAAGTCGAAAACTATGCGGCCTAAAAAAAGGAAAAAAATGTTTGAGAATGTGCAAACAGCGCTCTTTCATACGATACCCAACATGCCCTAGTAGCCCCACTTTGATTTTTTTAAGACACCCTTTCAGTCCGTTACAAAAAAAAAAAAAAAAAAATTCTTTCTTATTTGCAAAATAGTTGGGTCAACGTTATCTAAAACTATTCTAAATTTCAAGTTGATAGCATTAGTAGTTCTTGAGATATCCAGCTGTGACAGACAGACAGACAGACTGACAGACTGAGTGACACCATAAGGGTTCCTTTTTTACCATTTTGGTACGGAACCCTAAAAACTGACTTTCAAAAAAAAACAATACTAATGACAGCCGGGACCAACGGCTTAACGTGCTTTCCGAGGCACGGAGGAGTCTCGGTATGTAAATATGGTCAATAAAACGGCTGTTATTACTTAGCCACGAGCTCCTCTTTTAACTATTTAGTTTTTGTATTTTTTTATGTAATTTAATCGTGTTTAAAATTCGACACAATTTAAAAATTGTTAAGAATAAATGATAATAATAATAAAATGATAATAATAATTTACAGAATGCCTCGTTAATTCAACACACTTGTCTCATGAATCCAGAATTCCTTTGAAAGTTAATATCACGAGACATCCGGTCGGTTCTCAGAATAACCGATTAGTTTAAACTTTCCTTCAGATATTGGTAGTTAGTAACACAGTAATCTAATACGGAATTACAGTTAATCGGAGATAGGAAGTATCGTGAATACATAAAGTCTGTCTGACCCAGTTAACTAATAAAGTTAACTGGGTCAGACAGACGTGATGTAAATTCGCTCACTAGTTTTCGATTGCACTTTTTTGTGGCAGTTGCATTGCAGGTTGCACTAGAATCTAGCTAGATAGGTTGTGCTGTATAGATAGATATGGTATATACAGGGTGCAATTGAACACATGCGACAAAATTTAAGGGGGTGTTCTACGCATCAATATGAACAACTTTTACTATGGGACCAAACCTGAAATCGTGAAAAAAAAATCAGCTGTTCAGTACATTTTGACGAATTATGCGAACATTAAATGTACTGAACAGCTGATTTTTTTTTCGCGATTTCAGGTTTGGTCCCGTACTAAAAGTTGTTCATATTGATGCGTAGAACACCCCCTTAAATTTTGTCGCATCTATTCAATTTCACCCTGTATATTATGGAATTTGGAACAGTTTTAGATGACGTTTACCCAACTATTTTGCAAATGCGAAAGAAAAAAAAATTGTATTTTTTTTGCAACAGGGACTGAAACGGTCTTAAAAATTCAAAGTGGGGACACTAGGGCATGTGGGATATGAAAGAGCGCTTTTTGCACATTCTCAAACATTTTTTTGTTTTTTTAGTTTTCGACTTTTGATGAAAAAGTTAAAAAAAAATACCGTTCCCCCAGCTCAAAAAAACAGCTCCTCTTCCTCTTCTGTCTAGCTGGCTGAAAATAAAACTTCATCTGACTTGAAACAGCGATTCAAAACATATAGGTACCTACCATATTATTCGTAATTGAATTTATTGATAAAAAAGGTTAATGAGCCCAAATGACCTTGATTAAATTAATTACGCAATTGATTATGTAAATCTGTGAACGTCTTTGACCCGACGACCGTATATTTCGCATCTCAATGATAAAAAAAACCGGTCAAGTCGGACTCGCGCACCGAGGGTTCCGTTCCGATTTCTGAAGAAGTGTGCTATTTAGAGACATCGTTTTATTTTTCTTGTAATCTTTACATAAACTTCTATCACATACAATAATTTCAGATTTTTCTCTTTGCAAACTTCGGGGATAAGGGGGGGAACGGTATTTTTTTTATATTTTTCATCAAAATTCGAAAACTGTACGGCCTAAAAAAAAAAAAACGATGTTTAAGAATGTGCAAACAGCGCTCTTTCATATGATACCCCACATGCCCTAGTAGCCCCACTTTGAATTTTTAAGACCCCCTTTCAGTCAATGTTGCAAAAGAAATATAAATATTTCTATTTCTTTTTTATTCGGAAAATAGTTGGGTAAACGTCATCTAAAACTGTTCCAAATTTCAAGTTGATAGCTTTAGTAGTTCTTGAGATATCCAGCTGTGACAGACATACAGACAGACAGACAGACTGAGTCACACTACAAGGGTTCCTTTTTTACCATTTTGGTACGGAACCCTAAAAATGCCAAAACAAGCCGGTTCTAAAAGGATAAATAAAGACACTAAGTGACGAAACCATGGTTTTCCTTTATTTATTTATTTAAAAAGGCTTAGGTACCAACTAAACACATAAACAGCATTTACCCAGACTTTTTGTCACATTATACGTAGATCTGGCATGTATCTAAATTATAGGAAAGCAGGGCACTATCAATTAGCGTACTAAAACATTACACAGAAAATATAAAAATAAACAAATTGAAATAATTTGAATACTACTACTACTGATACAGATTTGTAATCTGTGCTGGGTTTTTGTTTTAATACTTAACAATTTACATTTTTAATCGACGATACTAAAAAAGGAGGAGGTTCAATTCGATGCGTATTCTTTTTAGGGTTCCGTACCAAAATGGTAAAAAAGGAACCCTTATGGTGTGACTCAGTCTGTCTGTCTGTCTGTCTGTCACAGCTGGATATCTCAAGAACTACTAGTGCTATCAACTTGAAATTTGGAACAGTTTTAGATGACGTTTACCCAACTATTTTGCAAATAAGAAAGAAAACAATTATTTTTTTTTTTTTTTGTAACGGACTGAAAGGGTGTCTTAAAAAATCAAAGTGGGGCTACTAGGTCATGTGGGGTATCATACAGGGTGGCCGGAACATTGACGTCCAAAAATAAAATTTCGGTCCCTCGTATCGTGGGGTATTCGAATCACCCCCATGTATGTTCCGCGACTTTTCATAGTTTTCGAGTTATGAATTTTTTTCTGAATGTTTGAAAATTTTCGACCTGACCAACCTAAAAAAATTCTAAAAAAAAAAGTAGAGGGTTTTATCGAGTTTCTTTTTTTGCAACTGAATTTTCATAAGTACTACTTCTATGCATAAAATAATCAGCTTCGTAACTGTGATGAAAGTTATGAAAATGTTGATCTAAAGTGAAAAATTTACGTTCGGTAAATTATGACTCAAATTTTCAACTTTAAATTAAAAATCTTAACAGGTGACTTCATAATTCCTAAGTAGGCTTCAAGAATGCGCCAGACTCTCAGCTTTCATAATCATAAAAAAAATGAAGTACTTAATAGGGCTACTTTGTTTAAAATCGGCCTTCAAAGACAGCGAGGTGGAAAAATTCTTAAAATTACCCATCTGAGTAATTATTTTTTTTTGGCTATTTTCTCGTTCCTAAGGTTAATTAATGATAAGAATACTGAAAACTAACCAACAAATAGTTTCAGAGTTGGGTAAGAAAAGTTTTACGTAAAAAGTGGTTTTGAATAAAACACAGATGATAATGTGAAAAAAGTACTTAATTTATTTTTAACATTTACAAAAGGTTTTCAAAGTGGCCACCACCAGCAGCAATACACATTCTACACCTACGTAAGAAATTGTCTGGCAATCGTCTAAAAGCGTCTCTGTTCTCTCTCACAACACGTTCAGCTAATAGCATACGCCCGAGACTGTTCAAGTGAACAAGAGCTGAGGCAGTTGATTGCAGAAGCTGAACGTGTTGTGAGAGAGAACAGAGACGCTTTTAGACGATTGCCAGACAATTTCTTACGTAGGTGTAGAATGTGTATTGCTGCTGGTGGTGGCCACTTTGAAAACCTTTTGTAAATGTTAAAAATAAATTAAGTACTTTTTTCACATTATCATCTGTGTTTTATTCAAAACCACTTTTTACGTAAAACTTTTCTTACCCAACTCTGAAACTATTTGTTGGTTAGTTTTCAGTATTCTTATCATTAATTAACCTTAGGAACGAGAAAATAGCCAAAAAAAAATAATTACTCAGATGGGTAATTTTAAGAATTTTTCCACCTCGCTGTCTTTGAAGGCCGATTTTAAACAAAGTAGCCCTATTAAGTACTTCATTTTTTTTATGATTATGAAAGCTGAGAGTCTGGCGCATTCTTGAAGCCTACTTAGGAATTATGAAGTCACCTGTTAAGATTTTTAATTTAAAGTTGAAAATTTGAGTCATAATTTACCGAACGTAAATTTTTCACTTTAGATCAACATTTTCATAACTTTCATCACAGTTACGAAGCTGATTATTTTATGCATAAAAGTACTACTTATGGAAATTCAGTTGCAAAAAAAGAAACTCGATAAAACCCTCTACTTTTTTTTTTAGAATTTTTTTAGGTTGGTCAGGTCGAAAATTTTCAAACATTCAGAAAAAAATTCATAACTCGAAAACTATGAAAAGTCGCGGAACATACATGGGGGTGATTCGAATACCCCACGATACGAGGGACCGAAATTTTATTTTTGGACGTCAATGTTCCGGCCACCCTGTATAAAAGAGCGCTGTTTGCACATTCTCAAACATATTTTTATTTTTTTTAGGCCGCACAGTGTTCGACTTTTGATGAAAAATGTAAAAAAAAAGTCCCCCCCCCCCCCTAATCTCCGAAGTTTGCAAAGAGAAAAATCTGAAAATATTCTATGTGACAGAAGTTTATGTAAAGATTACAGGAAAAATAAAACGATGTCTCTAAATGGAACACTTTTTTCAGAAATCGGAACGGAACTCTCGGTGCGCGAATCCGACTCGCTCTTGCCCGGTTTTTTTTTTTTTCTGACAACGCATAACGTTTACAGAGTCGTCTGATTTGATTTTTTTTTTGTTTTACTCGAGAGGACGGCAGTGGCCATTCAGCACATGTTAGGATCAACAGATGAAGCTAGAACATACATGGGTAGTTCTTCTTTTCTACCGACAACACCTCCGTCACATTTTTGAATATTATGTCTCAATTATTTTGTAAAAAGCAGTTTAATAATAAAAACGGAAGTGTTTAAGTTTATTTTATTGGTAGTAAAACAACAGAATTTTTCTGATAAAAAATATTGTGAAACTGAATGTTTAGGAAGAAAATCGATTTGTTTTCGGAGGGGACATGTCATTGTCGATAAAGAAGAAGAACGACCCACATATTTAAAAAGACTTTCCATATCCAATAACGTGGTTTCAAACAGCCCCAACAGAGCATAATAATTACGAATATCAATTATCATTATAATAAGTACATACTAAGAGAAAGCTGATGTCTAGATTATACAGCTGCGCAAACGTCGGTAGTAATCAATGATCACTTATGTCAATATTGATTCAATACGGTTTGTGTAATGTCAAGAAAATATGAACGACTGTATAAATAATACTTTGCTTTCTGATCACGTCAACCAAATCAATTAAAATATATGGACAAAAAATCAATCTGCCTAGACTTTTCCCAACTATGTTGGGATCGGCTTCCAGTCTAACCAGATGCAGCTGAATACCAATATTTTACATGGAGCGACTGCCTATCTGACCTCTTCAACCCAGTTACTGGGTGATACCCGTTAGTAAGACTGGTTGTCAAGACTTCTGACGATCCGTAATGACTGCCAAAGATCTACGAATGACAGCAGGAACCAACGGCTTAGCGTGCTTTCCGAGGCACGTAGGAGTCTCGGTATGTAAAGATAAAGATGGCCACCCATCCACGGACCCCTGCAAGCGTAGCTTAACCTGATGGATCGACCCGTGCGGCTGTTATTACTTAGCCACGAGCTTCTCTATTTGGAACAAATGGGACTCAAATATCCACTTGAGTGCCCTAAAGGATTTCTAACACTGATGCTGTTCAATTCGGGTGGAGTAATTACATCCAGGAATTTATCTGAGACTAATACCAGAAGTTTTTGAGCAGATTTGAAAGTGAACCTGTTCCCATGGAAGAACTCTTCTGCCTATCACACAGGCAGACCATGCTTGAGGCCTCATCGTAATCCTGCTAAGATTTTTCGCAACTAAACATTACTATACAATGTGTACCTTGTAACATAAGTAACGCACAACCTCTTAAAGGGTCATTGTACTCATCATTGTGAACAACTTTTACTATGGACCAAGCCTGAAATCGCAAAAAAAAATCGGCTGTTCCCTAAATTTATGTTCGCAGTCATAACTCGTCAAAATGTAAATGGAGCAAATGATTTGTTTTAGCGATAAAAAGTTTTACTTTGATAGACAGGCGCTTTTTTTTTCATCACCACTGCTATCAAAACGGTGAAGGAAAACATCGTGAGGGAACCGGCATGTCCTAGAACCAAAAATTCGAAGACATGTGACATTTATCAACACAAAAACCTAACTGCTAAGGCTTCGAACCTAGGCGGCCTTATTAAAAAACGAGGTTTTTCTTCTGTTATGATTTAAACCATCGAGCCAGTTTTAGTAATAAGAACCTAGCTGTGATAGAAATACAGTTCTTTATACAAAACTGACAACTTAGAGCGGTACTAAGTTGTCAGTTTTGGAAAACTGACATCTTAATGTGTCGGAATAAAGTTCGAAATTCAAAAAAAGGGTCAATGGTTTAAACCTGGGTTTGAAGATGAACCTTCTTTTGTAATAAGACGGAGGAGGTTTAGTGTTGATTTTTTTCGTACAAAAAAATGCTACCTCATCTGACTAAAATGTGAGCATAGGAAATTTCAAAATGTTCCTTACCTCCAGATTTATGATTTTTTTTCTCAATGGTAGCGCTAGTTGGCAGCACTACTCGCCTTAAGTTACACCTTGTATATTCAAGGGAACATTGGAAGTGTCTATTTTATGCAAACAATAGCTTATAAACATCCCATTAGAAACCACAAACAACCAATATGTTAACCCACAAATATATCATAATGTACCATCAACCGACATTACGAAAGCCATATCCTGAGCATTGTCTGCACAGATTACTGTCAATAATATATGATTTAACGCTATTTATAAAATTTATTGTAAACATCTCTTACATTTTATTTGCATACTCTGTTCTTATCAGCTGACCTTCTGTGACGTCATGTTATTACTTGTACGATGCATTTTGGTGCGATACTTAATTTTTAGGGTTTCGTCCCAAAATGGTAAAAAAGGAACCCTTATGGTGTCACTCAGTCTGTCTGTCTGTCTGTCACAGGTGGATATCTCAAGAACTACTAATGCTATCAACTTGAAATTTAGAATAGTTTTATAACCCAGCTATTTTGCAAATAAGAAAGAAATTAAAATATTTATATTTTTTTTGCAACAGGGACTGAAAAGGGGTCTTAAAAATCAAAGTGGGGCTACTAGGGCATGTGGGGTATCATATGAAAGAGCGCTGTTTGCACATTCTCAAACATTTTTTTTCTTTTTTTTAGGCCGCATAGTTTTCAACTTCTGATGAAAAATGTAAAAAAAAATAAAGATCCCCCCCCCATCCCCGAAGTTTGCAAAGAGAAAAATCTGAAATTATTCTACGTGATAGAAGTTTATGTAAAGATTACAGGAAAAATAAAACGATGTCTCTAAATAACACACTTTTTCAGAAATCGGAACGGAACCCTCGTTGCGCGAGTCCGACTCGCTCTTGACCGGGTTTTTTAAAATTAATTTTTATGGTTTAGCTCTTGGTCCGAGACTCCTCCGTGCCTCGGAAAGCACGTTAAGCCGTTGGTCTCAGCTGTCATTCGTGGATCTTTGACAGTCGTTACGGGTCGTCAGAAGCCCGAAAGTCTGATAACCAATCTTACCAAGGGGTATCGTATTACCCAGTTACTGGGTTGTGGAGGTCAGACAGGCAGTCGCTTCATGTAAAATACTGGTATTCAGCTGCATCCGGTTAGACTGGAAGCCGACCCCAACATAGTTGGGAAAAGGCTACGCAGATTGATTGGTTTAATTTTTTTTTACTGCGTTATGGGACAGCTCTTGACCTCGATCTCGCCTGTTGTAAAGCGCCTGTTAAAAATTTCACGCAAGCTCGTTCCATCATAGACCTCATCTATGAGGTCTATGATGGAACGAGCTTGCGTGAAATTTTTTGTCTGTTTGTTTGTTTGTTCCGGCTAATCTCCGAAACGGCTGGACCGATTTTGACGGCATATTCTAGCTGATGTTATAAGGAGTAACTTAGGTTACTGTTATTTTATACAAATAATTAAGGTTCCGCGCAAGTAAATTAAACCTCATGAAATCCGACATCCACGCAGGAGAAGTCGCGGTCAGAAGCACGTCATCAGGGATGCACATCTTTTTATAATAATGACGGCAAAACCATCAATATTATTGCGAATAATGAAATAGTCCTGTATTGGACGTTTTCCTTTTAAATTAAATCTTCTAACTTCGTAAACTTCACTACCTATTTACTTTCATATGTATGCTGTGAGGCTGGTTATATTACGAATGATATAATAATAGGTCTTTACCTATGAAATTGCCGTTTTGTATGAAAAATTTAAACGAATTTTTTTTTATGTATTTTTTATTTGTATTAATCGAAGTAATCACCCATGCAATCAATGCATCTTTGCCAACGCAGTGGCAGTTTATTGATGCCCTTCTTAAAGAAATCAGCTGGTCGGGAGGCAACAAATTCTTCAAAGGCATTTTGTACTGCCTCTTGGGTATTGAATTTTTTTCCCGCCAAGAAGTTATCCAAATTCTGGAAAAAGTAGTAGTCTGTAGGCGCAAGGTCTGGTGAGTAGGGCGGATGACGGAGAGCTTCCAACCCCAGTTCTTGCAACTTGGAGACCGTCTGCTGTGCAGTATGAGGTCGCGCGTTGTCGTGCAGGAGCAGCGGAGACGAGCGATTGACCAATGCTGGTTGGAGATGTGCCAGCTTCTCCATCATTGTGTTCAGTTCTTCACAGTACACATCTGCAGTAATGCTCAACCCGTTTGGTAAGAAGCTGTGATGAATCACACCGGCGCTAGACCACCAAACAGTGACCATCACTTTTCTAGGGGTAAGTTTTCGTTTAGGGTATTGTTTAGGTGCTGAACCAGGATCCAACCAACTTGCGGAGCGCTTGCGGTTATCAAACAGAATCCATTTTTCATCGCAGGTAACAATGCGGTTCAAAATTCTTTCATTTGTGTCTGTTGAGCAGTGCAAGGCACGTCTCGACGCGTACTTCGCGCTGGCGATCATTGAGTTCGTGGGGCACCCATTTGTCAAGGTTTTTTACCTTGCCAATTTGACGCAAATGGACCAATATTGTTTTGACGCTAACGTCGAAAGCTGCTGCTAATTCAGCCGTAGATTGTGTATCATCAGCTTCCACAATCGCCTTTAATTCGTAATTGTCGACCAAAGTCTTCGGACGACCGCGAGGTTCATTTTTCTGGTCGAAATTTCCAGAACGGAAGCGAGCAAACCAATAACAGGTGGTGCGTTGGTTTGTAGTGTTAGCTCCGTAAACGTCGTTGATGTTGCGTGCCGCTTGTGCCGCGTTGCTGCCACGACGGTACTCATATTCCATAATTACTCGAATTTTTAACGTATCCATGATGATGAAAAAGATTGAAATGCGATGAAAATGTAACACTAATCAATAAACAAATGACTACTTTTGGAAAAAAGAATCCATGTTTTTAAAATAAAATTAATTTGAAATTAGAATTCTTAGCCAAACAAAAATATTTTGATTTGAAATGGCCAGTACTGCAGAACGGCAATTTCATAGGTAAAGACCTAAGGGGCAATTCTCGTAACTAAAAACGTTCACAATCTCATGCCAGCGTCAATCAAATGTCAAAAATGTAGGTAAACGCTATACAATTTTTGACAGATTGAGTCTTGAGATGATATTGCGAACGTTGTTAAAAATACGAGAATTGCCCCTCTGGTAAGAGTATTCAAATACAATCGTACGCAGAATAATAAAAGAACAGGAAAACTTCGTCGTATATTTCGCTATAAAATTCAGGTAGATTTAAATGTAGTCTTAAAATTTATAGGCCAACTGATAATTGGAATATGATCGTGTGAGTTAATAATAGGTAATTGACCTTGTAAATGTCGGACAATATATTAGTTTTAGTTTTAATAATTGCTTACAAAAAAGATAAAAAATATAAATAAGCTAGATTTGCAAACATTAGCATTTTCAATACATATGGATAAGACTTCAAAAAAGACACCTGTTGTAATATTTAACCCATTTTTTTAAAATATTCTTTATTACAAATTTGACCTTTTCACACCCAAAAATGTTAAGGATGATGCGCAGTGGTAGCCCGCGAAATTCAATTATTTTTGAGTTTTTTGCAATTTGCAGGTCCGGGTTGATCAGAGGGGTAATTCTCGTACCTAAAAACGTTCACAATCTCATGCCAGCGTCAATCAAAATGTCAAAAATGAAGGTAAACGCTATACAATTTCTGTCAGATTGAGTCTTGAGATGATATTGCGAACGTTGTTAAAAATACGAGAATTGCCCCTCAGGTTGTATCTTGATCAAAGCATGATACGCCGTTTCGATTTTCGAGAATCGTCAAACGAATGAAATCTAACGAATCTGCACGAAATCTAACATAAAGAGATGTATTGATGATTTTTATGGTTAAAATTATATTAAAACATAAGTTTTATAGCCGCGTATCAGATCAAGATACAACCTGACACGGACCTGCAAATTGCAAAAAACCAAAAAAAAAATTAATTTCGCGGGCTTTTTTAATTAACTAATTTTCAAGTCAGTATGCGCACTCTATTCAACTGTGTGTACTGTAACTGTCGCTGGATCTGTATGACGTCACGTCGTCGCTGAGATTACTGAACGCGTCTGGTTTATGAGCTTAGGCTGGTGGATAGAGATTAGTTGATTATACTTTCTTTAATATACCGGATGACTTTTTTTACCGTCTCGAAAAAAATTGGGTATATTGTGATCGGAGTAGAAGCCTATGGCATACCTAATTTTTTTTTTTTTGTTTTAAAAAAAAAATATTAAAAAATCAAAAATTCAAATCATATGCATTTGAATTTCGATATTTTTAAACGATTTTTTTTTTTTTTCAAAATTTCGGTTTTTATGGTACAAAAATGAAAAGTTTACATCGAATTTGTACTACATATTTATTGGTACTTAGATAATTTTTTCTGTCGAAGATATTAAAAAAAAAAAAAAACTAGGTAAGTCACCCGGGGCTATTGTAACCATGGGGCAAATGTAACGGATTGAGTTAACTCGTTATTGTTGCGTTTCCATGGTGTTTACGATTAATCAACCAGTTACATTTGCCCCCTGGTTACAATAGCCCCGGGTGACTATATGCCATAGGCTTCTACTCTGTTCACCTAATATACCCAATTTTTTTCGAGACGGTAAAAAAGTCATCCAGTAGAGATGAGGTACAGTGTAAAGCGATGATAATCTAGAAACAGGAAGAGTTTCTTTCTGTGTACTAACAAAAACATACTGCGGTCACAAATCTGCAAAAAAATATTTTATACTTACAGATTATTTTTTTTAAACCGGCCAAGTGCGAGTCGGACTCGCGCACGAAGGGTTCCGTACCATTATCTAAAAATTCACGTTTGTTGTATAGGAGCCCGCGTAAATATTTATTTTATTCGGTTTTTAGTATTAATTAGAAATACATCATCTGTGAAAATTTCAACTGTCTAACTCTCACGGTTCATGAGATACAGCCTGGTGACAGACGGACTGACAGCAGAGTCTTAGTAGTAGGGTCCCGTTTTACCCATTGGGTACGGAACCCTAAAAAAAGTGAAACTCACGCTAGTTTCAGCGCGGTTGTAAAGGGCTATAGCAGAAAAGCCATAATACCTACTCATCAGCAACTATGAGAAATAAGGATATAGAGACGCACTTATCTTTGGGACGAATCAACCTATCATTTACTTGACAGGTAAATACCCCTGGCCGCTACCGGAAAATTTTAAACGTCAGAAAATTCTAGCCTTTTCCCAACAATTTTGGGGTCGGCTTCTTATTGTACTGACTCCACAACCCAGTTACGGGGTAATTGAAGTCCCCTTGAAGTCTGGTTGTCAGACTTTCGGTCTTCTGACGATCCCTAACGACTCACAAAGATCCACGAATGACATCCGGGCCCTACACCCAAGCGTGGTTTAGCTCGGTGTGTAAGTGAAATGGCGTTATGGCTGTCTAGTTTGACGCGCGAGATAGAAGACTCTCACGCGCACCGGAATTATGTCGTAAAAGTGCGAATAAAATCGTATAAAATTAGAAATTAACTATTTAATAATAAATAATCCATCACTGGATGCAGTTTTGCATTTTAACCCCTCAAGTGTCGAATGCACCCCATGTGTGCATAAGAAAAACCCTTTTGTTGTTAGGTACATAAGCTTATATCACATATACAGGGTGACCTGAAATTAGTGGTTCCATCACTGTATGCGAAAAGGACTGGAAAATATGTTTTTTTTTTATTTGTCAAAGTTATTTACGGTTTATGAGATATACGCTTTAAAAAACCACCTTTTTCACCGTTTTCAAGAAATCTTCGCCTTAAAGTGCTTTCCGAGGCACGAGGTATTGGTATGTAAAGATGGTCACCCATCCAGGACCAACCTGATCGATCGACCCCTGCGGCTGTTATTACTCAGGCACAGTTTAGTCATAAAAACCCATCAGTACCTATTTGTTTCAAGTCTAGAAAGAAAGTGAACTCAAGTTCGAATCTGCGCTTGCGACTATTGTCCTCTTATAACGTCGCCATCTTTATTTTTATGTTTAACAAAGTTTTTGATAACACAGGCATGCAATGACGTAGGTCTGTGATGTGTGAATTACCTACCGCGTCATCGTGAAGTACATCATAAAGAGGTATTTGTGAGTTTGTATGTAGGGGGTAATCTTTGGAACTACTGATCCGCTTCCGAAAATTGAATCTGCCTAGCCTTTTCCTAACTGTGTTGGGTTCGCCTTCCAGTCTAACCGCATGCGGCTGAATACCAGCCTATTTTACATGGAGCGACTGCCTATCTGACCTCCACAACCCAGTAACTGGGTAATACGATACCCCTTGGTCCCCTGGTTGTCAGACTCGGGCTTCTGATGACGACCCGTAACGTCTGTCAAAGATCCACGAATGACAGCCGGGAGCAACGGCTTAACGTGCTTTCCGAGGCACGGAGGAGTCTCGGTATGTAAAGATACGGACCAACCCCGGCAAGCGTAGCTTAACGTGACGGATCGACCAGTGCGGCTGTTATTACTTAACCACGAGCTCCTTATTGTTGTTAAAACAATAAATTTCACGCGTACGAAGTCGCGGGAAGAAGCTAGTCCACCTACATTTCTTCAAGATAGGTGGTCTAAGACAGGTAAAGAAATGTAGACTTGCGGCTACGGTCTCTAGACATATTTGATCGACTTTCCCTATTTTCTATCGGCTTTTAAAGGTTGGGAAACTTATCTTGAATCTATATCTATCTATATAAGTATACATATAAAAGGAAGTCGTAACACGACTTTCTTTACGCTATTTATAACCCAAGAAAGGAAGAACCGATTTGGCTGAAAATTGGTGGGGAGGTAGCTTATAACCAGGAGACGGATATAGGATACTTAGAAATTTTGTGTGTATATTTGAATGGGTTCCTGGATGGTTTGGAAACACAATTGGACACAATTGGTGGCGCTGCAGTCGGGTTATAGGATCGTTTAGATAGGACAAAGTCTGTCGGGTTCGCTAGTTATTTATAAAACTATTTGAAAAGCTAAGAATGGCAGGAAATGATCAGACCTGCTGACTTCCTATGGTAAAGAAAATGAGTTTAAAGAAAATAATTTTACTGCCGGGGCTGAAACATGGACACGACGGTCGGGCTGGTCCACAAATTCAAGGTCGCTCAGCGCGCTATGGAGCTGACTATGCTCGGAGTTTCTTTGAAGGATAAAATCAGGAATGAAGTTATCCGGAAAAGCACCGGAGTAATCGACATAGCTTGCAAAGTAAGCAAACTGAAGTGGTAGTGGGCTGGCCATGTTTGTAGAAGGACCGATGGCCTTCTTATTGAAAAGCTCTATAACGACGATATCTATTCAGGGTGTTTCTCTTAAGGCGAAAGCGCCAGGGTAGCCCGCAAAATTCAAAATTTCTTACGTTTTTTGCAATTTGTAGGTCAGTGTGAGCTTGTATGTTGATTAAAATATGATTCGCGGCCGTAGCTAATATGGCTTTACAGAATTATAATCATTAGAATCAGCAATACAACTCCATAAGTTAGCATTTACCTCAAACCCCATGATTTCATGAAATCGCTAGATTTGAGATAAATGATAACTTATGGAGTTGTATTGCTGATTCTAATGATTATAATTCTGTAAAGCCGTACTAGCTACGGCCGCGAATCATATTTTAATCAACGTACAAGCTCACACTGACCTACAAATTGCAAAAAACGTAAGAAATTTTGAATACCGCGGGCTACCCTGGCGCATCAACCTTAAGGTGTCAAGCCAGTGCGAGCTGATAGTACCATACCTACCTATCGATTTAACCCCCATGTATGTTCTACGATTTTTTGTACTTCTCGAGCTATTTTGGATCCCTCATTTCATATCAATGGTAGTGGTTAAGGATAGTAGTAGGTATAAAATTTTATGTTTTTATTGTCAACTGAGCTCTGCTTAACGTAGAGGAATAGTAAATATCAGTATTGACAAAAGTATCAAATTCACAAGATTTCAGATACATTTCAACAACCGACTTCAGCAAATAATGCCCTATTTAGTACAGTCTTGTTCAAAGTTGACCCAAAAAAAGATATAATTTTTTAAATCATCTCGTTGAATCAGGAAAAATATCGAAAAATAATTATAACTCGAAAACTACAAAAAATCGTTGAACATACATGGGGTTAAATCGATAGGTATGGTACCCTGCT
Source organism: Cosmia trapezina (assembly GCA_905163495.3). Classification (NCBI taxonomy): domain Eukaryota; kingdom Metazoa; phylum Arthropoda; class Insecta; order Lepidoptera; family Noctuidae; genus Cosmia; species Cosmia trapezina. The sequence continues at coordinate 16,533,406 of LR991044.1, forward strand.
ATCAGCTCGCACTGGCGTGACAGCTTAAAAGAAACAGCCTGTATATCTCAATTCTGTTATGCATTTCCATAAAAGGCAAGGAAAACCGAAGTTGACAGTTTTAGGTCTCATAATTATTATACAAAGTTACGTAGGTATTGCAAAATTACCTACACCTGACGTAAAGTATTCGATTGCGAAATAAGGAAAATCTATCCATTGCAACATTTCTTAGATATTATTTTTTGCGATTGCGTTTGCGTGCATTTCGAATTTTCCCTTGAGTACATGGTTTTTACCGCGGATTGCAAAATAGGGTTACTTTTTTCGCCCGTATGTAATTTATCTCTGTTCCTTCCTCAGAGCTAAGCTCTCTTCACTTTCATCAAAGTCGGCTCAGTAGTTGGGTAAAAAACGAAAAAAAACTTTCTTATACACTCGTGAGAAACCAAATCGACTCAACCCCATTGAACCCGTGCGTACATAATACATACTTAGTAGTTTTTTTGTTCAAAAAGTTGTTAACAGTCGTTACGGGTCGTCAGAAGCCCAAGTCTGACAACCAGTCTTACCAAGGGGTATCGTATTACCCAGTTACTGGGTTGTGGAGGTCAGATAGGCAGTCGCTCCATGTAACGATAACGATAACTATAACCTGCTTTAAAATTTACATATTTTAACATCTTTTCCGATTTTAATTAAGTATTTTACTCAAAATTAAGATTTAGAAAACACAAGTGTTAATCGACTGTTGTTGCTGAATGTACCATCTTAAAGAAGAACAGTTATGGTTTAATTTTTTTTTTTTTCATAAAGGGTAGGTATAGGTACATAAAGATCTACCAACGGCTTAACATGCTTTAAGGGGCACGGAGGAGTCTCGGTATGTAAAGATGGTCACCCATCCACTGACCAACCCCGGCAAGCGTAGCTTAACCTGATGGATCGACCCGTGCAGCTGTTATTACTTAGCCACGAGCTCCTCAAAGTGCATAATATGCATGAGTGTAATATTAGCTGAACATGTTGAACACTATTGTTCTTCATAGAATACATAGTTATGTAAATATTGTATGCTCCACTTCGTTCAAACGTAATTATTCAAATTTTATCTCTGAGGTGCTTTGGAGATTTGAATAGGATGGATGTTATTATTATGTTGTTTAGAATACTTATGAAGCTGGTCACAATTTCTTGGTCAATTTGCTTTGCATATGGATCTTAATAAAACTATATTTTTGTGAGCAAAAACTTAAGCGACTTCAAAAAAGGAGGTTCTGTATTCGACACGGTATGTATGTATGTCCGTGATCTTCTCAAAAACTAATGAACTGTTTTTTTTTGTTTAACCGAGTCTTAGTTTTTAAATCAAAGTGAAAAAAAAAAACATACAAAAATTAGTCGTAATTAGATTTTAAAAACTTATACTACTTTCTTTCATATTTTCACTGTTGCAACAATTTACCAGAAATAATTAAAAATTCTTCGTTCATGATTCGTAAATAAATGTTATTTAAAAAATATCTTGTCATCCTACCCAATTTATTCGATTTGACAGCTATGACGTCACAACATGGCGCTAAGTCGATCCTATTCTTATTTGAAACGCATTGTACCTTATCACTACATAGTATAAAACAAAGCCGCTTCCCGCTGCCTGTCTGTCCCTATGTATGCTTAGATCTTTAAAACTGCGCAACGGATTTTGATGCGGTTTTTTTAATAGATAGAGATCACTCTTATATATCTTATTATATGTGTAATAAACGCGGGCAAAGCCGCGGGCAAAAGCTAGTAATATCTATAAATTATAGTCAAAACACGTGTCATTAAGGAGTCGTTTACCTGTCAATCAGTTTAATAATAATACTGATATCTAGGTCGATGTCCAATGTAGTGCAGTGTTTATTATTTACTAATTTTATCATGATTCAATTCTGACGTCACAGTTTGGATAAATCTTGGCTTCATTAGTTTACTGCACCTACTGAATCTCCTAATCAAGAGTATTTAGTATTTTCTACATTATTATATCTGTGATTTTAATGGTGTAAGTACAGTGGGCTGCATCAATTGGGTACCACAGTTGTATTAAAATTTTAATTTACAGCTGGGGTACCCAATTGATGCAGCCCACTGTACATAATAAAGAACTCTATTCTATTCTCAATATACAATGGTATGTCCCGGAAATAACGCACAACCTCTTATTATGAACAACTTTTACCAGTAGTAATGAAACTCCAGGCTGGCACAGGAACGTGGGGATTAGCACATCAAAAATCGGTCAAAAGCGAGTCGGACTCGCGCACCGAGGGTTCCGTTACGATTTCTGAAAAAGTGTGCTATTTAAAGACATCGTTTTATTTTTCCTGTAATCTTTACATAAACTTCTATCAAATAGAATAATTTCAGATTTTTCTCTAAGCAAACTTCGGAGATAAGGGGAACGGTATTTTTTTTACATTTTTCATCAAAAGTCAAAAACTATGCGGCCTAAAAAAAAAAACAAAAAATGTTTGAGAATGTTCAAACAGCGCTCTTTCATAATGATACCCCACATGCCCCCGTAGCCCACATTGATTTTTAAAGACCTTTCAGTCTCTGTTGCAAAAAAAAACATATATTTTTATTTCTTTCTTATTTGCAAAATAGTTGGGTAAACGTCATCTAAAACTGTGCCAAATTTAAAATTGATAGCATTAGTAGTTCTTGAGATATCCAGCTGTGACAGACAGACAGACAGACAGACTGAGTCGCACCATAATGATTCCTTTTTACCATTTTGGTACGGAACCCTAAAAAGAGGCCTATGCTCTACAGTGGGTGAAGTCAGGCTGTGGATGATGATGAATAAGACTCCTATCCTATTAAAATACTGTCGCATTTATCATAATATTCTCACAAACATTACAAATAATTACAATGCATAACGAACGAGTCCAAAATAATGATATTGTTTGCACACGCGTCTTTCTCTCCAGGGAACTATACTTATCAAAGATACAAGTGACGCTAATTAGTTCCCTATTGTCAGATAATTTAGTTGCGAGCTTGCGCGTGAGTCGAATATTGTTGTGGAAATGTGTTAATTTGAGGATATTGTTGTTCAAATTGTTTGTTAAGTGGGTATTTAAGTTTTAGTTTTTTTGAAAGGGTTTTACTGATTAGGTACTATATTTTTGGTCCTGTGAGGCGCGAAGGCCTACCGGGAGTCTCGCAACAATAGATGAGTAGTTAATTGTCTCATTATTACTGTGTCATTACTTCATTAGTGAACGCTTGATAAGATAGGTTTTTTGTTTTTTTCGTCGCAAATTATTGACTGTAGCAAATGGATTAATAGGACTGTGGCGGCTTCTACATCGCCACATATGAACTACGCATCAATGTCATGACGTCACGCAAAAAAACCTGCATCGCGCAATTAGAGTTTACCACGCGATTAGCATATATACAACGTCCCGACATCAACCGTCGGGCAGTGGCCCACCAGACACAACACCCGTCTGGTCGGAGGATCCTCCCTTTCCTATGGAGGATGAGTGAACTTTACACCCTGTTCCTCATGCCTCTAAAGGACTACTGTACTTAGTAATAAAAAATCGTGTGCCGTCGGGGGACCCCGTCAGGAACAAAGTTTTGCCCCCCTTTCTCACGTGTGATTTAACAACAAAAACAACATTTTCGCAGCTGCCATCTTGGATTTACATTTTAACGTCACTGTCGGCTTTAACACCCTCTAAAACCATGAAAACGACACCCATGACGAAAAGTTTGAAAATTTTCGCAGCTGCCATCATGGATTGAAATTTTGACGTCACTATCGGCTTTAGCACCCTCGAAAACTATGAAAACGTCACCCATGACGAAAAATTTTAAAGTTTTCGCAGCCGCCATCTTGGATTTTCATTTTGACCAAATTCTAAGTTTACAATTAAAAAAACACAGGTGTGACACAATATTTCTGGTTTCAGTAGTGATAACAAAGACTTTAGTAATTATGGCTAAGAAAAAAGTATTGCGAAAACCACGATCATTGTTACCCTATAATGTTCCCACTGCTGGGACACAGGCTTTCTCTCTGTGAGAGGGAGTGGGCTGTAATCCATCTCGCGGGCACAGTGCGGGTTTGGCAGATGTTCGAATTGTTGGTTGTGAAGGTTTGCCGCACACGACAACAACTACGATAACAAATCACTAGTAAGCTCTACACATTTCCGCTGAATAATAACAGCCGCACGGGTCGATCTTCAAGGTTAAGCGACGCTTGCCGAGGTGGTCCGTGCCTCGGAAAGCACGTTAAGCCATAAAAATGCTACTACAGTACGTCCCCTCAGGCGGAGACGATAGAGTCATTTCCAGGCGTTAAATACACGTAAATGCTAGTAAATGCTAATTCCGCGTAAATGCTACTGAATACTAGCATTTACGTGTGTTTAACGCCTGGAAATGCGCTAACTCTAGGTATTCGTCTCCGCCTGAGGGGACGTACTGAATTAGCATTTCTATATACGCGTCCCGGCTGTCATTCGTAGATCTTTGACAGTCGTTACGGGTCGTCAGAAGCCCAAGTCTAACAACCAGTCTTACCAAGGGGTATCGTGTTAGACAGTAACTGGGTGAGATAGGCAGTCACTCCGTGTAAATACAAGTATCCAGCGGTATCCGGTTACACTGGAATCCGACCCCAACATAGTAAGGAAAAGGCTAGGCAGATTGATGGATCAAATCACCCAGTAAGCACTTCTCATTTCCGCTAAATACTAGTAAAAACATTCCAGTATATATATTGCGAAAATGATACGTAATAAACAAAGAATAATAAATCAAGCATTCGAACGCATTGCCCTCAATAATAATAAAACGTATACTTACGTTTAGTTATTCTGCTTGCGTCAATTAAAGGAACTGTCGTATTGTTTCATATTAATAAATTATACACCGCTCAAAAAATGTTTTGTACCATTTGCGTGCGGCAGTTGTCTAGAACATAGGGCATCTCTCTTAAAACTAAAACTATTTAATTTCTTTCTTAACTTGTTGAAACCTCAGACTCTATTCTTTCGTTTAATGTATGTTCTATTTTTATACTCATTATGATGCTTTCGATATTAATTTAATTAATTATTAAGTAGTATGTTTACAATTGGTGCGATACTTTTTTTGACCGGTGTACAAACCAAAAGAATATTCAAAGAATTCTGTTAATGGTGTACTGCATTAACTAATAAGGTTAAGTTTGCTATGACTTAGATGTAAGGGATATCCTCATTGTCATTGACGGTGAATCATCCAATTTAATACGTACGGTACGTTGTTTAACTTACGTACTCACTTTTCGTTAATGTAGTACAACTTTTTGGAATTCTAAAGGACCACTGTCCGTCTCCAATTAATCAGACCAGCTATATGACATCATAATATTGTATTGTCATCAAAACTACACGTTTTCACAAAATATCAGTTCTTTAGGTTTACAGAAAGTTGGTGAAGAGTTGATCACATGATTTGAACTACGGTTTGAATCAGTATAAGAAAAGTTATTGTTAACGTTCCTGTAAAATTTTGTGATAGGTGGATGAAAGGCGAGGGACCAAAGAAGATGGGTTGGGTGAGGGATGATATGAATGAAGAGGGAGTGAATGATAACGTGATGGCTGATAATAGGGAAGAATGGAAGAGAAAAACTGTGAAAATGTATGCCGATTAAAGTAACATGGGATAAGGGCAGGCAGATGAAAAAGACATGGTTATAAATTGTTGATGTTTTTAAAAAGGTTCAGGCCAATATTAATGGTTTCAAAACGTGACATGACATTACGCCTCTAATTCCGAAGGATTAGGCAGAGGTGTAAAATGATGAACACTATATTAAAGTTATTGAGATGAATATAAATGCAATGGAAATAATAAATAGTCTCACATGATCCCACATTTGTTGTACGCACGAGTCAAGTGCGGCAAACGAATTAGTTCATTGATTCCAATCTATTTACTGAGACTATCGATTCATGCTGTGCTGATGGAGGAGTTATTGGAAAACAAAGTACATAGTTGAAGAGACGTATTTCCTGCTACAATTTGCTAGTTGATGTCAGTGAAAATATTACTGTTAAAAACCTTTCTTTTGTTGGTGATGGTGTTTCATTGGTTTTTGGGTGATGACGTTTCTGACTGTGGGAGTTTGTGACTACATTGGGCCCTGTAAAAACAAATGTAAGTGATAATAGAGTCTGGTCACGCTAACTCTGCAGTGAAATAATGGTAGAATTTGGAAATCTGTATAAGACATCACCGTCTGTACTACGGAAAAAAGTAATAAAAACATTCTTAGATAAATAATCTAATATGCAAAAATCAAAAGGCAAAATACCAAAATCATTAAATCTACATACACGATACCAAATGTAAAACTTTTTGGGGTTGCCCATTTATTTCACTGCAGAGTTAGCGTGGCCAGACTCTAGTAAATAAATAAACATAACAGAAATGATATAGCACATGCTGCACATGTCGTCGCTAATCTAAGTGACGTAACTGATTTGAAGATTTTACAGGGCAAGCTATTTTTCTTTTCTTTTTTTTTGTAAATTGTAGATATATCGGTCTCGATTTTTGCATTATCACGGGGACCGTAAGGTATAGGTACAGATTCGCCGATTAGACAGATCGATTCGACTTGGAAAATGTATCAAATTACTATAGTTAGGTCGGCTATCGGCTTAGTCCAAAATGTCAGATACGTCAGTTAGACGATGTGATGCGGAGGACAGATAGAGGGTAGAGCTCTATGTTCTGAGTGTGCACTTACAGTGCTAATTAATCTACAATGATTCTTAAAGCTTCTTGATTAAGATGTCAACCAATCTGCCTAGCCTTTTCCCAACTATGTTAGTGTCGGCTTCCAACTATGTTAGTGTCGGCTTCCAGTTTGACCGGATGCAGCTGAATACCAGTAACTAGGTAATATCCCTTGATAAGACGATTGTAAGAATTTCGGGCTTCTGACGACGCGTAATGGCTGTCGGGACCGATTGCTTAAAGTGCTTTCCGAGGCACGAATATAAAGATGGTCACCCATCCACGGACCAACCTCGGCAAGCGTAGCTTAACCTGATGGATCGACCCGTGTGGCTGTAACAAATAAAAGCCACGAGATTTTTGCTTAAGATGTCACATAGTATAAAAATAAGAAATTGGTGCACGTAGGTATAGGTACTCATCTGTGGCCGCAATGTTATATCCTATTGACACTGACTTTTCACAGTTATTTTTCCTCTGACAGCTCTGACAGCAGCAACCCAAAATCAACCTTATTGCATCGATAACAAAGATCAATGTGATTTTGACAGACTTGTCAATGGTAGCGACCCAAAAGCAACCTTATTCCATCGACACTAAAGATTAATGTGATTTTGACAATTATGCAAAATCGGAGGTAGAACAGAGTTATCATGAGAGAAATTTTCCCAAATTTAGGTTCTTCGCGTGACTTTATTAAACGATTCAAAATCGGCCTCTTTATGGATTATGACGACGTTGACTTCATCCCATCCGTTTATACAAATCCATCCAATGAAGACCTGCTGGATAAACCCCTTAGATTTAATAAAAGAAACCTTCTGACCAAAAGGCACTTAAAAAATCTTCATGTCCTCCAATCATTGAAGTAGTTAAATGAATCAACTGGATATGGCCCGCGATCGTACGAAGACGCAAGACGAACGAGCGTACAATTTGCATATCGCTTCCGCTATTACAATCTGTGTGAACCACAGTTTCATTGATAGATGTACTCGTTTCAAGTGGCAATACTTGGCGTTATTATGAAGTAATCAACCAATCTGAAGGGGTAAATAAGTCACAATGATATAGGAGTTATGTCGAGAGTGTCTTGTCTATACTCTCACCAAAAATCATAATCAATCTGCCTAGACTTTTACCAACAATGTTGCGGTCTTCTTCCAGTCTAACCGGATTCGGATGCAGCTAAATACCAGTATTTTACATGGAGCGACTGCCTAACTGACCTCCACAACCCTATTACTGGGTAACACGATACCCCTTGATAAGACTGGTTGTCAGAATTTCGGGTTTCTGTCGACCCGTAACGACTGTCAAAGATCCAAGAATGACAGCTGGGATTAACGGTTTAACGTGCTTAAGAATCATACTATTACTATAAAGTGATGACTGACTGGTGATGAGTGTGTGTGTGGTGGTGATGAAGTGACTTGATGCTATTGTTAATACCTCAGGTAGGTATTAATAGCATCAAGTATCATCAGTTTCTCTGAAGGGTAAAATAAGCCACCATATTAAAGGTATTATGTCAAGAGGTACACCAGCAGCGTCCGCAGTGCATGGTTGCCAAGCGAGCTGATTATATTATCTATGATGATCGCAATCAGGGCCGATTGTGTACTGATAATTGATAGCGATCATTAGGAAGCTTATCTTGAGCAGTTAAAGTTGATGAATGAGTCTAAAAACATACAAATTTTACGTATAATCACACCTATTGTCCCAAACTCAGAAGTGTATTGCTAAATTTATTCGCTACTTTTGCTGCCATGTATATGGAAGCAGTGCTAACGCCCGGGAGGCGACGCGCTAGAAGCACATATACCTTATTGATGATGGTCTTCTTTTTTTTTCGAGGGGAAACCTTCAAAAGGCAATCGAGCTTTGAAGACAAAGAAAAAAGACCGGGGAGTGTGGGATTTTTACCTCACTAAAACCACACCGGTAGTCATTATCTGCACATGGAAGCGGCACCGTTGCCTCTCAAAAGACCAATCCGGAACCCCCTCTGTGCAACGTCTTTCTCTGGGGAGACTGTAAAGGGATCTCTCCGAAATGTAACTATAGAAATGTGCAAGGCAGCACGTGACCACTGTGCGCCGTCTTCCATGAGGTCACTCAGAGTGCGCAGTACCTACTCGCAACCGGTGTGCGTGTATGACCTGGGGGCCTACTCCCTAAGTCCGTCCATCTTTCCGTCCGTCCATTTATCCGTCCGTCTGACATTATGATCCATTAAAACAAGTGTAAAAGTTAAATTTTTCGGACGGGCAACAACACATCGGGAGTAGGGACAACTGGCAAATCATGTTGTCATTCATACTTCGTTCGGGCCCCGAACTAATCATCCATCCGTAGGTGATACGGAGTAAGAAACGCCCGTAACGAAGGCCGAAACTATGCACTCGCAAACACACGCAAAAAACCGGCCAAGTGCGTGTCGGACTACGCACAATGAAGGGTTCCGTAGTTGGGATGAAATTATACCAAAAATAAACTTAACATTATAGTTGAAAAACCTGTTCTCCCATACATTGCAACAGTAAATGTAAGTTGGTACTCACAATATTGAGATATTTACTATGTTATTTTAAGACCACAAACTTCTTATAGGTTTTCCTGTAATCTACAGGTAAAGGTCTATTTTCTGTATTTTTTTCAAAATTTTAGGCTCAGTAGTTTCGGAGATAAGGGAGGCGGAATGGTCAATTTTCGTTTACTTTCTTAAATAACTTTAAAACAATTTATTTTAAAATTATAAAAAAAATATATTTGAGACCCTCATAGTAAAGCCCTTTCATATGATATGGCACACGGTACAGTTTGTAAACCTTTTTTTTTTTTTTCTTATTTGCCCCCTAAAAGTGACCCCCATATTCAAAATTCATTTATGTACTTTGCTCGTACGTGTTTGGGTCACAGAAATCCATATGTGTACCAAATTTCAACTTAATCGGTTCATTAGATTCGGAGCAAATTGGCTGTGACAGACGGACAGACAGACGGACGAGTGATCCTATAAGGGTTCCGTTTTTTTCTTTTGCGGTACAGAACCCTAAAAACGAGCATAAGAAAGAAATAGATTATTTTGTCGAGTCAATAGCTGTTAAGACCGTGCATTAGAGACTCCCAAGTTATTCTAAACGTCTCTAACTGTTATACAATAATTTCTGTGACCTTACACAGTGAGGCTTGAGGAAGACAAATGCGCGATGAATTCCGATAGTAATAGTCCTTGTCTAGACTATAGTGAATTAATTAGCACTAATGTAGGCAGCGTGTCATTAGTGGCGTGATATGATTTATTGATTGATTTTAGAAGTTATTTTTAGATTTTGGCGCCAACTTTCCTTGAAGAGTGGCCTATGTCAGGGTTGTTGATATCACCAGTTGTAGACGAATGAGTTAGTTCTACAAATATTCTGAAACTTATTTCTGCTTATGTATACTTCTTTCTGCTTTTTCCACGTTCATACATCTGGTCGTACACTACCTTAATTCCGAGTACCACCTGCCCTTTTCGAAGGACATTACCAATCATCATCTTCCTGCCCTTATCCCATGTTACGTGGGGTCGGTGCAACACATTTTCTTCTTCCATTCTCCCCTGTCAACCGTCACGCTATCATTCACTCCCTTCTCTTTCATATCATTCCTCACACAATCCATCCATCTTTTCTTTGGCCTTTCTCTCCCTCTCCATCCACCCACATGTATATTCATCACTCTTTTAATTACAAGCGTTTCCTCCCTCCTCATCATGGAAGGATATTACCAATGAAGTCTGTATATGTCCTTCTAGGATCTTGCCGTTCTTAGATACGTCTTGTTCATCGAACATGAGCAACAAATAGCTACCTATGGTCAATAAGCTTTTAAGTACGACTCATGTTCCATCAAATGATTTGTATGTTCTTAGTTCCGAAGTCTATTTTAGTACACTTCTATTAAAGTGTAATTATTATGCAATTGTGATATTTATTCATGCTAATGGCTTTGACGCACTTGCCGTATGCGCGCGCAGTTTTGTACCAACTAATATTTTTGTTGACTTATTTCATTTGGAGAGCAGTTATGGCATAGAAAGGCACTTTACTACGTGTAAATTCTTTCAGCTTTCTCAAAATGTGAAAGAAAACATTGTGAGGAAAGTCCTCTAGAACCAAAAATTCGAAGACATGTGACATCTGGGGGCATACTCCCTAAGCACGAAGCCCGTA